>CM053791.1:485816249-487151249 GCA_028749045.1 Cupressus sempervirens | reverse complement strand
CTACTACCATGTCGGTGACTTATTTTCACCAAAATAACACTTGGGAACCACTTTTAGGCTCTCTAAAGTTCCTATCGAATTTAATTTTAATTCCATCATGAAGGTGCCTCATCCTAACACTCTCCAAGATGGGTTAACTATTGGAGTTGATGAAATCCAACTCTGAAGATGCCCAAGATCACCTGCATGTGAAAACCTATCAAAGAGAAGACAAGGAGAGCAGAGCATGGAGCAAGGGAAAAACCCTATATGGACATGAGAGACAACTAGATATGAAAACACGAGAAAATATGTATTTACAATATGCTGAATGTTATGAAAATACAATGAGGGAGCCCGAATATAAAGAGCTTCAGGAATCTTCTAGAACAAGCTAGAAGATGCTAGGAGATAAGTGTGACAACTAAGCATACATCCACTTGAGGTGGAAAGTCCTCAAACAAGGTGAGAGGATAAGTATGACTTAGGAGAGAACAAACTCCCATATTTTCAACAAATTATAACAAACTCCTAGACTACAACTAATTAATAAATGCATTTACCTAAGTAAACTTAAGTAAATATAATAAATAATTAGTAAATTAATTATTTACTCTAACATTAACTTAATTCGATAATAGGATTAAGTTTAGGTTAAGTGACTTCATGCCCAAAAACCCTATATGACATGTCATTTACACATAGACAACACAAGTGTCAAATGAGACACACATTAAAATACTTTACACATCATTATGACATGTCTCTAATTAATCAAGATCTTTAAATTTATTACACCCATGCACAAACCCATTATGAAATAAACACAATACAATGAGGTTTTGAATCTTTCAAAGATTCACCTTGGCTTCATCATGTTCGCATAGGTTTGAACCTTATTTCCCCAAATAATTTCCATGGTTCCACTTTCTTGCACACTCAACTTAACATCAATAGCCCAATGAAGTAATATACAAATACATGTAGATAAGTGCAAAATAATCCAATATCACTTAATTTGCATTAACATATTCAATTAAATTCCATCTAATTATTTCCATAAAATATTCAAAACATTGCAATATCAAAATATGTGTATCAACATTCATCTTTCTTATCATAACGAAATTACCATTCTAAAAACTATCACAATACTTGTCTATCATAACCATGAAACATTGAAGTCATATCGATTAAATCATTTAAGCAATTAAATGGATCCTAGTATATGTCTTAAGTGAAAATCACTAATATGCAAACTTGTTAGCTAGTATCTTTTCAATCGAATTAAACATAGCGACATTCCTAGCAATATCCCTTTATCACATTACAAGGGGTTTGTGTGTGAGTTTCTAGGGTTAATTCCTTAGACTATTTGAATGTTTCCATAATTATGTCATCATAATTTAAAATCAATTTTTGAATGTAATCATATGTCTTATTATCATTATAACCTACATTCATTATTGTTCTCACTATAGTGAATATTAATTTAGCTTTCCTAATTGCCTTGTAGATCATACCTTGAATCTTGTGACCAGGTTCTCAGCTTGAACATATTGAGTCTCATTTTCATGTGGTCTTATCTTATCAAACTAATGTTACTGGATAGGGTATCAACCTTATAATAATCAAAATCTACATCAGTCTCTAATAGGATCTCATAAATAATTGTTAATAACAAAAATGTCAATCATGACCTAGTTAACTCCTAATCATATTCATTCCTTATGATTTATAATAGGGTATGAGTGTGGGCCTTACATTAATTCTAGGTAGATGCAGCCTTATCCTACTTTTCCATGAGGATAAAATCTCCTTATTTAGCTAAGGCAACTCTCTCTTATACATCTTCAGATCTTTTGCTCAATTTCCTTCAAACACTTAGCTCTAATAACACTAGTTAGATAGTTGAGGGGGTTACTTATATTTAGTTATCCTACAAGCCTTAAAACACTTTAGTACCACTTCAAACTTCATAAAGTTTCAAATTGGTATAGCTCAGTAACCACATCCAAAATCTCAGATCAAAATCACAACATATTTAATTCAAGTTGTTATCTTAGTGTTCCTTACTATACTGAATATTAGAGAAATCACTTAGCATTTAGAAAATTGCAACATTAAGTAATTATCATGAAAATAAACTTGCAACACAAAAGTATTCACACATTTGACACAAATATTTAACAAGGAAACCATATAAAGAAAGAAACCACCTAGGAACCAATAACCCAACTAATTTTACTCCTCTAAAGTGAGCTTTTTTAGGAGCCAACATTGTTAAATCCTACATACAAATTTTAGCGTGACCTTGTTAAAGGGTTTTCACCAAATGTCATCTAGACTTTATCACTCCTTGACATTTCAAAAGATTGACCTTCTCTAAAGGGCTAAAATCACATTAGTATTAGATGCTCCCATATAGGATTTCAAATAAGTCTTACATCTACTTAGTTAACAGATTTCTCTATTACAATGGTAAGAAAGTGACCATCAAGTGATCTTCTAGGTTTAATCTCTACCTTTCTTGTTGAGATCTTTTCTTTTCTCTATCTCTTCCTTATGATCTCTTACTAGCTGATTCACACACTTTCTCATTCACTTGGAACTTCCTCTTACTTGATCTTGTCAATTCAACTCTACTTGGTTCAACTTCTATCTTCTTCAATTTGCATCAACAACAATTCTCCAACAATCAAGACATAATCAGCAACAAAAACAATCTTGATCATTCCCTTAAATAGCTAACTTTCCCTTTCCAAAATCTTCCATATTTTTCACTTAATCACAATCATAGATCTCTGGTTCATTGCATTTAGTCACTCAAAAAGTATACTTCCCTCTTAAACTTTGTAATTGTTAAATCTCCACCATTAGATATTCTTTGAATTATTTTAGTCATCAATCTCATAAAAAACTTCATCCTCATCTTTTTGACTTTTAAAAAATTCTTGATTTTCATCAAATTTCAACCTTAGATTAAATCTTTTATTAACTTGTTCTTCCTCTTTAGGCTCAGTGAACACTACAAATTTACTTGGGAAATATATTACTCATCAACACTAAAATGATTTGGTTAATACTAAACATTAATTCTTCTTTTTTAGGCACTCAATGACAACTATAGTAGCTCAATTAGTATTGTGTTCCTTGATTTATAGTGTACTTTAGTGTGTGTAACTTGAAAATATATGATCATCAAATTTTACTCACAAATTCATTATATGATGGTAAAAACAATCAAACCAACATCGCACTATAAGGATATAACTCATTCAAGTGCCCATTTAATACTGTATGTATCATCACTCTAACTTATCATACTTTTTTCAAATCCTCTTCATCAATAATATCCTCTTTATCAATCCAAGGATATGACACTCTACTAAATTAGCATTATGTCTTACTAGTTAAGGCTTGACATCAATGACAATATAATGAATTATAAGATTCTTTCACATATATTAACAATAGTATCAATTGGGGCTAACAATAAGAACTTGGCTATTCAAATGTAGAACCTTTAAGAAGGAGTGGTTTCTTATGAGGGTACAAGAAGAAATGTTACTCTAAAGAAGAAAATAAATAATGCTACATCTATCTTATGTAGTTTGTATAGTGCCATGATGAGGAAGATGGTATGTAGTGCCACTAATGAAAATATTAAGATGCGAAAAATTTAAATAAAAAAAAAATGGACAACAAGAAAGAGGATGAAGCTAAAAAAATAGGAGAAGATTGGAAAAAACATATCATTCTCCTCTCCAAAGTTTTGGCAAATTGTGTCCAATGAATAAATGACCTTTTCCTTTACTTTATTTTGTTTAATTAATATTGTTGTTATGTATTCAACTAGTTTGAATAAACTCTTCACGAGTTTAATTTTGTATAGTGATACAAATAGAACTATTGATTTTTACTTTATGCTATTTATAAATATTCTTAAAATGCTTAGAACTTTAATGGGTGATAGTGGAATGAATAGTATTAGTATTACTGATAGTTTAGCATGTAGAAGGAAGATATTGTTAGATGTTTTTGGTCAATTTTTCTTGCTAATGATTTGGTTGGCTCCCAACTATATGGCGTTAAATCTATTCTTTTGGGTTTCATTGTTATGTGATCCTTTTTGTTGTCTAGGTTTAAATCCCTTTGCCTTCATTCTTAATAAAAAATACTTCACCTTAAATAATTGTTCTTATTGAACCATCTAACAATGTTTTGATTCATGCAAATTATACCATGAATAATACATTTTATTGCTATTTTTTAGCATTGTATCTTGAGTTTCTATATTTCATGAAATGGCTAAGATCTTTATATATTAATGTATTTGTAATGAATTATTCATCTTTGGTCATAGATTGATTGAGCCTTGATCATGCGATCAAGAAGATCTTATTGCTGAAAAAAACTTAAATCCACTTTTCATCAATGTTTTGTTTATTTTAGTTTCTTCAATTGACATTAGAGCTATTTTTTATTACTTCAAAACTCCACTTCATGATGTGTGTATCTTTATCTAGTTTTCATCATATCTTTCTAGAGGATTTCTCTCATTTTCAATGGATCTCAATTGGTATATTTATTTCAAGATTCTTTTGATTTTAAAAATGCTTTTAAAAAATAGGAAAAGTCATTTCCTATAAGAATCCCAAAAAATTACTTTACAAAATATCTTTAATATGACTTTGAATGGTTCTTTCACATATTCGACCCATTAAATCAAAATCAACCATTGGATTTTTAAGACCAAAACTCATTAAAAAGAAAAGAATCCACTTGATGATGTGTTTGTTTTTGTCTAGCCTTCATTATATTTCAATACTTTTAGTCATTTTCAATTCATATCCATTGATCTCTAGCTTACTAAATGCTTTCTTTACTAGATTGTGCAACTCATATAACAATATATGAAAAAGTGAGAGTGATGAGCGCAATGAGTGGAGGCAATAGGTTTCCTACATGGATGAATCAGATGATGGTGGAGGGACTCTGAGAGTGATGACCTTGATGGACAATATTCAACTTTTCTTCTTCAATGTTTTCTCTCTCCCTCTCAAATGTTCATGTTGCTACATCCTATTGTTGTGCATATGTGTGCTTGTTTCAGAGGGAAGTAGAGGAGGTTTTCCTTTGGATGCTTTGGTTCATGGGGTGTGGATTTATGGATGTCCTACAATGACATCTATTGGCTACCGGGTGCATGTCTAGCCCAATTTTTTTTAGGCACCTGATATTGATGGTGTTTCTAAGGATTGGAGGAGGGTTTCTTCCTAATGATGGTGACTTGGATTTTGTCCTTGGGATTGGGATTACAAATGGAGAATTTTTAGTTTGGCTTGAGGCCCTTAGTCCTCTCAAGTACTCCTTCGATGTTTTGGGGAGAGGTTTTGATTTTGGATTTTTCATTATTAATGATATTGATATGTGGAAACCCATCTTGGCTCAGGGTCTTTCCCCTAATAGCCTTATAGAGGGAAACTCTCTTTCTTCTTGTCTCTATTGTTCTTTCGAAAGCCAATTTTTTTTCTCAACAAGGTTACTCCTAGTGGTTCCTTTGGCATTGTAGGTCTAAGGAATGGTTGTGGCCTCTTTTCTTGTGAGTTTGAGACATCCATTTTATGCCTCTCCTTAAGATGTCTAGGGATTTCTTTTGATGGGTTATCCAATATGGGGTGGGGGGGTGCAGGGTGGGGGGGGTGCGGCATGTTGTGTATATTTCCTAGTATTTTATGTGGGCTCTTTTTCTTGGTTGTCAGGTAACTTTTATTTCTATAGTGATGAACTCTCACCTTTGATTTCAAAGGCACCTTCAACTGTCATTTTGGTTTGAGGACTAGTTGTTATGTTGTCTATTATGTGCATGGCTCTTATTGAAGTGGTGATAGGTTGTGTGGTTTTTGTTGATAGTGGTGTTGAACATTAATCCTTATTTGGTCAATGCTAGGAGGGTGGAGTGGTTTCAAAAGAAGGTTTTCTTGAGGTTTATCTTCCTTCTCATTCTTCCTATTGAGGTTTCTTGTTCTTAAGGTGGAAGGAAGTTGTGCTGGGAGGACCATTTTTTCTTTTCTTCTTTTTTGGGTTAGGGGTGTTCCTTCAAACTGGAATTGGAGTTTATTGGTTGTTACCTCTAGGTTATTGACTCGAAGATTGACTTCTACAGAGGTGGAGTTCGTTCTTATGCTTTTGGTGGTGGAGGTTATTTTCATTAAAAGGGAAGGTATATGGGTTTCCATTTGTGGCAATGTTGATGTTTGGGAGTCAATCTCCCCTAGCATTGATTTTAGGGTCTTTCCTCCCCTTGTTGCTATTTAGAAGATCCTCTTCTCTATTGAGGTGGGATGGGAGTACGAAAGATTTTTGGGAAAGTTGAACCAGACTTGTGGTTTTATTGTTTGTGGACCTAGGGCTCTATAGGTGAAGGAAAAATAGGCATCATGTTGCCCAAGGTTGGTTTCTAGGCTTTTTGAGGATGATCTTTTCTCCCCCTTTTCATTTCTTTAACTCCTATGATCAGGTGGCTATTGCCAGTTTTAAAGGACTCACCTAAGTCCTTTGTTCTGTTTTTTAGTTTAAGAATGTAGCTAGTATGGGGGCTTGTCCCATGGCGATCCTTAGCAATGTGGACCATGGTTGGTGGGTTTGCTGCATTTGGACCTTTGCTTTTAATAGAGGTAGACCTTAGCTAATGTCCACTTGGATGTCTGATACTAGGTGTTGTTAATATGTCATTTAGTATATGTTAGTTGTACCATGGGTCAACACCCTCTTGCTGCTTTTTATAATAAAAAATAATTGTTGATTTCTTTATTTGTGACCAAAATATTCTAGCCATAACATTCAAAAAAATATTTTAAACTCACAACATATATAATAAGATTTGATGAGTTTCTACATAAAGAAAAAAAAAATATGAAAAAAATGACAAAATCAAATGAAATCAAATTCAATGCCCTAACAAAACTTGTTAATAAACTATTAATATCAACATAATCTAGGATTTTCATGCATTGTTTGACAATCACCACTTTTGCTAATTCATTAAACAACCACAAATCATATAAAATGAAGTTCAATAATTTACAAAACTCATTTTAAAATCCCAAGAACCCAAGATATTCCAAATACATTGATAAGCTCCACTTTTTCTAATACATCAAATAAACATGACTTAACTCAAATTCAAAACCTTAATAAACATGATAACCCATGTTTCTTAATAAGAATATTTAAAAGAAAAATGACCAAACAACAAACTAAAACACATTTGTTAGAAATCATTTGCTTTTTCTCCATAGATCTCTTTACAAATCAACGGATATTAAAGGACCACCTTTGTGAATGCACCACGCAATGACATGTAATTTACATGTTTTCTTCCAAATTGAACATCGCCAAAATTCAATGAAGAATATTGAAAGCACACAATTATATAAATCAACTCTTGACTAATGGTAAGAAAACTATGGAGATCAACCCTTTTACTCTAAATATCAAGAGAAGCTGAGTAGGAGAAATTAAAAGTCGTTGCAACCCGCCTACAATTTTCAAAGATGGCAGCAATCGGCCAGCGATGTTTTGTAGAATACTCTCATTTGACCATTCAAACCGGCGACCTCTCATGTTTGACCACGTGCCCATCTTTATACTTGAATTCAAAATGCTCTCAATTTTTTATGTCTTTCTTTATCTCCCTTCACTCTATATAAACTTTGCCATATTCACTCCTCTCCAAGTGAATACATTGTTTCCCTTTTCTCCCCATTTGCTTTTAGCCAAAGGCTGAATTATCACCTCTTTCTTTCTTGTATATCTTCATTTAGCCCAAGAGTAAAATGCATAGAATCGCAATGGGTTTCACCTCAAATCACTCTTGTTCGACGTTGAAGATGGTCTCCATTATGTTGATTTTGATCGTTATAATATTTGATGTGAAGAATGCACAAGGCATGAGAATTCTCAAGAGAAAATCACTGCAAAATAAATCTTCTGATAAGATCAGTGTTTTAAAAGAGGAAAACTTAGGATTAGAGCTGAATATAGAGCCTGCTCCTATTAACAAGAATACACCGTTGTTGAAGAACAAACTTCCATCTGGTCCAAGCCCTGGAACAGGAAATTCATTTATTAACAGTGGTGGTATGAAGAGCAGTTGGAGAGAAGAAAACATATTGAAGAACAAGCTTCCATCTGGTCCAAGCCCTGGAACAGGCAACACATTTATCAACAATGGTGGTATGAAGAGCAGTTGGAGAGAAGAAAACATATTCAAGAACAAGCTTCCATCTGGTCCAAGCCCTGGAACAGGAAATGCATTTATTAACAGTGGTGGTATGAAGAGCAGTTGGAGAGAAGAAAACATATTGAAGAACAAGCTTCCATCTGGTCCAAGCCCTGGAACAGGCAACGCATTTATCAACAATGGTGGTATGAAGAGCAGTTGGAGAGAAGAAAACATATTCAAGAACAAGCTTCCATCTGGTCCAAGCCCTGGAACAGGAAATGCATTTATTAACAGTGGTGGTATGAAGAGCAGTTGGAGAGAAGAAAACATATTGAAGAGCAAGCTTCCATCTGGTCCAAGCCCTGGAACAGGCAACGCATTTATCAACAATGGTGGTATGAAGAGCAGTTGGGGAGAAGAAAACATATTGACGAACAAGCTTCCATCTGGTCCAAGCCCTGGAACATGCAACACATTTATCAACAATGGTGATATGAAGAGCAGTTGGAGAGAAGAAAACATATTGAAGAACAAGCTTCCATCTGGGTCAAGCCCTGGTGTAGGCCACTAATGTTTATATCTATTGGCCATGTAAAGGGTGCTGAATATAGCTCTAAAGTAACTTCCTATGTCATTCCTTGGCCACCATTCAAATTCTATTCATAGCTTGCTTTGCTACAATTTTTTTTAATTAATAAAATAAATATATTTTTTGGATTAAATTGAGGAAAAATATTTTTGTAACAATATATCGGATCACATTCCTTATCTACCATTGGGTTGATAGAGAGCATTAGAGAACATAAGAGGAAAATACTTTTATTAGATACCATTAGAAATATAAAAAAAGTATGATGTATCAAATTTTTCTCCTTGTACTTTCTTATGCGCTTTATCATTATTTAGTGAAAAATAGAAAGAATGTTAAAATATAAACAATTCATAGAAACTAAGACTAACATAAGGAGCATTAATCTTTAAAAAAGGATTAATTAAATTTCTATTTGATTCTTGATTCTTGTTCTTATGAAGAGATTTTTAAACTCTATATACATTAATAGTCCCTATTTGTTTTCTGACACCCAAAGCCAAAATTGTCATATTTTCCTTCTTGAAGGCACACATCACAAAAACTTACAAATATAGCTTATCTACCTTATATAAATTTTAATGAACACTAAATGATACATACATGCATATTGTAGTATAGTAATCTTTCTATCTGATAATCTATCGTTAACATTTAATATAAAAATAGTTTTAAAAAAATATATTAACAGTTAAATTTTATATTTTTTTATAATACTAAAATCTTAATACATATGACTAGGTTCTTTAATGTTTCTTACAATATTCTATAGAATAATCTCTTTGGTTAAAGATTTTTCTTTTGTGGGAAATATTTTGTAGTGGTCAAAAGACTGTGATATCAAAAAAGTTGTAAGTGCTCAATTTTTTTTAATGTTATACGTAATCTTGGGAGATTTTATTGAATCTAAGAACCACTAGCTAATAAGAGAATCCAAATATTTCACATAGAATATTCCCTAGAGTAATGTTTCTATTGTTCTCATGAGAGATGTGTTCCTTTGAACTACTACTCATGAAACATGGGTCAATGAGTTTGAATAAAAAAACTAAGCAATTGAATCTTGATAGAAACATCACTACTTGACTTCTTGTGGAAAATATCTTATACTTATCAATTGATGAGCTTAAGGGGCTTTCTAATGAATTTTTGATAAGGCACAACACTTGGTGAAGGTTTTACAAATAGAGTTACAAACATAGTAGATTTAGCCATGGAATAAACTCCGTAGTTAACCACACTTGAGATAGAGTAGTACCCAAATGGGTGACCTCTAGGGAAGCCTTGGTGCTTCACCTCTATAAGAATCACATAGATTATATTGATATACTTTAGATCTAAGATTACTAAGAGAGGGGAAGAGAGTGGATAGAGGGGTGATAGGAAGGGTAAATCAATATCTATCACATTCAAACTTTTTTCCCACTTATAAAACACATTTTATCAAAATTAGATCTTAATGATTAAGTCATTCACCACATGCATGAAATGTAAACTTGTAAAACCATTAATAAAATAATAATTGGAGATCAAAAAAAATATTGAAGACCAAACTTCCATCGGGATCAAATCCCTATGTAGGCTACTAATGTTTATATCTATTTACCATGTAAAGGATGATGTGTATTACTCTTAATTGACTTCCTATTGGTAGATCACCATTCAAAATCATAATCATCAAATTTTTTAATAAAAAATTTCTAGTCCAACATATGTAAACTACAAGAGCCTAGTTGGATCAATTCAAATCATATTAATTAATTGACAAGTCATTCAAAACTAATAGAGAAATGTGGGGATATCAAGGAATATTTATGTGATATAGATGCAAGAATTTCATGGTTGTTCCATAAAAGAAGGTCAACCATGAAGGTCTCAATTGAAGCATATACCTAAAAATATTAATTTAGATTTGTTCCTCATGTAACAAAACTTTTAAGCATGTATGAGTTCTTTTAATGCTCAATGAGGAATATCATTTTATTTAGTTTTGTGCTTAAATATTCTCTATATTTTCATTTAATTTTATTATAAATTCAAAACACTATAATGACATTAGTCAATAGTTTTCAAACCAAGTGGCAAGGATATCCACTTGTAATTCAACCACACACCTACCTAGGCCCTTCCCTTAGACAATGACCTCTTTAAAATTGTTGTGGACACGAAAGTTTATATAAATTGAAAGCTTGCATCCTATTTAATGTGGGATCATTTTTCCTTATTTGAAAGCATAAAACCTGACATGTTGAGCTCCAAGCTCACTAAGCCTTTAACCAATCTTGTTAATTCCTACCATAAAAGACACTATAGCTAAGGGTTAATGCATAAATAGTGATTATTATTTTGATGTTGCATCAATCAAATTATCTAATTTTTTGGGAAAACTTGATTTTAAATATTTACAATAGGTAAGCTGCAAGTTAGTTAAGAGTACTTAGGAAATTAATTATTTTTCCAAACTCTTAATGGTCTTGCATATAGTGATAGAGCTCTTTACAAATACCAATGCAAAAGAATACACATCTCTAGAGGTGGTGGTAGAAAAAAGAAGCTAGAAATTACACTAAATGAGACATTGTAGATTCTAATTTGTAGGAAGTTTGATAGAACAATTGGAACTTTGCATGTTAACTATGTAAATAAGGAATATTTTTCAATGTTCTCTTTAGACATAGAAATTATTATCCCATGTCGAGGACAAGAGATTCTATTTGGAGAGGAAGGAGATTTGGATTGTCAGCATGTGCAAGACTCCTTCACTAGATGTTATTGATCTTTAGACTATGGCACTCTAGAAAAATTGGGAATCCTTTCATGTTTGACCATTATAGTGTTTGATAGTGTTTGTAGTTTCATGCTTTAGTGGTGTTCTTTATAATCATTTTTTTTTTCCTATCTTCTGGAACATTCTTTCCATCTTTTTTTTTAGTAGCATTTTTCTCATGATGTTTTCTCTATTTCTCCTTTTTCAAAGATTTGGTTGTGCTTGGGTACATCATCAGGCATTTTTGTTGGAACCCAATTTTCTTTTAGTAATAGTTTCTAGGTTTTTAGCTACTCCCTAAGTTTATCTTAAGTGAGGCTGTTAGAGTAATAAAGTATTTACTTATCAATTAAATCATATTTATTTAATTATTAAATCACTTATTATCTTTAGTTTACTTAAGCTAAACTTTGGGTATATAATAACTAATTCTTTCATTAATTATTAACATGCAACCTAGGTTAGTTACCTATTAGGGTTTTAATCTCCTTTTATAAGGATTGATCTCTTTGTAATTTATCCATTCACTTTTGATAATAACAATCTCTCTTTTTCCTCATCAAGAATGTCTCATCTATGGATCTAGGAATTCTAGCCTCCATAGCTTTTGCTTCTCTCTTTTTGCAATAGGTGTTTGCATGCAGGTGACTCTTGGGAACTGTGAGGTTGATCTTTCATCAACCTCAACATTATCAAGACTTCTAACACTGTGTAGATAAAGAGTTTCAATAGGGAAAGTAGACAAGGAAGAAGTTCAAGAACAAGGAGTACTCTACCTAAAAAACTTTGAAGCTAATTGTATAGATCTGTGTGGATAGTTACAAGCACAAAACTAAATGCTAAAAGTTATTTTATGTTTATCATTGATGATTATTATACAATGAGTTGCGTTACATTCTTAAGAGAAATGTCTATTTAGCTTTGGACATATTTAAATATTTAAAAAGATGGATGTGAATTGAGTATATGATAGGATGAAGTGTTTGAGTTGTAACAAAGGCTATGTATTCACATCAAGTGAGTTTGATAAATTTTGTTAAAAAATGGAATTGAAAAGACAATTATCAAACCCTAGAACTTTGCAATAATATAATTTTTTTGAATTTAGAGAAATAGGATTTTTATTGAGATGGCTAGAGCTATGTCATTGAAATATTCTAAGATACCTAACATGCATTAGAAATAAGTTGTGATTTAAAATAAAATAAAATTGTTAGAGTGTATATAAGTCAGAGTGAACCACATGATAGACACCTTGTGCAATTTGGTTTAGAAAGGATCCTACTATCAAGTATTTAAGAATCTTTGGAAGGAAGTGCTACATCAAGCAAGATGGATAAATTATGAGAAAGTTTGATGCAATATCACATGAAGGAACACATCATAGATATTCTAAAAATAGGTCAAGGAATAATGATCTTATAACATGAAGCTAAATAATATTGTGGATAGCACAAATGTTTGGGTAAGAAAAGAATGGGATTTTGTTTCTTCAAAACTTGAAATTGAGTTGTAAGATATTCTTGTTGCCCATATAAATAAAAATAATTCTCTAGAAGATTAAGGAGGATAAGATGAAGTGGAAAAAGAGCCTATATAAGAATCACTGCTACCTATAAAGTTTCTGTAGAGACATCATTTAGAAAATAAATTCATTAGATATAAATATAATAGAAATCAAAAATAAATTTTTGAAAACAAATGAAATATTTGTGTAGATTTATAACTTTTTTTAAGGGGTTATTTTATATAAGTTTATCTTTGGTGTGCACTATAGCTAACAACATAATGAAGGCATAAATTGTTATGGGTTTTTTTGAGAAAACTTGCGAGTTTGGTTGAAGAAAATCTATTTGTGAATCCAATTCCTTGACTTTGATTTCTATTTTGAAAGATAAAGTTTCTTGATTATCCTCCTCGATGACTAATTTTTAGTGAATTGGACCCTCTCAACTCTTTCAATTCTAAAGTAATTGCCTTTTCTAATTCTAATAGGGAAAGTAATGGCGTAGAAAATTGACATTCCAACTAGACCTCGAAGTAAAGTTCTTGCTAGTAAATTTTTAAGTTTGGATTGTTGTTTTTTAATAAATATTCTCAAAATTTCTAACATATTCAAAATGATTAGATTTCATAGGATCAAGATGTTTTACTTTTTCAATGGTCATGATGATTTGAGCTATTGAGGGATCTATAGTTTTCAATATAGGGATAAACCTTCTTGGACTTTGAGTCTTCTTTCTTTAGTAATGACTCTTGCCATTTAGAAACCTCAAATGTTATATATGCTATTCTATCACAAATTCTTTAATAATTTGTTTTCAAAAAATTATTGTATATTAATGTAAACCAAATTATTTAGAATATGTAGTCATTTCATGTTATCTTAATTTGTGGATGATGTTCATTGTAATATTATAAGAAAGTATACGTCTGGATAAAAATGTTGTTTTCATCTTAATTATCATGAAAGAGAGATTGTGAATCCAAATCATACAAAAGAATAAGATATGTATAATTTGTTTGGAGTACAATTAGATATATTCTACTTGAACTGTGATATAGTATTATATTTGTTATTTGTCGCAATAGATCAGCAAACTATTCCTTTTTCATTTAAACACAAAATATAATAAAAAAGAAAAAATATACAAAACTACTGCTCTAAAGTTATGGTGATACCATGAGCATTTGATACACATATGTCTTCTTCAAAGAAATTTGATGCCAAAATTCAAAATAGAGTCACCGTCACTTCCCTCAAAAGTTCTCCTTCCACATACACAGTGTGCCCAATTCAAATTTTGAAGTTTGAAAAAGGAAAATTAGTTTTCAAATATTGATGTTTGAAAAAAAAAAAAAAAAAACATTAGTTAAACTAGCTGTAACGCTTACGGTCAGCAAAGCTTGTAGCATCGTGATATTGAACAGAGAAAAGCAAGGAAGGTTACCAAAATACACGTTACCATTACCTCACCTACTTATCCAACTTTACAGAAAAGAATGCAGACAAGCCTAATATGTTTTAATCTAAGATACCTAAAGTCAAGCTTGTGTTCGTCAATTATACAGACCAATGAATAACAAACTCCCAAATCCGAACACATGCCTTAGTTTTTCTCCATTCAAAAAATCAGAGCCCACTGAAAAAATAAAATCAAGGCAGCCATTTGTTAACTTTTCTTGAACCAAGCAAGAATTTTGATTTATGTACTGTCGGACGCATAAAATAAGAGATATTCTATATTTCTACAAACCCAAAAGATAGACTTGTTTGAAACGACTGGTTGCGGAAACAACGGTGGCAATTAAAAACAATTATGCTCATGTTTGACATTGGAAGTCGGCAATGGTGTGGGTTTTATCAACGCTTCGAAAGAATTGGTCGTGTTTGAATTATGTAAACAGCAAAAAAAAAATCAACCCTGTAAAATCACTGCGCACACCATTTATGATTTGAATGCCTAAAAAATTAGGGTTGATCTCTTCAACGCAATTCACAGTCAACCCCCGGCATGTCTTTTCATACTGATAATAATCAAAACCAATCTTAAAACCTTTGATGACTTACTTTCTCTCTCTTTATATATATCAATATTTATTCATTGGCTATATCCAACCTTGAAGCTCAAACAAGTATTTCATTTTGTTTATATCTGAGGCTTCCATTGAAGGCATCGATATATTCATAAGCATACAGCTGATCACAATCTGGGTTAAAATGGGGTGCTATTGTTTTGAAATCATAGAAAAGATGGCCTTGCTGCTGCTTATTGTTTCCTTCACATTCATGGCATTCAATATTCAACAAAGCGCACATGCAGGGAGAATTCTCAATACAAAATCTATAGAGAAAAACTATTCTGAAGGATTTGAAGAAGAGACTGAGGTTAAAATTGGTGTTGGTCATTTTGCATCAGTGCTGAATGTCAATGTGGCTTCTCATAAGAAAATAAGTACGTTGAAGAATAAACTGCCGTCAGGGCCAAGCCATGGTGTTGGTAATGCATCCATCAATGCCAGCCCTGTAAAAGCTAATAGGGGATCATCCAGGCTTATATTGAGGAATAAGCTTCCTTCTGGACCTAGTCCAGGTGTCGGTCATATGTCTACCAACACCAGCCCTACTAAAGTTCATGGAGGATCAACAAGGCCTATATTGAGGAAATAACCTTCCATCTGGTCCGAGCCCAGGCATTGGTCATATGTCTATCAATGCCAGCCCTATTAAAGTTGATGGAGGATTAACAAGGCTTATTTTGAAGAATCAACTTCCTTCTAGTCCGAGCCCAGGCATTGGTCATATGTCTATCAATAGCAGCCCTATAAAAGTTGATAGAGGATCAACAAGGTTTGTATTGAAGAATAAACTTCCTTCTAGTCTGAGCCCAGGCATTAGTCATATGTCTATCAATGCTAGCCCTATTAAAGTTGATGGAGGATTAACAAGGCTTATATTGAAGAATCAACTTCCTTCTGGTCCAAGCCTAGGTGTTGGTCATCTGTCCATCAATAGCAGCCTTATAAAAATTGATAGAGGATCAACAAGGCTTATATTGAAGAATAAACTTCATTCTACTCCAAGTTGAGGTGTTGGTCATATGTTTATCAACACTAGCCCTCTAAAAGTTCGTGAAGGAACAACAAGGCTTAGAATAAAGAATAAATTTCCTTTTGGCCCAAGTCCAGGTGCTAGTCATGCATATATCAACACTAGCCCTATAAAAGTTGATGGAGGATCATCAAGGTTAACATTAAATAATAAGCTTCCTTTCAATCCGAATCAAGGTATTGGCCATGCATAAATCAATGTCATCCCTTTAAAAGCTAATAGGGGCCAAGAAGAGTTATATTGAGGAATAAGCTTCCTTCTAGTCAAGTCTGGTATTGGTCACACATATATCATACCATCCTTGTAAAAGTTAGTGGGAGATAGGCAAAGCTTATATTGAAGAATAAACTTCCTTATGGTCCAAGTCCTTGCGTAGGCCATGCATATATCAATGCTAGCCATCTAGAGGTACACAAAAAATCATTAAGACTCATATTGGAATAAGCTTACATCTAGTCTGAGTCCTAGTGTTGATCATGCATATATCAATGCTATCCCTAAAAAGGTTAACATAAAGCCATCAAGGCTTATATTTAAGAATATGCTTCCTTGTGGTCCAAGTCTCAGTGTTGTCCATGCAGACATCAATGCCAACCCTATAAAAGGTAACAAGGTATCATCAAGATTTATACTAAAGAATTAGCTTCCTATTTCTCTAAGCCCAGGTGTTGGTCATGCATACATCAATGCTAGACCTGTGAAAGATAATGGAAGGTCATCAAGGCTTGTATTGATGAATAGGCTTCCTTTTGGTCCAAGTCTAGCTATTGGTCACTAATAATCAATAGAAACCCTCTTAAGACAATGACAATAGTGTAACAAGTATGATTTCTTTGGAGGAAGTGGACTTTGTTCACCTAATAAAGATATAGTTTTGTGGCCAAGCCCAAAAGATGGTAACATAGCATAACCTGTTGCATGCATTCAATTGACTAGGTAGTGATGTGTAAAAAGTATGACTTACAAATTCTTTCAAAGAAAGATTGCAAGAAAGTGTATTTGTAATAATGTGTGAATCTCCTTATAAAATTAGTGGACCATTTTGATTTCTGAATAACATATTTTTCTAATATTTATTTTATCCTTAACATGTGATGTAACAAGATGAGGAAAGACAATTGGGTAACAAATTTTCCTCTTCTTACAACAAAATGATATTTCTAATACTGTCATTTATGCTATGGACATTTTTTTTTTTAAAGTTTAAAGATGATGCAAGGTAGATAACTAGGAGGTTACCTCCAATTGATTCTTCAACCCCCCATCTTTATTGGCTACTATCTAATACTTCAAAAACAAAATGACATTTCTTAATTAGATACCAAAAAAGAAAGTTCATAAATATATTAAACTACATAGATCTTAAGCTAATTTTTTCATGGAAAATATTGTCTATATACATATGCATGTATCCATCTGTGTGTGTGTGTGTGTGTGTGTGTGTGTGTGTGTGTAATCATAAACCTATCAAATTTGATGCATATCAAATTATAATAACAACCAATAACTCTAGTAAATTAAAATAAATAGTTTTTCCTTCACCATAATTAGGGAAGAGGCTACTTTGCTAGTATTCACAAATAAATTGATGTTGCATCATTACCTTAAATTGGCATGATGTTTAGTTTGACATATGGCATAGAAATTTATTTTATTTTATTGATAACATCATATTTCTACATAGATCCAAGCTTTATAATGACATCTTGAAAGTATTTTTCAATATTTTTTTAATGCTAACATAGTAGAGCTACGTGTACTAGTTTCTTTTACTTTTTCCACTTATAGCATTGTATAATTCACTACATTACTAGTGTCTAGGTGTTGGTCATATGTCTATCAACACTAGCCCTACTAGATTTCATGGATCAATAAGACTTATATTGAAGAATCAACTTCCTTTTGGTCTGAGCCCAAGAGTTGGTCATATGTCTATCAATAGTAGACCTAAAAAAGTTGATAGAGGATCAACAAGGCTTATATTGAAGAAGAAACTTCCATGGTCCAAGCCCAGCCATTGGTCATATGTTCATCAATGCCACCCCTATTAAATTTGATGGAGGATTAACAAGGCTTATATTGAAGAATCAATTTCCTTGTAGTTTGAGCCTAGGTGTTAGTCATATGTCTATCAATAGCAAACCTATAATTTAGTTGATAGAGATCAACAAGGGTTATAAATTGAAGAATAAACTTCCTTCTAGTTCTAGTTGGGGTGTTGTCCATATGTATATCAATACTAGCCCTCTAAAAGTTAGTGGAGAAACATGAAGGCTTAAATTGAAGAATAAACTTCTTTCTAGCTTGAGTCTAGGTGTTGGTCATATGTATATCAACACTAGCCATATAAAATTTGATGTAGGATCATCAAGGTTTACACTAAATAATAAGCTTCCTTCCAATCCAAGTCAAGGTGTTGGCCATGAATTTATCAATTTCATCCCTTTAAAAGCTAATAGGGGTTCAAGAAGAATTATATTAAGGAATAAGCTTCCTTCTAGTCGAAGTCTAATTATTGGTTACACATATATCAATACCAACCCTGTAAAAGCTGGTGGGAGATCGACAAAGCTTATATTGAAGAATAAACTTCCTTATGGTCCAATTCTAGGTGTAGTGCATGCATATATCAATGCTAGCTTTCTAGAAGTACAAAAAAAATCATTAAGACTCATATTGGAATAAACTTTCTTCTAGTTTGAGTCCTGGTGTTGGGCTTGCATATATCAATGTTAGCTCTAAAAAAGTTAACATAAGACCATCAAGGCTTAGATTTAAGAATAAGCTTCCTTTTGGTTTGAGCCTGGGTGTTGTCCATGCATACATCATATTAGCCCTATAAAAGGTAACAATGGATCATCAAGATTTATACTAAAGAATAAGCTCCCATTTTCTCTAAGCCTAGGTGTTGGTCATGCATATATCAGTGTTAGACCTATGAAAGATAATGGAATATCATCAAGGATTATATTGATGAATAGGCTCCCTTTTGGTCCAAGTCTAGGTATTTGTCACTAACAATCAATAGAAACCCTCTTAAGCCTGTGATAGTAGTGTAACAAGTATGAAGGCTTTGGAGGAAGTGGTTTTTCTCACCTACAAAAGATATAGTTTCATAGCCAAGCACAAAACATGGTAACATAACATAACACATTGAATGAAAGATTGCAAGAAAGCATAGTTGTAATAATTTGTGAATAAGATATTTTTCTAATATTTATTTCATTCATTAAAATGTGATGTAATGAGATGCAAGAAACACAATGTACAAATTTTCCTCTTCTCACAACAAAATAACATTTCTTAGTTAGATAAGTCAAAAATGAAACTTAATAAATGTATTAGACCACATAAATCTTAAAGTAAAAAATTTCATGAAAAATATTATCTAAATGCATGTATCCAAGTGTATACATATATCTCAAACCTATCAAATTTGATCCATATCAAAATATAATAATCAATAAAAATCAATCTCAATTAATATAAAGAGTTTTTCCTTGACTATAATTAGGGAAGAGACTACTTTGGTAGTGTTCACAAACATATTGATGTTGCATCATTACCTTAAACTATCATGATGTTGAGTTTGACATATGACATTGAAATTTATCTTATTTTATTGGTAACATCACATTTGTACATAGATCCAAGCTTTATATATGACATCTTACAAGTATTTTTAATATTTTTTAAATGCTAACATAGTAGAGCTATGTGTACTAGTTGCTTTTACTTTCTCCACTTATGGCCTTGTATCATTCACTTCATCACTAGTATATAATCTCCACATCACTTTTATTCCACATAATCCTTTATCATTTGACATGCTATTTGGGAATTTATAGACCCCTTTAACATTGAAAATAATGTGGGAACATTATGGTGTATAAACAAGGCTATGAAAGAGGAGAATGGAATATCATGTTGTATGAGATCAATGTTTTTTGTGAGATTTTGTAGCTTAGTTTGGATAAAATTAATTGTGAGCCATTTATTTTGAAGAAGATGATATTTGCATAGGTTTTATGATGTAGGAGTAACAAATTATTGACCAAGATTAGAGTTATAGGAGATAACTCTCCTAGACTATGGTTATTTTGATTAGAGTTTGCTGAAATTTTGGATAATTAGCAATTGGTTAATGTGAGAAAATTGTTCTGTATTTTAAAGATCCAAAGAATCCTTAATTTTATATAAGTATTGTAGGTTTCTAGCTCAAAAATTAGAGTTTCCTTGGGTAGAATGAATAAAATGTGTCATTCAGAGCATCATTTTTCTATTCTTTTATTTCTTCCTAATGACTTACTATTGTGGTATCAAAGCCACTTATAGTGATCTCAAATATCCTTCTACTATTAAAAGCATGTAGTTTTGAACCTATAGTGCTCTAGTGAGCAACAAAAATATCAATAGACTAATGAGTTGATATGTCAAGGTCTACATTATTTCAAAAAAAAATTGACTGGGAGTTTTGTACACATATTTGTGGGCACACTTTTGTGTTGTTTTAACTAGTGATTTTCAATACCATTATTTATTATACTTAATGCCTTTTCTTTAGTGATTTGACAAATGAGATAAATGTTTTTCACCAATGAATATTGTTTGATCAACTAACTTCCATTCTTTTTTGTTGCATTATATATGGTGGTCTTCTTGAATCATTTTATTTCAGTTAAGCTTAGCTCGTACCAAAGAAAAAATTGAGAAGGAATACTTTTAATGTCTTCTTCACCTTAAGCATTGCAAATCACCCACAAAGGAGTAAATTAGTATAATGCATGTGATAATATGATTTAAAATTTTATGGACATTCCCAATAGTAGCAATAATAATACATGGAAAAGGAATTGGTAACATTAAATTTTAGAAGTTAAGAGGTGAGGTGTTATTTGTGTAGTTTATAATTTTCAAGGATCAATTCATATTATAAGAAGAAGATAAAATTTCTGTTCATTGTCATTATTGATATCTGAAAGTAAAGAAGTTCAAGTCAATTTGAGACAAGAACTTCTTTTCCAAGAGATGGCACTCAGAGTTCAAGAACGAGGAAGAAGAAGAGGTCCAAGAAGGAAAGAAATCAATGTAGAACTTCTAGAAGGGATGAGATGCATGGAGGAAAAAATTGAAGCTATGGTACTTGCAGAATAAAGAGGAGTTCACATAGGAGATGTTAGTGATGAAGAATGAAACCACAAAGAGAAGAGGAAGAAGAGGGGGGATTTGAAATGAGAACTGCTAGAGTAATTCTAGGAGCTAGTTCCAATCCAAGATGGAGATGTCTATGTATGGAAGATGTTAGGAATAAGGTGTCTAAACCTTGGATAATTCCTATTCTTATTATTTGTTTTTTATATGTATTTTTTGCAAATAATGTAACTAAGTGTGAGTGTACATGTGTAGTTGGCATGTTGATTTTTCACTCCACTTGAATGTGTCGACATCTTGAGTTATGATGAATTCCTATGATGCATAAGAGCTCTATTTGGAATATTTAAATGTGTGTAAGGAGATAATGACTAAAATGGTTATGATAGATTCCTATGATGCATAAGAGCTATCTTTGGAAGATTTAATTGTGTGTAAGGAAATCATGACTAAAATTATTTTGACGGATTCCTATGACATGTAAGAGGTATCTTTGGAAGATGGCATAAGCACATTATATAAGCACTTTGAGGGCTATAGATAGTTGGGTGAGTGGGAGTGTGAGTAGTCTAATGTTGATTGCTACTGGATAAGTCCTCTATGTCCTGAAAGAGCTTGCACTACAAGTGTGTTGTAACCTTTGAGTTGAAGATAATACATTGTGCAGGTTTTAGAGGGGTGGGGTTGTTTTACCAAAAGGTTTTTCCCAACTAGCATATCTTTGTGTTTATGTCTTAGTATTTCTCTATCTATTTTATGTATTCATGGTTGATTGCAATATTGTTATTTTTCTAAAAGTGAATCTGAAATTGGAAGGATTTAATAAAAATTTGCACAATACTTTTCTTAAGAGATTAGTGTAGGAATTTTTTTCTGCACCTAAGTTTCCTTACAAGTGGTATGAGAGCCTGATCAACTTTTGATCCTAGTTGTTGGGTAGGGTATTTTGAGCTAATCTCAAGTTGAGTGGAAGTTTTGTGCAAAGCATTCTAAATCGTATTTGCAGATTGAGATGGCTAGTTCATCATATGGAAAAATGGAGGTGGAGAAATTTAATGGTAGTAATTTTGAGTTGTGGAAACTCAAGATAGAAGACTTGCTTGAAGATCATGATCTATGGGAGGTGACTTCACTTGATGTGACACCCACAAAAATATCTCAAGTAGATTGGGATCTCAAGGATTGGAAAGCTAAGGGTCTCATTAGACTCTGTCTAGTTGATTCAGTTCTCCTAAATGTTCTTCATGAGAAGACTGCAAATAGTTTGTGGACACACATTGGATTTGTGTATTAGGCCAGATCTCTAGTGAAGAAGTTGTTCCTAAGGAAGAAGTTGTATTCTCTAACAAGGGAGGAAGGAGGATCTTTTATAGACCATCTAAATGCTTTTAATTTACTGATTGCTTAGTTGACATCATCTGGTGTCAAGATAGAGGAGGAGGATCGATGTATGACCCTGTTATGTTGCTTGCCAGATTGATGGGACCATCTTGTGATGGCTCTTGGAAGTACTTTAGTCACTTTTAGAATGGATGATATGGTGTCTTTTCTATTATCCAAGGAGACAAGGAGAAAGTCATCAAATTTGGATAAGGAATCTCTTGTTGTTCATGGTAGATCCAATGACAAAGGCAAGCAAAATGGCAACAAGTCTAGAAAGGGTAGATCCAAATCCCAAGGAAAATCAAAGAATCTTGGAAAGTCCAAGGAAAAATGCTCAAAATATGATAAGACTGGGCACTTCCGTAAAGACTGTAAAGAGCCAAAGAAGAAGAAGAAGGCCTCAAATTCAAGTTTAGAAAAATCTCAAGAAGATGGTGGTGCTTTCATTGCAGCCTTGGTAGTGCATGCATTTGATGATGTGTGGTTAATAGATTCATATGCTTCTTTCCACATGACCTCTAATTGAATCTAGTTCTCAAAGTATGAGGTTTTCAATGGTGGAAAGGTGTACTTGGGTGATGATTCCCACCTAAGGATAGTTGGACGAGGACAGGTCACTATCAAATCCCCTAATGGATGAGTAAAGGGGATCAACAAGGTAATGTACATCCCTAGTTTGGCATGAAACCTATTATCTGTAATTATGTTGAATGATGTAGGTGTGCAAGTTTCTTTTTCTAACTTAGATGGATATAAGATGATGATAGGAGCTATGGTGCTTGCTAAGGGTACTAGGAGAGCTATTGTGTTTCAGCTTGATGCATGCATTTCTCAATGCAATAGTTCTTCTATTTCAAAGAAGAGAGAAGCTATCACTTCATCCCCACCATTTGAACAAGTAGTAAAGAAGTCTATGGTTATTGGTTTTGATGGTAGTGTAGCATGTGTACCTAAGGGTGCAAACACATTGGGAAGAAAGCTTCATGCAGAAAAGACAATGTTGTGGCATATGAAATTTGGCCACAAAGGTCTTAGAACCCTAAAGAACAAGAACCTCAATGATTGTAATTTTGAGTTTGACTTCTAAAAACATTGTGTCTATGGTAAACAAAATCATGTTCAATTCTACTCTAGTTCTCACAAATCTTTTGATCTTTTGGATCTTATTCATTCCATGTATTTGGTCTTGTAAAAGTTTCTTCAATCTCCAAGTCTATACTTCTTGTATAATTCTAGATGATTATAGTAGAAGGACATGGATTTATTTCTTGAAAAGTAAGACACAAGTCTTTAGTTGCTTCAAGTAATTTAAAGACCTTGTAGAGAATTAGACTAGTACGAAGATTAAGTGTGTGAGAACTAACAATGGTGGTGAATTTTTCTTAGTAATTTTTGAATAGTTCTGTAAAAAATGAGGTATCAAGAGGCATAAGAAAACTCCTTATACCCCACATCAAAATGGAGTTGTAGAAAGAATGAATAGGATAGTGATGGAGAAGGCTAGGAGTATGCTTAGTGGAGCTAGTCGTAAACAATGTTTTTGGGTTGAAGCTATAGCCATTTCTTTCTATCTGGTTAATAGATCTCCTTCATCAGCTCTTGTTGATAAGACACCCATGAAGGTGTGGTCTAGTAAGAAGCCTTCAATTAGACATCTTTGTGTTTTTGGTTGTGAAGCTTATGCACATGTTCCAAAGGAGAAAAGATCTAAGTTGGAAAAAAAAAGTTGTTAGATGTATTTTCATGAGATACGGTGTTGGTATAAAAGGATACAAGCTTTGTGACCCTATGACTAGTAAGGTTTTGTATAGTACAATTTTTATTTTTAGAGAGATAACATCTTCTGTTGTGCTACAACCAGATGAAAAAGAGAAGAAAGAAGATATTGTTCAGTTGCCTCCTACTCTTGAGAAGACTGAATAGAAAGATCATGTTGGGCCTAATGATGAGGAGAGCTCTACTAGCTTTGATAGTTTAGAAGAAGAGAAGGAACAACCTTAATCTCAGCCCTTGTGGAGATCCACAAGAGTAAGAAAGAAACTAGAAAGGTTTGGTTATTCTATGTTAGATTCTTGTTGTGCTTTTTGTTTGATTACTAACACTAATGAGCGTAGATTTGTGAAAGAGGCTTTGGGTATGGAAGATGTAGGTTCCTGGATTGAGGCCATGGGTGATGAGATGGCTTCATTGGATAAAAACAAAAATTGGGACCTTGTACCTTTGCCTAAAGGATGGAAATCTATTGGTAGTAAATGGGTGTTCAAGAAGAAATTTTGTGTAGATGGCAGTGTTGAAAGGTACAAAGATGGATTGGTTGTGAAAGGGTATTCATAGGAAGAGGGAATAGATTATGGTGAAATATTCTCTCCTATTGCAAAGTTGACATCCATTAGATTTCTACTATCTCTTTCTGCATCATATGATTTAGAAATAGTGTTGATATATGATTGAAAAGATAATTTGAAAAGAGTATTGTTAAGAAGGAGATTGTTGAAAAAGACTATGTGTTTCAATCATTGTTTTGTCACTAATGTCAAACCTACTATTTGTTGGTAAGATAATTGCGTATATGTTTCAAGTACTATCACTTAGTTGATTGATGAAGAGGATTTGATCAACAAGATGTAACAAAAGTACCTAGAGGAAAGGTTGAGTTATGATTATGTAATGAAGAATGAGGATCAATTAAGATAGTGATAATATAATGTATTGATGATCTACTTGAGGTTACAAAATGGCTAGCTACACTTAGAAAGTTTAAAGGAATAAGTTAAACAAAGTTTATCTACCAAGCTTGAACAAGTGAGGTACTGAATAAAGTTAGTACAAGCCAAGCAAAAAGTTAGTTGGAGCCGAGTGAAAGAAAATTCTAGTGGATGTCAAGCAAGATAGTAGATGCTGAGTAAATTTTAGTTGATGTTGAGTACCAATAAAATCCAGTTGATGTCAAGTGATTTTATAGTTGATGCCAAGTGATGTAATATGTGTCGAGCATTAGAAGATTGATAATGTTGAGCTACTGCATTATGACAAAGATCAAAGATTCACTAAATAAAATTCAACAAGTTTATTTTCTTGGAATTTGTGAACTGGGAGGAAGATAAGATTGATTATTTGGTAGCACAGAATTTTATGTAAACCATTTTGGAGGTGAATTCAAACGGATTCTAAGAGAAGTTTCTAGAAAAGACAAAATATGGGGTAGATACATTGTATCCTACCAAATCTATCCAAAACCCTAATATAGATGATGGATAACAAGCTAAAAAGTGTTCTAATTTCCTATATATAAGAATGTTTGGTCATGAAGCAAAAGAGAGTTAGAGAGTTTTTTTTGTGAGAACCTAAGGAGGATAATGACTTAAGGGTTTTACTTCATCAACTTACCCAAGAGAAGTGTCTATAATGGTGTACCAAGCAAGAAGGCTTAAGGAGATGAATGCTTGAAGGGTGAACAAGTTTTCAGAGCTACAAAGTATGAAAGTCAAGTAGAATGTAGTTTGAACATAGATCTATAATCTAAAAATGAAGTTGTAAGTTGTATCATATCAAGCCTCTACTATTACTTTATAACAATTGTATTAGTCTAGGGAAAATCCTTTGGAGTAAGGTTGACTTAACAGTCATTGGAAAATCCTTTAACAAGGTGGCATTCCAAGTGAATGGCCTAAAGTCCTCTAACTAGGCTCACTTTTAACAAGGTGATTGAAATCCCTTAACTGGGTCACATTTAATAGTGTGCATTGTAACCTTTAACAAGGTTGGCCTTTCAGAGGGCATAACTTCAAAAGAGTGAGAAAGGAGTAGCATGTTACTGGTGGTTTTTCCCAAATTGGGTATCCATGTTAAATCAGTGTGTCAAATGTGCCAATGAATGTGTTGTTTTCATGCTTTACATTTTTGCAAGATTGACTTGACAATGCAACATATAAGTTTTAGTAGATGCACAATGAATGCATGAATGGGTATGAATGTTTTTTGGGTTCACGGAATTGTTAGAAAAAATTTATTTGTACATTTGGACCTTGAATAACTAATTCACCCCCCTCTTAGTTATTCTGAAAGAATTCCAACAATCGGTATCAGAGTCTTCTACTTAATAGGACTAGTTTTAAGGTACTAGAAGCACTAAGATCAAGATTTCTAAAAGACAAGTACCCAAGCTCAACAAAAAACTATTTTTCATGGAAAATTTTGATGAAGTTACACCTTGGAGGACTTGGAGATCATGCACAATCTTCCATTACAATGGAGCATGTTGATCGAATAGGAGCCCTAACTATTGAACATATGAAGAAAAAGAAAGAACACAATCAGGCGATATTGGAGATTACCTCTACCCTAAGCTATGTCAAATTTGATGACATCAAAGGATGTGATAGTGCAAAAAAGATGTGGGATGCTCTGACCACCATCTATGGAGGAGACAAAAAAATTTAAAGAGCCAAGTTTGAGAGTCTTAGAGGTAAGTTTGATGACATTAGAATGGAAGGAGGTGACAATATTGCTCAATATGTTACTAGGATAAAAGAAGTTGTTAGTGAAATAAAAGGTGCTACTAGTCACATAGATGATGATATTATGCTAAGTAAAGTCTTGAGGACATTACTACCTATTTATGCTATTAGAGTTTCTGTAATCCAAGAGTTGAGATGTATACTAGGAAATAATCTAACCCTTGAAGGTCTGATAGGTAGACTCACTAGTTTTGAGTTATCTAATTTTGACAATTACAAACTAGAGAGTCTTGAATTAGCTTTGAAATCCAAATTGTTATTAAAGGACTCTAAAGAGGTAAAGTAGAGGAAGAAGAAAATAAAGATAAAATATGCATCCAGTGACAGTAACATAGACGAGGAAGACATTGAACAATTGGAAGCACTACTGGAAAGAAGATTTCATAGAGGAAAAAGGCAAGTTCAAAGGAAAGTTACCCATCATTTATTTTAATTGCAATGAAGTTGGTCATATTGCCGCAATATGTACACAAAATAAGAACTACAGAGAAGGAAATAAACACAAAAATAGAAGAGAAGATGGCGGCAGAGACTATAGAGACAAAGGAAAGAAATCATGCTACATTGTTGATGAACATGATTCTAATGAACATGATGGTGAAGTGGTATATGTTGCAATGAAGGACGAATCTGATGAGGATGAGGCAACTACACTTATGACTTGTGTGAACAAAAATGATAAATAGATCATTGACAGTGGATTTTCACATCACATGACTGGAGAAAAAGTTAAGTTCATTACCTTAACTTGTTATGATGGAAATAGTGTAACATTTGGTGATGATGCACCATGTTTGATAAAAAGAAAAGGGTCTATCAAACTTATAGACAAGATTTCTTGTGATAATGCTTACTATGTTGAAGGATTAAATTATAACTTGTTAAGTGTGTCACAATTGAATAATTTGGGATGCAAATTTGAATTTGAAAATAAAATTACCAAGATATATGACACAAATGGGAAGTTTATTGGAAAAGGTGATCAAACTAGAAGTAATCTATTTTGTCAAGATATAGAGGATGCTACTTGTCTTATTGCAAAATTTGATGATGTATGGCTTTGAGACAAGATATTATGTCATGCTAATTTTGATAATCTAATTAGTATCAATAACACGAAAAGTGTTAGAGGTTTTCCTAAGTTGAAGAAACCTAATAATATAGTATGCAAATAATGTTAGCTAGGCAAAATGACAAAGTCAAGTTTTAAAAGTAAAGCTTATACCTCTAAAGAAATAATAGCAATTATTCATACTGACTTGTGTGGACCTAAAAAGTGCAAAGCTACAGAGGAGATAAGTACAAAATGCTATGTGTTGATGATTACTTTAGGATGATGACAGTCATGTTTCTAAAATATAAATCTATGCTTTTCAAATGTTTAAGTGGTACTTGGAAAGAGTTGAAAAATAAACAAGTAAAACTCTAAAAATTTTGAGATTAGATAGAGGAGGAGAATTCACTTCAAATGAGTTTGAGATGTTCTATAATGATAGAGGAATCAAAAGACATACATCTACACCTAGGACCCCTCCATAAAATGGAATTACTGAAAGAAGAAATAGGTATATAATGAACTATGCTAGAACACTTATGATGGAGAATAATATTTCTCTAAAATACTATAGAGAAGCTGTAAGTATTGTTGTATATACCTTGAACTATGTGCAAGTCAAAAAAGGGACACATTCAACATCTTTTGAACTATGGTATGGATATCCACCTAATGTGAAACACTTTAAGGTATGTGGACGAAAATGTTGAAGATGTTAGGAGTGGAAAATTTGATGCAAAAAGTGAAGAAGGAATATTCCTTGGTTACTCCACAAGAAGTAAAGCTTACAAGTGTTTAAATACTAACACTAACAAATTGTGGAAAGTGCAAATGTGAATTTTGATAAGTTTTTAGAAGTACATGAGGCTGAACCTATAAAAGAACTAGAAGGATACAAATCATTTGTATACTTCTATGAAGGAATGTTTGCTAAAGAAGATGCTACAAATCAAGTTGCAAACCAACAAAAAGTCTCAGTAACTGCCAAGTCACAACCTATGAATGCCAAGTTGCATTTAGGAACTGAACTACATTCAGATGCCAAGTTGCAAAATGAAGGAAATGCACATTTTGATTTTGAGATTAGTATACATGAAAGATATGTGGAAATACCTAACAGAGATGTACATAGCGACACTGAAGATAAGAAACAAAATGTAGTTACAAGAATAGAACCAAGATTGTCCAAATATGTTAAAAGACATCATGCTACAGATCAAATCATTAGGGACAAAGATGCAAGGCCAATGACAAGAAATAGATTGAGAAGTGAATCATGTTTGTTAAGCATGAAGGAACCTAAGATAGTAAAATATGCATTGGAAGACGATGACTAGTACAAGGCTATAGAAAAAGAAATTTAGTAGATAGAGAAGAAAAAATGATGGAGTCTAGTTCTTAGACCAGAGGACAAGAATGTGATTGGCACCAAATGGGTATTCAGAAACAAGCTGGATGAGAATGGTGAAGTGACAAGGAATAAAGCAAGACTAGTTTGCAAAGGATATGCATAGCAAGAAGGAATTGACTATGGTAAGACATTTGGCCTTGTTGCAAGAATGGAAGGAGTGAGAATTCTAATTGCTTATACTACATACAAAGGTCTCAAAGTTTATTAGATGGATGTTAAATTTGCATTTCTAAATGGAATACTAGAAGAGGAAGTCTACATAGAACAACCAGAAGGATTTGTTAATGAAAATAATAAGAACATGGTACGTAGACTGCACAAAGGCCTATATGGATTAAAGTAAGCACCAAGAGCATGGTATGAAAGAATTCATACCTATCTTGTGAAGATTGGATTTGAAAGAACTAATGATAATAGTTTTCTATACATAAAGATAGAAGAAGGAAAAGGTATACTATTATCTAAAATATTTGTTGATGATATCATATTTGGAGGACAAGATGCTTTATGCAAGGACTTTGCAAATCAGATGAAGCAAGAATTTGAAATGTCTATGTTTGGAGAGATCGAATTCTTTGTGGGATTACAATTATATCAGATGAAATATGGTATATATATCACTCAATCAAAATATGTCAAAGAGATATTGAAGACATTTGGATTAGAGGATTCCAAACTAGTAAGTACACCTATGGTGATAGGACTCAAGCTATCAAAGAATGATGATTCAATTGAGGTGAATCAAACATTATATAGATCCATGATTGGAAAATTGAAATATGTAGTACATAGCAGACCTGATATTACATTAGTTGTGGGGATAGTTGCAAGGTTCTCTACTAATCTTGGAGAGAATCACTTGATGACTGTAAAGAGAATAATGGGATACTTAAAAAGAACGGAAGAGTTTGGTTTATACTAAAAGAAAAATGAATAGTTTGAACTAAGAGCCCATGGTAATGCTTGGGCTAAAAAAAATGATGACAAAAAGAGCACTAGTAGGGGACCATTCTTCTTAGGAAAAAGACTAATTACATGGACTAGTAAGAAGTGGAGTTGTACTTCCCAATCTACTATTGAAGAAAAATATGTTGCTGTTGCTATCAACTGCACAAACATTTTATGGATCAAACATTTACTTAAGGGAATGAAGGAAGAAATTAAGGAACTAGTGATACTTTATTGTGATAATACAAGTGCTATCAATATATGAAAGAATCTAGTAATGCATAAAAAGACAAAGCATATTGCAATCAAGTATCATTATGTAAAGGAATTGGTTCAAGACAAAGAGGTGAAGATAGAATATGTTAACACAAAGGAGCAAATTGTTGATATCTTCACAAAAGCATTACCTAAGGATGCTTATGAGTATATAAGAGGTAAACTAGGTGTGATACCCCTATCAAAGGCTATGTAAGAGACGGAGTGTCTTGCATCAAACAAGCTAATGTTCATATAATACAAATTGATGCAGTGGATCTTACTTTAGGAACTGCAAATCAATCATAAGTAAGGTCATAGAGGGAGAAATTAAAGAACTTGCAAAAACCTATATTTACATATATTAAAGATGTCAAGTGTTTAGTGTATGTATTTGGCATTGTTGTTAAAGAGGCAGAAAGTACATTAAACTAATCAAGTGCAAGAGGAATAGTGGAGAAAGTACATTAAATTGATCAAGTGCAAGAGGAATAGTGGAGAAAGTACATCATCTAAAGATCAAGAAACACAGAGGGAGACAATGATCAAAGAGTCAGAAGGATCATTATTAGAGGGAGATATTCTACTAATCAATTTGGTATGAAATAAAAGCATAAGAAAGAAATTAGAGGGAGTTATATTTTGTAACCTAATCAGAAGATGGAAGTTGTTAATAGAGGGAGAAATTTTAATACAAGTTTTCCTTTTGGTATTGTCTTACTGTTTTAACCTACTTAGTTTGATTGAACAAGATTTTCATCATTTGACTAACTTGGTTGATCAGTTTGGTTTGCCATCAATGCCAAAGAGGTAGATTGTTGATATCTAATTGAAAAGATCATTCGAAAAGAGTATTGTTAAGAAAGAGATTGTTGAAGAAGACTATGTGTTTCAATCATTGTTTTGTCACTAATGTCAAACCTACTATTTGTTGGTAAGACAATTTCTTATATGTTTCAAGTACTATCACTTAGTTGATTGATGAGGAGGATTTGATCAACAAGATGTAACAAAAGTACCTAGAGGAAAGGTTGAGCTATGATTATGTAATGAAGTACAAGAATCAATTAAGACAATGATAACATATTGTATTGATAATCTACTTGAGGTTAAAAAATGGCTAGCTACACTTTAAAAGTTTAAAGGAATAAGTTAAACAAAGTTTATCTACCAAGCTTGAGCAAGTGGATAGTAGGTGTTGAGAAAAGTTAGTACAAGATGAGAAAAATGTCAGTTGGAGCCGAGTGAAAGAAAATTCTAGTGGATGTTGAGCAAGATAGTATATGACAAGTAAATTTCAGTTAATGCCAACCACCAGTAAAATTTAGTAGATGCCAAGTGACATAGTATGTGCCGAGCATCAGAAGATTGATAATGTCAAGTTGCTGCATTATGACAAAGATCAAAGATTTTCCAAATAAAAGCTGACAAGTTTTTTCTCTTAGAACTTGTAAACCAGAAGGAACATAAGATTAATGAAATGGTGGCATAGAATTTAATGTAAACCATTTTGGAGGCAGATTAAAATGGATTCTAAGAGAAGTTTCTAGAAAAGACAAGATATGGGGTAGATACATTGTATCCTACCTAATCCATCCAAAACCCTAATTTAGACCATTGATAATAAGTGGGAAATTGTTTTAATTTCCTATATATAGGAATGTCTAGTCATGAAGCAAAAGAGAGTTAGAGAGTTTTTTGTGAGAACCTAAGGAGGAGAAGGACTTAAGGGTTTTTCTTCATCAAGGGACCCAAGAGAAGTGTCTATAATGGAGTACCAAGGAAGAAGGCTTAAGGAGATGAATGCTTAAAGGGTGAACAAGTTTTCAGAGCTTCAAACTATAAAAGCCAAGTAGAATGCAGACTGAATACAGATCTGTAATCTACATGTGAAGTTGTAAGTTGTATCATATCAAAGCTCTAATGTTACTTTCTAACAATTGTATTAGTCTAGAGTAAATCCTTTGGAGTAAAGTTGACTTAATAGTCATTAGAAAATCATTTAATAGGGTGGAATTCTAAGTGAATGGCCTAAAGTCCTCTAACAAAGCTCACTTTTAACATGGTGATTGAAATCCCTTAATTGGGTCACATTTAACAATGTGCATTGTAACCTTTAACAGGGTTGGCCTTTCATAGGACACAACTTCAGAATAGTGAGAAAGGAGTAGCATGTTATTGGTATTTTTTCCCAAATTGGGTTTCCACATTAAATCATTGTGTCAAATGTGTTGATGAATGTGTTTTTTTTTTCATGCTTTACATTTCTACAAGATTGAGTTGACAATAACATATAAGTTTTAGTAGTTGCACAATAAATGCATGAATGGGTATGAATGTTTTATGGGTTCACTAAATTGTGAGAAAAGCTTTATTTTTACATCTAGACCTTGAATAATTGATTCACCCCCCTCTACATTATTTTAAAATAATTCCAATAGAAAGAACAAATGGATGTGAAGATAACTTTCCTTCATGGTGATTTGGAGGAAGAGATTTAGATGTCATAGCATGAGCACTACATTGTTAAAGGTAAAGAATCTTTGGTTTGTAGATTAAGAAATTCTCTGTATGGTTTGAAACAATCTCCTAGGATGTGGTACCTTAAGTTTGATGCCTTTGTCTTGTCAATTGGATTTGTAAGATCAAAAATCAAATCATTGTGTTTACTTCAGAGTTGTAAATGATCACCTTCTTATTGTTGCATTATATGTTGATGATATGTTGCTATTTGGGAAGGGTAAGGGTATGAAAATCAGTAGAGATAGGTCTAACAGAAAACTTTGGTTGAGTCAGAGTAAGTATGTGAAATTCATGTTTGACAAGTTCAACATGGAAGATTGTAGACCTTTGTATGTTCCTGTTTCTATGGGAAAAAAATTATCTATAGATGATTGTAAAAAATCTCCTAGTGAGGTGGAGGACATGAGTAGAGTACCTTATGCTAGTGTTGTTGGAAATCTTATGTATGCTATGGTTTGTACTAGACTAGACATTGCCCAAGCAGTGGGAGTTCTGAGCTAGTTTATGGTTAATCTTGGATAGGTACATTGAGATGCAGTTAAGTGATTATTCAAATATTTGAGGGGTGCATCAAATTACTCCATTTGTTATCATGGTTACTCTTCTAGAGCTCTACATTCAATTTTCATTTGTGGGTCAAAGTGGATTCAAATTAGGTAGGTGATATTGATAGTAGGAGATCCACCATTTCTTATGTGTTCACTATGTTTTGTGGTGCTATCAGTTGGATGAGTAAGAGACAACCTATGGTTTCTTTATCCACTACAGAAGCTAAGTACATGGCTGCTACTCATGCTTGTAATGAATCCATTTTGCTTAGGAGATTATGTTTTGATATTGGTGTTGATGCAAGGTAGATTACTATTTGTTGCAATAATCAGAGTTCTATTTTCCTTACAAAGAATCCAACTTTCCATGCCAAAACGAAGCACATTTATGTGTAGTTTCACTTTGTGAGAGATATGGTGGAAGATGAAAAGGTAAATTTGGAGAAGGTAGATGCTATAAAGAATGTTGTAGATGCATTGATGAAACCAATGGGCACAGAAAAGTTACAAATGGTGTTTGGAGTCTATGGGCCTTTTGGCCTATAGCAATTAGTTCATGTTATGTTCCTGTTGCTCTTATAAGGTGTTCAAAAAGTGGGAGAATGTTAGGAATAAGGTGTCTCAACCTTGGATAATGCCTAATCTTTTTTTTTTTTTTGTAAATGCATTTTTTTCAAATAATGTAATTAAGTGCAAGTGTACATGTTTAATTAGCATGTTGATGTGTCACTCTACTTGCATATGTTGGCATCTTTAGTTATGATGGATTCCTATTATGCATAAGAGCTATCTTTAGAATATTTAATTGTGTATAAGGATATCATGACTTAAATGGTTATGATGGATTCTTACGATGCATAGGAGCTATCTTTGGAAGATGCCCTAAGAAAATTATATAAGCACTTTGAGGGTTGTAGATAGTTGGGTGAGTGGGAGTGTGAGTAGTGTATTATTGATTGCTACTGGATAAGTCTTCCATGTCCTGAAAGAGCCTGTACTACAAGTGTGTTGTAACCTTTGAGTTGAAGATAATACATTGTGCAGGTTTTGGAGGGGTGGGGTTGTTTTACCCAAAGGTTTTTTCCAACTGGCATATCTTTGTGTTTATGTGTTAGTATTTCTCTATCTATTTTTTGTATTCATGGTTGATTGCAATATTGTTATTTTTCTGATAGTGAATATGAAATTGTAAGGATTTAATAAGAATTTGCAAAATACTTTTCTTAAGAGATTTGTGTAGGAAGTTGTTTCCGCACCTAAGTTTCCTTACAAAAGAAACATATATTTTGAGGAGCTAATCAATTTGATCAGTGCCATGAACATGTATTTTGAATATGAAATGTTGCTAATGACAAGAAAGTGAAATTTGTGGTAACATGATTGAAGGGTCATGCATCACCCTAGTGGAATGGAATACAAGATGAAAGGATATAGCAAGGAACGGCCAAGGTCAATAATTGGGATAAATGTTGGAGAAAATAAAAGGTAAATTCATGCCCAAAGATTGCCAACCTAGTCTTTTCATGAAATTAAAAAATCTTAGACAAAAGGACATTTTAGTTAAAGATTAAACTAAAGAATTTAAAAGGTTAAAGATGATGCTAAAAAATTGGCTACATATCTCAATGGGATAAATATAATATTCAAGATGAAAATATCCTTTTTTATCCTAAAACCATGGAGTAACCTATCAATATTCTCAAAAAGCTAAAGAAAAATTATCCAAGAAACAGACACAAAGATTAGTAGGAAAAAGTCAAACTTTTAGAGGAAGAGGATCACAAAGAGGTAGAGGATAATGGAAAGCACAAAATGAAGAATCTAGTCGCTCACATCGACAAAAATAGACATATAGAGGTAATGACTCTTATAGATGATGGCCTTATTCAAGAGGTAGAGGTAGAGGATTTCTTGGAAAATGTTTTAAATGTAAAAAATATGGACATAGATCTTATGAGTGTCCAAACAATTCTACCACAAATCAATGGATTGCACACATTATTGAAGGTGAAGAGGAGAAAGATGTACCTAAACCTATCACCTATAATTATGAATGTAAAGTTGGTGAATCACACTTAGTTCAAAGGGTGTTACTCAAACCCAAAGAACATGATAAAACCACCTCAAAGAAAAAAATTATTCATAACAACATGCAAAAGTGGAGGAAAATGTTGCAAATTTATCATAGATAGTGGAAGCATAGATAATATAATTTCAAAAAATATGGTGGAGAAGCTAGCACTAGTACATTAGGCCTAAATTTTTGACCTAAGGCCAATTTGGCTTGTCAAATACTTTTTTTTAATGTGATCTCGATAATGCCAAAATTTTGACAATACTTAATTTTGTTGTCAAAATTTTGACAAGACTTAAGTATTATCAAAATTTGATGTTATCAGGATATAAACAAAAAAGAGTGAAACACCACTTTTATTTTCATTATGTTTTACAACAAATTGTGTGCGCTCTTATATAGTGGTAGGAAATTTCATGGAAGGGAAACATTTAGTTGGGGGAATGGAAGGGAAAAAAAAAAGACATTATATTTTGATTTATTGTGTTATTCCCCCACCTTTTGGATATGTGTAGGATCATGGTCAGCCAAACTATGCCCTTAAGTGGCAATGAAAAAAAAACAAATCAAAGTTATGTCAACTTGACATGCAATTTAAAACTTGTTATGAACTTTCAATAAAAAAAATGTTAAAAAATAATATGTAGGAAATTGAATTTAGTTTCTAAAATACTAGGTCTCATCTAAAGAAAGAAAAAATTAATTGGTCAAAATTTTGAATTTTAATACAATAGTAGAAAAATTTCAAGACAAAAATAAGAAGTAAGATTATGTCTGACCACCTTAATCAAAATTAAATGATAATATTTTTAATAAGATTCTATATATAAGAAGTAGACTCATGACTAGATGTGACACATATTTTTGGGTATTTTTATTCCAAATAAATAATTAATTATGAATTTTCTCCTATAATATTTTTGGAATATAAAATTTCCCATGTCTAACCACCTTACCTAATTTAAAGCTTTACAAAATTTAGTTTTTCTTTTATTTTCCTTATAGTAGAAGAAGTATATAATGTGACACATCTTTTGGATTTCAAAAATGTTATACCATTTGAAAGTTATATTGATTTTCAATCAATGTGTCAATCAACACTTTATGCGTAACTCCATTAGAAAATGAATAATAATTACCTAATGAAATCATAGTTTGATAGACATTAAATTTATGGAAAGATAAAAACATTGTTAACAAACCCTATTCTTTTCATCAAATTTGGGTGAAAAAAAAGTCATCAGACACATGTTTGAAGTAAAAAACACAAAAAAATAGGCCAAAAACATGTTTTCAGATATTTTTTAAGTTGACATGTAGGGTTGGTATCCAAAGCAATACTAGGCCTTATAAAGGAATTAATATTTTGGTTTCATATCAAGATGGGTGAAAGAGGTTACAATAGATTTTGAAATTATGCTCTAAGGTATTTTAGAACTACATATTTTTTAGATCATTATTTTTTGGCACACCATGATCCTACACGTACCCTTTTTTTTAATTCATGAATCAATCATTTTGCAGGATTCAAGATTTAGGGTAAAATCAAGTTTGTTACCACCATTTGAACCAATATGGATACACGAGAGATTGAGAAAAGGATTTGGAAAGAGAGTGCAAATATTTCAGTCCTATTTTTAGAAGCCCTAATGTGACCAACACAAGGTATTTACGCAAATTATGAAGTCTTAATTTGATGTAATTTTAGTTCTTGTAAAGTTGTGTAGACATGGATATGCCCTAGATTTATGATATCAAGTGTTGGCCAAGATATCATTTTGAAAAGTATCCCTTTAAGTCTATGAAACTTGACCCCAAGGGTTCTTCCTTGCAAATCTAAGAGAGTGTATTAGAATGTTGTATTTTCTCATTTGAAAGGGAGGGTTGGACAATTTATTTATCAAATGGTACCAAACTCTCATGAATTCTTTCATTTCATATGAATCTTCAAATGACACTTCCAAATAGCCATGCATGCCTATACTCCAATAATGTTTTAATTTTTGATAACACAATATCCACAAAGAATGTTTGTTATTGAGTAGAATTGAAACATGTTTGGTTCCTATCACCAAACATGACAACGTTGTTGAGATTCAAGGGACATAGTTTATTGATGAATGAATAATTGTGGGACTCAAATTGGAAACAATAGAATAACTTTAAGAGATTCAATGGACAAATTTTTAAAATAGACCTCATGTTCAAGCACCCTAATTTAGTGTATTAGTGAATAGTAAATAGTATGTTGAATTTGGACGATCTTTCATTATTATTTTCTATTTTTGTATCAAGTTAATTACTAGAAGCTAAGGTTTCGATTTCTATATCACTTTGTAGAAGTTGAACATGGAATGGTCAAAAAATAGCTATTTAAAAATGAAAACCCTAGTTTACTAATGTACCACTCACTCAAAATTACCAATGTAGTACTTATGAATAAATGTTCCAATTTAGTAATATATACATATTCTGGTTGTCCTCAAATTTCCATTAATAGTCCACAAATGACCCAATTATAAATTAAAAAACCAAGAAATAATCAACAAATAGAAATAAAAAGGAGTGTTTTAATACATATGAAATTAGTTAATAGACCAAAAGTGAACACTTATTTGTAAGGTCAACATGTAAGAAAAGAGAAATAATGCATTGTAGTGACCCCATTGATTATTAGGTGTCTTCCGAACAAATATGATTAAAATGATACTATATGTAGTAATCTTAAATTGAAAACGAAGAATTTATGAAAGGAAAACATACCAAGTATTATGGTAGCCTAATGCAAGGCAAGGCTCCATGAAAATAAGGCAATCAATTTTTTTTATCTTGAGTAGCAACATCTAATTCAAATTTAAGTTGCCCTAAGTTACTAATAGTGCAATATTGTTTTGCTAATTATGATGTAATTAACACTAGCACATGTTTTGTGAACTCATATTTATTTAGTCCAATGTTTCAAAAAAATTAAAAATTGATGCATTGAAGAAAAACAATAATAGACTTGTACATTGAGGCCTTGATTACTATAGATGTAGCTATGCACTCTGATCAATAGAGAGTGGAAATTGGTTTTATTAGAGTCACTATGGAAATGGATGTATAGATAGATAGAACACAAATACTTCATTTAGACACCTTCTCACACTATTCAAGAATGGCTTTTTTATTTCCCACAATTCACATTATTTTTATGATCATTTTTTATATTCACAAAAATAGGAAAATTGTGATTGGTGTATTAAGATATCTTAAAAGTGTAGGAAGTCGGAAATCTCAATGATCTCCTTTATAAAATTTGCACTATGACTTTGAGAATATAGGTTTGCTAATATACACTAAGCCTTCCTTTTTTTATGGATTTCTATTTACTCTTCATTTCTTTCTTCCTTTCCAATATTACAATTTCGTACACCTTACCTTCATGCACCCTTCTACATGGAAGAAAGGTGAACTCCCATAGCTTTCTATTCTTTGCCCTTCCATATATTCATGTAAAAATTGTATTGCTTGATGTAATGCTAGGGTAGTGTGTTTCTTGAGTCCTTTCTTTCTTAAGTAATTGCTTAGGCTTTCTCTTAGCCTATTAGGGTTCCTTTGATGCCCTAATCTCTAGAAGATCTCTACTCTATCCTCTAACTACTCACTACCTAATTACACCAATGGTTTTAGTTCCTTCCTTCTCCAAATGCCTCTTAAAGCTATATGGCTAACTTCCTTTCTTCATATTTATTGACCATTTTTCTCAACCTTGTAGAGTGAGGGGCTATTACAAGTGATTTAAAGATTCTCTTACACTTATAAACACAAATTAAACAAGTTACATTAAGCTTTTTTATTCCTACTCCAAAACTACCAAAAATAGGGTTATGAGAATTAGCCCTCCAACTTGAGTTTTTTTACTTTAACCCTAATTTTCTATAAATAGTATGGAAAAAAAATTATGATTTTAAGTACCCTATTGGAAAAAAGAATATTTTGTGGGTCTCAGGTTTCCAAACTATTTGTACACCTAAAAGAAACAATTATGCCTATATTTAAGGGTTTCATAACATGAATGATAGGGCTGACTACCGGTCTGGTCATTCCCTTAACAAAAAATTTCATGAAGCCTTCTTCTTTGGTATATGTTTCAATTAATCAACCCTCCTCCCTCTAAAACACTTGGTTTGAAGTATTCCTCACATTCAAACCTCAAGTCCTTCATTTTTATGTTGTGATCACCAAACCAAGTATCAAAGACTTGCTTAGGGCATAACGTTTTAAATTTCTTAACACAGTTTCTAGGACCCCAAAAACTATGTACATTATGTACATTGAGTCCACTCCCATTTTCCATAAATCCATAAAGAAATCATAGTAGTAACTCATGGGGGATCCATTATTTCATAGAGAGCCAAAACTGAACCAACACATAGGAAATTTACAAATGAATTTCCAAACCTGCTCAAAGGAATACCTAAAAAATTGCAACCTCAAATGAAAATTACTATAAAAATATGAATGAAAAATATCTAACACCATATTTAAGGATTCAATCCATTATTTTGTACATGCAATAAAAAATTGTTAAAATTGAACTAGAAATCATGGATCCAATTGCACAAGATTTGCTAACTACAACTCCCAACCCTTGGGATGTGTTTATTTCATGGTTTTATAAGCTCCCAAAGAGGCTAAAATAAATTTTACAAGCCAAAAACCTCTTTACTACATTTTACAACTTTTTGTCAAAAAGTCGTCAAGCAACTTTTCCAAAAATTGCACAATTTTGACAACTTTTTACATCTTTGAGCAATTTGGCTCTCCTTGGCTTGGGAACTTCCAAACCCATCTAATTCAACCCATTATTGGTGTCTAGGCATGATTTATCTTCCAAGACATCCATTAACATTATTATTTTCCATTTTTGCATTAATGACAGCTTATGCACAATTGTAGCACAACTGACATCTTTTTTATACATTCTCCCTTTCTTTCTCCAAATGACAAGTTAGGAGCTCCAATCCATGAAATAGGATGTAAGAACATCATGGAGGAAAATATGGTTCAAAAACCATACTTTCCTCCTGATTTCATAGTCCTAGACCCCTAACACAAGAAACACTAAACAAGAACACCAACAACTCCTAAGATGGAAACTTCACCTAGGAACAAATTGCAAACAAAAATATGACCTTGAAAGGTCCAAACTCAAACTTATAACTTGGCTAGAGTCAGTAAATGCCAAAAATCCCACTAAAACCAAAATGAGAGGTTGTTGACTACATGCCCCTGCACCATACTCCCAAAAAAAAAAAATACATTAATCTATCCCTGGATTGAACAGGTTGAATACAACTCCCAACCTTTTGAAATCTATCTCTCTAATCCAAGTAGCATCAACATTATTCTTGGCAAGCCATTTGACAAGATGTTTGAAGTAGTCCTTCTTCCTAGTTTGTTTGTAGACTCTTTAATCTAGTATCCTATCTACTTGCAGAGGTGGAGGAGGGCTTAGGTGGAGGTATGCTACATCTTGTGTGACCTCTTGGAGACCCTTATCAACATCTTGGGTAGGGCCTTTGTAGGAAATCAAATCTGCTATATTCAAGACTAGTGACAAACCTAGGTTTGTAGGCATCACAACCTTATAAGCATTGTTCCCATACTTGGAAAGTATTTTGAAAGGACCCAACCTCCTTGTCTAGAGCTTTTGTGGTTAATATGCACTATCACATGATCCCTTATTTGAAATCATACTTCTCTCTTTGAGGCATCCATCCTTTGCTTCAATCTATCATCATTTTTAGTTAGTGTCTTCCTAAAACTTTCATGGACCTACCTCATGGATTTGTAAAAGTTCTCACCATGGCCATTACTTGGAACTCTATCCTTCAAATCTCTCAACTTAAACCCCCCTCTAGGATGTAAACCACAAACTATTTAAAAAGGACTCTTACTTGTTGATCTATTTATTGTATCATTTTATGCATATTCAACTTTCCTAGTGAATTTATCCCAAGTCTTCTCATACTCCTTTGTGAGGAACCTTAGTAGGTTTCCAAGACTCCTATTAGTTACCTCTATTTGGTCATTAGTCTATGGGTGATAGGAAGATCCAAAAGACAAGTTAATCCCAAGCCTTTTCCATAGTGTTTTCCAAAAGTGGCTCATGAATTTGGTGTCCTTATCTAAAACAATGCTCATGGGTACACAATGGATCCTAGCCACATCTTCGAAGAACAATGAGTAATTATGAAAAGAATCATGTATGTTCTTACAAAGTAAAAAAAGGCCATCTTACTAAACCTATCCGCTATCACATAAATTTTATCATATCGATGCCTTGTCCTTGGCAGACCAACTAAAAAGTCCATACTTATACACTCCCATGGCCTGATAGGGATTGGAAGTGGTTGGTAAAGACCATCATTTGAGGATGTTCCCTTGGATTTTTGGCACACTATGCAACCCTTGAAACACTATCTAATATCTCTAGTCATCCTCAACCAAAAATAGAACCTAGTGACTAACTCTTGAGTCTTATTAACTCAAAAATGACCACTAAGTGCCCCATTATGCTTTTCTTGGATCAAATTCTCCCTTGTGGACCCTCTAGGGACACAAACTATATTACCTTTAAAAAATTGATCATTATGCAATGTATAATTAGAAAACTAACCATGTAAGTTGTTTTTGAACTCTGTACATACCTTGTAGATTAGAGAAAAATATTCATCATCAACATATAGGTCTTTCAAGGTTTCAATGCCTATGATTTGTAGTTGAATTTCTTAGACTATGAGGAGTCTCCTACTTAATGCATCAGCTACCTTATTTTTTACCCCCTTCTTATGTTTATGGTAAATGTGTAGGCTTGTAGGTACTCCACCCAATTCATATGCTTTTTGTTGAGTATGTCTTGAGAATTAAGACAACTAAGAGCTTGTTTGTCTAAATAGATAACAAATTCCTTTGGAAGCAAGTAGTGCCTCCAATTTCTTCGAGCTTGTACTAGAGCATACAACTATAGGTCACAGGAAGAGTACTTCCTTTTGGCATCATCAAGATTCTTACCATGAAAAGCCACTAGCCTTTGTTCTTGGCTAAGAACAACCCCAATAGATACATTACTGGCATCACACTCCACTTAGGAAATTTTGTTGAAACTAGGAAGTACTAGTGTAGGCAATTCTTCTATCTTCTTTTTTAGTGTCTCAAACCCACGATTAGCTTGTGGGGTCCAATGAAACTTTTCATTCATGCCTCCCTTGATTGTATCCAACATTGGAACACACATGCAACTAAAATGTCTGATAAACTTCCTATAATAAAGTGCCAAACCATGGAAGCTTCTCACATATAATGTAATCTTAGGAGTATGCCAACTTAGAATGGCATCTACCTTCTCTTGATTCATTCTGAGGTTACTTTGACACAAAACAAAGCCAATATAAAGTGGATCTTACTTCATGAAGTCACACTTCTCCAAATTGGTCATTATCTTTTCTTCACACAACTTTTTAAAATGAAATTTGTAAATGCTTGTTATGTTCCTCTTTAGTTTAGCTAAAAATTAAGATATCATCTAAATAGACAACAAAATACTTACCAATTTAATTTTTCAATACCTCAATAATTAGCCTCGTAAAAATAGATGGAGCATTAGATAAACCAAATGGCATCACAAACTATCACAAACTATCCATAAAAACCTTTTGTAGTTTTGAAGTTTATTTTCCATTCATCCTCTTAATTTATCCTAATTTGGTGGTAGCCACTTTTCAAATCTATCTTGGTGAAATAATTTGTCGCTCCTTGATAGCCTATTAGGTCTTCAATTATAGGTATTGGGAACCTATACCTAATGGTCATCCTATTTGTGGCTCTAGAATCCATAAAAAGTCTCCAAGTTCCTCCTTTAGTGGGTGCTAAAATAGTACAAATTGCACATGGGATAATGCTTTTCCTAATTAGGTGTTGGTCTAGGAGCTCTTGGATTTGTTTTGTAATTTCCTCATTTTGTTGAGGGGTCATCTTATGGGAATTTTTTTTGGGTAGAGTAGCTCATCGGATAAAATCTATTTGGTGGCTAAAACATCTCTTAGGAGGTGGGATGGAAGGTTGTCCATCATTGTCAATGGCTTTGTATTCTTAAAGCAATTATTGTACCTCCCTTCCATGTTGTCTTGATAGTAGCTTCATCCTAAAGTTTCAAAAACAATGCAAACCCAACTCCATCTCCTTCCTCTAGGGTCTTCAAGAACTCCTTCTTACTAACCATGAGAATTGAGTTGACATCTTCAACTCTCCTTCTTCTAGCAAGGATTGGATCTTGAAAGTGATCTCATCCTTCTTGAATGAGTAGGCATTTTTTACTCCATCATGTATGTCTTGGTTATCAAATTTCCATGGCCTTCCAAGTAGAAGGTGACATGCATCCATGGGAAGGATATCACATAAAACCCTATCCTTATATCTCCCTATGGTGAACTCTACCCATGCTTGCTCTCCAAATAGAATATGTTGTCCTTTATTAAGCCAAGTGACCTTGTATCAGTTGAAATGTGTAATTATTGTTAGCTTAATCTTGTTGACTATCTCTTAACTGATTATATTTTTCAATTGATCCTGAGTCAATGATGGTTTTACACACTTTTCCCATGATCTTGCATCTTTAATCCTAAAGAGTACTCTTCTTTGACTTGGTTCTTCTTTGATTGGATCCTTGATCAATGTTCTCCTTATCACTAGGTTCTTCCATTCCTCTAATTCTAAGGGTACCTTAGAGTGCTTGTTGCTACTGCTAGATTCTTCTTGCACATAGTTGACCCTTTTTGTGTTTCCTTGGGAAGTTGAGCCTTTCTCATAGCTCCTATAGGTAGGGTGTCCTAGCTAATTGCCAAGTTGGAACTTCATGGTGTAAAAATAGGATCCTCTCCCTTGGTTTTTTATCCTTCCTCTCAAACTTGTGTTAAAGACTCTGTCCTTGTTGAAACTTCCTATTCCTAAACTTGCTTCTTGTTGTTTAGTCAACTTGTTGTCTCCTTGTGGCCTAGAATCTAATCTATTAGGATTAAACCATGAAGAGAAATAACAATTTCATGCAAATATAACCAATAGAAAATAATAGATCACATAGAAAATACCACAAGACACCAAGATTTAATGTGGTTCACCCAATCCCCAGACTATGTCCACCAAATAGCAAGTTTGATATTATTATGATCCATTGATTACAATTTTTAATCTCTTACATCTCAATACTGCCACAAGAACCAATTTTGCATCACCACAATGAAATAATCCCTAACCCTAAGCCCTTTTATACAAGTATTTTTATACCACTTTAAGGTTACCCAAAGAATTTATGAAGTATGTATAGTACTTCCTTGATCAGTCACCACAAACTAACAATCTCTGACTTGGGGACTGATATGACTCTACACTAGACAACAATAATCTCCCACTTGGAGACTGATCTTGTAGATATACTACTACCACATGGGGCTCCCACTAGATCAAACCACCTTGGACTCTATTGTTCTTGTATTCATGTTTAGTCTAGAAGACCAACTGAAGCTGAAGAGGAGTTTAGCTTGTCCCTTGTTACTACCTTTGTAAACATATATGTTGGATTGTCATCTGTATGTATCTTGTCCATATTTAACTATCCATCCTCCAAAACTAACTGAATAAAATGGTGTTGCAATTGTATGTGTTTGGTCTTTGAATGTAGAGCTGAATTATTTGCAAGATGGATGGCACTCTAACTATCTGTAAACAAATAATTATCCTTCTGAGGGTGTCCCAATTCTTCCAAGAAGAACTAAAGCCATATCATCTCCTTGGCTACCTCTATAGTAGCAATATACTCTACCTCTATAGTGGATAAAGCATTAACCTTCTATAACCTAGAAACCTAGCTCATGGTTGTCCCACCAATAGTAAAGACATAAGCTATAGTACTCTGCCTAGTATCAATATGCCCTGCAAAATATAAGTCAGCATAGATGTGTAAATTAGTAGTAGAGCCCCCAAAGTGTAAACACTTATTGGATGTTCCTCTCAAATATCTAAGAATCCACTTGACTACATTCCAATGCTCAATTCTTGGATGACTCACACACCTACTAATGACTCCCACTGCATGTGCAATATCTATCCTTGTACATACCATAGCATACATCAAGCTTCTTACAACTAAATCATACATACCTTGGACATCTTATCCTCTTCTTGTGTCTTGGGACACATCTCCTTAGTCAGCTTCAAATGACCAAGTAAAGGTGTGCTGACAGCTTTAGCATTCTCCATAGAGATATGTTACAACACCTTCTCAACATAATCAGCCCAAGATAGCATCAATTTTTTGTTCTTCCTATCTCTACAAATCTTCATACGAAGGATTTCTTTTTCTACCCCAAAATCCTTCATATCAAATACATGTCCTAACTGGCATTGGAGCCCTTAATATGATCCATTTTAGACCTAGCTACAAGCATAACATCAACATATAAACATAAAATAATGTAGTTGTCATCATCCAACCTCTTAAAATAAACACAATTATCTAAATGACACCTATTATATCCATGCTCATGCATAAAATTATCAAAATTTAGATACCATTGCTAAGGTGCTTGCTTTAAGCCATATAAACTTTTCTTCAATTTGCACACTAAGTTCTCCTTACCTTTGACCTCAAGTCCTGATGGTTGGGCCACATATATCTCTTCATCCAAATCACCATGAAGGAAGGTTGTTTTAACATCAAGCTACTCTAAATGAAAATCTCTAGTAGCCATAATACATAAAATAGTATGGATAGAAGTCATTTTAATAACAAGATAAAATATCTCATCAAAATCAATGCCCTTTTTCTGTGCAAATCCTTTTACAACTAACCTAGCTTTAAGTCTTTTCTTACTTCCATCTTCTTCTTTTAACCTATAAACCTACTTATTCTATAAAGCTCTTTTACCTACATGCAACTTGCATAAATCCCATGTCTTATTCTTTAGCAAAGAGTCCATTTCATCTTTCATTGTAGATTCCCATTGAATCTTAGTATCCACCTGCACTACCTCATCATAACATTTAGGTTTACCAACATCAGTTAGTAAAATTGAATACAAAGAGAGATAAAATATTTTTGGAGGTCTAATTTGCCTTGTTGAACATCTAACATTCACTAGTGTGTGTGGTATTTGTTGTTGCAATTGTTGCACATCATGAGGAATGGTTGGAACATCATCTTCTGGAGTATCATCTAGCACTACATAATCATCTTCTTTCTTCTCATGCTATTGCAATAGATCTTTGTACAAAAATTTCTCATTGAATATGGCATCCTAACTTCTTACAATTTTATGATTTTCAAAATCCCAAAGCCTATAACCAAATTCATTAATGTCGTATCCAACAAATACACATTTCTTTGACTTAGCTTCCAACTTGCTTCTATTTTCAAAATCTATGTGAGTAAATGCTTCACAACCTAAGGTTTTAAGAAATGAATAACTTGCCTTCTTACTAGTCCATGCTTCATTTGGAATAACACAACCCAAAGGAGTAGAGAGACCTCTATTAATCAAATATACAGTAGTATTGATAGCCTCCACCCACATGTGTAAGGATAACCCAACATGCAACCTCATGCTCCTTGTATGCTCCATTATAGTCCTATTCATGTGTTTAGCCACTCCATTTTCTTATGGAGTCCTTGGATCAAATTTTTGTCTAAGAATTCCATTGGTGGAGCAATAATCTTCAAATTCATGACTGCAATACTCACTACCATTATCAAATCTGAGACATTTTAGATTCTTACCAATCTCATTTTCAACCAAGCATTTCCATTTCTTAAAAGTTTGAAATACATCATATTTTTGTTTGAGGAAATAAACCCATACTCTTCTAGTTGCATCATTAATGAATGTAACATAATAATGAGAACCACCAAGGGAAGATACCTAAGCCGGTCCCCATACATCAGTATGCACAAGCTCTAATTTCTCCTTTTTGTTTTCCTTCCCAGTCTTCACAAAACTCACTCTCTTTTGTTTTCCATACACACAACTTTCAAAAAAATCCATAGTAACACATTTTAGACCTCTTAAAACATTCTTTGAATGAATTACTTTCACACCTTTCTCACTCATGTGCCCAAGTCTATTGTGCGATAGTGTTGTATCAGAATTTATAGTAGCTATTTGTTCTCCCTGCTCAACTACAACAATTTTTATCGAACATTCATTATTCTCTAAAATAATTAAAGTAGAAGGAACAATATGACCTATACAAAGATATAAGATGCTTTCTTTCACACCTTTTTCTACTACAAGAGAACCTTTTGAAACCTTCCAATTTTTATCATTAAAAGTAACTACACAACCCTCATCACCGGATTGTCCTACTAAAATTAAATTCCTACTCAGCCTTGGAACATGTCTTTTTTGATCTTAGATTGGTTTTGACAATTGAGTGTCAACACACTTAAGAAATTTTCCAAGTTGATGACAAGTATAATATAGATGCCAAGTTATAATATGTGCCGAGCCAAAAATTCAATAAGTGTTGAGTCATTCAGATGCTGAGAAAATAGACGATGCCAAGCAAGTTTCAAGTGCTAAGTGACTAATAGATGCCAAGAAAAGTTCAAGTGTCATGCAAGAAAGAATTTAGAATGTGTTGAGCATCAGTGATCAGCAAGTGCCAAGTAACACAAAATTAGCATAAGAGTTTGTGCGTTCAAAACCTAAGATGTAAACCATTTTTGAGCCAACATATGGATAAATCTTGAAGGATTAAAGATAAGAATGAATATATTTGGATTCCCTGTGAAATCAACATGAAACCAATTAGAAAAATGAAAATATTTGAGTAGGAAAGTTAGATGAATCTCAATCATAGATTCATACCTAGCCTAAGTCACGAAAACCTTTTAAAGAGGTCAAAGCCCCACAATTTAGAAGAGAGATAGAGTATGTGAAAAAAAAGAATGCATGCAAGGAGATAATGCTATATTTGAAGGAATTGAAAGGGGTGAATTGATCAAGTTGAAGGTGACTTAGAAGAAGAATAGAATTGTAGAATCAATTATCAGAGATAAGGATCAAGGTTACAAAATTTTCATACCAAATCAGTGAGGATTAGATTGGGTAGAACAAGGATCTAAAATCAACAATAGCAGATTGCAAGTAATTAGGTCAATCATTATACTATGTTTTCTAACAATTATATTAGTAGAATGAAATCCTATGGAGATAGGTTGGTTTAACAACCATTGTATAAAGCCTTCAATAGGGTGACATTCCAAGTCAATGTTTTCAACATCCTTTAGCCAGGTAAACTTTTGATAGAGTGTTAAAATCCTTCAACAAGGTAGGATCTAACAATCCTTGTAAGCCTTTAACAAGGTAGGCCTTTCATAGGATAGATCATGAGAATGGTCAAAATATGTAACCTTAATAGGTGAACTTTATTATTGTAGTAGTGAAGAATTGTGGGTGTCATCTCCACCCCAGTTTTACCTTCTCATTGGAGAGTTTTTGGGTAATCATATTTAGTGTCAAGTGTGTATGTGAATGCATTTTCTTTACATATTATTTACATATGTGTATGCATGGAATGTTTTAAAGTTAAAAGTTTTATATGATAAAGTTTATTGCTTATGATTCATCCCTTCCCTCTCTGAAGTATACTTCCCACTTCTAAATTCCAATAATTGGTATTAGAGCTAAGTTATCATTAGGAGAAGCCTTACAAATTGGAGAAAAGATCTTAATATGGAAGTCTACAAGTTAGAAAAGACCATTGAGAATCAAGAGATTGAGATACACCTCTTACTGCAACGATTAGATGAAGCTAGAAATGCCTTGAGGAGTTTGCTAAAGAGAAGGAAAGAGATTGTCATAGATAAGAATGACACTCAATACAACAAAATTGACACCATAAATTTATTTAGAAGTGGTAACTCATGTGAGTTTGATGCAACAATTATAGATCTCATGGACAAGAATAGAGCACAAGCTGAAGAGATCAAAAATCTCAAATTGGAGCAAGAATCACAAGCAATAATGCTATGTGAAGTGACTAAAAAAGAAGAAGAAAGCCATTGAGGATAAGGTCATGATAGAAGATGACAAGAGAAACTTAGCTAACAGACTAGAGGAGAAGTCAACTAAGCTTGCCAAAGTTTCAAACATGCAACTACACACCCTAAGCCAAATGATGAATTCCCATCATGAGTTGAAGGTCAAGGACATTGAAATAACTACATTGAAGTTGCAAAATGAGTAACTATAGAGTGACCTAAAAAGAGGGGAGTTTGTTGAAAGCTTCAACAAGCCAAATGAAGCCATCAATTACTTTGAGCAACTACTAAAATCTCCTAGATCTAGTAAAGACACATCATGTTTGGGCTACAAAAGCACTAAAGAGGGAGAGTCATCCAAGACTATTGAACAAAGGAATGACAAAGGTAAGAACTCCAAACCCACTTGTTATTTTTGTGGTAAGAAAGGATATACAACTAATGTTTGTAGGAATAAGAATGGTAGTTAGAATTCCAAGCCAAAGAATATGATACATTGTTACAAGTGCAACAAACAAGGTCATCAGGCACATGAATGTAGAACCAGAACCATGCATGCACCAAGATTTGAAGGATAGAAGTTTGGACACAAAGTCTTTGACTGTAGATCCAAGACCACATGGTCATCAAATAAGGGAAGAAGTCATGAAAATTCCTATAGTTGGGACTAAAATACAAGACATAGTTGTCACTACTATCAAGAGTATGGACACATCCTCAAGAATTGCATAAGAACATAATTTTGTGGAAGCTACAGTAGATGGTTGAGCCAAACTACATGCTTTAGTTATTTGAAGATTGGTCATATCAACAAACACTATCTAACAAGGTCAAAGGCACCTAACTCAAAATCAAACAATGGAAAAGGCAAGGTAGATGTTGGGCACATTAGAGGAGAGATGAATAAGGCATGGAAGAAGAAATATGGATGCAACACATCAAATGAAGGGATCACTTAACCTAAAGGGTCAAGTGGTCATACTTCATCAAACTAAACAAAAGGGTATGTGGGACTGATATTTAAATGCTTTGTCATAAATCAGTTCCTAGAATAAGATAGTTAAAAAAGGGATAGATCAGCATGAATAAAGATGCAAGGTTAAATCTTCAAAGTTTTCACACTGTTGCCGAGTGAGGAAAGTTTCCTTTAGATACCGAGTGAAATCCTAGTGTCTGTTGAGTTGTCTATCTAAGTTAGTAGGAGTTGAGTTAGTAGTGGTTGCTGAGTAAAAAGGGAAATTCTTATTGAAGCTAAGTAAGGGAAACTCTAGTAGATGCCAAGTGTTGGAAAATCAATAAAAGCCAAGTAAAGCAGAATTGCATAAGGAGATGAGTGGACAGTTGTATGTGCATTAAGCATTAAATGCTATGTAATGAAGGGAATAAGGTCAAGTTTTTTATCATTTTTTCATCATTGCAAACATAGAATGAGAGTGAGAAGAGCATAAAAATTATTTCCAAGTAGAGATTGATGCTTTTGCAAAGATTCTATTAAAAATTCAACATTGTTTCGTCGATCTAAGGTATTTAATCAAGTGTCAAGCTATGTAATTATGCAATCTTTATCTTGAAACCCTAGTTTTCAAAAATGGCATCTAGCTCTAGGAATCCTAAGGAGAAGGAATCATTTGAGGTTTAGTTGGTCAGTAATGAAGTTAAACAACCATATTTTAGACCAATTCTTGAAGTGACTTACAAAAATGACCCTGCTAGCGCTTTATCTATTATCACCACCTAAGGTTGTTATAGTGCAAGATGTCAGAAAGTGTTATAATTGTAAAGTTGGAGCATTGGTGACATGGAGATTCAACAAGCCTTTGAAAAACTTTGTGAGAATGGGGTATTAAAGGAGGAATTTTAGATTGTTGAAAGGAAGGGCTTAACCTGTGCCCTAGATTTCCCCACAATCTTCAAGACTGAATGGATAAGAATAGTTTTGAGCCAAATTCATGATGGATGCCTATGGTTGGAAGAAGAACCCATCAAGTTGTCAAAGAGAATCATACATAGAGTGATAGGTTACCAACCCTAGAATGACCAAAGACATTGAGGAGTGATTCAAAATAAGCCATAAAGAAGAACACTAGGCCAAATTGGAACAAAAGGGGAATGGCAATTGACACAATAAGAGATCCACTTGTAGAATTTTTTGTTAGGATTATAACCCATAAATTCTACTGTCAAGCTAACTAAATAGTGTACCATGCATTGTAGTTTATGTGGGATACAAACTTGTCAAGAAGGATCATACATATCATCTAGTAGAACTATAATTGCAATAGATTATGGAGAATTTAGGAGCAATAAGGAGATCCAAGATTGTTCAATGTAAGTTTGGATCAATTTTGATATGCATATTTTTCTATGTTCAGAATGAATTTCCTTCTTTTGGTAAAATAAGTTGGAAGACAAATAGGTCTATATAAATACAAGTTAATAATTATATAGAGTAGATGGGAGCCAATTTTGAAACCTTAATGACAATATATTTTGAGAACTTTAAGAAGTCTATGAAACAAAGGCTCATAATACTAGTTTCTCTAGTGGATCAACATATCAATGATATTTGTTTCTTAGTTGAGATCAACTACACTTACATCCAAGTAGTAGTACCAAGGGTGATATGACTAAGGCCACTTGGATGTGGAATTAACATTGATGAGGCATCAACAACAATCACAACATTGCTTGCATAAGACATTGATAAAAGTTAAAAACCCTTTGAAAATTTTGATGTTGTAAAGTCCAAGGTAGAGATGGAGTTGAAGACTGCTTCAACCCTAAATAAGAAGGACAAATTGGTTGGAAATCTTAAGGCCAAATTTGGTGAAGGAATAAATGAAGCAAAAGAAGAAGATGATGAAGAAGAAGATGATGATGAAGAGAATAGGGCCAAGGGACACTTGCCTTGACACAAGGCATGGGTGAAGATGTTGTAGAGGAAGAAGGTGTAGAGGAGGAAGAGCAAGCTAAGGAAGCACCTACTTAGCTAGAGCCAAAGAAGAGAAAAGGTCAGAAACAACCTATAGTTTAGCCCAAGGGAAAAAAGATAGCCAAGCCAAGCCTAGCTAAGCCTACTACAAGGACAAGTACAAGAGCTACAAAAAAGGAGGGTAAGGAGCAAGAGAAGAAGGCTACTAACTAGTAAGGACCAACAAAGAAGAAGCTAAGAAGAAAATATGTTGCTCAACCTAACTTAGATGAAGAGAGAACCGAGTTAGAAGACACTAGCCAATTTAGAGTGGTAAGTCACACCACACCACCAAGTCTGATTTAGAAAACATATGTGATAATATTAGAGATAATATGGACGTAATTGGCTTAAAGAGCATTGATTTTAATAATTTGAGTAGAGGAAAACAAAACATGGTTGAAGAATTAGTCTACACCATGATGGCCAAGTTCAAGAAAACCCCACTTGAACTTGAAAATTCAATGTCCAAAGAGTTATATTCTATTATTAAAATAAATGGTATTATTGCCTTAATATGGAGAAAGAAATAAGAGATTCAACATTGGCTTGAGTAATGTTTGAGCTCACAAAAGGGAAAATAACCAAGGCCAATAAGAAGAATAGGAGAAAATTTGCACCTAAATAAAGAGTCTTTAGTATTCTTCAGAATAATATTAAAGATGTTGTTAGAAAGTCCACTCAAATGTGGAAATTAATCTATGTCCTAACAACTATAAAAGAAGGAGAGGAAGATCCCTTTGAAGGGAGAAACAATGAAGAAGAAGATGACAATGAAAAAGAAGGTGAAGGTGAAAAAGAAAAAGAAGATGACACGATGGACAAAGAATCTCAAAAGGATGATATTTCAACTATTGAAGAGCAAAAAATAGAATAGAGTGTACAAGACACATAATTACCACCTTCGAGTCCTCCACTTGACACTTCTACACCTATAGAAACAATAAAAGTAAAGGATGTTCCTGACAACTCTAGTCAGAATGTAAACCCATTGACTGTAGAGGATCTCAAGAAGATCCTTGACCAAACAACTCTACAAGCTCAATTATGCAGTAATTTAGTGTTGGTCAGTGTAGATGAGTTGCAAAAAGTAGTAGCTAACTTTACTAGGGATAATATGACAACACAAGAAACATGTTCTATCATCCCTACAGCTATAAATGGACAACCTAAAGTGCAAGCTACACATGATACATTAGCTAAGGTTGACTCCATAATCAAACTCACTACAACTGTCGAGGAGCCAAAAAATGACCAAATAGGATAGTTGGATACCTCTATTCCTACTACAAAAACACAAGATGCACCACCATAGATAATAATAATTGACCAAAGAATATCAGAAGAGGAGAAGGAGACCCAAAATGAAAAGGAGCAAGAAGAAATTCAAACTTTGGTTAATCTGCCAACCTATCAGACTCCAACAAAAATGCCTCAAAATTTGAACATTGAAGCAACACAACTTCAAATTTTAGTAGTAGGCTCGAGCTCAAAAAAGGTTGCAAGGGTACTTCACTATGTAGACCCTACACTAGATGAAGAAATAGACATTCCTAAGTATGAATATGCAACCATGAACATTGATCAGATCAATTGAGTACAAGAGGCACTAGAGAGGAAGAAGAAGCAAGAAGTACTCAAAAATGAGTATAAATAGAGGCAAGCACTAATTGAAATAAAGGACATCTTTTTAGATGCATTTAGCTTGTAGGCACCTAATGAAACAAAGTCCATTATGGAGCAAATTTCAAACATAGTGGACCAGGTGCAAAGTGAAGAGCATGATACTAATGCAAAATTGATGGAATGGTTAGAAAGGAACTTTCAAAAAAAGGTGAATGAAAGAATATCCAGTGAGATAGTACTATCATAGGTAGAGCTGGCTAAGAAAATTGAAAAGATGAAGATAGTACTTGAGAATATCTTCTCATTATACTCAAAATTGTGTGATCCTTCCATCTTCACATAGGAATCTAGCCAAAGAATCATGAGCTTGGAGAGGAACTTAAAGATATCAAGCATGCAACTACCTAAAGATCTAGCTCAAAGTGAAAAGCACTTTCACACAATACTTCACACACAAAAAGAACTAGCTATATTAATAGCAAAAGAGGCTAAAACAAGAGCCAAATTGGTGCAAATACAAGCCTCCCTCACCCCTCACATGGAAATTTTACAAAAGGAACTAGCCTATGTAGAGAATGTCATAAAGAAAGATCCCAATCTTTCTACATTAGATGGTTTAGTTCACCTTGCAGCAGAGACAACTATACAAATCAAATCCCTAGAGGTTGCAATACAAAATTGGGATGCTACTCTGAGAATTGTAATGGAAGTGAACAAAACCTTCTTGGAAAAATATTCAGTCAATGTATAGAACCTTTGACATAAGAATCAAAAAGGGGGAGATAAAATTAACAGCAAAGGGGGAGAAATTGAGAAGCCGAAAGGATAGTTAATCTAAAAGGGGAGACATGTGAAAGGGGGAGCTAAAATGAAAGGGGGAGTGATAAAATAAATTGAGAAAAGAAAGGAGAAGAGAAAAACAAGAAACAAGGCATAACAAGAACACATCAGATAAAGAGTATCAGAATTGAAGACAAGGAGTATTAGCTAAAGAAAATCAATCTACTCAAAAAGATTTTGGATAGAAGAATATGGAACATCAACTTAGGAGGAGACACAAAATTTTGAGGTATATAGTCCTTCACAAAATTTTGAACAATTTTGAATTTTTGCATATATGCCAAGTAGAATGTATATTATACTTAAGGTGATTAGTTTCATCATGTATTGTTATGTTGGAATTATAGAAGGAGTAACTAAGATGGGGGGGAGGGGTGTGAATCAGTTACCACTAAAATAAATCCTAGATCCCTTAGATGTCATCAATAAAATTTATACTGAGAAAACTAATTGTTGTTGTTATTTAGAAAATGTTGTAACTCAGTATATGCAGAGCCTGATTTACTTTTAGCTAATCTTGAAACATTAATAGTGATTAATTTTGCAAGAATAAGAGAAATAACATGAGACAAAAGGATTTAATGTGGGAATCCAATATGAGAAAAATCACCAATGTAACTAGTTACTATCTCTCACTCTTCTAAAGTAAGCCTTATTAGGAGCCAACCCAGTTAAAGGTTACAAAATACATTGTTACGTGTGACTTTGTTAGAGGATTTAATCACCTTGTTAGGAGTGGGCTTGCAAGAGGTCTTAAAACAATTCAATGGAACTATCACCTTGTTAGAGGATTTACAAGTGGCTATTAAACCAACTTTGTTAAGAGATTTTAGATCATTGCTACAATAGTTAGAGAGTAACAATAAAATGACCTGATTGTGATGCAACTGATTTGCTGATTATAGATCTCTATTCTACTTCATACTTGATCCTTCCTAATCGAATAACACTTATCTACTCCACAAGGATACCTTCTTATCCTTCAAGTTCACTCTCACTTTTTCCTTCTCAATTCAATCAACACACTTGCAAACACACTTACTAGAAATCTCAACTTGACCTTTCATTTATACCATCCAAATTGTCAAGTTGGCAAAAATTCAAAATGCAATAATCAATAATCATCACCATAGTCAACTAGAAACAATACTTAAGATAATTAAGCTTCTTATGTCAAAACAACAAAATCCCTCATTGGCCAACCCTACTCGGTAAATACTAGTTCCTGTGTTAACCAACAAAAAATTGCTTAACACTGTGAACTTGCAAAAATCATTTGGTAATCAAGTGAACTCAATGAACACTAACTCTATCCAAATTTCCTTCACTAACCATGTGAACATGGTTAACACTGTTTCCTACCTAAATTCCTTCAACACGCAAGTGAGCTTGGTAGACACTATCTTCGTAGAGTAATCTTTAGGAACATTGAGTAGACAAGGAAACTATCTTGCTAACCAAGTGAGCTCAGTAAGCACTGACTAAAAACTAATATGAAATTTGTGTAACATCAAAGACAACACACAATTAGACAACTATATCCAACAATATCCCTCTTTAGCATTGATGGAAACACAACATGTTATAGCACAATGAAATTTGAGAACGAGACTTTCTCTAATAGAAAGTTTCTCCCTCTTAGATTTTTACCAAAAGCTTCTTCTCTTTCATATAGTAATCTCCCTTTGTGAAGGAATTACATAGCTTTTATGATAGTATACTTTTCCTTTACAAAAGATATAAACAAATTTCAGAAATATGTGACAGTAATCTTCTCCCTCTTTGACAACACATGCCAAAGGCAACACATAATTCGTATCAATGTGCCTTGAGTACTGATTCATATGTAATATTCTCTTTGACTATGTTACATTAGTTGATTGATCTTCAACTTGGTTCTTGTTGATGCACCACTAAAACTTTATTTAGTGAGCTTTAGATAGGGGAATGAACCCTAACTTACCTCTTAGATACAAAAATGCATCATTAGGTAATGGCTTGGTGAATATGTCTCCAATCTATTCTTTTGTGTGAACATATTCTAGTCTGATTTCTTTGCCCTACACCAATTCTCTAACAAAATGATATTTCATAGCAATGTGCTTAGTTTTGGAATGCATCACTGGGTTCTTTGATATGTTAATTGCAGTGGTGTTATCACAATACATGAAAAATGGCTCTTTGATCTCAACCTTTATACCTTCCAACAACCGTTTAAACGAAACAATGTTAGAACAATTCACTACTACTACTACATATTATCCTTCTGCTATAGATTGGGATGTGTAGTTTTGCTTCTTGCTTGTCCAAGATGCCAAACTTTTTCCAAGAAAGAATTATCCACAACTTGTGATTTTTCTATCATTAGGATTTCTTGCCCAATCAGTAGTGGTGAATACTTTTAGGTCTAAGTTTCTTCCAAGTTTGTACCATAATCCATAGTTTTTAGTACCTTTCAGATATCTCAAAATTGTTTTGATTTCCATCATATGATTTTATTTGGGTTTAGCTGAGAATCTTGCCACTATCCCAACTGCTAAAGCAATATTAGGCCTTGTATGAACTACATATTGTAATTTTCCAATCATTGATTTGTATAAGGTCTGATCTACCTCTTTTGAATCATCATCTTTGGTAAGATTTAGTCTAGTACACATGGGAGTTCCAACTAGTTTAGAATCTTCCATTCTAATTTTTTTGAGTATCTCTTTGATATACTTAGATTGAGTAATGTAGATACCATTCTTTCTTTGCTAAATCTATAATCCACACAAAAAAAATTATCTCACCAAACATGGACATTTCAAACTCTTTTTTTCATTTGTTCTGAAAATTCTTTGCATGGATCATCATTTCCTGTAAATAGAGTGTCATCCACAAATATTTTTTCCAATACAATCTTGGTATCTAGTCCTTCCTTGATATACAAACTATTGTTATCATTAGTTCTCTGAAAACTAATCTATATAAAGTAGTTGCACAACCTTTCATACCATTCTCTAGGGGCTTGTTTCAGACCATACAGTGCTTTGTGTAATTTGAAAACCATGTCCCTTTTGTCTAGATCAACAAAACCTTTTGGTTGTTCAATATAGACTTCTTCATCAAGTATACCATTGAGAAATGTAGATTTAACATCCATCTGATATACTTTGAATCCTCTATGAGCAGCATATGCAAGTAGAGTCCTAACACCTTCTAATCTTGCAACGGGAGAAAAAGTCTCACCATAATCAATTCCTTCTTCTTGAGAGTAGCCTTTACATATTGGTTTTGCTTTGTTTCTTAATACTTGTCCATCTCATTCAACTTATTTCTGAATACCCATTTTGTTCCAATCACATTTTTATCTTTAGGCCTAAGAATAAGGGTCCAAGTTTTGCTCTTCTCTATTGGTTCTCTTCATTCATAGCTTCAATCCAACTTTCATTTTCCAATGCATCTTTAACACTTCTACATTCAAAATCAACAAGTAAACATGTACCTTTTAACTTACTTCTCATCATAGTACCTTTTGATTTATCTCCAATAATCTGATTAGGTGCATGATGCCTTCTAACATACTTGGCCAATACAAGTTCTTTTCCTTTTGAATGATTTTCACTATCTTCATTTTGGATTTCAACTTCTAGCTCAAGTCACTTAGACTCAATAAGCATTGGCTCGATAGCTTTAAAATGTGACTTGGTTTGAACTTCTTGCAACTCAATAACTAAGGAAGACTTGGGAGGTGAAGTCTCCTTATTGATAGATGTGTCTAGTGATGTATCAGGTTCAAAGTAAAAAAATCTCCTATAGTTTTCTAGTTCCTTCTTTCTTTCTTCTTTAGTCTTTTCTACAACCTCATCAATTCTCACATGTGCACTTTCTATGATTTTATGAGTAGAAAAATTCAAACATCTATATGCCTTACTTCTGCAAGAATATCCAAAGAATATACCTTCATCACCTTTCACATCAAACTTGCCTTTTCTAGAGTCTTTCAAGATATAACATTTACTTCCAAATACTTTTAGGTAACTTACATTGGATTTTTAGCCATACCATAATTCATAGGTAGTTTTATATGAGTCCTTCTTCAACTGTACTTAGTTCAAAGTATGAACTATAATGCCGAGGGCTTCCTTCTAGTATTTGATAGTAACATTCTTTTCAATCATTAGAGTTTTTGCACAATCCATGATGAATATGTTTCTTCTTTTAGCTATTCCATTCTACTCGAGAGTATCAGGGGCTAATACCTATCTTTTAATTCCTCTTTCAATGCAAAAGTCATTAAATTCATTGGAGATGAATTCACCACCTTTGTCTAATCTTAAGCATTTCAATATTTTCCCTATTCCCTTCTCTATTCTTGCTAGATACCATTTGAATTTATCAAATGCTTCTGACTTTTCTCTAAGATACATAATAGTCATCATTCTAGAATAGTCATCAACAAAAGGAATAAATAATTTTTCTCCACTATAGCTTTCTATTCCAATGGTTCCACATAGGCCAGTATGCACAATTTCCAAGACATCTTCAGACTGATAGTTTTTTCTCTTAAAACTAGTCTTTCCCATTTTTCCAATCTGACAATTTTTGCATAAACCAACATATGGTTTCTTCAAACTAGGAATGCTCTTATTTTTTAAATGTTTGTATCTTGACCATATTATCAAAGCTTACATGACATAATATTTTGTGCCATAAACAAATTTCTTCTATTTGAGAAATAAAACATGAACAATCACCAAGATCAAGATAAAATAAGTTACCTCTTGTTTGTTTGCCTAATCCAATCAGATTCCCTTTGTCAGCCAGAAGTCTTGCCTTTCCATGCATGAATTCAACCTTGAATCCAATATTGATTAGTTGTGCCGCACTCAACAAATTATGTTTAGTCCTTCAACCAGATAGGCATTATCACATACAAGTTCTTTGGTTAATGAGATTCGACCTTTCCCTTTTATGTAACAAGGTTCATTGTTTCTAAACCTTACACTACCTTCATCATTGTGTTCAAAGAGTTCAAATTTTTTTTGTCTCCATTCATATGATGTGGACATCCACTTTCTATGATCAATGTGTCATTTTTACTGACATGAGAGATAAGTGTCATCTTATCTTCTTCTTCATCAGATTCATCTTTCATAGCAATGTATACTATTTCATGTTCACTATTATTAGAATCTTTAGACATAAAACAAGTCTTCTTACCTTTTTCCTTGCATGATTTTTCATTTTAAAAATCCTTCTTGCCATTGTGCTTGTCATTCTTTTCTCTTCCTTATTTTATTTTTTTGGGCACCTGGCAACAATATGACCAATTTCTTCACATGAAAAATAGATTTGGGGAACTTTACCTTTGTATTTTCCTCTACTTCTAGAATATTTCTTTGCAAGTAAAGCTTCAACAATTTTGACATCACTATCAGAACTTTCCTCTGATTCCTCTTCACTTTTTGACTAAATGTCCTTTATTTTCTTTCCTTTCTCTTTGAGTGAAAGTTTTGCCTCAAGTGCAGATTCAATATTTTTAGAAGCTAGAACATAATTGTCATTGTTGTCTAGCTCAAAAACTATCAATCTTCCTACTAAGGTATCCAAACTTATCTTGTGATTTTGCACACACCTCTTTTCTTGAATAGTAGATACTCTATTTGCATAGATGGGAAGCAATGTTTTGATAACTTTACTTATAATGGTTTCATCCTTGATTTCTCCTCTAGAAGCTCTGATTGCACTGGCACTAGCTTTGATTCTTTCCACATATTTGGTAACATTTTCATCTTCTCTCATTTTCATTTGATCAAACTATCCTCTAAGGCTTTCTACTTTGGCTCTCCTTATATTTTCATCACCACCATAGATGTCATTTAGCTTGTTCCACATATCAAAAGTATTTTTGAAGTCTTTGATCTCATCAAATTTAGCATAGCTAAGAGAAAATGAAATATCAATCATCACGATGTTATGGTTCTTTTTCTTAGCAAGATCTCCAATAGATAGTGTACTAGTAGGGGTTATGTATTCTTCATCAAGGTATTTCAAGCATAAATCATAATGGTAGCTAGATGAAGTCTCATGAGTCCCTACCATGCTAAGAAGTTATCTCTATTTAACTTTGGAATCTCTCTCTTGTAAGACATTATGATCTTTAGCTTAGGTCCTTGAAACCTTTCCTGCATGCACCAAAAGCTCTAATACCAACTTTTAGAAATATAGGAGTAATTGAGGGGGGCTTAATTAGTTACTACTAAAATAAATCCTTGATCCCTTAGATGTCATCAATAAAATTTAGACTGAGAAAATTGATTGCTTCTATTATTTAGAAAATGTTGTAACTTGGTAAATGCAGAATGTGATTTACTTTTAGCTGATCTTAAAAAATTAATAGTTATTAATTTTTCAAGCATAAGAGAAATAACATGAACACATGAGACAATAGGATTTAACCTGGAAATCCAATATGAGAAAAAGCACCAATGTAACTAGTTACTATTTTTTACTCTTCTGAAGTGAGCCCTATTAGGAGCCAACCCAGTTAAAGGTTACAAAACACACTGTTAGGTGTGACCTTGTTAGTGGAATTGATCACCTTGTTAGGAGTGGCCTTACAAGAGTTCTTAAAACAACTCAATACAACTATCACCTTGTTAGAGGATTTACAACTGGCTGTTAAACCAACTCTATTAAGAGATTTTAGATCATTGCTACAATTGTTAGAGAGTAATAATGAAATGACCTGATTGTGATGTAACTAATTTTCTGATTACAGATCTCTATTCTACTTCATACTTGATCCTTCTTGATTGAATAACACTTTTCTACTCCATAAGGATACCTTCTTATCCTTCAAGTTTACTCTCTCTTTCTTTCTCAATTCAATCAACACACTTGCACACACACTTACTAGAAATCTCAACTTGACCTTTCATTTATACCATCTAGATTGTCAGGTTGGCTAAAATTAAAAATGAAATAATCAATAATCATCACCATAGTAAGCTAAAAACAATACTTAAGATAATTAAGCTTTTAATGTCAAAACAATAAAATCCTTCATTGGCCAACCCTGCTTGGTAAAGACTAGTTCTAAGATGATTTCCTATGTTAAGCAACAGAAGCTTGGTTAACAATGCAAACTTGCAAAAATCTTTTGGTAACCGAGTGAACTCAGTGAACATTGAATCTGTCCAACTTTCCTTCACTAACCATGTGAACTCAGTTAACACTATTTCCTACCTAAATTCCTTTGATGCCCAAGTAAGTTTGGTAGACACTGTCTTTGTAGAGTAATCTTCAAGAAGGCTTGGTAGACAAGGAAAACTATCTTGCTAACTAAGTGAGCTTAGTAAGAACTTACTAACAACTAATATGACATTTGTGTAACATCAAAGATAATACACAATTAGACAATTGTATCCAACAAGTTAAGTGTTTTTGACACTCATGTCAAAAGGGGAGATTGTTTATCTCAAATTGGTTTTGACAATTGAGTGTCAACACAATTAAAAAAATTTCTCAGTTGATGCCAAGTATAATATAAATTTCAAGTTATAATATTTTTCAAGCCAAAAATTCAACAAGTGTTGATTCATTTAGATGCTAAGTAAATAGACAATGTTGAGCAAAGTTCAAGTATTGAGCATTAGTGATCAACAAGTGTCGAGTGACATAGAATCAGCATAAGAGTTTGTACCTTTACAAACTAAAATGTAAATCATTTTTGAGCTGACATATGGATAAATCTTGAAGCATTGAAGATAAGAATGAATCTATTTGGATTCCCTATGCAATCAACATACAACCAATCAGAAAAAATGGAAATATTTGAGCGAGAAAGTTAGATGAATCTCAATCATAGATTCATACTAAACCCTAAGTCATGAAAACATTTTAAGGAGGTCAAAGCCCCATAATTTAGAAGAGAGACAATATATGGGTGAAAAGAGAATGCATGCAAGGAGATAATGCTAGATCTGAAGGAAGTGGAAGGGGTGAATTGATCAAGTTGAAGGTGACTTAGAAGAAGGATAGAATTGTAGAATCAATTATCAAAAATAAAGGATCAATGTTATAGCATTTTCATACCAGATCAGTGAGGATTAGATTAGATAGAACAAGGATTTGAAATTAGCAATAGCAAATTGCAAGTAATCAACTCAAACATTCTATTATAATTTCTAACAATTGTATTAGTAGAATGAAATCCTATGGAGATAAGTTCGTTTAACATCCATTATATAAAGCCTTTAATAGGGTGACATTCCAAGTGAATGTTTTATAAATCCTTTAGCCAATTACATTTTTGATAGAGTGTTAAAATCCTTTAACAAGGTAGGATCTAATAATCCTTGTAAGCCTTTAATAGGGCATGCCTTTCATAGGGTAGATCATGAGAATGATCAAAATATGTAACTTTAATAGGTGAACTTCATTGCTATGGTAGTGAAGAGTTGTTGTCATCCCCACCCTAGTTTTACCTTCTAATTGGAGAGTTTTTAGGTAATCATATCTAGTGTCAAGTGTGTATGTGAATGCACTTGCTTTACATGTTATTTACATATGTTTATACATGCAATGTTTTAAAGTTAAAAGTTTTATTGGTTAAAGGTTAGTACTTCTTATTTGCCCCTCCCCTCTCAGAAGTATACTTCCCACTTTTAAATCCCAATAGTCTTACCTCATGTAGTAGCCAATGATTCCCATTCTACAACTCAATCTTAACTTTTCCCTTTCCAACAATCTGATAGGGTTTATTATCCCCCAAATAAACAAGCCCAAAATCCCTTTGGACATAATCAATGAAATAACCTCTATGAGGTGTAGCATGAAATGAAGCACCAAAATCTAGAACCCATGAATCATCAACAATTCTAAAGATAGAAGCAAAGCATCCTCTTCAGATTTATTACTTACCACATTTTCCTCTTTGTCTCCATCTAGTTTATCTCCTCCATTTTTCTTTCAAGTCCAATAATCTTTCTTGTTATGCCCTAGTTTCCCATAGTACCAGTAGTTATTTGATCCTCTCGATTGAGATCTCCTCCCTTTTGACTTTCCTCTTGATTTCCCATGATTTTTGAAATTATTTTCTCTCTCAGACATTCTTCCTTGACTTGTGCATTCAAAGCACTTCCAAATGTAGATTTGCCTGAGGATTTCCTACAAGTTTCCTCACTCAAAATAACATCGATCATATCATCATATTTTAGGGTACTAGATCCAGGAACAGAATTACTCATAGCCATTACCAAGTCATTCCAACTTTTAGGCAAATAACACAAAATCAAGCGAGCCCTAATTTCTTCATCAAAATTGATATCAATAGAATAAACTCATTTAAATGATCCACAATATATCCACCTTCTTCTATTTCATATTAAATAAGCTCTTCATGAGAAATACCTTCTTTGAAGCGGAGGGCTTTTCATATAGTTTTTCTAGGGTTTGCATCAACTCTTCTATCATCTTCACTTTTGTAATATTAAATGTCATCGATGGTGCTAGGCATAAGTGAATGCTTCCAAGTGCCTTTCTATCCAAAAGATCCCAATCGTCAATTGACATAGATCCCTGATTCTTAGTTTTTCCTTCCAATGGATTCCATAAATCATTTTGATAAAGATAGTCTTCCATTTGCATCTTCCATAATTAAAAGTTCTGCCCATTAAACCTATCAACCCTTAGCTTACCCTCATCTTCCATTGTTTCCACTCAGCTATGAGACTCCCACTCAATAATGAGACTTTCTTGCAAAGGATAACTAAAAAAAAACCTTTCTCTAATACCACTTGTTAGGATTAAACCACGAATAGAAATAACAGTTACATGCAAATATAACCAATAATAAAAAATAATAGATCACATAAAAAAGAACACAAGACACCAAGATTTAACATGGTTCACCCAATCCTTCAGCTATGTCCACCAAATAGCAAGTGTGATATTATTATGGTCCAGTGATTACAACCTAATTACAATCTATAATCCCTTACAGCTCAATACCACTGCAAGAACCAATTTTACATCACCATAATGAAAAAATCCCTAACCCTAAGCCCTTTTATATAAGTATTCTTATGCTACTTTAGGGTTACAACACGTTGGCCATATGTTGGCAATACATCAGCCACAACATCAGACATGACCCAAAAAAATTATTGGGGTGCTACCCCAAACCCTAAAGAACTTATGAAGTATGTATAGTACTTCCCTGATCAGTCACCACAAACTAACATAACCCTCTTCCACTATAGATTCTTTGACTTCTTTCATCTCTTCCATTACCTCTATCTCTGAAGTTTGAGTCTACCTTCTTCTTATTCTTCTCTTCCACTTTCAAAGCAAGTTGGAAGAACTTATGGACTATTGTAGGATTCCATAGATTGATCTCTTCTTGTATAGTCCATTTTAAACCTTGTAGATGTAGAACAAGAATTAGTATGCAAAGAACATTAACAAATAAAGTAAACATTCACAAACCAAAAACTAAATTCACATATATTCTTAGACAAAGAAAGCAAACAAGAAGTGCAAACCTCACAAGAGAAAACACTCCATGCTTTCTTGATTCTGTAGATGTGTCCTTTCGCTATGGATGTATGCTCAAGATGCTCAAAAGCTGCTTCAATGGAGATGGGTAATGGAAAATTGGTAGATTTGTGAGCTCTCAATTTGGCATTATAAGGGTATGGTTGATGGCTTTGGTTCTCAAAATAGCATGGTAACTTTAGCTCAAAGATTGTTGATGAAATGGCTTGGGATGGGATTCAATTTATAGGCTAAGGGGTAGAGAGATGGAGGGCTTAGATGAAAGGATGGATGAAGGCTTAAGGAGGGCTAGGATGCACTCAAAGGAGAGCAAATGGATTGTGCTTGTTTAGCACCAATGGGAAGGTGACACTTGTCACAAAGAGGATGAGTGTGAGAGGGTAGGGTAAAGGGTTGGTTAAAATCATGATGAGTGGGGTTGAGTATGTAAGAGGGATGTAAGAGGAATGAGTGTGGAAGAGGGAAGAGTGTGGAAGATGGGTGTAAGAGTCATGAGTGGGCTTGTAAGAGTCTTTATGTTTTGTAAGAGCACTCATGACTTAGTGGTTGGGTTTTTTGAGGGGAGACTTTGGTTTGGATTAGGAAAGTCTTAAACTTGCTTAAGGAATGTGACAACATTAGGGGGTGGATTAGGCTTGGGTTTAGGATTAGCTTAGGGATGTTAGAGATGTGCAAGTGGATGGCATTAATGAGGGTGGGTGAGTTAGTGGCTAAGCTTGGTTAGTATGGGTGGATGGGGTGGATTAGACTAAATGGAGGATTAGAGATAGGTTAGGGGTTTTTGAATTTGAGGATTTCATTTATCAAATAGATTTATTTAATAAATGGGGATGTTTGGAATTAGATAGGAGAAAAGGATTTAATTGATAAATAATAGATTATTTGATTTATCAATTAGGACTATAGATGATTAATTAAATTAATCAACTAGGGGATGACAAAGGATTAATTAAATAGAAATTTAATTAATAATGCCTTTTTAGATAACTAAATAGGATTACTAAAATAGTGTAATCAAATTTAGGTGTCTACATTTTGCCCCTCTTTGACATAGTGTTAAGACAACACTATTTCAAAGAAGTTTGAATGAAGACGACATGAGGAAGATGTTTTAGCAACAAGGTTGCCCCAGTCTCGGATAAGAAGAGGAGAGACTAGACTTAGATGATGCCCCCTCAAGAAGGTGACGGGGAGAGAAATGAGGCTCGACGACTTCTTGAAAAATACAAGAAATTGAGATGAGCTGAGACGCAGGTTGGCGAAGAGAAGGGGTTGAATTAGCTCAAACTCTCACTACGGGAGAATGATAAAGGGAAATCAGAGGCACAATAGTAAAGCAAGCTTAAGACTTTCCAGGATTGGGGGGGGAGATGGAGGAGCGGAGCACTATAAAAGGAATCTGTGGTAGGGAGATAGAATGATAAAGCTGATGCAATAGGATTTCAAAGAGTCAAATTGGCGGAAGATGGGTTTCGGAGATCCCTAGGACTAGGATTGTGGATCTCGAAAGATGAGGCTTGGTGGATTTATTTGATTGGTGGATCCCTAAGACTAGGATTGTCGATCCCTAAAGCTAAGCATGATGAGTGATTCAAAGAGATACTGATGCATAAGCTGGGGTAGGAGAGATGGATGCTAGATATGGATGGGGGATAATGGAGATGAAGGAAAACCATTGAAGCTTTTGGAGCGGGGGGATACTTCAAAGAGAAGTACCACCATGTAGTTGAGCACTAGATTTGCTATAGGACTATTGGTTAATTGCCAAGGTTACCAAGAACATCAAGGCCTTTTCACCAACTATCTAGAGGACTGACAAACTGACTCGAAACAAACATGCAAGGATTGCCCTAGTATCACACATGAATCCCAAAGGAAGCAGCATGGAAATGACACTAGGTAACCCACAAGAAGAAAAAGAAAACAAGCAAAAGACCTGATCAAGACCTTACGCTCTAATTGCCCCATTCGTAGCATACCATGATATGGAAGATCGTGGCAACCTTGAGGAGGGAACAAGGAGATTTCTTGGAAAAGATATTTCAAGACCCAAAAGGGAAGATCCCAAACCAAAAGAAAGTGAAAATCCAAAAGAGAACTGTTTGCCAACGAGATGGGTAGGACGAGGTACTAATGGACCAAGATTAGACATGAGGAAAGCTATATCCTGCAAGGACCTATCGGAGAGCACCTAAGCTGATGGATCGGGATGAGTAATGCATCTAGCAAGCTGAACTAAGAAGGATAACACTTTGGTGACATGAGATCTAGCTAAAGGATGCATTGGAATAGCTAACCAAGGTGTGCAATGTGTGCAAGATGTTGATCAAGGAAAAACTGACATGAACGCTGGATAGGTACAATGATACTAAGCTAAAGAGGATATACAAGCTGATAGACCAAGATATGTTACAAATGTACAAGTTTGTTCATTTTTTGTTTTTTTTTTGTGAGATGGAAATGTTTGTGAAGGATGGAATGTCTATAATAGTTGATAGGTGGATAGGTAGATGGTTTGTGAAAAGCTTAAGGAAAATGGGATTCTGTGTGTGCATGTGATAGGATACGGGCTAGGGTACAAGATTATTTACAAGCTGGAATATGGTCCAAGCTTTGGACAAGATTTGGATATATAAAAGGTATGGTACAAGATTTACAAGGTATAATACAAGCTTTGGTACAAGATTTACAAGCTGTACAGGAGGTATTGACAAGCTCCATCAGATTTTGGATATTTGATTGGAACACCAAGGGAACAAGTAGGTGTTTTATGGGATGGTGGGTGGATGGATGAGGGATAGGATAGTGATAGATAATGGATTAGGCTTTAGCACACAAGGCGCCTGAATTACCAGGTTTTCACCAAGGTACCAATCCAAGGCGCTTGAATTGCCAAGTTTTCACCATTGGACGCTTATTTCTCTTTAGTATTTTTTTCTTGTATTTTTCAAAAGCTGGGTATACCAAGGATCTTCAAGCATAGAACTTCTTGAGATGAATGATGTTAGTGGGATCATTCAAGAGTTCTCCTTCTGGTGTAGATAATTGATAAGCTCCGGAGCCAAAGGAGGCAGTAACCACATAGGGACCAAGCCATGTAGGTTCAAACTTGCCTTTCTTTTCTCGATCTGCTTGGACTTTCATATTTTCTTTGAGGACCATGTCACCTGGCTGAAAGTGTCATGGGAGCACCTTCTTGTTGAAATTCCTTTTGAGATGAGTTTGATAGACTGTAAGATGGTCATAGGCTTGTTGTCTCTTCTCGTCTAAGAGATCTAGCTGGGTGAGTCGAGCTACTCTGTATTCTTCATCTGAGATTTGCCCTCGCAAAGATATGCGTAGTGAGGGAAGTTCAACTTCTATAGGTAATACCACTTCAGCACCATAGACTAGGGAGTATGGATTTGTGCCTATGGATGTACGGAAGGAAGTTTGATAGGCCCATAGAGCCGAATTTATTTGAAGGTGCCAATCACAGCCGAAATCATTGACAACTTTCTTTAGGATGTTGAGGAGGGTTTTATTAGTTGCCTCTGCCTAGCCGTTACCTTGTGGGAAATATGGGCTAGAAAAGCGGTGATGGATGCGGAGGGAAGTGCATAATTCTTCCATGTTGAGATTTTCAAAATTACCTTCGTGGTCAGTGAAGATGGTGGATGGGATGCCGAAGCGGCAAACAATGTGGTACAAGATGAACTTGGAGACTTGAACTCCTGTAGCTGAGACTAGGGGGACTGCTTCCACCCACTTAGTGAAATAGTCTGTAGCTATTATTATCCATTAATGTCCATCAGATGAAAGAGGTGTGATAGTTCCAACTAGATCAAGGCCCCAACAAGCAAAAGGCCAAGGTGGTGCAATAGGCTGTAGATCCTGTGCTGGAGCGTGCACAAGATTTGCATGCTGCTGACATGGGAGACACTTTTTGACAAAGTCACAAGAGTCTTCTTCAATGGTAGGCCAATAGTAGCCTGCTCTAAGAATTTTTCATGCTAGGACAATACCACTCGTGTGGGCACCACAAAGTCCAGAATGTACTTCTTTTAATGCCATCGCGGCCTCATTTTCATCTAAACATCGAGAGAGAGTATCGTGATAATCCCAACGATATAGGGTATTGGCTATGATAACATAGCGGGATGATTTTCGGATGAGGTTCTGGCATTGGGTGCGTGTGAGGTGAGGGGATATGATACCATCGTTAAGGTAAGCGTGAATTTCATGGTACCAAGGGGATTGGGGACCAACCAAGATACAAACACGGTTTGAATGCTCATTCGCATAAGCAGGTGTGAGGAGCTGCTCAACTAAAAATTCATACTGCGTAGCATCTTGGGGAATTTCCAAGAGCGAGCCGATAGTGGCCATGGCATCTTCTGCCTTATTCTGCATTCGAGGTACTTGTGTAAACTGAAGCTTTGTAAAATGTTGGGTCAGATGATCAACTAGCTCTTTGTAGGGTAATAGCTTTTCATCTTTGGTTTGATATTCATTTAAGACTTGTTTGATGATGAGCTGGGAATCGCCAAAGATTTCTAACTCAGTGATATTCCATTCTGCAGCTATCTTTAATCCTGCTACAAGAGCTTAATATTCTGCTATATTGTTGGTGCTAGGGAATTGTAGCTTGAAGGCTTTTGGAATGTAATCTCCTTGAGGTGTAACTAATAATATTCATGCCCTTGATCCATGAGAGGTGTATGAGCCATCAAAATAAAGCTTCCATGGGGGCTGTTCCTCAATTAGGCAGATATGCTCATCTGAAAATTCTGTGAGCAAAGGATATGCATCTACTAGAGGTGCATCAGCTAGGTGATCTGCTATAGCTTGCCCTTTGATTGCCTTTCTGTCCACATACTGGATGTCAAACTCACTTAGTAGCATAACCCATTTGGCCAAACGGCCTGTAAGTGCTATTCTGGAGAGGATATACTTGAGAGGGTCAATCTTGGAGACTAGTTGGATGGTATGACTTAGCATGTAGTGGTGAAGCTTTTGAGTTGAGAAAAAAACTGCCAAACAAGCTTTTTCCATAGGAGTGTAATTGATTTCATAACCAACTAGGGTTCTACTGATATAGTAGATGGCTCTCTCTCTGCTATAATCATCATGTTGTGCTAGAAGTGCCCCTAGAGCAGTAGGTGTTGCTGATATATAAAAGATCAAGGGACGACCAGGAACTGGTGGAACCAAGATAGGGGGATTGGTGAGATACTACTTGAGCTGATCGAAGCTGCGTTGACATAAAAGATCCCACTTGAAGTTCTCATTCTTCTTTAGCAAGTGTGAAAATGGTGTACACTTATCTGCAAGTTGGGAGATGAAGCGCCCAACAGATTCAAGTTTCCCCTAAAGAGAGCGAAGCTGTCGCAGTGTCTGGGGAGGAGGCATGTCTAAGATAGCCTTGACCTTTTTGGCGTCGATCTCTATACCTCATTTAGAAACTATGAAGCCTAGAAGCTTGCCAGATGTGACCCCAAAGACACACTTCTTGGGATTTAGCATGAGATGATATTGGGCCAACCTATCAAAGACTTTTTCCAGGTCAGCAAGATGATCCATGAAGGTGTGAGATTTGACTAGGATATCGTCCACATAATCTTCCAAAATGCTATGGATAAGATCATGGAAAATGGCTGTCATAGCTCTTTGATAGGTAGCCCCAGCATTCTTTAGGCCAAAAGGCATCATGGTGTAGCAAAAGGTTCCCCAAGGGGTAGTGAATGCTGTCTTATGCTGGTCCTCTTCTGCAATCTTGATCTGATTATACCCAAAAAATCCATCCATAAGGGACAGAATTTCATGTCCAGCTATGAGATCTACAATCATATCTATGTTGGGTAAGGGAAAATCATACTTTGGACAAGCTTTGTTAAGATCTCTAAAATCAGTGCAGATTCTGATGTCACCAGAAGGCTTAGTGACAGGGACCATGTTGGAGATCCATTCTGAGTAGTCGATAGGTCGGATAACCTTAGCAGCTAACATTCTTTCTAGTTCATCTTTGACTAGTAATGCCACCTTGGGGTGCATTTTTCTAAGCTTTTGTCTGACGGGCTTGATCTTTGGATCGACTGCAAGATGATGAAATACAAGCTTTGGATCAAGTCCTGGCATGTCCTGATATGACCATGCAAATCGACCAATGTTCTCTTGTAAAACCTCAAAGAGGAGGTCAGCTTGGTCTTGTGATAGGGATGCAGCAATGTGAACAATTCTAGGGATCTCTGAAGAACCAATGTTGAATTCTCTAGTATCCTCTATTAGAAAAGAAGACACCTCTGGTCGATTATCTTGAGGAGGCAATACTAAATCCTAATGTTCTACTTGTGGCTCTGGATTTTCTTGCTGAGGGGTTCTCTTTGCTGCCTTAGCTAGTCCCGGTTTTACCTTAGTTCCAGTTTTGGGTGTATCAAAACTAGGTTGGGGATTTTCTCCAAAATACCCCTTGGGATCTAGCTTGTAGATGTAGGCAGAATATGGCTTTTTCTTCTTATGAGGAGTTTCGGCTCCCATGAATCTTAGAAGTGCTTCCTCTGATACGAACTCATCAATATGTATGACACTTGGTTGGTCCCAATCTATGAGTTGTGGATGAGAAAGTGGTAGGTCAATGAGATGGATGGATAGTTCTTGGAGAACAGAGTCTCCTAGGAAGATTTGGTCTGGGATATCGTCGTAGGCTCTCTTTTCAACTTCCTCAGGAACGTCTTCAATTTTGACAAGGTCGCAGTGGATGTTCAAAAAAGCATGACCATTCTCGTTGGTGCCCCCAGTTGTGGGTATGCAAAAGCCAAGACCTGACTTTATTTCCCAATTATGTGCTTCGATGGGACATTGCATGCCCCTTTCTTCTGGTCCTAGTCCACCTCCTTGATAGTTCCATTTTTCAGTGATGAGCTTATGTTGTTGGGGATACTTCTGGCTGAAGTGATCAAGGCGTGCTTGATTTCTTGGAGGTGCATCCTTATGTAGCCAATTGTTGATATCTGGAGTGAGCTCCTCATGAAGAGGGGTTTTTGAGGACACAAAGGTGGTTGGGCCAAACTGTTTGTATCAAGGAGGTGGAATCTCCTTAGCTTTGTGATATGTTGGCCGTCCATGGGTATGTGGATCAAGTGGGATTGCTCCGACAGCAAATGCATCTGATAGACTATATTCTCCACAACCTTTGTTGTTGATCTTTACAGTAGATAGGGTGGAGGCAAGGATGGTTTTTGCGTCATTACAAGTGTGGGATGAGCTGGCGATGGCTGTACCAATGTCTATTCTAGGGCAATGGTTTGTATATGAAGCTTCAACCCCATTGCAGTAAGCAAAGGGTTTTGGATCGGCATGGATGGTTACCTCAGTGCCCTGATGCGGAAATTTGATGCACTGATGGTAGGTGGATTGAATGGCCTTCATAGCATGAATCCATGGGCGACCGAGGAGGATGTTAAATGGTAGGTTTAGATCAACAACATGGCAAACTGTCTCTTGAATGACTGGCCCAAACTTGATTGGTAGCAAAATAGTCCCTTCTGTGGTCCTTTCCAAGTTGTCATAAGCTTTGATGGTGATAACCTCACTGATCATATCTGCCTCAGTATACCCAGCTTGTTTTATGAATTTTAGGGTGCAAATGTTCAAGGCTGATCCATTATCTATCTTTACTCTTTTCACGGCAAAATTGGATACCATGATGGATATGCGAAGCGGAAGGGTGTGATCTGGCTCAACCACGGGTATGTCAGTGGGTTTGAAAGATAGGGCACATGAGGATGAAAGGTGTCCAACAAGATTACGAAAATCAGTAGCATTGATATCAGAAGGGACACAGGATTCTATGAGAGCACTGTCAAGGATGTCTTTGTACACAGGACTAGTGTGGAGAAGGTCTAAAATGGATATTTGGGCTGGCATGTTCCCAAGGTGTTCCAAGATATTGTACCGGCTTTTTGATGGAGCTGATGGTGTTGATGAAACTGGTGGGCCTGCGATGTTAAATCGCGCTCTTCGAGTGGTGACCGCACACTCATTGTCTGGTCCTCAGATATTGATAACATTGACAGAAGGCTCTTTCTCAGATATACAACCTATAAGGCCACCATAGTCTATATAGGATGAAGTGTGGTCATTTTTCTTCCCATGCTGTTGGTTTGGCTAGCGGTTTTTGGTGTTGTTTTGGATAGGTACTTTTCTAGGATTTTGGTTGTTGTGTGGAGGAAAAGCATTTTGATAAATCTGTAAGCCTACATTGGGAGAGGTTTGGGCACCAACAGTGATTTCCTTCCGATCAATGAGGTCTTGCACATAGTCTTTCAGTTTCATGCATCTAAGGGTGGTGTGACCGTTTACCCTATGGAACTTGCAATACTCATTGTCCTTGTACCATGCAGCTTTGGATTGGCTTAGATCAATTTGCTGGGTAGGAGGAAATTTGATGAGGTTTTCCTTAGCCAATTTCTCAAAAATAACATCCAATGGCTCACCAAGGGGTGTATAGTTTCTAGGTGCAGGTTGGAATTTGGGCTTTTGCCCTGCAGCTACATTGATGGCATTAGCTTGATTGTTAGACCCTTGAAAGTTGGATCTTGTATTGTGGTTTTGATAGCTTTGGTTATTTCATTGTTGGTAATTGATATCTTGTTGGTTGTTTGTTTGATATGGTGGGTTAGACTGGTTTTGAGAAGGACCAACGATATTCGCATGTCTGGTGTCAGTAACCCCATCTGTTGCAACATGCTTGTTTTTGTTCCAATACCTAGACTTGTCATTGGAATGTGATTGATTTTGGTTGGCCTCTTTGTAAATCTTTACCACACCATCTTTGATGAGTCCTTGCTCAAGGATCATTCCTTTCTCTTTGATATCCTTATAGGTCTGCAAACAGTTCATGGTCATGTGGTGAGCCAAGCTGGGATGTGCATTATCAATAAACATTTTCACCACATGGCGTTCTAGCAAGGTGTAGGATATGCGAGTGGTAAGGGTTTGCCATCTTTGTAGGTATTCGGCAAGGCTTTCTCCACATTTTTGCTTGGTGTGGACAAGATCAACTATTGATAGCTCTGTTTCAACAAGATGGGCATATTGGGCTACAAATGCCTCAGATAATTCAGCAAAGTTTTTAATTGTGCCATAGGGGATTCTATGAAACCATTCAAGAGCTGGTCCAGCCAAGCTTTTGGGAAAAAGGCGCAAGAGGAAGACATCATTGTATGCCACGTCCTGGCAATGCATGTAAAATTCTTTGATATGTGTAACAGGGTCTCCTTTTCCTCTGAATTTGTCAAATTTAGGTACCTCAAAGTGTTTGGGAAATGGTGTCGTGGTAATGGCTCTGTCAAATGGGTAAGGACACACATTCTCAAACTTGAATGCCTTTGGATCATTCCCTTCTTGGATGGCTTTCAGAGCTGTCTTCATTTGCTCCCACTCTGAATTGATAGGTGATAGTTGGGGTGCCCCCAATGTAGGAGTGCCTTGAGGTAGGTATGTGCTGGATGGGGCCACTGAATATGGATGGCTGTGAGGGATTTGCTGATAGGGATTGTACATTGTTTGGGCAGCTGCATGGTGGATGATGGGTTGTTGAGGGGGAGGTGGTGCATATTGCTGCATGTGCTGCGAGGCTTGCTGTTGATATGGGATTTGAGGTTGGGATTGAGGAACATAAGCTGGCTGTGGGATAAATGGATTGCTTTGTGGAGGTAAGGTATAAGATGGTTGTGAGGCTTGGGGAAAGGATCAGAGGGCTTGTGGGGTTTGACCAATATATGTGGGTTGTGCCCCCATTTGGTATGGTATCTGCAAATAATTGGTGGTTGGCTGGGGCGGTGGATTACCTCCTAGAAGTGGCATTGAAAAGTAGTTGGTAATTGGAGGTAATGGATTAGTTGGTGGTGGAGGTGGTGGGAATTGAAAGCTTGGGAATGGAACTGATGGGGTTTGATAGCTTTGTGGCTGGATTTGGAAGCTTGGTAGAGTGGTGGTGGGAGCTGGGGTCACTTGGGAGCTTGGTAGAAGATTGGCAGTAGCTTGTGGGTTTTGATAGCTTTGTGGAGTGAAGGTAGTAGCTTGTGGATTTGTGGTTGGTGGTATTGAGCTCCCAAGACTTAATGGAAATGATGGGATTGTACTTTGGGCTGTGGTGAACAAGCTGGGGGTGATGAAAGGTTGATTACTTGGCCCCATGGGTGGTATCCCTATTGTATATTGTTGAGGTTGGCCAAATATGCTAGCACTGATTTGGGAGATGGGTGGATTTGGAAGGCTGGGTTGGGGAGCAGCAGTAATAGTGAAGGGGGTGAACGGTGAGGTATTTTGAGTAAAGGGGGTTTGGAGCGGAGAGGTATGAACCAAGGATGGAGTGGTGGTGGCTGGGTTGGCTTGTGGCATGGAGATTTGAACTTGGGTGGATGATGGTATGTTTGGGTCTGTTGGGTCATATGGATTGGCTAGAGGCTCTTCTTTTGGAATATATTGAGGATAATTTGGATCATAAGAGCCTATGGGTGGTGGCAGCTACCCAAACAATGGGTGAGATGGATCTGATAATGGAGGGGGTCTTCCAAAGTCAAAGGTTCCTACATTGTCCCTTCGAAAATTAGCCATGATTGTCTCTTTGTTTTTGTCTATAATGGTGTTTACCAATACTGCATTTCCTGGTTGGTTCATGAAAGCTTCAATGTCAGTAGGTGATGGCATAGCTTGCTTTGGGCTGAAGGATGGCTGAGTGCTCAAGAGAGGTGAGGTTGTTCGATCCAAATGATAGGGCTCCATTGTTTCTTTCTTCTTAGCTAAGCGAGTGACGGGTGGCATGAAAAATGCTCCTAGGGATGAGATGCAATAATGCTGATGGATGCAAAAGGGGGAAGGCTTTTCTATCCAAATGATTTACTAGGTTGAGGCAAAGATATATGACAAAACCTAAGGAGGATTGGGTTGGGGATTCTAACTTCAAAGATATGTTGTCAAAGCACAAAAGGTTTGCTTTCCTATGTGCAAGCTTGGTGGTGATTGTGTCAACTTAAGGATAGACTGATGATCCTTTAGGAAGAACACGAGATTGACCACTTGTGGATCCCAACCTTTAGCTCAAGGTGATGAGGGATAACAAGTGACAAAGCTAGATTACCCTAGAAAAAGCTCTGTCAAAGGGATAATCTTGGTGAGATTGGTGGATTTGGAAGATTTTAGGAATGGCAAACTTTTAGCAAGGTGACAACAATTTTGAAAGCTTAGATGTGCAGATTTTGGATTGCTGGCTAGATGGTTTGATTCTAAATGAGATGGATGAGCTAATAATGCTTAAGGGGATAACCTAAGATGGCTGGCTTTTCTACAAAGATGACTCTAAAGTGAAGCTTATCCAAGAAGATGTGGAGAAACAAGGGTGTCTAATCATAGAAATCATGCCTAGTTGGTAAGGCATAAGCAGGATTAACTCCTGGATGTTGGCTAAATTTGATGGTGCACTCTAACCAGGCCTCTTGAAGTGCTTCGTCGGTAGCTTTGTCCTCTGCTTTGTGGAGTTTGGCAATTCATGGGCTTGGTGTTATTTCTTTTCTCTTGGCTGAAAGTTCTTGGTATGCTAGAGATGGCTTGAGTTTGACCTTGTGAAACTTCTATTTGGGTTTGGGTTGTTTTGACATAAATTCCTGAATTTGCTTGGCTTTGGGAAAAATCTCAGTTGTTTTGCTTCAACTTGTTCAACTTTCAAAATAGGCAGTGACTACGCTAAGTGTGCCCTAAGCTAGGATTGACCAAGTTTGGCAAACATTCATTCAACAAGTAAAATAAAAACAAGCAATAGATAGGAACACCCAGATAGAAGTTTGTGGTTCTTCGAATGTGATACTTGCGCCAAGGAGTGTGTATGTTCTACAAATGTTTCGATCAATCACTCCAAACACATTAACATCCTAGATGGTTTTCTACAAGGCTGACAATTGGTTTAGCTAGGGAGTCCTCGATATACGCAAGGTACATGAGGCCCAAATCCGTAGATGAGACCAAAAGGATGTCACACAGCCGAGAGGAGCGGTAACCCACTTCTCCTCTTTCACTTCTCAAGGGTATAAAGTTCCTTGAGACTTAGCTCGAATGACAAAATCTTGATCCCAAGAGAGGTGTCTTTCGATTCACCTCCCGATTCTTATACTCCGCCGGAGCGCTGGAGTTGAGGTCGTCCAAGGGGTGATGAAATCCCCAAGCAGGCCTCCTAAAAAGAAACAAGGTTTTGGATCCTAATCTTATGCACCCAAGATGGCCTCGAAAGACGACAAAGGGAGAGAAGACTCAGATGACCTTGGGCTAAAAAACACGCTTGTTCTTTTACCAACTAACTCTTATGTGTGCTAATATAGACTTTGCAAGCACTCATGTTTAAGAGACAATGTTCAATTCCAACTTGAAGCGCCAACAAAAGTAAATCGATCGAAGAATGCAAACAATAAGAAGAGTTAGGGTCAAAAAAAGCAAACTCGCACGCCCGGAGGCCCTCCACGTCAAGTATCGATTAATTTTCTTTAAGGCATTCAAGATTGAGTGTGAGTTTGTTTTAAGCCCAAAACAAAAGTGTGTGAGATTCGATTTCAAGTGTGCGTCCGGAGGCTCTCCACGTCAGTTGTTGTTCAATTTTAGTGCCCAAAATTGAAGTGTGATCGATTTAATCTAGAGTTTTGGCCATTTAAGAATTTTGATAAAGTTAAAGCAAATGTTCAAAGACCAAGTGAGTGAGTTAGATTGTGGAACATTTAACACCTTTTTCAAGTAGACCCATCCCCATAAATGGCGCTAAGATTGCAACCAATGGTTAATATTTGATGGGTGATTAGAAAAGAGGTGAGTCCAAGGAACTACTCAAATTGATTTTTGTAAATTTGTATTTTAACTTAACAAAGTTTCTTAAATGTCCAAAAATCAAACTTTACCTAGATTGCATGTGAAAAAGAGATTTGTTTTGTTCAATTTTAGAAGCTCCAAATGAAGTGTTTGATATTGTAATGGTTAATTGATCCTTGGCATTCAAGATTGGATTTTTTGTTTTAAGCATGCATTCCAAAGAAAGTTGATTTTAATCCATGACATTCAAGAGTGTGTTTTGAGCAACATTCATTCAATGGAAAATGTGTTTAACCATTCAAGTTCGTTTTTTTTTTTTAGCAACATGCATTCAAAGACAAATGGTTAAACATTCAAGTTCATTTTTTAGCAACATGAAAACCTGCAAGAAACATGGTTAGTGGTTCCATATGTGCTCCAACCTGCAATGAGACAAAAAAAAAAACAATTTAGTTAGTTAGCCAAAATCTTCAAAAATGAGAGCTTAACTATGGGAAATTTTTTTTAAACTTTTTTTGTTGTTTTTTCTACGCGTAAAAATGCTTAAAATGCAGAAATAATAAAGCAGAAATGCAACATAAGCAAGCAGAGAAGACAGTCTGTCAAAATACGAAGACGCTGAAATACAGAGATGCCAAAATATGAAGAGGACAAAACAGATTTGCAGCACAGAACACAGGTGACAAGCAGAGACGCCGATTTGCTCAGATGCGGATTTTCGCAGACGACAATTTTCGCAGATGCGGATTTTCGCAGATGTCGATTTTCGTAGACGTGGATTTTCGCAAACGTCGATTTTCGCAAACGCAGATTTTCGCAGATGTCGATTTGCGTAGATGCGGATTTTCGCAGACGTCGATTTTCGCAGACAGAATAGGTTGCAGACGCCAAAACTGCACCAAAAAAGCTGAAAAACGCAATTTTTTTTTTGATGGTATTTCTTCTTCCTAAGTGCGTTCTTTAACCTGCAAAAACAAGCAAAACACCCTCACAACACACTCAAACAACAAAAAACATTAGATGGTTAGAAAAATGACATATAGATGAAAATAGATGATTAAATGACCCATAGTGGGGTCCCACCGGGCGTGCCAAAATGTAGAAAAAGAATTAGTATGAAAAGAACATTAACAAATAAAGTAAACATTCACAAACCAAAAACTAAATTCACATATATGCTTAGACAAAGAAAGCAAACAAGAAGTGCAAACCTCACAAGAGAAAACACTCCATGCTTTCTTGATTCTGTAGATGTGTCCTTTCGCTATGGATGTATGCTCAAGATGCTCAAAAGCTGCTTCAATGGAGATGGGTAATGGCAAATTGGTAGATTTGTGAGCTCTCAATTTGGCATTATAAGGGTATGGTTGATGGCTTTGGTTCTCAAAATAGCATGGTAACTTTAGCTCAAAGATTGTTGATGAAATGGCTTGGGATGGGATTCAATTTATAGGCTAAGGGGTAGAGAGATGGAGGGCTTAGATGCAAGGATGGATGAAGGCTTAAGGGGGCTAGGATGCACTCAAAGGAGAGCACATGGATTGTGCTTGTTTAGCACCAATGGGAAGGTGACACTTGTCACAAGGAGGATGAGTGTGAGAGGGTAGGCTAAAGGGTTGGTTAAAATCATGATGAGTGGGGTTGAGTATGTAAGAGGGATGTAAGAGGAATGAGTGTGGAAGAGGGAAGAGTGTGGAAGATGGGTGTAAGAGTTATGAGTGGGCTTGTAAGAGTCTTTATGTTTTGTAAGAGCACTCATGACTTAGTGGTTGGGTTTTTTGAGGGGAGACTTTGGTTTGGATTAGGAAAGTCTTAAACTTGTTTAAGGAATGTGACAACATTAGGGGGTGGATTAGGCTTGGGTTTAGGATTATCTTAGGGATGTTAGAGATGTGCAAGTGGATGGCATTAATGAGGGTGGGTGAGTTAGTGGCTAAGCTTGGTTAGTATGGGTGGATGGGGTGGATTAGACTAAATGGAGGATTAGAGATAGGTTAGGGGTTTTTGAATTTGAGGATTTCATTTATCAAATAGATTTATTTAATAAATGGGGATGTTTGGAATTAGATAGGAGAAAAGGATTTAATTGATAAATAATAGATTATTTGATTTATCAATTAGGACTATAGATGATTAATTAAATTAATCAACTAGGGGATGACAAAGGATTAATTAAATAGAAATTTAATTAATAATGCCTTTTTAGATAACTAAATAGGATTACTAAAATAGTGTAATCAAATTTAGGTGTCTACAATAGACACCTAGCCTCTTTCATAGGCTCATCTTCTTGTATGCTTGATTATAAATTAAAATTCTAAAACTCTTTAGTGTAAGTTGCCACATCCATGTCCTTATGTTTCAAACTTTGTCTCTTCTTGTGTAATTGAACCTCATAATCTTATGGTAAGTATTGTTCCTTCGCTTTTGTTGCCATGGCTTTCTAATTTGCAATGGGCTTCTTTCACACCATTTCCTTCTCTTCTTGGAGGTACTTTCACCATGTTAGGGCTGATTCCCTTAGCCTAGGTTTGGCTACCTTGACTCTTTATGCTTCACTCACACCTTCACACTCAAAGTGGTTCTCCATCCCTTCAATCTACTCCATTACCAATTTAGGGTCCATCTTCCCACTACACAAAGGGACTCCTTCTAGGGACTTTCCACCCAATGCTTTGATGGATTTTAGGAATAGCTCTTCATTTATGGGAGGGTCTAGTTTAGGAATAAGATCCTCCTCATCCATCTTTTATTTACCCTTATTGATACTTTCACCTTCTTGGTCTTTCTTCTTTGTTGCCCCATCAACTTCTTCCAATTTTTTGTTTATTACTTCTAGAGCTTCTTCAAGAACTCTATTCATCTCCTTCTTCTCAGCCATATCTTTGGCCAATTCTACATTCGACACCATATTTGATTCTCCAACTAATTTTGCAAGCTAAAACATCTACCCACAAACCCCAATCTTCGTGCTCTAATACCACTTTAATGTAATGCTATTGCAATTTTCTTTGTTGGTCCTTGCTTTCTCAAGGACTTGATCAAACTTTGTCTTAGCCTATTAGGTTTCCTTTGATACCCTAATCTCTAAAGGATCTCTACCCTATCCTCTAACTACTCACTACCTAGCTACTCTAATGGTTCTAGTTGCTTCCTTCTCCAAATGCCTCGTCAAACTATTTGGCTAACTTCCTTCCTTAGTCTTTCTTGACCATTTTTCTCAATATTGTAGACTAAGAGAATCTTACAATTGATGTCAGGCTTTTCCTACACTTTTGAACACAAATTCGACAAGCTACATTCAAGTTCTTTACTCCTACTCCAAAACTACCAAAAATAGGGCTACTAGAATTAGCCCTCTGTTGGTGTAAATACATATTTACTATTTACACTTAAGTTTACTTAGGTTAATGCATTATTTTATTATATTGCATTATTTTATTATTTATTTTGTGAGACACTTAGGAGTTTGCATACCTTTATGAGTTGTCATGTTGACAACATAGAAGTACACAACTCTAATTCAACACATGGTGTCTACAATACTGGATTTTGCATCATTCACTAAGTTGTCATTTAGAAAACATAGTTATTTGTACTCCTAATTTAGCATATGATTTCTACAACATAAATTTTTATGCTACACCATTGTAGGCTTATCCCCTCATCATCTCACTTACTTCTATGCTTAATGGAGGATAACCCATATCTGGTGGACATGTACCTAGTTGTATGAATTATCATGATGTTGATTCTTAGAAATTCTAGATGCATCTTAGAGGACTTTATATATAGAAACTCCTAGTGTACTTTCATTCATATTGAATTGAATACATATCAATATTCTGATCTCACTCTTTCTGTTCTATAGATGTGCTTGTGTTTGAGTTCTTTGTTCTTGGGTGAATTTTTCCCTAAGGAAAATTCTTAGATGGTATCAGAGCTTGGAGAATTTCTCTTCACATAGCCATTCAATACCATTTTTGCTTCATAACTTTCACCTAAATCTAGAGTACCACAAAAATTGGGAGTGTTTAGAGCCAGAATGGACCTCACCATTATGTCTAGAATGTCAATTATGTGAAAATCAGCTATAAATTTGGCTACCCTAGGCCAAAGTCAATTGTGAGAAAAAAAATTTTTGCAAATCGGCACTTGAAGGCCCTGATTTGTTAGTTTAGGTATGATCTTTTAGATTTGCAATTTTAATTTTTAGATCTGATTATTTCTCTATATTTTTGAATTTTTCTTTTTTCAAATCATTTTTGTCTAGTTGGGCGTGTAGAGAAATTTTTTTTGCACAAGTACTGGGCAGTCACACCTGGCCCTACACAAAGAATATTTCACAAAATATTCCTTTAAGGAGTGATATATTCCATTGTAACTGATGAATATTCCATATTTATATAGCAACAAAAAAGCAATTTCCACTAGAAAAATCTGACTAAGGCAATACCCATCGACGACAACAAGAAAACCATAGGCGTAGCCAATGCTTTTGTTTGTTAAGTGATGGGCACTTCCTTTTACATATTGTTAAGTTCACCCATCACATACATGTGGGATTAACCCAACTTTTCTAGGTACTATGACTTACACATTGCTGGCAACAACTTCAAAATTTTGGCCCACAAACGTGCTCCTCTGATGAAGTTCCTACCATTGTTGATGACCCATTCTTCTGCCATCCTATAGACTTTTACAACAAAAAATGCTCCATCTCTAGTAACATTGTGTCCATGTGACAGTGTTTGTCCATGCCACACGACTCTGTACTAGGCACCTATCATGTCACCTATTGTTCACTAACTAGCCTACATGTGGACAAGCCATAGTGACTCAACAAGCAACCCCATGGACAACATGTCAGCATCAAGTATAGTTAGCATTCTATATAGCTAACTCAACACCACCATAGTGCCACATGTACCTATCCATACAATTGTACACCTAGTTAGCTTACCACATCACCAGGTAGCTATTTTTTGCTTACGTCAGCATTTCACTAAAAAAAATTGATAGCCATCTGAACATCATTTCCAAGCATTTTATAACTTTCGTGATAGTTATTTGACTGTCAAATTTAAGCATGCAATTTTTTGCCTAGACCCCTCTTCAGATTGATTTTTGATTTTGCAGTTTGACTTTGAGAGCCCATAACTTAGTCATCTGGACTCCAAATCAGGTGCAATTTTTTTAAAATTTTGGGTAGAATTTCCTAAACTTTTTAGTGGTGGTTTTCTTTTCTAGTTTTGGTGCAAGAATTTTTTAGAAATTTTATTTTTTTGTGAATATACCTATTCAATCCTTCATTTTGCAACTTGAAATGCTCTGTATGGGCTCATCTAGACACATTTTAAGGTATTTTCTTTATTGAAAGTGTGTTATTTTTCATCTACTTTCTAGATGTGCATTCAAATTCTAGGGTTGTGTGGACAAAAATCTCATTTTAAGAACTAAGATATTTTCTACATTGTAATGCTCTGATTACTTTTCAAAAATGTTGTACATCTGAGCTATAATGCTTAGTGATAGATTTGAGCCTCAAAAGGCAGTTGTATATAACAAAAATTAGAAGTCCACTTTGTTTATTTTGAAAAGTGGCCTATTGTACACACACTACATATAAAGTGCCAAAAGCATCTTTTTTGGGAGGGTCTTTTGATTGAGTAAAAAGGGGGGGGTGTACTATATTTTTTGTGCCTCTCTTGTGTGCTCTTTTCATTTTCTACATCAAGGGTTCACCTAAAGGTCCACTTCTAACTTCATTCAATTATTCTATATGGAAATATATTGTATGGATTAGATTAATGGAAAAAGGTCTAAATCTTTATGTTGATGGTACAATTCCAAAACCCACTAATGCTAAAGAACTCATTGACTAGAAAATTATAGACAATTAGGCTTTAGGAATTATCAGGAATTGTGTACATAAAGATCTCTTCTTCCACATTTCTAGTTTCAAGGAATCCAAACCTACATGGGACAAACTCAAATCATTATATGGTAAGGTGGATGAGGAAAAGGGATTTCAGATTGAGGATGATCTACTTCTCTTGGATCCAAAGAAATTTGACACAATTCAGGATTACATCAACAAATCCAATGAGTATAGGGCATTACTTGAAGATTTTGGAAATCCCATGAAGGATGACAAGTTGATTCATCACATCTTGAAGAGCCTACCTTCAAAGTATGATTCCTTTTTTTTGAGCTATAATACTCACAGGTTGACCATGGGAAGTGCTTTCCAGAAGCCTACATTTAATACATTTGTAGAGATGTTGATTGTTGGGCAATCTCACTTGATAGATTTGGGACTTCTCATGACATCAAAGGCCAAAGAATTGGTGGCTAGTGATGAACACCATTCAAGTCAAGGAGGAAAAATTTCTAACAACAACAAGAAGAAGCAGTGGAAGCAGAAATCACAATTTGAGACACAACAATCCTCCTCATAGCAAGGAAATATTCTTCTTCCAACAAGAAGGGAAGTAATGAAAAGAAGGATAAACTTTTTTCTGCATATTGCAAAAAACTAAATCATGATGAGCATCATTGCAAGACTAAAAGAATCGATGAGTTGGTAAACCTACTCATGAAGAACAAAATTCAAGTGTTAGGTACTTCCAAGGATTCAACTCTGACCTATTCAAAGGGAAAAGGGAAAGCATTTATGACAAATACAAGTTCTTCTTTGGAATGGATACTTGACTTAGGTGCCTCCTATTATATGGGTTCTTTAAAGGGAGACTTTTCTTCATTGAAGCAGTTACATGTGCCACACATCATTTTGGGAGATGATACTAAAATGGAATTTGAAGGGAAAGGACATGTGGAAATGGAAAATGGGGAATTCAAAGATGTTCTCTATGTTCCAAACCTAAGCTCTAATCTCCTCTTAATTTACCAAATCACTCACCTTGGAGATGGCAACAAAGTTGAGTTCTTTCCAGATTCAGTGATGCTATGAAGACTAAAAGATGATTCATTGGTTGCAGTGGGGAAAGTCAATCATGACAAGAGGCTTTATTTCTTCTCCCACTTTGTACCTAAGTCTTCTTCTCATGCCTTGTTAACTCAATCTAATTCACAAATAATACTATGGCATGAGCAGTTTGGACATCTTGTCTTTCGCTATCTTCAACAACTTTTCTCAAAACACATGGTCAAAGGTCTACCTAACATCAACTTTTCTAAGGGTGAGTGTTCATCATGTTTAGTGGATATGCATCTTGAGGAGAAGTATGATAAAGGAAAGTCTTCTAGAGCACTAGTTGTTCTTCAGTTGGTTCACATGGTTTTAGCAAGTCCTTTTATAGTGACATCAGTCAACCAAGGCCACTACATCCTTGCTTTTGTTGATGATTTTACACACTTCACATGGGTCTACTTCCTTCATCATAAGAATGAAGTGGTTGATAAGCTTCAAGCCTTTAAGATTCATGTTGAACAAAAACCAAAGAAAGCCATCAAGGTTCTACAAATGGAAAATGAAAGTAGATATGTGGACAGAAGACTTCAAGACTTTTGCAAATTTGAGGGTATTGATCTTCAGAATTCATCGGCATTTAGTCCACACAAGACAGATGTTGTAGCATTGAGGATTAGAACTATTAAGTCCATGGAAAGTTGCAAGATACAAGCCAAGTCTCTCAATCCTACACTTGAAGTTAAATCCATTAGCAGTGCCACTCACATACTTAACAAGTCTCCTTATAATGCCCTAGATGGGGAGACTCATTTTGAGGCATGGTATGGTAGAAAACTAGTTGGGAGTCACTTTAGAGTTTAGTTGTTCAGCATGGGAAAACCTATCTTCCAAGGGATGCAAGGCACCACCATCTCGATCTTGTACTTTCATCAGATATGAAGACAATGTTACAGAATATAGACTTATGGATGTTGAGACACATGAGATTTTTGTGGAGAAGGATGTTCATTTTGAAGAAATTTCACCCAACTTATCCTCTAATTCTCTTCACACTTCATACACTGTGGAAACTGATAGTGACACCAACAATGGTGCTTCAACATATTCAAATACATGGGCTTCTATCAATAGTTGCAGGAAGAGGTCATGACATCAGTATAGTCCACATGCATATATTGCCATAGTGATAGGTCCAACATAGTAGGGTACACATTATCTTCTAGCTTTAGCAATAGGGGATGACTACATAGCAGACATATAGGTTTTTTCATGGAGTCACACACTACAAATTTGGGAGACATCCCTAATGATTTACATCTTCTCTTTGATGAAGATGATCCTTCTACAATTGTTATGAGGACTCACTCTGATCCTCATGTCCATTCTCTCCATGATCAATCTTTATAGGTTGATGTGATTGTGGAACCTTATGAACAACAATTTTCAAAGGTCTCTTTATTAGTTGAGGAGAGAAATGGCTCATTGGAACAGATTCTATAAATATCCTTGCTAGATCTTTATTTATTCTTTTTAGCAGTGTTGGAAGGGGTGACCATTACTATCAACACAAGGACACTTGAGTAGGTTTCAAGGCCACCATACATCTTTAGGATTGTACCTTTTCCATTGTTTCTTCCAAAGGAGAGGAACATCATTCAACACTCATGGACTAGCTTCTTTCTTAGAACTGCAATCACTAATTGGCAATCTTCATTGGGGGGACTACTTTTTTATTTTTTCCTCTTCTTTCTTATGGGGGGGACTTTTTCCTCTTATAACTTGGTCTTGTTCTTCTCATTCTTCACTATTGTATATACTTGATGTATGTTGTAATGGGGGGGTCTTGACTACTCCATCCATCCATGCTTCTAGTCTTTTCATCTCTCTTTTTGGGGAAAGGTTTTTCCCATGAGGTTTTCCCTCTTTCTCCACTTTATGAGACATTGCATCTCATTATATACATGGGTACCTATCATGGCCTAGTAGCCAGGACCCATTATGCATTTCATTCTAGTTTTTGTAAGGTCAAGGGCATTCCCTTAAGTTGCACTTGAAGGGAGGTTTTGGTGTAAATACATATTTACTATTTACACTTACTTAAGTTTACTTAGATTAATACATTATTTTATTATATTACATTATTTTATTATTTATTTTGTGAGACACATAGGAGTTTGCATACCTTTATGAGTTTTCATGTTGAAAACACATAAGTATGAACTCTAATTCAACACATGGTGTCTACAACACTAGAGTTTGTATCATTCACTGAGTTGTCATGTATACAACATAGTTATTCATGCTCCTAATTTAGCACATGGTGTCTACAACATAAATTTGTGTGCTACACCATTGTAGGCTTATCCTCTCATCATCGCACTTACTTTTGTGCTTAATAGAGGATAACCCATATCTAGTGGACATGTACTTGGTTGTATGAATTATCATGATGTTGATTCTTAGGAATTCTAGATGCATCTTAGAGGCCTTTATATATAGACACTCCTAGTGTACTTTCATTCATATTGAATCGAATACATATTGATGTTTTGATCATACTCTTTATGGTCTATAGTTGTGCTTATATTTGAGTTCATTGTTCTTGGGTGGATTTTTCCCTAAGAAAAATTCTTACACCCTCCAACTAGGGATAACTTTAAGAAACCCCTCCCAAAAAAATGCCTAAAATGATAGAGAATCCATCATTTTATGGTCAAGAAAATTTTACTCTTGAGTATGATTTTTTTTCCATAAATAGGGAAATAAAATATTATATTTTGGCAATTTTTTTCTTGCCCTAACAAAAATTATTTTAAATGTGGTAAATTAAATTCTTTTCTTGCTGATAAATAAGTAAATGATGACTATTTCTTTCCTTGCCAAAAATGAGATTGTAATGTTAGAGGAAAATTACTTGTTTTGTACAAAAACAAATAATAATGGTCTTGGCTAATCTTTAGTAATAAACAAAAAAAATGTTTAACCTAAAAGATAATTAGCAAGTGTATTAGCTAGTGACCTTTAAGGCTTTATGGTTACCAAGTGTATTACTAGTGTACTATTTATTATTAAGAACATTAGTGTCACCATTACCAAATTGGATATCTTCACTTTGGTATCATTAATAGGTTAGTTTTATCAACCATTGATTAATTAGAGATCAAAGATAGAAGATGCATTTTAGGGTCAATTGCTTGAAAAGACTTGGAGCAGCATTAAATTCTCTAGAATGGAGACACATTGTAATTTTTGCATAGAAACCATTAACTAGAATGTAGTGAACATCATATCAAGATTAGAATCATAAATGTGGTACTAACAGTTAAAATTAGTACATTCCATTTGTAGCTAGCTTGGCATGCACTCTAACTGTTTGACATTAATGCTAGAATATTTCTCATACTTGCAAATTAATAGGAATACAAAAACAAAGATATGAAAGATTGTGAATCCTGAACGATTTACTACAACTGCTATTAAAGAGTCTCTTCAATTCCTCTTTCACTATCATTTCTCAAATTCTTAATTTGATTTGTAGAGTTTCTTAGAATCTTAGGTTCATAATTGTCATGGATACACCAATTTGGTTGAAATACACCATAATGGGTCTACAAAAGCCCTCTTTGGGCATGATACCTAAGGATGTCCTAGCCATGGTTTTCAAGGAAGATGCTACAGGTCCTTTTATTTGTTATGCTTTGTTCATGGTCCTCGACTATAAATTCTTACGAAATGAGAAGAGGTACTACATGCCCACATATATTGCCTCCTACTTTCTCACACCTCTTACCAACCTTAGAGGCAATCACATAGATATTTTGATACTTCTATGCAATATTTTTAACGAAACATTTTTAGAAGATGACATCAAAATTCTTGTATTGGTCAAGCAAGTATTAGGTTTGAGCATTGTTATACCTTTTTCAGATGTAGCAAACAAGTTTTGGGTTTAAGGCATAGGAAGCATTGTATATAAGTATCCCTTCCTACTTAGCATGAAGGAGTGCCAATTGACTCACCATCAAAAGTGGGCATGACTAAAAAGGGATTTTCTACAGAAGTGGTTGTTGTTGGATGATGTCAAAGACGTTGACTTTACATGACTACCTAAGTTTAGTGACATTATCATCTCCAAAAGATTCCTCATGGAGGGGCTTGAAGACCTTTTTGATTAAAGGCTTCAAGCCCTAAGCCTGTTGATGCTCCATGTTCCCTATTCCCTATTCCTTATTTCTTGTTTCCTTGACTCTTGCCCTTTGAGAAAAAAATTATTTTAAAGATATTTTTTTTGGTAAAAATGATAAGCAATTACTTCAAATTGGACCTCCACCTTGCCCTTGAATCTAAATTATGAAATAGTAAAATTGGATTTATTTTATAAAGATTTAGTTATTTTAAATATCTATGCTATGAATCTATACATTGTACAATCTCAAATATAATCAATGAAAACAATATTTTTTGACTTCTCAAATCGTTGTTCATGTTAGTCTGCAACTCTATATTTGTCTTCTCAATGCACTATTCAAATGTTAGTCTATGACTCTATTATAAAAAATTCACTATTATAAAGTTAGAAACAAAAAAAGGATTTCAATAATCCCTTTATGGTTTCATATTTGATTAATGATTTCTCGTAAAAAATAAATTCAATTGAAAATTATCCAAAGAAAAATTGTAATATGTATATGTATGTCCTTTAAATTTTAAAACATATAAATTTCTATAATATATGAATCTAGGGGCTAGGATCATGTAAGTTAATAGTTATAATAGTTTTAACTATTATTAATTTATGTAAAAAATATTAAATAAATAAAATAAATAGTTTGTTAAACTTATGGTACATTTAACATCATGATTCATGAATCATGAATTATGATACGTGATCATGCAATTTAAATTGTATAAATAATATTGAAATTTGATTTCAAAATAAAAAGTTTAAATTATAACTTATATATAAATTTTCCTTTAAAATATTTATTATTGAATATTAATTAAATAATTCATTACTTTCTATTTTTAAATTTAGATTTATTTAAATATCATGATCCTCATAATATTTTTAATTTGTTATCATAATTTAAATTAAATGAAATGGCCACAGTTATTTAAACTTAAATTATCATTATCAAGCTAAAGCAATTTAACAAATATTAATTATAATCTAAAATTATTTTAATTAAGTATGATTATTAAATTAAGTTATCATTACAAACCAATTATTAATCATTGAATGATTACAATTTACAAATTATAATTTTATATTTTCAAAAATTTGATGTTTCATTAATTTTACATGTTTAACTTTATTTTAATCCAAATCACAGATTTTTGAAATTATGAAGAAATTTAAATAATTTTTATCTTTTAACTAAATCATTTACTTAAAATGTGTGCAACTAGTTACTTCACTTTGTGATTTAAATTTTAATTTACATTATGCAACAATTTAAGATAAATTATAATTTAAATTATTAATATTTGTTATGTGAAAGGTTTAATGATTTCCAAATTGATCTAGACCATTCAATGAACAATAGATCAATGATCATGGCTCTATTTTGGGCCAAAGTTTGAAAGATCTATGTTAAATTATATTTCTACCAAAACTTAGGACACATGTAATCCAAGATTCTTTCTTATAGTTTTTTTTTTGGCAAAAGTGGACAAGCCACTGAATATATATATATATATATATATATATATATATATATATATATATATATATATATATATATATATATATATATATATATATATATATAAATTAGTTTAAGAGCTCAACTGAGAAAGAACCAGAAAGAAAACCTAGTATCATCATAATATGTACAAGTGAAAATCATCAGTGTTTACAACATATTATATCGATGAGCAATTCAAAATTACAAAAAGTAGAAGTATTCCCACCAAAAATCAAAAATCTTTGAATTTTTACATTTTCAAATCCAAGTTGAACAATAGGCATAGAGGACCTCAAAGATCAACCAAAAAATACGAATGTTTTAATACATGCCCGATGTTGGAAAAATTAATACACAAAAAATAAGGTAGCCTTTATACTAACATTCTTCCATATCCTTGCAAGAAGTGCCCTCAATAGAAGTGGAAGGCATACCAGGTTGCAAAGAATAACCCCAACCAAAGTTTGAAAATGGTAAAGGATCAACCTCCTAGCCTGAACTTGAACCTTTAGCGATGACAACAAATTTATCAATGGAAGAAGGGGTACTCCAAACCATAGCAACCAGGGCAGACTAAGCACTTGGTTCATAGACAAGTTGGTTTGAGGAGGTCAAAGGCTTCAACATGTGAGCAGAAAAGACATGTGCATTAGATATTGGTAAGCCCAAAATATCAAGCAATGCAAACCTAGTTTTCTTGACACGCTCAGCCAGTTGATGACACAACTCCATGTTGTGACTTGCAAAGTCTATGTTAGGAACTGTGGATTATGCTTTTCGAAGGACTTTTGTAACACCTCGAATGTTGCCATAACTTCATGTTTATGCATGAGTTGGAATCTTGAAAATAATCCACCCACCAAGGCATTTCTGGCCCACAAATCATAGCTTTGCATCACTCATTTCAACTTATTATTAGCCCAAAATTTTGGTTGAACCACCTTGAAATCAATAATTTCTAGCCATGAAGTTGATTGGAGAAGGTCCATAGTATCAGACAAGAATGTCGAGACCAAATTTGAAGGAAACAACACATGTCTTGAGGAGGCATAGAAGAAATCCTCCCCAATAATGGTGTGAATCGCACGAAAAATAGAGTAAGAATGCACAATAAACATGACATCTAGTGCTGCATCATCCAAGGAAGAAGAAAGTGCATCTTCTTCCACAACTAATTGAAGCTTAAATCTAAATTTTTTGGGGAGGATGTTTCAGTGATACTAGTAGCAAGAATCAAATTTCATACAAGCATCATATGGGGACAACATCCTGAGACCAAGAGAAATGGCAATCAGACAAAGTAGGAAGATGAAATTAAGAAAAAAGATCTGATTATCGCATATAGAAAAATCCCTCATCACATGCTCAAAGGATATGAAGTACCTATTCCCATGTGATTAATAAAGAGAGTGCCACTAAAATTAGAACCCAATTGCAATTCTAATAGACAAAGAACAAACTGACACCTCTAAAATAGAGATTTTTTATATTGGTCTTATCATTTGCAAAACCACGTAGCCAAATTGAAGAAAATCATACTTAGGTGACATCCGCAAGCATCATGTAGAAAAGAATTAGCAAGACTCGCCATAACATCGCACATGCAAAAATGATTTCAATAATTAATGATTGGTACTTAGTAATGGCCCATACATAAGTTGGCAAATTGAATACAACTTAGTGACAACTGTCACTCAGCCAACACTGCCCCCTTAGTCATAGCTACTGCTCACTATCATCATACTTCCTCTTGATGTCCAACAAGAACTTAGTCAATTCTTACCACCACTTGGTACCCAACAAAACACTCAGTCATTACTGACCCAAGTCACTCAGCAAATTGCTCATGATCAAACAACTCAAACACCAATAAGCTCGAGATCACTCAATAAACATTATGCCCAATTTAACACAGCAAGGGTATAACCCTCTTTGATTGAAAAAAAGATCAACGACCCAAGATGAATTTTGCATCAATTTGGGGAATATTTTCCCATGTGCTTAGATTAATCCAAAATTGCGACCCATGTCTAGTCATTACAATGCTTGATTTAGTGTCAAGACTTAGTTATTATGTTTAGTTTTATTTTCTTATTTATTTAACTTAAAATTATAAATATAAAATAATAAGATATGTGTTACATTATTTGAATATTTCTATTTTTTTAGCCTAATTAACTATTGTCTCTATTGTTAACTCTTATTGATAATTTTATTTATTTAACTTAATTAGTTATTATTGGTTGTTTATATTTTTAAAATTAATATTATTTTATTTTATTTAGAAATTATTTATAATTTAATTTATTGAGATGAGAATTTATTTAATTTTTTATTTTTAATTTATCTCTAATTTTAACTCTCTTTTTCTTCCTATTTATTTATAAACTTAATTAGTTGTTATCTCCACTTTTAACTCACATTTTTCTTACTTTTATTTAACTTTAAAAAAAAAAAATTTATTGAAGTTTTAGTTTTTAAATTAATTTAATTTATTTTTAAAATAAGTTTAGCTTTAATAGGATATTTGCGGGAGGAGTTGCTATTCTTTTAATATATTTTTACATCTCTCATATTAATTTTTCATAACAATTTTTTTATAGAGATTTTTTAAATTACTATTTTATTGATATTTAAACTGAGAAACTTTAAGATAGTTCAAGTTTTAGTTTTTATAATTATTTTAGTTTTCTTTTACTATTCACTTTATATGTGCTATTTTTTATATATGATAATTTATAAGTATATGATGAATTAACTAAATAAATAATATTTATTTAGTTTATTAATAAAATTAAATTTTTTACACTTAAATTAAAATTTTAATTTAATTTAATTGATGCACATTAAATTATAGTTTTAAAAAATATTAATAAGAGCTTATCAACTAATCATTGCAAGCACAAAAGCTTGGAACTACTAGTTTATTAGTTAATTCTAACTATTGTATAAAAGAAAGATCAATGACTCGAGATGAATTTTGGAAGAATTTTGGGAATGCTACCATTGTTTTCAAGAAACATCTAGAATCATAACACATGTTCATGAAAAGTGTCATGGTTTTGGATGACTCTTGACAACAACAATAAGATTCCACAAATTGACCCAAAAATTCTATCAGGTTGCGCCGTAGGGTCCATCGATTATTAAGTTTGAATTTTATTATTTAATTTATTTAAAATGTTCAAATTTCAAAATTCAAATGTATAATGTAATTAATTATTACTTTTATTATTATAATTGTGTACATCATTGATGATAGTTACATGTACATTATACAGAGTATAGTGCTTTGAACCATTACTTACAATTTAACTTTTTACTTTTATGTTTTTAGAATATGAAGTTTAGAGTTCTTGAGAGTCCAATATTGTAGGGTTTTCAAATTTCAACTTTTCAAAGATTGAATAAATTCCATTTTCTATTTTGAAGACTAAAAATTTGAAACTTGAGTATCATAGGACAACACCAATTATCTAAGTATCTACTAGCACCAGTATTATCAAATCTTGAATCTTGATTCTAGGTATTATTTTTTTTAATTTATTTTTTGTAGTGCAATTACTACAATAGTGTTAGAGTAATTATTTTGTTTCACTTATTAATTAGATCATCTTGATTTAGTTAATTAAGTGGTTTATTACTCTAGTTCTTAAGCTTGCTTTTAGGTGCATATAATTAATATTTTATATTAATTATAATGCACAAACCTAGTTAGGGTTTTGTGATTCCTTTTATAAGGATTCACCTCTTTGTATTTTAATTCACTTATTGGATTATATGAGATATTTCTCTTTGCATGTCCATAAGATGGATCTGGTTTTTTGGCCTCCATATTTTTTTCTTGCTTATGTTCTTTGCTTCATCCATGTGACAGGGTTACACATGTAGGTGTTCTTGGGAGATTAGTTTTTCACCTAATCTAACATGGTATCAGAGCAAGCTTGCTACTCGTTGTTTGTGGTTTGTTGAAGCATTTTAGAAGCTGCATTTTCCAAGGGTTTCAGAAGCTTTTTATTTATATTTAGGGGAGACCTTATTTTTCTAGTCACTTTGGGCTCAAACAAACATCACCATTGCACTTAGAGTGCCCAAAAACCCTAGAATCCATATAAAATTTGTCCATTTTGGACACCGTTGGTTTGGGAGGCAAAAAAAATTTGTCCGACAGGGCTGTATGGCCCTCTGAATGTGTTTTGAGGCGACAAAAACAAAAAAAAAATTAAAAACCCATCGCAGTTTAAGAAAATCGTCAGTGGTCACCGCAACCGCTTGCAGTTGGCAGTAACTACCTGCAGGAAACTGCGAGCAGTCCCGCCGACCGTAAAAGCCCCTAGTGGGCAGCCGACAGTGTCCGCCGCAGCTCCACTGCAGTGGCTCCACCCTATGGTGGCATCAGCCCTCCCGCCACCCTAGTCGTCGCTCCACTGGCAGTGCGGAGGTGGTGGAGGTTTTTTGTTTTTTTTTATTTTTTATTAAAAAAAAAAAAAAAATTCTTGCATCCGAAGGCCTTGAAGGTTTTTTCTCCATAATTTGAGCATACGGACGTATTTTTTTGATTCAAAAAATGCATCGAAAAGCTGGTTCTGAGACAGAATGATGGTACAGGTATTTTTGGTTTTTGGTGTAGTTTGGTTGCTTGTTTTGGTAGTCAAAGCTAGATGTTCTGTTTTGCCTTTCGGGAGCCATATCTTGCTCATCTGGACTCTTTTTTGGGCTCGCTTTATATCGTTGAAAAGCTAGTTCTGTGAGTTATTCAGTTGTCAAGGTTTTTTTTTCCAGATTCTGCTCCAATTTCTTTATCCTCTAAGTTTTGCACTTTCACACTCTGGCGAATTACTTGGGTTCTACAGGTCCTGGGATCTCTTCTTCTGTTCTTCTGGCTCACTCTTCTTTCTGACTTCTGAGCATTGTATGCTTCTCTTCTATTGCATTCTTTTTTTTGTAAACGCACTGAGATAAAGTGCCAACTTTTTCATATCTGGGATCTTTTACACCTTGTGTTTGTTTGTACTCGCACTCAGTTATAAAGTGCCATGGGGGTAATGATGTTTTGCCATTTTTTTCTCATCCACCTTTGTCAAGTGAGTGTTCCTTCCATGACATTAGCCCATGCAATGTGTTAGTTACACCACCCTTTATCCTATGCTTGTACTTTTATTGCACTGTTGGTGTTCCTGATTCTTCTTCTTGCAGATGTTTTTAGCATTGCATTTCAGTGTTCCTGTCACCCCTCTCCCTGTTCAGCATTATGGGGGGGTTCACTTGTTGGCTCTATTGCTTCATTGGTTCAGTTGAGTGATCTACGTATTCAATTTTAGTAGAGTAAAATGAACACTAATCTATAAAAAGCATTCTCAATACTAAAAACAAATAAACACTTAAGATAGGACCAAAGAAGACAAAATTGAGGAAAGTAGACCAAAGATGGTAAACTCCTCAAGTGCTTCTCATGATGACGAAGCTATGTCCCTGATGGATGGTGGATGTATGCTCACGATGTGCTCAAGCTCCAAATGGATGAGTGATAATCAAATATGAGTGTGGATGAATGATTCAACAATGAAGGTATGGAGGGTTTTCAACATTATAATAGTATTTTGGTAGTTTTTAGGCTCTCAAAATAGCATTATAAGTTTGCTTCAAAAGTGGATGATTTTAGTGAAGGGAGAGGCTTCTATTTATAGGCCAAGGGGTGGAAGGATGGACAGTCAGGATGCAAGGATGGCAAGATGGTAAGGGAGGGCTAGGATGCACTCAAAGGGGAGCACATGGATTGTGCTTGTTTAAAGCCAATTAGGAGGTGACACATGTCACAAGGTGATTGGATGTGAGAGGGTAGGATATGGGTTGGTCAAAGGAGTAATGAGGGAGGTTGAGCCATAAATGGAGATGGTTGGGTCAAATAGAGATGGTTGGGTCATAAATAAAGATGGTTGGAAGGAGGATGAGATTGTTGACTTTGGCTTAGAGGTGGTTGGGAGGAGGATGAGATTATTGACTTTGGCTTGGGTTAGCAAGTCTTAACCCTTGCTTAAGTTGTGCAAATGATTAGAAGAGGGATTAGGATTATCTTAGGAGTTGGCTAACCTTGTTTAGGGAATGTGACAAGGTTAGAGGGGGGTTTAGGATTAGAATTGACATCTTCTAGAAGAGTCTAGGCTTTTAGGATGAGGATAAATAAGATTTTTTAGAAAATAAATAAAGTTTTATTCATTTCAAGAGTTTAGGTTGAGGAAATATTTATTAAAATATTTTTAATAAATATGAGGATTAATATTTAATCTTAATTAAATATTTTGAGTTGGGATTAGGGGTAGGAAATGATGGGATTAGCCTTTAATCAAAATTAAAGAAGGATTTAGAAGATTTTGGAAGAGGTTAGTGGTCTTAAGGAAATTGGCCAAGTTTTGGACAAAAAATAAATAAATTATTTATTTTGGGATTTTTGGTCAATTTATTAATTAAATAATTAATAAATAAGGAAATAATGTTTAAATAAGATTTAAACATTTTTGGGAGGCATTCCTTAATTAAATATTTTTAATTAAGATAAAGGGATTTAATGGAATAAAAATAAATAAATTAATTAAACAATTAATTAATTAATTAATGATGATGTCATCAGGGATTTTTTTTTCAGAAAATAAAAATACTTTATTTTCTAAAGGATTTTTAGGTGTCTACACTAGGCACCTATGCATTTTGGTGAGATGGTTCATCTACTATATAGACACTCATTCATTCCTACTTTAGGAGGTCACCTCTTCGATTGATTAGCTCTTCAAACTTTGTCTTCTCTACCTGGTCATGCACTATTTCAGTGGGGGTTCCAGCAGTTTCTTCTAACAGTGTTTGCAGCTTCATGCTTCAGAGATGCTTCATGCTCCTTCTTGTTCCTTTCTTTGGGAAATTTCCTAGATTGGAGGCTTTTTTTCCTTCATCTAGTTCTTTTTCTTGTATTGGGTACCTGATCAGGCCTTGTTGCCAGGACCCATTTTCTTGCTTTCATAGCTTTGCTAAGTTAGCTTCCTCCCAAGCTTCACTTAAGGGGGGGTATTAGAGTAATTATTTTGTTTCACTTATTAATTAGATCATCTTGATGTAGTTAATTAAGTGGTTTATTACTCTAGTTCTTAAGCTTACTTTTAGGTGCATATAATTAATATTTTATATTAATTATAATGCACAAACCTAGTTAGGGTTTTGTGATTCCTTTTATAAGGATTCACCTCTTTGTATTTTAATTCACTTATTGGATTATATGAGATATTTCTCTTTGCATGTCCATAAGATGGATCTAGTTTTTTGGCCTCCATATTTTTTTCTTGCTTCTGTTCTTTGCTTCATCCATGTGATAGGGTTATGCATGCAGGTGTTCTTGGGAGATTAATTTTTCACCTAATCTAACAAATAGAAATCTTATTGTCTTAGGTTTACATTTTACAATTTTTTTTAATTAGGTCTTGAAGAAGAATTTTGTGTAATAACCAGTAGCAAGCATGGGCAAAACAAAGTCAAAACCCTCTAGTATGAGTGCAAGAAAAAAGGAAAAGAAAGACATTATCGAACTCAAGAAAGTGCTACAAACCCTAGGTTTCATTGATGAATGTCATGATATTTTTTATCCTATTATCCATGGAGATTTGGGAATCATGGGAATTAGATGTTCATTGTTTAATAAGTGGAAAGATCCACAAAAAGGGAGAAATTATTTCAAATAAAAAAAATTTATTGGTGCACATATAAATAAAATAGCTTCTTTGGGTAGTGGATTAGTGAATCTTGTTGTACCCAAAGTATTCCCTTGCCCTAAAATTGTAATGCTATGCAATCAAAATTATGATGAAAATAGAAAGGCAATTGTAAACCAAAATACTAAGGAGGAAATTTTATCCATAACCAAGAGTGAATTTTTCACTCTGTTAGACCTAGGGCTAGTGTTTAAACTAGAAAGATTTAATGAGTGCATTAAGTTGGATAAAATGGAACATGCTTATGATAAACTAGATATATTTTATCAAGTTTCATACATTAAGGGTTTAATAAACTCAGAGTCATAGGTAGATCATTCTAGTGGTATTGTTACATTGGACATAGACCATAAGCCTCCTTATTAGTATGATATTTTTGTGTCATGGGTTCATAATACTATTTCTTTGCTATCATTTTGTCTAGGATTGGACAGTAAAAAGGAAGTGAGGGCCAGTTTTCTTGAAATGATTTATAATATCCATTTTTTAGGTTAGTCAGTTGAGAAGATGGACATAAGATATAATTATGTTTAGTACATTGTTGAATATATTAAAGAATAATTACTAATGATTAAAAAAACACAACTATAAGAAAGATAAAGACATTTAGATTCAAAAATTACTTGTCTAACCTTATTTTAGCAAAGCATCACCCAATATTTGAGACTGAGAAAAACAAGCTTGATATTGAGGTTTATAAGTTTGATGAGAAAATCCAAAAGAAATTAGAGACTCCAAGTCCAATATATGAGTGGACATGTAACATGAGGATGATTGGTAACAATAATAACTACAAACATTTTGTAGAGTTCTTTTTGGCACTTATTTACCAAAAAATCACAGGCACTTCGATTCCTAGATTGCATGTCTCTTGTAAAGATTGCATTCAACTAGGAAGTCAAATTCAATTGGCTAAATAGTTCTTCATGGAAGACTACACTGTGTTAGGGTTTTATGATTTAGTAATTGAACTATGGAAACATCCAATGTATATTATAAAAAGGGTTTTTGCACTAGAATATGTATGATAGATGGAGAGTACAAATGAACTTTTTAGTGGACAACAAAAGAAAATAATGTTTCCTTCCTTGCCTTTCGCAATTGGAGGCCTCACATTTGAGAGAAAGGCTTTCAAAGTGGCAAATGAATTGAAATTTTTTTTAGCTTTGATTTTTGCAGTCACTGGAATTATGATCCACTGAACATAACACAAACAAGACTTATTAACAATGGGGACTCTACAAGAAAATATCAACATCAAGAGATACCATTGAAAGAAAAGTTAGAAAACATGGATTCATGGGATGAGGTTAAGAAAGAGATGTAGAAACATGCAACCATGAATAATATTTCAATGCAAGAATCGTCATCCCAAATTATGACATTGCACATATCAGAGTCACACAAACCAAAGAATTTGACATAATTAAATTTTTACAAGCAAGCATCTCAACCTTCTAAGAGTTCTATGCCAAAAGCATGTAATGCCCCGCTCGGGAACCCAAGAGAAACAAACCTAACATGTTACAATGTTTACTGAACTATTTTTTTTATTTTAAAGTTTAAACAACATCAAGATAACATTAATGTGGAAGCAATAAGAACATACATATCAAATACACATTTGCAATTACATATACAGTTTCAATTCCTCAAGGATTCCTTTACGTTGAGTCACATTTAATAATTTTAAATTAATTAGTTTAAGTTCCAAGTACAATGTCTCGTGATCATAAGGAAATGAAAGATACATAATCGCATAAGCAAAGCATAAGTATAAAAAATACAATGAAAGTACATCCACTAACTAACATTCACTGCACATGCCGCAGGGTATGTGAAAATAGATACAATAAATCAGAATACATGATAACATATATACATCATCAGAAAAGAAGTCTCTGAGATAAGAAATAAGAATGATAAAGGTACATCTTCTGTAATGAACATCCAACATCTAGCAATGTGAGGGGAACCCAAATGGTAAGAAGGCACTACCTCCCGACCGCGTGGTTACCTAGTCAGGCTTCCACTCCCACCATGCAGGGAAGATAATGAATGATCCACATACGGTAAAACAAACATAAAAAATTCCTAGGCAAGGTACCCCTAATAGCCAAAACTACCTCAAAGGTAACACATACTACTCAAGAAGATAAAATAATCCAGAAGGAAAGAACACTCAATCCAGTACTGACACCACATAACCAAACATCATACACGAACCAAGTATAAACTAAATACCAAGATTATAAGATAAAGTCAACGAAAGATAATCATCTCAAGTCAAAAGCCACATGTCAAAAGTACAACATTCATGAATCACCAATCATCATCAATGAAAGTAAATAACCATAATAAACACATCCGACAATAGATACACCACCAACAATAAGTACACCACATCCAACAATAAGTACACCACCAGAGATAGACAAAATCTACCGAGGAGACTCAGCTACATACTAGGGAGTGTCATCACATGGCTGCTTAAGTTACCCTGGACTGATCTCTTAAGAGATCCCAGACCCTCAAGCGTTGAGTTACCCTAGACTGGTTACTTTGAACCCCGGACCCTCAACATCACACATATGGAAACTAGAAAGCCCTCTCAAGAAGATGAGGCACTCTTCTCATTCTCATCCTTAGTCTATACAAGCACTAAAGGCATGGGTAGATCAAAAATCTCTAACTTATCTTTTTAGTGCGTTTTACCCCCCATAAATTTTTAATTACTAGATTATCACTTAGTACATAACTTGCATTAGGTTACCCTGGTACTAACCACTTTGGGTCCCGGACCCCTATGCAAGCCACTCCCAAGTCATGTACCTAGACAACCTCTCCTAGGCACATAAAAACACAGTTGTGTCCCATACCACAACACCCATAAAGATCAAACTCGGTTCCTTAATAGGCAACCTATAATAAGATGGTTCTCCCACCCAAGTACACATAAATGCTTCATAAAGTAAACCTCCTAAATATAATCTCCAATATGAATCACAAAACACATCACAACATCTAGTCACATCCATAGTATAAAATAAATCCCACAAAACCTCTGGTGTACTCCCTAGACTGGTTGACATCTAAACAACGCCAAAATCTCAAAGCATAGGAAATACAAGTAAAACCATACAGATACCCAGAGTAAGTTTCATGTTTGGCTTAATCGAACTCGCGCAGTTAAGTTGAACATAAGGTTTCATTTTCAGTTAAACACATGTTCGAGGTAATAAGTTTTCGCAATCATTCATTTTTAACTAACCCATTTCTATATTTAAATGATTGTTCAATTACCTTATAACTAAGCTAAGGATAATCATTTATTTATTTATGTTATAAAAAAAAACAATCCTTAATGATTTTAAATAAAACAAATTTGACTTTATTAAAATTATTATACCCTCATTAATATCTTCCATTAAATCAATAATCTAATTTTAATTTTAACAAATAATGTCCATTATTAATTAACTTTAATTAAGCTAATATTAATTAAATTAATCAATAATTGTTCATTTAAATACTTATATTAAAATCTTCATTGATTATCAATTTATTAATATTTAACTAAAAACTATTAATAATTATGAAAACTACATTTAAAATATATTAATATTTAAATTATTAAATATTAATAAAGATCATTAATAAAATATTATTAAATCACATTTATTAAATATATTTTAAAACACATTAAAATTTAATTAAATTAAATTTAAAAAAAAAAAAACAAAATATAAGTTTGTACATATTTCGACGTGTTTAAAGGCCCGACGCCTGGTACTTGCGACAGCAGGTACCTTGCTATGCGCAGCAGCAGTTGTATTGCTGCCTGCGGCAGACTCTGTTGGCAGTAGGTACGGGGGGGGGGTATGTCCCCATCCTAAAATTTATATATATATATATTTTTTTGAATTCAAAATTATATGATTTCAAAAAACGTTTTTTATTATAATTTCTAAAATTTCGAAAAACATTTTTATTACTATAATAATTATAATTTATACAATTTCAAAAAATGTTTATTATTATTATAATTATTATAATTAAAAGCTTTGAGTATATATAAAATTTATTATATAACTTTCTTTTATCTCACTTATATATATATATATATAATTTTTACACAATACTTCTTCCAGTTCATAATAAAATACGTATATATATATATATATTTTAATCCATGATTGAAACTTCAGTCTAATAGGAAAAATAAATCGAACCCTTTGAATTTTCCATTCTAAGATTTTCATTTCCAAAAACAAACCCTTCCAAATTTAAATTTCTTAATTTCTTCTTAATTCAAAACTCAAATCTCGATTTAATACTAATCTCTTTCAATTGAAGAACGAGGTTATCTAAATAGTTTTTTTTTTTTTTTCAAACCCGATTCCCAGAAGAAATCAAATCACAAAAGATTCAGAAGAAAGGTAGCAAGATTCATTCAATAAAATTTGAGAAAGCAATTTCCAACAAGCACGAAGAAGACAAAGATCCGAAAGTGTTTCTAGAATGGTTCACAAACCCTACCTTGATCTGATGCTAACAACCTGGTGATCCCTTGCTAAACCAAACCCTTCAAAACTTCCAAAGATTTCTTTGTTCCTCTTCCAAAAGTGTGTTCCCTGAAACCTGTGTCTGAAAACTTTTTTCTCTATAATGACCCGAAAAACCCTCTAATAAAGAATCTAATTATCGTTTAGGGTTTCTGTCACCACCACTTCTAAATTAGAATAATTTTATTTAATTAATTCTTTCTTGCACAATTAATTCGCTTTTAATTCATGCACTTTAAGTGAATTGTTAAATTACTTTATTTAACTAGCCACTTGACTTCTATTTTAATCAATTTATAACTTATAAATCTCATGCGCACTTAATGCGATTAAATATCTTTATTAATTTCACATGTTTAATCTTTTAAATTAATCTCTTATATTTAAAACTCATTCATGCGAAATTAAATCTTTTCCATAAATTAATATCTTTTTCCTTTTTAATATATTTTGAACGTTTAATTTGATAAATATTTATTAACTTAAATAACAATAATATTTAGCATTTATTTAAAAATGAACTCTAAATATATTATTATTAAATTAAATATTAAATTAAATAAATATTATCATGTTTTAAATTTAATCTTAAAACTTTTATCTTCCAATTCAATTTTTTATATTTAATTAATTTCTCAATTAATTAAATATAATTAAATATTCAAAAAGTCATAATAATTCTCCATCAAATTAGATTATTAATTTAATCTATTAATTAGACTTAATTAATAGAAATTCATCAAAGACTCACAAAACAACATACGCACAAAATACTCACGAGTTTTAAAAAAGGTAGACAGTCTGTTACGAGTCCTCCTTGTAGGACAAGTATTATAGGCTTATGGCTAGGATTGGACCTAATCATTATCTTCCCATTCTCACCATTTGAGTATTTGTAATAGGGCACACTCATCCTAGCAATTCAGGGAAGTCGATGCCCGGTACCTGCATCTTGCATAAAAGACGAGCATGTACATGTATATAATATATCTAAGCTAAACAAACAATGGCAGGGAGTGGTTCATCATGTAGATCCTGACTATCAGGTGACTACGACTCCCTCCCTTAACCACATCAAACACATCAGAAAAAAGATAAAATAAACACGCACACCATACACATGCAAGTATGGGGTAAGTATCGTAAAAATCACAAGTCTAACATCAAATGCCTACGTATAATAATGCATCCTTATCAATACAACATAATCATCATTAAAGACATCATGTTAACATTTTTATAAAAGAAATCATATTTACTAACTAGGATCATTAAAATATCACTAACAACACATGAATGAAATCAACTAAGCAACAATAACTGATACATTTGTGATCAAAGTCATGAAATAATATCATAATATTAAAAATCTAGTATCTCTAAAGCTAATCAAAGCATAAAATCAACCTAAAAGAATTTGACAATGATAATAGAAATGCGATCTAGGGACAGGCACTACATCCACCCCCCCTAGAATTAGGCTTACTCCTGGAAGCCCATTACAAAGAAACATGAATCAACACAAAACTAAGGTTCATGATCGGGGCAATTGGTCGCTCTATGACCATATTGTCCACAAAAGTAGCAATCTCCACTAAAGCCTCCCTGAGCTCCATGTGCACGCAACTGGTCACAACTACCAACACTAGCATGCTCACTGAGAGCTCAAGGAACTCGATCCAACCTATTGCGCATACTATGCTTCCAGTTGCGATAGTTCCCTGACTGTGAACCACCAATGTTACCATGGAAGAACTTTCTTCTTGGCTTCTCCTTATTACCTTTAGAGAAGTTAGAAGAATTTCTAGAACTTCCAGCCCCCTAGGACTGGTTATCCCTCAATGCTCCTAAATAAAGTGCCCCTCTAGCCTGGACACCCGGTAGGCCACCTTAACCCGAAGTCACACTCACCTCAACCAAAGTAGCTCGCAATATAGAATCCTTAAGGGTTTTAGGTTGGAAAACCTTAACACCCCTAATGATGTTAGCATTAAGTCCTCTAATGAAATGTTGGACCATCAATGGTGAACTATCACTAACTCCTGCATAAGACATAAGCTCGAAGAACTTACGCTCATACTCCACCACTATCTTGGTACCTTGTCTCAAGTCATGAAACTCATCTTCCCTCTAAAGTTGCCACTGCTCTGATAGAAATTGCTCATGGAAGTGTTCAAGGAACAACTCCCATGTAACAGTCTACATATTTATCCCAAGTTTCTTCTCCTCTATATTCCACCAATTCGCCGCGAAGAGCTCTAAATGGGTGATGGCATATCTTGCTTTGACGTTGGAGTCAAAGTCTTGCATTGAAAAACATCTATCTAGTGCAATCAACCAATTCTCAGCATCATATCCAGTACCTTCTCCATTAAAAGGTTTGATCTTGACCCGTAATAGGTCCTTCATCTGGATGGACTGGCTAGACCGCCTTATGCTCTCTAGGTTCCTCCCTCTAGGACTCATGGACCTATCTCTATCTCCATGCTCTAAATTATGAGCTCTATCCTGCAAGGGTAGGCGTGCTAGGATCTCCTTGACCAAGTCTCTAGTGACTGGTCCTTCTACCTCAACATGATGCTTAACACTAGCATCCTCTCTAGCCTCTTCCTGAATAGGGTCTCCTGAATGGACCAAGGAAGGAATATGGTGACTAACTCTCCCACGACTTCTACCACGTCCTGAGCTATGACCCCTAGCAATGGATCTAGAACTAGAAGTCATCTCTCCTAAAACACCCAAACACAACAACGACATCTAAGAATCCATCATAACCATAGGGTCATAACTTATCGACCAAAAGCAATAATCCAAAAAGTTTTATAAGTTTTCTAGTTCCATGTTTAGAATCTGTATCATTTCAACATTTTTTGTTCAATAGTTTGGTTTCAAGTTTGATGTCAATATAAGTTTGCTATTTAAATAAGTTGCAAGTTTACTAATTGCTCAAGTGATGGCGCACATAATGCCCAGAGTTCCTAATGTTGAAACTCAGGCTCTGATACCATATGTAACGCCCCGCTCAAGAACCCAAGAGAAACAAACCTAACATGTTACAATGTTTACTGAACTATTTTTTTTTTTTTAAAGTTTAAACAACCTCAAGATAACATTAATGCGGAAGCAATAAGAACATACATATCAAATACACATTTGCCATTACAGATACAGTTTCAATTCCTCAAGGATTCCTTTACGTTGAGTCACATTTAATAATTTTAAATTAATTAGTTTAAGTTCCAAGTATAATGTCTCGTGATCATAAGGAAATGAAAGATACATAATCGCATAAGCAAAGCATAAGTATAAACAATACAATGAAAGTACATCCACTAACTAACATCCACTGCACATGTCGTAGGGTATGTGAAAATAGATACAATAAATCAGAATACATGATAACATATATACATCATCAGAAAAGAAGTCTCTGAGATAAGAAATAAGAATGATAAAGGTACATCTTCTGCAATGAACATCCAACAGCTAGCAATGTGAGGGGAACCCAAATGGTAAGAAGGCACTACCTCCCGATCGCATGGTTACCTAGTCAGGCTTCCACTCCCACCATGCAAGGAAGATAATGAACGATCCACATACGGTAAAAAAAATATAAAACATTCCTAGGCAAGGTACCCCTAATAGCCAAAACTACCTCAAAGGTAACACATACCACTGAAGAAGATAAAATAATCCAGAAGGAAAGAACACTCAATCCAGTACTGACACCACATAACCAAACATCATACATGAACCAAGTATAAACCAAATACCAAGATCATAAGATAAAGTCAACGAAAGATAATCATCTCAAGTCAAAAGCCACATGTCAAAAGTACAACATTCATGAATCACCAATCATCATCAATGAAAGTAAATAACCATAATAAACACATCCGACAATAGATACACCACCAACAATAAGTACACCACATCCAACAATAAGTACACCACCAGAGATACACAAAATCTACCGAGGAGACTCAACTACATACTAGGGAGTGTCATCACATGGCTGCTTAAGTTACCCTAGACTGTGATCTTAAGAGACCTCGGACCCTCAAGCGTTGAGTTACCCTGGATTGGTTACTTTGAACCCTGGACCCTCAGCATCACACATATGGAAACTAGAAAGCCCTCTCAAGAAGACGAGGCACTCTTCTCATTCCCATCCTTAGTCTATATAAGCACTAAAGGCATGGGTAGATCAAAAATCTCTAACTTATCTTTTTAGTGCATTTTCCCCCCATAAATTTTTAATTACTAGATTATCACTTATTAAATAACTTGCATTAGGTTAGCCTGGTACTGACCACTTTGGGTCCCAGACCCCTATGCAAGCCACTCCCAAGTCATGTACCTAGACAACCTCTCCTAAGCACATAAAAACAGAGTTGTGTCCCATACCACAACACCCATAGAGATCAAACTCGGTTCCTTAATAGGCAACCTGATAATAAGATGGTTCTCCCACCCAAGTACACATAAATGCTTCATAAAGTAAACCTCCTAAATATAATCTCCAATATGAATCACAAAACACATCACAACATCTAGTCACATCCATAGTATAAAATAAATTCCCACAAAACCTCTGGTGTACTCCGTAGACTCGTCGACATCTAAACAATGCCAAAATCTCAAAGCATAGGAAATACAAGTAAAACTATACAGATACCCAGAGTAAGTTTCATGTTTGGCTTAATCGAACTCACATAGTTAAGTTGAACATAAGGTTTCATTTTCAGTTAAACACATGTTCGAGGTAATAAGTTTTCACAATCATTCCTTTTTAAATAACCCATTTCTATATTTAAATGATTGTTCAATTACCTTATAACTAAGCTAAGGATAATCATTTATTTATTTATGTTATAAAAAAAAACAATCCTTAATGATTTTAAATAAAACAAATTCGACTTTATTAAAATTATTATACCCTCATTAATATCTTCCATTAAATCAATAATCTAATTTTACAATTTTAACAAATAATGTCCATTATTAATTAACTTTAATTAAGCTAATATTAATTAAATTAATCAATAATTTTTCATTTAAATACTTATATTAAAATCTTCATTGATTATCAATTTATTAATATTTAACTAAAAACTATTAATAATTATGAAAACTACATTTAAAATATATTAATATTTAAATTATTAAATATTAATAAAGATCATTAATAAAATATTATTAAATCACATTTATTAAATATATTTTAAAACGCATTAAAATTTAATTAAATTAAATTTAAAAAAAAAACAAAATATAAGTTTGTACATATTTCAGCGTGTTTAAAGGCCCGCCGGCCTGATACCTGCGACAGTAGGTACCCTACTGCGTGCAGCAGCAGTTGTACTGCTGCCTGCGGCAACAGCGGTATCGGCTGCCGCGACAGACTCTGCCGACAACAGGTACGGGGGGGTATGTCCCCATCCTAAAATTTTTATATATTATTTTTTTTGAATTCAAAATTATATGATTTCAAAAAAAGTTTTTTATTATAATTTATAAAATTTTGAAAAATGTTTTTATTATTTTAATTATTATAATTAAAAGCTTTGCGTATATATAAAATTTATTATATAACTTTCTTTTATCTCACTTATATATATATATATATATATCATTTTTACACAATACTTCTTCCAGTTCATAATAAAATACGTATATATATATATATATATATATATATATATATATATATATATATATATATATATATATATATATATATATATATATATATATATATTTTTAATCCATGATTGAAACTTTAGTCTAATAGGAAAAATAAATCGAACCCTTTGAATTTTCCATCCTAAGATTTTCATTTCCAAAAACAAACCCTTCCAAATTTAAATGTCTTAATTTCTTCTTAATACAAAACTCAAATCTCGATTTAATACTAATCTCTTTCAATTGAAGAACGAGGTTATCTAAATACTTTTTTTTTTTTTTTGGTTGGTTTAGCGTTGACCAATTTAAGTTGTTACCAGAGGCTCGGGGTTTTGAATGTGATGTCATGATGATTTGGTCTCGATCTTTCTTAACCCGACCATGGTAATGTGATGAAGTGCTCTATGACATGATTGTATTTACTGTTTGTTATTGCTTTCTAGTTTCCTTGTGTAAAGTTGAGGTGTATGTATTTGAGATACCTAACTTAACCATTTTTGAGTCTCGATCAGTTATATTTGATAACCATTTTTGTGTCTCAATCAGTTATACTTGGATTGCTTTTCGGTCGCTTGAGAGGACTGAAGTGTTTGTTATGTTCTTGATGATGTCATGTGTTGACTTGACCATTTTGGAGTCTTCGATCAGTATTGTAATTTACTATTGGGATACTTTCTGGTTTCTCATTGGAGAACCATTGGATTTTGTGATTTATCATTGATGCCTTTAGTTGCTGATAGAGAACTGTCGTGATCATATGATTATTATTTGATATTATCTGTTGCTCATGAAGAACTGATGTAATTTTGTGGCTTATCTTTTATGATGTTTTTCAGTTGCTTGTATAGGACTGAGGTGATTTTATTATGATTCTTTGATTTGTGATTTCATGAGCCTAGGGTAGGTTATCTATGTGTAGTGTCGGGAAGTGGCTTGCAATGGGGATCGGGGCCCTAAGAGGCTGCCTAGAGTAACCCATTGTAAGTTGTTTTAATAAGTGAAAACATTTACACTAAATGAGAGAAAATGAACCTAACAAGATAATTGTATGTTCTCTCCCATGCCTTGAGTGCTAGTACAGACTAGGATGGGGTAGAGAGAACACTTGGTTATGACCTTGCACTCCATAGTATGCCTCGTCAGTACGAGAGGATACTAGTGGCCGCAGGGATCATTAGGGACCCGAGATTCCTAAGGGATTGCTCGAGTAACTTCTACGTGACTTTTGCGATGACACTTTCCTGCTTGCATATTAGGTTTCCTATGTGTCTTGTGGTACCTTTGGGTTTAGATGTCGATCTTTTTAGGAACCCTTGAGTTAGCATACTTATAGGATTTCCTGAACTTAGAGAGTATTTATGATTATAGGTTTTGTTATCCTATTTGGGACTTGATACTATCTCCTCAACGTGGTGGGAGTGGACCATTTAGGTTCCACATGGTCGGGTGGTAGTGCTTTTTACTCTTACCATTGAGATCCGTTCCGTGGTCACCATGGCTGGAGTTTTCGTGATTGGCATTTACCTTCACTATGTTCTTGGATTATTATGATGGAGGGTTAGATTTTATGATAGATGTTTTATCATTATGGATGTATGGATGTATCATGTATGGTGAATAGTTTCATATATTTTTACTGTACTTTGTATCATGGATTTGAGGATGTTGTATCTTTATCTTTACATATGTATATTCTTTTAAGCCTTTCATACCTTGTGACTTGTATAGTGGATGATTGAGCATTCTGAATTAATTTTTCGAGAGGCATTCAGAACAAATGTATATTATGGACATGAGACTTTCTGTTTATTCTTTCATATGTATGTGATAGTTGTTAGACTTAGAATTAATTAAATTTAAATGTGACTCAACGTCTTGGGATCTTTAAGAAATGTAACTTACAATGTATGTTTGTCGATGATTACATGTTATTGCTTGCGCTACTATGTGTTTGATGTGTATGTTATACATTCTTACTTTTTAAAAAAAATGTTTAGCAAACTTAGTGAAACTTTAGGTTAATTCTTTTGGATCCCTTGGCGGGGTGTTACATCTGGTATCAGAGCCTAGTTTCTACATTGGGAGCTCTGGGTATATTGGAACGCCACTAGTGTTAACTAGTTGAACAAAAATGCAAACCTTAAACTGAAACTTGAAACTAGTCGAACTAAAAACATAACTTAAATTGTTAGTTGCATATTTTTCATACTTCAATACTTAGACTTCAAAACTAAAATTATACTTAAACGGAAATTATAGGTAAACTGAAAATTGAAACTATATTGTTTGCAAAACATGTGTCTTTTATCTATGTGTTTCAGTAGTATGTTTCATGGTTATTATAGCATCTTGCATCTTGGATATTATTGTAGGATGGTATTTGGGACGAGATCTTCTGTTAGAGGCCATAGCCTTGGACGTGGTAGAGGCCGTGGATGAGGCAGAGGTATTAGTGTTCATGAGTCTATCCGCGAGAGCCCCATTCAGGAAGAGAATAGGGAAGAGTATGTCAGTGAGCATCAGGAAGAGAACCATAGAGAGGAGCATGCTGACTCGGAGGAGGTTGACATGAGGCAAATGATGCAAACCATCATTGATCGCCTACCTCCTATTCATGATCAAGATAGAGCACATCGGGCAGGACATGAGCATAGACCTAGGTCTAGGAGCCCTCTGAGGGATCGACATAGATCCATTGTATCTTCATAGATGAAGGACCTTCAAAGGTCCAAGGTCAAGCCCTTTAATGGGCAGGGTTCTGGATATGTAGCTGAGCAGTGGCTTATTGCCCTTGACAGGATTTTTTCTATACAGGACTTTGACAGTAATGTCAAACCGAGGTTTGCTATCACCAACCTAGAGTTCTTTGGGGCCACTTGGTGGACTATTGAGGAAAAGAAGCTGGGCTTAACCATGAACAATGTCACATGGGAGTTATTCTTAGAGAGCTTCTGTGAGCGATTCCTACCAGAGGAATGGAAGCAGCATAGAGCAGATGAGTTCCATAACCTGAGATAGTTCACTATGACCATTGTAGAGTATGAGCGCAAGTTCTATGAGCTCATGCCTTTTTTGAGATTCAGTGACAACCTAGCGTAGTTGGCACAACATTTCATTCAAGGTTTGAACAACCGTTTAATTGGGGGTGTTAAGGTGTTTGAACCTAAAACCCTCAAGGATGCGGTACATCGAGCCATCCTTGTAGAGCAGAGTGTGAACTTAGGACATGGGGGTTTTGTAGGAGCACCTTCAGCATCAGGATCGAAGGGTGGTCAAGGTGCAGGTGGCACTAGGAAACCTCCTACTGGGGGTAATCAGCGGCAGGAAGGCACTTATCCTCCAGCTCAGAGTGGTGGCGGTGGTTCCAATACTAGGAACTATCACAATGCTCAGCGCAACAAGCACATCCACTATGACCAACCATCTCAGAGTGTTTAGTCTTATCTTAGTGGAGGTAGTTTCCAACAGTCTAGTGCACCTAGAGTTTAGAGGAGCTTCAATGGAGAGTATTTCTCATGTGGACAACATGAACACAAGTCATCTCGTTGCCCTCAAGGGAAACCGTAGTTCTTAGGCCAGAGACCCACAGCTTCAGAACCTACAGTTGGTGGCATGGATAGAGCCCAGAGAGTGTACTCAGTGGAGTCATATCCTCCTACAAGGGGAAAGGGTCCAATTGGACCCGCACAGTGAGTCCTTAGCTTTTCTTTTGTTGTAGGCTTCCAGGAGTAAGCCTAAGTCTAGGTGGGGTGGATGTAGTGCCTGCCCCTAAGTCGCATTTTTGTTATCATTGCCAAACTCTTTTAGGCCAATTTATGTTTGATGATTAGTATTATTATTTTAGAGATTTTCAGATGTTGTTTTACACTCAATTTATTATATGATGAGATTACTTGGTACTCTATATTTCATGTATGTATGATGATTATTCAATGTTTTCAGTTATCGATGATGATTAGTTAGATGGTTTATTATCACATGTGCTTTCTTATGGATACTTACCCCATACTGCATGTGTATGGTGTGCGTGTTTGTTTTATTTATGTATGGTGTTTCTGATGTGGTTAAGGAAGGGAGTCGTAGTCACCTGCTAGTCGGGATCTACACGATGCACCACTTTCAGCCATTGTTTGTTTAGCTTAGAATATTGTGTTTGTACATGCGTGGATTTTATGTAGGTTGCAGGTACCGAGTATCGACTTCCTTGAATTGCCAGGATGAGCGTACCCTATCACATTGTCTCAATGGTAAGAGAGGGGAGATAAACTCTTAAGTCCAATTCCTAAACCCTTTAGCCAATTGTCATAATTGATAATTAGGACAAGTATCCGAGTTAAGTACCCTCTGAATGCATCAAATGATGTAATTTCGTGATTATAACCCTTTTTGTTTGATTTAGTATGTGTTTTTCTATGATGGGTTTTTGTATGTTTCTTTATGAGTCCTTGGTGTATTTTCTATTAATTAAGTCTAATTAAAAAGATTAATTAATGATTTAATTTAATAGAAGATTATTATGATATTTTAATATTTGATTATATTTAATTAATTGAGAAATTAATTAAATAAAACTAATTAAATTGGGAGATTAAAGTCGAAAGATAAATTTAGAATAGGATAATATTTATTTAATTTAATAATAATATATTTGGAGTTCATTTTTAAATAAATACTAAATATTATTGTTATTTAAATTAATTAAATATGTTATCAATTAAGTTCTAAAATAAATTTAAAAGTTGAAAGATATAAAATTATTAAGAATTCTAGATCGCATGGTCTAAGCATGAGTTTAAATATGAGAATTAAATTAAAAGATTAAATAATAGAAATTAATAACGTTATTTTAATTTCATAAAGTGCACATGAGATTAAAGTAATAAATTAATTTAAAATAGAAGTCAAGTAGAATATTAAATAAAGTTATTTAATAAATCAACTTAATGTGCATAAAAGATGAATGCAAATTAAAAGAAAAGATAAGAAAGGTTAATTTGGAGTTAACTAAGTTGTGCAAAGAGTCTTCTCGGGTAAATGCACAATTAGTGCCCTGATTTGAGGAGAAAACTTCTTATCACAACTTTGGGGGTTCTTTCTTGGGGGGACACGAATTGGGACATGTTTTTGGATGGGAATTTTTGGGAGACTACTTTTGGAAGCGAATTTCAGAAGGCTGATACCAAGAAAGTTTTCCAGAAGAAGTTTACTGAGAGGAGCGAATTCTTTTACAATTCTTGGAGATTGCATAATAGCATCAGGATCAGGTAGGCTCTTGTGTTTTTGATTATCGATTAAATACGCAATTTTCCTTTCCTGTCTTCTTCGTGTTTGGGGTTTGTAAATCTGAATTCTCTATGATGAATGTTTAAACATTACGATATTAGAATTTATCAGATGCTTGTTTATAAACTTCTGTATACATGAGATTTAAATGGGAAGGGTTGAATCTAATACCGAAATTCTAGATTAAAAGTTCGGATGGTTGATTATATTTCTATACCAATATAAAAAAAAGAGAGGCAATTCTTTAATATATTTATATTAATATATTAAAGAGGAATTGAGTTAGTATATTTATAAATTTATATATATTTATATATATATATATATATATATATATATATATATTTATATTTATATATATATATATATATATATTTATATTTATATTTAAAACGAAATTAAATTTCATTTTAAAAAAAAATTTATAGAAAATGATTTAAAAACAAATCGCTGTTTTAAAAAATATATATATATATATATATAATTAATGTTTTAAGTGGGAGGGAGGGAATCACCCGTACCCACCCCCACTACCGACGACCGACAGTACCTACGTCACAGGTACTGCGATGGTAGGTACAATGTACCTACCACCGCAGGCCCTGCTACTGCAGGCCTACGGCAGAGCCGACGGGCTTTAAATGTATATGGTAAGGGTTTTGTTTAATTAACTTTTGTTTTTATTATAATTTTTATTATTTATAAAAAAAAAAAACAAACAAAATTTTATTATTATTTAAAAATTTTTAATTAATAAATTATATATATATATATTAATTAATTAATTTTTACTTATTAAATATTTTAATCTTTATTAATATTTAATAATTAATTATTAATACATTTAACATAGGTTTTTAATATTAATTTATTAATAATTTTGGTTAAATTTTAATAAATTAACAATTAATAAATAGATTAAAATAAGTAAGTAGAACAAGCAATTATTGATTAATTTAATTAAAATTAGTTTAATTAAGTTAATTAATAATGAATATTATTTGACTAAATTATAGATTTGCATTATTGATTTAATGAAAGTTATTGTAGAAATGGGTTAATCGTAAAGGGTAGTTGTGAAAACCTAGTTACTTGAATTCGACATTAAACTGCAACATAAACCTTACTTTAACTCAATAATATAGTTTCAAATCCAATCTCTAAGACTTTGATGTTTTCTTTGTGCTTTGAGTGTTATGGGGTTGGTTTAGCGTTGACCAGTTTAGGTTGTTACCAGAGGCTCGAGGTTGTGAATGTGATGTCATGATGATTTGGTCTCGATCTTTCTTAACCCAACCATGGTAATGTGATGAAGTGCTCTATGACATGATTGTATTTACTATTTTTTATTGCTTTCTAGTTTCCTTGTGTAAAGCTGAGGTGTATGTATTTGAGATACCTAACTTAACCATTTTTGAGTCTCGATCAGTTATATTTGATAACCATTTTTAAGTCTCGATCAATTATGCTTGGATTGCTTTTTGGTCGCTTGAGAGGACTGAAGTGTTTGTTATGTTCTTGATGATGTCATGTGTTGACTTGACCATTTTGGAGTCTTCAATCAGTATTGTAATTTACTATTGGGATACTTTATGGTTTCTCATTGGAGAACCATTGGATTTTGTGATTTATCATTGATGCCTTCAGTTGCTGATAGAGAACTGTCGTGATCATATGATTATTATTTGATATTATATGTTGCTCATGAAGAACTGATGTAATTTTGTGGCTTATCTTTTATGATATTTTTCAGTTGCTTGTATAGGACTGAGGTGATTTTATTATGATTCTTTGATTTGTGATTTCATGAGCCTAGGGTAGGTTATCTATGTGTAGTGTCGAGAAGTGGCTTGAAATGGGGATCGGGGCCCTAAGAGGATGCCTGGAGTAACCCATTGTAAGTTGTTTTAATAAGTGAAAAAATTTACACTAAATGAGAGAAAATGAACTTAACAAGATAATTGTATGTTCTCTCCCATGCCTTGAGTGCTAGTATAGATTAGGATGGGGTAGAGAGAACGCTTGGTTATGACCTTGCACTCCATAGTATGCCTCATCAGTACGAGAGGATACTAGTGGCCACAAGGATCAGTAGGGACTCAGGATTCCTAAGGGATTTCTCGGGTAACTTGTACGTGACTTTTGCGATGACACTTTCCCGCTTGCATATTAGGTTTCCTACATGTCTTGTGGTACCTCTGGGTTTAGATGTTGATCTTTTTAGGAACCCTTGAGTTAGCATACTTATAGGATTTCCTGAACTTAGAGAGTATTTATGATTATAGGTTTTGTTATCCTATTTGGGACTTGAGACTATCTCCTCAGTGCAGTGGGAGTGGACCATTTAGGTTCCACGCGGTCGGGTGGTAGTGCTTTTTACTCTTACCATTGAGATCTGTTCCGTGGTCACCGTGGCTGGAGTTTTCGTGATTGGCATTTACCTTCACTATGTTCTTGGATTATTATGATGGAGGGTTAGATTTTATGATAGATGTTTTATCATTATGGATGTATGGATGTATCATGTATGGTGAATAGTTTCATATATTTTTATTGTACTTTGTATCATGGATTTGAGGATGTTGAACCTTTATCTTTACATATGTATATTCTTTTAAGCCTTTCATACCCTGTGACTTGTATAGTGGATGATTGAGCATTCCGAATTAATTTGCCGAGAGGCATTTAGAACAAATGTATATTATGGATATGGGACTTTCTGATTATTCTTTCATATATATGTGATAGTTGTTAGACTTAGAATTAATTAAATTTAAACGTGACTCAACGTCTTGGGATCTTTAAGAAATGTAACTTACAATTTATGTTTGTCGATGATTACATGTTATTGCTTCTGCTACTATGTGTTTGATGTGTATGTTATACATTCTTACTTTAAAAAAAAAATGTTTAGCAAACTTAGTGAAACTTTAGGTTAATTCTTTTGGATCCCTTGGCGGGGTGTTACATATATACATCATCAGAAAAGAAGTCTCTGAGATAAGAAATAAGAATGATAAAGGTACATCTTCTGCAATGAACATCCAACAGCTAGCAATGTGAGGGGAACCCAAATGGTAAGAAGGCACTACCTCCCGACCACGTGGTTACCTAGTCAGGCTTCCACTCCCACCATGCAGGGAAGATAATGAACGATCCACATACGGTAAAACAAACATAAAACATTCCTAGGAAAGGTACCCCTAATAGCCAAAACTACCTCAAAGGTAACACATACTACTCAAGAAGATAAAATAATCCAGAAGGAAAGAACACTCAATCCAGTACTGACACCACATAACCAAACATCATACACGAACCAAGTATAAACCAAATACCAAGATCATAAGATAAAGTCAATGAAAGATAATCATCTCAAGTCAAAAGCCACATGTCAAAAGTACAACATTCATGAATCACCAATCATCATTAATGAAAGTAAATAACCATAATAAACACATTCGAAAATAGATACACCGCCAACAATAAGTACACCACATCCAACATTAAGTACAACACTAGAGATACACAAAATCTACCGAGGAGACTCAACTACATACTAGGGAGTGTCATCACATGGCTGCTTAAGTTACCCTGGACTGATCTCTTAAGAGACCCCGGACCCTCAAGCATTGAGTTACCCTGGACTGGTTACTTTGAACCCCAGACCCTCAAGATCACACATATGGAAACTAGAAAGCCCTCTCAAGAAGACGAGGCACTCTTCTCATTCCCATCCTTAGTCTATACAATCACTAAAGGCATGGGTAGATAAAAAATCTCTAACTTATCTTTTTAGTGCATTTCCCCCCCCATAAATTTTTAATTAATAGATTATCACTTATTACATAACTTGCATTAGGTTACCCTGGTACTGACCACTTTGGGTCCCTGACCCCTATGCAAGCCACTCCCAAGTCATGTACCTAGACAACCTCTCCTAAGCACATAAAAACACAGTTGTGTCCTATACCACAACACCCATAGAGATCAAACTCGGTTCCTTAACAAGCAACCTGATAATAAGATGGTTCTCCCACCCAAGTACACATAAATGCTTCATAAAGTAAACCTCCTAAATATAATCTCCAATATGAATCACAAAACACATCACAACATCTAGTCACATCCATAGTATAAAATAAATCCCAAAAAACCTCTGGTGCACTCCCTAGACTGGTCGATATCTAAACAACGCCAAAATCTCAAAGCATAGGAAATACAAGTAAAACCATACAGATACCCAGAGTAAGTTTCATGTTTGGCTTAATCGAACTCACGTAGTTAAGTTGAACATAAGGTTTCATTTTCAGTTAAACACATGTTCGAGATAATAAGTTTTCACAATCATTCCTTTTTAACTAACCCATTTCTATATTTAAATGATTGTTCAATTACCTTATAAATAAGCTAAGGATAATCATTTATTTATTTATGTTATAAAAAAAAGCAATCCTTAATGATTTAAAATAAAACAAATTCGACTTTATTAAAATTATTAAACCCTCATTAATATCTTCCATTAAATCAATAATCTAATTTTACAATTTTAACAAATAATGTCTATTATTAATTAACTTTAATTAAGCTATTATTAATTAAATTAATCAATAATTGTTCATTTAAATACTTATATTAAAATCTTCATTGATTATCAATTTATTAATATTTAACTAAAAACTATTAATAATTATGAAAACTACATTTAAAATATATTAATATTTAAATTATTAAATATTAATAAAGATCATTAATAAAATATTATTAAATCACATTTATTAAATATATTTTAAAATGCATTAAAATTTAATTAAATTAAATTTAAAAAAAAAACAAAATATAAGTTTGTACATATTTCAGCGTGTTTAAAGGCCCGCCAGCTTGGTACCTTGCTGCACGTAGCGGCAGTTGTACTGCTAACTGCGGCAGCAGCGGTACCGGCTGCCGCGGTAGACTCTACCGGCAGCAGGTATGGGGGGGGGGGGGGGGTGGGGGGTATGTCCTCATCCTAAAATTTTTATATATTATTTTTTTTTTAATTCAAAATTATATGATTTCAAAAAATGTTTTTTATTATAATTTATAAAATTTCGAAAAATGTTTTTATTATTATAATTATTATAATTAAAAGCTTTGCATATATATAAAATTTATTATATAACTTTCTTGTATCTCACTTATATATATATATATATATATATATATATATATATATCATTTTTACACAATACTTCTTCCAGTTCATAATAAAATACGTATATATATATATATTTTTAATCCATGATTGAAACTTCAGTCTAATAGGAAAAATAAATCGAACCCTTTGAATTTTCCATCCTAAGATTTTCATTTCCAAAAACAAATCCTTCCAAATTTTAATTTCTTAATTTCTTCTTAATTCAAAACTCAAATCTCGATTTAATACTAATCTCTTTTAATTGAAGAACGAGGTTATCTAAATAGTTTTTTTTTTTTTCAAACACAATTCCTAGAAGAAATCAAATCGCAAAAGATTCAGAAGAAAGGTAGCAAGATTCATTCAATAAAATTTGAGAAAGCAATTTCCAACAAGCACGAAGAAGACAAAGATTCGAAAGTGTTTCTAGAATGGTTCACAAACCCTACCTTGATCTGATGCTAACAAACTAGTGATCCCTTGCTAAACCAAACCCTTCAAAACTTCCAAAGATTTCTTTGTTCCTCTTCCAAAAGTGTGTTCCCTGAAACCTGTGTCTGAAAACTTTTTCCTCTATAATGACCCGAAAAACCCTCTAATAAAGAATCTAATTATCCTTTAGGGTTTCTGTCACCACCACTTCTAAATTAGAATAATTTTATTTAATTAATTCTTTCTTGCACAATTAATTCGCTTTTAATTAAAATATTATTTTATTTTTCCTTCATGCACTTTAAGTGAATTGTTAAATTACTTTATTTAACTAGCCACTTGACTTCTATTTTAATCAATTTATAACTTATAAATCTCATGCGCACTTAATGCGATTAAATATCTTTATTAATTTCACATGTTTAATCTTTTAAATTAATCTCTTATATTTAAAACTCATTCATGCGAACTTAAATCTTTTCCATAAATTAATATCTTTTTCCTTTTTAATATATTTTGAACGTTTAATTTGATAAATATTTATTAACTTAAATAACAATAATATTTAGCATTTATTTAAAAATGAACTCTAAATATATTATTATTAAATTAAATAAATATTATCATGTTCTAAATTTAATCTTAAAACTTTTATCTTCCAATTCAATTCTTTATATTTAATTAATTTCTCAATTAATTAAATATAATTAAATATTCAAAAAGTCATAATAATTCTCCATTAAATTAAATTATTAATTTAATATATTAATTAGACTTAATTAATAGAAATTCATCAAAGACTCACAAAACAACATACGCACAAAATACTCACGGGTTTTAAAAAGGGTAGACAGTCTGTTACGAGTCCTCCTTGCAGGACAAGTACTATAGGCTTATGGCTAGGATTGGGGCTGATCATTATCTTCCCATTCTCACCATTTGAGTATTTGTAATAGGGAACGCTCATCCTGGCAATTCAGGGAAGTCGATGCCTGGTACCTGCATCTTGCATAAAAGATGAGCATGTACATGTATATAATATATCTAAGCTAAAAAGACAATGGTAGGGAGTGGTTCATCGTGTAGATCCCGACTAGCAGGTGACTACGACTCCCTCCCTTAACCACATCAAACATGTCAGACAAAAAGATAAAATAAACATGCACACCATACACATGCAAGTATGGGGTAAGTAACGTAAAAATCACAAGTCTAACATCAAATGCATACATATAATAATGCATCTCTATCAATACAACATAATCATCATTAAAGAAATCATGTTAACATTTTTATAAAAGAAATCATATTTACTAACTAGGATCATTAAAATATCATTAACAACACATGAATGAAATCAACTAAGAAACAATAACTGATACATTTGTGATCAAAGTCATGAAATAATATCATAATATTACAAATCTAGTATCTCTAAAGCTAATCAAAGCATAAAATCAACCTAAAAAAATTTGACAATGATAACAGAAATGCGATCTAGGGACAGGCACTACAAAGCAATTAAAGTGACATACAAATTTGAATTATGGTGTCAAACCAAGATGACTAGTTTTTTGAAGATGAGACAAATTTTGGGTGAACCAAAGACCTTGGAACCTTTTGAAGAAATTGAGGATAATGAAATTTTTATCAATTATTGGAAAATATTACTTTTAAAAAGTATCTTCAAAAGTTACTTAGAAAATATTGCAAAAAAAAAATTGAATAAAGTAAAAAGATCCAATGACATGGATTTGGCAAACCAAGCAATAAACAATTATTGTGATGCCTCTATAATAGCCTTAGCTATGTCAAATTTGTGAAAAATTAATGGAAATAGACGAAGCTATGAAATTTTCTTCCATAGACTTGATGAAGATGAATCGCAACATCCTTCACATGATAAATATTGGATTGTCAAAATCTAGCTTACTCAAATGGAAAATTCATTGGAAAGTCCAAGATTACATGAAACAGAACTACACAACATCATGAACTTTGATTTAGGCAAGTTTCCTGAGGAAACCACTTTAAACACAATTTCAAGTTGCATCAAACTACTATCAACAATGAATACAGTTATAGATGAATTCCTCAATTCATATAAAAATATATCTTCCAAGTATTCACTATTGACAAGGTTGCACCTATTTATGTACAACATAAAAAAAAAAAGAGCTTCCAAATGATGCAGAATGGAGCACCCTAAAGAACAACATTGGAGCTTAGTAAGTGATAGTGGTATAATCACTTTGTTACTTGTTGATATTTAATTTCAAATTTGTTTAATGTTTTTTTGTTACAGGAATTAAGTACCATCCTATCAAGAATCAAGATAGTTGGACATCTAGGCCTACTAGTACTACATAGAATGGATGCAAATATTTTTTGTACTCCTACTTGAAAAAATTTTACAATTGGAAATATGAAATGTGATCATACACACATAATGTAGTACAAATTTGATTATATATACAATTACAAACTAATCTAGAGCTATTGTTGCTCCCTTGTTTCTATAAAAGGGAATTTAGGGTCATTGAATCATTTGCAAAGTTTTTTAATATTATACTTCTCTAGGCTCTATATTTGTATAATTGTTTGTAATTGTTAAATGTATTATGTTACATGTTGATTTATAATTTATAATATAATTCTTTTAAATAAATTTCATTCTATAAAATGCATTATGTTGCAATTTCTTGAAGAAACTAGAATCAATGAAAATCTCAACATGTAACATCAACATGATTTTAAAAAAAGAAGTATCTATAATAGGATAGTGAATTAAGGGTATAAATTAACTTCTACAAACATAATTAATTAATCCATAGAATCTTAGACATTGGTAAAACCAGAGAACATAAATTAATTTGAATTACAATTGGGAAGACCAGAGCTACTAACCTACTACTTGAATCACAAAGAACTTGAGAAGCTGCTATAGTTGCCTCTCTAGATGGATTGGTTCAGCACCACTATCATCAAAATCCTCCTCATTTATTTCATATAACATTTGATTATTCATTGGTTTTTCTTCTGATTCACTATCAGTATGCATCCCAAAGTCAACTTCATCATTATTACTTCCAATATCATGATATGAACCACTTCCATCACCACTACCATTGCCACCACCACTACCACTGCCACTTGGATTTGAAATTTTGACTATCCCTCTTCATTGACATTTGTTTCTCCAAATGTTAAGAGCCCTATCATAAGGGAACTTTTCTAGCTCATACCTAGAATTATAGAGCCCCAAACAATTATCCAATTTTTTTCCTAATTTTTTTCTAACCTTTGACTTTAGGAAGCCCAAAGTACTGAAAACTCTCTCATCCTCCATTGAACCCAATATCATTGTCAAACAAAATTTGATAAACTTGAAATATTCTAGTATTGATTCTCTCAACTTATTTCTATGACCAAGGCTTTTCCAAAGCTTTGTTACCACTCCCTCTTCATTTCAATTCTTCATAAAATTATATTGTTTCTTGTAACCACTAGAAAACAAGCTAAATGCATAACATACTATGAGCAAATCACAAACTCAATCAACATATGTCAGCACCCACTAGTGTACCATGAAATCCAAACTAATAAAGAAAGCAATAAAAACCCCCTCTTTCATTTGTAGCTCCCATGTCCTTCTTTCTTCTCCAAATGATGTGGCTCCAACTTGCCTATAGTGTACACAATATTGAAGCAAAGTCTATGATAGGGATAATGCCATGAGAATACTAGAAGTGTGATTTGAATGTGAGAGATGGAGTGAAAAATCTAAAATAAATTTAGGAACTAAAGACTTCAAAGACTTCAAGGACCAAAAATGAGAGAAAGAGTGTCCATTTTATAATTGAAATGGAGAATGAGAGCCTTGGATTTTTCACCCATAGATATGTGATGTGGCAAGAGATTCCTTTGAGAATCCATGACACATATGGCAATATATGCCAATTGTAAGATTCTATGACGTGTGAAGTCAAACTTGGCTAAATGTGGAAGATAATCTATGATGCATCATAAGACACCTCGAGCCCACTTAAAGCCAAGAATCTATGACAGATAAGCCAAATATGGACATGCATAAGAGAATTAAAATATATTATTATGAAATTATCTTAGCCAAGTGTCAAAGGAGAATCCACAAGGTGTCATATCCAAGTGTCATGATGATGCAATATTTTATGGAATATTTGAATTAAAAATCCTTTATTCCACAAATTAGAAATTAGTAGAAAATGGAATTAATGATGGAAAATGGAACTTAAGAAATTAAGAATTTATATGGTTTGCGAATGATGAACCAATTAACTAATAAAATTAATTAATTGAGGATGATAATTTAGAAGAATAATAAGAAGGAATAATAGGATTAAATTATGGGTTATTTAATCCTATAGAGAAAATTAGTAGATGATTGGCCAAATTGATTAAATAAATGCAACAATATCCTTTGATGAAAATGTGATGATAATATAGATCGAATAAGACGATGATAGATAGACCAAATCCATGGTCAGATTGATTGATTGAAATTGATAACATGCCAAGGACACATGACATGAATTGATTGATATGTAACATTTAATCGCCATTGTAAATGCTACAGGATTGAAATTGATTGAAAGGGTTTGATCATAATAACATTGACAGACACTATCAATATTATTAAAATGGTTGATGATGCCATGATCCAACATTGAAAGCCTCAAAAATGTCAAAGATTGAATGACATGAATGATAGTTTGACCTAGCACTAAGAGCCACAAAAATACTAAGGTCAGATTGATAAGATTGATAGGTTGATAGGTTTCCAAGGCACTGAAATCCACAACAATACCTAGGATCAGATAAATGATGATTGATTTGGGATGTTTTATATGTTTGAAGTTGATTAGGACTCAATCTGAGTAATTTTGAGTTGATATGAAATGGTTTTGAGTTGATTTGATATGATTTTGAAATGACATGAAATTGATGTGAAAGAGGATACAAATGATAAAGTATGATCAATTTGGCCAAAAGATCGAAGTTAATAGAATGAGAAAATGGGACAAATTAGTATGAAGAAGTGATGAAAATGTAGTTGCGAACCATTTTTGAGCATCTACATTTTGCCCCTCTTTGATACAATGTGATTTAGAGCATTGTGTCAAAGAATGCTAATGAAAAAGCCATAAAAGCATGCCCCAAAAATGTGGTATATATTTATGCCCCCTTGATAAATTGACCAACATAGGAATATGATAGGTAAATTTCATTGAAAATAAGAAAAAAAAGCCATAGCAACTGATGGATCAAAAATTGGAGTTAAAACGCAAAAGTTATGGCCTACGGAGTGCAAATAGGCATCATGACCAACATAGAAAGGGTCTTTGGCACAGCCATCTAGGTTGTAGAAAGTTATAAAAGGGCTTGGAGAGGATTTTTAAAGTCATTTTCACTCTATCATTTTGAAGGAAAGAGTTCTAGAGCAAGGAGGGTGGATCAACTACCTAGGGAGCAACACCGTGGTGAACTGGTGCAGACCTTCTGATGGCGGGCAGATGTTGGACATCCAGTGAGTACATCGAGGCCATATTTGTACTTTTTACATTTTTTATGCTATTTTCTGAATTTCCATGCTTTTTTACTACTTTTTAGGCACCTAGGAGTCTATCAGGGGGAAACGGGGGTCAAACTGGGTCAACTAGGGGTCCCCGGGCCATGTAGGGCTTTCTAAATGTGCCAACTACGCCCAAAATGAAAATAAGTGCATAAATGAAATATTTGGAATTCCAAAGTGCATCAATGATGTAGTTGGTGTGACCAAGTGCATCAATGATGTAGTTGGTGTGACCAAGTGCATCAATGATACAACTGGGAAGCCCAATTGTGCCCTAGGATGCACCAGAGCTCCAATCGAGGTCTGGATGGTCTCGAATCAAGCCAAAACTTAGCAGATGTTAGTATATCCCTGGGGGGATGTTAGAAACATGATAAAATTTAGTCAAAGGTGGTCAACATGCTTAGAATTTGGTCAAACATAGGGAAAATGAAGGTCAAACCTAGGTAAATGTTGATAGCAAACAATGCAAAGGACCTGAAAGGGTGCAAACAGACTTGAAATGACTCAAAATTTGGAGGACATGTTCAAAACCCTAGTAAGAGTTGAAAACATAGGTTAAATAAGACTAGAATAGTTAGAAAAAAAGTCAAACTTAGCTCTAATGGAGGAGAAAGGTTGACTGATGGATAGGGATAGGGCCAAAATGATGCAAATGAGCTTGAAATGACCCAAAACTTGGCAAACATGTTCAAAACCCTAGGAAGAGTTCAAAACATAAGTCAACTTAGTCAAAAATGCTCAAAAAAATTCAAAATTAGTCAAACTAGAGTCAGACTAAGTTAAACTTGGGTCAAAAGTAGAGTAAACTAGATGCAAAACCATAGGAGGTTGACATAGGCTATGTGATTATGCAGGAGGAGCTGCCCCTGTTATGAATATGGGGACATAAGCCAAAAATCCTTGCACTACATCATCATATGACACCTGGTGAGTGAGGGATATTGGCTAGGTTGGGATTATATCATGCAAAGTTCATGCCAAAGGTGAGGGGGAATAGAGCTTTGCTAATAGCTTTGATGGAGAGGTGGCATTCAGAGACTAGTTCATTCCACCTACTGACTGAGGAGGTGACTATGATGCTAGAGGATGTATGGCACATTTTGAGGATCCTTATCCATGGAGAGTTAGCGGCATATGACCCAACTATAGGATGAGTAGCTCTACACCAATTATTTGGATGCGGAGATGCAGAGCTAGGGATCCAAGACTATGAGATTAGATGGGACCTATTGGTGGCACACCATGAGTGGCTGATAGTTGTGATTTTTTGGGTGATTGGTGGATTTCTAATACCTGATAGACAGGGACATGGATTCCCAGTTGGATGGGGCCGAGTGCTTGAGCAGATAATTATGGAGGGCACTATGTTTGCTTGGGGGCCATGCATGTTGGGGATGTTATATTGTTATCTACATTAGGTAGCATATAGAGGGGGACTATCCTTTAGCACTAGTGGCACATTATTATACATCTAGGCGTATGAGAATATTGTATTATTTATGCCTCTAGTAGAGCAAGTTTTGGTGGATGATATGCCATATGCCTATAGCTATAGAGGTGTCCTAGCCCAAGGACCATTGGGATATGCGAGGTACTTTCACCATCAAATAGACATGATGACATAGTTCATATGGAGACCATATAGATATTTCCTTGGATGGGATGATGATGAAATCCACTTACCATACTATAGGCAGGAGCACTACCTCATAGGGCACACAGTGATTAGTCACCTAGTTATAGAGATGTACCTACCAGAGTAGGTATGGAGATAGTTTTGGGAGACACGGGATGTACATATAGGGTTAGCATTATTTTCTCAATCTAGAGAAGAGGTGCGAGAGTGGGGACCACCCATTAGGACACAGGTAGCATATGCATAGTTAGTAGAGTTACAACCGAGACTATGGGGGGTAGCAATAGATGTAGTGGATGCAGGCATGACAGTAGCATATGATAGGTGGTTTGCAGAGCATCAATCGAGACCATTGATAGATCCAAAAATACCAGTACCTCAAGGGAGGCCACAAGATGAGGAGGATGATGAGGAGGAGGAGGATGGGGGAGAGGATTAGGAGGGATTTGATTATGGCATTGATGAGGAGGGGGAGGATGAGGATAGAGATGATACTATGGATGAGGAGAGGGGGGATGATGAGGGTGATGATAAGGATGATGGGGATGATGCAGGGGATGATGAGGGTATTGATGAAGGTGATGATAAGGGTGATGATGAGGAGGAGGGTGGAGACAGTGTTGGAGGTGGTGACAAGGGCGAGGATGAGGATGACTACTGGGAGGATAGGGGTGCACCTGCGATGGGCATGGAGAAGGATCCAGTGGAGGACACCGAGTGAGCATTAGTACCAATACATGTAGGACCTAGTCATTTAGATCTCTTGGAGGTGATCAGAGGGCTATAGATTTAGTTGGGTCAGGTGGTAGATGGGATGCCATGATAGGAGATAGAGAGATGTAGTTATAGTAGAGAGAGATCAGGCGATGGTTGAGAGAGACCAAGCTAGGGTTGAGAGAGATACAGTTGTGCACAGGGAGGATATGGCAGCACAGGAGTCTCAAGATTTTATCAGTAGCATCAGAGATGTGAACTTCTAAGATCTAGCGATGATGATGATCAAGGCTCACATGGAGGCATAATATTGGGGATATTAGTATGAGACAGTGGTGCCACTAGGGCAAAGAGTAGAGAGTTTCCAAGCATCAAGATCTCATTCCCATAGTTAATAGAGGACACAAAGTAGTGCGGGGGTGATGGGGCCTATGAGGTCACCATAGAGAGTAGAGTGATCCTCCTCGAGGCCAGACTGAGGCTATGAGGCTAGGGATAGCATAGGATGACACTAGCATACTCATGTATAGAGGGGCTTCTCTATGTTTCTTTTTGGTTGTTTTATTACGCTCTTTCATGGTTCATGCCTATGGGCAGTTAGTATTGATGTAAACCATGGTCCTGTACTCTGATACTTTTGTGAGACATTAATGGGATGTACTCATGTTATGATGACTATATGTTATGGACTAGATGATGACTTATGTTATGATGCCTACATGTTATGTCATGCATATGCTTTATATGTTTTATATGGATGCATTGATACTTTTTGTGTGGACTTATATATGATGACATCATGTGTTGATTTATCACATGTTATGCCTAGGAAATGCCATCTTTTATTTTGTGAATGCAAATGTAAAATGGATGTAAATGAAATGTGAATATAATATAAATTCCATGTTTATATCTTTGGATCATTTTGGACTTTAGACATATGCAAGAATGCAAGATGATAATGCTTTTGGTGTATTAGAGTATGAGACCAAGGTAGTAGATGAAGAAGACACAGAGGAACGAGGAAATGAGATGAAGAATTGTTAGTATGATGGGAAGACTTTGCTTGTAGAAAGTGCACTATATGTCAAATGGAGCTTTATTTTGATATGGCAAATGGAATGCAATGCATCATGGCATAAAGGGCTAGAGCACAAATGCAAGCCTTTTGTGTAAACAAGCATGATGCAGAGAGAAAATGACCTTGTCCTTCCTAAGGCATATGTACATGCCCTAGACTCTCAAAGGTACATTGTAATAGATAGAAATAAAAAAAGATGACCATGAACCATCTCGGCCACTCTCATAGATCAATTTATATCATCGAGTAGCATAGGAAAATGTTTGAAGAAAAATAAAGAAAAAATAAATCACTCACTAAACAAAATGAGCCAACAACTATTCTTGTCCATTATTATGTTCTTTTTAGTGTTTTAGGTGTTCAGATGGTGTTTGACATGTTGATGATGTGATAACACTATTTGTGGATTTAGTTGAGAGGTTTGTAGTGATGTGTTGGATTGATTGTTGATTCACTTTGCTTAGATAGTGTGATTGTCTTAAAAGTGTAGTGCTTTGAGTTTCAGTCAGTAAAGTGCAAGTGTGTATGCAAAAGGGGTGGTTATCCACAATGAATATATACAAGGTTTATTGCAAATTTTTGATGGGTTTTTTTATTTTTGGGTTTTTGGGGAGATTTGATTTTTTTGTGTGACTAGTTTTTTCAAGACATTTTACAATTTTTTGGGTTTATTCAGGACACTTTCGATTTTTAGTGATTTTTTTAGGACATTTTATGATTTTTAGGGATTTTTTCAAAATATTTTATGATTTTTAGTGGTTTTTTTAGGATTGTAAAAGCATGTACAAGTGTTAGCTCTAGTATATTATTTGATAGGTCCAATGGAAAAAAATTCCTTAGGGATAGGCCTCCAATTCAAATTCAAACTCATGCACCATGTAGGTAATATGCCCCCAGACAAGACTCAAACTATGTACAATGGCCAATGATAGAGTGTGTGTAGACTCATGATGCCTCCAGTTTGTTATGTGATAGGTCCAATGGACAAAAAGTTCTTAGGGATAGGCCCCCAGTTCAAATTCAAACTCATGCACCGTGTGGGTAATATGCACCTAGAAAAGACACAAACTATGTACAATGGCCAATGACGGATTGTGTCTAGACTGGTGGTGCTTAGACAAGGTAATAAAGGACATTAACTAGTTCATGAGCCATGGTCAAGGAGCCAAGGATGTCTTGCAATAGGAAGAATATGATCAACGAATGATAGAGGGGTTAAAACTAGATGGAATCCCAATAGATGGAGGAGCAACAACTGATTACACATGGTGCCTATTTGCTAGGTTTTTACCATGGTACTTGCCTAAAGCACCTATTTGCTAGGTTTTCACTTTTGGATGAGGATTTCTCTTGACTCAAATTTTTTTACGAAGATGCTTGTTTGCCAGTTTTTCATCAAGGCATCCATTTTTTCATGACATTTTTTTCTTTTTTCTTTTTTCAAGACTTTTTGCTATTTTTTTGATATTTTTTCAGGACTTTTTCAAAAAAAATTATATTTTTTCAAGACTTTTAGACAGGATCAAGAACTTTGTTGACCAATGCTAAGTAGAAATCTGTTGTTGCTATTGCTAGCTAATAATCTCTGGATCCATGACTAACCATAACTACGTAGGAGTTGTTCTGAGTCTATAGCTAAAATCAAACCACGCGAAAGGCCTGAAGATATACCATCATGTACTGTATGTAAGATAGTGTCTGCCTCATGTGAATCAAGGAATCTAAGGATAATTAGGTTAATAGATATGTTATGTGGGATGTCACTGATGATGACATGTGCAAAGGCTTGTTGGAGAAATATTTGATCTTGGGTGTTGGGCAAATTAGGAAACCAGATTTGGGGATAAATAACTAGATATAAGGGAGGGTTGGGAGGGTTGAGACCAATGACCTTCCACATGAATGCTGATCGAGAGAGCTCTAAAAGACTTTGTGGCATGTTGAACATTGGAACACTGATATTTATGGCATAAACTTTTTCATTTTGTATCCCTTGGAGCTACTTAGCTTTTTCTTTTTTATGGTCTAATGGTGCCTTGTGGTTTTCACCAAGAGACCTATGCTCATTATTTTTTTCTTTGCTGTGAAATGGATTTGACTCCCAACAATATGCCAATGTGCTCACTTTAGAAGAAATTGCTTCTTTATGATTTTCAATCATAATGCCTTCATAGATTTCAAAGTCTATTGTGAGAGTGTCATCATTGTCAAATTGATCTAAAATTGGTGGACCACATTGGTCCCAATCCAATAGTTTAGGACAGCTTGAGGGGATGTCATCATCAGTACTAAATGGGCTTTGGTTGAAGGTAGATACATGGGTATCTGATTCAATTGGGTCATTGGAGTTATGCTTAGAAGCTAGAGGATTGTTGGTTTCAAGTGGGATATCCTCAGATTCCTTTTCATCATTCTAAACATCCATAGTCTTACACATAGGTACCATAGTACTAGGAGGACCTATTCTAATGGTTTAAATCCAAGCCTCAAACTAGGAGGTTTTCCTCTTGTAGTGATATGTTCAATGATTCCTTGTTTCTAATATCCAAGACCACTATAGCCATCATAGCCTTATTTATGCATGATAGTAAACCCAAGTCCATACTTTCTAGGAGATATCAAAGTGGGTTCTCATTTTACTTTTTCTTTCTCAATACATAAGCATGTATTCTCATTTATAGAAGTAGTATTTTGCATACTAATATTATATTGTTGGTCTTGCAATAGTTGTGATGTGCCATAAGATAGGGGAGAAAGTGGCGACTCCCTGATGTGGGATACATGAGACATAAAGTATTCTCCACACCCATTGTCTTCAATCTTCATCTTTTCCTTGGCCTTACTGAGGAGCATATCAACATCCACATACTTAGAAGAATCTATGGGTTGTGCTTCATTGTTTTTTGGGATTTGGTATGCAATAGCATCTCTTAGATTAGCACAAAATTGGAAAGGATCTAGATCACCAGTGATGGTAACCTCCATGTTGTCATAGGAAAACTTTAGACATTGATGATATGTAGAAGGGATTACTTTCATAGCATGAAGCCAAGCGTGTCCTAGTATCATGTTGTAGTTCATTTCTATATCTAGGAAATGGAATAATGTTTCTTTAGTAGCTAGGCCAACTTTGACAGGTAATGTGATGATGCCCTTGGAGAAGTGTTCACCATCATCATAAGATTTTATTGTGATTCTTTGATAGGGATCCACATCATCTTCAGAATAACCCAAATTATTGACAACCTTAAGAGTGCAAATGTTCAATCCCGCTCCTCCCTCTATTAAGACACATTTGACTTTTTCATTATGGATGAAGACTTTGAGATGAAGGGGATCATTGTGGTTGGGTTTGTCTTTAGGAATATCTCGAGGGGAAAAAGTGATATGTTGTGATGTAGATAGGTTCCCAACCATGGCTTGGAATTGGGAAACATCAATGTTATCTAGGATGACTAACTCTTTAAGGGCTTGCTCCAAGATCTTCTAATGTTGGGGAGATGCATGCAATAGGTCCAAAATGGATATTTGCATAGGGGTCTTACCAAGCTGTTCAACAAGGCTATAATTAGATGAAGTAGGAGCAGCAGGTCTGCTAGGGGGAACAGGTCTAGTAGTAGCAGTAGGTCTAGATGGGGCTCTAGGTAGGGTTATCTTGCTATGGCATGTAGTGATAGCACAATGAGGGCCCTCAGCCTTCAATGTGAATATGGATATGCAGGAACCAAACTCATTAAAGAAATTGATGGTGTAGTCATATTCGGTGTGTGTGTAATTCACATTACCTTGTGAGTTTGAGTTTGAACTTGAGGGTTTCTCTTTGTCATGATTACCCAAAGGATCTTTGAAAATAGTGTGATCAGAGTTGGATGCTAATAGTGATGGATCAACCATGATTACACCATCATCAATAAGGTCTTGTATTGCATGTTTCAATTAGAAGCATGATGAAGTCTTATGTCCTTCGGTGTGATGGTAATCACAATACTTTTTGTCATCCCACCAATTGGCTTTAGTTAACGGTTCATCTTTGATTTGGGGTAACTGCAGGAAGTTATTACTTAATAACTGTTGTAATGCAATCTCAAGAGGTATCCCCAATGGTGTGAATTTTTTGTCCTTAGTTCTAGGATGCCTTCGAGGTTTTTCTTGTGTGGAAGTCTCAGTTTTCTATTGTTGAGGTGTTGTTTGATTAGGAGTTTGTGAATTTGTGGGGTTTGCACCTTTGAAAGTCAATTGAGGTTGTGTTGTGCTAATTGTGTGGGCATCCACAATGCCATCATTAATCACATTCTTGTTTTTGGAGATTTTTTTTGGCTTTTCATTAGATGAGTTGGTGCTTTTGTTTTCTTTGTTTATCTTGAGGATTCCCTTACGAATAAGAGCATCTTCAATACTACCCCCTTTTTTCATTAATTTAGAAATGGTGCATGGACTCTTGATTTTGAGTTCATACATTAAGTCCAGAACTAATATTTCAATGCACAAGTTAGCTTGTTGTTCTTCAGGAATGTCTAGTGAACATTGACTAACTAAGCTTCTCCATAATAGTAAGAATGTGCTAAATGGTTCTCCTATCTTTTGTGTAGCTGAGCACAAATTTGAAAGTGTCACCTCATTTGTAATGTTAAAGGAAAAGTGGGAAATGAACTTTTCTACAAGTTTCGACCAAGATTTGATATTACCAAGAAGTTTGGAGTACCATTCAAGTCAGGGCCCACCTAGAGAATGAGGGAACAATCTCATAAGGTAAGTGGACTCATCACTGAGTTTGGTACATGAAGCACAAAATTCTCTGATATGATCAATAGGGTTTACTTTTCCTTGGTATTTTTCAAACCTTGGAGCCTCAAAATTTTTTGGGAATGGAGGCATATACAAACTTTTATTAAATGGATTAGGACATAGGTCCCTTTCTGTATATAGAGCCTATTTCTTTTGGACTGCCAATGCCTTAACTTGTTTAGAAATTTGTTTGAATTGTTGTAATAGCTCTTCATTGGGATTTTGTATGATAGTCTTTCCTTCAAGTCCTTTGTGCCTATGAGTAGACCGTTTGCTATGGCAGGAGCTATGTCTACTCAATTTTGACATTTTTGTATCTAATGAGTTTGGTGATGTGTCACTAGGTGGAGGAGGTATGTTGGTACCTCAAAGATAGAAGGTTCATTGTTGTTGGGGTACTTGTTGTGGGATTGACTGAAATTGTTGTACCATGTGTGGAAGTTGCTATTGGGATACCTCTGTTGGTTGTATGTTAGACCATGTATGTGAGTGTTGTTGTAGAGGTATCTATTGAGGTTGTTGTGGCACATGTTGTTTTTGTAATAAATGTTGTTGGTATGCATTTTGTTACTCAAGACATCTTTGATATTCCATTTGTTTTTTGAGTTGTTCTTGTTGTTTAGCAAACATGGTTTGTTGTTGTTGGAATCACTACTGAAATTGTTGTTGATAAATTGTGTGTAAGTCAAGTGGATTCACATGGGATTGCATATTAGGAAGGTCATTGTCATTGTGGTTGATTTTGTTGTTGATATGTGGGATGTGCATTAAGTGGGTGTAGACTTGGTTGAAGGTTGGAAGTGTTAAGTCCTTGTACCACCATAGGTTGATGTTGTTGTGGGAGTTGACTAAGTCATTGCAAATTGACCATCATGTTGGTATTGTTGCTTTGACACCTTTGTGTGTTACAAGTTTCTGCTTGGGACATCATATTGACTTGAAAATGAGGTGCATTCCTTTTGGTAATAGGTGTAATGTCAATAAGGATTTTCCTTTGTGAATCAATAGGGATTTTTGTAGTTGATGTTGCACATAGTGTACTCATGGGAGGCTCCGTAACACTTGATGTCATACCACTTGGTAGGGTTAGGAGCAAAGGTGCACTTTGTTGATTTGCCTCCAAAGAAGGTATGTCTGGCATCCCTAGATCACAAGTCCCTTTGGGTGCATCTTGTTGTTGCATCATGTGACTAAAATCAATTCTTAATGTCCTCTTGGGGTGTTTAGGAATTGGTGGTATCTCATCAAACAAGGGATTAACATTGATGTGTTCAAATGTACCTTGGAGGATTTCGATGGTTGATTCTTGATGGGACCTTATAGGTGCCATTATCATGTTTGAAAAATCCAAAGGTTTTTTTCCCTTATCTAAGTCCAAATTGATCATGGGTTATATGTTTTCAATGGCTGTGTTGGTTTGATTTTTGGACTTAGGACCTTCCACATTTGGGTTGAATTTGACAATTTCTTGGGCTGCCAAAAGTTTGATTTTTTTACAAAAGTTTTTGTCTTGACATGCCCTAGCCATTTCTTCATCAGTGATGCCATAATTAGTGTCAGAGTCATCACTGAGGTGTATAGTACCTTTTTGGTTGTTTGATGTGTTAGGTTGGAAGGTACTTGTGTTAGGTTGGTTGAATTCGAAGGAATGTGATTGTTCATCCTCGGATGTAGTTGGTACACTTCAATTGGTACACTTCCACCTCCAGGTGGTATTAGCATGAATATAGGTTCAAAGTTAGGACTCCACTGAACCATCCCATGTGTGGGGGAAGTGTTTGGAGGAAATCTCATGGTAGATGCATTGTTTAAGGTTTGTTGCATCATAGCTTGATTATGATGCTCTTGTGGATACATGTTTAAGGGGTCTGCGAGTAAAGGTTGTGATGACTTGATTTGTTCATTGTCAATGGTTTGTTGAGTTTTCTTGCTCTTCTTTTGTCTTGGTCGAGGTTTTGGTTGTGTTTGTGCCTTAGAAAACAAAGGTTGATAAAGTTATTCTGGTCTCTAAGTTAATTGTGTCCTAGTAAGTGTTGGCATGATACCTAAGAATGCAGATGCAATGGGGAGAAACCTAAATGGACTTTTCTGTCTCCCAAGTGCAAAAGAGGTCAAAACTTGATAATTAAGATGTAGGTATGCAAGATATGAGTGTTTTTGGAATTTTTAAGTGTTTGGGGATGTTATGTAATGTGAGGTAATGCTAAATGACATAGGATTTTGACATGCAAAGTGAAAATGTGCTAGGGATGTTATGCAAATGTAAATGCAAGGTGTTGTTTTGAAGCTTGACTAGAGGGGATGAAAATGACTCTAAGGTATGCAAAATGACAATTAGGGTTATGTTTTGGACTTGGTAATGACACTAAAGGTAGATATATGAAAGGTGTATTATGCAAAGGATGGTTTTCTAGGGTTCATAATGATGTTTGGGATATGAAAAATGAGGGTAAATGCTCAAGAAGGCAATTTAGTTGATGGACAATTTGATAGGGTTTGGTAATGAAAATGATGCTAGGATTTTGATCAATGCAAGATGAAGGGGATATGCCACTAGGGTATGTAAAAATGAAATTTAGAGATGCTAGGGATATGATTATGCTATGATAAGGGTATATGGAAAGTTTTGAACTTAGGTAAAACCTTTAGAAAGTATTTTGTCTAGGAGTTTAACCTTGTGATAAAGGACTTTGGATCTTGACCAAAAAGTGACAAAAAAATGATAAGATCAAAATGAAAAAGAAAAATATACCTTGACATAGGTAGTGTTTGACCAAAGAAAATGATAAAATAAAATGATAAAATGACCATGGTCAAGATCCATCATTAGTTGACACAATGTAATACTCTAGAGTTCATACTTTTGTTTAGATTTTTTACTAAGTTCAAAGGTATTGGGGTTCAAAATGATGTTTTGGGGACTCAAAATGGTGGTTATGCTAAGTTAATATGCAATATGGACAATACCTATGATTTAAAATGGGATTTTGGGTGCAAGATGCAGTTTTGGGTCAAGTGCAGAATGGGCAGGTACAGAAGCTTCTAGATGCAATTTGAGGGTCCTAAAGTGTAGTTCAGAGGCCCAAAATGGTAATGCAGATACCCAAGTGTTCCCTAATAGTTCTAAGTGTGCTAAAATGGTACCAAATACATCATTGATGCACTTGGAGCCAATTTGGGCATAGTTGGTAGTTTTTGGGCGCAATTGGTAAGCTAGGAAGAATGTTTGCTGATTCTGAAAGGTATGGTTGCCAAACTGATATGCTAGGAAGCTAAGATGTTGGGGTTGATGTTATGATGGGTTGGGAGATGTATAAAAAATGTTAGGACCTATAGAATGATGTCCTAGGTGAAGGTGATGAAGGCTAGGTGATGTAGAATGTAGATATGGGCAAGCTAATGCAAGGGGAACTAACCAGGTACCTAAAGACACAATTGAAGCCCCAAAATGTTATCTAGAATCAAAAATAGGGTTTGAGGACAACCAAGTGCACCTAGATAGTGTAGACTATGTCAATGACATAGTTGGTAGTTTTATGACGTAGTTGGAAAACTGGGCTGAAACTAAGGCAATTTTGGGATCTATGTTTTCTAGATTGATGCTATAGAGAGGTAAATAGTAGGGGATAATTTTAAGACTAGTATGAACACTCAAAATGATGCTTAGGATACCTATAATAAGGGTCAAAGTGTGAAAGATGATGGTTAGGCATGCAAAGATGCAAAAGTGCAAATTTTGAGATGGAAATGCAAAAGACTAAGGGAGGTAAACTGAACCTAAATGGATGCAATATGAAAAGTAATGGATACTAAATGAGTACTAAAAGGTGAAATATGAAGTCTATATGATGCAAGAATGAGGCCTAGACTAGGGTGAATGCAAGTGGAGTTTATGCAAGAATGAAATCTACATTTTTCTAAGCACATTTAAGAGCACAAGTTGCCATGTTTTTTGAGATTTGAAAGTTTTGAACCAAAGTTTGCAAAGTTTGGATAAATATTGAAAAGTTTTGACAAGTTTTTTGCACATTTCCAAGGTGTAAATTTGAATGTTGGATTTTATCTTGATTATGTTTTACACACATGCAAGACACATTAAGACAAGAATAACTATTGTTAAAAGTGAACAAGCACACCAAAACCTAGGCTTTTAGGACTATATCCACTGAATTCCTACTTGAATTGAAGTTTAGCCATTCTTATCCAAAGTGGACAACCTAGGATCTTGGCACCACAGGCTCTCCTTTATAGGGCACTCACTTCTTGGGGCTACCAAGATTTGCTTCCTAATGGGCATGACTTCCCAAGGGACTGTTGCCTCTACTAAGGACTACGAGAATGTAGGATGTCTTTATGGGCATGGGTGACCCCTTGAGCCAGTGGATAAAAATTATTTTGGCTACTAAAACATAGTTTTTAGTAAGGGCATTCTATTCGGCAAGTGAATGATAAACTTCCATAGAAGGTCTCCCAGCCCCGAGAACTGGGGTTTGACGCATTACAAGGGTACTAGAGGAGAGCTATCACGCAGCAATACCACCGACATGGTTTTCATTGTAATTGAATTTTATATAGAAGCTAGAATGTTGACCTGGCTTTAGCTCATTACTACTCTGAGGTTGTCCCCTAGCATACCCTATATCAAGTATCTTGGTCCAAGGCAAGCCTCCTATAGAAGTTACATGGATTTCTCTTACACCCAAGATCCACGAATGGTGAGGGGAGAGGATACGTCCAATGTAACCACTAGGGATTTAAACACTATAGACACACTAGGAAAAAAAGAAAAAGTTCATTTTAAGCAACAAACAAAGTGTTATCTAATCTAAGAAATCCACACACATGGTTTTAGCAAACACGCAATGGTCTTCAACAATATCCTACAAAGCAAGCACTAGTAGTCTGTTATGGTCATGTCTTCATCCCACAATTGCCACATGTTGCAAGTAGACCATTAGTAACACAAAAATCCTTGAAGCAAATGGAAACCTTATATGCAGATTATGATTGATGTATGTGTCTATTGTGAACTAGGTGTGCTATAATAGAGTAGGTGGCACCCCAAAAGGCCAAAATGGCTCAAAATACTCCCAAGTGCACCCAGATAGTGTAGACTACATCAATGATGTAGTTGGGGCCTAGTTGGGTGCATTTGGTAGTTTTAGGGCACAGTTGGGAAGTCAGGTACAAAGTGTGGGGAAATGGTGCCCTAAATGATACCCAAAAATTGCAAACTTTGACACCTATAGTACCAAGTGTGCCCAAATAGTGTAGACTGCATTAATGATGTATTTGGTAAGTTTTTGATGTATTTGGGAAGTTAGAAATAGCAGAAAGAGGTTTTGTGGCTTTTGGACTCCTAAAACTGCTCCTAGGAGTCCCAAGTGCACCCTGACAGAGTAGAGTGCACCCTAGGACAGCAAGCTGACAAAATGCATAGAATTAAAGGATTTAACCATATTACTAGACCCTCTAATTAATATAGGTGTGAAAAGGAAGAGTAGAGTGTCATTATACCCTTCCAAGTGAGCTCCTTCCTTTCACGTTAGGTTCACCAAAATGTAGCAACTAGAAAATAGGCTAAATGCATAACATACTATATGAAAATCACAAACTAAATCAACATACGTTAGCACCCACTAGACTACCATGAAATAAAAATTACTAAAGAAAGCAATAAAAAACCCCTCTTTCATTTGTAGCTCCCATGTCCTTCTTTCTTCTCCAAATGATGTAGCTCCATCTTGCCTATAGTGTGCACAATATTGAAGTAAAGTCCGTGACATGGATAATTCCATGAGAATACTAGAAGTGTGATTTGAATGTGAGAGATGGAGTGAAAAATCTAAAAGAAATTTAGGACCTAAAGACTTCCAAGACTTGAAGGACTGGAAATGAGAGAAAGAGTGTCCATTTCATAATTGACATGGAGGATGAGAGCCTTGGATATTTCACCAATAGATATGCAATGTGGCAAGAGATTCCTTTGAGAATCCATGATGCATATGAAAAAACATGCCAATTTTAAGATTCTATGACACATGAAGTCAAACTTTCCTAAATGTGGAAGAGAATCTATGACACATCATAAGACACCTTGAGCCCAGTTAAAGCCAAGAATCTATGACAAATAAGCCAAATAGGGACATGTGTAAGAGAATAAGAATATATTATTATGACATATCTTAGCCAAATTTCAAAGGAGAATCCATGAGGTGTCATATCCAAGTGTCATGATGATGCAATATTTTATGGAATATTTGAATTAAAAATCCTTTATTCCACAAAATAAAAATTAGTAGAAAATGGAATTAATGATGGAAAATGGAACTTAGGAAATTAAGAATTTCCATGGTTTGTGAATGATGAACTAATTAAATAATAAAATTAATTAATTGAGGATGATAATTAGGAAGAATAATTAGAAAGAATAATAGGATTAATTTATAGGTTATTTAATCCTATAGAGAAAATTAGTAGATGATTGGCCAAATTAATTAAATAAATGTGACAGTATCCTTTGTTAAAAATGTGATGATAATATAGATCGAATAAGATGATGATAGATAGACCAAAGCCATGGTCAGATTGATTGATTGAAATTGATAACATGCCAACGACACATGACATGAATTGATTGATATGTATTATTTAACCACCATTTTAAATGCTATAGGATTGAATTTGATTGAAAGGGTTTGATCATAATAACATTGATGGACACTGTCAATATTATTAAAATGGTTGATGATGTCATGATCTAACATTGAAAGCCTCAACAATGTCAAAGATTGAATGACATGAATGATAGTTTTACCTAGCACTGAGAGCGACAACAGTTTTAAGGTTAGATTGATAAGATTGATAGGTTGATAGGTTTCCAAGGCACTGAAAGCCATAACAATACCTAGGATCAGATAAATGATAATTGATTAGGGATGTTTGATATGTTTCAAGTTGATTATGAATAATTCTGAGTGATTTTGAGTTGATTTGGGGTGATTTCAAGTTAATATGAAATGGTTTTGAGTTGATTTGATATGATTTTGAAATGACATGAAATTGATGTGAAAGAGGATACAAATGATAAAGTATGATCAATTTGGCCAAAAGATCAAAGTTAATAGAATGAGAAAATAGGACAAATTAGTATGAATTCATAAAATTATATTGTTTCCTCATTATGTTTGCAAAAGAATATGATTGATCTATCAATCAAGATTCATCTAAAATTCCATTTATAGTTACTCCATTGATCACTTTAGTTTTGAAAAAATTCTTAATCAAATTCATCATCCTTGTTTGAAAATCACTCAGATAGTTTAGAGACCAATATTCAGGAAAAAAGAGACATTTTTTTTGGCAATTCATCTAGAGTGAATCTATATCTAATTTGTGACAAAATATTATAGTAAACTCACGTGACAGAGTCAAAAATAGATTCAATGATCTTCTTGAAGTCTTTACTTTTAACATGCAAAAGTACCTTTTTTGGTTTTGATTCTACTTTGCTTCTTGATTCGCTGAGGTTGGACTCAAGGTTGAAATAGGCATAGTATTGCATTGATATGTCAACTCCACTTACCCTAGCACATACCTCATTATTTGCACCAATATGTAAAATTTTCCTAGGATTGTTCAAATCTATGATTTTTATCCACTTTCCAAACTTTGATTCATCTAATGGTTGCAAATCTATATAGAGTATCCAGGATATTACATGTCATTTTATGCAACATATTATATTTTTTAATGTAAATAGATCTTTGTTGAAACTTTTTCAAAATATTTCTCATGTCCTATAGCATGGGGAGAATAGCTAATAAAGTTAAGAGTATCTTAACATTTGTTAGACTCAAATATAGCCAAGGGAATTTCTCTCATACATAGTGGATTAGTCCAAGAATTGATAGATATTCTAAGAATACATGATGCACTGGTCCATCCAAAGAGATCCAACTGGTATCATTTTCTTTAAGAAGCTTCCTTCCATTAGTAAGTACTTGAGCAAAGTGTTGAAATTCCCAAACTCATTTTGGACTTGAAAAAAGTATTGGTAAATCTCTTTGATTAAAGATTCCACTTTACAAACACAAAAAAACTTGCTGAAATTTTCAAAAGCTAAGTTCATTCAATAGTCCATGCAATGAATGGGAATAGGATAGGGTGCCAAATCATTCTATGTATTTTTGCAAAGACCACCTTTATACCCTTGCACAACTAAAGCTCCATCTACTCCAACACACAACAAATTTTTAGCAATTTCATTGTTATCCATACCTCCACAATCAATTAGAGTACTCTTTAATAAGATCATATAAATATTTTGTTATGGCACTATAATTTAATTTGGAAATAGATAGTAGAAAGGATTGATAGAAAATATTTTTTATAATATAAGCATGCATGCACACCCAGGAAGTATTATCAATTGTTGTAAATTTATCTAGAGAGAATGTAATGAAATTTGATTATTTTATGTTTATCTTTAAATCTTCTTTTTCAACTTGTGCAAGACAACTAGCCCATTATCATCCATTTCTTACTATCTAGTGACTATTTAGATAGTTTCAAACTTTAAGAAAGCACAATAAACTAGTAATTTTAGGGTAGTCTACCATAGGACACCCCCTACTCAAAATATAAAAGACCACACTTAATTGAACAACTTTTCCCATATTTTCCACTTCCATTACTTTCCTAAGAAAATTTTTAATAGAACCTTATACTATAGATTTCTTCTCCCATAATTACTCATGTAACTCACATAATTCGACATTCCTAATATTCAGACAATTGCCTTTCATTTCACAAGTTAGCATGGGTTTTTCAACTCCATCTATAGTTTCCTTTTTGTAAACTTTATTGATATGCTTTTCTATGGTATCAAGTATAAGTGGTAACCTCTTCTCCTTCTATGTTATCTCTATACAAATCTTACATCTACCTTCTATAAGAGGCTTACCATCAATTGGATTGGCATTAGAATCTCCTTTTTCAACATGGATTAGAGATGTAAGTTGTGAATCTTGTAGGTTTCCAACATTTCCACCACCAAAATATGCAAGTAAGGTTCTAAATTTTAGTGGCCTCTCTTGGATTTCAAGGATTCTATGGGAACCCCTCTTGTTTGACATTGCAAATTGATAAATGTTGCAAAAAAAAAGTCAACTTGTTGAACAAAAGACTCAAAGAGTGATGAGTCAAAGATAGTGACAATAGAGTACTTAGACTACATGTAATAATAAAAATATGATTCATTAACATAAAAAGGGTTCTATGGTACTACCAAATAAAATTCACAAACCTATAAAATCATGTGAGATGTCTAGTAGATAGTGAAAAATAAATTAAAAAACACTTACGTTTTACAAAAACCACGGCCCACAAGTCAATGGACAATGCACGCAACACTCTGAAAATTTGGAAAAAATAAGAAATGCTATTATTTTTTGGCATTATGTTGTATATTTTCATTAGTAAAAGCACTTATTTGATTCTAAATTCTTACCAAGCATATCACTCATTTCACAGTTTATATGAGCATTCAGTGGTTATCTTGTAAGTTCAGTAGTTATGCAGTTCACACCAAGCATTCCTGAGGCTACCAAGTGAATGTCCCATTCAAAAATGTTTACTAAGCTCATAGTATTCATTGAATAGATAATGGTCACCAAGCTTCATAGTATCTACCGAGTCATCAATTTGCATGATATGAAATCGGCTTCTACCAAGTAATGGATGTGTAGTGTTTACCGAGTGATAGCAAGGTAAGCAAAGCTTTCAGTATTTACCAAGCGACACTATATCTACCAAGTCTCCAATGGTTACCAATCTCCTAGCTATTTTATGTGATTAGTGTCGACCATGCTTCTACTTCTACTGAGCACATGATGATGTTGAGTAATGTAGTGGATGTCGAGTATCTGAAGGTCACCAAGTCAGCTTGAAAAGCCTAAGTTTTCTACTATTTGGCCGATCGGTAATGTTTTGTTTACTTGTGTTTTAGCTGACCTTGCTATTGTAATTATTGAAATGGTATATATGTAATTTATTGTATCATTTGAAAATTCTATTATTGTCATGTATGTCAAGGAATGGATATGTAATGTTAGACAAGAGTATATGCAAATCAGCAATAGAGCAGAGTTTTCAGCAAGGTCATTAAAGAGTAGCAAAGACATATCAGCCACAAGAGGTGATTTTTACTTCAAGATCTATTCAAAAAATAAGTTGTAAGTGTTAAAAATGCTTTAGAATAACTGAGAAGGGGGGGTGAATCAGTTATTCAAGGTCAAAATTTTTGTTCAAACTTTTCACTAAGTATAGTGGATCTATTCAACCATTCATTCATCCAAATGTATCTAATCAACAAGTGACTATAAATCAACATGCAAGCATAAAAAATAAGAAATCAACATATGACACAGTGATTTATGTGGAAACCCAATTTGGGAAAAACCACTAGTAACATGCTACTCAATTTTCACTCTTCTAAAGTGATGCCTTGCGAAAGGCCTACCCTGTTAAAGGCTTACAACACATTGTTAAATGTGGCCTTGTTAGAGGATTTAACCACCCTATTAGAAGTGGGCCTGGTTAAAGAACTTTAGAACATTCACTTGGAATGCCACCCTATTAAAGGATTTACAAATGGTTTTTAGGCCAACTTAAGTCCACAGAATTTTTAGATCTAGTACAATTGCTAGAGAATATTAGAAAATCTTAACCTAACTACAACATACAACTTATCTTCCAGATCTCAGATCACTTCTCATCTCATACCCTTGCCTAGCCTTCAATTTTTGCAACTCTTGATAGCTTGCCCTCTTTTCAAGCTTTGTCACCTTGAGTCTCCATACTCAATGTACCAGTGCAATCATTTCTTCATGACCACTCATAGAAGTAGAGCCTCTATGATCTTCCTTCTTCTAGATGTCTTCTCCTTGACACCCTTCTAACCACTTCATAGATTTGGCTCTTTGACAGCAACAATATCATCAACTCTTTTCTTCTTGGTCTATGAATTCTTAAATAGAAGTCTTGGAGTACCTTTTTCTACTCGATTCTTCCATTCTTTAATTTCAATTCATAGTGATTAGGTAGGATTCATTGTATCTAACCCTTATTCTTTTTCCTCCAGAAACTTCTTGAATAATCCCTTAGAATTCACCCAAAAATGGCTTACATAGGATTCTGTGCCAACAACTCATCATCCTTATCTTCCAACTTGTTCACAAAATTCAATGTAACCAATCTGTTGGCTTAGAGTTTACAAATCTTCATCTTTTGAAATGATATAGTAGCTCAACACATACTGTGTTACTCGGCATCAACTATGTTTTTCCTGATGCTCAGCACCTAAAGATCACCTGGCACCAACTAAATTTTTTTTGATGCTCGAAACTTGATCTTCACTCAGCACAAGAAGATCACTCGACACACACTAGAAATTTTGTTACTCAAATTCTACTAACTTGCTCAGCACCCACTAAAAATCTTAGTTTGCAATCAATCTTGTTACAACTTCTTCCTCCAATAATTCTAAGTATGATTAACCTCTGTATCCTTGCGTATGTTATCAATACATTACTTAACCATTGTCTTACTTGATCCTTGCACTTTATTACAACATCATAACTCAACATTTCCCTTAGGTGTTCTTGTTACATCTTGTTGATAAAATCCTCTTCACCAATCGACTAAGTGATAGTACTTGGATCTCATAAGAAAATATCATCCCTAAAAATAGTAGGTTTGACATAAATAACAAAATAATAATTGAAAAAATTCTTTTACAACAATCTTCCTCTTTGATCTTCAACAAAAATGAGCTTTTCAATTAGATTTCCAACAATCTCCCTCTTTGGCATTGATGGCAAACCAAATTAATCAACCATCAAACTAAACTATTCAACCACAAGCTCACTAGGTTATAATAGTAAGTCAAATGCCAAAAAAGAAAATTGTAATATTACATCTCCTTCTACTATTCTGATTGCTTCATTTTAGCTTCTCCCTCTTTGCTACTATATCCTTGTTCCTTGTTCTTTCTCCCTCTATATTTCTCATCTTCTATTGGTTTGATCAACCTCTAAAATCTCCCTCTTTTTGTTGATTATTTTTCTACCTCTCCCTCTTTTTTGATCCTTTATCTTCAACAGTTGTTTACTTCTCCTTCTTTGACAACAATGCCAAAGACATATTAGCATCTTTAATATGCAGATGTAGCTCTTACAGGTTCATTTAATTTCTCCCTCTGTCACCTTGCTTGTGACTAATTTTAAATTGTAGTACTTCTACTACTTTAGGCATGAATCCCAAAGTAAACATCCTCTACATCAATGTATAAAATTTTCAACATTCAGCTTATTTGATGGAGGGCATACTTTCTTTTTTTGGTTCAAGTAGCCTTAGCTAGGGGTATCACCCCTAACTTACCTCTAAGATATTCAAAAGAATCTTTATGTAGTGCTTTTGTGAATATATCAGCAATCTATTCTTCTAAGCTAACATATTCCATCTTCACTTGTTTGTCTTCCACCAATTCTCTTACATAGTGATACTTGATTGCAATATGCTTGGTTTTAGCATGCATTATTGTATTCTTTGATATGTTAATAGCACTTCTATTATCACAATAAAGTACCACTAGTTTAATTACTTCTTCCTTCATACCTTGCAACAAATGTTTGATCCATACAATATTGGTGTAGTTTATAGCAGCTACCACATATTCAGCTTTAGCAGTGGACTATGAGGTACAACTTTGCTTTTTGCTTGTCTATGTAATCAATCTCTTTACTAAGAAAAGTGCTCCTCCACTAGTGTTTTTTCTATCATCAATGCTACCTCCCCAATCTACATTAGTGTATGCTTTCAATTCAAACTTCTCATTTCTCCTATAGTGTAAACCAAATTCATCAATTCTTTTCAGGGATCTCAATATTCTCTTCACTACCATTAAATGATTTTCTCTAGGATTTGCAAAAAATCTTGCTACTATTCTAAAAACTAATGTAATGTCTGGTCTACTATGTACAAAATATTGTAGCTTTCCAATCATTGGCTTATACAATGTCTAATTTACTTCAACAAACTCATCATTTTTGGATAGATTATGGTCTATTGCCATTGGTGTGCTAAGTGGTTTTGAGACTTCTAGCCCAAATGTTTTGAGCACTTCCTTGATGTATTTGGATTGAGTCACAAATATGCCATGATTCAACTGGTGTACTTGTAATCCAACAAAGAATTTGATTTCTCCAAACATTGACATCTCAAATTCATGTTTCATTTGATTAGCAAAATCTTTGCATAAAACATCTTTACCTCCAAATATTATGTCATCAACAAAGATTTCTGATATCAAAATGTCTTTACCTTCCTTAGTTTTGATGTACAATTTGTTGTTGTCATCTATTCTTTCAAATCCTATCTTCACAAGGTATTTGTACAACCTCTCTTATAGTGCTTCAGGTGCTTGCTTCAATGCATAAAGTGCTTTGTGTAGCTTGCAGAGCATGTCTTTGTTCTTCTCATCAACAAATCCTTTTGGTTGTTCTATGTAGACTTCTTCTTCTAGTATACCATTTAGAAAAGCAAACTTCATATCCATCTGGTAGACTTTGAAATCTTTATATGCAACATATGCAAGTAATGTTCTTACTCCTTCCATTCTTGCAACAGGGGAAAATTTTTCTCCATAATCTAGTCCTTCTTGTGCATAGCCTTTGCAAACTAATCTGGCTTTGTTTCTTGTTATCTCACCATTCTCATCAAGTTTTTTTTCTAAACACCCATTTTGTACCAATCACATTCTTATCAACTGGTCTAGGAACTAGAGACCATGTGTTGTTCTTCTCAATCTGATCTATCTCTTCTTTCATGGCTTTACACCAATCATCATCTTGTAGTGCATCTTTTACTATTTTGGGTTCTACCTAACTTAGTAGACATGATTCATTTCTGAGCCTATTCCTTGTCATTTGTCTTGCATCCTTGTTACCAATGATTTGATCTATAAAGTGATGTCTTCTTACATACTTGGCCAATCTGGGTTTAGTCCTTCTTTCCATGTTTAATCCTTTAGCATTAGAGTCATTTTGTTCTTCCTCATCTAGAATTTCATCATTCCTTTCATGCATACTATTTTCAGAATTAGAATAAGCATTTTCTACATTCTGTAGCTTGGCTTCTAAATATAGCTCAATATTCACTAGTTGAAACTCGGTAGATACTAAAGTCTGTTGCTAATTCCCAACTTGATTTGCAGCATTGTCTTCAACTGTCATTTCTTCATAGAAGTATACAAAGGATCTATAATCCTCTGTTTTCTTTGACTCATCAACCTGAAATTTTGCATGCTCATCAAAATTGACATTTGCACTCTCCACAACTTTGTTAGTGTTAATAATCAAACACTTATATGCCTTACTTCTAGTGGAGTATCCAAGGAATATTCCTTCATCACTTTTTGCATCAAACTTTCCATTTTTAGTATCTTTTAGAATATAGCATTTACAACCAAATACTTTTAAATTTTTAACATTAGGTGAATAACCATATCACAATTCAAAAGGTTTTGCATTTGTACCTTTCTTGACTTGAACTCTATGTAGTGTGTAGACTACAATACTTATAGCTTCTCTCCAGTACTTTAGTGTAACATTTTTCTCCATCATCAAGATTCTATCATAGTCAATCACTGACCTATTCCTCCTTTCAGCAATACCATTCTATGGTGGAGTTTTTGGTGTTGATGTTTGTCTTTTGATACATTTGTCATTGCAGAATATTTCAAATTTTTTTGATGTGAACTCACCTGCTTTATTTGACCTTAGGCATTTTAGGTTCTTTCTAGTTTCCTTCTCAACTCTAGCCAAATACCACTTGAACATTTGAAATGCATCATATTTTTTTTTTAAGAACATAGCAATCATCATCCTAGAATAGTCATCTACAAATAGCATTATGTATCTGTCTCCTAGGTAGCTTTGCACTTCTATTGGGCCACATAAGTTTGTATGAACTAACTATAGTACTTCATTGGAGGTGTATGTTTTTCTTTTGAAACTAGACTTAGTCATCTTCTCTAGTTGACATTGGTTTCACATTGTTTTTTCAAGTTTTTTCAACTTGGGCAACCCTCTGACTTTCTTTTTCTTGCTGATACTAATAAGATTATCAAAGTTAACATGACACAACCTTTTATGCCACAACCACACATCATGAAATCTAACAACAAGGCATGTTTTATCTTCCATATCTAGGTAAAATAGATTATTGCTAGTTTGTTCACCTTTTCCTATCATATTTCCATCAGTGTCATAGATCTTGGCAGTTTTATTTTCAAATTCAACTTTGCAACCTACATTGCCTAACTATGATACACTTAACAAGTTATAATTCAATCCTTCAACATAGTATGCATTATCACATGAAATTTTCTCTATAATTTTGATAGAGCCTTTTCCTTTCATATGACATGGGGCATCATTACCAAATCTAATGCTACTTTCATCATATTGAGTAAAGGTATTGAACTTACTTTTATCTCCTATCATGTGATGCGAGCATCCACTATCTATGATCCACTTGTCATTCTTGTTCACATAGGTAACCAATTTTGTTGCTTCATCTTCATCTTTGTTTAATTCATCATTCTCATCAGTCTTCTTCAACAACATAGCATCTCTTGTGTTTCTCTTTGCTATCATCTTCTCTTTTGTTCTTGAACTTGTTTCCTTCTTTGTAGTTCTTCTTCTATGGACATCTTGTAGCTATATGACTTACTTCATTGCAATTGAAACATATGATAGGGAGCTTACCTTTGAATTTTCCTTTACCTCTATGGAATCTCCTAGCTAGTAGTGCTTCCAACTATTCCACATCTTCCTCATCTGTGTTGCTATCGCTAGATGCATGTTTTCCTTTTATTCTTCTCTTGCTTGATGTGTCCTCTTCATTATCTTTTGTTGTCATCTTGGCCTTGAAAGAAGATTCAAGGTTTTTAGGTCTGTAGTTGTCAAAATTGGATAGCTCAAAGGTAGTAAGTCTTCCAACTATTCTTTCAAAGGTTAGTGTGTTCCCTTGTACACACCTCAACTCTTGGATGGTTGAAACTCTTATAGCATAGATAAGGAGTAGTGTTCTTAAGTATTTACTGATAACTATTTCTTCTTCCAATTGTCCACCTAGACTTCTTATTACACTCACCAGTTCTTTCATTCTTGCAGTGTATTGAGTAGAATTTTCACCTTCCTCCATCTTCATGTCATCAAACTTTCCTCTTAGGTTTTCTCTCTTTTCTCTCTAGACATTTTGATCTCCTCCATAGATTTCTAATAATGTTTTCCACATTTTGAGTGCAATGTCATATTCTTTGACGTCATCACCTTCAGCATAGTTAAGTGCAAAGGCAATCTCCAACATTTCTTGGTTATGCTCCCTCTTTTTGTTCAAATCATCTACAGTAAGAGGTCCTACTAGAGTTACATGTTCTATTCTAATTGAGGTTTGTGCATAGTCACGTATTGATCCAAGGTGCAATTTCATTAGACTTTGCCATGCAGCAAAGTCATCTTTGTTTAGCTTGGGAACTTCTCTCTTGGACATCTTGATCTTCCTACTTCTTGTACCTTGAAACTAAATTAACAAATGACTCTAATACCAATTGTTAGAAATGCTTTAGAATAACTGGGAGGGGTTGAATTAGTTATTCAAGGTCCAAATGTCCTATTCAAACTTTTCACTAATTTTAGTGGATCCATGCAACCATTCATTCATCCAAACTTATCTAATTAGCAAGTTACTATAAATCAACATGCAAGCATAACACATAAAAAATCAACACATGACACAGTGATTTACATGGAAACCCAATTTGGGAAAAACCACTAGTAACATGCTACACAATTTTCACCCTTTTAAAGTGATTCCCTATGAAAGGCATACCCTGTTAAAGGCTTACAACTCACTGTTAAATGTCACCTTGTTAGAGGATTTAACCACCCTATTAGAAGTGGGCCTTGTTAAAGTACTTTATAAAATTCACTTGGAATGCCACCCTGTTAAAGGATTTACAAATGGCTATTAGGCCAACCTAAGTCCATAGGATTTTTAGATCTAATACAATCACTAGAGAGTATTAGAAAATCTTGACTTGACTATAACATACAACTTATCTTATAGATCTTAGATCGCTTCTTAGCTCATACCCTTGCCTGGCCTTCAATTTTTGCAACTCTTAATAGCTTGCCCTCCTTTCAAGCTTTGTCACCTTGAGTATCCATACTCAATGTATAAGTGCAATCATCTCTTCATTACCACTCATAGAAGCAAAGCCTCTATTCTCTTCCTTCTTCTAGATGTCTTCTCCTTGACACCCTTCTAACCACTTTGTAGATTTGGCTCTTCAATAGTAGCAGTATCAATAGCTCTTTGCTTCTTGGCCTATGAATTCTTAAATAAAATCCTTGGAGTACCTTTTCCCACTCGATTCTTCCATTCTTTAATTTCAATTCACATGGATGAGGTAGGATTAATTGTATCCAACCCATATTTTGTTTCCTCCAAAAACTTCTTGAATAATCCCTTAGAATTCACCCAAAAATGGCTTACATAGGATTCTATGCCAACAACTCATCATCCTTATCTTCCAACTTGTTCACAAAATTCAATGTAACCACTATGTCTGCTTAGATTTTGCAAATCTTCATCTTTTGAAATAATGCAACAACTCAACACGATTGAAATACTAGTCCTCAGCACATATTGTGTGACTCAGCATCAAGTGTGTTTTTCTTGATGCTCGGTACTTGAAGATCACTCGGCACCAACTAATTTTTTTTTATGCTTGGCACCTAATCTTCACTCAGCATATGAAGATCACTCAACACACACTAGAAATTTTGTTACTCAACTTGTACTAACTTGCTCAACACCTACTAAAGATCTTAGTTTAAGTTTTGCAATTAAGCTTGTTACAACTTCTTCCTCCAATAATTCTAAGTGTGATCAACCTCTATATCCTTGAGTATGTCATCAATACATTAGTTAACTATTGTCTTAACTAATTCTTGCACTTCATTACAACATCATAACTCAACCTTTCCATTAGGTGTCTTGTTACATCTTGTTGATGAAATCCTCTTCATCAATCACCAAAGTGATAGTACTTGGATCTTATAAGCAAATATCATCCCTACAAATAGCCGATATGACATTAACGAAAAAACAATGATTGAAAACATTCTTTTACAAAAATCTCCCTCTTTGATCTTCAACAACAATGAGCTTTTCAATCAGATTTCTAATAGTAAGTCAGATCTACTATTTCATCCTAATAGGTGAATCAGTTTTCTAAATCCTTTAACAGGGTAGACTTAATAGTTTTTGTATAAATCTCCTAATAGAGTGCATACTTCACTGTATGTTTGCAAAACCTCTAACAAGGTGGACCTACTAGTCCAAATTGCTCTTAATAGGGCAGATCATCAAAAGTGGTCAATGTAAGCCTTAATAGGCCAACTTTATACTACATTTGTGAAGTTTTGTGGGTATCATCCCCACCCCAGTTTTACTTTCTATTTGGAAGGTTTCTAGGTCACCAAATACTATATTCATGTGTTATGAATGTTTATATTTTCTCATGCATGCACTAGATTAGATAGATGAATTATGAATGATTTATATGGTTAGGTGCTGAATTGATTTAAAATTTTTGAGTTTACTGATTCACCCCTCCCCTCTTAGTAACCTAGCTATTCTTGAGTATTTCCAAAAATTGGTATCAGAGCTCTATCATTCTCAGGATAAAGTTTGACAACTTGAGCAAAGATCAAAGACAATGGAGATATTTAGACTTGACAAAGCTATTGAGAATGAGAAGTTAGATCTATAAATGGCCATAGCTCAACTCAAGGAAGCAAAGGAGCATCTTTCCCAATCCTTGAAAAGAAGGGAGGAACTTGCAAGAAAAATGAATGACCATTAGTATGTTGAAGAAAATATTGAAGATCTTTTCCCATCAAGAAGTTCAGATGAAGAAAATGAGGCAATCAAAGAGCTCTTAGCAAAGAATGGCTCTCTGTAAGAAGAGGTAAGAAAATTGAAAAGAGAACAAGAAGTTCAATCAATAAGAATGTGTGAAATCTTGAAACAAAGGAATAAGGAAAGTGAAGACTTGGAGGTAAGGAACCATGCAAATCAATCCCTTCAACAAGAAAGTCTTATTAATCAACTCTCCAATGCTAATGAGGAAATCGTGAATCTGAGATCTAAAAATGAAAACTTAAGGAATGATCTAATCATTGAAAGATAGATCAATGAAAGATTGAAAGCTGATCTAATTTCTGAAAAGTAACTCAATGAAAGGATGATGAAATCTCAAGCAAATATGGATCAATTGAATCAACAAAGTGAGCAGAATCTCTATAGGAAAAAAGGTAAAGCATTACTTGGTTACAAAGAAGAAGGTGAATCTTCCAAACAAGTTGTCCAAAGGAATCAAAGACCTACTTGCAATCATTGTGGTGAATTAGGTCATACATCAAAAAAAATTAGAGCAATGGAAAGGAAATATTCAATGGAAAATGCTACAATTGTAGTAAACATGGTCATAAAGCTAATGAATGCAAGGAGAAACCACAATTTGAAGGTAGATGTCACAAATGCAAGAAACAAGCTCACAAGGCATCTAAATTCAAATCTAAAACATTCAATCTAGCTGAACAAATTGTTAGAACAATATTTGGTTGGGATTACAACACTTGGTGCAAATGTCACTATTGTGGAGAATATGGAAACATTGGCATAGACTACACAAGGCATCACTTAAGAAAGAGAGATTCAATAGTAAGATGTTACACATGCACTGGAACTGGTCATATAGCTAAAAACTACATGAACATAGGAAGAGTTGAAGATGAGAAGAAAGCTAAAGTTGATAACATCAAGAAGTAGATGAGACAGTAGTGGATTCCTAAGTCTACTGAGCAAAATAGTTCAAATGATGGCAATGTCACTCAAGAAGTGGGTGACTCCACCATTTCCAAATAGATTCTTCAAGGAGGGATTGGAATTGCATCTTCAATCTATATTTCGAGTAGCTCTAAATGGAAGAAAGTAGAAGATCAAAATCAATATTCTAGATACAAAAGGATCACATGAGTTTAGTTCATATTGAGTAAGGTTAGTCAAAGACTCAACCAAGCTAGGTCAGGAGCAATGTAAGTTTGTTTGATCACCGTGTTGCAAGTTTCTACTGAGCTAGTGAGTGGATGATAGTCTATCATGCACTATGTCAGTATGGTACCTAGCATTAATGGAAAATTTTCATCAAAAGGGGCAGAATTTGACTCCATTTTTCACTATATTTTTAGTATTCATAGAGCAAAGAGATTTCCAGGTGCACACAAGTATTTCCAAGTGCTCTCAAGTGAATTTGTAGCTAAGAAATTTGTTCAAAAATTTCTATCACTTATTGAGTAGCAATGGCATCTGAAAGCACTAGTAGTAGCAAGGTGAAAAGGGATTCAGAGATGTTGGTCAAGGGTGTAGAATTGAAAGTGCCAAATTTCAAACTAGTTCCAGCGGTGGTAGAGGCACTCAACCCTAATGGTGTGCAATCACAAATTCTTCCAAAGGTACTTCTGATTAACGATATCCACACTCATTTTAAGTGTTCAATTTAGGAGATAAGAACCCTAGAAATGGATAATGCTTTAGAGGAAATGCATGTTCATGGCTCATTAAAACCCAAGCACAAGCATCTTGAAACAAAAGGGTTGACACACATATCACACGTGCCAAGGAGTTTTCATATAAAATGGATTAGGTATATTCTTAGTCCTATATAGAATGGTTAGTTATGGTTGGAGTAGACTGTATTAATAACTAAAAAGATGATTCAAAATATTATTGGCCTTCCCATACTGAGCAAAGAAAAATCTACCAAAAGCCTAGGTTGAGATGAACTCCAGAAGAAAACCCTTGCCGACTGGGATGATAGAGGTTTGAAAATTAGCACCATTTCTGATGTGGAGTTGAGGTTTGTAATTTATGTGATTGCCCATAAAATTTACAATTCCAATCATTTAAATATCATGCCATGTGAATTAGTGGACTTAGCATTCAAATTCGTGAAGAAAAATATAGAATTTGATCTATCAGAGTTACTACTCAAACAATTAAACAAGAATATGGACAGCATTTGGACATCAAAGAACAATCCTTGTAAATTTGGTTCTTTGTTGACATGCCTTTTCTTTTATGTGCAAAAATTCTTTCCATCCAAAGGGTTTGTTGTATAGAGAAAGGATGTTCCCATTTTGTATCAAATAAATGAGTTTATTACATAAATGTGTGTGAATTTTGATAGCATAATGGACAATTTTTTTGAAGATTTTAAAGAAAGGATGAACAATACGTTGAGGATTCCTCCTAAGCTTGTTGAGGATTATAAAGATGATGTGTGTTTCATGGTTGACTTTGATAGAGTATATATTTAGGCAGTCAGGCACCGAGTTTCATGGGTGAAAACTCTTCCTTATGAGGTCAATATTTATGAGACTAGGGACATCATTGAAGCATTGGTAAACAAACTTGTAGACCCTAAGAAACCATTATTTGGTACATATGATAAGGAAAAAGCTAGAATTGAATTGGAAATCAAGCTACCTCAAGCAATCAACAAAGGCAAGAGGAAGATAGTTAAGATGAAAACTGCCACTAGTCCCTTAATGCTTACTAAGGGAAAAGGAGAGTGTGAAGAAGGAGGAGGAGGAGAAGAGCAAGAATCTAAGAAGGAGGTAGAGCCAACAAAGAAGAAGGGCAAGGTAATTATTACCAAGCCACCAAAGACCTCCATAGTTGTTTTCACCAAGAGAGGTAAAGGAGAAGGTAAAGGTGAAGTTATGTTCAACACGCCCCCACTTACCTTCCAAGAAAGGCTGAAATAGATGGAAGAAGGAGCTAGCATCACAAACTTTAAGGATTTAAAGTTTGAAACAAGAACTGATGTTGAGATGTAGATTGAGGAGTTGGTACTCACCAAAATGGGAAAATGGAAATATTCATTGGACCAGATTGCTACTCAAATCTCAAAGGAACTATTAGTGAGATTACAACCAAGGTGGGAATTTTCTATGCACATAGCTAGAGATATCTATGAACAATCTTTGAGGAAATTATTAGCAAATCTTGCTGATGTAGAAGTAAAGGCAGCCATGAAAAATAATGAAGGTAAAATGATGATCAAATTCCACACATGTTTGATTTTAATTAAAGACATTGAGCACATTGTAAGAGATGCAAAAAAACATGTGGAAGAATATCTATCATCTACATAAGCCTAGTGATGATCTAGTTGAGATCAAGGATGATGATGGTGATAGTGATGATGAAGAAGATGATAACACTCCATGTGCTACTATTGATGTTGAAGACTATTAGGCACTAAGGGTTGATGATGAAGAGAAAGAGGAAGAAGTTGATGAGGAAGACAAGGAAGTAGATGAAGAAGATCACCCAATGAAGATTGTAGTAGAAGTCATTGTTTCCCTTCCTCACTCTCCACATAAGCTAGCAACATCATCAAGGATGGAGTCAGCTTTAGCAAGATTGAATGCAACTACATTAGAAATATCATCTACTCTTGCCACCTCACAAATCCATGTATCTTCAATGGAAGTATCAATTACTTCATGTACCGAGCTATAGCCCTCTTCATCAGCACCCAAGAAATCCACCTCAGAAGTGTGCACAGCTGCCAGTTCTACAATTGTATCAATTTCTACTATAGCTTGTTCAATAAGTTTACTAGTTTGTTCTACAATTTTGTCTTCCACAACTTTAACTACACTAATTTTTGTTCTAGCTTGTACATTACCTATTAGTACACCATTTTTGGGAGGCACATCAATTTTGGACACAGTTGTTACTTCTCTTAGTTTTCCTCTAGTTGGACCAATTCAAGTCTTTTCTACTAGTCCATCTACATCAACCATTATTTCTATTTTCAAATCCAAGGAAGTGGGCACTGAAATAAAACCAAAGACTCCTCTAAAAATTTTGCTTATTGCAAGGGCAATTGATGAAGATATAGACTTAGATAAAGAAATTATTATCCCTAAGATAAATTTGGACACTACCTTAGCCAATGAAATAAGATTGGTCAGTTAGCTTTTAGAGCAAAAGGCAAGGTAGAAGTAGCTAATAGAAGAAAGAGATAGAGAATTTACTATAATTGAGAATGCCAAAAACATAATTACTGAGGCTATAGGTGTTGATGTTGATCCATCTCAACACATTTTGTTACAATTGGAAGATGTTGTAAATAAGTTCAATGAGGACACTTCTGGTCAAGAGAAGCTCATTGAGAAGGCAGAGAAGAAATTTGACAATAAGGTGCTTAAGCACATTGCTCAGCACATTGCAATAAATCAGGTAGATTTATCTACAATTATGAGCAACCTTGAATAATCCTTCACAAATGTAACATTACTTTTTGGCAAGATTTGTAATGTTACCAATTATACCAAGGATATTAAGGAGAAATTGAATAAGATTGATATGGACATGAAGGCTAGTGCTCAAAGGTTATATCTTGACCCTAGTTCAAGCTTAGTACATCACATGAAGGTGAAACTTTTGTCAGAAATGCATGTAGAGTTACTCTGAGAGGAAGCTAGGATAAGGTCTACACTTATTGATATCTAGAATATGATCCTTCTAGTTATGGACCCAATGCAAAAACATATTTCATATTCAAAAACACTGGTCCAAGATAAAAAAAAATTCAATAGTAGATCATATGATTGAACTTTCTACAGAAGTTCAAGTGGCACTCTCCACCTAAAAGATTTTGCAAGATAATTGGGATAAGGCATTGGCTCTTATTCTCAAGATACACTCTAAGTTTCTCTCACATTTTGGTGTCTCTATTTGAATATATTGTATATACACTCTAGAATTACTATCAAAAAGGGGGAGTATGAGATGAACAAGGGGAGAGAACAGGGGGAGAATGAAGAAAATAAGATCACATGAGAAACTAAGAGACTTGTGGAGAAATAAGGAAGAAAATAGACTGATATATGTATAGATAAAGCTATGTATATATTATGCCATATGTATGGGGGAGATATGTAGGACATGTATATATAATATCTTTACAAAGATCAATTTTGAAAAATAAAAATTAGAATGTCAATGTACATAAGTTTTGGCTCATAAGTGTTTTTGTCACTAATGCCACATGGGGATATTGTTGGCATTATGTTGTATTTTGTCATTAGTGAAAACACTTATTTGATTCTGAATACTTATCAAGCTCATCACTCAGTCCATAGTTTATACTAAGCATTTAGTGGTAACCTTGTAAGTTCAACAGTTAAGCAGTTCACACCAAGCATTCCTGAGGCTACCGAGTAAATGTGTCATTCAACAGTGTTTACTGAGCTCATAGCATTCATCAAATAGATAATGGTCACTAAGCTTTATAGTATCTATCAAGTCATCAGTTTGCATGATATGAAATCAGTTTCTACTAAGTAATGGATGTGTAATGTTTACCAAGTGACGGGAAGGTATGTGAAGGTTTTAGTATTTACTGAGTGACACTATATCTACCAAGTTTCCAATGGTTACTAAGCTCCAAGCTACATTGTGTGATTAGTATGGACCACGCTTCTACTTCTACTAAGTGCATGATGATGCTGAGTAATGTAGTGGATGTTGAGTATCTGAAGGTCACCGAGTCAACTTGAAGAGCTTGGGTTTCCTACTATTTGGCCAACTCAGTAATGTTTTGTTTACTTGTGTTTTAGCTGACCTTGCTACTGTAATTATTGTAATGGTATATATGTAATTTAATGTATCATTTGAAAATGCTATTATTGTCATGTATGTCAAGGAATGGATATGTAATGTCAAAGAACAGTAAATGTGAATCGAAAGAAGAGCAGAGTTTTCAGCAAGGTCATTAAGGAGAAGCAAAGATATATCAATCACAAGAGGTGATTTTTAATTCAAGATCTATTCAGCAATTAAGTTCTAAGTCAAATCTACTATTTTATCGTAACAGGTGAATCAATTTTCTAAATCCTTTAACAGGGTAGACTTAACAGTCTTTGTATAAATCTCCTAACAGAGTGCATACTTCATTATATGTTTGCAAAACCTATAACAAGGTGGACCTAGCAATCCAAATTGCTCTTAATATGGTAGATCGTCAGAAGTGGTCAATGTAAGCCTTAAAAGGCCAACTTTATACTATAGTTGTGAAGTTTTGTGGGTACCATCCCCACCCTAGTTTTACTTTCTATTTTGAAGGTTTCTAGGTCACCAAATACTATGTTCATGTGTTATGAATGTTTATATTTTCTCATACATGCAATAGATTAGATAAATGAATGATGAATGATTTATATGGTTAAGTGCTAAATTGATTTAAATTTTTTGAGGTTACTAATTCACCCCTCCCCTCTCAGTAACCTAGCTAGTCTTGAATATTTCCAACAACTGGTATCAAAGATCCATGGTTCTTGGGATAAAGTTTGATAGCTTGAGAAAAGATCAAGGACAATGGAGATATTCCAACTTGACAAAGCTATTGAGAATGAGAAGCTAGATCTAGAAATGGCCATAGCTCAACTCAAGGAAGCAAAGGATCATCTTTCCCAATCCTTGAAAAGAAGGAAGGAACTTGCAAGAAAAATGAATGACCATTAGTATGTTGAAAAAAAGATTGAAGACCTTTTTCCATTAAGCAGTTCAGATGTAGCAAATGAGGCAATCAAAGAACTCCTAGCAAAAAATGGCTCTCTACAAGAAGAGGTAAGAAAATTGAAAAAAGAACAAGATGTTTAGTCAATAAGAATGTGTGAAATCTTGGACCAAAGGAATAAGGCAAGTGAAGACTTGGAGGCAAGGAACAATGCAAATCAAAATCAATCCCTTCAGCAAGAAAGTCTTATCAATCAGCTCTCCAATGCTAATGAGGAAATCATGAATCTAAGATTTGAAAATGAAAACTTAAGGAATGATCTAATCATTGAAAGATAGATCAATGAAAGATTGAAAGCTGTTATAATTTTTGAAAAGAAAATCAATGAAAGGATGATGAAATCTGAAGCATATATAAATCAATTGAATCAACAAAGTGACCAGAATCTCTATAGGTAAAAAGGTAAAGTAGGACTTGGTTACAAAGAAGAAGGTGAATCTTCTAAACAAGGTGCCTGAAGGAATCAAAGACCTACTTGCAATCATTGTGGAAAATTAGGTCATACATCAAACACATTTTGGAGTAATGGAAAGGCAATATTCAACAAAAAATGCTACAATTGTAGTAAACATGGTCATAAAGCTAATGAATGCAAGGAGAAACAAAAATTTGAAGGTAAATGTCACAAATGCAAGAAACAAGGTCACAAGGAATCTGAATGCAGATCCAAACCATTCAATCCAACTGAACAAATTGTCAGAGCAATATTTGGTTGGGATTACAACACTTGGTGTAGATGTCACTATTGTGAAGAATATGGACACATTGGCATAGACTACACAAGGCATCACTTACGAAAAAGAGATTCAATAGTAAGATGTTACACATGTACTAAAATTGGTCATATAGCTAAAACCTACATGAACATAGGAAGAGCTAAAGATGATAAGAAAGCTAAATCTAATAACATCAAGAAGCAGATGAGACAGAAATGGATTCCTAAATCTACCAAGTAGAATAGTCCAAATGATGGCAATGTCACTCAAGAAGTGGGTGACTCCACCATTTCCAACTAGATTCTTCAAGGAGGGATTGGAACTGCATCTTCAAGCTATATTTTGAGTAGTTCCAAATGGAAGAAAGTAGAAGATCCAAATTAGTATTCTAGATACAAAAGGATCACATGAGTTTAGTTCATACTAAGCGAGGTTAGTCACATGAGTTTAGTTCAGATTGAGCATTACAATGACTAGGGTCTGGTCATTCCCAAAACAAAATTTTTCATGAATCCTTCTCCCTTGTCATAGTATGATATTACACACCCCTCCTCCTTTTACAACACTTGGTTTGAATTATTCCTCACATTCAAACCCCAAGTCCTTCCTTTCTCTATTGTGATTGCCTAACTAAGTATCAAAGACTTGCCAAGGGCATCACATTTAAATTTCTTAACACACTTTCTAGGGCCCCAAAAACTATGTACATTATGTACACTAACTCCTCTCCCATTTTCCCTAAATCCATGAATAACTCACTATAGGAACTCATAGGGGAACCATTATTGCATAGAAAGCCAAAATTGAGCCAACATACATGAAATTTACAAAGGAATTTCACAACCTGCTTAAAGAAATACCTACAAAATTGAAACTTGAATGGAAAATTACAACAACACAAAAAATAAATATCCAACACTAGATTAAAAGTTTCAATCCATAATTATGTATAGGCAATCAAAAACCTCGAAAATTGTTAAAATTAAACTAGAAATCATGGATCTAATTGCACAAAATTTTTTGTTTACAACTCCCAAGCCTTGTGATGTGTTTATTTCATGGTTGTATAAGCTCCCAAAGAGGTTTTAGGTAGTTTAGCTAACCACCAACCTCTTTCTTTCATTTTACAACTTTTTATCAAAAAGTTGTCGAGCAACTTTTCCAAAAATTGCACAATTTTGACAACTTTTAACATCTTTGAGCAATTTGGCTCTCCTTGATTTTGGAACCTCCAAACCTATCTACTTTGACCCATTAATTATTTATAGTCATTATTGGGCCTCCAAGTCATCCATTGGCATGATTTTTCCCATTTTGGCATTATTGACAATTTTTGCACAATTGTAGCACAACTAACATCTTTTTGACTTATTTTCCCTTTCTTACTCCAAATGAGAACTTAGGAGCCCCAATCCATACAATATGATCTAATAACATAATGTAGGACAATATGGTTTACAAACCATACTTTCCTAATGTTTTCATGGTTGTAGACCCATAACCCATAACACAAGTAACACTAAACAAGCACATCAACAACTGCTAAAATGGAAACTTTTCCCAGGAGAAAACTCCAAAAAAACATGACCTTGAAAGGTCCAAACTCACACTTCACTTCTAACTTGGTTAGGGTCAGTACATGCCAAAAAAACCCCCTAGAACCAAAATGAGAGTTTATTGACTAGGTGCCCCTACACCATACTCTCCCAAACAAAAAGAAGTTAATCCGTCCTTGGATTAAATACCTTGAAGTAAATTCCTAACCTTTTGAAATATGTCTCTCTAATCCAAGTGGCATCAACATCATCCTTTCCAATCTATTTGACAAGATTGTCTAAGGATTCCTTCTTCGTAGTCTGTTTGTAGACTCCTAAATCTAGTATCTTATCTGCTTGCAGAGGTGGAGCAGGGCTTAGGTGGAGCTTTGATACATCTTGTTTCACCTCTTGGAGACTCTTATTAGAATCTTGGGTATGGCCTTTTTAGGAAATCAAAACTATTATATTGAAGACGGGTGGCAAACTTAAGTCTACAGGCAACACAACCTTATAAACATTGTTCCCATATTTTGCAAGTATTTTACAAGGACCTAATATTTTCATCTAGTTCTTGTTTGGTATCCCTTTGGATACTTGTGTTTTTTTCATATGCACCATCACAAGGTCTCCTATATTAAATTTTACTTCTCTCTTTAGGCATCAATCCTTTTCTTCAATTTGTTAGCATTTTCATATAGTGTCTTCCTGGCACTTTCATGGAACTCCCTCATGCATTGGGAAATTCCTTTGCATAGCCACTTCTTCAAACTCCATCCTTTAATTCTCTCAACTCAAAAAGTCCTCTAGGATACAAACCATAAACTATTTCAAAAGGAATCTTACTTGTTGATCTATTTACTATATCATTGTAGGCATACTCAGCCTGCCCAATGAGTTGATCCCAAGTCTACTCATACTCCTTTGTTAGGAACCTTAGTAAGTTGTTAAGACTCCTATTACTCACCTCTATTTAGAAATTATTCTATGGGTGATAGGCAGATCCAAAAGACAAGTTAGTCCTAAGCCTTCTCCATAGTGCTTTCAAAAAGTGGCTCATGAATTTGGTGTCTCAATCTGAAATAATGGTCATGGGTAGACCATGGATCCAACCACCTCTTTGAAGAATAAATGAGAAATTTTATGAGTATCATGTATAGTCTTGCAAGGTACAAAATGGGCCATCTTACTTAACCTATCCACAATCACATAAATGCTATCATACCCATGCCTTCTCCTTGATAGACCAACTACAAAGTCCATATGTATACACTCCCATGGCCTAGTAGGGATTGGAAGTGGTTGGTAAAGACCAGAATTTGAAAATGTTTCCTTTGTTTTTTCACAGACTACCCAACCCTCAACATACTATCTAATATCTCTAGTAACCCTAGGCCAAAAATAAAACCTAGTGACTAACTATTGAGTGTTATTGACTCCAAAATGACCACTAAGTACCCCATTATGCTTCTCTTTCATCAAATTCTCCATAATAGACCCTCTAGAGACACAAAGTTGACTAAATTTAAGCAATAGAACATTCTACAATGTATAATAAAAAAAATCACCATGAAAGTTGTTTTTGAACTCCTTGCATACTTGTATATTTGAGAAAAATCTTCATCTTTAGTATATAGGTCTTTGAAGATTTCAATTCATTTGCTTTGTAGTTGGATTTCTTGGACTATAAAGAATCTCCTATCGATAATATGGCTAGCAAATGTGGTAGTGTTTTGATTAAGTAAAAATGAGTTTTAAAGGACTTGAAACCTTTTACAAAGTAGCATAGAAATAAAAACTAAGAAACCCAAAAGAACTGTGCATCAACACCAAGAGTGAAACAAGCTAAAACAAGTAGATAAAAATAATGAGCTAGAAAAGAAAGCAAAAAGAAAGAAAAAAGATAGTACAAAACTAGCTATAAGGTCTTCAGTAGATCTGTTGCCTAATCTACAAGGATATTCATATTTTCTACAAAAGCCTTTAGATCATTCATTCTTTTGGCTTCAACACCCTCTGTCTTCTTCAAGTTGGCTCTTGTGCACTTTCTAGGTCCTTGATCATCTTTCACTTCCTTGGATCCTTGACATTTCTCTTTTTCAATTTTTTATAGGAAAGTGTTATATTTTCAGCCACTATCTTTAGAATAGAGCAATTTTGATATGCCAGTTTCTTGACCGTTGTCTCCATATTAACCACTCTATTATCTAGACCATCTAAAATTTTATGGAAATCTTTAATAAGTTGATCTAGAGTTTTATTTTTGACTTCAGGGGGTATTAAATTATTAACCTCTTCAGTGTTACCAATCACCTCAAAAAGTTTATCAATATGTTATCCTAGAGTTCTCTCCCCTCTAGTAGTTTTGTTGAGCTGGTCAAATTCTCTAACAATGTCCTACATCTACTACTACAAGATATTAATCTCCTTCTTAATCATCCCTAGATTTCCAAAAATCCCTTTCAAAAACCCTTGTTCATCATTTCCCTTGTTACAAGTAAAGTCATCCTCGTTCTCACCAACATTATCTCTTTCATAATCAGTCTCCACATGCCCTTTAGCATCCATCTTCTCTTAGTGAAGTGAATTTTTTTATTTTCACTCCATCCTCTTAAGCAGAGGTTCATCATTAGAAGGTTTCCTTGGGCTGCTATCCATTATCTTCCCCTTGTTTTTAGAGACCTTACCAACAATACCCCTTTTCTCATTCCCCTCTTCCAACTCCTCTTCAGAATTTGTATCCACATCTGAATCAATTTCCTTAATCTTCCTCTTCTTCCCAAATGAGCTACTAGGCTCCATATTTTTCCTCCTCTTAACCTCAGTCTCCTCAATCTCATCCTTTATGTCTTTATCAAAGCCCTCATCTTATTCACTCCCCTCTGTCTCACATTTCATAGTTTTCTCACTAAACAGGGGTATATCCATCTTTTTTTATTTAATGAGGTTCATAACTAGCACCATTAAACCCTCGCAATAGGCATGGTCACCCTCAAAATCATTCTAGATAGCTAAAATTGTAGTTCCTAATGATTTACTAAGGTGGAAGGGAAGATTAAGCCTAACCCTATGCCTAAAATGTTTACTAGCATAAAGTGGTACCCAAATATCTTAGTAAAGTGGCCACCAAAGTTAAGTATTCAATAAGAAAAAACATGACAAATATCCAGGGGTGAGATATAGAACCAAGGCTAAAATAAGAATTACCAATTTTAACCAATCTATTTTGTTCCTTTGCAATTTCTACAAATTCCTCCACTACTCAATATGAAAGCTTCTTGTCTTTGTAAAAGTTGATCCCCTCTGTATCAAGGCCCATAGCTTTTTCTATGATGTCCTTAGTAATCACCATTCCTTGATTACCCACTAGAATGCTCCCATCCTTCCATGCTTTAATGAATTTGTGAGTAATAGATGACTTAATGCCTTTAAGCTTCTCCATAATACCTATAAACTTTCCTTATTCCAAAATATCCCAAGTCTTCTTCTTTTTCTAGTCCTTACCACCAACTAGTTTGACTCTCTTTCTCCTTCCTCCCATTTTCTACAATCTATTGTAGATTTTCACAATCTCAGAGCACACATTTAGAAAGAAAAGCCTAGTGTCAATATTAAAGCTGAGGGAATTGATACATAAACATGCCCCCAACTGTGTGGCAATGAATAAAAAGTCTCTATCCATCTAATCATAATCTATGCCTCCCCAAATCTACCCAAGTAATAATTAATACTTATATTTTTATTCATCATTAATAAACCTTTTTTTCCTACTTCTCACCTTATCATACTCAATCAAGGATACACCTTTGAAAGGGATATCAACAACATGATTTCAAATCAGCTTTTCTTCACTTTTACAAGCCATATTCATAGCCCAATTAGCAACATGATTAGTTTATCTATAGTTATGAGTGATGACGAAAGTCTAAAAAGAATTAATTAAAAAAATGGACATAAAAATAATATTATGAATTTTCCAAGAAGGATTGTTAACTTTATTGAGACAATTAATAATATTGAGGAAGTCTCCCTCTAGCCAAATCTTGTCCAAATTCATATTGGCAAAATTAAGACCATAGAGAGTAGCACTAGCTTGCACCACATGATTCATTTGTTTCCAAATATGGATGGCCATCATACCCAAACTTTCCCCATTCATGTTTCTAATGATGACACCACATGCTGCCATCCCTGGGTTTCCCTTCAAGGTCCCATCAAAATTAATCTTACACCAGCCCTGAGGAGGGAAATCCCACCTATCCAGATCCCTAAGGTTATTCCCATTTTGAGAAATACTTAACCCATCCAAATTCCATTTCTTAATCAAATTTTCTTACCAATCTATCTAGGGTTGATGTCCTTTCCCAACAGTCCTAATATTCCCAATCACTAGATGCTCGATCTTATGGAACAACTAGACAATGTTAGTCTCCTTACCCCTAAACACCCTATCATTTCTTTCCTTCCACACTCCCCAACAAAGAAAAGGGAGGATAAAGTTCCAAAGCTTCATAATTAGCATATTACAAGTAGGAGACTTCCATCCTTTAAAGAACTCTTGAATAGTAAGGGGAAGACCCAAATTAAATCTAGCAAACCAAATATCCTTTCCCATAACCTTCTAGTATAATAGCAGTGAATAGTCAGATGATTAACTAACTCTTTTGCTTCCTTGCAAAGATAACAACTATTAACAAAATTCATACTTCTCTTCATCCAATTATCAATGGTTAGAATTTTATCTTGAAAAAGAGTCCAAAAAAAATGTTAACTTTAGGGGTCATTCCTTTATACCAAGGTTTAGCCCAGCAAGGTACCTAATATTCCTCAAAAGCATTGGTATATAAAGATGAAACAAAGAACAATCCATTGGGATTATACTTCCATATTAAAGTATCCTCCTCTTGAATTAAAAAGACAAAATTTAGGATTGTGTTGAGATCATTAAGATTGATATCCACTCTATTAAGGTTAACCTATTTCTCCTCTTCCCAATAATCAACAATAGAGATTCCAAACAATTTCTTACATTGATCCATAAAACCATTCCACCTCTAATTAGAACTAAGGGTGTGATCAAGAATCCGAAAATCATCCCAAATAGAATATTTATACCATTTCTAGCCTTGCATCTAACTCCTTTATTTATAATCTACTTATTTTTCTAAACATGTTTTCAGATTTCATAACCCCCTTCGGAAACCTCATTACTAAGGAAGCGGTTAAACCCAAGGTTCTCTCTATTATATTTATCATTCCAAATGTCTCTACATTCTCCCTCCTCTTAACACCATCTCCAAATAAGCTAGTAAGAATAGAATCATTCATTGTTATAACCCTTCTTATACCAAGACCTCCTTTGTTGATAGGCATGCAAACTTTATCCCAAGCAACTAAAGCCATTCTTTTTTTTTTCTCCATGTGCATCCATCATTTTTTTTTTTTGAATCTTCTCAATTGTTAAATAAAACTTCTTGGAAATCTTAAAAATACTCAAAGCATACAAAGGAAAACTTTGCAACATGGATTTAAGAATAGTTACCTTTCCGACCTAGCTAAGGAGGGATCCTTTCTTGCTAGCTAATTTTGAATGGATTTTGTTGATAAAAGAATTTTAGAAAGTCTTAAGAGGGTTAAGATAGAAATGTGACCAAAGATATGATCCTAGAAGGGTACCAATATCATAGCCAATGATTCTTTTAATTTTATTTTGTCTATTTTCATTGACATTGATAAAATAGATCACACTATTATTCTAATTTATAATCTAACTAGTAGCCTACCCATAATCCTCAAGAACTCTCTTGATGTTTGTCACATTTCTCATAGAAGCTTCTCCCATAACAATTGATTCATCCAAAAATTGCTAATGAGAGAAAGTAAGATTCTTAGAGGAAGGTCAAAGCCCAAAAAATTCTCCAAAGTAACCATTTTTTCCATATATCTACCTAAGCATTCAGCCATGAGCATGAAAAGGATAGGAGAGAGTGGATCTCCTTGTCTTAACCCACAAGAGGCTTGGAAGAAAGGAGTAGGAGAACCATTAACCATCACAGAGAAGGTAGAAAAGGAAACCAACAAAAGGACCATCTCCAAAAATCTCTTATTAAATCCAAAGGCTTCCAGTCCACCCTATCATAATCTTTTGATAAATCTAGCTTAAGGAGGAACCCCTCCTTCTTAGATTTGGTAAGGAAATGGATATTTTCATGCACTGTGATTATAGAATCCAAAATCTTCCTATTAGGAACAAACCCATTCTATTGTCTAGAAATTAGATTAGAAAGAATAGATAGAATTTTGAGAATAAGAACTTTGGAAATGACCTTGTAAAAAGAGTTACAAAGACTAATTGGTATAAATTGGGGGTAAAAGCACAGATCTGTGTCACTGTTTGTGATACCAAAACTTGTTTTGGTCAAATCTCATTTCTCTATCAAAACTCAAATTTTTTCAAAAACTAAAAATACCCTTTTATAGATCTCAGATTCAATATCATCATTATATAATTTTTTGAGTGTTTTGATTAGTTATAATATGTTATAATCTCAAAGTATTATAAGTCAATATTTCAACATTTCAGAAGATGCTACCTCAAAAAAGGAAAAAAAATAATAAATCATATTAAAAAAATTAAAAATTTATATTTTTCTCTAGAGGAGAGAATCCTCTTCATGAATATGTAATTTTTTTTCAAGAAGGTATAGATTTGATAGGAAAGTTTTGACGGGAGGAAAAAACTATTGGATTCTGATAAGGTCAAACTTGAGTACTTATAACAAAGAAAATATACATCAAAAATAATTATTTCTTTTTTTGTGCACTAGCTATGCATGTCATCTATAAGATATTTTCAAATCAGAACAAAAAAAGATGATTTGCATATACTTGTTTGACGGGAACTACACCCTATATTTTTTACAATTAAAAAGTGGACTTCAAAATAAAATAAAATGAATAAATTCTTACTCAAAAAATTTATAAAAATTATAGGCATAAAATTCATCCAATTCTACACATTTCATCAGTTTACATCATCTTCATATTTTAAACACAAATACCATTTTTTTTGTCACTAATGTTGAATTATCACATTCTGATATCACATTTCTTTATAAAAGGTGACACAGGTTTGTGCTTTTACCCTTGGTCCAAACAATTTTCCCCAAGTTTTTTGGGAATCAAAGCAAGAAACGTACCATTTAATTCCTTCAAGAGTTTCCTAGACCCAAAGAACTCTTTCACACTATTAAAGATACACCCTTGAATAATGTGCTAGTACTTATGAAAAAAGAGTAAAGGGAATCCATCTAAACCAAGAGATTTGTCTCCTTCAAAGGAAAAAAATGCCCTTGTAATTTCTTCATTGTTAGGGATAGCAGTAAGATTTCTATTTTGTTCATTGGAAATGCAGTTTGGAATACACTCTAGAAATGCCTTTTGCTTTTCCTTATCCAAATTGGGATTAATTTCTAGTAAATTACTAAAAAAAATCATGGCTTCCCTTTATATTTCTTTATCATCATCAGTAAGAACCCCATGAACAATAACCCTAGGAATATTGTTATCCATTCTATGCCTGAAAGTAGTCATATGAAAGTATTTAGTATTCTGATCCCCCACACTTAAAAATACTTTTTTAGGCCATTGTCTCCAACATATCTCTTCCTTATTAATTATATCATGCATTTCAATAATTTTCAAATCTTCCTCCTTCCTAGACACATTTTATATCATGCATTTCAATAATTTTTTTGGTCTTTAAAAGTAGAAAATTTTATGGAAAATTTAAACATAGTTTTTCCCTCCACTTAGATATCCTAGCATTCTTTAATAAGGTCTTCCAGCCCAAGATGGAGAGTCCACATCTTCTCAAATTGAAAGGGATAGTTCTTCTTACTCATAATAGGACTAGCCAAGAGAAAAATGGGGTACTAATCCGAACCTACTCTAACTTGCATAGAGAGGGAATATTTGTACTTCAAAAACCAATTATTACTCATAAGGGCTCTATCCAATCTTACTTGGATTATGTCCTTCTCCAATCTTTTGTTAGTACAAGTATAATATACCCCATGCAAGTTCATCTCATGTAAAAGATGACTATCAAAGAACTCCATCAACTCCATTCTGCTATGAAAATTAGTCTAGCTACCTCCCTTCTTCTCAATCTCTTTCAGAGGTATTAAAGTCCCCCACAATAATCTAGTTTTCATCCACAAATTTCTTCCTTTGATTAGAAAGAGCATCCCAAATCACTTTCCTTCCCCATTTAGGTTTGGGGCATAAATGTTAGTTAAAACCCAAGAAGTCCCATCCTTTATATTAGAAAATCTAATATTCCTCATATTCTTGTTCTGAGATATAAGTTCTATAGAAATATATCTATTATTCCAGAAATTGGACATGCCCCCAAAAGCTCCATCAAAGTCTCCCCCAAAAAATTTTCTACTTTTAAAGACCAAAAAACCTTCAACCTTTTATTTTAACATTTTAGTTTCTTAAAGAAGAACCATATTTGGCTTATTATCCCTATTCATATTCTTCACCATATATTTCTTGTGAGGATTATTTAATCCTCTAATATTCCATGATATAAACTTCATTTCTTATGGAAATATTTTGAAACAAAGATAATCCTCTGAGTACCATCAGCAATACTTTTATTTGTCTCCACAATTCTTTTCTACACATTAGAAGGTCTTCCTACAGATGTAGAAGTTAGGCCAACATCCCTTGATTTTATACCCTTCCCAACTGTAGTGAAAGGTAGACAACTATATCTAGCTTTTTTACTCTTGATATTTCTATTTTTAGTGGTCTTTCCATTTGGAGTGCTGATATGTGTAATATCCCCTATCTTATTACTCCTTGTATTCTTGATTAGCAAAGCATTCTCTTTGTTTTTTTTAAGGGATATCTCCTCCTTTTTCAATCTTAAAAGCTTCTTAGCCCCCACTATAGTCCATGCTACTTCAGTTTCTTCCTCCTCACCCATCAAGGATTTAGAAATATCTTTAGTATCCCCCCACTTTTGGTTTCCATCTATGGATAAAGATTTTGTAAGGGGTTTCTTCTTGACAAGAGTTTCTTTTCTAGAATAGCAAAATATTGAGTATCATAAGATTCAATATCCTTACTATTAGTAGAAAAAATATGACCATCTTCTAAGAACTCTTCAATTTAAATATCACACTCCTCTTCTTCCACCCCTTTAGTGGATCTACCCTTTATCACAAGGCTATCCTCCAACACTAAAGCAACAACCTCCTCAACTCGAACCAAAGGTGTTTGTTCTAGGTTCTCCAATACTTCATTAGAATTCATCTTTGTAGATACCACCTAATCACTGACCTTGGATTCCATATTCATCTTATCCTTGCACACTCCCTATTGAAGAGGACCTTTCACAGAAAAAATTTCTTCAGCACCAACCATATCCTTAGTTCCTTTACGAACCCATATTTTCTTAGATTTTTTTTGGGAGTCAATTAATATCGAGAAACTCTTTTCCCAGCAACCCAATTTTTTTATAGTAAAAGTAGGAAAAGGTGATGGATCCATACTAAATCTTTTGATTCCATACTCCCAATTTAGATATGAGTGAAATAACCTCAAGCATATTAACTCCTTGAAAAACTCCTATATAGATTGTAGCATAGGTTAATCTCCTTCTAACAACTATGACTAGGTCCATGGGTAGAAGTTCATCAAAAACATTAGCAATACCCTAAAAAAATCCTCCACCCAAAACTCCAAAGGCATACTTGGAAGTATAATCTAAATAAGAGCTTGAATGAGTGACTCATCCTAAGTATTCAAATTTGGAGACCATTTTTGCAAAATCAAGGTATCCTTAACCACAATCCACAAATCATTGCATAAGATTTCCCTTTTATCTTCCTCACATGAAAAGATAGAATATAAGCATCCTTTAGACATGGCCATAATGTCCACCTGACCTTTCAAGTCCTATTTCCTTCTAACAAAGGCATGGATCACCTCTATATTTGATCTAGCACCTAAAAACTCCCGACACGATTTGAATCCATTCTAGAAATATTCCTATCAATAATTTGATTTGGAATCTCTAGAATAAATGTACCTAGTTTAGAAAGAGAAATATTTTTAACTAGAGGAAAAGATGACTTACCTACCAGTAGATGTAGTAGTTTTGTCATTTATGGAAACATACATTTTTCAGTATTTCATTATTAAATCTATGTTAGAAAATTAACTAAGTATTGGAAAGTTTTTCAAAGCATAGAGAGAGTTTTGGTATGTATGGATGATAGAGTTTGAGATAGGTTGTGTGTAGTTGAGGAATGATCAAAGGAAGCATCTTGATGATGTATGCTAGTTCAAATTTTTGTATAGACAATGCATCATTAGTTATAGAGGAATTACTTGTACAGGTAATTAACTGAGTACAATAGAGCATGATAGTATAATTGATTGTATAACTTACAGAATTAATTTGTTATCAAAATAATTACTGAACCATGATGGGCCAACATCCTATATATTAAACCCAAAGTCATTTTATAATTATCTAAGTGTTTGGAAGCATCAAGGATGACTAAGAAGGGATCTATTAATCTATGAGGTATAAGTAAAGATTATATATTGCATAGTTAGTTAGAATGTGAAAGGTAATACAAACTATTGGGAAGGAAGTTCATATGATATGTGAGCCTTGTATGATATGTGATTTGGTATATGATGAAAGGATTCACAAAGTATAGAAGTGAGATAGTATTATATGTATATCTACTCTTTTGAAGAGACTTGTGTGTATATTTCATGCTAGGGAAGTGAGCTCTTCTTGTATACATTGTAATTGTTCCTCCAAATCCTAATAGGGTTGAAGCAATTCCTAATAGGATTGGGGATTTTAATAAGGCATAGTCCTCTAACAAGGACTCAAGACACAATATGTATTTGATAGACTCATAATAGGGTCAATATCCTTAACATGATTCTTTTGTTTAGTGTATCATCTTGTGGGTATCATTCCCATTAGGGTTTTCCCTTGGACAAGGTTTCACTGGTTAACAAATAATGGTGTTATGATTTCTCTATGTGTATGGTTCTATGTATTGTTCAATATTGTTGGTTTACTTTCTTATGCAAGCTATATAGTAATTAAAAATATCCAATTGTGGGAACAGGTTTGTAGAATATTGATTCCCCCCCCCCACCCCTCTCAGTATTATCTATTTCTAACAATTGGAATCAAAGAATAATTACTTAGAAGAGGCTTAACATCTTGACTATGATCCCTATGGCTATAGAATAGTTGAAGATAAATATTGAAGAAGCTCTTGAGAAAATTGATCTTCTTGCTAGAGAAAGAGATAACATAATAGATGGGTATGAAGATGTAAAAGTTTACATTGGCAAATTGAAAGATAAGATCGATGATTAAGATCTAGGAAGGAATCTAAATAGTAGACTACTAACAATGATGAAGTAGGAACTCTCAAGAAAGAAAATGAGATCTTGAAGCATGAGTTGAAAATTGTTGAACTTGAGTCTGAAGAAAGATAATTGTAAGACTGAACTAGATCTGAAATCTAAGAATGCAAACCTAAGATCCCAATTGTCTTAAGTAACATCTAAACTAGATTCTATTAAGATAGAGTATGTAAAATTAGAAAAGTACAATATTATTGTGAAAGAAGAATTAACACAAGATAAACAATAGTTAGAGAAGCTTTATTACAGTAGTGAGAAAATTGATGAACAATTATTTTACCAAAGATCTTCTTATGATAAGAAAAGCCTTGGATATCATATTGGAGAAAAGTCAACGAAGAAAATTGAAATTAGAAAAGAACCAAATTTAGCTGTTGAGACTCCTAAAAAAACTTATCAGAGTAGGATAAAATCAAGCATATCCATAGAAGTACCTAAAGAAATAGAGAAAATCAATCTATCTGAGAAACATGATGAACCTAAGAAAACAAAACAATCACCTAAGGAAGTTAGACATGAATTCAAAGATAGATGTTTTATATGAAATGAAGTTGATCATATAAAGAGAGATTGCACACATAAGAATTTTAAACCTATCACTAATTTTTGTTGCTATAATTTTCATGATTATGGTCATAAAGTAGTAGATTGTAAGAATCCTAAGTTTGATAGTAGTAATGGAAATAGTAGAATGTTTAGGAACACTAACCTTACAGGTAATGAAAGAGGGAGATCACAAAGAAGATCTAATGATGGTGAAAGACATAATGGAGGAAGGAACTAGGTTGTATGTTACAAATGTACTAACACTAGACATATTATAAGGAATTGCAAAGCACCTGATAGTCAGAATGGAACCAAGTAGAGAAGGAATGCATCTATATTTTAGTTATGCAATAACTTTGGACATACAAAAAAGTTTTTCTAAATGGATAAAGAAAATTTCAATAGGAATCCTAATTACGAAAGGAAAGATAACAAAAAAGATAGAAGAAATGATAGTGGCACTAATAACTGTCAAAAGGAAACACTTAAAGATCATGTTGATGGATTCAAGGAAGCATTTGTGAAAGCTAATAATCTAGAAAGTTCTTATATAGTTTAATAAGGGTAGTATTTTGATGCACCAGATGGAAGATTAAAATTGGCAGTTGTTTGTAACTCATCCTATTTGAATTAAGCATTTCCAATAGAAGTAGAGCATCAACTGATCAAAACTAATGATAGAAACAGAAATAGAAGTTGCGCAGTCATCAGAAGGTAGAAGACATAGTGAGGGAGCTATGGTAAAGTGTGTAAGTATTTGTATGATCACAATAAGTTGCATGAAAAAATAAAGCTTAATGGTAATTAGAAACAATTTGTGGAGATAAAGTAGATACACATTTAATGTAAAGTTAAAATTGAAATTATTTAAGGATTGCAAGAAAGATTGTCATTACCATTTGTTTGTGTAAATATTTTGGAGAATTTGTGAGCAATTTGACAATGAATTGTGAGTGAATTGAAGCATTTGAAAGTGTGAAGTTGAAAAAGCCCTATTACACATTAACTAAGGTATTTTATAAAGCTTTTAGTTGGAATTTTTAGTAAATTTAGTTAGCATTATGGAAAGCCAGCCAATATGTAATTTTAGTGAGAGACCAAGGTAAAATTTTAAGAAGCACAAAATTTGTTTCTCTTATTGATGATCCTTTGGGAGAATTCTCTCAAATCCCACCTAATGTACTTCATGTAGAAGATGTGAGAAGCTAAATTTACTATAAATTTAAGAGTATTGGTGATGAAGACATTCACAAGGATTTCGAAGTTATGTGCAATGGTAACCTAATCCTTTAACCCAAGTACACATACTTGAATGAGCTAAACCTAATCAAATATATATTTTTTTTATAGAATTTGGTAATAACAAGTGGAGTTCATGAGGAAATGTTTGGGGTAGGTAAAATACCCATTATATTTGATAATAACCTAATTCCATAAGGTCTCTTGACTAAGAAATGAAGGGTGTAACCTCATAAATGATAGTAATGCTAGAAAGATAGTTGAAAATTTGAATATATAGATTACTAAGAATGACACTTTTGTGTAATTAAATAAATATTATAGTCTATATAGCAACATGGATAGAAGGCAACTAGAAAATGCTATAGTAGGAAATATGATTCTAAGGAATAAAAGATTTGATAGCATTCATAAAAATATATTTGAAGATTTGTACAATAGGTTACTTAATAGAAAAATAAGAATAGTAGAAGAAGATATGAAACTGAGAGAAAATATGATTAAGAAATTGTGTGAAGTCAACGCTGATGAGGATATAAAAAGAATTATGAAAGTATTGAACCCTTGCTATAGAATAAAAGAATAGCTATTATTCTTATGGGAGGTAATTGTGAAGAGGTAAAGAAGGAAACTAAAGAAGCCATACTTAAGTATATGACTTCTATGCCAAAAACTACTAAAGGAAGTGCACAGCTAGAAAGTGCAAGTCCTATGTACAATGAGGCTAGTACACCTACTAATGATGTAGAAGAGGTTGAGGAATTTCAAGAAATTAACTCACCTCAACATATAGTTATTAGTACTGAATCCATGCAAGTGGATAGTACTCACATAACTGTAGATGCTAAAAAGAATCCTTTTGTAGAATATGGGACCAACATTGTTGGCAATATTATAGCTTATTCCAACTCAGATGAAGAGGATGAAAGTATAGAAAAGAAGAAGATAGAGGAAGAGAAAAGAAAGAAGGAAGAGAAAGAAAAAATAATAGAAGAGGAGAAAATTAAAGTTGAGGAAGAAAGAATGAAAGAAGAAGAGAAGGAGAAGAACAGTCAAGAGGAAGAGAACAAAAGTACTAAACTAAAAGAAGTCACACCCATTCTAGCAACTATCCTAGTAGTAGCATTTACTATATTTCCTATATTATTTGATGAGGATAATGATTAGAAATGAATCCTTAAGCAATTTATTGAAGAAGAACAAGTCTATGAAGACTTTGGAGAGAGCATTAGAAGAAGTTTTGGAATGAATTTAGAAGATAGTACAACTCACTGTTACAAAACTAGATATTTAGAGGAAGGAAAAAGAGATGATGAGATCTTTTGATGTAGAATTCACCACTCTATCTGATATTTCCTTAGTGGAAGCTCAAACTAAGCATGATGCATCATTGTTTGACATAGTATGCACTAGTGTTAGGAATGACTTGCAAACCTTGAATGTTTGTATAAGGGAGCTAAGAAGAGCTTACATGAAGGGAAGAAATTGTATGGTTGTCATACAATTACTTGTCAAATTTTGATGTACAGATCAAGAGAAGAATGAGTGAGCTCCAAACACTCACAATAAGTTTTATACAGCAACCTAATGAAAGTATTGAAGGCATCAAAGCTGAAATGGAGATAGTTCACAATGTTATCAAAGGCATTGAATTTGAAAAGCAGAAGGTAATAAAGAGATTCTTTGTTCTTAGAGAATATTTCTCTCCTAAATTTATCATTTCGTAGCTAAGGCATCCTATGAAATTTTTTCTTATACTAACTTGAGCACAGTTGAAGTTGTATCTTATGCACTTTGTGCACTTGTCAGTATATATTATATAGTTAAAGAGAGCTCAAAGAAGGATCTTGAAAAGATCAAACTTGGTTTTGTAGAATGTATTTCAAGAATTTCAAGTTGATTAGAGGAAGGTAACACAATTATTTTTGTCACCTTTGTCATTAATGTCAAAGGGGGAGAAGAATGTATAGGAAAATTGTATAAAAGATGCATATACATGTAAGGGGGAGCTTATCTATGTATATAGGAAATAATTGTAAAGGAGTGATAAGGAATCTAATGATCCATCAAGACATGAATAAAATGTTCACACTTTGAAAGCTAATCTAAACTAGTTACTTTTTGTATTTATTGTTGTTTTGTATGACACTATTTTGGGACTTAGCCAATTTTCCCAAATGTTGCCATCAACATCAAAGGGAGAGATTTTTGGAAACATGGTTGAGTACTTGTGGTAGTTTTTTCATTTATGGTAACACACATATTTTGGTATTTCATTATGAAATTAGTGATAGAAAATTGTCTAAGTATTAGACAATTTGCAACAACACAAAGATACTTTTGGTATGTATGGATGGCAATGTTGAAGTTACAACACACACATTTGAGGAAGGATCAATGATAGTTTTTTGATGAAGTATGTCAATGCATAGGTCTATACAAATAGTATGAAATTTGTTACAGAGGAATTACCATTATAGGTAATTAGCAGAGCGAAACAGAGCATAACAGTATAACTTACTATACAGCTTAAGGAATTATTTTGTTATCAAAATAATTACTTATCCTTGATTCTCCAACATCCTAGATGTTAACCCCAAAGTAATTTTATAATTAGCCAAGTGTGTGGAAAAATCAAGGCCGATTAAGTAGATTTTTTTTAATCTATGAGGTATAAGTAAAGATTATATCTTGTGCAACTAGTGAGAATGTGAAAGGTAATATGAACAATTGATAAGTTTATATGATATGTAAATCTTGTATAATGCAAGATCTAGTATAGGATTAGAGGATGTGTAAATTATAATAGTGAGATAGTATTGTATGCACATCTACTCTTGTGAAGAAACTTATTTGTGTATTTCATGTTAGGGTAGTGGGCTCTTCTTGCATACATTGTAATTGTTCCACCAACTCCTAATAGGATTGAAGAAACTCATAATGGGGTTGAGGCTTTTAACAAGTCTTACTCCTCTAAAAAGGACTCAAGAAACTATATGTATTTGATAGACTCCTAACAAGGTCAATATCCTTAATAAGATTCTTTTGTTTATTGGATCATCTTGTGGGTATAATCCCCATAGTAGTTTTCCCTTGACCAAGGTTTCCCTAGTTAAAAAAAAAATGGTGTTATGAGTTCTCTATGTGTATGTTTTTATTTACTACTCAACATTGTTGGTTTACTTTCTTATGTAAGCTATAAAGTAATTAACAATATCCAGTTGTGGGAAAAAGTCTATAAAATATGAACTCACACCCCCCCCCCCCCTCTAACATCTCCTACTTAATGCATGAGCTACCTTATTCTACAACCCCTTCCTATGTTTGATGGTAAATATTTAGGCTTGTAGGTACTCCACCCACTTAATATGCTTATTGTTGAGTTTGTCTTGAGAATTAAAGAAACTAAGAGCTTGGTTGTCTGAATATACAACAAATTCCTTTGGAAGCAAGTAGTGCCTCAATTTTCTTAGAGCTTGGACTATAGCATATAAATTTAGGTCATAAGAAGAGTACTTCCTTTTGGCATCATTGAGCTTATCACTATGAAAAGCCACTAGCCTTCCTTCTTGGCCTAGAACATCCCCAATAGATACATTACTAACATCGCACTCTGCTTGGAAAATTTTGTCAAATGTAGGAAGTACTAGTATAGGTACTCTTCTCTTTGAGTGTCTCAAACCCATGACCAGCTTGTGGGGTCAATTGAAACTTTTTCTTCATGCCTCCCTTGATTGTATCTAACATAAGAGCACATATGACATTGAAATGTCTAATAAACTTCCTATAATACTGTGTCAAACCATGGGACCTTCTCACACCTAATGTAGTCCTAGGAGTAGGCTAACTTAGATTGGAATCTACCTTCTCTTGACCCATTTTGTGGTTACCTTGAGATAAAACAAAGCCAAGATAAACTAGCACCTACTTCATGAAGTCACACTTCTCCAAAATGTTCATTATATTTTCTTCATGCAACCTTTTAAAAACAATTTGTAAATGCTTGATATATTCCTCTTTAGTCCTACTAAAAATTACAATTTCATCTAAATAGACTATAATAATTTGGTATAGCTTTGATATGATGTAAGAATTTTCCCGAGGGAAAAATTCACCCAAGACTAAGGAACTCAAGCACAAGCACAATAGTAGACCAAGAGAGTATGATCAATATGAGAATAAATATCTCAAAGCATGTCAAAGCATGTAGATACATACTAGGAGTGCCTATATATAAAGGCCTCTAAGATGCATCTAGAATGGTTCTAGAAAGAACTAGGAGATAAGCATGATAATTAAGCACACGTTCTCCATTGTGCATGAATATACATGCATCAATGAGAGGATAAGTATGATGAGGTGTCCCACATGTAGAGATGTTAACTCAAAAGAGTATGCATACTCCTAGGTGAATAACTAATAAATAATAAAATAATGCATTAACCTAAGTAAACTTAAGTAAAGTGTAAATAGTAAATACTTATTTATACCAACACCCCCCCTTAAGTGTAACTTAGGGGAATGCACTTAAGCTTATGAGAAGCTAGGATGAAATTCATAATGGGTCCTTGCTACTAGGCCATGTTAGGTACCCATGTACATAATGAAATGCGATCTCTCATAAAGTGGAGAAAGAGGGAAAACCTCATGGCAAATTCCTCCCCCAAAAAGAGAGATGGAAAGACAAGATGCATGTATGGATGGAGTAATCAAGAACACCCCCCCCCCCCCATTACAACATACATCAAGTATATACAAGAGAGAATGAGGAGAAGAACAAAATCTCATAAGAGGAAAACGTCCCCTCATAAAAGAGAAGAAGAACAGAGACAAGATAGTCATGCCCCCCAAATGTAGAGTGTCAATTAGTGATAGTTTCTCTGATGTAGAAGCTGATCCAAGATTGTTGAATAATTTTCCTCCCCTTAGAAGAAAAAATAGCATAGGTACATGAGAGATGCTTTCCCTATATGTAGAAAGAATCTTGATGATTAATGATGCCTCTAAAACCCATTCAACTATCCTTATGTCGATACTGACTGTTGTCCCTTCTAATGCTTCTAAAAAGAACACTATTAGATCTAGTAAGGATGTATGTACAACCTGTCCCAAAGAACCTACTATCTCCTCAATTGATAAAGATACCTCTTGTAACTATTGTACATAAGGATCCATAATCACATCAACCTATGAAGATCTATCATGTAGAGAATGGACATGAGGGTTAGAGTTAGCTCTCACAACAACTAAAGAAGGATCTTCTTCATCAAAGAGAAGATGTATATCATTGATGATGTCTCCAAAATATTCTATATATGACTCCAAAAAAAAACTTGAAATATCTACTATGTAGTCATCCTCTAATGCTAGAACTGGAAGACTAGGTGTACTCTACTATGCTAGACCTATCACTGTGGCAATATATGCATGTAGAATGTGCTGACGATGTGACCTCTCCCTACATCTGTTAATAGGATCCCACATATCTAAGTCTATTGAAACACTATTGTTGGTGTCACTATCATTTTCTACAATGTATGAAGTGTGGAGAGGAGTAGAGGATAAGCTTCGTGAACTTTCCTCAAAAGTGAACATTTCTCTCTAGAAAAATCTCATGTGTCTAAGAATCCATAAGTCTGTATGCCTTAACACTGTCTTCATATTTTATGAAAGTACAAGGCCTAGGTGGTGGTGCCTTGCATCCCCTAGAAGATATGTTTTCCCATGCTGGACAACTGAAGACTCTAAAGTGTTTCACAATTGGTTTTCTACCACACCATGCCTCAAAAGGTGTCTTTCTATCTAAGGCATTATGAGGAGACCTATTAAGTATGTGAGTGGCACTTCTTATAGCTTTGTCTTCAAGTGTTGGGTCAAAAAACTTGGCTTGTATCATGCAACATGCCATAGACTTTAGAGTTCATAACCTCAGTGTTGCATCATCTATCTTATGCAGATTGAATGTTGGTGGATTCTAAAGATCAATACCATCAAGTTTGCAAATTTCTTTAAGTCTTGTGTTTACATATTTTCTATCATTGTCCATCCTAAGAACTTTGATGGTTTTCCTTGATTACTGTTCAACATGACTCTTGAAGGCTAGAAATTTTTCCAACACTTCATTCTTGTGATGAAGGAATTAGATCCATGTGTAGCATGAAAAGTCATCAATGAAAGTATGTAGTAACCCTGGCTAACTGATGTCACTACAAAAGGACCTGCTAGTACCATGTGAACCAATTGAAGAAAAACTAGTGCTCTTAAAGACTTCCCTTTATAAAATTCTCCTCTAGATTCATATCCACTAAACATGTTGAACATTCATCCTTAGAAATGTTAATTGTAGGTAGACCTTTGACCACATTGTTTGAGAAAAGTTGCTGAAGATAGAAAAAGGCAAGATGACCATACTACTCATGCCATAATTTGATTTGTTGATGAGATTGAGTCAGCAAGGCATATGAAGGAGACTTAGACACAGAGTGGGAGAAAGAATACAACTTTGTGTCATGATTAACTTTCCCCACTACAACCAATGAATCATCTTTGAGAGTGCACATCATTACTGAATTTGGAAGGAACTCAATTTTATTTCCATCTCCAAGGTGAGTGATTTGGTAAATTGAGAGGAGATTAGAGCTTAGATTAGGAACATAGAGAACATCATTGAATCCTTCATTTTTCATCTCCACTTGTCCTTTCCCTTCAACTTCCATTTTTGTATTATCTCCTATAAAGATGTTCAGTACCTTAGACTACTTCAATAAAGAAAAGTCTCCTTTTGAAGAACCCATATGATATGAGGCATCTGAGTCAAGAATTCATTCTTCTAAAGAAATTGAGTTTTCCATAAGTGCTTTCCCTTTTCCCTTTGAATCTGAAGATGAATATCATTTCTCCTTATAAGCATTAGGTAGTGGAACATTATGTTTCTTTATGATGCTTGTTAAGTCATCAATCTTTTTATGATAAGACTCATGTTCATCATGGCCCAACTTCTTACAATAAGAACACATTTTCTTCCCCTTATTATTGTCCCCTTTCTTGTTTGAATTGGAGGAAGACTTTCTTTGTTGATTTGATGGTGGTGTTGTCTTTTCTGAATCCTCTTGTATTTTATTTTTCCACTTCTTTTTCTTTCCCTTTCCTTTATTTAAAGATTGACTTGCTAAATTTTGAGAACCCTTATTATTTGCCACCAATGCCTTTAACTTGAACAAATTGAGAATCCCCATTGATTTCAACTTTTGTTCTTCTTCATCCAATAGTTGAGCATAATTATCAAAAGAGATTTTTTGATAGGTAGCCCCTAATGTAGTCTTTTTGGTATTGTAAGAAGAAACAAATGTGGAGTACTCAGATGGAAGCCTATTATGAATAAGATAGATTAACCTATCATCTTTAATAGGACTCCCACAATCATCAAGCTTCATTCTTAATTCATTAAACTTTATGATAAAGTCCTGTATAGAATCAAATGTCTTTGGATCTAAGGAGTCAAGCTCATCTTCAATTTTGTAAACATCCTCCTTAAACACTTTACTATATAGGTTTTTGAGGGTATCCCAAGCTTCCTTTGATGTATGAGACTTCTAGATCTGATAGACAATCTTTTCTTCAACCCCCAAACAAATATCACCTAGGGCTTTCCTACTTGTTGTTTTCCAAGAAGACATTTCACTTGTAGATACTTGATCACCTATTGTTTTAGGAAGGGTACCATCTACATATTGAAAAACTCCATTATGCATTAAATGACACCACATTTTAATTGACCATGTAGCATAATTATGTGGTGTTAATTTTGGAGATTTAAAATTTCTCATGATGTAGAAAATGAAAGAAAATAGTAAGAAAAGAGGAACACAACACCAAGAAACACCCCGCCTTTCACTCAATCAAGAAACCCCCCAAAAAAGATGCTTTTGGCACATTATATGTAGTGTGTTTACAATGGGAACTTGAAAATTTTGGCCTTAGTGGACTTTTGATTTTACTTTTTACAACCTCCTTATGGACTTCAAAACTAGAACATTATAGTGTATCTCAGATATACAACAATTTTAAGGTTATATCAAAGCACTACAATGTAGAAAATGACCTAATTTTGAAAGTGATACTTTTTTCCACACAACCCTATAATCTGATTATATATCTAGAAAGTAGATGAAAAATAATGCACTTTCAAAAAATAGAACTTGATTTCAAGTCCAGATGAGCCCATACAAAGTATTTGAATTTGAAAAATGTAAGATTGAATAGGTATAGTTTCCAAAAGATGCAATTTTGACAAATTCATGCACCAAAACCAAAAAAGAATTGCACCACTAAAAAATTTGGGAAATTCTAGCCAAATTGCACTTGATTTTGAGCTTGGATGACTAAGATATGGCCTTCCAATGTCAGACTTCCAAATCAAAAATGATTCTAGAGAGGGGTTTGAGTAGAAAAAGATGAGGTTAAATTTGATGGTAAAGTGGTCATTGTAGCAGTTATATTTTTCCTCCTAATGACGATCAGAAGACTATCAATTTTAAGGCAATAGATTGCTAACATAAGCAAAAAATAGCCTCCCTACTGAGATGGTCGGGATGTCAAGATGATGTCAACTATATGGATTGACATGTGTAGTATGGATAATGGCATGTTCACATACAGATGCTTGCATGGCAGCCTATGTGGCCTATTTTGTGACTACTAATGTGGGTTTGAAGGCAATAACATCACATGGTGTGCTGTGATGTTACTACATGGACGATGCTATGGCTACCATATGTCTCACTAAAGGATGTGTTGGTCATGTGTAGAAGCTATTAGATTTACATGGTAGTGGTTGGAGTTCACTCACTAAGCCTAAAAAGATTATAACTTCTATCAGGGATTTTAAACAATTGTCAGTTATGTTTATGGAGGCTGATGAAAGTACTATTAGAATCTGATAAGATTAACAACCCAAAAAACTAGTGCAAAGAGTAAATATTTAAACTATGAATGCAGATGATACAAAATCAAAATAGCATCATAGAGTTAGTCTCCAAGAGAGTAATGTAAATTCTGAAAGCAAAATAGCATTAAGAGGATGCAAAAACAAGAGATGCAAATACAAGCTAGGTAGCATGCTTATATAGGCTAGGAAGAGGGAGGAGGTGGAAACACCAACCAATGAGGAGCAACCATCTATTGGACTAAAGATAGCAAAGTATCTTCCCAAGATAGCTAATGGATGCTCACATGTAGGAAGGTGACACCTCACAACCATTCACCTAATAAGACATGCTTTATTAACCTAAGCAAGATTATTAAAAGTGTAGGAAAAACCTATCAAAATAGGAAAAATATAAAACTACACTAACACCCCCCCATAAGAAAAGCTTAGGTGGATGTAGAAATGAGTCCCGACAAGTCAAGCCTGATGAGGTACCCATGTACATAAAATTCCCCCAAAAGAGAGAGAAAAGAGACTCCCTAGCGAAAATTAGGACTCCAAGTGAGAGGAAGTGGCCCCCCCAAAAGATGAAGCATCCCATAGCCCCAGCAAAGCTTGCAAATTTTGTCTGGTAGATCCACTTACATCAAACAATTTTTCTTCCCTTGGAAAAAGGGACAAGATCCCAAGTGTGGTTCCTCATCAAGGAACTATACTCTTCCTGCATAGCTGTATCCCACTCAGAAATACTAGAAGCCTCATGAAAGGACTGTGGATTTGAGGCAGTAGCAATAAAGATATGTAGAGCATCCTGGAATTGTGAACGAGTCTGCCTGGTATCTGATGGATCTCCAACCCAATCACCTGCAAACTGCAAGGTCTATCTAGCCCAAAGTGGACCAAAAGATGGAGAATCTAGAGAAGAATCATCAACCTATAAATGATGACTAGGAGAGGAAGGAGGTGAGTCCTTTGAATTACTCTCTACATCAAAAGTGGAGGTAGAAGACTGCTCAAGTGAATCTGACCCATTAGAAGATCTATCATGTATTCCAAGTGACTCCAATGTCAAAGTAGAAGGCAACCCTGTGACCATGCTCTGCTGGTTAAGCTGATGCAAGTAGTGGAAGTTAAGATGGCCAAACCGCTCATGCCATAATCTGCTCATATCATTAGAGTGAGTGAGTGAAATGGTCAAAGGAGGATCAGGAACAAAGTGAGAAAACATATAGAGTCGTGACTAGCGATCTGCTCTCCCAACTGCAACTGTAGAATCATTGTGAAACTCACATATCTCCACTGAACTAGGAGTGAACTCAACCTGCTTGTCTAAACTTGTGTGAGTGATCTGGTATACTGATAGGAGATTAGTTGACATTGAGGATACACAAGGAACATCATGGAATGTCCCATCCCCCACATCAACAGACCCTCTCCCACACACCTCAACAGGAGTGTTATCACCCATCAACATAGAAGGCATAGTACATGGCTCTAAGGATGCAATTTCTTCCTTAGATGAAGCCATGTGGTGTGAAGTACCTGAATCAAGAACCCAAGTGGATGGTGAGGAAGCAACTGCAAAAAGAGCCTTGCCTTTTCCTTTCCCCTTGCTATTTTCTTTTTCTTTGTTAGACCCTTTAGTAGAACTTTGTTTGATAGACTTAGGAACACTGATATTATTCTTCTCAAGAATGTATCTCAAGTGATCAAGTTGTTTCTGCAAATATTTATGTTCATCATGACCAGGTCTTTTACAATAGGCACATTTGACCTTTTCTTTCTTAGGCTTATCACCCTTGGAAGATGGTGTATCAATAGTTTCTTTTGAAGAAACCAACATTTGATCCTTCTTCTCCTCGCTATTCTTTTGTTTCTTGTCCTTACTATTGTTGTTACTACTTTGTCCTTGTTGTTCTTTTGTGCCTTGGTTGGAAGCAAAGGCATGTGACTTAGAGGACTTAAGAGTGCCCATCTGGATTAGCTTGTCCCGTTCTCGAGTGAGATTGATAGCAAAATCATCTAAAGATGGCATGGTGAATTGAGTACCAAGTGCACCCTTAGTAGCATAGAAGGTAGAGACAAATACACAATATTCTGAACTTAGCTTAGAGAGAATACTAAGAATCAGTTGTTCATCTTTCTTTTCAATTCCACATTGTTTTAACTACAGCCTTAGTGATTTCAATTTGGTGAAGAAATCTTGGATTGTGTTGAAATTGCCTAGACTCAAACTAATTAATTCATTTTCCAACATATGACCCCTCATTGAATCTTGTGTGCCAAATAGTGTTTCTAGTGTTGTCCATACTTCATTTGGTGTATCCAAAAACTCAATGTGAAATAACAAGTCAGAAGAAACAGGCAAACACAATGTTCCAAATGCCTCATCACATTTGTTAAACCACTTAGGCTTATCTTCATCTTTAGCAGGTTCAATTTCAAGTCCCATAGTTATCCTATTTAATCTAGCTTTCCTTAAGTGAATTGTCCTGCGTGATTTCCACTCAAAGTAATTGTATGGAGTTAGGATGGGCATATTTTTTTGATCCATGATGAAGAAATGCAAAGAAATTCTAAAAAGAAGAGAACCTAGCCACGACAATGCCCCCCCCCCCCTTTTACTCAATCAAAGAACCCCCCCCCCCCCCCCAAAGAAATATGATTTGTCACTTTATTTTAGTGCATTTACAACTACCACTAGAAAGAGATACTTAGTGGTCTTGATTTCAATGCATTACAAACCCTCATGAAGAGCATATGCTAAAAGTGAAACTTGGGCACAATAATCAAAGAAACAAATAGCACCACTATGATCTAAACAAAAAATTATGCACTTTCAAAAAAATAATCACCTTGATACGAGGTCGTATGAGAAAGTTATGATCCTCTGAAGTTTCCAAAATGAGAACTGTGCACAGTCACGGCTGAGAATCTGCAATTTTTGAAGAATTCATGCATGAAAATCAAAAAACAACTCCACTAGTGGATGGAGCACAAAAAAATAGCCAAGTTCATAACAAGAATCATCAAAATTGGAGTCCGTATGAGCAAGAATGAGACATTTGGAAACTGCATTCAAATTTGCGACTGCCAACGGAAAGGGGTATGGCTGTAGCTTTGCATGCTCGATTCTGAAAAATATACAGCTTGCATGCAAAATCTAAAAGATACCCAGATGGTTTTTCAGGGCTGCAAACAAAACTTAGAAAGCATTTTTCTTGCTGATTTACAGAAGATGTTGCTGTAGTGTAAATTAGATGCCTTTAACAGTAAAAAATGGCTCCAAAAATCAAAAAATGACCCCAGCAACCAAAATATGACATGCAAATGCTGGATCAGCTTCTTAAGTTCATCAATGGCATGCTGGAACCTGCAAAACTGATTGAAAACTCCAAATATGCAAGTTGGTTGTCAGATTTGAGATTGAAACCCCAGAGAAAAACTATTTTTGTCAAAACTTTTCTGATTCTTAGGATCATCCAAAGATGTAAGAGAAGATCATACTTCATTTTTCAAAAAACTACAATAAAGTTTAGTTGCCCCCCCCCGAATCTCTCAAATAAGGAAACTAAAATCTACTCTTGCACATAGAAAAGCTCTGATACCATGTTAGAATCTGATAAGATTAACAACCCAGAAAATTAGTGCAAAGAGTAAATATCTTAACTATGAATGCAGATGATACAAAATCAAAATAGCATCATAGAGTTAGTCTCCAAGAGAGTAATGTAAATGCTGGAAGCAAAATAGCATTAAGAGGATGCAAAACAAGAGATGCAAATACAAGTCAGGTAGCATGCTTATATAGGCTAGGAAGAGGGAGGAGGTGGCAACACCAACCAATGAGGAGCAACCATCTATTGGACTAAAGATAGCAAAGTATCTTCCAAGGATAGCTAATGGATGCTCACATGTAGGAAGGTGACACCTCACAACCATTCACCTAATAAGACATGCTTTATTAACCTAAGCGAGATGATTAAAAGTGTAGGAAAAACCTATCAAAATAGGAAAAATAAAAAACTACACTAACAAGCACTAGAGCACTGGCAGGGGAGAGTTTCACAATAGGTAAATTGTCCTTGCATCGCTGGAAGTTTGGGAGTCTAGTTGTCGGCGTTAATTACCATTGGCTTGTGCTATTTATGGCTCCACTTTAATTGATATTAGTGTTGCGTTTTAAAATAGTGATGGACAATGATCCCACATGCATACAAGGTGAGCCTTGCAAACTTTTTAAATAAAAAATCCCACTTGTTGTGTAACAAATAAAGGTTATCAGTTTGTGAATGACTATTGTGGTTAGGAGAATTGGTTGGAATGTGGCCCATGTCAGCTAGTGTTTAGGTCTTGGCTCGCTAAGCAATATGATGTGCTCACCGAAAATATTATAAGAATATTTTGTAAATATTCCCTATAGGGGCTGGGGTGTAACTGCCTAGTTCCTACAATTTTTTTTTTTGAAAAATACCCAAAATTTTGAAAAATAATTTTAGAGACTAACAAAATTTAGATCTAAAAATAAAATTTGTAGATCGAATAAATGACCATACCCAGTTTGCAAATTGGGCCATTGGGTGCTAGTTTGCAAAAAAAATTTGCCTCAAAATTGACTTTGGCCTAATATAGGTGAATTTATAGCCAATTTTCACTAAATTGACATTTTAGATGCAATGGTGAGGTTCATTTTGGCTCTAGATGCTCCTAATATTTGTGGATTCTCTAGATCTAAATCAGGTCCCTTCAAGAGGCTAAAGCAAGAATAACCTCAAATGGCTATGTGAACAGAATCTCTCCAAGCTTTGATACCATGTAAGAATTTGCCTTAAGAAAAAATTGACCCAAGACTAAGGAACTCAAGCACAAGCACAAAAATAGGCCAAAAGAGTATGATCAATATGTTAGTCTCAAATTGGTTTTGACATTTGAGTGTCAACACACTTAACCAAATTCTCAAGTTAATGTCAAGTATAATACAGAAGTCGAGCTACAATGTATGCCGAGTTAGCGAATTCAATAGGTGTTGAGTGAACTTCAGGTGCTAAGCAATTTTTAGGTGCTGAGTAAAGTTCAAGTATCGAGTAAGGTATAGGTGTTGAGTCACTATAGATGCTGAGTGGAACAGAGTTTCTATAGGAGTCGAGTGAGCTAGTTTTTCTAAATGTACTGAGCATCAGCAACTAGTATGTGCCAAGTAATATAGAATCAACATATGAATTTGTGCCTTCAAAAACTTAGATGTAAACCATTTTTGGAGCCAACACGAGATGAATCTCAAAGGACCATGAAGATAAGATCAAATATTTTGTATTATCTATGCAATCTGCATGTAGCCAATAATAAAAGTGTAGAAGGCATACAACCAATAGGAAAAGTGCAAGAAGTGAGTGGGAAATAAATATTTAATATTGATTGTAGATTCATACCTAACCCTAAGTCTTTAAAAGGAGGACAAAGCCCTATTATGCAAGAGAGAGGATGAAAAAGAGAGTTTAAAAGACTTAGTGAAGAGTAGAGCAACATTAAAAAATTTATTTATTGAAGAATAAAGTATCGGAACCACACAATGTGACATATCAGATCAAGCAAGGATTAAATCAGCAAGAGCAGAACAAGGATCTAGAATAAGCAATTGAAGATTCCAAAACTATCAGGTCAAAAGCTTTCTAATACTCTCTAGCAATTGTATTAGATATGGAAATCCTATGGACTTAGGTTGGCCTAGCAGCCATTCATAAATCCTTTAACAAAGTGGTATTCCAAGTGAATGTACAAAAGTCCTTTAACCAAGCCTATTTTTAGCAAGGTAGTGAAATCCTTTAACTAGGTCACTTCTGATAGAGTGTAAAGTCTTTAATAGCACAGGCCTTTCATAGGGCAGACCATTGGAAGTGGTTAAACATTGTAACCTTGAATAGTTACACATTGCTGAAGTGATATTTTGTGGGTGTCATCCCCACCCCAGTTTTACCTTCTCATTTTGGAGGGTTTCTGGGTTACCAAATTTGTTTGTTGTCTATTTTCATGCATGTCTTTACTTTCATGTTCATTAGATAAATTAGATGCATGTGAATGGTTTTAGTTAAAAGGATTTGAGAAGGTTAAAGTTAGTTACTTCTGATTCACACCCCCCGCCCCAGAAGTAAATCTTCCCACTTGTTAATTCTAATAATTGGTATCAGAGATAAGTTCTCACAAGAAGGAGCCTTACAACTTGGAGAAAAGATTTGGAAAAGGAAGTCTACAAACTTGGGAAGATCATAGAGGATCAGGAAATTGACATACAACTTGCTTTACGTGCTTTAGAAGAAGCTAGAGGAAAAAATCCATTGAAGACAAGGCTATGCTAGAAGAAGACAAAAGAGATCTTGCCAATAGATTGGAAGAAAATTCAATTGAACTTGCAAGAATCTCAAACATGCAACTAGACACCCTAAGTCAGATGATGAATGCACATCATGAATTAAATGTCAAGGACATTGAGATCTCTATACTGAAGATGCAAAATGAACAACTACAAAATGACCCTAAAAGAAAGAAGGAGATTGCAGAAAGCTTCAACGAACCTAATGAGGCCATCAAGTACTTTGAGAAGCTATTGAAATCACCAAGGGCTAGCAATGATACTTCAGGACTATGTTACATCAGCACTGAACAAGAATAGTCCTCCATGACTACAAAAGAAAAGAGTAACAAAGGTAAGAACACTAAACCTACTTGTCATTTATGTGGTAAAAAGGGACATACCTCTAATATATGTAGGAGCAAGAATGCCCATCAACATGAAAAGCCTAAAAATACAAGTTATTGTCATAAGTGCAAAAAATAATGACATCAAGTACATAACTGTAGGACTAGGACTATCAAAACATCAAAATTTGAAGGTCACTACTACAATTGCAAGAAGTATGGACATAAAGCTTTTGAGTGCAGATCAAAGCCTATGTGGAAATCAAATTAGGCAACAAAGGAAGGTAACCATGGTCATCACTACAATTGGAATCACAACACCAAGTATAACTATCATTACTATCAAGAATATGGACACACTCCTAAAAATTGCATAAGGACACATTTCAAAGGAAACTACAGTAGATGGTTGAGCCAAACCACATGTTTCAGTTGCTTGAAGACTGGTCATATTAGTAGGAATTTCCCAACAAAGTCAAAGGCACCCAACTCAAAGAATGACAAAGGTAAAGAGAAGGTAGATGTTGAACACATCAAAGGATAAATGAACAAGACATGGAAGAAGAAAGATGGGAGTAGCACATCAAATGAAGAGATCACTTCACCTAACAGGTCAAGTTGGTCATACTTCATCAAACTAAGCGTGAGAAGGAATAAGGGACTGATTTAAAAAGTTTCATCATGCAATAGTTCCTAGAAAAGAAAGTACTAAAAAGAATAGATCAACATGAAGAAAGATGCAAAGTTAAAATTTCAAAAGTTTGCAAGTATTGTATAAGAGCCGAATGATTGGTAGAAGCCAATTTGGTAGAGGAAGCTGAGTGAAGAAGAAATCTTAGTTGAAGTCGAGTACGTAATACTCCTATGGAAGCCAAGTGGTGAAAAGACAATGGAAGACAAGTAATGTAGAATTCTTTAGAAGTCAAGTGGATAGTAGTAAATATATTGAGGATTAAATGTGATGAAAATAGGGTATATTATCTTATTTTCAATCATTTTTCTTCATCAATAACAAAGAGGAAAGATGAGAAAGAGTGTAGTGTGAACCCCAAGCAGAGAATCTAGTGTATACGAAGATCTCAACAACATTCCAAGCACAATTCTATCAATTTTAAGGTATTTATTACTGTGCCAAGCTATGTAGTTTCATGTTTTCTTTGTGTTGAAACCTTAGTTTGTGTAAAATGGCATCTAGCTCAAGAAAAAATTAGGAGAAGGAATCATTTGAGGTCCAATTAGTATCAAAAGAGGTTAGGCAACTTGATTTCCATTCAATACTTGAGGTTGCATACAAGAACAATCCCACTAGTTACCTATCTATCATACCCCAAAAATTTGTAATGGTTCAAGATGTAAGGAAATGTTGTAAATGCAAAATTAGAGCCCTAGGTGACATCGAAATGAGGGAGGCTTATGAGAAATTGTGTGATAATGGATTATTGAAGAAAGAATAAAAAATTGTTGAGAGGAAGGGTTTAATGCATGCCCTAGATTTCCCTACAGTGTTTAAGATAGAATGGATTAGATTAGTATTGAGCCAAATGCATGATGGTAGTTTATGGTTAGAGGATGGTCCTATCAAGATCACAAAAAGGATTGTTCATATAGTGATAGGGTACCTAACCCTAGATCAGCCAAAGACCCTTATAAGTGACTCTAAGTAGGCGATTGAGAAGAATATAAGTGCAAAATGGAATAAGAGAGGGATGACAATTGACACAATCCAAGACCCTCTAGTTGAATTTTTTGTTAGGGTCATTGCACAAAAATTCTACTAGTCTAACAAACTCAACAGTGTGCCTTATATTGTAATGGATGTAGGATACAAACTAGTGAAATAGGATCACACATATTATCTTGTAGAGTTGCAACTACAATAGATAAATGAAAATCTAGCAGCAATCAGGAGAACAAAGGGAGCACAATGCAAATTTAGTGCTATTTTGATATGCATTTTCTTTTATATATAGAATGGATTCCCTTCTTTTGGTAAAGTGGCATGGAATAATGATAGGTCAATCATAGCTCAAGTCAATGAATACATAAAGCAGATGGGAGCTAATTTTGAGACCTTGATGACTAGTTATTTTAAGGATTTTAAGAAATCAATGAAGCAAAGACTTAGAATTCTAGTTTCTTTAGTGGAGAAACATGTAAATGAAGTTTTTTTTCTTGTAGATATTGATTACACATATATACAAGTTTCCATGCCAAGAGTGAGATGGTTGAGACCTCTTGGGTATGAGATAAATATAGATGAAGCATTAGCTATAATAACTACTTTATTAGTAGAAGAAATTGACAAGGATGCACCACATTTTGGAACATATGACATGGTGAGATCCAAAGTGGATATGGAATTGAAAACTACCTCCACTTTGAAGAAGAAAGACAAGCTTGTTAAAAAGTTAAAAGAAAAAGTTGGTGAAGGAATTGCAAAATAAATAGAGGAAGAAGGTGAAGATGTTGAGGGTGATGAAGAAGATCAAGATCAAGGGACACTTGCCCTAACCCAAGGTATGGGAGAAGATATAGACAAAGAAGAATGTTTCAAGAAAAAAACAACCAAGGTTGAGGCAAAGAAAAGAAAAGCTCAGAAGTAGCCAATTGCACAACCCAAAGGAAAGAAGAAGAAACTTGCAAAGAAAAGCCCAGCCAAGCCAACTATAGGGGTTGACACTAGGGCCACAACTCAAGGGGAAAAGGAGTAGGAAAAACATAAGGCAATAGAACAAGGAGGACCAATAGAGTAGAGAAAGAGAAGGAAATATGTTGCACCTCTAGAATCAGATGAGAAAAGAATAGAGTCTGATGAAGAACAATTTAGATTGATAAGACATTCTACCACATCTAAATTAGAAAATATTTGCAATAATATTAGAGATAATGCAGATTTATTTAGTCTAAAGACCATAGATTTTAATAATTTGTCAAAGGAAAAAAAAAACATAGTGGAAGAGTCCATCTACACTATGATGGCTAAGTTCAAGACTACTCCACTTGAACTAGACACTTCAATGCCTAAGGAGCTAAGCTCATTAATTGAGAATAAATGGCATTACTGTCTCAAAATGGAGAGATAAATAAGAGAGTCTACATTGGCTCATGTAATGCCAAACCTTACTAAAGGTCAAATAATAAAGGCTAATAAAAAGGATGGGAGCAAATTTTCACCCAAATATAGAGCCTTCAAAATTTTGCAAAATCAAATTGAAGATGTTGTCCAAAAGTCCACACAAATATAGAAATTAATATATCATTTGAAAACTATAAAGGAAGGACAAGAAGATCCATTTGAGGGTAGGAATGATGAAGAAGAAGAAGAGAATGAGAAAGAGGAAGAAAGAGGGAAAGAAAAGGTGAATGAGAAAAGGAAATAGAAAAAGAGACAGTGGAGACACATGGTGAAGAGGTAACATGTGAAGAGCAACAAGTATAATAGAGTGTCCAGGACACCCAACTACCACCACCAAGTCCTCCACACACAACACCTGCAAATACAATAACTATACATGATTTTCCTGACACATCAGCTCAAAACATCAATCCTTTAACTATAGAGGATCTTAAGAAGATCCTTCACCAATCTACATTACAAGCACATCTTTGCACAAATCTAGTATTGGTGAGTGTTGATGAACTATAGAAAGTTGTAGTAGAGATAACAAGGGAGAAAGAAAGCACATAAGAACAATCCTCACAACTTCCCATAGCTACAACAGATCAACTCAAAGAGAAAGAGGTGCAAAAAAAAACTTGCTAAGGTTGATTCTACAACAAATTGACAACTGCCAAGGAGCCACCAAAGGAACAAATAGGACAAGATGTTCTTGTAGTAAAAACCCAAGGTGCACCTCCTCAAATTGTCATCATTGATCAAGGCAATAGAGGAGAGGAGAAAGAAGTAGAGAAAACCCCTAAGGAGCAAGAGGTAATACAAATGTTGGTAAACATTGCTACCTTGGGGACTCCTAATAAGAAGTTGAGCACTGATGCAATACCATTGTAGATTTCAGCACCAGGCTTGAGCACTACCAAGGTTGCAAGGGTACTTCACTATGGAGACCTTGTACTCGATGAAGAAATACTCATACCAAGCTATGAATCAAGAACCATGAACTTGTAATAGATAAATGAAGTGCAAGAGACACTAGAAAATAGAAAGAGACAAGAGATACTCAGAAATGAGTATAGACAGAAGCAAGCACTAGTGGAGATCAAGGACATATTTCTTGATGCATTCAGCTTACAAGTACCTGATGAAAACCAACCCATTATGGAAAAACTATCCAACATTGTGGACCAAGTACAGAATGAGGACCTAGAAACTAATGTCAAATTATTAGAATGGTCAGAAAAGAAATATCGAATGAAAGTAAACAAGAATATATCAAGAGAAATAGCACTTTCACAAGTTGAATTGGAAAAGAAAATTGAAAAAGTGAAGAAAGTACTTGAGAATGTATTATCATTAATCACTAAGTTGTGTGATTACTCATATTTCACATAGGAAACAAGCCAAAGAATATTGAGAAGATTTCCAACACATAATTACCAAAAGATCTAGCTCAGAGTAAGAAGCATTTTGTAGCAATGCTTCACACACAAAAAGAGTTAGCTATGTTGATAGAAGAGGAGGCCAATATTAAGGAAAAATTGATACAGATTCAATCCTCCATAACTCCACATCTGGAAGTACTTCATAAGGATCAAGCCCGTGGAAAAAATTTAATAAAGAGATATCCTAATCTTTCTACTCTAGAAGGCCTTGTTCATCTTGCAACAAAGACAACCATCTAGCACAAGTCATTGGAGATAGCTTTAGATAATTGGGATGCTTCTCTCAAGATAATTATAGAGGTAAATAATTTTTTTTTGGCAAAGTATTCTATTCACCCTTTGGACCCTTTGACATAAGTGTCAAAAAGGGGGAGACTAAGAATATTCAATTCATTATTTATTGCATCTAATAAAAGGGGGAGATTAATATTTTGAATAGGAATGGCTACATAATACATTCTTTGATGGAAGAAATAAAGAATATCCAAAGGGGGAGATATTCACATTCACATTCTTAAGGAAGTAATAAAGCCAAAAGGATACAAAACTACAAGAAAATGTGAAAAGGGAACATATATAGAGTATAGGATTCAGAAATAGAGTACACAGATATAGTAAAGGTAGATAAGGAAAAAGGTATTAGATATATCAACATGAGACATATTCACCACAATAATTTTGGTTACAAGAATGATAATGGCACAATAGCTCAAGAGGAGTTACAAGATTTTGAGGTATACAAAATTTTGAATAAGTTTTTGAAATCTTGTACATATGCTGAACATAATATGTAATATACTCATATAGATTAGCTTCATAATGTCTAGTTAAGTCTTTTATCCACTCATTTCAAAGGGGGAGATTGCTAGTCTTAGATTGGTTTTGACATTTGAGTGTCAACACACTTAACAAAATTTTCAAGTTAATGCCAAGTATAATATAGAAGTTGACCGACAATGTATGTTGAGTCAGAGAATTCAATAGGTGCCAAGTGAACTTTAGGTGCTGAGAAATTTTTAGGTGTCAAGTAAAGTTCAAGTGCTGATTAAGGTATAGGTGCTAAGGCACTATAGATGTCGAGTGGAATAGAGTTGCTATAGGAGCTAAGTGAGCTAGTTTTTCTATATGTGTCGAGCATCGACAACTAGTATGTATCGAGTAACACAAAATTAACATATGAATTTGTGCTTCACAAACTCACCACTTTTGGAGTTGACATTGGATGAATCTTGAAGGACCATGAAGATAAGATCAAATATTTTTCATTGTCTATGCAATCTGCATGCAGCCAATAAGAAAAGTGCAGAAGGCATGCAACCAATAGGAAAAGTGCAAGAAGTGAGAGGGAAATGAATATTTAATATTGATCATAGATTCATACCTAACCCTAAGTCTTTGAAATCTTTAAAAGGAGGATGAAGCCCTATTATGCAAGAGAGAGGATGCATAGGAGAAGTGTATGGGTGAACTATAGTGAAATTCAAAGGGGAGTTTAAAAGACTTAGTGAAGAGCAGAGCAGCATTGCAAAATTTAGTTATTGAAGAATAGAGTATCAGAATCACATAGAGTGGCATATTAGATCAAGCAAGGATCAGATCAGCAAGAGAAGAACAAGGATCTAGAATCAACAATTGAAGATTGCAAAACTATCAAGTCAAAGGCTTCTAATACTCTCTAGCAATTGTATTAGATATGGAAATCCTATGGACATAGGATGGCCTAGTAGCCATTTGTAAATCCTTTAATAAGGTGGCATTCCAAGTGAATGTATAAAAGTCCTTTAACTAGGCCTACATTTAATAGGGTAATGAAATCCTTTAACTAGGTCACTTTTGATAGAGTGTAAAGTCTTTAACAAGATAGGCCTTTCATAGGGCAAACCATTAGAAGTGGTCCACCATTGTAACTTTGAACAGTTACACATTGTTGTAGTGATATTTTGTGGGTGTCAGCCCCACCCCAATTTTACCTCCTCATTTTGGAGGGTTTATGGATTACCAAATTTGTGTGTGGTTTATTTTCATGCATGTCTTTACTTTCATGTTCATTAGATAAATTAGATGCATGTGAATGGTTTTAGTTAAAAGGATTTAAGAAGCTTAGAGTTAGTTACTTTTGATTCACTCCCCCTCAAAAGTAAATCTTCCCACTTGTTAATTCCAACACAATATGAGAATCAATATCTCAAAATAGGTTCAAGGCATGTACATACACACTACGAGCGCTTGTATATAAAGACCTCTAAGATGCATCTAGAATGGTTCTAGAAAGAGCTAAGAGATAAACATGACAACTGAGCATATGTTCTCCATTGTGAATGAATATATGTGCATTAATGAGAGGATAAGTATGATGAGGTGTCCCATATGTAGAGATTTTTTAGATACCATGTGCTCAAATAAAGCGCTAACTCCTATGTTGTCAACATGACAACTCACAAGAGTACGCATACTCCTAGATGACTAACTAATAAATAATAAAATAATGCATTAACCTAAGTAAAATTAAATAAAGTGTAAATAGTAAATACTTATTGATACCAACATAGAATAATAAACTTACCAATGTGATCTACCAATACCTCATTCATTAGCCTCATAAAAGTAGATGGAGCACTGTGTTAGTGTTTTGAAATGCTACATGTTTTAAATTACCCTGATGAGAAAAAGACACATCTAGGGGTAGCTAAATCCCATCTTCAACATGTCATTTTAGAAACTAGGCCAACTAAAAGGCTTGACCCTTCTTCTACTTCAGGTTCTACAAAATCTAGTCATGTGGACCTTAGATTCAATCAATATCGTACTAGTGCAAAAACATATTCCTGAATCTAATAAGCAGATTTAACCCTTAATTCTCCTAATGACTCATGAAATGACATAGATCTATAGTAGCTAAATGAAAGAAAATGCTATTCATAGGCTAAGTGAGGAAATTCTATTTTGGCTCTTCAACATGAAGGGGAAATACAATAGATTAATGATGTTGATTTCAACAAAACCCCAAATATGCAGAAGTAAGAACACATTGATCCTATAGCTGATTAGTGCCTAATCTATTGGAAATTTTCATGAATTAAATACATACATTTTTAAGACTAAGACATATTTCATATACCTAGACATCAGCTCTATTCTATCAATTTTTGAATCAAACATTGGTGTTCATCAAGACCTCATTCTCATGAAATATCCTTCTCAAATAATCATCAACACTATCAAACACATCAAGCATTTACTTGGCCCTTTGTTCCAATAGCAAAACATATATGACATACAACCTTAAAGTGATGCAAATGGATTTTAGGTCTTTCTTCCTAGACCATATAAGACTATAGATTAGTGAGATAGGAGATGAGAATAAGAAAACTAATGAAATTCTTGCTCATTTTTATTCATTTCTTTGAAACAATATAATCAAATGCATGAAAACACCTAACATATCAAAACTAGCTATATTATCTTTCCTACTACTATTCATACAAGAGAATTTTCTAAAGAAAATGTAGTGTCACAGTATTGGGAATACATCAAAACTGGAACCTAAAGCTAGCATCATAGTAGTGAGTAGTTTTTCTCCAAAAACCTGGGACCAACCCTTACAATGGATGAAAGAAAGAAAGAGATAGAAGAGGATTAATTATTGGATTTGATATGAAGATGACATGTGTCCACTTGAAATTTCCTCCTTTGCAGTGAAAAGAATCTCTCTAATCTCTCTCTACAACTAATAAACCAAATCCTTGATAATTTTTGCTTTCTAACTAAAAATTGGAGCCAAATTATACCAGAATGGCATAATATCCTAAAGATTGATCCAATAGACCTTTTACCAAGTGTTTTTACTAAGCCTATAACTACATTTCCAATTTTCATTCATTTCACTAAGAAGGCCCAAATTTTACATTTCTGGCTATAACTTGAACTAGTAAATTCATGTGCAAAAACTAACCTCATAATCCAAAATTTCATGTTCTCCCAATTCTGATGAAACTATCTGGTCTACAACTTGAATTTTTGAAAAATTTAAAAAGTTCTAAAGTTTAAACTTTAACAAATACCTTTTTTGCATTTTTAAATTTTTGTGCATGACAAGTTTGAGAAAATATTTTTAAAAATTTACATTTAAAAATATTTTATTTTTTCCCTCTTCCTTCAATTGGCTACCATGTGGCAGTGTCTGATTGGCTAAGATTTGGCACCATGTCATCATAGGCCCAAGCCCACTACCACATGGTAGCCTAATGCTTCCCCGCATTCCTTATCCTCTACGCATCTTCGTATTGTAGGCAAGTGCCCACCATCCATTTTGCCACATGGCACAATATGATGCCTCTGTTATTTGAGCTTTTGTCAGTTACCATGTGTCATCTCAAGATTCAATGCTAGGTCCACCTCATTTCTCTATCATAGGTATGCCATGTCACCTCTAAGTGGGGCCCACTGACATGTGTCAGCTAGGTTCTTCTCTGCATTATAGTCAACAGTGTGCTAATTGTGCATGTGGGAATGTACCTACATGACACGTGTCCCCTATGTCACATCAGTACTGACTGGTATCTACATGCCACTTTGCTTTTACTACTTCCCTTTCAATCTCCAGAATAGTTTTCTTAGGCCTAAATTTTTTCAATCACTTTGAGATAACTAGAGCAATAGTCTCACTACTACTAATTTCAATTTTTAAAAATTGGATGTAGCTCTTCCCAAGGTAAATCCTTTGCCCTTTTAATAGACTCTCTTGATGCAAATGGCTTTCTCTTGGAAAATAAGGAAAATGCATTCATAGATACCTTATGCAAAGCTCTAAGCTCATTAGACTTATCTCATTGCTCCCATATTTTTTTAGAGACTAGATCTAACATAGATTATGGAAAAATGTCCATAAATAGATTTTCCTTTTTCAACATCTACTCTTTCCTTTACATGCCATGGGATCAACATTATAGTAGTCCACCCATGGAGAAGAAAGGTGACTCAGTCATGGAGAACTGGGACACGAACTAATCTTCTCAATGGCAGCAATCTTCAAACCCTCATCTTTGCCCCTGCTGCCAATGAGTGTGTAGCTTTCAACCCTATGCCAATTGGAGGAAATATTTTTCAATATCATAGAAGCAACCTTCAAAATATTCCTTGATATTAGGTAGTTCTGGAGCTTTGGCACTTACCTAATTGCTATCCACCATAATTTTTTGCCTATTTGATGTCTTTAATAGAGTCAAATTTAAATTTAGTAGATAACTCTTTCACAATGGTGTTTTTCTTCTAATTTTTATCACCTACAGAGGGAAGCTTCTTCCAAGAGGCAATGCAATACCTCGTTCTAGAAGAAGCATCAAGTTTTGTTGCCCCTGCATGGATATTCAAAGATTGTATAGCCTTTTCTCTTTTATTTGAGGGTGTTTGGTTTGTTTCCAACAACTACCTAGCTTTGACCACATGGAGTCAAACCTTCTCCCTTGGCATTTGTTTTGGTTTATTAACCATTATCTTTAAAGCCTCTTGTATAGTGTCATCCAATGTTGGATGCCCTACACTTATCTTTTTATTGATTTATTTTACCTTGCGATTGTTTGATTGAAACTAAGATAGTTTAAGGGTTGCATGTCCCTTAACTTGTCTATGTCTAATAGTCCTTATGACTATAGACTATCCACATTTTGAATTATACCTTTGTCAAACACTCAATGTAACATTGTTAAAAGCTAGCAGAGTTTGTTTGCACTTTTTCATTTAAAACACTCCCATTATTTATTGTGTCTTATTCTATCTCATGCTCAATATAAGTTTCTTTTGTTCATGTCCTCACCAAATCTTTTCAAAATCTTTTAATCAAAAAATGCACCTATAGCCTGACTTTTGACTATATATAGAAAAATCTACTTTGGCTCTTAATATCTTATCAATCTAATAGAATTAGTCGGGCCCCAAAGGGGGTCCGTCTAAAAAAATTTCATTTCTAAATGAATGAAATCTCAAACTGATCTACTGATTGCTTGAAACTGATTTGAAACAAATTTGACTGCTGCTCTGTCATTAAAAACTCATTATATCACTTTATTACAACTTGCCAACTTAGTGCTAAGAGGTCCTTTGACTAGTCTTGAAAATTGACCAAAACAACTAATCGGGCTTCACAATTAGACACATTGATTCTTTGTTTCACATACTTGCAACCTATCAAATCTCATCTCATGAAGAATTCTCAGCCAAAAGATATTGACTATCAAATTTTCCCTCTCAGAATTACCTACAAGTAAACATGTCAGAAAACAACAAATCACATTCGGATTTGGCTTCAAAAACTAGGCAAACTGACACTTGGGAAAATGAAAATTGGGGCATTGGTTCACTATCATGAGGAGAATATGAATCTTGGATTTGGTCTCATGATGAATAATAGGACACAAATGGAAAGTGGTCAAAGTGGGCTACTCAAATTTGCAGACTGGAATTAATGGCAGAAAAGCATTTTTTGCAAATAGAATTGACCTCGGAAAGTATCATGTAGACAGATTCCTCATGATTTAAAAATTGGAAAACTTAAAATATTTTTAGAGTACAACACAATGGTACAATCCATTCAATCTTACCAATCACAATTAAGGGTACTAACAAATCTAAACTTCTTGACACCAATAAAAAGTTGCAAGTTTCATTTAAAATTGCATTTGAAAACTAATCAAATAGATTCATCATAAGCTCAAACTTGAAACATAACAAGTTTTTGACCTAGCACAAAAGGAATTTCATCATTTTGGTCAACTAGGTCAAAATTATAACAAGCCAAACAAGGTTTCCTAAAATTCAAAAAAAATCACAACATGACATCGATAAATGACCAACTTTGAGGTGTTCAAAACCTAGTCAAATGGACTCAAAATGACTTCAAATCTGAAACATAGCTTCTTTGGTATGGAAACTAGACATTACGAAAGCAGCAAGTCATGAAACATTACTGGGTGTGAGATATTCAATTGCAAACAAGGCCTCCTGTCATTGTTTGACACACAGGTGAAAATGCAAAATTGACAATTGCTCAAAATAGGACTTCACAAAATGACTTGGAAGGACAATTTATCTTCATGGAACATGTGGATATGTTGAATGGAAGATGTTAAAAACATTAAATGGGCCTCAAATGAACAACCGGGTACTTATGCATTAAAAAGTATTCATGGGGCTTGATTTCTAAATGGTACTCAAAATTTGGGTTTCAATTTTGAGTCCCAACAATGTCTCTATCTGGGGATGCATGTCACTCATGGGCTAGGCAAGGATTCAAATATCTAGAAGAAGTAGACCATTATGAAACAATTTTCTCAAACAACTTTATTGGAAGCAAGAAACAACTACATCTACTATGTACAAATGATGGCCCTAAGCCACCAAACTTCAACAAAAACCTTTACCTCTATCAAACACTTGATTCTCACTTATGTCTCCCTGAGGTAAGCTGGAAAAAACTTTTCCATCAGTTTCACAAAACACATAAAAATTCTCAATTAGCTCAGCTAGTAAAACAAAATAACTTTCCTAACTTTCATAGTGCATACTAGGGACATCCTTAACATAATGCTCATTGTGAAATTTTTGATTAGCATGCTTACAAAAATTAGACTCAAACTAAAAATTCTCTTCATCAAATGAATCATGCATGCTATTAGTCTTGAATATGAAGGCATCATATTCAACATAAGAAAATGGATCACACATACGTTGAAATTGTGTATCCTTATGCACAATTGGATGATACTCAAATGAGCAATCAAATTTGTACTCACATATATCATCAATGTCAGAATCTGAAACTACTCTAGAATCCTTTAATGATTCTTCACAATCAACAAATGGATTAGTTGTCACATTAAAGTATGCATCATAAAACTTGCTACAAGGTATATGCTGATTTTTAACAACAAATTCATCAAACACCTTCTTATAAATCTCACAAGATACAACATCATAATCATTTTCATTGTCATACATGGAAGAAGAACAATCTGACCTCTTATAGCAGTAAAACAAGGTATCATCATTAAACTCATTCTCAAATAAATCTGAAACTTCCATATGCTCTTCAAACAAAATATGGATAACTCCATGCAAAGAGCCTTTGTAGACATTATCACAAGTGATTTGTTGATCAACATCAAACTCCTCACCATATAAAAGATTAGTGGAAACTTTTAAAATATTTCTAACATCACTGTCATGGACACTTTCAACATATGAAGAAGAAAAATTAGAATCATCACAAGAAGACATGCCTTTCATTCCATGAACAAAGCATGTAGAATATGAGTCAATATTATTTGCATTGTCTTCGTTAAGGTGATTCGAATGTCTTGCAAACAAATCATCAATTATCTTACCAAAATGAGCTGATGTGTTAATCTTAGAATCATTCATATGTTGATTGCCACTACACACATCCTCAAGAAAATCATCTACACAATTAGGTAATCTATACTTATAGATAATCCCTTTATCTTCATATGGTGTAAACAAAACTTCTTCACAATTTTCAACCTCAAGCTGATTTACTCAATTCTGAAATAGAATTTTACTTTCAAATTTAGAAATAGTACTCATACCTTTACTTTCATAAGAGTGACAAATTTTGTCATTTCTTTCTTCTTCCCAATTTGCATCTAATTCACATGAAAATGAACATATACTAGCACTATCCTCTTCTTGAATCCAGTAACAACTCTCGTCATTGAAGTCACATGATGCTTCTTCACAATATGTCAGATCAGCTATTTTACCTTCATCACTTGAAAGATCTCTTCTAGATTCCTCTTCCTCATACTTAGATGAATATAATTCAACTTCAAAGTTTACAACATTCTCAAAATAAATCATATTACCATTAGGAGAAGAAACAATTGAATCTATATTTTGCATACCTAAGTGATCAAGTGAACTAACTCTGTCATCTACTATTGTAATATTGGAAACATGTGCATTCAATTCAACAAAAATGGAATCATTTATTCTTTGCAACAAAGAAACTTCATCTTCACATGTCTTTAATTTTGAATTTTCAACAATATGACTTACAACAGTATTAGTACCTACTTGTTGATCTAAAATAAAACACTCTTTATGACATTGATTTGTGCTTTGCACCTCATCTTGCCGACAAACATTCCTAGAGAAGTGACTTTGGGTTAAGCCATATTTTAAAATGTTTTCAATCTCTATTGCCATTATGAATGCCTGATGCAAACTCTAAGGTTCCTTATCTCTTAACCGATAACTCATCTTTTTATCAAATGCACCAAGATAAACAACTAGACACACCTGATCATCTAGCGTATAACTTTCATGAATCTCATTTAAAACTTTTGCAAATCTAATATTAAATTTAGGAACTAATTCACCATTCCTAATTTGGATCTTCAAGAAATTATCATAATAATCAGAGATGCTTACTCTTTCCCCAAATTGCTTCATGAAGGCTGAAAGTAATTCATCCCAAGATGAAATTGAACATGCTGGTAGAAAGGAAAACCAATCCCTAGCATCACCTTCTAAAGTCTAAACAAACAACTTCATATGAATGTCTTCATGAGCAATTTCAAAATCACCAACCAAGTCACTAAATAACTGAATATGATGACTAGCTGAATTTTCATGGTTCCCATTGAAATTAGGTAAATACTTTCTAAGATTATATGACATAGGATTTTGGAAACCATGAATGCCATCAAAACATAATGGCATGTATCTCTTGGTAGAAACAGATCTACAATTCTTAGTAACTAGCTGCATGCTTGATGAAAGGAAACTTGACATTCTTCAAACTTGAAACTCATTCTTCATAAATACTTTCAGAATTCATTAATTGTAGTAGATCTAAAAATCTCTCTACCAATTTCAACTCCAAATATACTTCACGGTATGAAAACACTTGTTGAATCTATTCTTCACAAAGTATGCCGACATGAATTAAACCATTCTCCGACTTAGTGCTGAAAATACCACTTGATAGAGAATCTTTTGTAAAACTTATTTTCATGTTTATAAAATCACATGAAAGTGGATAATACCTCATGTGTTGATGTTGAAACCTTTGATCTTCTGATTGGCATACGTGCTGATTTCAATTCTTCACACCACTCATCAAATCCTTATAGAGTCGCCATCTCCTTGAGGAGAACAAAATAAAATCACTGTTGTGATTCATTTTAACATTCAAATTTATTTTGACAATAGATCAATCAAAACTTTAAAACTCAATATTCAGGAACTCATAGAATCTCTCTTCTTCTCTAAAACTTAACATAACTTTCAGATTTGCATTACCAAGCTAAAAACTCTTTGAAAGCATTTATATATAACCAATCTACACTAGTACAGAGATCCTTCAGAGAGTCACCACTCACAATTGTGAGAAATATTAAAACCTAATTCATAACATGAAAAATTTAAACTGGATTTTCAACTTGTAGAACTTTGCAAATCTTCAAAAACATAGAAGAGAGAAACCACTTTAAAACAATTCTAACTTTGAATTGATAATAGCACTTTGAAAACAAAACTGATTGAATCGATTGAAATTAAAACTTCTTGTAGGAACAAAACCTGTACTTAATCCTTCAAATATACTATTGTCTTGAACAAAGAATCACTGGGTTGCATGACATTTAAGTAAGAAAACTAGAAAAACACATTAGAGAACTTACCGTTATAACATTTTCCATGCACTTCTCCTATTGCAGTGAATCTCCTTTTATCAAATTCTCAAAGTTTTTCTACCATTTAGATTCAATATAGTCCCCAGTAGAGTCACCATTTTTTTGGTGTTTTGAAATGCTATAGGTTTCAAATTACCTCGATGTTAATAAAACACATCTAGGGGCAGCTAACTCCCTTCTTCAACATGTAATTTTAGACATTGGGCCAACTATAAGGCTTGACCCTTCTTCTACTTCAAGTTCTGCAAAACCTAGGTGGGTGGACCTCATATTCACTCAATATGGTACCAATGCAAAAACATATTCCTGAATCTAATAAGTAGATTTAACCCTTAATTCTCCTAAAGACTCATGAAATGACATAGATCTATAGTAGCTAAATGCAAGACAATGCTATTCATAGGCTAAGTGAGGGCATTCTATTTTGGCTCTTCAACATGAAAGCAAAATACAATTGATTAATGATGTTGATTTTGACAAAACCCCAAATATGCAGTAGTAACAACAAATTGATCTTGTAGCTAATCAATGCCTAATCCATTGGGAAATTTCATGAATTCAATACATACATTTGTAAGACCAGAATATATTTCATATACCCAAACATCATATCTATCCTATCACTTTATGAATCAGACATCGGTGTTCATCAATACCTCAATCTTATGAAATATCCTTCTCAAATAATCAGCAACCCTGTCAAACACATCAAGAATTTACTTGGCCCTTTGTTCCAACAGTAAAACATATCTGACATACAATGTTAAAGGGATGCAAATGGATTTTAGCTTTTTGTTTCTAGACCACATAAGACTACAAATTACTGAGATAGGAGATGAGAATCAAAAGGAAACTAATCAAATTCTTGCTCATTTGTATTCATTTTCTTGAAACAATACAATCAAATGCATGAAATCAAAACATGAAAAAACCTAACATATCAAAACTAGCTATATTATCTTTCCTACTACTATTCATTTAAGAGAAATTGTTGAAGAAAATGTGGTGTCATAGTATTGGGAATGCATCAAAATTGGAACCAAAACCTGGTATCACAACAGTGAGTAGTTTTTCTCCAAAAAATTGGAACCAACCCTTAACAATGGATGAAAGAAAGAAAGAGATAGAAGTGGATGAATTCCTAGATCTGATCTGAAGATGACATGTGTCCACTTGAAATTTCCTCCTTTGTAGTGAAAAGAATCTCTCTAATCTCTCTCTACAACTGATAAATCAAATCCTTGATAATTTTTGCTTTCTAACTAAAAATTGGAGCAAAATTATACCAGAATGGCATAATATCCTCAAGATTGATCCAATAGACCTTTTACCAAGTGTTTTTACTAAGCCTATAATTGCATTTCCAATTTTTTCCCATTTCATTGAGAAGGCCCAAAATTTACATTTCAGGCTATAACCCAAACTAGTGAATTCTTGTGCAAAAACTAACCTCATAATTGAAGAGTTCGTCTTCTCCCAATTTTGGTGATATATAATATTGCTATATTCACCTATAGTAAACCCCCTAAAACTCAATTTGAAAAATACCCCTAATAAAACTATCTAGTCTAAAACTTGCTATTTTTGAAAAATTTAAAAAGTTCTAAAGTTTAAACTTTACAAAATACCTTTTTTTTCATCTTAAAATTTCTACACATGACAAGTTTGAGAAAATATTTTTAAAATTGACATTTAAATTTTTTTTTTTCCCTCTTCCTTCAATTTTGGGGTCAAACCTAGTTTGACCAGCTACCATGTGGTAGTGTGTGATTGGTTGTCCTCTGGTGCCACATCATCATAGGCTTGAGCTTGCTGCCACATGATAGCCTAACACTTGCCTGCATTCCTTATCTTCTATGCATCTTTATATTGTAGCCAAGCATGCACCGTCCATTTTGCCACGTGGCACAATCTAATGCCTCTATCATTTGAGCTTCTATCAATTGCCACATCATCTCAAGATTTTTTGCTAGGTCCACCTCATTTTTCTATTATAGGTATGCCATGTCACCTCTAAGTGGGGCCTGTTGACATGTCTTTGCTAGGCGCTTCCTCACATTACAGTCAGTAGGGTGCTTACTATGCATGTAGGAATGCACCTACACAACATGTGTCCCTCGTGTCATGCTAGCATCTCAAATCTCACACTAGGCTGGAGCCTCCTACCACTTGTCTCATACTAGTTGGATACTCCTTTGCCACATGTTATGATTAGATTCTTCAATTGCCACATTTGCATGACATCATCACCTTAGTTTGCATGTTTAGACATTCAAAATTTACTTATGTTTTTGTCTGGCTAGCCGGTCTAACATCCAAGTGGCCTTGCCCTTGAAAGGGCATGTCTTTTCAAACACTTATATCTAGAGTTGAATCATATTTAAACATTTAAAAGTTCTTCCACATAAAGAATGTGGGACAAAAGCTTATAGTTTTCTTTCAAACTCTGTGTTTTTCTTTCTTTGTCAAGATAGATGCACCAATCTGACTAGGAGACTATTGTTTTGCATTTATTTCAACCCAAGCATCACCATTTGTGGCTTAGACAATTTTGGATGGAATGATCTTCTGCTCTTTCTGATATAGTCACCCCCCTAGCAGACCATGGAAAAGAAACCTTAATTAGGGGAGGATCTAGTGCCCCCCAATATTTTTTGTATGAGGAGCCTCCCCATTGTGTGGTCTTCTTCCACACCCTTTTAGATCTACTATCACTTCCTTTAATCTCTGTCGACTACTTTCCTAGTCGGTCCCTACTCTTCCTTGCTCATGCGTTGAATCTGATTTCTTTAAACCTTCTTTGCAAATCTCTTTCTCTTCATTATGTCAACTACTTGATTGACTAGTATCTACATGCACTTTGCTTTTACTGCTTCCCCTTTAGTCTCTAGAACAATTTTCTTAGGCCTAAATTTTTTCAACCACTCTAAGCAAACTAGAGCAGCAGTCTCACTACTACCAATTTCATTTTTTAAAAATTGGATCTATCCCTTCTTGAGGTAAATCCTTTGCCCTTTAAACAGACTTTCTTGATGTAGATGGCTTTGTCTTGGCATATAAGGAAAATATGTTCATAGATGCCTTCTGCAAAGCTCTAAGCTCATTGGACTCATCTAATTGCTCACATATATTTTTTAGAGACTAGATCCAACATAAATTGTGGAAAAACATCCATAAAAAGATTTTCCTTTTTCAATATCTACTCTTTCCTTTACATGCCTACAAATGATCTTTAGCCTTTTTGGAATAAGACACACAAAACAATGGGAGTGTTTTAAATGAAAAAGTGCAAACATACTTTGTTGGCTTTGAACAATGTTACATTCAGTGTTTGACAAAGGTATAATTCAAAATGTGGATAGCCTATAGTCATAAGGACTATTAGACATAGGCAAGTTAAGGGACATGCAACCCTTAAACTATCTCAGTTTCAATCAAACAATTTCAAGGTCAAATAAATCAATAAAAAGATAAGTGTAGGGAATAGAGTGTTGGATGGCACTATATAAGAGACTTTAAAGATAATGGTTAATAAACCAAAAAAAATGCCAAAGGAGAAGGTTTGACTCCACGTGGTCAAAGCTAAGTAGTGCTTGGCAGCAAAATAAACACCTTCAAATAAAAGAGAAAAGGATATACCATCTTTGAATATCCATGTAGGGGTGACAAAACCTAATGCTTTCTTTGGAACAAGGGATTGCATTGCCTCTTGGAAGAAGCTTCCCTCTACAGGAGATGAAAATCAAAAGAAAAGCACTGCTATGAAAGAGTTATCTATTGAATTTAAATTTGATTCTATCAAAGACATCAAACAAGGAGAAAAATTTGGTGGATAGCAATTAGGCAAGGGCCAAAAATCCAAAACTACCTAATATCAAGGAATAATTTTAAGGTTGCTTCTGTGATGTTGAAAAATATTTCATCCAATCGGCATAGGGTTGAAAGCTACACACTCGCAGGCAGCAAGGGCAAAGATGAGGGTTTCAAAATTGCTGCCATGGAGAAGATTAGTTCGTGTCCCAGTTCTCTGCAACTAAGTTGAATTTCTTCTCCATGAGTGGACTACTATAATGTTGATTTTGTGGCATGTAAAGGAAAGAGTAGACATTGAAAAAGGAAAATCTATTTATGGATGTTTTTCCAAAATCTATGTTGGATCTAGTCTCTAAGAAAATATGGGATCCATTAGATGAGTCCAATGAGCTTAGAGATTTACAGAAGGCATTTGTGAATGCATTTTCCTTATATTCCAAGACAAAGCCATTCACATCAAGAGAGTCTATTAAAAGGGAAACGGATTTACCTCGGGAAGGGCTACATCCAATTTTTTTAAAATGAAATTGGTAGTAGAGAGACTATTGCTCTAGTTTTCTCAGAGTAGTTAAAAATATTAAGGCCTAAGAAAACTATTCTAGAGACTGAAGGGGAAGTAGTAAAAGAAAAATGGCATGCAGATTCTAGTCAGTCAAGAAATTGACATAATGAAGAGAAAGAAATTAGCAAAGAAGGTTTAAAGAAATTGCATTCAATGCATGAGCAAGGAAGAGCAGGGGCCAACTAGGAAAGCAATTGGTAGAGAATAAAGGAGGTGGCAGAAAATTTAAAAGGGCATGGAAGAAGGCCATGCAATGGGGAGGCTCCACATACAAAAAATAGTGGGGTGCACCAGATCCTCCCCTAATTAAGGCTACTTTTCCATGGTTTGCTAGGAGGGTGACTGTATCAGAAAGAATAGAAGATTGTTCATACAAATTTTTCTAAGCCACAAATGGTGATGCCTGGGTTGAAATAAATGGGAAACAATATTCTCCTAGTTAGATTTGTGCATTTTCGCTGACAAAGAAGAAGGAAAAATGGAGAGTTTGAAAGAAAACTATAAGCTTTTGTTCCACATTCTTTATGTGGAAGAACTTTTAAATGTTTAAATACAATTTGACTCTAGATATAAGTGTTTGAAAAGACATGCCTTTTCAAAGGCAAAGCCACTTGCGCGTGGGACCAACCAACCAGAAAAAAATAGAAGTAAAATTTGAATGTCTGAACATGAAAACTTAGGTGATGACATCATACATATGTGGCAACTGATGAATCTAATCATGACATGTGGCAAAGGAGTATCCAACCAATACAAGACAAGTAGAAGGAGGCTCTAGCCTGGCATGAGATTTGAGGTGCTAACATGACACAAGGGACACATTTCATGTAGACGCATTCCTGCATGCACAGTTAGCACCTTCTTGACTATAATGTGGGGAAGCACCTAGCTAACACGTGCTAGTGAGCACTACTAGAGGTGATGTGGCATACCTATGACAGAGAAATGAGGTGGACCCAATAGTGAATCTTGAGATGACATGGGGCAACTGGCAAAAGCTCAAATGATAGAGGCATCAAATTGTGCCACATGAAGAAATGGATGATGGATGCTTGCTAGCAATATGAAAATGCACAAAGGATAAGGAGTGTGGGCAAGTGTCAGGCTACCATGTGGTAGAAGGCATGGGCCTGGGATGATGTGGTGCCAAAGGTCAGCCAATCAGACACTACCATGTGGTAGCTGGTCAAACTAGGTTTGATCCCAAAATTGAAGGAAGAGGGAAAAATAAAATATTTTTAAATGTTAATTTTAAAAATATTTTCTCAAAATTGTCATGTGTAGAAATTTTAAAATGTAGAAATGGTATTTTCTAAAGTTTAAACTTTATAACTTTTTAAATTTTTCATAAATTTCAAGTTGCAAAAAAGATAGTTTTAGTAGAGGGTATTTTTCAAATTGACTTTTAGGGGGTTTCCTGTAGGTAAATATAGTGTTATTATATATTGGTAGAATCGAGAGAAGACGAGCTTTCTAATGATGAGGTTGGTTTTTGCACATGAATTCACTAGTTTGAGTTATAGCCAGAAATGTAAAATTTGGGCCTTCTCAGTGAAATGGATGAAAATTGGAAATATAGTTATAGGCTTAGTAAAAACACTTGGTAAAAGGTCTATTGGATCAATCTTGAGGATATTATACCATTCTGGTATAATTTGGCTCCAAATTTTAGTTAGAAAGCAAAAATTATCAAGGATTTTCTTTATTAGTTGCATAGAGAGATTAGAGAGGTTCTTTTCACTACAAAGGAGGGAATTTCAAGTGGACACATGTCATCTTTAGATCAGATCCAAGAATTCATCCTCTTCTATCTCTTTCTTTCTTTCATCCATTATAAGGGTTGGTTCCAATTTTTGGGAGAAAAACTACTCACTACTGTTATACTAGGTTTTGGTTCCAGTTTTGATGTATTCCCAATACTGTGACACCACATTTTCTTTAACAATTTCTCTTGTATGAATTGTATTAGGAAAGATAATATAGCTAGTTATGATATGTTATGTGTTTTCATGTTTTGATTTCATGCATTTGACTGTATTGTTTCAAGGAAATGAGTACAAATGAGCAAGAATTTCATTAGTTTCATTCTAATTCTCATCTCCTATCTTAGTAATCTACAGTCTTATGTGGTCTCAAAACAAAGATCTAAAATCCATTTGCATCCCTTTAAAGTTGTATGTTAGATATGTTTTGTTGTTGGGACAAAGAGCCAAGTAAATGCTTGATGTGTTTGACAGGGTTTCTGATTATTTGAGAAGGATATTTTGTGAGAATGAGGTCTTGATGAACACTGATGTCCGATTCACAAAGTGATAGGATAGATCTGATGTCTGGGTATATGAAATATGTCTTGGTCTTACAACTATATGTATTAAATTCATGAAATTTCCCAATGGATTAGGCACTAATCAACTATAGGATCAATTTGTTCTTACTGCTGTATATTTGGGGTTTTGTTGAAATCAACATCGTTAATCAACAATATTTCCCTTTCATGTTGAAGAGCCAAAATAGAATGCCCTCACTTAGCCTATGAATAGCATTGTCTTGCATTTAGCTACTATAGATCTATGTCATTTCATGAGTCATTAGGAGAATTAAGGGTTAAATCTACTTATTAGATTTAGGAATATGTTTTTGCACTAGTACCATATTGATTAAATCTGAGGTCCACCCACCTAGGTTTTGTAGAGCCTAAAGTAGAAGAAGGGTCAAGCCTTATAGTTGGCCTAGTGTCTAAAATGACATGTTGAAGATGGGAGTTAGGTACCCCTAGATGTGTCTTGTTCTCATCGAGGTAATTTGAAACCTATAGCATTTCAAAACACCAACAAAATGGTGACTCTATTGGGGACTGTATTGAATCTAAATGGTAGACAAACTTTGAGAATTTGAAAAAAGCAGATTCAATATAGTAGGAGAAGTGCAAAGAAAAAGTTACAATAGTAAGTTCTCTGATGTGTTTTTCTATTTTTATTTCTTAAATGTCATGCAACCCAGTGATGCTTTGTTTAGGACAGTAGTATATTTGAAGGATTAAGTACAAGTTGCATTGCTACTAAGTTATATTTTTAATCAATTCAATTAGTTTGTTTTTCAAAGTACTGTTATCAATTTGGAGTCAGAATTATTTCAAAGTGGTTTCTCTCTTCTAAGTTTTTGAAGATTTGCAAAGTTCTACAAGTTGAAAATCTAGTTCAGATTTTTCATGTTATGAATTAGGTTTTAAATCTTTCTCATAATTTTTAGTGGCAACTCTCTAAAGGATCTTTGTACTAGTGTAGATTGGTTATATATAAATGCTTTCAAAGAGTATTCAGCTTGGTAATGCAGATCTAAAAGTTAAGTTTTAGACAAGAACAGAGAGTCTATGAGTTCCTGACAAATGAGTTTTATAGTGTTGATTGATCTATTGTCATAAGAAATTTGAATGTTAAAATGAATCATAGTAGTGATTTTATTTTGTTCTCCTCAAGGAGATGATGGCTCTATAAGGATTTGATTAGTGGTGTGAAGAATTGAAATTAGCACCTATCCCAATTAGCAAATCAAAGGTTTCAACATTGACACATGAGGTATTTTACACTTTCATGTGATTTCATAAACAATTTTTTTTTTTTTTACAAAAGATTCTCCATCAAGTGACATTTTCAGCACTAAGTAGCAGAATGGTTTAATTCATCTTGGCATACTTTTTCAAGAATAGGTTTAGCAAGTGTTTTCATATCTTGAAGTATATTTGGAGTTGAAATTGGTAGAGAGATTTTCAGATCTATTGCAATTAATGAATTCTGAGAGTATTTATGATGAATGAGTTTCAAGTCTAAAGAATGTCAAGTTTCCTTTCATTAAGTATGCAGTCAGTTAGTGAGAATTGTACATCTATTTCTACCAAGAGATACATGCCATTATGTTTTGATGACATTCATGGTTTCCCAAACCCTATGTCATTTAATCTTAGAAAGTATTTACCTAAGTTCAATGGGAACCGTGAAAATTTAGCTAGTCATCATATTCAATTATTAAGTGACTTGGTTGGTAATTTTGAAAGTGCTCATGAAGATATTCATATGAAGTTGTTTGTTCAAACTTTAGAAGTTGATGCTAGGGATTGGTTTTCCTATCTACTGGCATGTTCAATTTCATCTTGGGATGAATTACTTTCATCCTTCATGAAGTTGTTTGAGGAACGAGTAAGCATCTCTAATTATTATGATAATTTCTTGAAAGATCCAAATCAGGAATGGTGAATTAGTTCCTAAATTTAATATCAGATTTGGAAGGTTTTAAATGATATTCCTAAAAGTTATAAGTTGGATGGTCAAGTGTGTCTAGTTGTTTATCTTGGTGCATTTGATAAAAAGATGAGTTATTGGTTAAGAGATAACAAACCTAAGACTTTGCATCAAGCATTCATGATGACAATAGAGATTGAAAACAATATAAAATATGGCTTAACCTACAGTCACTTCTCTAGGAATGTTTACCGACAAGATGAGGTGCAAAGCACAAATCAATGTCACAAAGAGTGTTTGATTTTAGATCAGCAAGTAGGTACTACTACTGTTGTAAGTCATATTATTGAAAATTCAGAATTAAAGACATGTGAAGATGAAGTTTCTTTGTTGTAAAGAATAAATGATTCCATTTTTGTTGAATTGAATGCACATGTTTCCAATATTAGAATAGTAGATGATAGAGTTATTTCAATTGATCAGTTAGGTATGCAAAATATAGATTCAGTTGTTTCTTCTCCTAATGATAATATGCTTTTTGTTGAGAATTTTGTAAACTTTGAAGTTGAAGTATATTTATCTCAGTATGAGGAAGAGGAAGCTGGAAGTGATCTTTCAAGTGAGGAAGGTAAAATGGTTGATCTGACATATTATGAAGAAGCATCATGTGAAGATAATGACGAGAGTTGTTACTTGAGTCAAGAAGAGGATAGTGCTAGTATATGTTTGTATTCATGTGAATTAGATGTAAATTGGGAAGAAGAAAGCAATGATGGAAGTTTTCACTCATTATGAAAGGTATGAGTACTATTTCTAAATCTAAAAGTGAAATTCTATTTCAGAATTGTGTAAATCAGCTTGAGGTTGAAAGTTGTGAAGAAGATTCATCTACACCATATGAGGAAAAAGGGATTATCTATGAGGAAAAATTACCTAATTGTGTAGATCAATGTCTTGAGGATGTGTCCAGTGGTAATCAACATATGAATGATAATGAGATTAATGCATCAACACCTTTTGGTAAGATAAATGATGATTTTTTGGCAAGACATTCGAATCACCTTAACAAAGACAATGCAAATAATATTGACTCATTCTACATGCTTCATTTATGGAATGAAAGATGCATCTTCTTGTGATGATTCTCATTTTTCTTCTTCATATGCTGAAAGTGTCCATGATAGTGATGTTAGAAATAGTTTTAAATTTTTCACTAATCCTTTATATGTTGAGGAGTTTGATGTTGATCAACACATCACTTGTCATAATGTGTACAAAGGCTCTTTGCATGGTGTTATCAATCCTTTGTTTGAAGAGCACATGGAAGTTTTGGATTTAGTTAAAAATGAGTTTAATGATGATACCTTGTTTTACTGCTATAAGAGGTCAAACTGTTCTTCTTCCATGTATGACATTGAAAATTATTATGATGTTGCATCTTGTGATATTGATAATAAGGTGTTTGATGAAGTTGTTGAAATTCAGCATACACTTTGTAACAAGTTTTATGATGCATATTTTAATGTGACAACTAATCCAAGTTTTCTGATTGTGAAGAATCATTGAATGATTCTGGATTAGATTTATATTCTAACATTGATGATATATGTGAGTGCAAATCTAATTTCTCAATTTGAGTATCATTTGATTGTGTATAAGGATACACAATTTCAAGGTATGTGTGATCCCTTTCCCCATGTTGAATATGAGGCCTTCATATTTAGGACTGGTAGCATGCATGATTAATTTGATTAAGAGAATTTTTATTTTGAGTCTAATATTAGTAAGCATGCTGATTAGAACTTTCATACTGAGCATTATGTTAAGGATGTCCCTAGTATGCACTATGAAAGTCAGGAAAGTTATTTTGTTTTACCAGCTGAGCTAATTGAGAATTTTTATGTGTTTGGAAAAATTGATGGAAAAAGGTTTTCTAGCTTACCTTAGGGAGACATAAGTGAGAATCAAGTGTTTTATAGAGGGGAAGGTTTTTGTTGAAGTTCGGTAACTTGGGGACATCATTTGTACATAGTAGGTGTAGTTGTTTCTTGCTTTCAATAAAGCTATTCGAGAGAAGATTTTGCGAATGGTCTACTTCTTCTAGATATCAGAATCCTTTCCATGCCCACAAGGGACATGCATCTCTAGATAGAGCCACTATTGGGACTCAAAATTGAAACCCAAATTTTGAGTACCATTTAGAAATCAAGCCCCATGAAAGCTTTTTAATGCATATGTACCTGACTGTTCATTTGAGGCCCGTAAGGTGTTTAATATTTCTAACATCTTCCATTTAGCATATCCACATGTTCCATGAGGATAAATTGTCATTCTGAGTCATTTCGTGAAGTTCTACTTTGACCAATTGTCAATTATGTATTTTCACCTAAGTGTCAAACAGTGATAGGAGGCCTTGTTTGTAATTGAATATCTGGCACCCAATAATGTTTCATGACTTGCTACTTTGGGAATGTCTAGTGTCCATACCAGAGAGCCTATGTTTCATATTTCTAGTCATTTCAAGTTCATTTGACTAGGTTTTTAATCCCTCAAAGTTGGTCATTTATTGATGTCATCCTGATGTGAATTGTTCTAAATTCTAGGAAACCCTATTTGGCTTGTTATAATTTTGATACAGTTGACCAAAATGATGAAATTCCTTTTTCATTACATTATAGAGGTCAAAAACTTGTTATGTTACGATTTTGAGCTTATGAAAAATTTGTTTGATCAGTTTTGAAATGTGATTCCAAATGCAACTTGCAACTTTTTACTAGTGTCAAGAAGTTAAGATTTTTTAGTACCCATGTTCGTGATCTCATAATTTTGACCCTATGATTGGTAAGATTGAATGGATTGTAACATTGTGTTGTACTCTAAAAATATTTTAATTGTTCTAATTTTCAAATCATGACAAATCTATCTGTATACTTTCCCAAGTCAATTTCATTTGCAAAAAATGCTTTTCTGCCATTAATTCCAGTCTGCAAATTTGAGTAGCCCAATTTGATCGCTTGCCATTTGCATCTTTTTATTCATCATGAGCCAAAATATAAGATTCATATTGTCCTCATGACAATGAACCAATGCCCCAATTTTTATTTTTACAAGTATCAATTTACCTAGTTTTTGAAGCAAAATCCAAACGTGATTTGTTGTTTTCTGACATGTTTACTTGTAGGTAATTCTGAGAGGGAAAATTTGACAGTCAATATCTTTTGACTAAGAATTTTTTATGGGATGATATTTGACAAGGTGCAAGTATGTGAAAAAAAGAATCAACATGTCTGATTTTGAAGCCCAATTAGTTGTTTTGGTCAATTTTCAAGGCCAATCAAAGGACCTCCTGGAACTAAGTTGACACATTGCAATAAAATGATAAATTGATTTTTTAATGATAGAGTAGTAGTTGACTTTGTTTCAAATTAGTATTAGGAAATCAGTGGATCAGTTTGAGATTTTAGTCATTTAGAAAAAAAAAAAAAATTAGCCAGACCCACTTTGCAACTTGACTAATTTCGTCAGATTGATAAGATATTGGGAGTCAAAGTATATTTTTCTATATATAGTCAATAGTTAGGATTTAGGTGCATCTGTTGATTAAAAGATTTTGAAAATATTTGGTGGGGACATGAACAAAAGAAACTTATATTGAGCATGATACCGATTAAGACACACAAAACAATGGGAGTGTTTTAAATGAAAAAGTGCAAACAAACTCTACTAGCTTTTAACAATGTTACATTAAGTGTTTAACAAAGGTATAATTAAAAATTTGGATAGCCTATAGTCATATGAAGGACTATTAGACATAGTCAAGTTAAGGGACATGCAACCCTTAAACTGTCTCAGTTTCAATCAAATAATCTCAAGGTCAAATAAATCAATAAAAAGATAAGTGCAGCGCATCCAACACTGGATGACAATATTAAAGAGACTTTAAAGATAATGGTTAATAAACCAAAACAAATACCAAAGTAGAAGGTTTGACTCCACATGGTCAAAGCTAGGTAGTGCTTGGTAGCAAAGCAAACACCCTCAAATAAAAGAGAAAAGGCTATACAATCTTTGAATATCTATGCAAGGGCAAAAAAACCTGATGCTTCTTCTAGAATGAGGGATTGCATTGCCTCTTGGAAAAAATTCCTTCTATAGGTGATAAAAATTAGAAGAAAAGCACTTTTGTGAAAGAGTAATCTACTGAATTTAAATTTGACTCTATTAAAGACATCAAACAGGCAGAAAATTTTGGTGGATAGCAATCAGGCAAGTGCCAAAGTTCTAGAACTACCTAATATCAAGGAATATTTTGAAGGTTGCTTCTGTGATGTTGAAAAATATTTCCTCCAATCGGCATAGGGTTGAAAGCTACACACTCGCAGGTGGCAGGGGTGAAGATGAGGGTTTTAAAATTGCTACCATGGAGAAGATTAGTTCATGTCCTAGTTCTCCATGGGTGGACTACTGTAATGTTGAGCCCATGGCATGTAAAGGAAAGAGTAGACATTGAAAAAGGAAAATCTATTTATGGACATTTTTCCACAATCTATCTTGGATCTAGTCTCTAAAAAAATATGGGAGCAATTAGATGAGTCCAACGAGCTTAGAGCTTTGCAGAAGGCATCTGTGAACACATTTTCCTTATATTCCAAGACAAAGCCATCCGCATCAAGAGAGTCTATTCAAAGGGAAAAGGATTTACCTTAGGAAGGGCTACATCTAATTTTTATAAAATGAAATTGGTAGTAGTGAGAATGCTGCTCTAGTATTCTCAAAGCAGTTGAAAAAATTCAGGCCTAAGAAAACTATTCTAGAGATTGAAGGGGAAGTAGTAAAAGAAAAGTGCATGCAAATACTAGTTAGTCAAGCAGTTGACATAATGAAGAGAAAGAAATTAGCAAAGAAGGTTTAAAGAAATCACATTCAAAGCATGAGCAAGGAAGAGCATGGTTTGACTATGGAAGCAACCGACAGAGAATAAAGGAAGTGGCAATAGATTTAAAAGGGCATGGAAGAAGACCACACAATGGGGAGGCTCCACATACAAAAAATAGTGGGGGCCACAAGTTCCTCCCCTAATTAAGGCTTCTTTTCCATGGTCCACTAGGAGGGTGACTATATCACAAAGAACAAAAGATTGTTCCATACAAAATTGTCTAAGCCACAAATGGTGATGCCTGGGTTGAAATAAATGAGAAACAATATTCTCCTAGTCAAATTGGTGCATCTGTCCAGACAAAGAAGAAGGAAAAATATAGAGTTTGAAAGAAAACTAGAAGCTTTTATCCCACATTGTTTATGTGGAAGAACTTTTAAATGTTTAAATACAATTCGACTCTAATTATAAGTGTTTGAAATGACATGCCTTTTCAAAGGAAAAGCTAGTTGTACATGAGACCAACTGGCCAAATGAAAACAAAAGTAAATTTTTAACATCTAAACATGCAAACTAAGGTGATGATGTCATGAAAATGTGGCAACTGATGGATCTAATCATGACACATGGAAAAGGAGTATCCAACTAGTACAAGGCAAGTGGTAGGAGGCTCTAGCCTAGCGTGAGATTCGAGGTGCTGACATGACATGGGGGACATGTGTTGCGTAGGTGCATTCTTGCATGCACGGTCAACATCCTGTTGACTGTAATGCAAGGAAGTGCCTAGCTAACATGTGTTAGCAGGCCCTGCTCAGAGGTGAGGTGGCATACCTATGACAAAGAAGTAGGTGGACCCAATAGAAAATCTTGAGATGACATGTGGCGATTGACAGAAGCTCAAATGACAAAGGCATCAGATTTTGCCACATCACAAGATGGATGGTGGGTGCTTTCCCGCAATATGAAGATGCACAGAGGATAAGGAATGTGGGCAAGCACCAAGCTACCATGTGGCAGTGGGCTTGGGCTTGTGATTATGTGGTGCTAGAGGTCAGCTAATTTGAAATTTCCATGTGGCAGCTAGTCAAACTAGGTTTGACCACAAAATTGAAGGAAGAGGCAAAAAAATTTAAATGTCAATTTTAAAAATATTTTTTCAAACTTGTCACATGTAGAAATTTTAAAATGTAGAAAAGATATTTTCTAAAGTTTAAACTTCAGAACTTTTTAAAATTTTCAAAAATTTCAAGTTGCAAACCAAATAGTTTCAGCAAGGGGTATTTTTCAAATCAACTTTCAGGGGGTTTCCTACAAGAAAATATAGTGATATTATATATCACCAAAACTAGGAGAAGAGTAACTTTTCAATTATGAGGTTAGTTTTTGCACAAGAATTCACTAGTTTGAGTTATAGCCAAAAATGTAAAATTTTGGCCTTATTAGTGAAATGGACAAAAATTGGAAATGCAGTTACATGCTTAGGAAAAACACTTGGTAAAAGGTTTGTTGGATCAATCTTGAGGATATTATGCCATTTTAGTATAATTTGGCTCTAATTTTTAGTTAGAAAGAAAAAATTATCAAGGATTTGATTTATCAGTTGTAGAGAGAGATTAGAGAGATTATTTTCACTGCAAAGGAGGGAATTTCAAGTGGACACATGTCATCTTTAGATTAGATCTAGGAATTCATCCTCTTCTATCTCTTTATTTCTTTCATCCATTGTAAGGGTTGGTTCCAATTTTTTGGAGAAAAACTACTCACTGCTATGATACTAGGTTTTGGTTCTAGTTTTGATGTATTCCCAATACTGTGACACCACATTTTCTTTAGTAATTTCTCTTGTATGAATAGTAGTAGGAAAGATAATATAGCTAGTGCTGATATGTTAGGTGTTTTCATGTTTTGATTTCATGCATTTGGTTGTATTGTTTCAAGGAAATGAATAGAAATGAGCAAGAATTTCATTAGTTTATTTTAATTCTCATCTACTATCTTAGTAATTTGTAGTCTTATGTGGTCTAGGAACAAAAATCTAAAATCCATTTGCATCCATTTATGGTTGTATGTCAGATATGTTTTGCTATTGGAACAAAGGTCCAAGTAAATGCTTGATGTGTTTGATAGGGCTGCTGATTATTTGAGAAGGATATTTCGTGAGAATGAGGTCTTGATGAACACTGATGTATAATTCACAAAGTGATAGGATAGATTTGATGTCTGGGTATATGAAATATGTCCTAGTCTTACAAATGTATGTATTGAATTCATGAAATTGCCCAATGGATTAGGCACTGATCAGCTACAAGATCAATTTGTTCTTACTGCTACATATTTGGGATTTTGTTAAAATCAACATCATTAATCAATTGTATTTCACTTTCATGTCAAAGAGCCAAAATAGAATGCCCTCACTCAGCTATGAGTAACATTTTTGTGCATTTAGCTACTATAGATCTATGTCATTTCATGAGTCATTAGGAGAATTACAAGTTAAATCTACTTATTAGATTCAAGAATATGTTTTTGCACTAGTGCCATATTGATTAAATCTGAGGTCCACCTGCCTAGGTTTTGCAGAGCCTGAATTAGAAGAAGGGTCAAGCCTTATAGTTGGCCCAGTGTCTAAAATGACATGTTGAAGATGGGAGCTAGTTTCCCATAGATGTGTCTTGTTCTCATCATGGTAATTTCAAACCTGTAGCATTTCAAAACCCTCATCTTCACCACTACCACCTGTGAGTGTGTAGTTTTCAACCCTATGCTAATTGGAGGAAACATTTTTCAACATCACAAAAGCAACCTTCAAAATATTCCTTGATATTAGGTAGTTTTGGAGCTTTTGCATTTTCCTAATTGCTATCCACCAAAGTTTTCTATTTGTTTGATTTGTTTAATAGAGTCAAATTTAAATTCAGTAGATAATTCTTTCACAACAATGTTTTTCTTCTGATTTTGATCACCTATAGAGGGAAGCTTCTTCCAAGAGGCAATTTGATCCCTCATTCTAGAAGAAGCATCAGGTTTTGTTGCCCCTGCATAGATATTCAAAGGTGGTATAGCCTTTTCTCTTTCATTTGAGGGTGTTTGTTTTGCCACCAAGCACTACCTGGCTTTGACCATGTGGAGTCAAACCTTCTCCTTTGGCATTTTTTTTGGTTTATTGAACATTATCTTTAAAGTCTCTTATATAATGTCATCCAGTGTTGGATGCCTTGCACTTATCTTTTTATTGATTTATTTTACCTTGAGATTGTTTGATTGAAATTGAGATAGTTTAAGGTTTGCATGTCACTTGACTTACCTTTGTCTAATAGTCCTTATGATTGTAGGCTATCCACATTTTGAATTATACCTTTTTCAAACACTCAATGTAACATTTTTAAAAGCTAGCAGAGTTTTTTTGCACTTTTTCATTTAAAACACTCCCATTGTTTTCTATGTCTTATTATGTGTCATGCTCAATATAAGTTTCTTTTGTTCATGTCCTCACCAAATATTTCAAAAATATTTTAATCAATAGATGTACCTCTAGCTTGATTGTTGACTATATATAGAAAAATCTACTTTGACTCTCAATATCTTATCAATCTAAAAAAATTAGTTAGGCCCCAAAGTGGGTCCAGCTAAAAAAATTTCATTTCCAAATGACTAAAATCTCAAACTAATCCACTGATTGTATGATATATATTTGAAACAAATTCAACCGCTTCTCTATCATTAAAAACTCATTTTATCACTTTATTGCAACATGTCAACTTAGTGCCAGGAGATCCTTTCACTGGCCTTGAAAACTAACCAAAACAATTGACCAGGCTTTGAAATTAGACACGTTGATTCTTTGTTTCACATAATCTCACCCTATAAAATCTTGTCTCATCATGAATACTCAGTCAAAATATATTTACCGTCAAATTTTCCTTCTCAAAATTACTTGCAAGTAAACATGTCAAAAAATAGCAAATCACGTTCGGATTTGGCTTCAAAGACTACGCAAACTAACACTTGGGAAAACAAAAATTGGGGTGTTGGTTCACTTTCATGAGGACAATATGAATCTTTGATTTGGGCTCATGAAAAATAACAAAGACACAAATGGTAATCCATCAAAGTGGGCTACTCAAATTTGTAGACTAGAATTAATGGTAGAAAAGCATTTTTTGCAAATGGAATTGACCTAGGAAAATATGCAGACAAATTCATCATGATTTCAAAATTGGCACACTTATAATATTTTTAGAGTAAAATATTATGGTACAATCCATTTGATCTTACCAACCATGGGGTCAAAGTTATGACATCACGAACATGGGTACTGACAAATCTGAACTTCTTGACACCAATAAAAAGTTAAAAATTGCATTTGGAATCGTGTTTGAAAATTAATCAAACAGATTTGTCATAAGCTCAAAATTGAAACATAACGAGTTTCTGACCTCTAAAATGCGACACAAAGGAATTTCATAATTTTGGTCAACTGGGTCAAAATTATAACAAGCCAAACAAGGTTTCCTAGAATTCAGAACAATTCACATCAGCATGACATCGATAAATGACCAACTTTGAGGGATTTAAAACCTAGTCAGATAGACTCAAAACAACTTGAAATCTGACACATAAACTCTCTAGTATGGACACTAGACATTCCCAATGTGGTGAGTCATGAAAAATTACTGGGTGTGGGATATTCAATTGCAAACAAGGCCTCCTAATACTATTTGACACTTAGGTGAAAATGCAGAATTAACAATTGCTCAAAACAGGACTTCATGAAATGACTCGGAATGACAATTTATATTCATGGAACATGTGGATGTGTTGAATGGAAGGTAATAGAAACATTAAACACCTTACATGCCTCAAATGAATAGTTAGGTACATATGCATTAAAAAGCACTCATGGGGATTGATTTCTAAATGGTACTCAAAATTCAGGTTTCAATTTTGAGTCCCAACACACTAGATACACCAAATGGCATCACAAGCTATTCATACAAACCATCTATAGTTTTGACAGCTATTTTCCATCATCCCTTTTATTTATCTTGATTTGGTAGTAGCCACTTTTCAAATCTATCTTGGTGAAATACTTTTCCCCTCCTAGAGAGTCTATTAGGTCTTCAATTCTAGGTATTGGGAACCCATACCTAATGGTAATCTGATTTATGGCTCTATAATCCATACAAAGTCTCCAATTTTTTTCTTTCTTGGGTGATAAAATAGTAGTAACTACACATGGACTAATGCTTTTCCTAATTAGGCATTGGTCTAGGAGCTCTTGAATTTTTTTTTTAAAATTTCCTCATTTTGTTGAGGGGTCATCTTATAGGCAACTTTGTCAAGTAGGGTAGCTCCTGGTATAAAGACTATTTGGCAAATAAAAGGTCTCTTAGGAGGTAGCTTGGTAGGTTGTCCATCACTGACAGTGGCTTTTTATTCTTCAAGGAATTCTTCTACCTCCCTTGGTATATGTATTTTCCTGATAGCAACTTCATCCTTAGGTTTCTAAGCCAATGCATACCCAATAAAATCTCCTTCCTCTAGGGTCTTCAAGAACTCCTTCTCGTCAACCATGAACACACTTGGACTTGAGGTATTCAACTCTCCTTCTTCTTGCAAGGATTATATCTTGAAAGTCAACTTCCTTCTTGTTGTTCAATCAACTTGTTGTCTCTTTCTAGTCTAGAACTAATCCTCTTCCACCTAGATTTTTTTGACCTCTTCCATCTCTTCCTTACCTCTATGTCTGAAGTTTGAGTCATCCTTCTTTTTATTCTTCTATTCCACTTTCAAAGCAACTTGGAAGAACTTCTAGATTGTTGTAGGAGTCCATAGATTGATGTCCCCTTGTATACTCCATTTCAAACCTCTTAGATACCTAGCTACTTTGATAGGCTCGTCTTCTTATACTCTTGACCTTGAACACAACTTTTCAAACTCTTCAATGTAATTTGCCACATCCATGTCCTCATGTTTCAAAATTTTCCTCTTCTTGTGTAATTGAACCTCATAGTCTTATGGGAAGTATTGTTCCTTCATTTTTATTACCATGGCTTTCCAATTTGCAATGGGCTTCTTTCCCATTGTTTCCCTCTCTTCTTGGAGATACTTCCACCATGTTAGGCTGATCCCCTTAGCCTAGATTTGGCCACCTTGACTCTTTGTGCTTTACTCACACCTTCACACTCAAAGTGGTTCTGCATCCCTTCAATCCACTCCATTACCAATTTAAGGTCCATCTTCCCACTAAACAAAGGGACTCCTTCTAGGGCCTTTCCACCAAATGCTTTGATGGATTTTAGGAATGAAGCTTCATTTATGGGAGTGTCTAGTTTAGGAATAATATCTTCCTCATCCATATTTTTTTTACTCTTATTGCTACTTTCACCTTCTTGGTCTTTCTCCTTTGTTGCCTTAGAAATTTCTTCCAATTTGGTCCTCATTGCTTCTAGAGCTTCTTCAAGAACTCAATTTCTCTCCTTCTCCTCACCCATCTCTTTGGCCAATTCTACATTATTCTCCATATTTGATTCTCCAACTAATTATGTAGGCTAAAACACCTACCCACAAACCCCAATCTTCTTGCTCTAATACCACTCTAATGTAATGTTAGGGTAGTTTTCTTCTTTAGTTCTTGCTTTCTCAAGGATTTTCTTATGATTTCTCTTAGAATATTAGGGTTCCTTTGATGCCCTAATCTCTAGAGGATCTCTATCCTATCCTCTAACTACTCACTACCTAGGTACACCAATGGTTTTAATTCTTTCCTTCTCCAAATGCCTCTTCAAGCTATCTAGCTAACTTCCTTCCTTAGTCTTTCTTGACCATTTTTCTCAACCTTGTAGACCGAGGGGCTCTTACAAGTGGTGTTAATATTCTCCTTTACTTTTGAACAAAAATTCCACAAGTTACATTCTATTTCTTTACTCCTACTCCAAAATTACCAAAAATAGGGCTACTAGAACTAGCCCTCCAACTAGGGATAACTGTAAGAAACCCCTCCCAAAAAAATGCCTAAAATGCTAGCAAATCCAAAATTTTATGGGCAATAAATTTTTAATGTCGAGGGTGAATTTTTTTCATGTAGGAAAATAAAATATTATACATTGGCTATTTTTTTCTTGCCCTAACAAAAATCATTTTAAATATGGAGAAATATTTTTTTTCTTGCTAATATATAATTAAATGATGATTTTTTTTTTCTTTTTCAAAGATGAGATTGTAATATTAGAGGCAAATTACTTGTTTTGTAGGAAAATGAATAATAATGGTCTTGGCTAATCTTTACTGGTAAATTGAAAATTTGTTTAATCTTAAAGTGAATTTGCAAGTGCATCGACTAGTGACATTTAAGGCTTTATGGTTGCCAAGTACTCACTAGTTTACTGTCTATTATTAATAATGTCACTTTCACCATTATGAACTTGGATACCATCACATTGGTGTCGTTCATAATTTATTTTTAGTTTTATCCACCATTGATTAATTAGAGATCAACAACAAAATATGCATTTGGGGGCCAGTTGCTTGAAAAAACTTGGAGCTACATGAAATTCTCTAGAATGGAGACACATAGAATTTTTTTCACAAATGTGTTTGTTTCATGGTTTTATAAGATCCTAAGGAGGTTGTGGGAAACTAAAAAAATCACTAACTTCCTTGATTTTTACAACTTTTTGTCAAAAAGTTGTCAAGCAACTTTACCAAAAATTGCACAATTTTGACAACTTTTTATATCTTTGAGAAATTTGGATCTCCTTTACATGGAAATTTCCTAACCTATCTACTTTGTCTCATTAATGATTTCTAGGTTTTAGGATTAACCTCAAATCAAAATAACAATTACATGCAAATATAACCAATATCATAAAATAATAGATCACATAGAAGAGAACACAAGACACCAAGATTTAACATGGTTGCATGTTGGGTTGCCCTCAAACATGTGGGAAGAGGCTATCAATATTGTTGTATATTTGATTAATAGAGGTCCATCTACTCCTTTGGGTTGTGGTATTCCAAAGGAAGCATAGATTGGTAAGAAGGTGATTTATTCTTTTCTCAGAACCTTTGGTTATGAAGCATTTTCTCATATAGATTCTAAAACTAGAACCAAGCTAGAAGCTAAGTCAAAGAAATGTGTATTTATTGGATATGAAATTAATGAATTTTGTTATAGGCTTTGAGATTTTGAGAAAATGTAAAATTATATGAAGCAAGGATGTCATATTTAATGAGAAATTATTGTATAAAGATTTGTTGTAGCAACATGAGAAAAAAGAAGATGATTATGTAGTGTTGGATAATACTCCAAAAGTTGGTGTTCTAGCAATTCATCATGATGTGCAACAACCACAACAAAAAATACTACACACACCAGTGAATTTTATATGATCATCAAGGATAAGTAGACCTCTAGAAAGATTTTCTCCTTCATTGTATTATATTTTACTTATTGATTTTGGTGAACCTAAATGTTATGCTGAAGCTATCCAAGTGGATACAAAGATTTAGTGGGAGTCTACAATGAAAGAAGAAATGGACTCTTTGTTGAAAAATAAAACATCAGATTTATGCAAGTTGTGTGTAGGTAAAAGGGCTTTATAGAATAAATGAGATTATAGGTTGAAAGAAGAGGATGGAGGTAAGAAATGATTTAAAGCTAGGTTAGTTGTAAAAGGACTTGCACAAAAATAGGGTATTGGTTTTGATGAGATATTTTCTCCTATTGTTAAAATGACTTCTATTTACTTTATTTTAAGTATTGTGACTACTAAAGATTTTCATTTGGAGTAGATTGATTTTAAAATAGCCTTCCTTCATGGTGATTTGGATGAAGAGATATATATGGCACAGCCATAGGGATTTAAGGTAAGGAGAACTTAGTGTGCAGATTGTAAAAAAATTTATATGGCTTAAAGAAAGCACCTCAACAATGGTATCTAAAATTTGATAGGTTTATGCATGATCATGGATACTATAGGTGTCATTCAGATCATTGTGTTTATTTTAAGAGGTTGGATGATGACAGCTACATTATTTTATGTTTATATGTTGATGATATGCTTGTAGTTGGGTCTAACATGGATCACATTAAGGGAATAATTCATCTACTACCCTATCTCTTTGGCTAATTCTGTATTAGTCACCATATTTGATTCTCTAATTGATTCTATAGGCTGAAACATCTACCCACAAACCCCAATCTTCATGCTTTGATACCACTCTAATGTAATGCTAGGGTAGTTTTCTTCTTTAGTCATTTCTTTCTCAAGGAATTTCTTAGGCATTCTCTTATCCTATTAGAGTTCCTTGGATGCCCTAATCTCTAGAGGATCTCTACTTTATCCTCTAACTTCTTCCCAACTAGTTACACCGATGGTTCTAGTTCACTGCTTCTCCAAATGCCTCTTCAAACTAACTAGTTGATTTCCTCCCTTAGTCTTTCTTGACCATTTTTCTCAACCTTTTAGAGTGAGGGGATTTTTGAAGTGATTTCAAGATTCTCCTACATTTCCAAACTCAAAACTACTAAAAATAGAGCTACTAGAATTAGCTCTCCAACTTGATTTTTTGGACATTAACCCTAATTTTTACTAAATAGTATGGAGAAAAATTATGATTTTGAGTATGCTTTTGTAAAACCTAAAGGATTTTGTGGGTCTAAATTTTCTAAATTGTCCATATACCTAAAAGGAATTTTTATACCTATATTTAGGGGTTTCATAACATGAATGGCAGGGTTGACTATGGTTTGGTCATTTGCGAAACAAAATTCGTCATGAATCCTTCTCCCTTGTCATAGTATGACATTACATACCCCTCCTTCTAAAACACTTGGTTTGAATTATTCCTCACATTCAAACCTCAATTCCTTCCTTTCTCTATTATAATCACCTAATCAAGTATCAAAGACTTTCCTAGGGCATCATATTTAAATTGCTTAATACACTTTCCAAGGACCTAAAATCTATGTACATTATGTACACTCTCTCCAATCCTATTTTCCCTAAAGCCATGAAGAATGCATTGTAGGAACTTATAGGGGTCCAATATTGTAGAGAGAGCCAAAATAGAACCAACACATGAAATTTACAAATGAATTTTAAAACCTGCTCAAAGGAATACCTAAAAACTTGCAACCTAAATGGAAAAGTACTATGACAACATGAACATCTAGTATCAGAGCCCGAGTTTCAACATTGGGAACTCTAGAAATATTGTGCACCATCATTTTATAAGTAGTTAAACTTGTAACATGATTTAAACAATAAACATTTATCAATATAAAACTTGAACCTAAATAGTTTGAACAAAAAAATTAGGAGTGGAACTATTGAACACAAAATTTGGAAACTTGTAATATTTTTGTTCTTGACTTTTGATTTAAGTGTATGCATTATAAATTTTATGTTTTTTGATAGATTGAGATATGTTGATATTTTGATTGGATTATTTTAGGGGATCTATTTTAGTATTTATTAAAAAGATGAATGTTGGATCAATACAATTTTCAGTTTATTGTTAAACTAGAATTAGATTGTTGTAAGTGGCTAAAAGTGTATACATGGTTAACTTATTTGTATAATTTTCTTAAATGATCTTTTTGTTTGAGATGGTAGATAGTACTCTTTGACTTTTAGTTACCCTAGTCATTGTAGTAGGCTTCCAAGAGTAAGCCTAATTCTAGAGGGGTGGATGTAATGCCCACCCATAGTTTATTTTTTCCCATTATATTTACCAAATTCTTTTATGCCTATTTCATGGGTATGTTAGTTTCAAGGATATTATTTCATAACTTGGACTAGAGATATATCAAAGTTGATTACTTAGTTGAGTATATTTCATGTGTTGTTTAATGATTATGTTTACTGATGCATTAATGATTCTTTAATGATTCATAGTTAATAAATGTGATTTCTTTCAGAGCAATGTCATATGATTACTTTATATTCATAATGATGCATTATTTTATCTAAATATTTGGTGTTTGACTTTTAATTATTATGATGCTTACCACATACTTGATTGTCTATGGTGTGTGTGTCTTTTTTATCTTTTTGTTTGTCATGTTTGATGTGGTTAAGGGAGGGAGTCATAGTCACTTGCTAGTTGGGACCTACAAAATATACCACTCCATGTCATTGCTTGTTTAGTTTAGATAAATTTATATACATCTACATGCTCGCCTTTTATGCAAAATGTAGTTACAGGGCATCAACTTCCCTGAATTGCCAAGATGAGTGTGCCTTATCACAATAATTCAATGGTAAGAATGGAGAGATAATTTTTAGTTCCAATCCTAGCCATAGCCTAAATACTTGTCTTGCAAGGACTCGTAACTAACTTTCCACCCTTTTTAAAACTTATGAGTTTATCTTTGTCTGTGTTGTTTGATTTTGAGTTCTGGTCTATTTTGATAATGTTGCTTTTATGTGGATTTCACTATGTGATTTATTTGGTAAATGATTTAATTATAATATTTGGGATAATCATATAATTAAATATTATCAGGCAAGAACCTACAACACAATGGTAACTTGTGAGCCTCTCATCAGGGACGTCTTGAGTTTGAAACTACTCAAGTTTAATGAATGATAATAATTAATCTTCACAAATAATAATAAATAAATGATAAATAATCAAGGCTTTAGTTGATTACCTATCAAAAATAAAAAATATATAATTAAATATTATTTGATTAAAAAAAATATTAAAGCATAAAGATATTTAATTAATTAAAAAATTAATTAAATATCTACTTTAATTTAAAAGTCTTAACTTAGAAGTCTAAATTTAGAAAATTGGTTAAATAGAAACTAGAATATGATGATATTTAATTAATTATAAATTAATTAAATATGTACTTCAATTTAAAAGATTTAATTTAAAACTTAAATTTAAGAAGTTGGACAAAAAGAGAATTAAAATATTAAAATATTAAAGATTTAACATTGCTTCATTATAATTATTATTTATTTAATAATAATTAAATTAGAGTTACATTTAAATAATGAGCTTTGATTATTATTATTATTAATTTAAATAATAAACTACGTTATAATTAGTGTTTGCACTAATTAATAAACTAGAGGAAAATAAAATATAAAAGAATAAAATTTAAAGATAAAGATATAATTATAATTGTGACGTAATTATATTTATTTAATTTAATGATAATTATTTAGGAGTTTTATTTTAATAATAGACTCTAAATAATGTTATTATTTAAATTAATAAATATATTATTAAAAACACTTTGAAAATTAGTAAAAGAGAGAAATAAAATTATTTGAATTATGATAGTTTGTAATTAAATATCTAAAAGAGTTGTGAATGAAAAGGTAAAAGGTAATAAAGTAATAAACAATTATTGATCAATGAGTTCCATCTTGTGATTGTACAATCAAAGCTCCAATTTAGGGAATAACTCTTTATTAGAGATCTAGAGCTCATTTTGCAATTACATGAGTTTTGGGGAGCAAAATTTGGAATTGGATCAAAAGAATTGTTGAAAGTTTTGGATAGTTTGGATTTGCATACATTCAGACATTGTCTCAGATTTTAGCTATGGTTTTGAGGTAGGGTTTGAAAACCCATTATAGAATTTTATTGAAAGATCTGTCTACTTCGTGTTTTCCTGGATGTTTGCATATTGCATATTAATTTACTATAGTGATTGTTGAATAAGGAATTATGTTGTAGATTTTGAAAATGAAAACTTATTAATCAATAAAACTTGATTCTAGAGAAACTGCAAAAAATTATTATGACTATATTTTTTTAAAACCTTTTTTTTATATAGAAAAATTCAATTTCTGAAAATTGGAAGAAAATGATAAATTGAACAGTTAGATTTTCACTTTAAATTTGTCATTAAGATCTTGTGATTATCATGATTTTTTAAATATAGATAAATATTATTCTAATATTTTAAATAATTTAATTAAAAAATTTATTGGAAAAAGATTAATTGAGAGGAAAACATGTTATAACAAAACTTATGCATGCATGTGAAAATAAATATGCTAAAAATAGAAAGCTATGTATAGTATGGTTACATGCATGTGACAACAAATATGCTAAAAAATAGAAAACCAAGTATAGTATGGTTGCAAGATTTGAGAGATCAAAGACATATGAAAATACTAATTGCATGTTTATTTTTATTTTATAAAAATATAATATAATTTTTAGATTTTTTTTTATTTTTTATTTTTAAAAATTTATTAATTTCTAAAATTAAATAGATATTATACCTTTAGTTAAAGTGAATGTTAGTATTAGTCATTATTTAAACCTAATTAAACTCTTAGTTGCATATAAATGATTTTATAATTATTAATGTGAGAGGGAAGCTAATAAATATTTATTTATAATTTTATTATATTTTAAAAGAAGTTGTGGTAGAGTTCACTTTCCAATCATTTAGTTAATAACTATTTGACTATATGAGAGAAATTATAAATAATTCAATTAAATCTATAATTTTATCTTTAGTTGCATTATGAATTAAAGAAAAAGTAAATGTTAATATTGAACTTAAATAGAAGTCAAATTAATATTAATATTTAATTTAATAATATATATTTATGTTATTAATTAAATCATTTATGATTTAAGATTATTTAAATTAATAATATGATAATATTGCATGATATTTTATATGCACAAAGATATTGGATATTTAAATACTTATTGTTTTAAATAAGTATATTAGCATAACAATTTATATTAACATATATATTCTTAAATTATTTCTAAACACATCCTTATGACCCAAACTAAACAAGAAAAAATAATGGAATTCAATCATATGGCTGAAAACTATGTGTTTTCTAATATTTATATTTATAGTCATGTGACATTTATTATCTTGATAGCTTTTTTTTGTGAGTTGTTTAGTTGGCCAAGTTAGGATGTGCACTAGAGGCATCTTTAAGCCGATAGGCTTATTATGGGAGCTTTGCTCCCAAAAAAACTTAATTTTGACGAAAAAGTTGTCAGACCAAACGGATTTCTATTTTTCTAGAAGCTTTTCCAGTAGCACTCCTTTTTTAGAAATAATCTATAAACAATTTTTATTGCATTTTTTTTCAAATAATATCTCTTTTTTTGTAAACTTTCTATTTCACTATTACTTTTCTAATTCTCTCCTTTCTAATTTTCTTTAACTTGCTAATTCTGTAATGGTTTTTGCTAATTTCTATAAATGTCTATGATAGCTTCAACTTTCTTATATCTTCAAAATTTCGTATGTAATTTTCATCAATTTTATAGATGAAATGGCTCTGGTAGATGAATCGACTTTGGTTTTTTGTCTGAACCTTGGGGCAAAACCTTATGTTATCTGAATATTGATTTTATTGTTGTAGTGACTGGATTATTTGCACTAGCTAGGCGATAAAGTAGAAGATCTTCTGATTCAAATTACAAAAAAGGTTGGTACATAAAAAAAACCACTCATATTCCTAATGTTTTACTTTGTCTTTATCTTGGAAATTGTAGTGATGTGATTCACTTTATTTTGGTGTATACTGTGTTTTTCTTCGATCAATTATTTGCATTTACACACCTCTGCGTAGGAAGGACGTATTTTTTGTGGCCGAACACGCGGGAATTAACACACTGGATCACCATTTTTAAGGTCTACTCAAGTCTTGCCCTAAATCTTCTGTTTATTTTCTCTCTAGACAAAATTCTTTCTAGCGTATCATGATTTCAATCTCAATCAATTGCTTGTTCATAATGTGCAGGGAAGTTTTTTCGGATCATTTAATTTTAATAGGTTTTCGGATTGCATGCGATTTTGAATCAACAATTTGAATCCTATTTCATAATCTATCATCAAGATGCCATGTAACATAAATGTTTTTAAATAGAAAATCATTTGATAAAAGGAGAAGTCTTAATCTTTACAAAATAATAATTTTTACTCATTACGTACTCTTGTGGATTAAGATTTCACAGTTTTAGAAATGTGTAAGTTGCAGATTAATTGCAAAAATCATGACAGACGAAAATCTCCATTACAGTCTTAAATATAGAAATAAAAATCAAAACACTTCCTAAACTTAGTGCAGAGATTATAACCATCATAGCTTTAATTATTCAATAATGTACCTAAAGTCTCTTTATTATAGAAGATATCAGTCAGACTGGGGATAAGTAACAAGACCATTTTAATAAAAAAACAATTCAGACTCCATTGAAACCCCCTTGCTGTCACCTATTCTCGATTCAGCCATCACAAGTTGTACCTCTGATGGCTCAAATCTCATGCCGGAATGACACTAGAGCCCTAGCTCTTTTAAAAAAATCCCCCGGTAGAAAGGATTTTGCGCAAAATAGAATATAATACCGTAGCTTAACTTTACAAAATTCTAGCCAAATTGTGGAAACAAAAAAAACTTGTCTAAAAAATTATAATGCTAGAACAAAACTGTTAGGTCAAAACAATTTGAGTACGTGAACAAATCGCATACACAATTATAGGATTTGATTTTTTAATCATGATAATTTGAGTATGCAATCATCGGACATTCCCAACATTTTTTTATATTGAAAACGATCAATATCCAGAGTGTAAATCATGAAGTTGCACAAGATTCATGAAAATCATTGCAAGTCAGATGAAACTAAAACTTATTTATACAGCAGTGATCTCACAAAACACTTCAGTGTCTATTAATTTATATTTTACTTTCTTAAAAAATAATAAAGCTATCTAAATTTTATATTTTTCACGTTGAATAATTTTTCCTTATAATCTATTACTTTGTGATGCTTTTTTTAACTTTACATGTTGGATAATTGATTATATCTTTGAAAGAAAGGTGAGAAGCTTGTTTAATTTTTTATTTTGGAGTCTCCATTAAATTTTTTACTTAAAAAGGTTTAAAATTAGAAATAAGGTTATGAAATTTTTTTGGGATAATGTCAAAAATTAATTTATAATCTTTTATTCTTATTAGTGTTCTAATTTTATTTTTGAAAATTTAATTGATTTCTAATTGACTTTTTAAATGAATAACAAATTAATACAATTAAATAACACATTATCATTCATTTTACTTTCATTACAACTTTAATTTTTCTAAATTTTAAATTTCTTTTACTTATATTATAAATTCTAAAGTGTGCAATTTAATAAATAAATTTATTTTGTATTTTTTTATTAAATAACAAACTAATAGATTTAAATTAAAAAATTATTACTATTTCATTTTAATATGATTCTATATATATTTAATTACAATATATTAGTATGAATCTATTATATTTATATATATTTTTATTATATAGCCAAAAAGTATACAGTTATAATAATTTTAATAAAATAGGTTTAAATAAATATTATAACATTAATTTAAATAAATGTTTATAATTTTTATGTGACATAAATAAATAATATAATTATTTTAAATGAATAGTATACTATAATTTAATTTTAAACTATTTATTTTTGTATATAATTGCAAAAGTGGTACGAACCATTACTAATTAAACTATGTCACCTTTATTCACAAATATTAATTATTTTGTAAAAAAAAAAAATTATTCTTTATCATATTATAGTAAATTAAGTAATTTTAAACTATATATCATATCATATGAAATTCTGAAAAAATATTATTAAAGTTTATATCATATAAAAAATATTAGAATAATTCAAATTGAATAGTATGGTGTAATTTTTTATAAAACTATATATTATATAGTTATTTCAATGCATATTTAAAAATAATTATTATTTGACTATATAACCATCATTTGAAATCAATTGATATAAAGTATAAAATGATTTCAAAATATACATTACAATTTATTCTAAAGATATAAATTATATAATAGAATGTTATACAAATTAAATATAGTAACTCTATATATCTATAAATTACTTTTTTAGTTAATAAATTTATACAAAAAAACATAAAACTACACTTCATAATTTTCAACTCGATACGGTTAATTTTATTTATTAATATTTCAAAGTGGATAGATTTCAACATGTTTATTGACATTTTTTCATGCTGCTTTCCTTTTCCTTTAGGTTACTATGTCGACACCTACAACCTCCTTCAATTCCAACCATGCACTGACCATAAACTTGACTGATGAAGGAACCACAATTACTGTAAGTTATCATTTAATCTTTAAAATTATAATCTCCATAAGCATGTCAATTGTAATGTCATTGAATTGTTTCCTTAAAACTTTAATATTCTTATATGTATTAGTATTTTCCATATGCATGTCTATGTCACTAAGTTTTGATGTCTTTGGTCTTCAATATCAAATACTCTATAGGATACAATATCAAATGAGGTTAGATCTATTCCTACAAATGAGAGTGAGACGAATAATCCAGTGAGTTTCCATTCACATTTTTTCAAAATTGCACTTACAACTTAAATAAATTTACTTCAAGTTCTCATTTACCTATTTTGGGCACCAATATTTAAGCATCAATTTGAAATGTATTCCCTCTTATCATTCTTTCTCCATATTTATTGATGTGACTAACATGCAAATGATTAAATCAATTTATATGTAATGATCACATTTGTTATAGAACTATTATGCCAATTATATAAATATTCAAATCATTAAAAAAAATAACTATAGTTTACTGCTCTAGGAAATTAAAATGGAAGGAATATTGACCACCAATGCTATCCAATCCATCAATATTGGAGATCTGGTTTCAAATCCAATCCTTCAAATCTTATCTTTCAAGAGGATCATTGTTTTTGAAGATGACAAGGATCGATACAAGATCATGTTATCAGATGGTGATGATATGCAATTAGCAATTTTTCCAGAGAAATTAAATGACCTTTTCTTCTCAAACACACTCAAAATACAATCTGTGGTGGCCTTGACTAATTATATTTCCCAAGCCATGGGAGATTCTAGGTAGTCTTTACAATTTTCATACTTCACTACTATACACATTTACATTAATTTATATCTAAAAATGATTACTAATTCTATCACATTTAAACTTGATCAATTAGGACCATCATCATCTTCAGCCTTCAAATCATCCATAGAGACTAGAATATCATTAGGAGACCCAAGTACCTATACAAGTCTCAAGAGCAGCAAATGGTGGAAGACAAAAGACTTATTTCACGAAACAAGAGAATCAAATTTGGCATCCACACATCTTGCAAGGAACTACCACTACCTAAGAGTATTAGCCCCATAAAGGATTTAAATCCATATCAAACAAGATGGACAATCAAAGGGAGGGTCACAACAAAAAAGGAAATAAGACAATTTAACAACCAAAGAGGTAGTGGCCAAGTCTTCAGTTTTGACATTATAGATAGTGAAGGCATAGAAACTCAGATTGTTTGCTTCAATGACATTGTAGAATTGCACTATGATAGAGTTCACATTGGTGGCTTGTATACTATTTCAAAAGGTTCAATAAAACAAGCAAACAATATATACAAAAAGTTGAATAGCAAGATGGAAATAACTCTTGACTATTCATCAATACTGAAATGTTGTAATGATGAATTAGCTGGTGGAACTGTTCAATACAATTTTAAGACAATAAATGACATTGCCAACATTAGCAACAATACTCTAATTGATATTATTGGTATTGTAGTTTATGTTGGAGATATATGCACAGTACAACGAAAGGATGGAAGTAAGGTTGATTGTAGAACAATTAGGTTGATGGATTTCTCACTAGCATCCATTGATGTCAACTTGTGGGGGTTGATTTGTGTCAAAGATGGTGATCCCATCAAAACATTGAAGGCTACTAAACAACATGTTGTCATTGCTATAAGGAATGGGCGTGTTTCAAAATTCAAAGGAAAGGTTATCAATACTACAATAGCAACAATATTAACAATTGAACCATCCATACCTGAAGCTGATGCACTACGATCCATGATGGAAGGAAAAGAAATTGACATTCCTTCATTGTTGTCATTTTCTACAGATACCAATACAACAAATACTACCCATACAATTCTGTCTGCCTTGCAACAATGCACTGTAATGAAGGATCCCTTGTACACCATGATAAAAGCAACAATCAAGTTCATGAGGCAAGATGATTTCTGTTATCCATCTTGCCCAATAGAAGTGAATGGAAAAGAATGCAAGAAAAAATCTGTTGAAAATGATGACAACACATGGTTTTGTTCTAAATGCCAAAAGACCATTCTTGAGTGCAAGTACAGGTACCTCTTGCAAATAAATCTCCAAGATCATACAACTAATATTTGGGGTGTTTCTTTTGATGAAGTAGTAGAGTTTCTATTACACATGTCTGTCACAGAGTTGTACATGTTACAATATGACACCCAAGCTATTGCAGATCCTAAAGACATCATCAAAGCTCAGTTTTTCAATAAGTTCAGATTTTCCATTTCAATTACAACTAAAATCTACAACTTTGAAGAAAGATTTAAAACAACAATCTTGAAGGCTACAAAATTAGACTTGAAGGCTGAAAGTGAATATTTTCTTTCTCAAATTGCAGTTATTGGAGCTCCAAAATAATGTATTCTGAAACATTTCTATGCATGCAGTACCAAGTCCTCAAAGAAATCATAAATAAAGTACACTTGTACTATTTCTTTTAAAAATATATTTTACAGAATAATGTATTCCATATGAAACTTAGTATAACTTGGTTTCAAATTTCTGCCACTTTTAAATAAATTCATTATACAAACGCTTTTCAGTTTACCTAGCTATGTCTCATTTGAAACTATTTATCTATTTCTCATTAGTATCACTTCACTTTGAAATTTAATTTCTTACAAATAGATTTATACTCAATATTGAATTCTATAAGTTCCTTATTTAAATATTTATTTAAAATTACATTGTATATACTATTTCTCATTTATTTCTGAAAAAAAATAGATTTCATATGTGTTGAACTAACAATGCCTTAATCTATACATTCTGATTACTTGTTTACTATATTTAAATTTTCTATGGTTTTAAAGATTATTACTTTCAATATTAGTGACAAAATATGTATTTCTTAATACTAACCATGTCTTCGAACAATGCAGGTCACTCTTACTGATTTTGAAATAAAAAAGAGGAAAACAAGCAAGAAAAATAAAAAATATTACAATCGCCACAAAGAGGAAATTTCAGCAAGATGTAGCCTTCAAAGGGTACACCAAAATTCCACTATAGAGAAACAAATACAACTTCAAATTTCACAATCCATACCATCATCAAATAATAAAAGAAACTTCACACAATGCCAAACAAAAACCATTGAACATTGTTCACCATCATCAATAAACTAAGATAGAATAAATGAACTAAAAAGACAAAAAAAAAATGAAACAGTGCCACTCACACCACATATAAATAGCAATGACAACTTCATTAACTCAATAGAACATATGATATCTATTCTTGAAGCACCTCCACAATTCACAACAACATTCGATAGGTCAATGAAACAATTTTGACAACGCATTGATGCATTATCAGTAGTCACAACATGTAGCATATGTAAGGAATGATACACAGGAATGTCCATCAAAAAAAATGTTGCTGATATTAACTGCTCTCGATGTTTCTCAGAGAAAGATATACATTGATTCTCTCTACACAACAACATGGACCCAGGAATACAACCAAATGTCCTAAAAATACTCACCAACATCGAAGAAATGTTAATTTCTAGAGTGAACCCAGTACTACAAGTCACACATGCAAGAAGAGGACAATATAAATATACTGGTCATACAATAAGCTTCCCCCAAGAAATTTCAAGCATTGCACACCTTTTACCAAGAAAACTACAAGATCTTGAACTTGTTACAATACGCAGAACTAATCTACAAGGAAACAATTACGATTGTTATGTCAACAAAAACAATGTTTTAAATGCATTACTCTACAAAATAAGATATGATCCATACTACAAAAATATTGAAATAGATCATGATGCCCTAAACTTGTTGCTAGAAACAACCACTGATATATCATACATGATTCAAAGCTTACCTATCCAATGTCAGAATACTCAAGGAACAAATGATAATGAGACAACCCTTACTGATGACATGGACCTACAACATACAACATCATTCATTCCAAAATTACCTAATGGAGAACGTGAGTTACATACCATTAAGACACTCTTAGGTTTCACAATGAAACAACCAAAAATTATACCATGGCCAGAAATCTATAAGTCACCAATAAATGAGTACAACACTGAAGGGTTGTTAACTATGGCTTTCCCCACACTATTTCCAACTGGATGTGCACTGCCACTTCAAACTAGAACTAAAAAAGTTTTCATGAATGAATATGCTCTATACTTATTGAGATATTATGACAATAGGTTTGGAAAGCATGTACGATTTTGCTACTACATTTATAATTTAATTATGCGACACTGCAGCCAACAAACAGCAACTATATTCCTCAAATCCAACATTCATGAACAAGTCCCAAAAACAATTCAAACTCTCCGCGAAAATATAAAAAATGTCCTTGACAATCAATTGGCCAATCAACTCATGCGATTTGGAACTTCATTAAGAGGAACAAGAGCTTTTTGGAATAAAAGTCGATCAGACCTAACAACGATGATAGACCAACTAGGGACACCAACACTATTTTTTACCTTGAGTTCAGCTAACACAAAGTGGGCAGATTTACATTCATTATTCCCACAAAATACAAGCCCTACAATACAAAACTCAAGAAAACACTTGGTAGATAACATTATTCAAAATCCACATATTACATCGCTATACATTCACCAAAGATTCACAATCTTTCGTGAAGAAGTGATAGAAAAACTATTACAAGCAACAGATTATTGGTATAGATATGAGTGGCAACATCAAGGATTTGGTCATGTACATGGATTTTTATGGCTTCCAAATGCACCTAATATGGACACATCAGATTGGAATAACAAACATGAAATAGACATGGCCAAAAAATTCTTCGATAACTATGTCTCAGCATGGAATCCACGTGATTAGATAGAAAGACAAAATAGATCAAATCACACACCAAACGATGATCCATGCACACTCAACACTCCACAAATCTTATCATTAGATCCTCTCTATGATTATGAACAGATACTAAATACTGTACAAAGACATACAAAATGCACAGATCAAACATATTTATGAAAACAAGGAAACACAATAGAATGTTGCTACAAAGCTCCATGGAAAGAGCAACCAACATCTACATTGACTTGTGACAATGACAAAAAAATCACTTACAATCCAACAAGAAATGATATCGCCTAAACATCCATAATTGACAAATGCTTGCAATTTGGCGAGCTAATATTGATTGCCAACCAATCATGTCTCGAAAAGTAGTTCTCAATTACATCTCAAAATATGCTTCCAAAGCAGAGAAAAAATCAGAGATTTACAATACAATATTACATAACATAGCAAATACAAGCCAAACAAATGATGATGCATTGCTCACATATCAAAGGTTCATGATGGGAATCATTGCAGATTGTGATATTGGGGCTCAAGAAACATGTCATATGCTTCAAAAATTGCCCCTTGTAATTTGCAGTCGTTCATTTATTTCATTGAATGTAAGAAAAATATGCCTTCATCGAATCAATAATTCAAACAATGAAGAAGAACTAGGTAATACTTATATAAAATCATACATATAGCACCCCATAGAGCTAGACTCGTTATCACTCATTCACATAGCCTAGATGTACACATTCTCAAAAAATCAAAAAAAAGGTCAATGGCAAAAGAGAAAAACCAATGCAATCATTACTGTCTACCCCCTATTCAAGAGTATTCCTGATGAAAACTTTGAAACCTTTTGTTGGAGTGAACTCTTACTATACAAACCCTTTCATAATATCCCAACAGATATTGGCATTACAATAGAGCAAATAATATCAAATTGAAAATGCTACGTAGTAATAATTACTGTCCTTGGCATGTAACAAGAGTTGAAAACACACCAACAAATGAAGAAAATGATAGCGCTAAAACTGATGAGCATGAAATTTACCAAAAAATAGACCTATACGAATGAGAGCTACTATCCCAAATGGGTCCCTCCAACAACTTTACAATCAACGAGCTTGATCTCCTAGGAAAACAAGACATTGATATTAATCACCAATGGAATAAAAACAACATTTCCAATGAACTGAATGAATCAGCAACAAAATTCATTCTTACAAGAAAATTACAAACAAATGGAAATTTTTTACGTTCCTCAAATATCCAACCAAACTACCAACTAGCCCCCAAACAACAATTGGCTTTAGACATCATCACCAAACATCATACAAATCCATTCGTCAATCACCCACTATGGATGATTATTCAAGGAATAGAAGGCACTGGCAAATCATACCTTATTGATTGCATTAGAAAAACCAGAAATATTACTTAAAACAATGACAAAAAAACATTGCTTGCTCTAGCATCTACAGGAGTTGCAGCATATAACATTCAAGCATCAACAATCCACACATGCCTCCGAATTCCAATTAAAGAAATACATCCCTTACAAGGTCAATCATTAACAAACCTTCAAGAAGACTTCAAATATATTAAATACATTCTTATAGATGAAATGAGCTTCTTGGGACCAAAACTTCTTATCAAAATTGATACTCGTTTACGTGAGGCATTCCCACATAAAAAACAAGAACCTTTTGGTGGGCTTTCTATCATCCTCATTGGTGATTTAGGACAACTACCACCAGTTCTAGACAAGCCAATATATGCCTCACATTCAACAGCAATAATGTTATGGAAAACATTCACTACTATAATTACATTAGACACAATTTTTTGACAACAAGGACAAACCCAATCCCAACAACAATTTCAAAAAATCCTACAAAATATTCAAAATGTAGAACCACTAAAAGATGACTGGGACATACTAATGACTCGAACAAACAACTGCTTAACTCCTAAACAAAAAGAAGATTTTGATAAAGCCACACATCTATTTGCAACTAATGAATTTGTGAAACTACATAAAAAAAAAATGCTCAAACAATTGAACCTCCCAATAGCACTTAGTTCTGCTAGAGTTGCTACACAAAAATCATATGAACACAATGAAGATGATCAACTTCAGCAAGAGGTCCTACTCTGCATCAGCCAAAAAATCATGTTAACAAAAAACTTATGGACACAAGATAGACTTTTCAATGGATCACTTGGAAAAATAACATCAATCATCTATGATACAAATTCAAACCCTCCAGATCTACCAAAATATATTGTTGTTAATTTTAAAACTTACATTGGGCCAGCTTGGGATACACATAACCCAAACAATGTACCCATTACTCCAATTACCCGAGGAAATCGTACACAATTTCCATTGGCTATGGCTTGGGCCATAACAATACACAAATCCCAAGGACTCACACTAGAAAAGGCTACAATAGATATTGGAAAAAAAGAAAGACAGGGATTGACATTTACATCAATATCGAGAGTCAAATCTATTGATGGCCTTCACATTCAACCACCATTCTCTTTCGAAAGATACTATAAAATGCAAAATAATTTTTACACACTTGCCAAAAAGAAGGAAGAAGCACGTCTTCAGCTACTATTGCCACTTGAACAAACAACACACTCTACAACATAGAAACATTAACCAACAAAGCTAACAAAAAAAAAATATATTCATCATTTCTAAAAATTCTCAACAATTTTTTTTTTTTTAAATAAAATTACTACACACATTTTACTCACTTTAGTTTCTAACAAAAAATATACTTATCATGTAGGTACAAAAGATATCAAAATTCAAACACAACATATGTGGAATACAACAATCATTCCATAAAATCTACTAATGGAAAAAGTAAGTAAGTATATCCACTTCCAATTATTTCTTTCACTAAAATAGTTTCCATTATCCAACTATACTTTTCAACAACAACTATTTGATGCCACATTCCATTGAAAACAACTTCATCTGACATAATATGATTCTAATGTTTGTTTGCAGATCAAAGTATACTACTTCAACTATATGCCATTGCCTTTCTAAATGGATCACATGTGCTACATCAACACAAGCTTCAACACTACCAACATTTTTTTATTTTTATAAGTTTCGTATAGCCTCCTCCCAAGATGATTTCTATTTATTTTTCTCCATTACATTACTCTTACTAATGTTCACATTATCAATTCTACATACATTTTACAATTACTTTTTTCACTTTCTTAATTCAATTAACCATGAATTGAAGATTACAATTTAGTCCCTCTAGCAATCTCTTGGTTTCAACATGACATTCAATCATTTCATTGGTTTTGATTCTTTATTATAAGAAAACATTGTGGTGCAAAATAAGTTCTTCTTTCACCTTCTTAGACAAAATTTTCAACTTCTCACTCTATATTCATACCTTCAATATCAATTTAATTGCTTCTAATTTAATACACATAATTAAAATTCCTATCAGTACCAAATACCATGTTCTATTATTCTATGACTGTAAGTTAATACCGACTTTCTTGCATTATGAATTATGATATTCTTTCCAAAAATACACCTATCGGCCAATCATTGCATGTACATAAACATACAACTGCTAGTTTAGATTTCTTTTATGATTATTTGACTGAATGTCATGATGAACTTTATGATTTGAATTGATATTTATGTTTTATGAACTTTATGCTATTAAGCAATTATGAGGACTTGGGTTTTCAGAACCAATGTTATTTTTTTTGGGTTGCTTGTTAAGGAACCAAATTCAGTCAATATTACTCTTGTGTTATGGGACACTATTGTGGTTTGTGATTTTGGAAAAGGTAAACTAGGTGCATGTCTATGGGAGTGGCTACAATGGGGGTCAAGGTCCAAAATGGCTACTAGGGTAACTCATTGTAAGTTGTATGACAAGTGATAACATAGTAATTCAAATATCTTGCCTAGCCCTTTCCTTGAGATACATTAAAAAGATAAGATAGAGATTTTTCCTTGTCCATGTCTTGAGTTCTTATATAGACTAAGGATGAGATGGAGATGATACCTTGATAACTATGACTAGTTACCTCATCTTCACAAGAGGTTATCCTAGTTCTGCATAGAATCACTTGGGGGCCGAGGTCTTGAGAGACTACGAGGGTAACCTTAGAGTTAGCTCATGTGATGATACTCCATAGTATGTAGCCTGAGTCTCCTTCATGGTTGTTTTATATTTGTCTCTAGTGGTGTACTTGTTGGATATTACTTTTTTATGGTGTTTTTATTGTGAGTTGTTACTTATTGATTGGATATCATTTATTATTGACAATTGAATTTTATTGATGAATGATGAATTATTCATTAGTGGTGTTTTTTATTTTTGGAGTTAGTGATTGGTGGTTTACTTTTATTGATGACAATTATTCTCTATTGGTTATTGTGCTTGTGACACTTGACATTGTTTTGGAGGTGGTTGTGTCTTTTTGGATTTTGATACTTGATTTATATTTGGTATCTAGATGTTGACTTGATATGTGGTGTTGGTATTGGATGAGTGTTATTTCAACTTTGGTTATCTTTTCTTCTTGAGTAGTTTGTGTTACACTTGAGGTAGTTTTAGCTATCAGAATTCCTTTCCTAGGATTATTTTATGATTTGATTATCTGTGTGTGGATCATACAATATCTCTCATGAATGGTGGGAGTGGGAGCCTAATTAGGTGACCACATAGTTGAGAGGTAGTGTATTCTTACCATTTGGGTCCCCCTTAGATTTATTGATGTTGGATGCTCCTTGATATAGTGGTACCATTATCATTCTTCCTCTTATCTTGAAGAATTCTATTCATTTGATGTATCTATGCATAATGTGTTTTGAGATCCTACAAGATATTCTATTGTATATTGGTGTACTTGTACCTATTTTCATATACCCTATGACATGTGCAGTGGATGTTATTCATTATATTTGATTTCATACTATTAGTTGTATTTATGCATTTTCTTGTATGATTATGGACATTATAATTGAGACTTAAACTTATTAATAAAACTTTCTTAAAATGTGACTCAACATGAAGGAAACCTTAAAGAATTGAAATTGTATTTGTAATTTCTTATGTTTATTTCATGTGTATGTATATATTGCTTCTACATTATTATTAATTTTATGTTTTTAAATTTTTTTTTAAAAAATTAGTTTAGTAAACTTTGTAACATATTAGGTTTATTTCTTTTGGGTTCCTGATCAGGGCATTACAATGACTAGGGTTTGGTCACTCCTGAAACAAAATTTTTCATGAATCCTTCTCCCTTTTCATAGTATTACATTACATACCCCTCCTACTTTTACAACACTTGGTTTGAATTATTCCTCACATTCAAACCTCAAGTCCTTCATTTCTCTGTTGTGATCGCCTAATCAAGTATCAAAGATTTTCCTAAGGCATCATATTTAAATTTCCTAATACACTTTCTAGGGGGCCAAAATCTATGTACATTATGTACACTGACTCCAATCCTATTTACCCTAAATTCATGAAGAATTCATAGTAGGAACTCATGAGGGATCCATTATTGCATAGAGAGCCAAAATAGAACCAACACATAGGAAATTTACAAATGAATTTCAAAACTTGCTCAAAGGAATACCTAAAAATAATAAAATTGAATGGAAAAGTACTATAACAACATGAAAAACAAAGATTCAACACCATATTGAAGGATTCAATCCATTTTTCCTTAAAGGGAATCAAAAACCTCAAAAGTTGTTTAAATTGAACTTGAAATCATGGATCTAATTGCATAAGATTTGTTGATTACAACTCCCAACCATTGGGATGTACAAATTTCATGGTTTTATAAGCTCCCAAAGAGGTTTTATGATGTTTTAATACACACCAACCTCTTTCATTTTTTTTACAACTTTTTGTCAAAAAGTTGTCGAGCAACTTTTTCAAAAATTGCACAAAACTTTTTGCATCTTTGGGCAATTTGGCTCTCCTTGACATGGGAATTTCCAAACCTATATAATTTGACCCATTAATTATTTCTAGTAATAATTGAGACTCCTAGACATCCATTAGCATGATTTTTCCATTTTTGCATTATTGAAAACTTTTGCACAATTGTAGTGCAACTGACTTATTTTTGACATCTTCTCTCTTTCTTACTCCAAATGAGAACTTAGGAGCTCTAGTCCATACAATAGGATATAATAACATCATGAAGGAAAATATGGTTCACAAACCATAATTTCCTTGTGTTTTCATGGTCCTAGACCCACAACCCCTAACATAATTAACACTAAACAAGCACACCATCAACTCCAAAAATGGAAACTTCACCTAGTAACAAACTCCAAACAAAAGGACGACCTTGAAAGGTCCAAACTCATACTTCTAACTTCGCTAGAGTCAGCATGTGCGAAAAACCTACTAGAACCAAAATGAGAGGTTGTTGACTAGGTCCCCCTGCACAAAAAATTAATCTGGCCAAAGAATGACTAAATAGCCTAACTGACTTAGGTGATTTTATACAATCAATTACTACTATCCTTTATTGGCTAATCCTTACCCCATATTTGGATAGGATATGTCCTAGAATCTTTCCATCTATCACCCCAAACTGACATTGTTGGGTGAAAGTATGGATTTGTGTCACCTTTGGGGATAACTTTTAGGTTCTAGAGGGACCAAATCTGTCTAAATGCCTTTCGGGGGGACCGAATCTGGCCAGAACCATGTGGCACCAATTGTGTGCCAAGTGGCATGGACAACTCAGAAATGCATAAATTATATAACCCACAAAAAGACAAATCTTCCTATCATTTTCATCATACAAGCTTTCAGGAACTGCAAAGTAGGAAGAGCTACACAAGACATTCAGTTGAATTAGGCACGTCAAAAATTCCCCCTAAATTTTTAATATTTTAAAGTTTTATTTTATGTTTTCTTAGGTAGAAATATGGTTTTTAATGTGTATTTTTTATGTAGATTATTTTAAAGAGTTCAATTTTTTTAATATTATTATACATTTATATTTTTAAGTACTTTAATATTAGATGAAGTTTAGAAAATGTATTGAAACTTAGTAAAACTTAGAAATTATTAGAGAAATTGTAAAATATTATTTATAGAACATAGTAGAAAATTATATAGAAATCTTAGATTCAATTAGTTTATAACAAATAGAAAATTTTGAAACATTATAAAATATTTAAAAAATTAGAAAATATTAGAAAATTTAGAAAATACTACAACAATTAGAAACTTTTGGAACTTTAGAAAACAATAGAAAAAAAATTATTAAATATATAGCAAATTAGTTAGATGTAAATTAGAGAGTTTAAATATTTTTATTACAAACCATTAGAAATTGTTACAAAGGTAATGGTTTAGAAATAACTGTAAATTGATAACTAAAACCATCAGATTGAACTAAATTAGACTTTACCCCTTACCATGAACACAAATAAATTTTAATTGAAATCTTAACATTGAACCTTAAGTAGGACCAAAACTTAACATTAAATGTAATTAAATCACAATATTAAACCTAATCAAATTTGAACTAAAACTCTCACATTGAATCATATTAGACTCTAACTCCTATATTGAACTTTAAATCCAAATATATTGACCTAAACTACTCTCTAAACCCTAAATTGCTCTCTAAACCCTAAACCACTCTCTAACCATATAATCTGAAAACCTCTCTCTCTGTCTCTCTAAAATGCTTTCTAAACCCCATAATCCATAACATAACTTCATCTCTTCCACTCTTAAACCCCATCTCTCTAAACCCTAAACCATTCTCTAACCCCTAAACCCCATCTTTGTAAACCCTAAACCACTCTCTAACTCATAAACCCCATCTCTCTAAACTCTAAACTACTCTCTAACCCCTAAACCCCATCCCTCTAAACCCTAGACTACTCTCTAACCCCTAAACCCCATATCTCTAAATACTAAATCACTTTGTAACTCCTAAGCCCCATCTTTGTAAACCCTAAACCATTCTCTATCTCCCAAACCCCATCTCCCTATCGTATCTTCCTCTCTCCCACCTCATCTATCTCTCTCTTACATAACTTCATATCTCTCTCTCATAACCTCATCTATCCCAACTCTAACCAATAATCCCTAACAAAACTTCATCTCTTCCCTCTATCTCTCTCTATCTCCTAAACCCCATCTTTGTAAACCCTAAACCACTATCTAACTTGTAAACCCCATACCCTACACTACTCTCTAACCCCATTTTATCTGTAACTCCCATATCTCTCTCTCTCGCTCTCTCTCTCTCTCTCTCTCTCTCTCTCTCTCTCTCTCTCTCTCTCTCACATCTATCCTAACACTAACCCATGATCCCTAACATAACTTCATCTCTCCCCTCTATCTCTTTAACTCCTAAACTGGGCCATCACTCTAAAACCTAAACCACTCTCTAACTCCTAAAATCCATTGCTCTAAACCCTAAACCACTCACTAACTCCTAAACCCCATCTTTGTAAACCCTAACTTCATATCTCTCTCTTTCATAACCTCATCTATCCCAACCCTAATTTTCTCTCTGACTCCTAAACCCCATCTCTTTAAACCTTGAACTACTCTCTAACTCCTAAACCACATCTCTCTAAACCATAAACCACTCTCTAACCCCATAATCCCTTAACTTGTTATCTAAATTTGATTTGTACCTATTACTAAAAAATAAAATGTAATGTAGTTAATATTTCTTTATATGTTGTACAATAGGTTTGTTTAGAAAGATTCATTTATTTTGTTTTGATTCAATTAGTTTATATAATAATCTATGTATATATGTATATGTATGCATATGCAGATTTTTATTATCATCTATCTAGTTTTATTTTATTTTTTATCTTTCATCATTATGGCATTGGGGGGTAGTGATTCTAGAGAGGCCAGTGTATAAGGTTGTCCTCCTAGTGGTTCATCCCATAGATTGACTACTAGTACCTAGGATAGGGAGACATTATTTAGTGATACTGTTTAGGGCTTACAGAGCACACTTGATACTATTGATCAGAGTCTACAGGCCTCACCTACCTTGCAACATAGGGATAAGGTGATTGTAATTAGAGATGAGCTTATTAGCATGATGCACACTATCAAGGGTTTTAATCCTTATGATAGTGTTGGTTTGGACACATTTTATAGTGGTCTATCTCATTCTATTAGTTTTTGTTTGCGATGAAGGGAGATAGATGAGATGGTCTTAGTGGAGAGTGTGAAGAACATGTTCCCACATTATCAACCTTTGAAAAAGGTCAAAGGGTACCATATTATGAGGTGTATTGATCCATTGGTGGAACCTTTCATGTTTCCTCATTGGTTGGCTACACATTACATGTGGCTCCAAAAGGATGAGTTCCCCCTATATTTTTGCAAACAATTGTTTGTAGAATTTCATCTTCGTCAAGAGGTTGATTACACTGATATCCCTAGGCATGCTAGGTGGGGTCAAGGTAGGTTCTCAAATAAATTCAGATACCCAAATGCTCTTGCAGCTATTAATAAATTGACATTGATTGGTCCAAACTTTTTGGTGATGTCAAAATGTTTGGAGTTGGTTGCAACTAGAGATAGAGTGGTAGATGATACACATAGAGATGTGTACGAGAGTATTACCACTATTGCTACCTGGGTGCATGAGATGTCTTCTAAATAAGTGCATGGATATATGACATGGCCATGATCTGCATCTATAGGTAGTCACACTACTACATTATCTTTAGGTGATGACACATATCATGAGTTTGACATCCCATCTCCAATAGATGTCTCTATGGAGTCTTCAGTGGACTGCTTGAGGGCTATGAGTACATGTTTGTCCACTGATCTACTTTTAGCCTATCAAGCTATATAGTTTTTGATCGGATAGCTACTTAGTACGGTGCCATCATATATGACTACTATCATCAGAGGTACATTGGAGGCATAGGGTAGTCAGGGGTAGGAGGACATATATATTGTAGCTATAGCTCCACCATAGACCACAATTGAGGAGGATACAACCCCCCTACCAAGTTAGGTTCTCAACCACCATGATGTTCATTGTTCATAGATATGCTCATAGATCCTAGAATTGAAATCAAAGATGTGACCTTTAGTGATATATACTTGAGTGAAATAGATAGGCATATATTTGCGATGACAATAGCATATGAGGACTTGCAAACAACTATGCATCCTATGTAGCAAGAGACACTAGTAAAACTTTACAAAAATGTCTATTTAATTGGACCCACATATCTTATATTTAAAACTTTAGTAAAGTATAACTTGTGACATATTTTTTTCTTCTATTACGTACAAATTGCATCTATAGCTTGTGAGGGTTGAGATGGATAGATAGCTATAAACCCTACTTATCTTGAGTCACATGTAAATTTAATTGTACTTATATTATTATTTAATTTGAATTTATACACATGCTCATGATACATTTGTTCTCATATTGGACATAGGATTCATGATCTTGTCTTAGTTGATCACATCGTGGAGTGTGATGTGATCATGTTTGATATGTATATATGTCATGTGCATGATGTTTGATGTTGATTTACGATGAAATCATTTCTATATTTATAAGTATGGGACGTTTTGCATTTACAACACACTCATATTTGACATATTTCATATTAGAATGAGTCATCTTACCATTTGTATTTATAGTAGGCATATATGATATTTTGATGAGTTATGTGACAATTTACATTTATAGTTGACATATTTTATATTTTCATGAGTTATGTGAATATTTACATTTATAGTTGACATATATGATTTTTTCATGAGTTATCTGACCATGTTTATATGTAGTTGATATATTTGATATTTATATTTATAGAATATGTTTTATGTAAATGTGGAAACATATTTTTGAAATATCTCCTACATTTTATTTAGACAATTGCTGATGTGTAATAAATTTATGTGTTATATAAAATGAAAATATGTGTTACATAATTTTGTAGGTGTGTTGTAAAAGTGTATTACAAATGTACATGTACACTTAAAATTGTCCTAAACACTATATTAATTTATTTAATAATTCTTGTGACATTATAATTAATTATACTTTTCATATTCTTCTACTTATTTAATTAAATTTATTAAATTAAATAAGTTTATTTTTCTAATATATTTAAAATTAATTTAAATACTTCCCCCTAATGTATTAAAATTCATTAAATGCACAAGTGCTCCATAAATCCCCTTTTAAATAAATTCAATTTATTTAATCCCTCCACTTTATTAAATTCTATAATACTACGAGTAAGTAAAATCTTATTTAATTTAATCCTAATCCTATCCTAAAACCTAGTCTACACCCATCACTCATCCTTCTAAGCTGTTATCTTAAACACCTTTTTAAACACCTCTTAGTCCTTAAGTGTTTTCTCAAACATTTGTGAGAAACACATGATCCAATAGAGCTCCCACTTCATTTATAACTCTTAGACCTCTTACGCATTTGTCCCCCACTCCTTCAGCCAAGGTTGCTCAAACATTAAAGGCTCTTTTTGACTTTTGCATGGCTTTCCCTTTAGCCCATGTGTCTCCCTTATGGCACCTATGTGGAGACCACTCTCAAACCTATAAATAGAGCCCTTGTCTCAAGCATTTTTCATTTCCCTCATTTGCATTGTTATCATGCTAATTTAATATTAGAGCTCTTTAGTGATTTTTATGATTTGCATTGTTACTAACTTTTGGTAGTTTCTAGATTTCCATTTGATGTGCATTGTTAATTTAGTTTATTTCTTGCATCCAAACTCACATTTTTTGAGTGCTTTCAAGAATGGTTTCTTCCATAGCCATTGTTTGAATCATTCACCATTCATCTTAGCATAGTTTCATTATCCTTGCATTTTACCACATTGGGATTCAATAGTTGTGTTTTGGAAGAGCACATCCACATCCATCTAATCTAAAGGACACCAACAAGGCCTCTTATGGGCACCCTTTTTGAGATGCTTTAAGGTTGCATGAGGATGTTTCTTTTCAGTTGCATTGAGTTGTAAAACTCAAGCATAGTGTTAGTTGTACTTTGTTTTATTTTGAATATTTGATATGCATATGCAACTAATGTTTACTTGTTTACACATGCTCCTGATAGGTTAGATTTTTGTCTACACATTTTGGCATGCTCAGTGCAACCCACGTCCCTATTTTACCTTCAAAAAATCATCAAAAAATCATAACCCACTATTAGAATATGCACACTATCATCTTCACTAGGACGCAATGTCATCTTTGTTGGTTTGTGTCTCTGCAGATTAGTGCCTATGCATACCAGCATCTACGCATACCTTTGTCTATGCATACCATCATTTTCATAGATTAGCATCTCCACCATTCTTGCCTTAATCCATCTGTCATTGCATTAAGCTTGAGTTTTAATATCTCCAATATTTGTTTTGTTGTCTACATGGTGGGTGACCATTAAAACTTGCTGTGAAACTAAATTTTCATCTACAATTTTTACAAAGAATTATCATCTGTGATCCTTAATTTGTCATTTGCATTGTGTGCCATAATAAACATTTTTAGTACCTTGTCATCTATGAGTTTTGGCATCTACAATTTTGTTCTGTCATCTATGACAGACAACTTGCTAGTGAGCTGCTAATCGCACACCCTTGTCTTTTGTCATCTACAAGTTTTGGTGTCTAGAAAACTTTGTCATTTGTGAATTTTGATGTTTGCACAGTTCTTTCATCTTCGCCTAGTATCTGTCATCTCTAATTTTTAGTAGACTAAATTAATTTTTAAACACCTAATTCATTGGTTGATTAATTGGTAGGGATTTCTAATAAGTGTGTACTACAGGAAACAAGCTTTGGAAAACTTCCTTTTTAGTGACTTTGATCATTTAAAGGTTTATAGTGATTTTACTCACTTTAGAAATTTTATAGTGATTTTGATCACCTGTAGGATTAGATGGTGAATTAACTTGCATGAGATAATCACTCATCTTTGAAATGTATGTTGAAAACTAATACCTAAAGACCAAACACACTCTTGAATGTATTAAAGATAAAAACATTGCACGCACTCTTAAATGACTTAAAGCAAATTTACACACATTTCATTGGAATGGATGATGCTCAAACACAATCTTGAATGCCATTAAAGAATGAATAAGCTTTTCATTGGAATGCACATTTAGACTAGTCAAACACAATCTTGATTGCCTTAATAAAAAATGGCATGCTTTCATTGGAATGAATGTGTAGATAGAAAATACACTCTTGAATGCCTAAGTTCAATGAAGCTTGCTATGAAACATTTGGACTTGGTGCTTAAAATGAATTAACTCAATCTTGAATGATTTAATGGAATTAATTTCATTTTTAGCAATTTAGTTATGCTCACAATTGATTTACTTTTGTTGACAAATCCTCACTTTTCATTATGTTGATGACATTTTCAAGTTAGAATGAAAAATGCATGATTAAACTCGAGTGACTTCAAGAGTAGATTACAAAACCTTAAGCTCCATTGGAAAAGAACAAGTGTCTTTTAACCCTAAGACCACATACATATTCTCTCCTCTCATGCCTTTGGGTGATCTTGATTGCACATGAAATAAGTGGTCTTGTTTATATTTTTTTAGGAGGCCTACTTGGGGATTTCATCACCCATTAGGATGACATCAACTCTAGTGTTGTAGCAAAGTATAAGAATCAGGAGGTGAATCAAAAGACACCTCTCTTGGAAGCAAAATTTTTTCACTCTTAGTTAAGCCCCAAAGAACTTTATACCTTTGGGAAGTGAAGGCAAAGATTTGGGTTACCATCTCCCTTGACTGTGTGGCACTCCTTACAACTTGGGAGGTGGTTACCACCCTCTAAAAATGTTAAACTGAAGATATTTCAAAATTCATTTCCTAACCACAACAATGATAGTAACAACAATAGAAAAATAATATGAACAATATAGATTGAGCTTCCACTCCAAATGCATTACACTATGACTATTCTGCTAACCACATATCAAGGTTTGACTCCTCATGTGGTAAAATAGAAATAAAAAATGTATGTGGTTTTGACTCCAAGTATGGTCACATTGAAGAGGTAGACACTCATGTGAATACCCTTGTCCTACAAGTAGTTGATTGTGATGCAACCACTCGATGAGGAAGAATCACTTTGCAAGCCACCACTCCTAACCCCACTAATCCATTAGTTCCACATGTGCCTACTATGCCATCCACCTCACAAAGACCCACTTCTTGCTATGATGTATTATCCTAGTTAGGGAAGACTCATGCACAAATATCCATTCTAGAACTCCTCACCACCTCACCCATCCACAAAGAGATTTTGGAGACTGCTCTTTCAGAGTCTCATGTTCCTAAAAACATTAATTTATCCCAATTTATTGCCATGATTGAAAACCTTTCCACACAACACCTTGTCTTCATAGACAAATATTTCCAAGGTCCTAAGCAACACCACAATTTGTCACTCTGCATTGAAGTCCTTATACAGTGACATATGATAAAAAGAGTCCTTATAGATAATGGATCCAGTTTGAACCTTTGTACACTGAAGATGATTCATTTCTTGGGGCTTCCAGAGGACCTCCTAGATATCAATAAAAGGATAACAATCAAAGCATTTGATGAAAGAGAAAGAGAACCAAAAGGAGTTATAATGTTATTGCTAAAGGTTGGGCCAACTATCATGAATACTGAATGCCATGTCCTAGATTTGGACTTGCCAATAACATTTTTCTTGATCAACCATGGATACACACACTCAAAGTAGTACCATCTACATATCATCAATGCTTGAAATTTCCCCACCAAGGAAGAGAGGTCACAATTCCAAGTGATCCTTTTCCTTTTGCATTTTGTAAAAGATTGGAAGGTGCACCAACAATTTTTTTTCCAATCAGTGAGTTTGTTAAGGTTATACCTAAATCTCTCACCATAATGGAATCACCTTCCACAATAGTGCTAGAGTTATCCAATAACGATTCTAGTTCCTACAAAGGAAAAGAGAAGGTTGAAGATTCTAAGGTCAATACTACAGGGAAGAAGGTTACTTTTGCTGACCTAGGAATGAGAGAGTATAAGTTTGAAATTGCCTTGTGTGTTGGACAACTACCACTCTCCCCCCGTTCCTTTGGAAAACCTTCACAGCTACCACCTTCTACAAATAAGAATACTATGCATGTTAACAAAACAACGTTCAACCATTGGGGTTCACTTAGTGATGAACATGGAATCTAATATCCTAGATTGGCTATATTTTGATGGAAAATATGAACCTATGGAACTTCCAAAAGATAAATATGTTAAGGCCCCTTCCATTATTAAAAACATGGGATATCATGGTACTGGCCTTGGACCAAAAGAAGATGGAATCAGACAACCCCTTGAGGCTAATAGCTATCCTAAAGTATGTGGTTTGGGCTCCATTAAACCCAAGGTGTCCTTTACTAACAACTATTGTCTAGTTGACCCTAATTCTGATACTAAAGAGGAGGAATTATTTGAAGTACCCTTCCAATACATTGAGTGTCTAATCAATATAACACATTTTTAGTTATAGGATTGGACATCCCTTACTACCAAAGTACTATGCTGATTTTCATTAAATGTCAATTCGGGAGCGTGAACTTGGTCTGAAAAGTATATGCTCTAGTTTTGCTAAAAGTCACTACTACCTTGAATGCAATAACCATTAAGGAAATCTAGTTTATCCAAAAGAAAGACAACTATCAAATACTTGGAAGGAAATTCTAATTATTTAACCATACATCTATGCACCTACTACTGTAGGAACAATGACTGGTTCTGTTTCTAGTGGCTGCAGGAACAACAGTTCTAATCTTAACTTAGAAAATTGAGTCTAACTCCTACCTACTAAAGTAAACTCCACCTTCTACATGGGCCCTCATGGAAGAATGAAGAAAAAGATCAACTTAGACAAAAGTATAAAAGCTCAGCAAAGTTATGTATTCATTCATATATGTAGTATTACAATAACTTGGAAAACAAGATGTCTGTCAACTCTATCTATTTGCTCACTACCTAACCTCATAGATATAGATGAGGTCTTATTTAAAAGGAAGGAAAACAAAAAAATCCTATAATTATGACTTCCTCATGAAGGAAAGTTAGTTACAAATTAAGACTACAAACATGCAATTGTAAAGACATTAATTATCCCTTAAATTCTCCACAAATATAGATCATAGAAAATGCTAGATCTGCTTTTTTAGCTGATTTTAAATAGCTTCTAGGAATCTAGGTATTGTGCTTTGCATTTTTAACCAATCACGTTGATTCTTGCTTCCTTGCTTAGCCACTTTATCAGGTCCCTCTTTTTTATTCATTAAAACAGGTCCCTTTTGACTTTTCTGCCAAGTCTCTAGCTGCAACGGTGTCATAACGCTTCTCTTTAATACCATCAATGCCTTAGTGCTATTCCTTCATAGGATTTTTTTGATAAACTCCAACTTAGCTTGTATTCCTATGATCAACATTCAATACACACAAGACTTCTTGCAAACATTTATTAGTTTTCAAAGAAAAGACATTAATTATTCAACTGACAATTTTTGCAATCTCTTCGGCTATAGGAAGATCTACCCATATCAAACATTCATGAAGAAATATTTTTACCACAAAATGAACCCCTTTTTAGATATAATTTTGATTACCATTTTTATGCCCTATGCCCATACTTTATACATCAAAAGTTCAAAACACTTATACTAAAAGATGATAAAGTTCAATACGTTATAGACAAATGTTCACAAAAAGGGCCAAAAAGACTTCTCTTTCTTCATGTCATCATTTTTCTTCCCAACTGTCCTGAGGCTAGTCCCTTTAGCATCTATAGGTTTTTGATCCTCATCTGCAGCCTGAGATCATTGGCAATTTTTTCCCTTGATTCATGAGCTCTGTAATTAAAATATCCATGATTTTGTTTCAACCTTTCTTATTTCTGTTCTTCCACAATCTTGTTATATTCAGAAAATGAATCATACTTTCCAAGTATAGGATGCAAGAGTATTGGCGGTTGGAAACGAAGAGGCACCCAATAATTTTTCTAACTTCTACCTAACATCATATACCTAGGCATCCTTTTGATGGCCGACTCCAAATTTTGAGGAGAGTACAACTCCCTTGTTTTTAGATCTTTCGATACTTGGATCCATCTTTGAAGGGAGGCTTGTATAGCATCAAGGGCATTTGGAAAATAATGCTGCTCCCAATCTAGAAATGTTTGTTCATGGACAGGTTGAATTTTGGTAGCAGCACCTTGATTATTGTTAACAGAAAGCCAATTGAAGAATACTCTATGAGTGTTTTGCACCTTTGGCTGAATATACAATGGTTCAAACATTTTCTTTTCCCTATAAGGAGTAACCTAGTTCTCTCGACTAATCTCATTCTACATCCATGACATAACTGCTCTAAACTATACATCTCCCACATATAACAATGAATTCCAATCTTTATCATCTAGAACAACAAGATTATGAACATATAACTCATAGAGGAGATTCTACAGAGCCATCAAAACTGATTTGAATGCTACATAGAATTCCTAGGGAGTGTGCAAGGAAGGGTTCAACCCCCGAGTAATTTGAGACAATTGAAAATTAATCATTTACTCTTTTAGGAACAATGTCTAAACTGGAGACGGTGACCTACAATTTACAAGCTCTGGAATGAGCTCTATAATCTTTGTGACATGTTTTTGTAGGACCATAATTCCACTATACTTCTCCTGAATTTGTTGTGCTTGTTCCCTGATAGTTCTAAGAAATTGCTTCCTTTCTAGGTCCCAATTTTCTTTTTCCTGTTGAAACTATTGGTACAAACTAAAGTTGGTTGTTAATGGAGTAGAAATGTCTGATGGTGTATGATGACGGACAATAGGTCTATAATCTTCAAGGTGGTGCTCAGGATGGTGGTGGTCAGTAGTGCTGTCATCCTAAGAATATTGACATTCAACAAAGCTGTTATTTTGATAGGCAACAGTGTCATCAACTTTTTCTGAAGGTACAATAGCTACAAGATAGGGTGTAATAGTCATTTTAACTTGAAATATTTAACAATTTCCTGAACCATTTCTTGTGCAATAGATGGATATTCCTCTGGTGGTAGGTTATCAGTTTCCTCCATTGGTTGTTCAAACTCAGACACTATTTTCTTTGAGGACTCCATGTCACTATCAATATTAATAGGGCTATTTTGCTTTGCGAGAATTTCCTCAAGATTATTTCATGTTTAGGAGTAGGTGCTATGTGCTCTAGTGACTATGTAGGTGTAGGTACTAGAGTTTCAACATCAACAGGTGATATAGGAGGCTCAGCAGGTGGCACAGGAGGTTCAGTTCTCAAATTTACCCTAGACATTCTGGTGAATCGTCGTGGAGTAGAAATTGGGGCAAAAATTGATTTCTTGCCCTTATCAATAGATTTCCCTTTATTAAGGTTGAGTGAAGGTTCTTGTGATACTAGGGATACTTCTTATGAACCTTCCTTTGTAGTAATTATGTGTGATTTCCTCTTTCTAGAAGTTGAGGCTTCTATAGGCAGAATTTTCCTTTTCGCAGTTTTAGGTACAGATGCAAAAGTTGAAGCTTCGTGAGCTATTCTATATACTACTTTCCTGACTCCTACAGTAGTTTTCTCTCTTGTCCCCATTCCTTGCCCTTTAGGTCCACCCCTTTTAGGTCCCTCTATCTTGAGTTTTACAAAATCCTCCCATGTTCCCAAGTGCTTCCTAGTCAATTCCCTTTCAATTATAGCCCTAATCAAACAATGGTGGGATACCAACTAGGTTTTGCCTTGCTATACATAGGTAGCTTGCCTTTTGATAATATTATAAAGGAAACTTGGGAGATTTACAAGACAATCACCATGCTGCAAACCACTCAAAATTTTGAAATGAATAGCATGCAAATAGGAATACCTTCCTTCATAGGTAAAATACCTTATGATAAATTCAGCAGGGTGGATGAATTGCAGAGGAAGAGATAATTGTAATGTACCTTGCTTTTTGTTTTCCTCTAGCCGAGCATCTCCAAGTACTAAGAATTGCTCTTTTTCTTGTCATGCATCCATATCCTCTATCCATCATTCTCCATTTGTGGGCAAACCAAAAAATTCTGCCACCACTTCTTCGATGAATTCTATCTGAATGCCCTTAACAGTTGCATATCCATCCCTTAATGTATTATGAAATTGGAGTGCAATTTCTTGATCAAACTACTTTAAACTGAGATAGTAAGCCAACCAACCTCATTGTTGAAACAAACTACATGTTGTTGGGTCTGCCAGCAAGACTCTGTAGTCTGTTGGTTCATGCCACAAAGGTTCTCCACCCATATTTTTCAAAAAAAAAAATGCTATTACTAGAAAATTCACTGCAAGTGATTGGAGAGTATGGATAGAGATGACTACAGGGGTTTCAACAAAGGCAATTTTTTAAAAATAAATACTTCAATACTTTCCAAACATCACATCCTTCAATACTTCATGACAGCATTTTAATCACCAAACCATAATGAGGATAAAGATCGTGCTCAAAAACATACTCCATATTAATGAGGGGTTATATGAAATCATGATTTAATTGTTAGCCTTCTTTATATTATTTCACACATTTCAAAAGTACAAAGGAATGCCAGCTCATTACTGAAATGACCCTTCCCCATACATCCTATATGCCAAGTTAAGATTTTCCTTGATTTGCATTCATGATTTCTTTCCTTGATTTACATTCATGATTTCAATTTTCCCTTCCCCCAACCTAGTAGAGACTAGGTGCCACCATACCATAAAGATTGCAAATTCTGAAAATTGAAATAACATACGTTTCTAAATAAATAATAAATTAAATAAATGCAAAGGGGTCAAGTGTGACTGACTCGAGGTGTGATAGGAAGGATGGTCCAAGTAGTACCGTACGAGAGAAAGAAAGTGAGATGGCATGATGATGGAAAGACAAGAAGGTGGAATGGAATGAGCTGGAAAAGAAATGAATTTCGCATGTATGCAAAATTTTTATTATGAAGGCCTTGAAAATAAATTCAAGGGGCTGCAAGCATCTAAGTGGGAGACTCAGACAGAGAGGCTGCAGGAAGAGATGTTTCTATTGTGGTTAACTATTGAAGAAATTCTTCCCGAGTTGTTGGTTTATGATATAACTTCAGGGGATGCCCATTAACCAGGAGTTTGAATTTGAGCGGATCAATTGTTGACAATTGAACTACTCCTTTGTTAAAAATTTCAATGATTTCATAAGGACCAAGCCATCAAGTTTGAAGTTTTCCTTGGTGATGCTGATATCATGAATCATAAAGGAGCGACCAATCACCAACAGAGAATTCTCTATCTTTAATGAATTTTTCATGCCATTGCTTTCTTTGACTCTGAATTAATTTTGTGTTATGAAGAGCTTACTTTTTCCATTCATCCAACTCATGGAGATGAAAAATGTGATCTTGTTGTGCTGTAGGAAGGGTAATATCAAGTTCCAAAGCTATCCACAAAGTTTTATATTCAAATTCAATGAGCATAACAACTGTCTTCCCATATAGGAGCTGAAAAGGTGTAAACCTAGTAGTGGATTTCCATGTTGTTCTGTATTCCCATAAGGCTTTAGGAAGTCTAGCTGTCTAATCTTTTTAATGCAAAGACACTATTTTAGTGAGTATATGTTCTAGCTCTCTATTGGTCACTTCTACCTGTCCATTGGTTTGTGGATGATACAGAGAAGATTTACCATGCCGAATTTTATACTCCTCCATGAGTGTAGCTATCAGATTAGATGTAAATTGAGGCCCTTGATCTGATTGTAATTCTCTTGGAACACCAAATCTCGTAAAGATACATTCATAGAGAAACTTTGCAATATTATTGTCACGAGGATGCTTCATGGGTTTTGCTTCTACCCACTTAGTAACATAATTAGTGCAAACTAGTGTGTAACCTTTCCCTTCTGATGGTGGTTCAATAGGGCCAACAAAATCAATTGCCCATTTATCAAATGGTTCTACTACTATCTGTGGTTGTAGGGGAATTTCATCTTTTTTTTTTAGTTGACCTATTCTTTGACATTTATCACATTTTTTTGTATACTGAGCCACATCCTTGTGAAGTGTAGGCCAATAATAACCTATATTTAGAATCTTTAATGTAGTTTTTTTGTTAGCAAAGTGACCATCATAGGGCTCATCATGGCAAGCATGAAGAACATCATATGTTTCATCTTCTCGAAGACACCTTCATGTCACTTGGTCTAGCCCAGTATAAAACATGAACCTTGAGATCCATGAGAAATTAAAACTCTTTTCTGCTAGCAATCATTTTTCTTTTGCAAAGAAATGTGGGGGATTTTTGCCAATAGTTAGGTAGTTGGCAATTTTAGCATACCAAGGGTTTTGTGCTAACAAAAGAAAGAGATGTTCATCAAGAAAGCTATCTTCTATGGCTACAGGATCATCAGGTGTTTGAAGATGAGACAAGAAATCAAGTACAACATTTTCTTTACCTAGCTTGTCAATAATGGTAATGTCAAATTCTTACATTGGTAACAACCATCGAGCCAATCGTCCAGAGATTGCTAGTTTGTTCATCAAATATTTGATAGCAAAGTGATCTGTATGTACAAATATTTAGTGTCTTGTAATGTAATGTCTAAATTTCTTCAGAGTATATATTACAACAAGCAATTCTTTCTCTATCACGGTGTAGTTATACTTGGATCCTTGAAGATTTTTACTAATATAGTAAATTGCATGTTCTATTGAATCTATCTTTTGGCCAAGTACTACTCCAATGGCATGATTTGAAGCATCTATGTGTATGTGAAAAGGTAACTCCCAATTGGGTCCTCAAAGCACTAGTGTTGTTGAGAGGACTTCCTTAAGCTATAGGAAAGCTTTCATACAATCTGAATCCCATACAAACTCTACATCTTTTCAAAGCAATTTATATAAGGGTGCTGCAATTTGACTGAAATATTTGATAAAATATCGATAATATCGCGCATGTCCTAGAAAACTCTTGACTTCTTTTAATTTAGCTGGTACAACCAATGTGTGTATGACTTCTACTTTTACTGGATCTACTTCAATTCCTTTAGGAGAAATAAAATGTCCCAACACCACTCCTTCTTGCATCATCATAAAACACTTTTCACTGTTTAAAGACAAATTGTAGTCTTTGCATTTTTGTAAAACCTTGTCCAAGTTCTCCTTGGCTTCTTCAAATGTTTGTCCATATATGGTGAAGTCATCCATATACACTTCCAAATAATTTGTAGATATGTCAGAAAAAATGCTAATAATTGCTCTTTGGAAAGTTGTAGTTGCATTGCACAAACCAAATGGTACGACAACATAAGCAAATGTTCTCCATGGACACGTGAATGTGGTCTTGTCCTAATCCTCTAGTGCTATCTGGATTTGATTGTAGCCACTAAACCCATCCAAGAATGAAAAGTATTTTTTTCCTTCAAGATTGTCGAGAACTTGATCGAAAAAAGGCAATGGAAAATGATCCTTCTTGGTAGCTGAGTTAAGTTCTCTATAATCTATGCAGACTTGCCATTTTCCCCCTTTTTTGGGAACAATAACCAATGGTGACACCCATTGGCTATCTAAAATAGGATATATGAAGCTAGCATTGAGTAACTTTTGCAATTCATTTTTGACAATATCCCTTAATGTTGGGTTTATCCTATGCTAGGTTGTCTCATAGGTTTGCAATCTGGATTGATATAAATCCTATAGGTATAGAGTGCAGGATCCAAACCTTTCATATCTGTATACTCCCAAGAAAAAGCATCCTAGTGCTTTTATAATAGTTGCAGGGTATTATGATGTTGTTCCTGAGATAAGAACTTACTTATATTTAATTCTCTTCCTGGAATGATTATTGTTTTGACTACTTTTTCAGCCATTGAAATTTGCACAATTGGTTGTGAATCTATCTCATGTGGTAGGAGTGAATGCATAAGCTATGCAGACTTGGAATAATGAAGTTCAACGGGTGAAGGCAGAATGCTTTCTATGACACACTCTTGTTTAGAAGATGTCTCAGGTTGTGTTCCATACTCGTTCAATATGATAGAAGAAATGACATCATCTTCTTCTTTAATGTTTACAAATGAGTCCCATGAGATCATCATCAATTGTTTAATAGAATCTATGTCCATATCAAAGTCATCCATATTTAGCTAGACAACATGATCATCCTGTTGTAGCAAAGGCTAAGAAAGAGAATACAAGGTTAAATTTTTAGTGTTTGTTCCATCTAAAATAGTCATTTTCCCTAATTGGCATGCAATATAAGCATCTGTTGTTGCTAACCATGGTCATCCTAGAATGATAGGATATCCCCTAGTACTTGTTTTTGGAGAGAGTACTGCAAAATCAACTGGGTACTCCCATGAATGTAATGTGATAGTGACACCTTCTAGCATACCATCAGGAATGATGGTAGAACTATCTGCTAGCTACAAGATTGTTGGTGTTTTCCTAAGACCAATGATGCTTAATTTGGACACTACTTCTTTGGTCATTACATTAATGGATGCTCCTAGGTCGATTAAACCATTTTGCACTTGCACTCCTTGAATGGTGAGGGTCACTACTGGGCTTCTAGGGTCTGCATACTTAGGCATTTTGCAGTTATCAGGCATAAGATCATAAAGCTGCCCAAGGACATGGATAGTCTTTGGGCCTTTCTTTTTTCTTCCTAAATTTTTAACATAGGCTTCTTTGATGGCTTTTGAATATATAGGCACTTCCTTTATTGCATCAAGCAAGGGAATTTTTACCATCATTTGCTTGAGTTGCTCAAGCAAATCTAATGCAGCTTGATTTTCACTTAGTAGAACTTTCTTTGTTAACCTACTAGAAAATGATGGTTTCTTGGCTACAGGAGAGACAGTGGTGGTAGGTTCTTGAACTGACTCAAAATTTGTATCATCTATTTCTATTATAATGGGCTATTGAGGTGAGGAAAATTTTGTTCCAAATCGTAGATGGATATCATTCAGGGTGATGGAATAATTTTTTTGTTGGGCTGAAATTTTTGCACTATTAGGATTAGGCCCAGGTTGTGCAGGTAACTGTGGCTATTTTGGAGGGGTTGTATTGGCTGCAAGAGGCATTAAGGCTTTCTATTGAGGAGGTTTAGTCAAGGCTGGTTGATGCTGGTGCTACTGCTAGTTCTAGGTTTGCTACCAACCTTGTTGAGGTTGTTGCCAACCTTGCTGAGGTTGGTGCCAATCTTGGTTAGGCTTCTGCCAACCTTGGTTAGGCTACTTCCACCCTTGGTTAGGTTGTTGCCACCCTTGGTTAAGCTACTACCAATTATTATAATTATCATGATGTTGTTTCCATTGGCTATTACCATCATAATTATGGAGTGGGTCTTGAGGAATACCTGATCTTGGAGCCCATGGCCTTCATTGAGCAACATAGAGGACTTCCCTGTCTTCATCAATTGCCTTGAACTCAACAGGCACATGTTGTAATTCCAAGCTAGCGATAGGCTTACATCGACAGTTGCATTTCTTTTCTTTGTAATGGGACAATATTCTGCCAACATGATATCAGCATCCTCCTTCTTCTTTCATGCTTTCATGGTGTCCAATTATGTAGCAACATCATTAATGATATCTTGGTTGAAATCTAACAAGAGGTTTGATAGTTCTATCTTAGATAACCCTACCCCAGAATTTTTTTGGAGTAAGTCCCTCAAACCTTGTCCTTTTTTTGTTGTTGCTCTAGAAGAGTTCAAAAAAATATACCGAATTTCAGCCCACGTCTTCTGTGTAATGTCACCTCCAGCCATTAAGTCTAAAGCTTCCATACTCCTATCATGTACTCCTTTCAGAAAGAGATGCTTTTGGGACTCCTTGTTCAGTTGATGTTGTGTGTTACGATGTAAGTTAAACATGAATCGATCAACATAGTCCTCCAAAGTCCCATCCTCCTTTTGTGACATTTTAAAAATGTCATCTCCTTTCAAATCATGGCCTCTGCAATATTCCTTATATTTATAGGTTACTCATAGTTGGCCAATCTGTCACAACATTAGCACCTAGACTCTAAACCATCTTAAAGTGGCTTCTTTGAGAGTTGATGGAAACAATTTCAGCTTATGGGCATCAGTTGTGTAGTCATAACTTTGACAAAGGATGTCAAACTCAAAGAGAAAAGTTTCTAGACCTTCAGTAATAAGGCCATAGAATTTAGGCAGGGTAGCTAAGGGTATATTTTTTAGATTTTGGTTATCTTGCTGAGGAGGAATTGGAAAGGGAAAGGTAGGCTGAGTTGCTGCCATTTGTGGATGTCCTAGTGGTGGCTGATAAATGACTAGAGCTAATGGATTATCTTGATATTCTAGCTCAGCAAAAAGATTATTCAAATGGAAGGATTCTTCAGATGTGGTTGGTGATTGTACTTGTTTTGGTACTTCTACAAATATGTTCTCAAATGGTTTTTATTCTATTTCTTCTCTCTCTTCTCTTTCTTTAGGGTCAGGATAAAAAGGGTCTTCCTGATTGGAGTTGGGAAGAAATCTTCCAAGGTGGTCTCTTCTCCTATGCATACAAAAATTCTAAAAATGAAACTAAATGACTCAATAGTGAATACTAGACTAACACCATCCCTAGAAATGGTGCCAAAAATATGTCTAATCAATACAACACCTTTTTAGTTATAGGATTGGACATCCCTTACTACCAAAGTACTATGCTGATCTTCATTAAATGTCAATCTAAGAGCATGAACTTGAGATGATGTCTACAAAGAATATGCTCTAGTTTTGCTAAAAGTCACTACTACCTTGAATGCAATAACCATTAAGGAAATCTAGTTTATCCAAAGGAAAGACAACTATCAAATGCTTGGAAGGAAATTCTAATTATTTAACCATACATCTATGCACCTACTGATGTAGAAACAATGACTAGTTTTGTTTCCAATGGCTGCAGGAACAACAATTCTAATCTTAACTTAGAAAATTGAGTCTAACTCCTACTTACTAAAGTAAACTCCACCTTATGTGTGGGCCCCCATAGAAGAATGAAGGAAAGGATCAGCTCAGAAAAAAGTATAAAAACTCAGCAAATTCATGTATTCATTCAAATATGTAGTATTACAATAACTTGGAAAATAAGATGTCTATCAACTCTATCTGTCTACTCACTACCTAACCTCATAGATACAGATGAGGTCTTATTTAAAAGGAAGGAAAATAATAAACTCCTATAATTACGACTTCCTCATGAGGGAAAGTCAACTACAACTTAAGACTACAAGCATGCAATTGTAAAGACATTAATTATCCCTTAAATTCCCCACAAATATAGATCATAGCAAATGCTAGATCTGCTCTTTTATCTAACTTTAAACAGCTTCTAGGAATCTAGGTATCATGTTTTGCATGTTTAATCGATCACTTTGATGCTTGCTTCCTTGCTCAACTGCTTTGTCAGGTCCCTCTTTGTTATTTATTAAAACAGGTCCCTTTTGACTTTTCTGCCAAGTCTGTAGCTGCAATGGTGTCATAACGTTTCTCTTTAATACCATCAATGCCTTAGTGCTATTCCTTTGCAATTTTTTTTTGATTAACTCTAGCTTAGCTTGTATTCCTATGATCAACATTTAATACACAAAAAAATTCCTGCAAACATTTATTTACATTTATTAGTTTACAAAGAAAAGGCATTAATTATTCAACTAACAATTTTTGCAATCTCTTCGGTTGCAAGAAGATCTACATATATCAAACATTCATGAAGAAAGATTTTTACCACAAAATGAACCTCTTTTTAGATATAATTCTAATTATCATTTTTATGCCCTATGTCCATACTTTATACATCAAAAGTTCAAAACACTTATACTAAAAGATGGTAAAGTTTAGTATGTTATAGACAAATGTTCACAAAAAGGGCAAAAAAAGACTTCTATTTCTTCATGTCATCATTGAGGATGACGTAGATAACCATGTACATGCCATTACCATAACCAAGCTTTCATCCACCGACCTACCTCTCACCACCCCTGACATGATAGATTGGGACCTTCAAGACACACCACCAACTCTCGATATTTGTAACTCTAACAAAGTAGTGATGGCACTCTTTGGCTTTAGGAATCTCCAAGATTATGAACATGAGATCCAATACAATGAGGAAGTCTACTTTGGTAGCCAAGTCAACTGTCTTAGTCACAAAAGTGAAAAAGAAAATAAAAATGGAAAAATAGAAGAAACATCCTCTAGTGAAAAATCTTTTGGAGCACTTTGGATGACAAAAAAGATAAAATAAAGGACACATCTTTTGGTGAAAACCTCTTAGAGGAACTAGAAGAGGGAAAGGGTGAATTTCCATTCAAATATTTACCACTAGAAAAGTCATCTCTATTGAATGAGGACACAATTCCTATCAACTTGGGTATGGAGGATAATCCACAAATCACCTATATTGCAACTACCTTAAGTCCCAAAGAACAAAAGTTCTTACAAAAGGGTAAAGTCAATTTTGCATGGACATACAAAGACATGTCTAGTTTAGATGCATATTTCTTGTGCATCACTTAACAATAGATCCCAAGATTAAACTTGTGAAGCAAGAGTTGTGCAAAATGCATCCTAAGGTAGCACTTTTAGTCAAAGTAGAACTGCATAAAATGGTAGAGGCAAAGTTTATCCACCTTATTGATTATCCTAAGTGGGTTTCCAACATTGTTCCTATAGGAAAAGCATCTGGAGGCATCTGCATCTATTTAGATTTTTGAGATCTAAATCTTGCATGTCCTAAGGATGATTTTCCGCTTCCTAACATAGACATCATAGTGGATTTGACTGTTGGACATGAGATGTTGTCTTTAATGGATGGTTTCTCCAGTTACAATCAAATCAAAATTTTAGAAGATCAACATAAAATGACATTCACCACCCCATGGGGGACCTTTTGTTACCAAGTTATGCCTTTTGGCTTGAAGAATGTCAGCACCACTTATCAATGTGCAATGACCACAATATTCCATGACCTTCTACATGACATAATGGAGGACTATGTTGATGAAATTATACGAAAATCTAAGATAGTTGATTCCCATATTGATGTGCTCACCACCATTTTTGAAAGGTTGGAGAAATATAAAGTGTTCCTTAATCAAAAGAAGTGTGTTTTTGGGGTCAAATTGAGCAAGTTGTTAGGCTACATTGTGTCAAGAAGAAGTGTTGAGGTAGATCCTGCCAAAGTGAAAGCCATCATAGAAATGTCTCCACCTACCACATTGAAAGAACTTCATAGTTTTTAGGGAAAGTTACAATCTATCAGATGATTTGTGTCCTAGTTAGAAGATAAGGTCCATCCACTTCAACATTTTCTTTGGAAAGACATTGAGTTTCAATGGGATTGCCTATGTCAGAAAGCATTTGAACAAGTTAAGGTATACTTGGCTAATCCTCTAGTTCTAGTCCCTCCAATTGTAGAACGACCATTGATTCTATACATTTTAGCCACTTTAGTTGCCTTAGATGCCCTTTTGGCACAACTAGATGATAATGGTAATGAGCAAGCTATATACTATCTTAGTTGAAAGTTAGTTGGCTATGAGTTGAATTACACCAGTATTGAGCAAGCTTGTTTGGTAGTAGTCTTTTGCATAGAAAAACTATGCCATTATATGCTTAATCACACTACACATCTCATTGCCAAGATAGATCCACTCAAATATTTTCTATCAAAAGCATCCCTCACTGGTCGAGTTGCAAATGGGTCTTGATTTTACGTGAATTCAACATTGTCTATAAGGATTGCAAGGCCATTAAGGGACAAGTAATTGCCGACCAGATTGCTAAAGCTCCTCTTCAAGGAGACCATCCCATTATAATAGACTTTCTAGATGACACAATTATGACTATTACCCCTAGTACACAATGGAAGCTATTTTTTGATGGTTCCTTCACACAAAAGGGATCGCGGTAGGAATTTTGTTTGTTACACCACAAGGAGACCTCATTCCTAAGTTTTATAAAATTTCATTCCCTTGCACAAATAATATAGTTGAATATGAAGGATTAGTCACATGGCTACATCAAGCTATCAGATGGAATATCAAAAGCCTTCTGCTCTTTGGAGACTCGCAATTGGTCATTAAACAAGTTACAGATGAATACCACACAAAGGATGAAAAGTTGTTGCCATATCACCAGATGGTTGAAGATCTTAAATAACACTTCACAAAGATAATATTTTAGAAAATATCAAGGACTAATAACAAAGCAACAGATGCTATGGTACCATTGCCTCCATGATTGCCATACCTAAATATAGTCCTAAGTGTGAGTTTCTTGTTGAGAATATTTTCCTTCTTGCTTATGAGCAACCTAATTTAGAGCTGGTGTGTGAAATTTTCAGTTCTAACTCTCCATGGTATGATTGAATTTTTTCCTATCTTTGTCACAAAACAATTCCCATCGCCTTCTCCTTGAATCAAAGCAAAACCTTCATCTATCGCATTGCTCAATATATTATCCTAGGTGATAAACTTTTTTGAAAACACTTCAATGGAACCCTCCTCTGATTTCTCAATTTAGATGAATCTAGAATGATGTTAGAAGAGGTCCACCATGGAATTTGTGGTGCCCATTCCAATGGCCTTATGTTAGAGAAAAGGCTCCTTAGAATGAGTTACTATTGACCTACTATGGAAGTGGATGCTTACCATTTTGTAAAGAGATGTGCCCCTTGTCAAAAAACATTATGATTTGATACACGCTCTCACCCAAGACCTCCAACCCACCATCACACCATGGCCCTTTTCCCACTAGGGATTCAATCTTGTTGGTCAAGTATATCCAAATTTTGCCAATGGCCACAAGTATATTATTTTTTCCACTGAATACTTCACAAAGTGGTTCGAGGCTATCCTATTAACCTACACCACTAGAAAATAAGTTTTGAAGTTCACCTTGAACTACATTATTTGTCATTTTTTATACCTCAAGACATCATGAATGATAATTTAATGCCTTTAAAAAATTAGGAAGTTGCCACATTATATAAAAAATTTGGAATCACCCAACATTTTTCCACCAAATACTACCCCCAAGACAATGGCCAAGCTGAAGCTACCAATAAAACCATTTTGAAAATCCTAAAGAAAACCATTGACATAGCTAGCCATGACTAGCACCTCCAAATTTCTCTTGCCTATTGGGCCTACTACACCTCCATTCATACCTCCAGAGGAGCCACTCCATTTTCCCTTGTTTATGGTTTTGAAGCTATCTTACCCATCAAAATTGAGCTCCCTTCCCTCATAATCTCTCTCAAGAATCTAATGTCTAAAGAAGAATACTGAGTTGCTCACTTGCAAGAGTTGAAAATCCTCGATGAAAGATGCCTCAATGCCCTAAACCACCTCCACATGTATCAAAATCACCTTTAGCTTCAGTTTCACTAAAATGTCAAGCCTTAGGAATTTGAGGTGGTGACTTAGTTTTGCAGCATAACATGAAGAACCTCTAGAACTATGAGAAGAAAAGAAAATTTGAACCTAATTGGCTTGGTTTGTTTATTATTACAATTAGATATGGTTCTAGGTCATATTAGATTGCCACTTTAGAGGGAGATTTTTTCCCTAAACCTATAAATATCCAACACCTCAAATAGTTCTATGCTTGAGTCTTGCAATTCCTATATAATTTTGTTATAGTTCCACAAAATAAAAAAAAATTAGAAAATTAGAAAAATCCAAAAACATTCATAAAATGTTCCTAAAGAAAAGACTAAAAAGAAGAAAAAGGTCTTGAAAAAAATATTTTGGTCCATTATCTATAAGGCTCATCTCACTTCACCCCTTTTCCACCATTTCATCCCACCTTTGTGCAAAAGTCCTATCTGACTTGTGTTTTTCATGCATCCAATAAAAAGACCTCTTGTCCATGAGGCTTCACTTCATTCCCATTTTTCAAAAGACCTCTAGTCTGTGAGTCATTTTTCTATCGAGTGCTTGTCCCAATCCCATTACACTAAGCTTTTTCCCATGATAATGACTGCAACAGAATTTTAAAAAACTCACTATTTGAGACTTAACAATTTGAGATAGTTTTTTTTTCATTGCCCTTGCCCAACTTTTGCAATGACATTAGACAAACATATATGATGAATCCTTCCTATGCATGGTATAACAATTTTTACATTGTAAGACATAACGTTCTTGGCAAGAACTATGGATTGATTGACTACTTGGTCATGAGGTCTCTTTTGGTTGATTTTCATTTTGTGTGTTAGTGTTAGCCTTTAGGGTTTTCCTTAATTTTCCATATTTTAGTATCACCTGAATGGCTTCAATTGACTACACATGTCATTTGTAGTATCATCTATTTTTGATGCTTTAGTACATGTATGTCAGTTTTGGGTTATGATTATGCATTACTCATTGGGGGCAATAGGTTAGCACACTTCCCACCAAAGACCCCTAAAAAGGCTTTGGGTGTGCCTAGACCTCTCCAAATGCATATAAGTCATTTGCTCCATCATAGCTATGTAGACTACATCTATCATCCTAAAGTATCTATTGTGTTGAGAGTCTAGTCCACGTAAAGGAATTTTGTCATCTATGTTTTTATAACGTTTGATGCATCACTCCTTTTCAAAATCAAACTAGGGTGTTCTCTCCTATATAAACACAACTAAATCCCTTGGTATCATGTAGTTAGGATTCATGTATTATAGGGTTTCATTGCGCCTTTCTTGAGACAAGGGTTCTATTTATTTCCCCCCTCCTATGCTACACTACTTGGTCCCTACAAGTGAGGAGTTTTGACACATGTCCATTCATTAAGTTCATTCATATTACAATTTTGTATTTACATTTTAATTTCAATCATTTCACTTTGCATTCATTAGTGTCTTTTTCTGTTACTGACATTTTAGGATCCATTCATTGTCATATTAATTAGGCATTTTATTCATTATTAGATTTTATCATTAGTTCATTAAATTAATTCATTAGGTGCATACATTATAATCATTATATTTAGTGGTATATACATCATAAAACATCTCACAAAACATATAGTACATCCATGCATATAATATAACACAATGCATACATCTTATATTCGCCATAGAACCTGCATCATTCACACATTAGGCATCATATATAAATCATAGGCAACATAACATCACATACATCCTACATCACAATGTTAGTATCTACATCATAGTAATCACATGCATAAGATATAATCATCCATATACACATAGGCCCATTGATTCATGTCATATATATCAAAGAATAATTAATGTCTATGTATAGTCCATATACAAAAGAATCATGTAGGATCATCATGCACAAATGAAGCATCAAAAGCTCATTGCATCTACACCTCTATGTAAGCTAGTTGTGAGGGCCTAGCCCCTCCTATATCCCCTCCTCATAGAGGCCTATGTTGTCCAATTGACTACTCTAACCTATCTTGGCCCCCTATGGTCCATGAGTTGGACACCTCTAAAAAATTTGGTTGTCGTTGATCAACAGGCACGACATCATGATATAGGGACCTATATTAGGTCAACTCTCACATGGTCCATGTCTCTACTCAGCAAGCTACCATAGCCTCATGCATCACAACCATGGTTTCCCTAGGTTATACTACCTATCCAGCCACATCATGCTGCTGGCGGTACTCATCCAACCATGCCTGGTGCATCTCTTGCTCTGACCATAGCGTTGCAACCTCTAGCCATAGAGTCTCTATCTCTACCAACTCATCCACCTCCTCCTACGTCCCAAAATCACTAAACTCTCCCATGTCTATCCTCACCTATAGGGTTACCAAGACCTCCTAGGCACTATCCGCTCTAGCTCGTAGGGCATGTACCTCTGCATGTAGTGTTGCTAGGGCCTACTAAGCACTATCTGCCTACGCCTACTCTACTTGTATCTCACCCTAGAGATGAGAAACCTCTGTCTAGAGACAATCTCACTCTACCCTGACCATATCAACATCTTAAGCCCCTAGTGGTCCCTATAGTTGTGGCCCTAGTGGCCCCTTGTACCTGTGGCCCCTGTAGTGGCCCTGTTGGTGCTGGTACCCTCCTCTAGCAAGCTCTGCACCCCTGTAGACCCTGTTGTGCCCCCTGCACTAATGGTGGCACCATCGCTAACTATCCACCATCCCCTCATCCCCCTGATTTTGTGCCTACTCTACTGATGGTGGTGCTCTAGGTACTATCAATCATACTAGCTGATGAACCACCCATTACTATGTATAGGCTAGTGTCATCCATGCATCCCCTCAGTCCTATCTATGCACCCAAGGCACTATTTGCATCCTCCAGCAAGATATCCTAGCCAACCTCAAGTTGGTCCCATGATCCTATATTTTTTTGTACTCCCAAGAGACCACTGGGTGTACAAATCCATTAGGAACTACATCTTGTGTCCTCCCAAACTATTGTTGCAACCTAGAGGGCATATATCTCATAACATCATTCATGGTCTACCTAATCAGCCAATAGTTTGTCTGTGTATATAGGAGGTATCTTTGATCCTTCCTATCATCCTCTCCACTAGTTTCTTGTACACTAACCCATTGCTCAATTTCATCATATGGTGTCTAATCAAACATAATGATCTCATCAAGGCATCTCCTCTAGAACTGACAGACTTTGTGGAGGTATATTGGATAGGCAGCCTATGATGCCATGTAAATGGCTCACCAAGCTATTAGGTCTCTCATCTAGTGATGGGGCGTGTGACACCTATATGCTCCCATGATCATACTATGAGTAGTGTCAACCCTAGACCTATGGTCTACTATGCCATGTAGGCACACATGTGTAGGTCATGGTATAGCTTGACTAAGATGGTCTGCCCCTAGTAGAAGATCGCAACATCATCCTGGAATAATGAGCTCAATATCCATGTCCACCCAATTAGAAATCCATCCCCAGGATGGTCTGATACTATCCTCCATATAAGTAAAGCAAGATACAAGGAAAATCATGGAATTCTCTGCTCCCGTCTCCATAGATCAAAGTGAAGATGATGATCTCTAGGTCATCATCTTTGTAGACAATAGTTGAGCAAGCACTGGTCGGAAATTTGGCATATGCACAGCCGATGGAGAGGCTGGATCAGCGTCTCCATAGATCATTATCTCTAGTCTTTTTAGATCAACATTTGTGCCAATTTATGTCTTCATTGAGGGGAAAAAATTGGTAGAAAGAGGGGGAAGGAATGACTATGGGGGAAATAGGGTAGGATACCCATGATGTACCTTATTTTTTTGTCTACACAGACGAAAGGGCAAAGACTCCTGACTGATTCTTTGCCCCCATAAATGCATCATAAATTATCTATGCATGATAAAATCAAAAATTTGATAAGGTAGGATAGTTGACTCACTGGTGGGCCCATTAGTTGACTCACTAGTGGGCCCATCTTTGTTGGTCTCTAGTGCTCCTGAATGCGCTCTCCAAGCTACAATCTATCGATCTGATCCATCTTTCACTCTGGTTCTCTACTCTCTAGGTGTGCAAATGAATCTTCCTTGAGCACCTTGGAGGCTTATATAGGCCCTCCAAGACCCATTTTTTGTGCCTATACCATTTCCTTGGCCATTTTGACCCCTTTTTATCCCCAAGTCATGCAAAATGTTCATCTATTCCTTTTTCCTCCCCTTTCTTTTTTTCTAAAGACCTTTTCGCAAAAATTGCCCAGAATTCATTTTTTGCACTATTTTCACAAGAGGGCACCCTCCTCCCCTATCATTGCTTTGAAACCACTCCTGAGACTCCTATCCTTTCTAAGGAAACCCATATTTTCTTTTTTTTGCTATAATGTCATCTCGAAGATCACACTAAAGAGGGGCAAAATGTAGACACTTAAAATTGTCCTAAACATTATATTAATTTATTTAATATTTTCTATGACATTATAATTATTTATTTATTTATTAATAATATTTTTCATATTCTTCTACTTATTTAATTAAATTTATTTAATTAAATAAGTTTATTTCCCTAATATATTTAAATGTAATTTAAATACTTCCCCCTAATGTATTAAAATTCATTTAATGCATAAGTGCTCCATAAATCCCCTTTTAAATAAATTCAATTTATTTAATCCCCTCCAGTTTATTAAATTCTATAATCCTATGATTAAGTTAAGTCTTATTTAGTTTAATCCTAATCCTATCCTAAATCCTAGTCTACACCCATCACTTTCATCCTTCTAAGCCTACCCACTACTTAATCCCACTTAGTTACCTTAAACACCTCTTAGTCCTTAAGTGTTTGCTTGCACATGTGTGAGAAACATATGATTCAATTTATTTAATCCCCTCCACTTTATTAAATTCTATAATCCTATGATTAAGTTAAGTCTTATTTAGTTTAATCCAAATCCTATCCTAAAACCTAGTCTACACCCATCACTTTCATCCTTCTAAGCCTACCCACTACTTAATCCCACTTAGTTACCTTAAACACCTCTTAGTCCTTAAGTGTTTTCTTGCACATGTGTGAGAAACATATGATCCAATAAAGCTTCCACTTAATTTAAATTTCTTACACCTCTTACACATTTGTCCCCAACTCCTTCCCCCAAGGTTGCTCACACATGTGTGAGTACACCTTGAGTCTCTCAAACATTAAAGGATATTTTTGACTTTTGTATGGCTTGTCCTTTAGCCCATGTGTCTCCCTTTTGGTACCTATCTGGATGCCACATAGATGCTACCTCCCCAAGGCCTCTCTTGAACTTATAAAGAGAGCTCTTATCTAAAGTATTTTTCATCTCCTTCATTTGCATTGTTATCATGCTAGTTTACTATTAGGGCTCTTTAGTGATTTTTATCATTTGCATTTTTAATAACCTTTGGTAGTTGATATATTTTCATTTTGTTTGAATTGTTAACTTAGTTTATTTCTTGCATCTACACTCACATCCTCTGAGTGCTTTCAAGTATGGTTGCTTTCATAGCCATTATTTGAATCATTCACCATTCATCTTAGCATAGTATCATTTTCATTGCATTTTACCACATTGAGATTCAATATTTTTGTTTTAGGAGAGCACATCCACATCCCTCCAATCTAAAGCACACCAAAAAGGCCTCTTATGGGTGGCCTTGTTGAGCTACTTTGAGGTTGCATAAGGACATTTCTTTTTAGTTGCATTGAGTTGTAAAACTCAAGCATAGTGTTAGTTGTACTTTGTTTTATTTTGAATATTTGATAGATGTATACAACTAATGCTTTCTTGTTTATGCATACTCCCAACAGGTTAGGCTTTTGTGTACACAATTCTATAAATTAATGAAAATATGTGTTGCATTTTTTTCTAGGTGTTTTGTAAAAGTGTACATAGAAAATGTACATGTAAATTTAGAAATAAATACATTATTTTTTAGATAATTGTTAATGTGTAATAAAGTTACATATTCTATAAATTAACAAAAATACATGTTACATCATTTTCTAGGTGTTTTATAAAATTGTATAAATATTGAAAAATAAAAACATGTATAACTATTGAAAAACAATGAATGTATATATAAATTTGAAATGTTTTTATGAATCATTAAACCTATCTAGATCAATCAGGAAGTTGCTGATACATATGGTCAGGATTTTCTTTATCTTTAATAATCTCCAACAACTTTTCATGGTCCTTCATATCTAACCTCTACTTTGGTTTGCTACGTCCCTTTTTTGGCATAATGTCAAACTGAATGTTTGTGGCTAAAACCAAGTGGTTGTAATGCAAAACTTTTAGGCTAGGCATGTGTTCAATAAATTGAACACCATTGTGGTTAATTTTTGCTTGTTGATAATAGGTGCCTACAAAATAAGATTTATACTTCATTTAGTACTCTTAATAATATAAATAAATAATTAATTATTTACAATTAATATATCACTCTCTAATTAGTTGTATACATCTTATAAGAGGATAATCTATACCTTCTGTAACAACTAAACCAGCTGGATAAGACTAGTTATCATCATCTGTACATGGTTCAGTCAAATTGATTTTCACTTTTGTACATGTAATTAAATAATAATCCACACCTTCCACATTTTGAGGATCCACATTAACAACAAAGATGTCACCTACAAATGTCAAAAGATAATGGAAACAGTAAATAAATAAATATGAAGCAAATTAATATTAAAATTAAACATGTTTGTAGTTCAACTAACCTGGAACAACTAAATCAAAAACACATTCATAATTAGTTGAATACATAGGATTATGTATGTCTATGTCATTTTCATCTTCTTCATAAGGGGTACTTCTGATTATGTTTATCTGTGTCCATTCAGAGACATAGAAAATTACAACATTTTTGCATTAACCCATTGCATTGTTTTGAATGTAGACATCACAAAAACATGATTTTTTTCTTGAATTACTAGAGGTTTTTTTGTCTGGTAGTCATCAGTTGATGCAATCTTCTAATTCAAAAAATGGGTTGACAATTGTAAGGATTTGATTGATCAATATCTATAACACATTAAATTGGCAAGTATTTATGTTAGTAATCAAAATATTGAAGAAATCATGTCAAAGAAAAATGGATATCTTACCTTTCACTTCCCAAAAAAATGTTTATTATATGTTGTATCACAAGGGGAAAAATGAGATTTGCACCATTCAACTACTTGATTTTCTTTGTCTATCTTTGCACCTATATAAGAAAGAAAATTGTGACAATTTTAACAAAATATAAAATAATTATTTAGCAGAGGATCATATACATCAAATTTGATTAGTACATAACAATATTATACCTGAAAGTTCATGTTGGCAAAGTGTACTCTTTACATATGCTCCTACTCCATCATGATCTCCTTTTCCATGACCACTTTCAAAGAAGTTCCAAATAAACTTAACATTTTGTCTCATAGGTTGTGTTGCAAGCCAATTGAATGCTTTTGCATACTTAAAATGCGCTAGGAATTTTATTTATTTTTTAAATAAGTAATCAAATCTATATATAATTAATTGTTTAGTTAATTAAATATGTGCATGAAATTTTAAAGTTTAACTTTAAAATACACTTACCCGCACAACCATCAGACCAAATTCAATGTTCTAAAGCATTTATCCCATGATTTGTGAGATCATCAAAGAACATTCCAAAACAATGAGCTACATAGATCCTATCATGAACCATGTCATCACTAAGATAAAAATAGACATCCTTGATGATAATACATTCATCTGGATCGATACTTTCTACCCCATCCACCTCAAATTGTGCATGTCTATAGGAAACTTGTACAAAAATTGCAATTTGATTTGAGTGATAATATTTAGCTTGAATTTTAGATTGAGGGGGAAAAGTATAGTTCTTAGAGAAGTCTATAATTCATAGAATAGATCCTTGTGGAAAATAGTTTTTTGAATCTCAAAACTATTTGACTTTCCATCTTGCACCATGAAAATGTTGGATGTGTGGATAAATCATAGTTCTGACTTTATCCATAAACTCACCATATGGAAAATTGCTCTCCTTCAAAGCTTTTTTTTTATTCTTCTCCATTCCTTGTTTGATAGATCTCATACTCAAATATATTCCATACAACTAGTGTTGAAACATCATTATTATCCATTTCATATGGAAATTTTTGCAAATCTCCACAATTTGTGCATGCATTTTTTATGCATTCTACATTGAATTCATCTAACTCTTTAGCATTATCACATAACAAAGACTTGAAAAATTGTGTTGTGCTTCTAGGAATTATCACATTTGGCTTAAGTGTCACATAGGTTTTCTAAAAGATTGCAAATAAAGATAAAACTCAATATGATTTTGACAACAACAAGTTTCATGTACCTTATTTATGCCCACAAAACAAGGGTGCAACCTCTCAAACATTCCTTGGAAAATTTTCACATTTGAAAATTCTTTTTTGAAAGATTCAAATGATTCAGTTTGTGTACTGTCTACAAAGTGTTTTGGATGTGTTATTTTCATACTTGTCTCTTCATCTTTGATATATATAGTGTCTCTTCTATTGAAAGAAATACATTGCTAACTAGTCCAATATTCAACAACTTGTCTTCTAACATCTTCAAAAAATTTATCCTTTTGAGGAAGTCGACAAATATTTAATTAGTTCTTTTCAATGTTCTCATCAACCAAATTTCTCCTTTTTATGTATCTTTGAATAGTTCTTCTAGCTAGATTGAGCATTTCAGAAATTGCTTGAACATGGTTTTTTTGTGACAAGTCCTTTTTTGTAATCATAGTCATCAATGCTCTCCGTGTAGCACTTAAATCAGCTACTCAACTTCTATTATCAATAGCATTTAATACATCTATCAAATACTAAACTATTGTTGCCTTCACATTATTTCCAAAGATTTTCTTATTGTTCACACCTAACAACTCTAGGATAGGACTCATTTCTCTTTTCCTAAATAATCTAACAAATAATTGTGCTTTACCAATTAGAGATTTATTTTCAAAAAAATTCCTCCCACATATTTTTTAGATGTAGCTTATGTTGGAAATATAAGAGTAACTAAGAGGGGAGAGGTGAATCAATTACTACAAAAATAAATCCTAGATACCTTAGATGTTAGTACAAAATGCAAATAGATAACTAAATATAGCTAAAGCTATAAACACACAAAATGTTGTAACTTGGTAACAACTAGATTAGCTCGATAAATGTTTAACATATAAAACTTTAGATGTTATCTGTGATTACCATTACTTCAACTTAGTTGCAAACACATAAAAGAAAATAACATGAACACATTTGACACTAGGATTTAACGTGGAAACCCAATTTGGGAAAAACTGCCAATAGCAGCTAGTTATTGATTTTCACTCTTCTACAGTGAGCCCTATTAGTAGCCAACCATGTCAAAGGTTTAAAAACACACTATTAGTGTAATACCCCAAAATTGGCTCATTGCCATTATACCAATTCTGGTCTATTCCTGATAATTTCAAAGTCCTATTCTAATAGGCAATTCTCATTCTGCTATTCGCTACTTGACTTAATTGTCACATGCAGAAAACCTAAATCTACATTCATCATGCTTATTGTTTAATTCCTATAGTATTTACTCATATTAGTCACATTAAACCTATTGATTAATATTTAATTTAATTATTAAAGTATTTATACTTTAATTAAATTAAATTATATCCTAAGGCTAATGTACTATGGAATTAAATTTATTTAATTTAATAAATACGGCTATCTTAATTAATTAAATGTAATTATTTAATTAAATGGGAAAGGTATTTGTAATTAATTAAAAGAAATTATTTAATTAAATATAAAAAGTAATTATGAGAGCATATTTCATTTTATTAAATTAAATATCTCAACAAAATCTCTCTTCAGTTCAAAAAAGGGGAATTTCCAGTTCACTATTGATCAAAAATGAGTTAACTCCTTTTTCTACTCAAATTAAAATAGTTAACTCCTTATTTTACTCAAATTAAGTTTGTTAACTCCCTTTAATTTGGGAATCTCCCTTTATGAGTGAAACTCATCTTCAATCCTGACCATTGATCTGAATCGATCTCAACCGTTGATGGATTCTAGGAGACTCTGTTTAAGAGACCCTCATCTCTTCATTTTGGGAGGATGAATTGATTTTCTATCGAATTGATATTAAAATTCATGCTCATATTTACTTACATTTCTTGCATACATTCTCATTCTTAGTTTAATCTCATTTTAGTTTAATCATGCATATGCTTAATCTAGTTTGCTTCATTTGTTCTTAGATTACATTGCATCTTTCATTTTTTAGATTAATCTGTATACTCATTCTTAGCTTAATTCCATTGTCAAATCCTTCGTTCTTAGAGGGTCTGGTTGCCTACACCTCAATTCTAAGGATATTAACAGGCAAAATCCCTATAGATAGAAGGCAACAGGTCGCTTTGCAGGGCAAATTTTGAATGAACAATTCAATGTTCATTTCACAATGAATCCACAAATAAGGACCGTGTTGAAGTGTGTGTGTTAGCATAGGCCGCATTTTCAAATATACATTTCTAGCGCCCACCGTGGGGCACGAAAATCAATTTTTCTGGCCTCTTTTTGTATTTTTTAATCATTTTTTTTGTTCTTTGTCCGTACAGATTTGGGAATCTTCACGCGAAATTGTTCATTTTCGCGCAAGGATCTAGAATCTTCGCGCGAAGATTCTTTCCACATCGCGCGAGAAAGTTTTTTGGCGCGCAAAGCTTCGCGCGAGACTTGTTTCTTCACGCAAGCTGATTTTAATTTTGCGCAAGCCTAGTTTAATTTTGCGTGAGCCAAATTTAATTTTGCATGAGCTAAATTTGATTTCGCACGGGCCATAAAACTTCTTCTCGCGGACTGTCAGGAATTTTGCTCGAAACTTTGCTGACAGAGGCAAATTTTTTGCATTGATTTGCGTGTTTTCTAATTTTTCTACTAACTGTTCGCGGTTTCTAGTGTTTCTGTGTTTTCTAATTTTTTTGAACAGCATAGTAGTGGTTTGTGGAACAATGGGAAAAGCGTGCTAAAGTTGTCAAAAACATGTAAAAATCTACTAAGTGCATTGCGAGGATCACTAGGTAATCTTCATCAGCTGATAACATTTCATTTGGATCTAAAACAAACATCTTTCATGTTGAGCTTGTGTGTTTCCTTCTGTATTTCCATTTTACAACACATGCATAAAATCATACTAGGGTGTGATCTCTGTTAGTATTCATTTAGCAGGCTTAGTCTTTAGTGATAGATCTGATTAGCTATCTTGGGTTATTAGACTCGCTAATCTGTCAGCCCCTCATTCCACCCTGTGGTTGCAAGCTCAACACCATGTTAAATAGGGGAGGGGTCTACAGGACATAAGCGTTAAAGGCTCCACAAGGAAACCCTTTTGTGCTTTTTAGAACTCACTAATTTTTGAGTTGTGGACTCGTTTTGGCTTGTGTGAGGGGTTAAATGTTCCACATCTTTGGACTCACCTCACATTAGTTAAAGCGTTAAGTGTACCACCTTGTTCTTTTTGATTACTTTTAGATACATTTTCTTTCAGGAATTAACATCTGTACACACATAGTAATTAAGCCCCCATGAACACTATTCGTGGATCTTGAGGGAGTGGGTTCCTAGTGAAACTCCTCTCTAAGACAGATTCCTTATGGGTGGGGAGGATACTTTGAGCATCTTGTATATAGATGAATCTTTGACTTTTTGATTAAGGCATCCTTTCTCTGGAGAGGTTGATAGATCACAGAAAGATGATATCATAGATCTTTAAGAGATAATCTTAGTCTAGCATGTTAGATTAATCTATTTGTTTTGATTGGGCTAAAGGTGAAAAGGTGTCAAAACCTTGAATCTGGAAGCTAAGTCCCCTTGTGGTATACTATTGTGAGTCGGTCACCTTTAGAGAGGGTTAACCATAGCAGACAATCCCTCTATAGGGAAAATTGTGATGACAAAACCTCAAGCGGTAATAGCCATTTTCACCATGGTAGTGACAACCGCTATATAAATGTCCTTGTGGAAGAAATCTCCACAGGTGTGGTTCATTATGGGTTGTCAGATCTCCCTAGCAGCTCTTGAAGATTAAGTTCTCAGACTATGTCAAAACCTCAGTGCGTCGGGATTGGAGGTCACCCCTATGAGCCATAAAAGTTGTAGAGTCAAACCATTATTAAATACCTTAGAGAAGCCAACTTTTATTTTCTAGGAATGTGTGCAATGATTGCAAAACTCTTTGAAAATGTACACAAATAGCTCTCTTAGGGATTAGCACAAACTAAGTCACTTGATTGTTCATGCACAAGGTTTCTTTTGCCCTTGCTCATTATTTTCAGACGTGCTCGAAATCACTTGCTTATTGTTCTATGTGCCTATTTATCTGCCTAGTTATTGGATCGATCAAAAATTTTGTCAAAATTAGTCGCTGTTGTGAAACTGTTCTGTCCTTTCACGCGAAATCATTTGGCTCTCGCGCGAAGCTATTTTTCCCACGTGCAAAATTAAAGTTCTATTGCGCATCTTTGCGCGATCCAAAAATATTCTCGCACAAAATTAAAAATTGTTACTGATCTTCACACGAGACAGAAACATCTTTGCGCGGCCCGTAAAACTTCTTCGCGCTACCCGTAAAGGTTTTTCGCACGAGATTTTGTATCAACATTTACAATCTGGGTCTATTCTAGCTATCTACAGCCTGCACGCTGTCCTTTTCTGCGTCTGTTTATCACTCTCTATTTGCAAATAGTCCTGGAACAGCGAAACTTCGCTTAACTAAAACTTGTGTCTTATCCCTTGACTAGTCTCGTCTCATATGTTATCTTGGTCCTCATCTTAATGCTTGTCATACTTTGTGCCGCAGTGGTCATAATCTCTGGCTGTTCTAGCCTTTAAATCAGACCATTTGTGCCTTAGTGAACATCATTCTTGCTACTATCTTGTCCTTTTTGAGACTCAGTTTTAGTATAGTCCTTTTCCAGGTTCTAGCTTCTTATCCTTGCCTATGACTGTCACAACTAGAAGAGGCAATGTGTTTTATCCTGATAACATTAGAAATGGTCATGCTAGGGGTCGTAATCGCGACAGAGGTAGCTTACCTTTCGCTATGCAATCTATATCTAGTTTGGCTAGTGAGGCATCTTCATGGTCTTCCTCACCTGCAAGGTCATCTCAAGTTCAACGAACATTTTCCAATTTGCAACAAATTAGGAATCCTTTTTACCAAAAGGATACTGAGACAGGTAGGAGTCCTACATTCTCAAACACAATGTATGACCCTTTCTCCACGGACCCTTTTGAAACACAACATACGAAAACTGAACAAGTTCCTATAATGACTAATCGTGAACTTGAATGGGGTAGCCATAGTCGATATCAAGAACAACCTAGGGATGATAAAGAGAGAGAAAGAAAATGACACTGATGAAGAACAAGAAGAGGTGGAAATCCTTCTTGAACACATAGCAAGATGTCGAAGAGACAAAAACTTTTAGAAGGTCATGGGAATCCTAATCAATGAAGAGAAAGAAAAGTACTTTCTCAAACTCGCCCAAGAGGGAGCTAAAATGCCCACACATTTCGATATGGAGACCATTATCACACGTGAAGAAGAAACTGAGACCACTAAACTCCAAAAACAACTAAAAATTATGCAAGACCAATTGGCTCAGATGATTCATGAGAAAGAGAAACCCAAAAAGACATACACATTGGATGCTCTTTGTTCATTTCCATTTGAAAAAGTTATAAACATGCCACCTTTTCCAAGAGGTGTAGAACTACCCAAATATGACAAGTACTTTGGTACTACTGATCCCCAAGATCACTTGTAGGAATTTGGTGCTTTGTCTATAGAGTTTATACACAATCAAATGTACCTCATGTGTTCATTCCCTAGAAGCCTAGGTGGTCAAGCTTTGGAGTGGTTCTCACATTTACCTCCTGGTATCAAGACATTTGACAAAATTGCTGATTCATTTGTTCAACAATATTCTCATAACAATCAACATCTTGTAAATATTTGAGATCTATGCAACCTTAAACAGAAGGTTGGTGAGCCTTTTCTCACTTTCCTCCAACGGTGGAGACAACTTTATACTAAGTACTCCCGTAAAATCCCAGAAACAGAGAAGCTCGACATTTTCACTAATAACCTCTTACCTGATTTTGGGTATAGAGTCCAACTACAAGGTCCACATATCTTTGAAGACATGATTACACAGGCTATCCGTACCGAAGAATTTATGGTCAAGAAAGGTGAGCTCACTCTTCAGAGAGACTCAAAACAAGGTTCCACTTCCAACAGGGATAAAACCAAACATGTCAACAAGAACCGAGAAATTGTACATGATGGGGTTGTTGATAATGTCACACCAAAACCTGCTAAAGCAGTATTTAATCTCACAGACTACTTCAAAGCGGCCAAAAGTGCTGAGAAGCCTCCTCCTGACAATAAAACATCTGGGAACAAACTGAGAAACTCATGGGCAACATGACCCAAGCGAGAGTATATGCCTTTAGGAGAACCTTTGGATGTGGTTTACAAAACATTGCTACAACACAAGCTTATCTCACCAATGGATAACCCTCATCCCTATGATCCACAACCATGTCCACCATGGTGGAATGAGACCTCATTTTGTAGGTATCACCAAAATAAGGGACATAAAACCATCAACTGTATAAACTTACATCATAAAGTCCAGGACATGATTGATGCTAGTGAACTTGTGGAAACTCATGGGCAGCATGACCCAAGCAAGAGTATATGCCTTTAGGAGAACCTTTGGATGTGGTTTACAAAACATTGCTACAAAACAAGCTTATCTCACCAATGGATAACCCTCGTCCCTATGATCCACAACCATGTCCACCATGGTGGAATGAGACCTCATTTTGTGAGTATCACGAAAATAAGGGACATAAAACCATCAACAGTATAAACTTACATCATAAAGTCTAGGACATGATTGATGATGGTGAACTTGTGGTAGATGGACATAACAAAAACTCAAACCACAAGGCGTTCAAAGAGCCTTTCCCAGCTTATGAAAAAGGAGAGACTTCAAAACCAGAACCCTACAATAAGGTCAACTATATGTATTCCAATGATGACAATGTCATTTACATGGTTGAACCTGTAGATTTTGAGTACTGCAATGTTATTACCATAAAGGGGAAGCAAGATAATGATAAACCCAAGACACCATTTGTCTTGAGAGGCCCTACTTCCAATAACATGGATAATGCATCTTCGCAACACTGTGCTAATGCTATTACTCACTCTCATGCAAAATTGGTGCTCAAAGGCCCTACACCTCCTACTTCAAATCTTGAACAACACAAGGACAAAGCCCTTGCTGGTCCATTCGGTAAAGGTGCAAAACACACAATGAACTTGACTGCAACCAGTTATAGTGTTCTAGATCAATTGAAACGAACCAATGCTCACATTTCTATATTTGAGCTGCTTAAAATCTTGCCTGCTCATAGGCAAATTCTAGACAAAGCCCTCACTGAGGCAAATGTTCCTCAAGATCTTGATCTTGAATGATTTCAATCTATGGTAGGTCACCTAACCTCACCTCATCTTATGACCTTCTTCGAGGAGGATGACAACTCACTGAATCACCCACACAATCAGCCTCTACACATTGAGGTTATGATCCACAAGACACGTGTTCGTCGAGTACTCATTGACAATGGCGCTGGCCTAAATATTGTTTCTGCAACTCTACTTAGACAATTAGATTATTCTGAGGACTCTGTTGATCCTCGATGAAAGATCACTATTAAAGCATACGATGAAGTAGAACAAAACTCACTAGGTCTTGTGACTTTACCAATTCGCATTGGTCCTATCGAAAGGGATGTCACCTGTTAGGTGCTTGACATTCCCTTAGCCTACAACATTCTATTGGTACGACCATGGATACATGAGATGCACGATGTGTCATCCACATACCACCAATGCATTAAATTCCCATTTCATGGCTCTGAAGTTACTATTCCTGCAACTACTAGCTACACTTGCAATATGCTCAAAGCTGTTGATTCTTTCATCCCTACTAACCGTGAGTCTACTGATTGTCACAACAATAAGCTGAAACAAATTGAGAAGTCATTTAAATTGAAAGAAACTGGTATGGGAGAGTACCACATGGAACTAGTGTTATCATTAACATCAATTCCAGAGTCCCCTTGACATTTTGGAAGACCCTCAGTAGCAAAGAAGCCATTCATGTTGACACCTCAGACCAAGTTTAATGGCTCTTTTGTCAAAGCTACAGCTCCCTCAGAAGATGAAAGCAAAAATAGAGCCATTGTTGCATGGCTTTACAAAGAAGAGTCTCCAGTAGACCTAATAGAACAAGCTCAAGAAATCACTCCTAAGAAGTATGGACCTAGTCTTAAGCTTATGAAACATTTTGGCTACAAGGGAACTGGCCCTATTGGGTGCAATAACAATGGTTCAATAGATCCTATCAAAGTAATAGCTCGAAGCAACAGTGACACAATTGGCATAGGGTTCAAGAAGGTCCCTTTCCATTTGGGATCCAATAAATTCATACCCGTACCTGATAGTTTATCTAAAACTGAGTCACAATCTAAATCAGGTACTCGAGAGGAAGAATCTGATGATGAGGATTCTTACCCTCATCCTATTCCTTATGATCTTGCTAAATTCTTTGCTGAGCCAGATGACTTTGTGCCACGTGTTAGCACTGTGGATGATACTAGTGATTCTTTTGAGGAAAATACTGAGCAACTCAAATATCATTCAGAAAAGGGGGAATCTAGTCAGTCATGCCATATTGAGTATTTGTGTAAGAATCCAGAGGTTGAAGGAGAGTATGTCCCTATCACTGTTGGGGAGTTCTATAGTCTCTCACCATGTAGCACCGATTCTCATGAATATGAATTTGACAATCTTTCAGAAGCAACTACTGATAAAGACATTGACCAAGTGCATGTCTATGAAAATCAAATCGAAGTGAGTGAAACGTCTAGGGATAGGTCACAGGGGTCTGATCCAACTAGTGTCTTAGAGTCATCAATTACTAACATTTGTACTCTAAGATGTTTGAATACACCTATGGGTGAGGTCACCGTAGGTCTCGAATTGTTGGTCCATGCATTTAATAACTATACTGTGAACGCAATTGAACCAGCCACTACTCTCTCACTCGCACATCTCGAGCTTATAGATTGGAACCCCAATGCATCTAATGAAGTCCCCACATTCCAGAATGACTATACTCTTGCCTGTTACCTAAATGCTATCGAACCTGTAACATCTTCCACCAATGATCAGAGCATCAACATGACTGAGGCCGACATCAAATATCTCAGTCACATAATTAAAAAGAAAAAATGCAAGAGGTCCAAAGGTGAAAACCACATTGTGGCAGTGTCAGATCCAAAAAAAGTTTTAAAAAAAGATGTATCCAAGGGTGAAAACCTCTTTGAGGCACCTGCGGATGAGATATTTGATGTCCTTCCCAGTCACTTTCAGGAGAGATCATCAGTGTTAATAGAGCCAACACAGCCGATTAACCTAAGCACAAAAGAACATCCTCATGTGATACATCTGGCTCAGTCATTTTCAACTAAAGAAAAGGAACAATTCATTGCCTTTTTCAAGGGAAAGAAAATAAATTTTGCCTGGACATATTCTGACATGCCAGGATTGGATCCTGATCCTATTATGCATCACTTGTCCATAACACCAGGCATAAAACTAGTTAAACAGAAGCTTCGGAAGATGCATCCTCATGTTGCATTACTAGTCAAAGCCAAATTGGAGAAACTTCTAAAGGCTGGCTTCATTCATGCAATTGATTATGCTGAATGGATATCCAATATTGTCCCTATGTCCAAGCATGATAAGTCTATTAGAGTTTGTACAGACTTCCATGATCTTAACTTGGCATGTCCTAAAGATGATTTTCCGCTCCCTAATATTGATATGATCGTAGACATGACGGCTGGTTATGAGATGTACTCACTTATGGATGGTTTTTATGGATACAATGAGATAAAAATTGTGCCAGAAGATCAAGAGAAAATAGCTTTCACATGTGCATGGGGAACCTTTTGTTGGAATGTGATGCCATTTGGTTTAAAGAATGCTGGAGCTATGTATCAGCGGGCTGTTACTACAATTTTCCTTTACATGATGCATAGAACTATGAAGGACTATGTTGATGATACTTTGGTCAAAAGCGCTAAATGCAATACTCATTTGTAAGATTTGGGACCAATCCTAGATCGTATGGAAAAGTTTAGTCTTCGGCTCAATCCTAAGAAATGCGCATTTGGTGTCACATTAGGAAATCTGTTAGGATATATTGTTTCTACAAAAGGAATTGAAGTAGATCTAGAAAAAGTACAAGCAATAATGGACATGCCACCACCTCAAAACATCAGTCAAATGAGAGGACTACAGGGAAGGCTTCAATCTATTCGTAGATTTATTTCACAATTGGCGGATAAATCACAACCCTTCACAAAGACCTTACATAAGGGTGTGAAATTCAATTGGAGCAAGGATTGTAAGAAAATCTTAACACAGATTAAATACTAGCTTGTCAATCCACGAATCCTGATGCCTCCTATGCATGGGAAGCCTTTTCTTTTATACATTTCAGCCACTAAAACATCTTTGGGAATCCTATTGGCTCAAGAAGACAATGATAACAAAGAAAGAGCTATTTATTACTTGAGCTGAACATTGGTCTCTTATGAGAAAAACTACAGTATTATTGAGAAAGCTTGCTTGGCAGTTGTCTTTGCTTCCCAAAAGTTGAACGCAAAGCTATAAAGGGATAAGAAATTGTAGACCAGCTAGCTGAGGCACCCATACAGAGTCTTGTACCAATAAACATTGATATTCCAAATGAGTCAATTCTAAAACTCACTCACCATACATGGGTTATGTTCTTCGATGGATCCTTCGCACAACAAGGATCAGGTGCTAGATTACTTTTCATCACACCACAGAAATACTCATTTCCCAAAGCGTACAAGATTCTATTTCCTTGTACAAATAACATTGCTGAATATGAAGCTTTGATCAATGGTATGAAAATTGCAGCTGAATGGAGAGTAGATCAGTTGGATATCTTCGGTGACTCTCAGCTTGTCATCAACCAAGTAAATGATGTGTATCAAACAAAGGATGAAAAACTAATTCCTTACAAACGCATGGTTGATGACTTGACAAAATATTTTGCACACATCACCTTCCAACAAGTTCCACGTGCAGATAATAAAGTGGCTGACGCCATGGCCACTCTGGCCTCCCTTCTCCAAATGCCAAAAAATGATCTACGACACGAGTTCTTGGTGTAAGCGTTACACTACCCAGCCTATGACACACCTAATTCCAAGATGATCTATTCTATTATAGGACAAGAATCATCCCGCTACCATCACATCTATTCCTACCTTCGTAATCAAACCATTCTGAAAGGTCTAATCCAGAATGAGAAACGTTACCTAATCTGTAACGCTTCACATTATGTCATTATTGCTGACGATCTATATAGGAGAGGTCTCGACAGAACACTCCTTAGGTGTTTAGAACCCAACGAGTCCAAACGTGCACTAATTGACGTTTACGAAGGCATTTGCTGATCTCATTCCAATGGCCTAACACTAGCTCACAAACTCCTTTGTGCTGGTTACTACTGGCCTAAAATGGAGCAAGAAGCTATTTAATATGCTAGGTCCTGCAAACAGTGTCAACTACACGGGAATCTCATTCACGCTCCAGCTAGAGAGTTGATTCCCTCTACTACAACATGACCATTTCAACAATGGGCCTTTGAATTGGTGGGACATATTCACCCAACCTCTTCTAATGGACATAAGTTCATTATCACTGCTACAAATTATTTCACGAAATGGGTAGAGGCAGTCCCTCTCACAATTGCTGATGGCAAAATTATAGCGCTTTTTATCACAAACTACATCATCTGTAGATATGGTATACTGTCCTCAATCATTATTGATAGTGGAGGACAATTCAAAAATAAAGACCTTAAGGAACTATGCAAGAAATTTAAAATTACACAACATTGGTCTTCCATTTATTACCCCACGGTAATGGCCAAGCTGAGGCATCCAATAAGGTGATCCTCAAAATTCTTCATCGCACAGTCAGCAAGTTAGGGCGAGACTGGCATCTCTAGATCAATCCAACCCTGTGGGCATATAGAACAAGCATTAGAACTCCAACAGGTATAGCTCCTTTTGCATTGGTATATGGGGCAGATGTTGTGGTTCCGATAGAGGTCGAGATTCCTACCTTGAGAATCTCTATGAAAGGTTTTATCACAGATGATGACTATAGGATAGCCCGGCTTCAAGAGCTTGTGTTGCTGGATGAACGATGACAAGTGGCCTATGATCATCTACGAGCATATCAACAAAGAATGGCATGAAGCTACAATAGGAGAATTAGGCCACGTGACTTCCAGCTAGGTGATCTCGTCCTAAGAGAGAATCCTAAGAATTAATAACAACGAATGCAAAAGGGAAAGTTTGAACCAAATTGGCTAGGTCCTTACATCATTACTGCAGTATATGGATTTGGCACCTATCAACTTTCCACAACCGAAGGAGAAGTGCTTAAAGAGCCTATGAACACTCTCCACCTGAAGCGGTTTTACAGTTGATTCAATCTCAGCAAACTCTCTGTACATATATAAATGTCCTGAAAAAAATCCTAAAAATCAGAAAAAGTCCTGAAAAAAATTGTTACTCTAGTGAAAACCTAGCAATAGGTGCCTTCGTAACACAAAAAAAAAGGAAAAAAAAAAAAAAGAAGAAGAGAAAAACACAAAAAAATTGAAAAACAAGAAAAGTGCCATTGGTGAAAACCTGGAAACAGGCATCATGGTAGCAAAAAAAGGAAATCCTGCCAAGAAGGTGAAAACTTGGTAAACATGAACCTCTTGTTCCCAATGCTCCATCTTGTGCCGCATCTTCTGGCTACTCTGTATAGTCACTTTCATGCTTTCGCTTTCTTGTTTTTCCTACTCATGTATCCATGGATTGAGTCTTGTCATAGCTCAGGGGCATTCCCCCCTTAGTGTTACCTTTTCAAGATTCTCCTCATAGAATCTCCTACACTACAGTCACCAGTCATTCTGACTACGTCTGTCTACTGTCGCCAATGTCACTCTTTTTTGAGATTCTCCTCATAAAATCTCCTACGCGACAGTCACCAATCGTTCTGACTGTGTCTGCCTACTGTCACCAGTGTCACTCTTTTTTGAGATTCTCCTCATAGAATCTCCTACATGACAGTCACCAGTCATTTTGACTATGTCTGCCTACTGTCGCCAGTGTCACTCCTTTTCAAGATTCTCCTCATAGAATCTCCTACACAACAGTCACAGTCATTCTGACTGTGTTTTCCTACTGTCGCCAGTGTCACTCTTTTCGAGATTCTCCTTATAGAATCTCTTTCGCAATAGTCACCAGTTGTTTCAGTTGTGTTTGCCTACCATTGCTCGGGTCATGTCTCAAGATTCCTTTATGGAAGATCTCTTTTGCATTAGTCACCAGTCATCCTGTCTATGTCTGTCTACTATCACTTAGTCCTTAGGTTCTTCATCGTGAAGATTCCTCTTTGACCTCAGTCACCAGTCATTCTGACTATGTCTACCTACTGTTGTCACCCTACTGAAGAGATTTCTTTCTTATATATTTTGGACATTGACACTTGACATTAACCCTGAAAACATTAAACTCAATGATATACTTGTTTGGATATGCTAAGCATTTTCTTTGTTTGCTTTGTTTTGCTTTATCATATCTCCTTGAGTAACTCGATGATGTCATATTTGACTAGAGAAGTAATGACTAGGGGCATGATCTTTTTCTTTGCTTTCTATTTGCAGTTTAGTTCTAATAAGTTGATCTATTCCTATAAGAGGGGTGTCCACTATAAGATCCTCCATCTTGTATTAGATGGCCATGTGTACCTCAACTCCTTTTATACAGATATGTAAATGACATTGGTTCTTCTCCTTATTTGTTGGAGTGAACTCTTCATGCTACAATAAATATTGATACTCATCCTATTAAGTGAACGTACGGGTCACTGGGAGTATATCTAGCACACTTTTGTCTCAGGTTACGAATGCAAGGGTCATTGCGAACAGAATGAATACTGAATACTTAGCATAAGAGGAATCTCCCGTGTGTTTGGTGTGCCTATCATGCAAGCAACATTCAGGTCACCCTAGCATTCATGCTTTGATGCTTATGTTAACTTGCTACATTAAAAGGGACAAATGTTCTAGTCATTCTAGCTTCTTGTGCCTCGAATGCTTACATTTAATCTCAACATCCCAATAACGTATGTTATATTCATATTTTCATGATTGCAATGACAGTGAAAATTGTATAACATATGAGCTTTATTTTATATCCAATGATGATAAATCATCGAGGCTTGGTAACAAGACCTAGGGTTGCATTTAACATAGTCTTGCATTACATACTCCATTTGCATTAGCACGCAATTCGATGGTAATTCTGTTCATACTCCACATGCATCAGATTCTTCCACAGCTACATAAGCATTTGATTCGTTGATTCACGCTCCTTAATAGAATACCTGTGACTATCAAACAAAAATACACAACACTACATCAGATGTCAGCTCATACATATGCATTCTATCTAAACATACATCTCATGTACATCAGAGCAAAACAAAATAGACAATGACATGTACACAGGAATACTTGGCTCAAAATCTTGTATATATATATATATCAAAGAATGGGTCAGTACAAAAATGGGCGCTACTCGAGCGCAATCGATCAAAAATGATACATGTGGTGCTGGCACACCAATCAATACATAGCCAGAGATCAAAATAAAAAATCAAGCATAGAGCATCCAACTCTATCCCAAACTCTCGCCTCCAGGAAAAGAAGGAGGAGTAGGGGCACCAGGTGGTGGAGGTGGTGGTTGCATATCTAGCCTAGCAGGAGGTTGTGCACCTCCAGACTCTCATGCATACTGAGAGAATCGCTGCACCTACAATGTCTCATCATGTACGACACTGGTGTATGCAACATAATAATATGTAGCTCGAGCGGACTAGAAGCGGATCTCATCCTGTGCCAGCTCTAGCCTACGCTCTATAGCCTCCACATGCTCTCTCTGACGATCTATCTCTCATTGTCATTCTACCAGCTGTGCATCCCTGACTGCCAATGCAATCTTCAACTCTCCCAACTGTTGGGAGGCTGCACGAACTCGCTCTTGGTACCACCGTACCACATCCTATACCCCACTTGCCGACTGATCTGGCATATCCTCATCAACCATCTCTGGTGGAGGTACTTGTGGCTATGGAGGCACCTACTGCTATGGGACCTCCTGCTAAGGGGCCTGCTCCTCTGTCCTCTGCCTCCTCCGCCGACTATGTCCTACCCCACTACCCCCAGCACCTGGGTCTTATACCATCTGATGTGGAGGAATAGGTATCTGTTGTACCTAGTGTTGGACCTGTGGTGGCATCTGTGGCTATGCCTACTGCTGTTGGGGCACCTGTCTCTATCCCTATACCTGCCCTGCCATCCCTAGTGGATCTGTGAAGCATGGGAACGGATGGCTCATCAAAAATGCTTGATATTCAGGTGTCATCCCGACATCTACTACCTCCGGCAGGTAGTCCCACTGAACTACAACTAAGCTACGGATATCTATCATGGATCATCCTAGATCCATTCGTGGAGGCCATCCTCGCTCTATATCCTTTTGCACCTTGGCATAAGCACAGTACTCAGCTAAAATGTCTTGTGGTTGGCTGTACTTCTGCCACACTCGTGAGATCACAAATCTCTCTATAATGGATGTCGTCCTGCCTGCCAACGATCGAGAACTAAACATCCAAGGTAACTCTCTCGGGGCATCATCCCAGTCCTCTGTCTCTCTCTAGGGTCGCCATATAATAGACACCAGGTCATCAAGATGAGTCTGCCAGTGCTCAGTCTTACCCAAGTGGGCCTGGGTAATATTCCCTCGATATCTACAGATGTAGGGCTCCATGGGCTCTTGAGAATCCTCAAAAATTGGCCTACATACAGGGAGATGCTCCCAGGCCCAGATCTGTAGCATGTAAACACCTATTTCCATGGTATTCTTCTTGTGGAAGATGACCTCATGCATCTCATGAAAAAGATGGGCCAACATGCACTGACCCCACCCAAAGATCTCGGGTGCCTCAACCATCCTACAGAGCATGACAACCCATCCACACTCCAATCCATGATGTTCCCTATCAGGACATAGGAAGCAGCTCAAGAAAATACCCAGCACGGATGCCAACCTGTGTGTGGGTCCATAAGTATGCATCAGCTCATCCCAGGTGATGGCTCTACCTCTCGGTAGCTCTCTCCCGAATACAATGGAAAGTGCCTCTGTCCCTAATCGAGGCACTGTATCATAGATGACTCGAGCACCATGAAATGGGATCCTTAGTATCCTCCAAATATCCTCTGGGGTAATCATCATCTCACCCATCGGCAAATGAAATGTGTTTGTCTCCAAATGGAAATGCTCTACCAATGCAGTCAGTAAATCGTGATTCACCATCATGGCTAGAATCCAGCATAGTGAAGACAAACCCAATCGGGCAATGTGTGCCTGATCTGTGTCATCCAAACTCCACAATAACTCTCCATAAGGCAGATAATGAGATCTAAATGATACATCTCCGAAGACCTCCTGCACGTACAACAAAAAAATGACAAACAAATGATTAGTATCAAGTCAAATCAAAGCATCAAAACAAAATAAAATGCAATTTTAAATGCAAAAATCACAAAACTGGCATAGAATTTTGCACGAGATTCATGAAATCTCACGCAAAGACATATAGTTTCATGTGAAATAGTTCTTTCTTCGTGTGAAGAATCTAGCCTTTGCGCGAAAAGAGATCTCCTCGCGCGAAGATAGATCTTCTCATGCGAGAGAAGAGGTTCTCGTGCGAAACACAAATTGCCTCACGCGAAGAATCTCCACCTTCGCGTGAACCCAAAATCACCCTGCACAAAGATATTCTAGCCGCGCGTGAAGAAATAGCGCATCTTGTTTCTTCACATGAAGAAAGAATATCTTTGCACAAGAAGAGATCGATCTCGTGCGAAGAAAGAATTGAACATCCTTAAACATGCTAAAAATGTGCATAAATGACCTCGAAATGCATAACAACAAAAGTACGAAGATGGGAGATCGATGACTCACCGGTGGTCCATACTCCGCTGGCTGGGTGTGTCGTCTGGAGTGCTCAAAATGATGATATCTCATGTTCACTGCCATGTCTCTATCAGAGCTCAAAATCACTACAAGACAAAAAGCACAAATGAATTGAAAATGACCCTTCGAGCCCTTATATAGGTGTTGACCAAATTTTTCAAAGTGCTCAGATTTGCACAAAAATTGCACCCCTACCTAAGTGGACCGTTTTGGATCCATTTTTGAGATCAAATTTGAAATCTAACACACCTAAGAGCCTTAAAAATACATTTTAAAATTTTGGGGACCGATGTGATCAAACGCTTGTGCAGCCCAAATCTTTCTGATACTTTATGATTATTGGAATCCTTTCAACTTTACATTCTCCATATTTTCAAAATTCATTTTGAAAATAGTCAACTTAAGTCAACTGTGGCTGAATCTGGTCAACTTTTGGTCAAACTTGGTTTTTGCGACTTCACAATCATTTCAAATCAACCCTGAATTTTTTTTAGATCGTTTTGATCTCTTCTAGCTTCTGTTGAATCTCAAATTTCTTCTATATCTCATGATGTACTATTTTTGGTGTGTCATCTTTTGATTTCGCTCCCACGGGGGTAGGATGATTACATCATTAAATACTTATTGCTCGAGGCATCTAGTTCCCCATCTTATGTCCTAGTCACTTGGGGCATCTCATCACTTGGGGCTTTTTGTTCCCTTCTACTTGACATCTCTACCATCTATCTTATCTTTTCATCAATTGATCAACCTTATAACAACTCTTCTCAGAGTTCGATGGATAGGTATTGGGATAGTCTAAACCCCGACTCCTGAGGATCAAGCTTCATTCTAGGGATGATTCTATGACTCATGATGGGACCTTGTTATCTTTTATTAATCTCGGGTATCTAGGTGTTCTATCTAGATCCTTGAAGGTTAAGCTCCATTCTGGAGATAATCTTCTAAATGCTATTATTCTGAGGTATCTAGGTGTTCTATTTGGATCCTTGAAGGTTAAGCTCAGTTTTGGAGATAATCTTCTAAATGCTATTACTCTCGAGTATCTAGGTGTTTTATCTAGATCCTTGAAGGTTAAGCTCCATTTTGGAGATAATCTTCTAAATGCTATTACTCTAAGGTATCTAGGTGTTCTATCTGGATCCTTGAAGGTTAAGCTCAGTTTTGGAGATAATCTTCTAAATGATATTACTCTCGGGTATCTAGGTGTTTTATCTAGATCCTTGAAGGTTAAGCTCTGTTCTGGAGATAATCTTCTAAATGCTATTACTCTCAGGTATCTAGGTGTTCTATTTGGATCCTTGAAGGTTAAGCTCCATTCTGGAGATAATCTTCTAAATGCTATCAATTTTAGGTATCTAGACGTTTTGTTTGGATCCTTAAAGATTACAATTCGTTCTGGAGGTAGTCTTTTAAATACTATCACTATTAAGTATCTAAGTGTTCTACTCAGATCCCTTAGGATTAAGCTCTGTTCTAGAGATGGTCCTTAAAAAGCTTATCAATTGGTCTTTGTATCATCACCTTCGGAACCAATCTCATCTTTGCATCATGCTTTTTTGATTTTCTTTGAATTGAACATGCTGCTCGCACATTCATTCAAAGAGGGGAAAAATGTAATACCCCAAAATTGGCTCATTGCCATTATACCAATTCTGGTCTATTCTTGATAATTTCAAAGTCCTATTGTAATAGGCAATTCTCATTCTGCTATTCGCTACTTGACTTAATTTTCAGATGCAGAAAACCTAAATCTACATTCATCATGCTTATTGTTTAATTCTTATAGCATTTACTCATATTAGTCACATTAAACCTATTGATTAATATTTAATTTAATTATTAAAGTATTTATACTTTAATTAAATTAAATTATATCCTAAGGCTAATGTACTATGGAATTAAATTTATTTAATTTAATAAATATGCCTATCTTAATTAATTAAATGTAATTATTTAATTAAATGGAAAAGGTATTTCTAATTAATTAAAAGAAATTATTTAATTAAATGGATTACTTACTTCTAAATAATTAAACAAAGTTATTTAATTAAATGGGAAGCCATTCCCAATTAATTAAATGAATTTATTTAATTAAACAAAAGTGTCTCTAATTAATTAAAGATTATTTAATTAAATAGAAAAAGTAATTATGAGAGCATATTTCATTTTATTAAATTAAATATCTCAACAAAATCTCTCTTCAGTTCAAAAAAGGGGAATTTCCAGTTCACTATTGATCAAAAATGAGTTAACTCAGTTAACTCCTTTTTCTACTCAAATTAAAATAGTTAACTCCTTATTTTACTCAAATTAAGTCTGTTAACTCCCTTTAATTTGGAAATCTCCCTTTATGACTGAAACTCATCTTCAATCTTGACCATTGATCTGAATCGATCTCAATCGTTGATGGATTCTAGGAGACTCTATTTAAGAGATCCTCATCTCTTCATTTTGGGATGATGAATTGATTTGCTATCAAATTTCTGTTAAAATTCATGCTCATATTTACTTACATTTCTTGCATACATTCTCATTCTTAGTTTAATCTCATTTTAGTTTAATCATGCATATGCTTAATCTAGTTTGCTTCATTTGTTCTTAGATTACATTGCATCTTTCATTTTTTAGATTAATCTGTATACTCATTCTTAGCTTAATTCCATTATCAAATCCTTCGTTCTTAGAGGGTTTGGTTACCTGCACCTCGATTCTAAGGATATTAATAAGAAAAATCCCTTTAGATAGAAGGCAATAGGTCACTTTGCAGGGAAAATTTTGGATGAACAATTCAATGTTCATTCCGCGATGAATCCGCAAATAAGGACCGAGTTGAAGTGTATGTGTTAGCATAGGCCACATTTTCACATATACAGTAAGGTGTGACCCTATTAGAGGATTTAATCACCCTAATAGAAGTGGCCTTGTTAGAGGTCTTGAGAACAATTCAATGGAATTTCCACCTTGTTAGAGGATTTTCAAATAGTTGTTAAGCCAACTCTGTTATGAGATTTTAGATCACTACTACAATGGTTAGAGAACAACAATGGGATGACCTGATTTGAATGTAATTGAATTTCTGATTTTAGATCTCTATTTGGTCTTACACTTGATCCTTCCTAATCGAATATGGCTTTGCTAATCCACAAGGATATTCTGCTTATCCTTCAAATTTTCTTCCTCTGCTCATCATTAAATCTTCAATCACATCATCATATATTGTACTTTCTCACTTTGAAATCACAACTTGACCTTATACTTATATCTTCCACTTTGTCAAGTTGGCTCAAATACAACTTAGAATAATCAATATTCATCACTTTAGACGGTTGGAATCAATAGATAAATGCATTAATCTTAATACAACAAAGTAAGAAAATTCTTTGTTAGCTGACCCAGCTTGGTAGAAACTAACTTAGAAATAATTTCCTTTGTTAACCAATAGAAGCTTGGTTAATATGAAAAGCTCACAAAGATCCTTTAGCAACTGAGTGAGCTTAGTTAGCACTAGTTCCATCCAAATTTCCTTCGTTACCCAAGAGAGCTTAGCTAACACTCACTTTTTGAAACTTTTTTTTTTGATGCTCGAGTAAACTCGGTAGACACTACCTTCTAAACTAGGAAAACAAAGGAACATTTAGTAGACATTGAGAACTATCTATACTACCCAAGTGAGCTTGGCATATACTGACTGATAATGATATGACATTTGTGTAACATCAAAGACAACACACAATTAACTAATTATATCCAATAATCTCTCTCTTTGGCATTGATGGCAACACAACATATCATAGCACAATGAAATTTTGGATTTTAGACTTGAGAACTCCCTCTATCAGTATGAGCTCTTCCTTTCACTAGATTCTATCTACAAAAACTACTACCAAGTTCATTCAGAACTTTCTCCCTCTTTTAGCATACTTCTTTTTTGGAAAACTTCTCCCTCTCTGGTCCCAAATTTTGTTATGGTTCCAAAAATTTCTTAGAGATATGATAGAAAACTTCTCCCTCTTTGACAATAAATACCAAAGACATTAACTCTATAAATATCAATGTGCCTTAAGTACTAATTCATCTGCAATATTCCCTTGCCAATTTTGCACCAACTAATTGATCTTCAACACATTCTGGTTGATGCTTTCACTAAACTTCATTTAGTGAATTTTAGATAGGGGAATGACCCCTAATTTACCTCTTAGATACATAAATGCATTCTTAGGTAATTTCTTGGTGAATATATATGCAATTTATTCCTTTGTGTTCATATATTCCAATCTAACTTTTTTATCTTGCACTAACTCTCTTAAGAAGTGATACTTTATAGAAATATGCTTTTTCTTGGAGTGCATTATTGGATTCTTTGATATACTAATTGCACTAGTGTTATCACAATATATGACATTTGGATCTTTGATCTCTACCTTCATTCTTTCCAATAGTTGTTTGAACCAAATAATGTTAGAACAATTGACTATTGCTACTATATATTTTTCCTCTACTATGGATTGATATGTATAATTTGTCTTCTTGCCTGTCCAAGATACCAGTCTTTTACCAAGAAAGAATACTCCATCACTATCGCTTTTTTTGTCATCAAGACTTTCTATCCAATCAGCATTAGTAAATACTTTCAAGTCCAAATTGCCTCTAAGTTTGTACCATAAACCATAGTCTTCAGTACCTTTCAGATATCTCATGATTCTCTTGATTGCCATCATGTTATTTTCTTTAGGATTTTCTAAGAATCTTGCCACTATTCCAACTGCTAAAGCAATATCAGACCTTGTTTGAACTACATACTACAATTTTTCAGTCATTGATCTATATGTGGTCTTATCTACTTCTTTGGAATCATCATTTTTGGAGAGCTTATGTCCAATAGACATAGGTGTTTCAGCTAGTCTTGAATATTTCATTCCAAATTTCTTTAGTATCTTCTTGATATACTTAGATTGAGTGATGTAAATACCATTCTTGTTCTACTGTATTTGCAATCCAACAAAAAAGTTTATTTCACCAAACATGGACATCTCAAATTCTTTACTCATTTCTTCTGAGAATGCTTCGCATAAGTCATCATTTCCTATAAATAGAGTATCATTAACAAATATTTATACCAATAGAATCTTCTTATCTATTTCCTCTTTAATATACAAACTACTATTGTCATTAGTCTTTTGAAAACCAATATGTACCAAATAATTATGTAGTCTTTCATACCAAGCTCTAGAAGCTTGTTTGAGACCATATAATGCTTTGTGTAGTTTGTAAACTATGTCTCCTTTGCTAGGATCTACAAAACCTAGTGGTTGTTCAATGTAGACTTCCTCATCAAGAATGTAGATTTGACATCCATTTGATATACTTTAAATCATCTATGTGCTACATATGCTAGTAAAGTTCTAACACCTTATAGTCTTGCTATAGGAGCAAAAGTCTCACCATAGTCAATACCTTCTTCTTAAGAATAACCTTTGCACACTAGTCTTGCTCTGTTTATTGATACTTTTCTATATTCATTTAGCATATTTCTAAATACCCACTTTGTACTAATTACATTTTTATCCTTGGGTCTAGGAACAAGAGTCTAAGTTTTGTTATTTTCTATTTGTTCTATCTCTTCATTCATTGCTTCAATCCAACTTTCATTTTCTAGAGCATCTTTAACACATCTAGGTTCAAATTCAACAAGTAAACATGTATCTTTTAATTTTCTTCTTGTCATTTCTCCATTTGATTTGTCTCCAATGATTTGATCAAGTGCATAATGCCTTCTAATATATCTTGCTAACATAGACTCTTTAGTTTTTGAATGAGTTCCACCATCTTCTTCTCGAATTTTTTTTCAAGCTTGGGTCCTTCTGTCTCTGACTCAAGTACATCAAGCTTGGTTTGAATGAGCTTGGTAGCCTCTGATTGTGACTTAGGTCCTTGTAGCTTAGGTTTCACTACTTGAAACTCGATAACTATTGGATTTTCTAGGGACTTGGGAGATGAAGCTTCTTTCCTTTTAGATAGATTTGAAAGAGTGTCAGACTCATAGTAAATGAATCTTCTATAGTCTTTAGGTTCCTTGTTGCTTTCTTTTTCACTCTTTTCTACAAATTCATCAATTCAACCATGTGCATTTTCTATAATTTTGTGAGTAGACAAATTCAAACATCTTTATGCTTTACTTCTATAGGAGTATCCTATTAATATACCTTCATCACCTTTTACATCAAATTTTCATTTTCTAGATTCTTTTAATATATAACATTTGTTGCCAAATACTTTCGATTAACTTACATTAGATTTGTAGTCATACCATAGCTGATAAGATGTCTTCTTTGAATCTTTCTTCAACTAAACTTTGTTTAAGGTATGAACTACAGTGCTGATAGTTTCCTTCCAATATTTGAGAGCAACGTTCTTTTCAATCATCAGGGCTCTTGCACAATCTGTGATAGATCTATTTCTTCTTTCTGCTATACCATTTTGTTGTGGTGTACCAGGGGATGATACTTTTCTTTTGATTCCCTTTTTAATGTAGAAATTATTGAATCCATGGGAGATGAATTCACCACCTTTGTCTAATCTTAAACATTTCAACTTCATTCTAGTTTCTTTTTCTACTCTTGCCATATACCACTTGAATTTTTGAAAAGCTTCTCATTTTTCTTTTAGGTACATTACTATCATCATTCTAGAGTAGTCATCAACAAAAAAAATGAAAAAGGTTTCTCAACTATAGCTCTCTATTCCAATAGGTCCACATAAGTTTGTATGAACAATTTCTAAGACTTCTTCTAATTGATAGTCTTTGCTCTTGAAGCTTGTCTTTCCCATCTTACTAATTTGGCAATTCTTGCATAGTCCCATGTTAGGTTTCTCCAAACTAGGAATACTTCTTACTCTTTTATGTTTTCTTATTTTAATTAGAATATCAAAATTCATATGACATAGCCTTTAGCACCATAACTAGATTTCCTCTACTTGAGCAATAAAACATGAACAATCACTGAGATCAAGATAGAATAGATTACCTTTTGTTTTCTTGCCAAATCCAACCATATTTCCTTTCCCATCCAACAGTTTGGCCTATCCATTCATGAATTCTACCTTGAATCCAATGTTATTCAGCTATGCTACACTCAGTAGATTATGCTTTAGTCCTTCAACCCAATATGCATTGTCACATACAAGTTCTTTAGTCAACAAGACATATCCTTTTCCTTTTATATTAAAACATTCATTATTTCCAAATCTTACACTACCTCCATTATAATATTCCATATGCTCAAATTTTGTTTCATCACCAGTCATATGATATAAGCAGCCACTCTAATAATCCATACATCATTTTTGCTAACATGAGAGATAAGTTTCATCTTATCTGCTTCATCATCAGATTCATCTTTCACAACAATATATACCATTTCATCTTCACAGTTATTAGAATCTTTAGCTATAAAACAAGATTTCTTACCTTATTCCTTCAAGCTCTTGTAGTTCATAGAGTCTTTCTTGCCTTTATGCTTATTGATTTTCTTCTCATCCTTGATTTCCTTATTTGGACACCTAGCAACAATGTGACCAATTTCTTCACAAGAAAAATAGATCAAAGAAACTTTACCTTTGTACTTTCCTCTTCCTTTGAAATACTTCCTTGTAAGTAGGGCTTCAACAACTTCAAGATCATTGTCTAAACTTTCTTCTAATGATCCATCTTCTCCACTTCCTAATTGACTGGACTTTAACTTTTTACCCTTTTCTTTGAGTGACAGTTTAGCTTTAAATGTAGATTCAATATTCTTTGAAATAGGAGTTTAATTCAAAATTTATTAATCTTCCAATTAGAGCATCCAATTCTATTTTATTAGTAGGATCACATCTCATCTCTTGAATAATAGATACTCTAATTTCATAAATAGGAAGAAGAGTTTTGAGCACTTTACTTACAACAATTTCCTCCTTAATGTCTCTTCTAGATGCTTTGATTGCACTTATACTAGTCTTGATCCTTTCCACATATTTCTCAATGTTTTCATCTTCTCTTATTCTCATTTGATCAAATTGTTCTCTAAGGCTTTCTACTTTGGTTATTCTTACATTGCCATCTCCTCCATAGATGTCTTTCAATTTGTTCCACATTTCAAAAGTAGTTTTTCATTCTTTTACCTCATAAAATTCAGCATAACTAAGAGCAGATGCAATATCTATCATCATGATATTATGATTCTTCTTTCAACAATATCTTCAACTGATAAAGTTCCAGTGGGAGTCTTATATTTAGCATCAAGATACTTGCAACCTGAATCACTGATGGTAGCCAAATGTAGCTTCATAAGTCCTTTCCATGCTCCAAAATTGCATCTTTTCATCTTGGGAATCTCTCTTTTGTAACACATCTTGATCTTTGGCTTAGGTTCTTCAAACCTTCTCTAAAAGCACCAAAAGCTCTGATATCAATTCTTGAAAATATAAGAGGAATAACTAAGAGGGGAGCAGTGAATCAGTTACTCCAAAAATAAATCCCAAATCTCTTATATGTCAGTACAAAATGCAAATAGATAACTAAATATTGTTGAAGCTCAGTAAACACACAAAATGTTGTAACTCAGTAATAATTGGATTAACTCGATAAATGATTAACATATAAACCTTTAGATTTGATTTGTGATTAACATTACTTTAACTTAGTTGCAAACACATAAAATAAAAGAGCATGAACACATTTGACACCAAGATTCAACATGGAAACCCAATTTGGGAAAAACCACCAATAGCAACTAGTTACTAATGTTTACTCTTCTAAAGTGAGCTCTATTAGGAGCCAACCCTGTTAAAGGTTACAAAAAACACTATTAGGTGTGACCCTATTAGAGGATTTGATCACCCTATTAGGAGTGGCCTTGTTAGAGGTCTTGAGAACAATTCAATAGAATTTCCACCTTGTTAAAGGATTTGCAAATAGCTATTAAGCTAACTCTGTTAGGAGATTTTAGATCACTTCTACAATGGTTAGAGAGTAACAATGGGATGACCTAATTTGAATGCAATTGAATTACTAATTTTAGATCTTTGTTTTGGCTTACACTTGATTCTTCCTAATCAAATGTTTCTTTGCTACTCCATAAGGATATTCTACTTATCCTTCAAGTTTTCTTCCTCTGCTCATTATTAAATCTTCAATCACATCATCATCTCTTACAATTTCTCACTTTGAAATCACAACTTGACCTTATACTTATATCTTCCACTTTGTCAAGTCAGCTCAAATACAACTTAGAATAATTAGTATTCATTACCTTAGTCGGCTAGAATCAATAGAAAAATAAATTAAGCTTAATACAACAAAATAAGAAAATCCTTCATTAGCCGACCTAGCTCGGTAGAAATTGACTCAAAAATGATTTCCTTTGTTAACCAACAGAAGCTTGGTTATCACTACAAACTCACAAAAATCCTTTGGCAACCGAGTGAGTTCAATTAGCACTGGTTCCATCCAACTTTCCTTCATTACCCAAGTGAGCTCGGTTAACACTTTTTTTTGCAAATTTTCTTTTGATGCCCAAGTGAACTTGATAGGCACTACCTTCTAAACTAGGCAAACACATGAATGCTTGGTAGACACTGAGAACTATTTGTACTACCCAAGTGAGCTCAGCATATACTGACTGAAAATGATATGACATTTTTGTAATATCAAAGACAACACACAATTAACCAATTGTATCCAATAGCTGAATTATACTTTTAGACATCATGTGTTTAGATGATTCAATTTCTCTTAAAAGAGAGTCTCTATCCATCTCCATCAAATTTTCCAACCATAAACCATATTTTCCAACTGTCCTACTATTTCCTGGAACTTCAATAGGATCTTCTTCAACTTCAATCAATGGGTCTTCGATTGGTGGCTCTATATTACATTTTGTCCATCTTTTTTTCTAGTCATCTCTGACTCAATCATATCTTTTTGCTCTTTTCACTTTATTTCCCATTGCACAAAAACTTGAATAGAAAGCTTGATATTACCTACATACAAAAGACTTCCAAATTCAATTACATAAATATTGGTAGATCATAGACAATATAGAAAAAAAATTCAACATTAGAAGGTTATTATATTTCACTATATGTAACACTACAAATTCTTAAGACAAGTAGTTGCATTAAAGCATTGCTAAATTTAGATTACATAATTTATTAAATGTATTAAATAAATTAAATAATTTAACTATTTAATAAATTTAATAGTTTTCATAATATTTTGAAACACCTAAATTCGTTCTAATAATTTATTTAAATCAAATTAATTAATTAATCTTAAATAAAAAATAAATTCAATTAATAGATTTTAATGCAAAAATGACTTTAAAAATCTAATTTCTAAATATTTCTTCAATAAAATTTCATTTAAAATTTTAATTTTTTACTATTACAAATGCAATTATGAATTAAATATAATAACTAAAAAAATAAAACTTTATCTTTAAAATAAGAAACCTATTTTATTGAATTAAATATAACAATTGAAAAATAAAACTTTACCTTTAAAACAAAAATATATATGTTATTGAATTAAATATAAAAAGTAAAAAAATAAAACATTACATTTCAAATAGAAAACCTATTGTATTGTTTAAACTTTATTGAATTAAATATAACAATTTAAAAATAAAAGTTTACCTTTGAAATAAATAAAGAACATATTTTATTGAATTAAATATAACAATTAAAAAAATAAAATATTACATTTCAAATAGAAAACCTATTTTAATATTTAAAATTTATTGAATTAAATTTAACAATTTAAAAATAAAACTTTACCTTTAAAATAAAAGAACATATTTTATTGAATTAATAAAAAAATAAAACAATACATTTCAAACCCTGTTTTATTGAATTAATAAAATATAAATCAATACATCTAAAATGTGCTTGCGCAGGTGACCTTGCATGAGTGACTTTTGTGTCATCCTAATCCGGCCAGATTCGATCAGCTAGATCTGATATGGCCATATTAGATCCAGCCAAAACTCTCTAAGTGTCATCCGATGTGCCACTTTCTTTCATGTTTTTAACAATTCTGAAGAACTTAACACTTGAGAGGCCTATTTCATCATTAGAATTAGGGTTTCAAAAAAAATTAAAAATACCACTAGATAGAGCCTATGCCAATATAAAAAAAATTTATAAGTGACCCAGTATCAATTACAATAGTTGCAAAATAATGCAAGTAGGTATTTTAACATTGAAGATGATGCACATTTAGAAAAATATAAAAATTAGTAGATGATAATAAAATTTGTTTAAAATGGTTAATTGTTCTAGAGGAGAGAGTCCTCTTCAATAATATATAACTTTTTAATTGTTAACATAGATTTACTAGGGAAAAGATGGTGGGAACGAAAAACCATTAAATTATAAAAAATTCAACTTTAAATAGCTATAACAGACTAAATATATAATATTTTTGAAAATTTCTTTTTTATAGTTCTAGGTACACATGTCATCAACAACATAGTTCAAATATAGATGAAAATACATTTATTTGTAGTTATTTCTATGGTGGGAACTATAACCCCTAATTTTCTCAATTTTTAATACTATCAAAAAAGGTCATTGAAAATTATAAAAACATTCTATTTTTATTTTTTAAATTCTTTAAAAATAACATACATAAACTTTATCCTTTTATACAAATTTCATTTGTTTACACCAACTTAAAATTCAAAACAAAAATATGATTTTTACATTGTTGAAGTTTAACACTTTTTTTGATGTTAGCCTTTTCCTTTGTAAAAGGGTGACAAATGTTTGTACTTTTAGCCTACTTGGGATTGAGTGATATCCCATATTCAATAGCTCTTTTGAAAACCTTCTCCAATTGATTGTAATAGTCTTCTTCCTTTTAGGTAAGTAGTAAGGTCATCTTGATAAACAATTAGGATGAAATAAATCAAACCTTCAAAACTAACATCCATAGCTCTTTGAAAAGTAGCACTAGCATTGGTCAATCCAAATGGCATCCCTACATACACATAAGTGCCCCATGGAGTGTTGAATATCATCTTATATTGTTTTAACTCCCTAAATTTTACTCAATTATATCTAGAGAAATTGTCTATCATAGAGAGTAGTTCATTTCTAGTGACCTTCCTTAATAGTGCCTTCATGTTAGGAAATGCATAATTATCTTTTAACATTTATTTATTTAAATTTCTAAAGTCTACATAAAACCTTATATCCCCATTCTTTTTTCTAACAAGGACAAGCTTTGAAACCCAAGTAGAATGCCTGATAGGCTTAATGATCTTAGCATCTCTTGTTGGTATTAACTCCTTCATTTAGGGGCCAACATCGGATTAATGAGTCTCTTATATTGTATGACGGGTTTAGCATCAGGATTAAAAGGTATTTTTTGCTAAAACATATCATATTTTTAAGATTTTAATTCATCATAGGACCATGCAAACCCATGTCTATACTTTCTCAACAAAGAAATGAGGTTTGATCTTATCTTTGGGGATAGTCTTTAGCAAATGAAAGTTTCCTTTGGAGAATGCTCATTCCCAAGATTTTCCCTTTCAATTATTTCTTGTGTGGTGACCATTTTATAATTTTTGATACTCTCATGGAGTAAAACCAAAAACCTATGTCACCTTTTATAAAGAAATAGGATCCTAGAATGCAAATTGTTCAACAATAATGACATAAAAATGCTATTTGTGTTTAGAATTTGAAGATGATGTAAACTAATGAAATGCATGAAACTAGATGAATTACAAGCCTTTTTTTCATTTTTTAATTAAAAATTTCTTCATTTAAAAAAAAATTGAAGTCCTTTTTTAAAGAACTAAAAATATAGGGTGTAATTCCCATCAAACAAGTATATGCAAATCATGTTTTTTTGCTCTAATTTGAAATTTTGTTATAGATAACATGTATAGATAAGGCAAAAAAAGAATTATTTTTTATGTATATTTTATTTCTTATGAGTACTCAAGGTCAACCTTATAAAAGAATCAACAGTTTTTTGCTCCCCTCAAAACTTCCATATAAAATCTACAACTTTTTGAAAAAAAAAACATATTCTTAAAGATGATTCTCTCCTTTATGGCTGAATATGAATTTTACATTTTCTTGATATGATTTACTATTTTTTTTCCTTTTTTGAGGGAGCATCTTCTCAAATTTTAAAATACCTCCTTATAATATTTTGAAATCATAACATATTATAACTAATCAAAACACAATGAAATTTTTATAATGATGATATTGAATCCAAGATCTATTAAAGGATATTTTTATTTTTCATAAAATGTTGAGTTTTGATAGAGAAATAAGATTTGACCAAAATAGGTTTACAAGTTCTGAAAGGTGACACAAATTTGTGCTTTTACCCTATGGTCATCAAAAGTTATTTCTAATGCCACCAATCCCTTTGGTATCCTAATGGTTTTGAGTTTCACAATTTCCTCTCCAAATGAAGTTTCCATACCATCGTGACTTTCTAAAAACTCATTCCTCTCAATTCCTTGATTCTAATATTGTCCCTCACATGTCAAAAATTTAAGCAAATCTTTATCATTATCAAAAACTTGTCAATTATACACATTATCTATTATAGACAATCTATTTTTCATCTCAATATACATAATTTCTTGCAACTAGATGTCAATTTTCTTGATAGCCACATTATCCATCATTTCAACTAAAAAATTATTATCTATATTAATCCATTTTATTAAGAATGTTTCAAAACATTCAATCAAATACCACATAGTTCCTATACTATTTTAATTTATGAGTTTTTGGTAACAAATTTACTCCTAATATAGGATGCAATTAGTTTTGAATCAATAAAATATAAATAATTTAGATTTTATGTACTTTTAAAATATTCAATCATAAGATTAATAGTTTATATTCAGAGATATTGTTAGTGCATTCAAAATTTAACAAAAATGAATATTTGAAATTCATACTAAAGAGATATAAAGGAAACTCCTATGTCATTATATTCCTTGCTACAAGATTCATCAAAATACATCTATCATATCCCATCACTTTATCCCTATAGGTTCACTTAATTAGTTTTATCAATATTTTGAACTAGTTTATTTAAAATTACCTAGAAATTATCTGAATTTGTTTGATGAAGGGTGCTCCTCTTAATACCACAAACACAATAGAAATATATAAAAAAGGAAAATTTGAGATAACAAAATATGGGCTTCTTATTATCTCCACAAATATGGAACAATATAATTTAGAATTATAATATGAAAATTCACATGGGCACCTTCCTTATAGCAATCCACAAGACAGAGCTACAACTATCACCCGAAACTTCCCTAGAAAACCTAGCCACATGATTTCCTTATTTAGGCATTTATCACCACCTAAGAAGTTTCTAAGCACCAAGACCTAACTCTTGAGGTAACCAACCTCATATTATTTTATTTTATTACACTTTATTACATAGAATTGGCTCAAAACAATTTACAGATTATATTTTCAAAAGACCCACTTCTAGAGATCATAACTAACAACTTGTTGACCTAGTTGTCTATTATAACCTATTTTTGAAAATAGTGGCTTCTATCTTGCAATGGAAGTCATCCATTATGTAACACCCCACTCGAAAACCCAAGAGAAATAAACCTAACATGTTACAATGTTTACTGAACTATTTTTTTTTTTGAAGTTTAAACAACATCAAGATAACATTAATGCAGAAGCAATATGAACATACACATATGAAAATATAGATACAGTTTCAATTCCTCAAGAGTTCCTTTACATTGAGTCACATTTAATGATTTTAAATTAATTAGTTTAAGTTTCAAGTACAATGTCTCAAGATCATAAAGGAATAATAGATACATAATCGCATAAGCAAAGCATAAGTATATCTAATACAATGAAAGTACATCCACTAAATAACATCCACTGCACATGTCGCAGGGTATGTGAGAATAGATATAATACATCAGAATACATGATAACATACATACATCATCTGAAAAGAAGTCTCTAAGATAAGAAATAAGAATGATAAAGGTACATCTTCTGCAACGAACATCCAATAGCTGGCAATGTGAAGGGGGACCCAAATGGTAAGAAGGCACTACCTCTCGACCGCGTGGTTACCTATTCAGGCTTCCACTCCCACCGTGCAAGGAAGATAATGAACGATCCATATACGGCTAATCAAACATAAAACATTCCTAGGCAAGGTACCCCTAATAGTCAAAACTACCTCAAAGGTAACACATGCTACTCAAGAAGATAAAATAGTCCAAAGAGAAAGAACACTCAATCCAATACCGACACCTCATAATCAAACATCAATCATAAACCAAGTATAAACCAAATACCAAAATCACAAGATAAAGTCAACAAAAGACAATCACCTCAAGTCAAAAGCCAAATGTCAAAAATACATCATCCATGAATAACCAATCTTCATCCATGAAAGTAAATCACCATAATAAACACATCCGACAATAGATACACTACCAACAATAAGTACACCATCAGAGATACACAAAATCTACAGAGGAGACTCAGGCTACATACTAGGGAGTGTCATCACATGGCTGCTTGAGTTACCCTAGACTGATCTCTTAATAGACCCCGGACCCTCAAGTGTTGAGTTACCCTGGACTGGTTACTCTGAACCCCGGACCCTCAACATCACACATATGGAAACTAGAAAGCCCTCTCAAGAAGACGAGGCACTCATCTCATTCCCATCCTTAGTCTATACAAGCACTAAAGACATGGGTAGATCAAATATCTCTAACTTATCTTTTTAGTGTGTTTTCCCCCCATAAATTTTGCTTACTAGATTATCACTTATTACATAACTTGCATTAGGTTACCCTGGTACTGACCACTTTGGGTCCCGGAGCCCTATGCAAGCCACTCCCAAGTCACGTACCTAGACAACCTCTCCTAAATACATAAAAACATAGTTGTGTCCCATACCACAACACCCATAATGATCAAACTTGGTTCCTTAACAGGCAACCTGAAATAAGATGGATCTCCCATCCAAGTACACATAAAAGTTCCGCAAGGTATAATCCCAATTTGAATCACAAAGCACATCATGACATCCAACCACAAAATAGTATCAAAGAAATTTCACAAAACCTTTGGTGTACATCCTAGACTAGTCAACATCTAAACAACCCGAGAATCCACAAGTATAAGCCATACAAGAAAAACAACACAGTTTCATAGTCTGAGTTTCGGTTTGAGAATACATAGTTTGATTACAAGTAAAGTTTCACTTTACGTTTTAATGTATGTTTTAAGTATAGAAGATTCTCGATTTATTCTACAAGTCAACTCATTAATTAATTTGGATAAACTATAAAATTACCCCCATTTATATAATATCAATTAATTATTAAAATAATAATGATTGTTCTTCCAATAAAATTAATTATTTCCATTTCATTAAAGCCAATATCATTAATATTAAAATAATTCTGAATTCCACTAAGTATTCTCTTATATTAATTAATTTTAATTAAATTTCATTTAATTAAACTAATTAATAATATAAAATTAAAATAATCTTACTCATTTATAAAAATAATAAATGTTAATAAATTCATAATAACATTCATTAGACCAAATTACTAAATAATCCTATAATTTACATTATAAAACTTATTAATAAAATATTATTAAATATTAATAAAATTAACATATTAAAATTCATTAATAAATAATAACAAAGTTTATGTAAAAATTATTATTAAATATTAATAAATATTAATAACTTTAACAATAAATTTTTAAAAAAAATAAAATAAAATAAAAGCCTACGTGTTTTAAGGCCCGCCGGCCTGCGCTGCTCTGTAGCCGCAGGGTACCCTACTGCGCGCAGCAGCAGTGGTACCAGCTGCCGTGGCCTTTAATGCCGGCAGTAGGTACGGGGGGGGGGGGGGGAAACAAACCCCCAAAAAAATTAATTTTTTTTTATGTTTTATTTTTATTTTAATATAAATGAAACATATTTATAATATATATATATTTTTTAATTTTATAATTATGTTTCATAAATTTTAATTTATATAAAGTTTAATAAAATTAATAAAATAATATATATATATATATATATATTTTAAATTTTTTTTTTTTTTTTTTTTTTTTTTTTTAATAACATGTACATTAATACTCTGATAGGAAAACCAAATTTAACCATACAATATCCTTATTCAAAAATTTTCTTTTCATTTCAAACTTTTTCCCAAATTAATTTTCGTTCTTAAAATTTATTGAAAGAGGACGTTTATCTTTTAAATCTCAAGTTTGATTTCAATGTCCAAAAGATTCATGTATTTAATTAATTTCTTATTTAAATACAATTCTCTAAAATAAACCCAATGAAGTATCCATCTAAGTCATGTAGAGATATTTCTCAATCAAGAACAATATTGCATACAGAAAAACAACACATGCAAAAGACACGGAGCAAACAGAAATTTGAAGAGCAAAACTACTATACAATTAAACCACGAGATCCTACCTGGATCTGATGCTAAACAGTGGCAGCTAGATAAAGATTCCTACTGCAAGTGAAACCCTTCAAGCTACGAAAAACTTCCCTTCTTTTCCAAACCCTCTGATTTTCTCTTCAAACCTGTGTGTGCCTTGAAATCTGTGTGTGCAATAATGACCTGAAAACCCCTAATATAGAATCTAATTACCTTTTAGGATTTCTGTCTCCACAACTCTAAAATTACAATTATTCAATTTAATTAATTCTTTTTAATTAAGATATTCTTTTATTATTCCTTCATGCACCCTAAGTGAATTGTTAAATTACTTTATTTAACTTTCCACTTTACTTTACTTTAAATTAACTTATTAACTTTACTCTCATGCGTACTATAATAAAATATCTTAATCAAGTTCACATATTTTATCTTTTAAATTAATCTCTTATATTTTAAACTCATGCATAAATCATGCGAACTATAATCTTTATGATAATTAAATATCTTTTCACTTTTAATTTCATTTTTTTAGAAACTTAATTGATAAAATATTTATTAACTTAAATAACAATAATATTTAGCATTTTTTTTAAAATGCACTCTAAATATATTATTATTAAATTAAATAAATATAATCACGTTCTAAATTTAAACTTTATTTAACTTTTTAATATATTTAGAACTTTTAATTTGATAAATATTTATTAACTTAAATAAAAATAATATTTAGCATTTATTTAAAAATGAACTCTAAATATATTATTATTAAATTAAATAAATATTATCATGTTCTAAATTTAATCTTAAAACTTTTATCTTTAATTTAATTCTTTATATTTAATTAATTTCTCAATTAATTAAATATAATTAAATATTCATAATATCATAATAATTCTCTATTAAATTAAATTATTAATTTAATCTATTAATTAGACTTAATTAATAGAAATTCATCAAAGACTCTCAAAACAACATACGCACAAAATACTCACGGGTTTAAAAAGGGTAGACAGTCTGTTACGAGTCCTCCTTGCAGGACAAGCATTATAGGCTTATGGCTAGGATTGGACCTGATCATTATCTTCCCATTCTCAACATTTGAGTATATGTAATAGGGCACGCTCATCCTGGCAATTCAGGGAAGTCGATGCCCGGTACCTACATCCTGCATAAAAGATGAGCATGTACATGTATATAATATATCTAAACTAAACAGACAATGGCGGGGAGTGGTTCATCGTGTAGATCTCGACTAGCAGGTGACTACGACTCCCTCCCTTAACCACATCAAACACGTCAGACAGAAAGATAAAATAAACATGCACACCATACACATGCAAGTATGGGGTAAGTATCGTAAAAATCACAAGTCTAACATCAAATGCATACATATAATAATGCATCTCTATCAATACAACATAATCATCATTAAAGACATCATGTTAACATTTTTATAAAAGAAACTGCATTTACTAACTAGGATCATTAAGATATCGTTAACAACACATGAATGAAATGAAATCAACAAGTATATATGTAATCCAAAACATGAAATAATATCATACTATTGTAAATCCAATATCTCTAAAACTAATCAATACATATAATCATCTTAAAAGAATTTGACAATGATAATAGAAATGTGAACTAGGGACAGGCACTACACATTAGCAAAGGTTGGACCTCATTTTGGAGCCATTTAGGCCTTCATCATTGAGTTTGAATTTTGATAGCCAAAATTTATATCAAAAGCATGCAATAACTATAATAATACATATGATATGGCAATGAAACTCATGTGGCAGGCTGATATATCAAATATTAACCTCCACATATGAAATTAGAATAATTTGAGATCATAATACCAACTTACCAAAATTATAAAGCTTCCAAAAATAGTAACTTTGCATTGGAATAGCCCTTATTGAAAGTAATTAACTAGAAATAGAAATATTTCTAGGTGATGTAAGATTTCCCTTACACCTAGGATGCTCCTGCATTAGATATCCAAGTTACTTTGAGAAGTGATCATCTCATGTTTCAAGTAATCAAAGGGAAATCAAGACAGTCAACATCCTCCCTTTCTAGCCATGATGAATCTTCTACTATTCTCCCTTTCCATTTGACTATGCATACTCTTCATAGGTTATGTTCCTTGTTCTTCTTCCAACATGACTATCAAATATCTCTCAAATCTCCTTTATAGCTGAAGTAGTTACTGGAATACTCTACTGCGCTCCTATGACCTCATCTTCAATACCTCCTTCATAATATTATGTCAAATCTAAAATGTTGAATAATGGTGCAATATTTAATTTAGTATGAAACTCTACTTCATAGGCATTTCTACAATCATGCTTTTTCAGTATCTCACATGGTCAAAAAATTCTTCATTGTAAGCTTATTATATGTACCCACTACAAATCTCTTCTTCTTCAAATGAATCATGAATTCATCTCCAATCTAAAATTATGTATACCTCCTTTTCTCATCTTTCTTGGCCTTATATTATTTATTCATTCTTCTAATGTGCTTCCTCACTTTCTCATGCATGTTCTTCCAATTTTTAACAAAATCCTTTGCTTTAGCACTACTTATCTATCATTTGTCCAACTTCCTCATTTCAAAAGTATTTCTAGGACTTCTCCCATATATAATTTGGAATAGTGATTTATTAGTACTCATGTTGATAGAATTATTGTACATAAGTTCTTCCTATGGTAAAATCAAATCCCATCCATTTGGCTTATATCCAACCAAGCATCTCAACAACTTACCCAAACTTTGGTTTACCACCTCTATTTGTCCATCAGTTTATGGATGATGTGATGAAAGAGGTAGTGATATTATTTTAAAATCAATTAGATAGTGACAAAGAGGATGTTGTATATAAAGTGGATGATGTCTTTGGTGTTCTGGCCAAAGAGGGAGAATACGTCAGTTACCATCCAATTACATGAAGAGGGAGAATATGAAGGTAATATCTAAAGTTGTGCAAGGAAGAAGTGTGAGAAATTTCAAAGAGGGAGCCATTACAAGTAGTATTACAATAAAGAATCACAACAAATATTATAGAGGGAAAACTATAAAGAAGCAAAGTTGATAAAGCATATTTGAGAGTACATGGATGAGAATCAAAATGAAGCTAAGGATATTAAAGAAGGTCTACTATAATATATAGAGGTATCTATTACTAAAAATTTCATAAGTGAGTCTTTCGCATTTGCATGGTAAATAAATGTGTTTCCATCAATGCCAAAAAGGGATATTGTTGGAAACTACAATTGGAACAAATTTTATGTTGTCATTGATGTCAAACCTTACTCATAAGAAATTTTCTAATTGTGTAGAGTGCCATAATAGTTGATTAATGAAGAGGATTTGAAAAGAATAGATAACAAGGTGAACTAGTGAAGTTTTTGATTAAAGAAGTGTATATTTGATAGAATTACAATGGGCACTTGATGAGTTAGTATTTGAAAAGATAATGTATTTTTTATCATTATATAAAGTTAAGAAGATAAATGAGTTAAGTATGGAAGAGATGTTTGATGAAAGATAAGAAGTTGAGTAAAACACTAAGCTTGACCAACTAACAATTTATTGTTGATCTTATGGCTAGATTAATTGTCAATTAGTGCCAAAATATTTAGTCATTTGGTTGGTTGCCTTGTTTCTAAGAGCCATAGAGTAAACGTTGTAGACTATGTAAACTGAACTAGTCATAGAATGTTAACCGAGTAGAGAAAAAAGTAGTGTTGACTGAGCGGCAATAGTAACTAAGTTGTTCCAATGTCAACCAAGCTCTTCAATACTTGCCAAGTCATTAGTGTTAACCAAGTTCACACCTACTCCTAAGTAATTAATTTGGACAAAGCACAAGTTTCAACCAAATGCTAGAGATTTCCAAGTTCACGATGCTAGAGATTTCCAAGTTCACGATGCTTGTTGAATATTAGTATATCACCCGAGTGGTCTTTTGAACCTAAGTGTCAAACTGAGCTAACTAGGTGAATATTATTTTGTAGCCAACTTTAGAAGATAATTACTTCTATTGGTATAAATGTTAGATATCTTGTGATATAAAAATGGGTATGGAGAATAATTATGAATGCAAATTAGAAGATGAAGATTAACTAAAGGCTACAAGAAATATAAGAGGAAAAATTATAATCTCATCCATCACATTTAGGTGATCATTCTACATTAAAGGAATATCATTTAGCAAAATGAGTTGCATAAAAGAGATCGACTACTGGTTTATCCTAATAGGTGTATTATTCAAACTCTCTAACAAGGTGGACTTAATAGTCTTATGAAGAATCTCCTAACCAAGTACATACTTCATTGTATTTTATAAATCCTTTTATAAGATGGACCTAATAGTCCTTATTGCTCCTAACAGAGCAGATCACTAGAAGTGATCAATTGTAAGCCTTCACAAGCCAACTTTATACTACACTACTAAAGCTTGTGGGTATCATCCCCACCCCATTTTTACTTTCTTTTTGGAAGGTTTCTAGGTTACCAAATATTATGTCAAGTGTATGTTGTATTGCTTTCAATCTTTCATGCATGTAATTAGATTAGATTAGTTTATGAAGGATTAAATTGTGAATTGAACTGAAAGTTTTATTGGTTCCTGATTCACCCCTCGCACCCCCTCTCAGTCACCTATCCTACTGTACATTTCCAAAATTTACTAGGTCATTGAAGAAGTTTAAGCAAAAGATTAAGGAACTTTAGTATAAGCCAAGTAGAAAAGTATTAGCCAAGTGATAGTTATGGCTAAGAAAGATGTAGAAGAGACCTAAAGAAGAGACCAACCACAATGAAGAATGAGAGAAATAGTATAAGCTAAGAAAAACATAACACTAGAGACCAGGATACCTAGTGATGACCAATCTAAAGAACATAGTAATGACCAAGTGTCATCATTTTAATGGTTTGTGGAAAAATTGAGTTTTGAGTCTAGCATAGTTGAATTTTTGGATTGGTCAAAATGTGTAAATGATAAGGATTGATGAGCTAGCATGTTTAATGCACAAATTGATCTTTTTAATAAATATATGGTGAGGATTTAAGGATAATTTTTATGAAGTTTCAAGAAAGGAGGAGGACAAAATGATGGACCGATTCAATAAATCTGATCAAATCGTAAGATCTATCATGATATTTAAGTGGAACAAGATCAAAGCTACATATTTAAGGAGGTACAAGAGATTCTTTATGATTATTGATCAAAATTTTTTTTGGAGAACCTATGAAGAATAGAGTAGTAGAGGAAAAGTGGGAAGGTTGGTGAAGTGTGATTTCTTGAAGGGTTTCCAAGAAGCTCAGATATGGAGTATATGATGAAGTCCAGTCAATGAACCAGAAATAAGCCAAATAGATATTTGAGTTTGAAAAGTGATTTGTTTTTTTTAAGATCAAACCTAGCTATTAATTTCTAACCATTGTGACAGTAAAAATCCTTTAATGAAGGTTGACCTAACAGTCATATTGTAAATCCTTTAATCAAGATAATATTCCAATGGAATTATCTAAAAACCTTAATTAAGACACTCCTAATAGGTTGATTAAACTATTTAATAGGGTCACATCTAATAGTGTATTGTGTAACATTTAATAGGGTTGGCTCTTAACTAAGCTCACTTCAGAAGAGTGAAAAGTGGTAGCATGTTACTTGGTAGTTTTTTTCAAAAATTGGGTTTCTGCATTAAATCCTAGTGTCATATATGTGTGAATGTTGTTTTGATGATGCATGTTATTTACTATTGTTTATTTATGTTATTCAACATATACTAAATAGAGAACTAGTGATGTGATGAATAAGATGATTTACTAATGAATTGTTATATTGGTTGAGTGGATTTATGAGTTTGAATAAGTTGTTTGAAGTTGTTAAAATTTGAATTGATACATCTAGACCCAAGGATAACTAATTCACCCCCCAGTTATTATAATCATTCTAGCACTTAACATCTTTCTATAACTATGGTCAATAATAAATCTCAACAACCAAAGAAATGGTTTTATCTCTACCAAAATGTCCAGCCAATCCTCTGCTATGCCTCTCCTTGATGATATTCTCCCTTATAGAACTTCTTAAAATGCACAATTGACTTCCTTTGAATAGAATATCATCCTGGATTATGAAATACAACCACTTTGTCATATCAAGTGTAACAAAATTTGTATAATTTTTCAAAGCTTCACCAAAATTTGGATCATCTACATACAAACTTGTGAGTTCCTTGAACTCAACCACCTCAATCTGCATTTATGTCAGTAAAATTTATCTCCTACTCAGAGAGTATGCAACTCTATTATACTTCCCACTCTTTTTTTTCAAAACAAATATATAACTTTGTAAAAAATCAACCAAATTTGTAGTGTGTCTCGTATTTGCAATGTGTACCTTGTTATATTTTGATACAAGAGATACTTATTGCTCATGTTATTTGTACATTTGAGGTGACCTGATGGTCAGATGTTATACTTTGATTTCTAGGATCATAAATGTTAGATTACTATGTTGTTTAGTTGATCATATTTTCATGATGGTGCCTTTCTGAGATGACAGTATGTTTGATGATGATATATGGTTATCTACTATTTAGACATATCCTCTAATTATGTTTATATGTTGGATTTAAAGCTATGATATTTACTTCATTTTTCTTTGTGATGCTTTATGTGAAAGTGAGTGATGTAAATATATTATTTTAGTATAATTAAATAAATGGTTGAATTAAGATATTTAATTCATTTATTGCTTCGGCTATGTAATTATATGTAATTGCACTTGATCATGTGCATTAGTGTGTAGGATTTAAATCCCTGGCAGTGGCACATGGAATTAGTGATTTAGATGTTTATATCTACCCAATGTCATCCATCTATGGTCAAAGTATCCTATTTAATTGTTTAAATTAAAACCTTCCAACAATTTATTAAATTCGCACTCATTTGCATTATGTGATTAGACTTCTGAAGATATATGTGCATTTAGATTCCACATGTGTTGCAAAAGTTATTATGAAATTCTATAATTTTGGTTATGGGATTTTCAGGCTTTATTTTATTTAATTTTATTTCCCAACAGCTTTATCATAGCTGAATTCTAGTTACTTGGAATAACATGTTTTCATTTGGGTGGAATTATAGTTTAACTAGGTGACCTAGTTATTTACCCTAATTGATTATTCACTTGAAAAGTGAACACGTGTCAAAAAGGGAAAATTATTCCTCACTTCTCACTTTCTGAAATAAGAATATTAGGAGCTTTTTCTAAATCCTCTTTTGGAGGATTATGTTTCTAAATGTTGTAGGAGCTTTGGGTGTGGGTTCTTTGCAAGATTGGTCTCATTGCATCCATCTTAGGGAGACCTTGGATTGTCGTAACTTTTGGCAACTTCCACAGGATATTTATATTATTGTGTCGGTTCCTATTTTTGCCCTTTTTTGGCTATCACATAGGGCTCTTCCATTTTTATGTTTCACCTTTATTTTTGCTCTAGTTCTTGGTATTTCTATGCTAGGAGGTCGTCAACTAGTGTTTGCCTCTATTTTTTATTATTGGTTATGCTTGGTTGGTCAGGTATGAACATTTCCCTAATTTTCAGGATGGAGGTTTGGGGTTTTGCACCATTATGTTGGCCATTTTTTCATACAGTATTCAAATCCAAATTTTATTGGATGTTAGTGGCTTATTCATCCTTTTGGGTGATTGGGTTTTATTTTTGTTGATTGTTGTCAACATTGGGTTTTTGAGGTTTTCACCTTGATTTGTGTTCCACCCATTTTTCTTAGATTTTCTTGGCATGATGTTGGTCATGGACTAGGATTATCCATATGATGTCAATCCAACTATGGTTTCACTATTATGTTAAATTGGGATGTGTTTCACATTTGTACTCCTAAGCTTTTTTTTTTTTAGTATTATTTTTTCTTGTGTTCTCATCTAGCCCTTGTTTTATGATCTTCGTGATGGTGGTACACAACACACAAGCACATGCATGTGTGCATTTTCTAGGTTACTTGCGATGCATGAACTCCAAGTTTTTTTTAGTGGAGTTATGTTCATTAGGGTTGGGTTGGGAATATGCATACCTACAAGAACTCAACATGTGATGAGCATGAGTATGTAGGCTAGGCAGTGGAGGGGATTCTCGTGCAGCCTAGTGACTATTTTCCCAGAGGGTTAGCATGAAGAAGTATGTAAACAAGTGATAACTAAAATAATAAATTGGGTAATAAATTAAGATGATAAAATCAAATACTTGTACAGGTTATCAGAGGGAAAGTGTCTTATAGTTTGATTCTAAGAACACTCAAAAATGGCCTCCAAGAGACTCCCTTGAGAGTTTTTCTACACTAGTGTTATGGCCTCCAAGGGAATCCCTTTAGATTTTTTCTACACTAGGTTATCTTAGGAGTCCCAAGTGTATTACTCTCCACTATATCCCCTACATAGTGACCCATAGATTGTTTGACCATGACCTAATCCACTTGCATTGTTTCTTGATATTGGTTTCAGTCTTCTTTATTGTCTGGCAGGAGTGTTACCCATGCAAGTTTTCTTAATGTGTGTTTTTGGTTGGATAATTATCTCCATCAGTAAAAAAAAAGTGAACCTATAGGTTCCACATGTTTTGGAGGCATAGCCACCTATACTACTACTGGGTATTGGTGTATAGAGATGGTTTATTATTCCCGTATGATTGGTGCTTAATGTTTCACTTGGTATATTAGGTTTCCAAAGTATGTTTCCTTGTGATTTATGCTTTACTTGTAATGCTTGATATCATGCTTAGATGATTTTAGTTATTTGATGCATTTCTTTATTATGATGTTAATTTTATTGAATTTTTGTGGCTTATTCATCCTTTGGGTGAATGGGTTTTATTTTTGTTGATTTTTGTCAACATTAGGTTTTTAAGGTTTTCACCTTTATTTGTGTCTCGTCCATTTTTCTTAGATTTTCTTGGCATGATGTTGGTCATGGACTAGGATTATCCATAGGATGTTAGTCCAACCATGGTTTCACTATTTTTTATTGTTGGTTATGCCCGGTTGGTTAGGTATGAACATTTCCCTGATTTTCAGGATGAGGGTTTGGATTTTTGCACCCTTATGCTGACCATTTTTGCATATGGTATTCAAACCCAAATTTTATTGGATATTTTTGGCTTATTCATCCTTTGGGTGAATGGGTTTTATTTTTGTTGATTTTTTTCAACATTGGGTTTTCGAGGTTTTCACTTTGATTTGTGTGTTGCCTATTTTTCTTAGATTTTCTTAGCATGATGTTGGTCATGGACTAGGACTATCCATAGGATGTCAATCCAACTATGGTTTCACTATTATGTTACATTGGGATACATTTCACATCTATACTCCTAATCTTATATTTGGTTCAGTATTATTTTTTCTTGTGTTCTCATCAAACGCTTGTTTTATGATCTTTGTAATGGTGGTACACCACACACAAGCACATGTGTGTGTGCATTTGCCAGGTTACTTACGATGCATGAAATCCTATTTTTTTTTTATGCAATTATGTTCATTGGGGTTGGGTTGGGAATATTCATGCCCATAGGAACTCATTGTGTAATGAGAATGGGTATGTAGGTTAGGCAGTGGAGGTGATTCTCTCGCAACCTAGTGACTATTTTCCTAAAGGGTTAGCATGAAGAAGTATCTAAATAAGTGATAATTAATGCAATAAATTGGGTAATAAATTAAGATAATAAAATGATATACTTGTACAGTTTATCAGAGGGAAAGTGTCTTATAGTTTGATTATGAGAACACTCAGAAATGGCCGCCAAGAAAGTCCCTTGAGATTTTTTCTACCCTAGGTTAGCTTAGGAGTCCCAAGCATATTACTCTCCACTATATCCCCTACATAGTGACCCATAGATTATCTGACCATGACCTAATCCACTTGCATTATCTCTTGATCTTGGTTTTTGTCTTCTTTATTGCTAGGCATCAGTGTTAGCCATGGAAGTTTTATTAATGTGTATTTTTGGTTGGATCATTATCTCCATCAATATGGAAAAACTAGACCTAGGGGTTCCACATGGTTTGGATGCATAGCTATCTATACTACCACTAGGTACTGGGGTATAGAGATGGTTTATTATTCCAATATGACTAGTGCTTAATGTTTCACTTGGTATATTGGGTTTTCAAAGTATGTTTCCTTGTGATTTATGCTTTACTTGGAATGCTTGATATCATATTTGGATGATGTTAGTTATTTGATGCATTTATTTATTATGATGTTAATTTTATTATATTTTGGTGATTTATTCATCCTTTGGGTGAATGGGTTTTATTTTTGTTGATTTTTGTCAACATTGGGCTTTTGAGGTTTTTACCTTGATTTGTGTATCACCCATTTTTCTTAGATATTCTTGGCATGATGTTGGTCATGGACTAGGATTATCAATAGGATGTTGAGTCCAACCATGGTTTCACTATTTTTTACTGTTTGTTATTCCTGGTTGGTCAGGTATGAACATTTCCCTAATTTTTAGGATGGGGGTTTGGGGTTTTGCACCATTATGCTAGCCATGTTTGCATACGGTGTTCAAACCCAAATTTTATTGGATTTTTGTGGTTTATTCATCCTTTGGGTGAATGGGTTTTATTTTTGTTGATTCTTGTCAACATTGGGTTTTCGAGGTTTTCACCTGTGTTTCACCCATTTTTCTTAGATTTTCTTGGCATGTTATTGGTCATGGACTAGGATTATCCATAGGATGTCAGTCCAACCATGGTTTCACTATTATGTTACATTGCGATGCTTATCACATCTGTACTCCTAAGCTTATATTTCATTGAGTGTTATTTTTTCTTGTGTTCTCATCCATCCCTTGTTTTATGATCTTCATGATGGTGGTACACCACACACGAGCACATGTGTGTGTGCATTTGCCAAGTTACTTGTGATGCATGAACTCCCAGTTTTTTTTGGTGGAGTTATGTTCATTGGGGTTGGGTTGAAAATATGCATGCCTACAAGAACTCATCATGTGATGAGCATGGTTATGTAGGCTAGGCAGTGGAGGTGATTCTCTCGCAGCCTAGTGATTATTTTCCTAGAGGGTTAGAGTGAAGAAGTATCTAAAGAATTTATACTTAATATAATAAATTGGGTAATAAATTAACATAATAAAATCAAATACTTGTATGGTGTATCGAAGTTAAAGTGTCTTAGAGTTTGATTCTAAGAATACTCTGAAATGGCCTCCAAGAGAGTCTCTTGAGAGTTTTTTTGCACTAGTGTTATGGCCTCGAAGGGAATCCCTTGAGATTTCTTCTACACTAGGTTAGCTTAGGAGTCCCAAGAGTATTAATCTCCACTATATCTGCTACATAGTGACCCATTGAGTGTCTGACCATGACCTAATCCACATGCATTGTCCAATAATCTTGGTTTGAGTCTTCTTTATTGTCTGGCATGAGTGTTAGCCATGGAAGTTTTCTTAATGTGTGTTTTTGGTTAGATCATTATCTCCATCAATATGGCAGAAGTGGACCTACAGGTTCCACATGGTTTGGAGGCATAGCTACCTATACTACTATTGGGTACTAGGGTATAGAGATGGTTTATTATTCCAATACGACTGGTGCTTGATGTTTCACTTGGTATATTGGGTTTCCAAAAAATGTTTCCTTATGATTTATGCTTTACTTGGAATGCTTGATTTCATGTTTAGATGATGTTAGTTATTTGCCACATTTCTTTATTATGATGTTAATTTTATTGGATTTTTGTTGCTTCTTCATTCTCTGGGTGAATGACTTTTATTTTTGTTGATTGATGTCAACATTGGGTTTTTGATGTTTTCACCTTGATTTCTGTGTCGCCCATTTTTCTTAGATTTTATTTGCATGATATTGGTCATGGACTAGGATTATCCATAGGATGTTAGTCCAACCATGGTTTCACTATTTTTATCATTGGTTATGCTTGGTTGGTCAAGTATGAACATTTCCCTAATTTTCAAGATGGGGGTTTGGGGATTCTCACCCTTATGCTAGCTACTTTTGCATACTGTGTTCAAACCAAAATTTTATTAGATTTTTATGGTTTATTCATCCTTTGGGTGAATGGGTTTCATTTTTGTTAATTTTTGTCAAGATTTGGTTTTTGAGGTTTTCAGCTTGTTTTGTGTGTCACTCATTTTTCTTAGATTTTCTTGGCATGATGTATGTCATGGACTAGGATTATCTATAAGATGTTAGTCCAACCATGGTTTCACTATTATGTTACATTGGGATGCATGTCACATCTATACTCCTAAGATTATATTTGGTTGAGTATTATTTTTTCTTGTGTTCTCATCCAACCCTTGTTTTATGATCTTCATGATATTGGTACACCACATATGAGCACATGCGTGTGTGCATTTACCAAGTTACTTGCAATGCATGAACTTTGGGTTATTTTTGATGGAGTTATGTTCATTCAGGTTGTGTTGGAAATATGCATACCTACAAGAACTCATCATGTGATGAGCATGGGTACGTAGGGTGGGTAGTGGAGGGGATTCTCTCATAGCCTAGTGACTATTTTCCCAGAAGGCCAGCATGAAGAAGTATGTTAAAAAGTGATAACTAATACAATAAATTAGGTAATAAATAAAGACAAGAAAATGAGATACTTCTATGGTTTATTGGAGGGAAAGTGTCTTACAGTTTGATTCTGAGAACACTTAGAAATGGCTTCTAAGAGAGTCCCTTGAGAGTTTTTTCTACACTAGTGTTATGGCCTCTAAGGGAATCCCTTGAGATTTTTTCTACACTAGGTTATCTTAAGAGTCCAAAGTGTATTACTCTCCACTATATCTCCTACATAGTGACCCATATATTTTCTGACCATGACCTAATCCACTTGCATTGTTTCCTAATATTGGTTTCAGTCTTCTTTATTGTCTGGTGTGAGTGTTAGCCATGTAAGTTTTCTCAATGTTTATTTTTGGTTGGATCATTATCTCCATTAGTATAGCAGAAGTGGACCTAGGGGTTTCACATGGTTTGGAGGCATAGCTACCTATACTATTGTTGGGTACTGGGGTATAGATATGGTTTATTATTCCAATACGACTGGTGCTTGATGTTTCACTTTGTATATTGGGTTTCTGAAGCATGTTTCCTTGTGATTTATGATTTACTTGGAATGCTTAATATCATGTTTAGATGATGTTATTTATTTGACACATTTTTTTATTATGATGTTAATTTTATTGGGTTTTTGTGACTTATTCATCCTTTGGGTGAATGGGTTTTATTTATGTTTATTTTTGTCAACATTGGGTTTTTGAGGTTTTCACCTTGATTTGCATGTCACCCATTTTGCTTAGATTTTCTTGGCATGATGTTGGTCATAGACTAGGATTATCCATAGGATGTTAGTCCAACCATGGTTTCACTATCTTTTATTATTGGTTGTGCCCAGTTGGTCAGGTATGAATATTTCCTTGATTTTTAGGATGGGGGTTTGTGGTTTTGCACCCTTATACTAGCCATTGTTGCATACAATGTTCAATCCCAAATTCAATTAGATGTTTGTGGATTATTCATCCTTTGGGTGAATGGGTTTTATTTTTGTTGATTTTTGTCAACATTGGATTTTTGAGGTTTTCATTTTGATTTATGTTTTGTCCATTTTTCTTAGATTTTCTTGGCATGATGTTGGTCATAGACTAGGATTATCCATAGGATATCAATCCAACCATGGTTTCACTATTATGTTACATTGGGATGCATGCAACATCAGTACTCCTAAGCTTATATTTGGTTGAGTATTATTTTTTCTTGTGTTCTCATCCAACCCTTGTTTTATGATCTTCATGATGGTGGTACACCGCACACAAGCACGTGTGTGTGCATTTGCCAAGTTACTTGTGATGCATGAACTCCCAATTATTTTTTATGGAGTTATGTTCATTGGGGTTGGGTTGGGAATATGCATGCCTATAGGAACTCACCATGTGATGAGCATGGGTATGTTGGGTAGGCAGTGGAGGGGATTCTCTCACAGCCTAATGCCTATTTTCCTAGAGGGTTAGTGTGAAGAAGTATCCAAACAAGTGATAACTAATATAATAAATTGGGTAATAAATTAAGATAATAAAATTAGATACTTGTACAGCTTATCAGAGGGAAAGTGTCTTACAATTTAATTCTACGAACACTCAGAAATGGCCTCCAAGAGAGTCCCTTGAGAGAGATTTTTTGCACCAGTGTTATGGCCTCGAAGGGAATCCCTTGAGATTTTTTCTACACTAGGTTAGCTTAGGAGTCCCAAGAATATTAATCTCCACTATGTCCCCTACATAGTGATCCATAGAGTGTCTGACCATGACCTAATCCACTTGCATTGTCTCATAATATTGGTTTCAGTCTTCTTTATTGTCTAGTGTGAGTGTTAGCCATGGAAGTTTTCTTAATGTGTGTTTTTGGTTGGATCATTATCTCCATCTGTATGGTAGAAGTGGACCTAGGGGTTCCACATGGTTTGGAGGCATAGCTATCTATACTACTACTAGGTACTAGGGTATAGAGATGGTTTATTATTCCAATATGACTAGTGCTTGATGTTTTACTTGGTTTATTGGGTTTCCAAAGTATATTTCCTTGTAATTTATGCTTTACTTGGAATGCTTGATATCATGTTTAGATGATGTTAGTTATTTGATGCTTTTCTTTATTATGATGTGAATTTTATTACATTTTTGTGGCTTATTCATCCTTTGGGTGAATGGATTTTATTTTTGTTGATTTTTGTTAACATTGGGTTTTTGAGTGTTTCACCTTGATTTGTGTGCAGCCCATTTTTCTTAGATTTTCTTGGCATGATGTTGGTCATGGACTAGGATTATCCATAGGATGTCAGTTCAACCATTCTTTCACTATTTTTTATTGTTGGTTATGCCTGATTGGTCATGTATGAACATTTCCTTGATTTTCAAGATGGGGGTTTGGGGTTTCACACCCTTATGCTGGCAATTTTTGCATACTATGTTCAAACCCAAATTTTATTGGATTTTTTTGGCTTATTCATTCTTTGGGTGAATGGGTTTTATTTTTGTTGATTTTTTCAACATTGGTTTTTTGAGGTTTTCACCTTGATTTGTGTGTCAGCCATTTTTCTTAGATTTTTTTGGCATGATGTTGGTCATGGACTAGGATTATCCATAGGATGTCAATCCAACCATTGTTTCACTATTATGTTACATTGGGATGTGTGTCACATTTGTACTCCTAAGATTATATTTGGTTGAGTATTATTTTAGCTTGTGTTCTCATCTAACCCTTGTTTTATGATCTTCATGATGGTGGTACACCACACACAAAGACATGCATGTGTGCATTTTCCAGGTTACTTGTGATGCATGAACTCCCTATTATTTTCATTGGAGTTATGTTCATTTGGGTTGGGTAGGGAATATGCATGCCTATAGGAACTCATATTGTGATGAGCATGTTTATGTAGGGTAGGTAGTGGAGGGGATTCTCTTGCAGCCCAGTGACTATTTTTCTAGAGGGCTAGCATGAAGAAGTATCTAAACAAGTGACAACTAATACAATAAATTGGGTAATAAATTAAGATAATAAAATGAGATACTTGTACAATTTATTGGAGGGAAATTGTCTTACAGTTTGATTATGAGAACTCTCAAAAATAGCCTCTAAGAGAGTCCCTTGAGAGTTTTTCTAGATTACTGTTATGCCTCCAAGGGAATCCCTTGAGATTTTTTCTACACTAGGTTAGCTTAGGAGTCCCAAGCATATTAATTTCCACTATATCGCCTACATAGTGACCCATAGAGTGTCTGACCATGACCTAATCCACTTGCATTGTCTCATGATCTTGGTTTCAATCTTTATTATTGTCTGATGTGAGTGTTAGCCATGGAAGTTTTCTTAATGTGTGTTTTTTATTTGATCATTATCTCCATCAATATCATAGAAGTGGACCTATAGGTTCCACATGTTTTGGAGGCATAGCTACCTATACTATTGCTAGGTACTAGGGTAAAGAGGGGTCAGTGTAAGAAGTTGGGTCTCACTTTTGGCCAAAAAGTGGAAGTGTTTTTCCTATTTTTGAAATTTTTTGTCAATTGATGTCAAAATTTGAGGTATTTAGAGATTGAATATTAAAAAACTCCAAAAATAAAATTTTTAGTGTTCGGAATCTAGTTTTTGAATATGTAATTTATTTGTGCACCTATATGATAGATTATTTTTTTGGTATGGATCTTTAAAAACCACTTTTTCAAAATGCCTGTTTCAGAACCATACCATGCTCGTGTACGGACACCATAATTTGACACAAATAAATGAATTTTTGCAAATCCTTTTAAAGGGAGTTACCTATTACACCTAAGATTGATGAAAATATTTTTTCTTAATTTTTTATTGAATAATTTTTTTATTATTAATTATTAATTGGCTATAAAGGTAAATTTAAAACCTCTATAGTGTACGGACCACATAATTTGATCAAAATCTCACTTTTTTCAATTTTTATTTTTAACATCAAAAGAATTGCATGTAGATTGATGACATATAAATTAATTTAAGAAAAATTATAAAATAAAAAAGTTATTAAAGTTTTAGTGAATGTCACTTTTCAACGTTTAGGAGATAGTTTTGATTAATAAATAATGGAAAAATAGAAAATAAACTAATAACACTATAAAATTTACATTTTTTAGATCAAAACAACAAGGCCTATAATGGGTTTTTGTCTCGTCAAAAAATTCAATAGAAATGACTATAAAAAAATTACGACAATACCAAAAATTGTCGATTAAATGCCTTACAAAAAAAAAGGAGCACAAAGGCATGGCTTGGTGGGACCAAGCCTATGCCATGCTTTTCCCCAAGGCAAAACCCCATGCAAAAATTGGGAGCCATACCAAATTCCCACTCATGTCTCACGAATCGAGCACCCGATTTGTAATTCACAAATCGGGTGCCCGATTGCTTTGAATCATTATATAGACTTTTTAAAAATTGGGGACCCAATTCTTTTAAAAATTGAGTACCTGATTTGTAAATGGGTACCCAATTTTTAAAGAATCGGGTGCCCAATTTTTAGGAAATTGGGTACCCATTTTTGATGTACCCATTGGGTCCCAAAAGCTGCCCCACCAACCCAATTTCAATGATTGAACAACAGTTTTGTCCCGCAACATCGAATTTCGACACGCTTATTCTATTTTCTTGTCCTCTTATACAATTTGTAGGCTATTGATTCAAATTCAAAATTGGTGCAAACATGGGATCAAAACAACGAAGAAAGAAGAAAGCAAGAGTTCTGACAGATGAGGAGATTGTAGCAAATAAAGAGAATGAAGCACAATGTCAACGAGAGAGAAGACAGAGAATTACAGACTTGAACAATGTTCTAAAGGAGGAAGACATTGAAGATACCACAATGGATGAAGAAGTCAAAGAAGAGAACCCAATACAAGAAAATTCAGGTGCACATTCTAATCATGCATTCAATACAGGTGTGTCTCCAAATCCTTGAATTTTCTCTCGTGATGAAATTGGTAATTTTTTGGAAGCAGGTTACGATTTAAACGATTTACGTTTTCTTCATGAGAAGCAATTGTCAAACGATCATGCACAAAACACTCCAATTGAAATGCCTGCACCAAAAGAAATGCCAAGAAAATTTGAAAATGATATTCAAATCCCAAATAACAGTGAAAATAGTAAAGTGTCTGAAAATAAAAATTGCATGAATGTAGACATAGAAACACTAACTATTGAACAAACATGTTAGGATGATAGTAAAGTGTCTAAACATAATTTTCATATACCTAATGATGTGTTAGATAATCTTGAGGGATTGGTTTCATGGAGACAAATTAGGACACATGCTAATAGATTGTATAGGCATTTTTTTTATAATAAGAAATTTGCGTTTCAATGTCAGCTAATGTTGCAAGTAATTAAAATGTCTAAAATGTGAAAAGTAATGAGAAGGTTGTGAATGTATGCAAAACCCAAGAATAAAAATGAGTCTTTAAAACAAGTTGTATCCACTGTTGCTAGTGCCTTTGATGTTATCGAAAAGAGAAGTTAGTCTAAAGATAAGAATACAGCACAACGAGCAATAACAACAGCTTTAGTTAACAAATCAACATCTGACAAAAGATTGATTACCAGCATAAGTGGATATCTTAATGTGAATCGTCAGACTTTAGAAAGAGCTGTAAAGAGAAGGGTTAACTTTGAATGTGATCCAGCAAATATTTTATGGACTTCTAGTGGTAGACTCCCGAGATGTGATATGAAACTTACTAGTGACTTCAAAAGTTTGGTTGAAAATTTTTGACATGATAATACAAGAGTAGCACCTAATTCAAGAGATGTTCTTAAATTGAGAATTGGGTCAAAAATGCATGATCCACATCCTAAACACCTTTTGGAAATGACTCAAACTAAATTGTTTTAAAAAAATTTAGATGGTAAGGTATTAAATATTACCATTAGTCAAAGATCTTTTGAAAAGTGTAAACCATGGTATGTAAGGATTAACAAGGAAAGAATCATATGTTGTTGTAAAACTCATATTCAATTTTGTTACCATTATGATGTATTTCAATCTATATGTGGTACCATGCATAGTAAAGAAATGTTGCAAGAATTTGGTATAAAAATACCACCTCAAACTATAAAAGATTTCATATTAGGTTTGTTTTGTAAGCCACCTAATGATCAATACTTTCTTTTCAACGCATGTCTTTCTAGTACATGTGATATGTGCGGCAATCTTTCTTTGTTAGATGAATGTTTGCATGAAAATGCTTTGACTAATTTTGGACAACAATTAGTTGAGGTAAAAAGATTCAAAACTATTGAATATCCATTGAAGGATGGGAAGTTTGGAAGAAGGTGTGATCTAGTTATAGATAAAGTTAGTTGTCATGCATTTATGGATGAGTTTAAGAGTGTGATCATACCAAAATATGTTAAACACTCTCAATATTCTAGATGGCTTGATGGACAATTTTGCATATGTAAGAATACATTTCCAATTGGTACTATAGTTTCAGTTGTTGACTTTGTAGAGAACTACACGCTTGCACCACAAGAAGAGGTACAACCACAATATTACAATTCAGTGCAAGTAACAATTTATGTTCATATAGTTTATAGGCATGCACCTGATAGTACAGAGGAGGATCAAAAAATATTGAGAGAGTACCATTTTTATTAAAGTGATAATAAACTCCATTCATTTGAGTTTGTCCAATATTGTTTCAAGGTCTTTTATGATAATTTAAAAGAGAGACAAATTCAAATGACACAAAATTGGATATGGTCAAATAATTGTACAGGACAATTCAAGAATGCTAGAATGTTCTATTGGTTGAGTAGGACACATAAGCAAACTAACATCCAACATGTGTGGAGTTTTTTTGAGGTTGGACATGGTAAAGGAGAACATGATGGTGTTGGTGCATGTGTGAAGAGAGCCCTTAGTAAAGAGTAATTAAAATTTGAGGAAAAAGATAAATTCAAAAATACACATGAGATTATCGAATGGTGTAACGAATATTTATACACGGGATCAAGTCAAAACTCTACAATCAAATGTTTCTTCTACCTAGTTGAAGAAAATAATATCCCTTCAAGATACGATTGTGATACAATTAGTGGTTCATCTAAATGGCATTCATTTAGGAGTTCAGATTCTAACACTTGGACTATATGGATTAGGGAGCTTGCTTGTTTTTGTCAATTTTGTCTTGCAGGTGAATGGGAAGAATGTGAGAATACAGAATGGGTTGAAGATTGGCAACAAAGATCATTAGCACCTACTGACACGCATTTTGAAGATGATATAGTAAATGAAGGCTAGAATGTTACTTTTGCATTAGAATACTATGATCGTATTTCAGACCTCATAGAACCTGGTATGCACAATTTAATTAGATTTTTTTGCGATCTCATGCTTCAATTTATATAATTTGCATATTTACACGAGTGATTAAAGTGTTTCTATACTTTATCTTATCTTGTAGGACATGTTTATGCTGTTATTGCACCTAGTGATAATGATGTATAGACTGAGTATTGGCTAGCTAGATGTGTGGAACCTAAGAAAAAAATGACATGTCATCAAGTAGATGATGATGGTTTTGAGTATCCAATCGGGTCTGTTGTTGTAGCTGGCAATTGGCTACGTAGATACCTAACAAGAAGAAATGGTTTGCTAGCATTTGAAGATTACCAAACCGAAAAGAAGATTTTACACTATTCTCATTTGGTTGTGGCAACAAATATCAAATTAGAAAATACAAAGGGAGACTGGCCAATAAGGTATTATGGACAATTTCAATGGATGAGCACGAGACAATCATAGATGCATTGCAAAAGAGAGAGGATGCAGATGGTACAGTGGGATGACTACATTTAAATCAAACACATGTAAGTTTTTTCATTATTGTATTATTTTTATATATATGTACTTATATAATTTAATTACATGTATGTTTGTGTTGTCAATACCAATTTAGAGAACTTATATACCTCTTATTCAGGTCTCAATTACAATTTATGCAAATTTAAATGTTAAAGTGGATCGAACATCAACATCTTGTGTAATTTCACATAGTAAGTACATACAAATTACACATATATATTTACATAGTTCAGATACCTTGAATATTAATTTATGTGTTTATTTACATGTGTGTTTTTGTTTTACATTTTTATTTTATAGGACCTCATTTGAAGAGATGTGTTTAACCAATTTAATGTTTCAAATGAGTTCAGTGAACTATAAATATATCATTGACATTGTCTTACATATATTGTGAAATATGTTGTACAAACTAATTCAAAAATGAGAGTTTACTTCGATTTGAAAGTTAAAGGTATGTGCACTTGATAAATTATTATAAATTAATTTTCAATTTAAGTAATGATCTCCTATTTTGTTCCATTACTTTTACATTCAAGCATGTTTAAATTAATGTTTGTTTGAAGTTTCAAATTACTATTGATTGTAATATTAAAAACAAGTCACTTGCACATGATAATTTAAAGATCATTACTCATTGTATTGATTATATGTTAGATCATTACTCATTTTATTCATTGTATTGATTATATCTTTCATTACCAAACAACACATTAAGATCACTTATGATGTACATTGTTAGGTACGTTATCCACACATGTGTGTCTTAAGGGGACATGGGAGATCTAATAAGTCATTATGTCTGTTATAGGTTATGATAGGTATTCATATGTTTACTACCACATAATAGGTTTTATTAGGTGATAATGAGTCTTACATTACCAAACAACACATTAAGATCACTTATGATACATTGTTAGGTACGTTATCAATACATTTTTTAATCGAGTACGTCAATTTTATTTGTATGAATCTCAATGCATAAATTTGATGTGATATTTATCCAATAATTCTCTATAGATAGTTAAAATTATTTTTCATCTTGCATATATGCTTACAAAATGTGTCATATGTTCATGAATAAAATATGTCAGAATAAAGAAAATGGTTTGAATATACTTAAAACATGGTGAAACATAGTAATATATGTACTACATATGCAAGCATGATAAGAAATCGTAAAAAAATAGTACATGGTCTAACATACAGTTTTAACTATCCTAACACAAAGTGTACATACATCATAAATAATATATATACATCATAAAAACACAATCTATAGGTGCCAACAAGACCTAATCTATCTAATCGAATGTCCTCTTTGCTCCACGCGAAGAGGACTTAGATGGATCATCATGTGTAATATGAGTTGTCTCATCATGTCAGACACCCTGTGAGGTAGATGTATCACCTTGTGTAACATGAGGGTAAAAGCACAAACCTGTGTCACCTTTTATAAAGAAACATGATATCAGAATGTGACAGTTCAACATTAATGACAAAAAAAATGGTATTTGTGTTTAAAATATGAAGATGATGTAAACTAATGAAATGTGTAGAATTGTATGAATTTTATGCATATAATTTTTATAAATTTTTTGACTAAGAATTTATTCATTTTATTTTATTTTGAAGTCCCTTTTTTAACTATAAAAAATATAGGATGTAGTTCCTGTCAAACAAGTATGTGCAAATCATCTTTTTTTGTTCTGATTTGAAAATATTTTATAGATGACATGTATAGCTAGTGAACAAAAAAAGAAATAATTATGTTTGGTGTATATTTTCTTTGTTATAAGTACTCAAGTTTGACCTTGTCAGTATCCAACAATTTTTTCCTCCCGTCAAAACTGCCCTATCAAATCTATACCTTCTTGAAAAAAATTACATATTCATGAAGAGAATTCTCTCCTCTAGTGATAAATATAATTTTTAAATTTTTTTTTGATATGATTTACTATTTTTTTCATTTTTTGAGAGAGCATCTTCTGAAATGTTGAAATATCGACTTATAATATTTTGAGATTATAACATATTATAACTAATCAAAACACTCAGAAATTTATATAATGATGATATTTAATCTAAGATCTATAAAAGGGTATTTTTAGTTTTTGAAAAAAATTGAGTTTTGATAGAGAAATGAGATTTGACCAAAATAGGTTTTTGTATCACAAATGGTGACACAGATCTGTGCTTTTACCCATGAGGCACGTCTCATCATGTACTTGCTTAATTGAAATGGGTCTCAAAATCTAGCTTGCAAATAAATTATACCACATGAGATGGGTGTCCCTCAGTAATAGGAGGAGGCACACTGTCAAAACTACCAAATGCAGCAGTGGTGAGGTCCTGTAATTTACAATACATACATTTTTTTAATTTGATTTTAGAGCATAATAAACTATACATTATGTACATAAATCACAATACTGACCTCAAATGATGATGTAGGTACCTCCATCTGGCTAAGTCTTGTGCTCTCAGCAACACTCATGGTGACGTAGTCCTAAAATTATGGATACATAAACATTTAGTCAAAATTAAATATACATGAATAATTACAAAGTACATAATTTATACACTACATTTTTTATACACTATAAATTAAACATGTATATATAATGTATATCTCATACCTGAGTGGTAGCCAATGTCACAGATGTGTCTATAGGTATGCTAGCACGATAATCATAAGATGGAGTCAAAAATAGACTATACCAAGGCCTGTATGGATGAGTATGATATCAATGCTCTTGTTCATAAAATCAAAACACATAAAATATATATACATGTGAGTCAAAAATTTTCAGATTATAAGTTAATAATAATGTACATACATAAAAATAATACAAATTATTTGTCTTTAGTCAAAAGTTCATACCGCATGTATTTGAGGTTGTGCCTCAGTGGTAATTGGAGTAGGACTTGTACTAACATCAGTATGTGTAGATGTAGACAATCCCTACAAAATCAAATAAAAAGAACATATGAGCACATGTTATTAAATTCAAATTTGAATGTACATTTTTATAGTGTAATTCAAAGTGCATACCGTATAAGGGATGCCAACATCTGTAGGTCTCAGAAAAAGACTATACTGCCTCCTAGGAGGAACAATGTCACCCATCCTCTGTTATTTGAAAAGTACAAATTAATATATTTAATACAATTACACATGTATGTAGAAAGTAAATAATTATGTGCACTTTATATTTATATTGAAATTAAAATTTTACCTGCTGCTCTTGACTCTCTCCAGGCTCTCCCTACTTCATGAGGTCAACAAATGATGACATGTCTATCTCATCACTACCATCACCACGACCAGCATATACATCATCATCAAAATCTGCACCCTTAGCATAATGGCCATTGTGTGCTGCACCAGGATCACTCTGGGGGCCTGTGCATATGCCTCCACAACTAGTACAAACATGTCCAAGTGGAGAAGCATGTACCGCCTGCATCCACTGCTGTACTAAATTGCCCGAAAGGGCACTCAAATGGGTAAAAGAAAATGAAATTGCATGATGATGGTGAGGAGCAGGCACAATAGGTGTAGGAAGAGGTACAAGGGGCTTAGCTTGCCTGCGATTTCTCATTCTATCACTCAGCTTTGCCCCAGGCCTATCCTGAGGCATCCCTCTACCAACCCCCTGAAATGCTTTCATATCAAAATAGTTGGGTTTCAAACCCAACTCAAACTCAGCCCACAAATTCCTAAGGAAGTACATGGGCACCTCATGGTTAGCATGTGGTGGATGGTCAAATACCATCCACCACCACTCCCAAAAATGTGTTGCTATGCACGGATGTGTACACCACCTAATGGAAATGTGAGGCTTCTTCTCACTAATTGGTTCACCTGTCTTAGGGTTTACAAAATAATGTTAAAAATTTCCTTTACCTATATGTAGGTTATACACCTCTCTGTATGATAAGCCATCAGAGTAGAAGGCACACATGCTTTCCCTCCATGATCTAAATGAATCGATGTCTAAATCAAAATGATGAATGGAGTCAACCACACCTTGCATGCTATCTACAAGATGTAGTAGGTGAGAGTGGGTGGGTGTCCTCTCATGTCGGATAGCCTCTATATCACTCATGAGGTCGTTGAGGTTACGCCTCATGGTCTCGCGGAGCTCATCCGCGGTGGGTGGTGGAGGTTTGGGTGGAGCTGGAGCTGGAGCTGGAGATGGAGGTGGCGGAGGTGGGGGTATGGGAGGGGGAGGGGGTGGTGGTGGGTCCATCAAATATAATCTACATATATATTTAAACTACATATAACATAAAACACATCAAAAATACATCATAACATAATACATGACAAAATTACTATTTAATAAAATTTAAATCTAAAATTTATCAACTAGATCTATATAAATGCGCATATCTTTATTAAAATCATATCAATTAAATAAATAAAGTTAAACACTTAAGTCAAATTAAACATTAAATACTAATTTTTTAAGTATGAACTCATTATGGATTATACATGTTCATGTCTCAGGATGAAACAAAGTTAAGATTATGACAAGCTAATGGTTTACAATTTTGTTATGTTAACAATTTTCATGATGGCTAAGCTTAAGATTGTTATAATGATTGCAATCCTTTAATGTTAGGGAACTTACCTAGGATTATGGTTTTAGTTAAAATTATATTTACTTGTATCGGATATTTATTATGGTCCTAAGACAAGAGTTAAGGTTACAATTATCTAATGAAAGCTTAGAGATAGAATTATGATTTGATTAAAAAATATTTATGATTGTAGTTTGAATCCTAACTATTATCCTCTTTTTAATGCAAACTATAAATGTAGATCATGTCAGGTAATGAACTAATTTACATGTGAACCCTATCCCTAACCATATAATAATCCTAATTCTAATCATAATCCATAATTCATTACCTTATGAAGCTTTGGCTATCCATTTTATTGCCAAAGTAATCCCTTGGCTATCCACAAAATGGTCCTAATAGATTTATATAGAAGACAATTGATTTAAATAAAATGAGCAAGAAGAAGACAAACTTACACCCAATATTCAAGGCGAGAATCTTTTAACATACTTGAATTCTACCAACCAAAGTGAGATAATTAGAGTTCTAGTTGTTGAGTTTTCCAAAGATTTTCTTGTTGATATAAAGACACATTTCATTTATATGTCAAGGTTTACTACAAATGGAATCCCTAGGTACCTAACCACTTAATTATGAAATCTCCATCCAATAACATATTTACTACACAAGGTAGGGGACTCAATATTTAGCCCCAATAAGATAGATGTAGAGACATAAATCTTACTACCCGATACAAAGAAAAGAGGTCTAATTTGATCATTTAATGACTCGTGTTGCACTCTTCTAGCTTAAAAAGAATACAAATATATTATCAATAAACTATGTATATTAGATACTTATTAATTATTTGGAGAGTAGATCCTCTAACTTTTAGAGACAACTGGTTATCTCTAAGGAGATAATGTAATGAGTCAATCTTCAACAATAAAAAATAAAGAGGATGCAAGAGGACACCCTTTCATAATTGATCTAGAAAGTCCTAAAAATTATGATCTAACCCCATTAATTTCTTTACTAAAACCTTGACACCAATCATAAGAGAGGACACCATTTGACATTTAATATTGGATGGAGGGCTTGCAACATCATCATAGTGAAACTCCATTCCACCCTTTTGTAGACATTTTCATAATCAATTACTTGAGCATGCCTACACTCTATCCTAGAAATGTTTCTCAATCCAAAGTCTTCCAATAGGTTATCAAGTTCTCCAATATGCATAAATATCCTTAACAAAACACTTTTGTGTAGGGTTAATGATCTTGTGTAGGATATCTTCTAGTCTAGATGCTAAGACCTTGGCAATAATTATTTTGTATGATACGTATTTAGGAGTGTCCTGTCTCTAATTTTTAATGAGATTCTTATCTCCCCTTGGGTATCAATTGATTACTTGACCTAGGGATTTTATGAGCCCTCTGTTGATCACTTGATCAATTTTATGAACCCTCCATTGATTACTTGATGTACGGATTTCTCATTACTAATTTTTTGGATGGAGGAGTTGATTTATGATAGAAATGGGTTTATCACTTGGAATAATGCATCTTCATTCTAGGAATGATGGTTCTCATTTTATCCCTATCTTCTAAATCATTTTGAACTATCATTGTCTTCTAACCAAAAAAATTGATAGTAAAATTAGGAAAAAGGTCTTACTATATATATCACTAGGGGGTGGGTATTTCTTTTTATAGAATAAGGCAATATTTTGTTATGTGGCCTTCCATTCTGCAAAGGTAATAAACAATTAGGCTACCCATCCAAGGGTCTAGTCCAGGCTCCTACTCACACTGATGTGGACACCTCCACCTCTTGATGGTTAGGGAGGGTTACTTAATTAGATGCCTGATCCATTCAAGTCTCTTCTAATTTTTTTATGATGTATCATTTTGAGACCTTGATATCAATGTTTAATTAGTTTTAGGATTAGGGTTGAATTTGGTTTGTACTATTTGATTAGGTTTACATGCTTAGGTTTCAATTAGGACAAGAGTTAATAAATTGAATTAAGTTTTAAAGTGCTAAATTTGGTTTTAGATATAGAATTATAGTCATAACTTTTAGATTAAAAAATAAACATTAATTCAAAAAAGTTAGGTTTGAATTTTGTTTTAAAGTGTTCAATATATTATTGAGTTCTAGTTTAGGGTGATTTGGTTTAGTCTTAAGGTCAACGTTTAACTTGGTTCAATCTTCTAGGGTAATGGTTCAATTTAGTTAATGGTTGGGGAAAGAATTTTTAAGGTTAAATTCAAGCTTTCTACTCTTAAGTTGGGATATATAATTAGGTTTATGATCATGCTTTAATTCAATTTGGTTTATAAGTATAATATTAATTAGTTAAGGGCCAGGGTTACCTTTCAATCTTAGGGTTTGACATTTATAAAATTAGTACTCAAGGTAAGATAGGCAAATTATTTAATTATTTATATATTACCTAGTGTAGGTTTTAACAAATTAAGATTACTTAGGTTAAGATGATAGTAAGGGTTATGACTAGAGTTAAATTCAATTTACAAATTGACATTATAGAACTAATCATAAATGACACCCAGCCAAGGGATTCAAAGAACTAATCAAAAGTTTTACTAAGCAAGCAATAACATACATACAATAATTTACATTTATAAAAAACATAAGAGATTGCATTCCTTAATGAGTACATTTACATTTCATTTTTAAATATTTATAAACTACTAAAAGTAAAATAAATAACACATCCACATGAAAGTTCATATTAACTACTTCAGTTCAATCCATTTAAATAATTTATATACATTTTTTTCGAATGCCACTTCGAAAATTAATTCAGAATGCACAATCATCCACTATACATGTCACAGGGTATGAAAGGCTGAAAGAATATACATTTATAAAATAGTTTACATCATCCATTTTTCGATCCATGAAACAAAGTAGAATACAATTTAAGTAAAATCATTTTAAATACTATAACTTTTTTGTTTGGATCCCTTGGTGGGCTGTTATGTGATTAAGTATTTTATATATGTTTAGGGTTTTATTTATATGGTTAGGTCGAGATTATAGTTTAAACAATGAATTTAGGTCGAGGTTATAGTTAAAACAAGGTCGAGGTTATATGGTTTTAGGTCGAGGTTATATTTATTTGTAAAATTACATGTTTAAACAATAAATTTACATCTAATATAATCATTCGACATTGTAATAAATACATAAATTAAATACAATTCAAAACATCTAAAATAATAATTTTTTAAATAAACATTTACGAAACTATATTTTAATTAACAAATACAAAAATTTAAACATTTAAGTTCATTAACAATGTAAATTTACAATTTTACATACATATTAAAAGTGAAAAAACAATAAATTAACATAAATATTAAATTGAAAATTGAAAAAAAAAGGTAAAATAGTCCAAAACATAGTAAAATCCTTGTGTATCGAAAACTAGCAGCAAGGGGGTAGTCGGTAGGGCTGAAAAATGGGCTCCCGTATGCGTCTCTAATCAGGCTCCCATTTTTGAGGTCATGAAAATGACCTCAAAAATGCCAAAAAATTGCTTATATAAACTTTTACAAATCGGTTACCTAATTTTTTAAAACTCGGGTACCCAATTCTTGAAAAGGCAGGCGCTCGATAGTTAAGCAGCTTAGGCACCCAATCCATTTTAAATATTGGGTACCTAATTTTTAAAATTTGGATCGGGTGCCCGAAGCGTAATTTTAGAAACGGGTACCTAATTTTTAAAAAATTGGGTACTCGTTTCTGAGAAGTACAATTCCGCAGATCTGACTTCCGCAGAATTGTGACCCAACTTCTTGCGGTCACCCAGAGATGGTTTATTATTCCATTATGACTGGTGCTTGATGTTTCACATGGTATATTAGGTTTTTGAAGTATGTTTCCTTATGATCTATATTTTACTTGTAATTCTTGATAGCATGTTTAAATGATGTTAGTTATTTGACACATTTCTTTATTATGATGTTAACATATAGTCAAATGATGTGATTCACTTAGTTGGAGTATCTATTGTGTTATTCATTAGCATGTTAGATCTTCTTGTTTTTATGATGTTATTACATTATAGTACTAATGTCCTCATAAGAATGCTCTGACTATCTAGTTGGAAGTTTGGGATGTTACAAACGAGGGATGGCTAGGACCTTCAAGGTCTCATGATGTTATCATGATTGGGAGGAACCACACAAGATTTTTTTGTTTTTGTTCATTACAATGTTTCTTTCTACATGTTTTTATATACTACTATGGTTTAGATGGTTAATTGTGTTTCTATCTTGCTTCTCTTTTGTTTGAGTGTCCAAGCCTTGATTTTTGGTTCTATTACTTCCCAGTGTGGATGTCCTAACTCTCTATTCTATCACTCTAAATGTTGATAGAATGTTTCTTGCATTTTTGGGTGATAGTGCTTTAGCATTGGGTGATACTTGTAAAGTATTGCATGACAAGAAGAAAAGAAATATCGTGTGCCTTAGGGAATTGTATCATACAATATTGGAAAGTATCACATGCCCTTTGGAGAGCTATCATATGGCACTAGAAGTGTATCACATGACCTTAGAAACTTTACTGTCTAGACCCTAAAAGTATTGCATGACCATTGGACAAATGTCATACAACACTGGTAAAGTATCACCTAGGGTATATGGAAATATTGGCTGGGCCTGTGAGGAAACCTTCTCGAGTGACCAACAGGAACTTTTTGACTTGACCAAAGGATTTTGAGAGGTTTTTTGGATACCCTCTATGGAGCTCATGAGCCCTACTGGTTGACCATTCAAATCCAATATTTTTTAGATTTGAATGCATTTACAACCTCTATAGCTCCATCATTTTTGGTCAGTAGTGGGCTTGGAGATTCGTTGGTGTTGGATGTTTGTTTAGTCTTCCATTGTGATATTTGTGATCCTTGTATGTTGATTTTCATGTGCATCCATACTTGTCTTTAAAAAAAAATTGGCTTCTATGTATCCTTATTCCAAGGATCTTTGGGCGAGGCACTACATTTGTTATTAGAGCCCATGTTGAAAAAATGGGATCTCCATGTTATGCTTCCACTATGTTATTTCTTTAGTGCATATATTTTTATCTTATGTTTGATTATTTTGATATCTTGTTGTGTCTCATTCTTGTGACTCTCATGATTGTTACATATGATCCTGACCCTTATCTTGTTGCTTCCTTGGTGATGCCTCCTATATGTAGGCCTGGTGGTCAAGGTAATAACCAATGAATTGTTAATGAAGAAGAACACCAAGAGGAGGAACGTCATGTTGGTGGGGAAGAATAGGGTGACAACAATTAGGGTGACATTGGGGTATTGATGCCTTTGCTGCAAGAGATAATTGCTTAGTTTGAACCTCATGTGGAGGAACACCAACAAGACCATGGTTAAGAAGAGGGATCCCATCATGTAGATTCCCATATGTTAGATCATAGAGAGGAAGAGGAGTGTGAGTGTAAACATTCTCACACACCACCTGGTGGTAGAGGGCACCATCAAAGAGGTCGAGACCACAATGTTGAGGATTCCATCCATTTAGAAATTATGAAATCCCTTCAGCAGTTAAAACCACAATTTTATAATAGTAAGGGTGGTGGCCTTAGGGCTAAGACTTGGTTACTAAACATGGAACATTGCTTATTCATGTACCTATATGCAACCAATTTGAAGGCTTGTTGTGTAGTCATGTAGTTCGGAGACCATGCATCTATTTGGTGGAACATTAAGGGGGAAAAGTTCTAGATTAGTATAGCATATCTCACCTAGGATATCTTTGAGGAGAGATTCAAAGAGAGGTTCCTATCTCCTTAGTTCATGGAGGCTCATGTGAGGCCTCACCCAAACCCATCATAGCATAATTGTTTATTTGTATTTTAGATACTATATATTTTGAGACCTTGTTATATGTTGGACTATTTTGGATTGCTATGCAGATTATTTGATACTATGGCACACTTTATTTTATTGTGATTATTTATGATGGTAGAACTTATTAATTATGCTTGATGATTATTTACCTTCATGTACTTGGTTAGTGATTTTATTAATAGGTAGGAAATTATGTTTTAATACAAATATTAGATGGATTATATATAAGAAAATCATGACATGTTGTAAAATAGTCATATCATGTTTAGTTTGATTATGCCAATATTATATATGTACAATAGCTTAGAAATAGAAATATGTTGTTTGAAATTTAATTGGTAAATATTTTATGTTTGATTAAGTTATGAATATAATTCCTAAATTTATCTTGGAATACTAATATGCAATTTGAGTGTGTAGGAAATAACCATGGTAAAATAAAGAACCAAGACTATACCTTTGTATTATCTGAGAATGCCAAGGTTAGATCTAATGAAGAGATCTTAACATCATTGTTAAGTATTTTACTTTGTGAACATAATGTGAATGAGTGTTTTAGATTAGATTCTTTTTGTGAAAATTTATTTGTCACTTGTAATGTTAAATGTATATTTTATAGTGTCACTTGACACTTGTGTTGTTATTTGTTTAAGTGGCAACTCACATTGAGATATTGGCAAAAGGCACCCAATCTTATTCCCAACCAATTAGAAATGTTTAATTTTTTAGCCTGTTGCATAAAAATATCTTATGAAGGCTTTTATTAGATTAAATTCAGATTTTAAGTTTAAGGTGACTTTAGAGGGCTTTATTAGAGTCCTAGGGTGTTCTTTTGGTAAAATTAAGTTACCTACATGTTAGAACTATAGTCAGGGCATTAATTTTGACTTTACTTCAATTTAAATCACTTTTCTAAACCTTTTAAAACCCCAATTCTTTAAGTATTACAAAAATGGAAGAAATGTTACCCAACTTCTCACCTTATCTTCAATGAGCTGGAGTTCCAATCAAATAGGGAAACTTAGGGGGAATAAAAGGGATTTTTCTATTTCATGGTGGAGAAAAAGAAGGAGTTGAGTTTTTGTTTTTATTAAAGGGGATTTTGAAAATAGGGGATTCATTCACTCACTCTCTAATTTTAGAGAATTTTTTTTTTTGAAGATTGGATCAAGGAAGGATAGAGGGCTCTTCTCAAATTGATTTTTTTTCCATAGCTTGGAGAAAGGTTGGAGCTTTTTCCATGTTTTCAAAATTATGTGTTGTATTATTTTTCTGAATAAAAGATGTATAAATTTTTCTATAGATGCATATGTGTGTTTTTCATTGTCCCTATTATATTGTTGGGTGTGGATGAATTTATAATGCCTTATTTTTAAACTTTGATTTTGAGAGTATGATGTTATGGGTGTGGAAGGACATCACTCACCCTTGGAAGGGAAGAAGTGGCCTTCAAGTGAAGGGTTTAATTGGGCTTGTCCACTAAGTGTAGAGTCTCTTCCTTGGAAGGAAGAGGGATAAGCATGTAGTATGGGTTGCATGTGCTAGTGCATTGTTATGCACTTTGGGGGTGATAAGGAGAGAAATTAAGTGAGATTTGGTATTTATTGTGTATGCCTTGTGAAGAAACGTTTGGTTTTCTGTATTTGGATTCTCCTTGGGGTTTTTAGGCACATCTTCACCCATTCTATTGGTTTCTCTAGTAATCTACTATGTAAGCTCAAAAAGGGTGTTAAATATTGCATCATGTATTGTTGATTTATGTGTTTCTGCTTGATTGTTACCCAGTTGGTCTTGGTTCTCCAAGCTCGGTGGGTGGTCTCATAGAGACCTAGGATAGGAGGTGAGCTCTCCATGGTTTACAAGGTTGTTTTGTACAAGTTCCTAAATGGATATGTGTTGAAGAAAAACTTGGATGATTTTCATTTTCTATTGAAAATTTGAAGATGATTTATTATGACATTTGTAAAAGTTAAGTATTGTAAAATATCACAAGTAGATCTCCATGTAATTTTTGAATTGGTGTAAGGATCTCATTATGATTGTAATATTTGAAAGGATTTTTCAATATTGTGAATATATTGTAGTTTAAATATTTCTTGAAAATGAGTAAAAGTATTTGAAAAATTGTAGCCAAATAATCTATTATTAATTTGATAAGATTTCTTAGATTGTTTTCAAGAATTAAAATTGAGTATTATGTATGTGTGTATGCGTGTGTGTCTTGTTCAAATTTTGGGCATGACATTTTGGTATCAAAGCCACATTTAAGAAACTTTGGGAAATTAGTTCATGTTGAATGTAAAAATATAGCAATTTTCTTATTTCAATATTTTTATTTCAAGTAGAAGAAGAAAAAAAGATTTGTAAATAACTTCATATCTAAATATTAAATTCATTAGTAATGTGTTTAGTAAAATACATAAAGCAGTAAAATATTTCTTTTAGTAGCTTTAAAACCCATCTTTTAGAAAATTAAACAAGCTAATAAAATTCATATAGTATCAAGAGAAAAAGAAAAAAGAAAGATATTATTCCTCTTATTTTAGTATTTTAATTCCAAATAAAAATTAAGAAATAGATTTTACACCATCTTGTTGTTGAAATTTCTATTTTTGTATGCTATTTGAACAAAGGAATATATCTCCTTACCTTGTTGGAAAACCATAAATCATAAATTTTATATTAAAATTAAAAAAAAAAAAACCAAAAAAAATGAAACATCAAAAGACTAAAAAATTATGCATGTGAAAAGTTTTGAAAGATTCTTATTTTTGTATATTAATAAAAAAACATCTTAGAAAAATTACAAAGTTTAATTAATCACATTCCTAAAATAACTCATATTTTTTCCCTATTAAAAAGGCACAACCCTTTGGGTCTGAAGCTAATAGTAGGCCAAAGGGGATGTTTCAATAATATGACAAAGCTAGGAGAGAAGAGTCGGGTACTCATATTACTAAAGTAGCAAACTATAAGTTACCTTTCATTAACCAAATATCACTCCTGTAAAAGAGGATGAGAGGAGCTATAAAATAATAAATATATATTATATATCTTTTGCCCCATGTTTTTTCTCATAGATAAATGAAAGATATGAAATATAAATATGTAGTTTAGTTTATCTCGTTTTTATTTTTATTTTTACTTATAAATATATAAGCATCATTATAGATCATGTAATATTTCTTCTTTTAACAAATAACATTCTTACTTAAACTTTTGTTACCTCTTCCTAGATAAAATCAATAAATGACAAGAAAATACTCACTTTTCCAATTGAATCATTTTAGAACAAGGAATAGTGTACCTCTATCTAGTAGCCCTTCTTTTTAAGGGAATACGTGAGAATAAAATTATATTCTTTGAAAGTTAGCTATGACAACTTAATTTGTTATTAGAAAATTATTCTTATTATGAAGATTCTTTTCTTGTCTCTCATAAGGAGACCAACTTGATTAAAATAAAGGATATAAATCTTGAGTTCTACATTATGATTTATGCATTCCAAAGACATATTTGAATAATTTAATTATTTAAAATTATAGTATTTTTTTAATTTTAAAAATATGCTTACTCAAGCATGAAAATGCATTGTGTTTTCAAAAAAAAAAAATGTATTTAAAATTTTATTTATGAAGTACCCTGAGTGGGCCCCACCCCAACTTTTGTTTCCTACATGCATGTCGACATAAGTGATGGTGTTATATAATAATAACTAGCCATTTTGGTGAGTGGGAATTATATTCCCCTTTGCATTCCAAGGTAAGGTCATGCACTTTCATTAAAAGAAGCAGTGGTGGTTGTTTGTTTGAAAACATTTTATTCATTTCGTGATTATCTTAATTAAATTGGCTTTTATATATTATATATACTATGTTATATAGTATGTAATATACATATAATTTAATATCTATGTTAATCACCATGTTTACTATTATTTTAAAAATTATTTTAAAATAGGTATATAAAATTTAATAAATTTATTAATTGAAAAAAATTTAATTATTAATTTATTTGTGACTGTCACTAATTGTATTAAAAAAAAAATTAATATATAATTTGAAGTACGATATGTATATATATTTAAATTAATAAGATTAATAAATGATGGCTAAAATATAACAAGTATTCTATAGTTTAAATTAAGTATGATTATTTATATAGTAATGTACAATTGAAATAATAAAGACAATTTTAAGTTAATGAACTAAATTTAAAAAATTATAATGAATGTCATTATTCTTAATGTATGAAGTCAACCATGAATTATATTTGTTGTGTATAAATGGAAACTCCATAAATATTAGAAAACTATTAGTTTTTTTTTTTTGAAAAGAAAAAATAAAAAAAATAAAATATCCTTTGAGGCAAATGAAGTTGATTAGAAATGAATAAATATACCAATTTAAGTAATATAATTCTCACTCTTCTCTAAAAATAATAATATTAAAATAAATTACCTATAAATGGGGGCATCCTAAATTAACTCCTATATTTGTCAACACAATCCATGAAATGGATAGAGTAGTTTTAAGGGGGGGGGAATTAATTTTAAAAAAAAAACACTCAAAGTAATCTTGTCATTTAATAGAAATAATAGAATGGTTATAAATAAATAAGTGTGTCATTTGATCGAGTAGTTATCTCAAAAAATATTTATATTATACTTTATTTTATAAAGCAAGCCTCACATATTTAAAGAAACAAATACATGAAAATATCATATGTTAGATATTCAATATATAAATATAATGCAATATAGTAGTTTCTTATAAAATATTGTCATTTCAAATACTATTATCAAGAATAAAAAAAATAACAAAAATGAATTTGATTATTATTTCTAAATCATGGTCCAACTAGATCAAGTTTGATTTATGTTTTTTCTTATTGAAAAAAAAAACTTTCAACTTAAATTATTAGGATCGGTAAATTAGGTTATAGTTTTATCAAATATCAAGATGAATAATGAATTGTTTTAAGAATAGTGTGTTAATACATTTACCATGGAATTGGATTGTATAACTAATGTAATTTTGATGAACATTAGAAAACTATGACCAATGTTATTTATGTTAAATCAAGTTTATCTAGAGTAATGAAGTAAAGGAACATGGATTAACCAATAAGAAAATTCTTAATTGACCTTAGTGATCGTAAGTTAGATAGTGGTAAATAAACCTAGATGATCAACCATAAACCTCAAGATAGTAAACTTTATTATTAAGGTTTAACAAAAAAAATGATTTGTAAGATTACTCAACATAGTATTTATCTAACATATAACAAACTTTGAATTTTCTTGTCAACATAGTAGTTCCATAAAAATAGAAATAAAAGTTGTATGTGAACACATTGAACAAAAATGGTAAAAAATTCATTAGTAAATTCCAATGAAGATTATCTTGAACTTAAACACGACCTCTTAAACATTCAACTCATACTACCAACTTCCACATTGAAAATTTTACTCAACATAGTAGTATCAACCCAAAGTCTACAACTATTTACCTTATCCCCTAATAGCGTTGGAAATATTTAAACTTCTTGACATTATAGGATTTAATTTAAGGCATATGTATGAGTAAGCGTGTCAATCCTAGTGGAATTAGTAACTCTAATTTCATATTGTATATAATGGTGAGTATTGGTCTTAAGGGTAAAACATAGGATTGGGAAATACATGTATTGATATGTAAATTATAGTTAGATGATGATGTTAGAAAATTATATGATATAGTGATGGTGTATATTATATTTATTTGGTAGTGATTCCCTAGTTTTCTACTTTATGAAGCACACACTGTGTTAAGAAGTAGAGTTCTCTTCCACTATGAGATTCATTGTTCAAAACAACACCTTAATTCATCTACTCATATGTTGTGGATGATGCCTATCAAGATAGGTATACTAGGGATAGGGTAGAGATTATTTTGGCCTTTCAGATTCAACATTGTAGATTCTTTAGTCCTCTTACACTATGTAGACCAATAATGATATTATTCATAGAGTAGGTGGAACCCCCAACTAAGTCACAAGGAGTCCTCCTTTTCCTCAACGACCTTGGTATGGTTGCATTGTGATCATGATGTAAATTATATAATCATTTTGATTTAGTGTATTTTCTTTTGTGTTACAAATTTTGTACATTTATTTCTCTTTCTTTGATGTCAACAATTTAATATGTGATGTTGGGCTACTTAGCCAAATTTCTTAATGTTGGTCATATCATGCCTCTAGGATGTGCCTTATTTTCTTGATTAAAAGTTTTCTAATGTGGAAACTATTGACTTTTATTTTATTTATACTTCTAAATTGGTTCTTTTATCTTCACTTTTAATTTCATTATGTGGCATTTTTTAATTTTTTTTTATTTTGCATATTATCCTGGCAAAGTAACTTGTGAATGGCCATACCAAAAGGGATTCCTGATGAATTAGGTTGGAAGAAGAGCATTAGGGTGTTAAGTTTAGTGGAGCTATATGTGCTCACCCTCTCTTATATTTTAGTAGGAATTCCTATCCTCTTTTGAATATTTGCAAGTAATGATCAAATCACCACATAAGATTAGTGTAGGATTATAGGTTAACCTAGAGTGTTATAGATATAGGACTTTTGTAAGTGATAATAGGTTTACCATGAGGAGTATGCCTTATATGTTTTTTGGGCGACTCCCAAGAGGTAGTCGAAGACAAGATGGGGAGGATGTAGGACCCCTCCTAGCTAGTACTTCTTTTTAAATATGTTTTTCTATGGTAATTTTCTATATAAGATAATATTAGATGTTTTATGCTTGAGGCACCTATGTATACATTGTGTTTATATATGTATATACTATAATTGATAAAAATAGAGTATTAGAATGAGACAAGGACCTATTAAACATGTGTTAATATTTATCAATTCAAGTGATCATTTGATGATGTTAGGAAACTATTTATTATTTATTTATGTATTTTAATTTGATGTTATTTATTCAGGTGATAATTTTGATGTTGAATCTTGAATTATGGTTAAGTTGATTTTGGTATGTCAATGTTTACATCAACCTTACACTACAAAATGTAATATTAATTGAAAGCAAGATGATTATTTAGACTACTCCTAAAAAATTAAAAAAACCTCATCACCCTACATTCTTTTATCATGAGATGGACTCCAACCAAGAAGGCAATCTATAGAATCAAAATCATTAAGGCATGGAGTATCAAGCAAAAAAATACATGCATTCATGAGAGAATGCAGTTCAAATGAGATCATAGTACCCTTATCTCTTTGATGAACTCCAAGAGATGTTCATGCCTTGGGAGGGGGAGGATATGAGGCCTCACCAAAACCCATCATAGCATAATTGTTTATATACATTTCAAATACTGTATATTTTGAGATCTTGTTATATGTTGGACTATTTTAGATTTCTATTTAGACTATTTGATACTATGGGACACTTTATTTTATAGTGATTATTTATGACATTAGAACTTATTGATGATGCTTGATGATTATTTACATTCATGTACTTGGTTGATGATTTTATCAATGTGTAGGAAATTATGTTTGAATGTAAATCTTAGATGGATTATGTATGTGACAATCATGACATGTTGTAAAATAGTCATATCATATTTAGTTCTGATTATGTTAGTACTATATATGGACAATAGCTTAGAAACATAAATATGTTATTTGAAATTTATTTCGTAAATATTTTATGTTTGATTAAGTTATGAATATAGATTTGATATAGGATTTATATATGCATATCATTTATTTATCTTGGACTATTGTTATGTAGTCTGAGTGTGCAGGAAATAACCATAGTAAAATGGAGAACCAAGGCTATACCTTTGTATTATCTAAGAATGCCAAGGTTAGATCTAATGAAGAAATCTTAACCTCATTATTAAGTATTTTACTTTGTAAATGTATTGAGAATGAGCATTTTATATTAAATTTTTTTTACGAAAATTGATTTGCCACTCGTAATGTTAAATGTATATTTTATAGTGTTACTTGACACTTGTGTTGTTATTTGTCACATTGAGATATTGGAAAAAGACACCCAACCTTACTCCCAACTAGTTAGAAATGTTTAAGTTTGTATGCCCTTGCATAGAAATATCTTATAAAGGCTTTTATTAGATTAAATTTGGATTTTAAGTTTAAGTTGACTTTAGAGGGCTTTATTAGAGTCCTAGGGTGTTCTTTTGGTAAAATTAAGTTACCTACATGTTAGTACTATATGTTAGGGCTTTAATTTTGACCTACTTTAGTTTAAATCACTTTTCTAACCCTTTTAGAATCCCATTTTTTAAGTATTCTGAAAATGGAAGAAATGTACCCAACTTCTCACCTTATCTTCAGTGAGTTGGAGTTCCAATCAAATAGGGAAACTTAGATGGAATAAAGGGGATTTTTCTATTTCATAGTGGAGAAAAAGGAGTTGAGTTTTTTTAATTAAAGAGGATCTTGAAAATAGGGGATTCACTCACCCACTTTCTAGTTTTAGAGAGTTTCAATTTTGGAGATTGGATCAAGGAAGGATATAGGGCTCTTCTCAAATCGATTCTTTTGCCATAGCTTGGAGAACGGTTGGAGCTTTTTCCATGTTTTAGAAGTTGTGTTGTATTATTTTTCTAAATAAAAGATGTGTAAATTTTTCTAGAGATGCATATGTGTGTTGATCATTGTCCCTGTTATATTGTTGGGTGTGGATGAATTTCTATTGCCTTATTTTTTAACTTTGATTTTGAGAGTATGATGATATGGGTGTGGAAGGACATCACTCACCCTTGGGAGGGAAGAAGTGGCCTTTGGGTGAAGGGGTTAGTTGGTATTATCCCCTAAGTGTAGAGTCTCTTTCCTAGAAGGAAGAGGGATAAGCATGCAGTATGAGATGTATGTGTTAGTGCATTTTTACGCACTTTGGGGTGATAAGGGGAGAAATTAAGTGAGAGTTGGCATTTATTTTGTATGCCTTGTGAAGGAAAATTTGGTTTTTATATATTTAGCTTCTCCTTAAGGTTTTTAGACACACATTTACCCACTCTATTGATTGCTCTGGTAACCTACTATGTAAGCTCAAAAAGGGTGTTAAATATTGTATCATGTATTGTTGATTTGTGTTTGTTCTAGATTGTTACCAGGTTGGTCTTGGTTCTCCAAGCTCAATGAGTGGTCTCATAGAGACCTAGGCTAGGAGGTGAGCTCTCCATGGTTTACAAGGTTGTTTTATATAGGTTTCTAAATGGATATGTGTTGAAGAAAATCTTGGAAGATTTTTGTTTTCTATTGGAGATTTGAAGATGATTTATTATGAACATTTTTTAAAGCTATGTATTGTAAAATATCAGAAGTAGATCTTCATGTAATTTTTGAATTGTTGTAAGGATTCAATTATGATTGTAATATTTGAAAGGACTTTTCAATACTATGAATATATTTTAGTTTAAATATTTCTTGAAAATGAGTAAAAGTATTTAAAAATTTGTAGAAAAATAATCTATTAATAATTTGATATGATTTCTTAAATTGGTTTCAAGAATTAAAATTGAATATTATATATGTGTCTATGCATGTGTGTCTTGTTCAAATTTTGACATGATAGCTTGTGCTAATGAGTGTAGACACCTAAATTTGGTTACACTGCTTTGGTAATCTAATTTAGCCATCTCTAAAAGCATCATTAATTAAATTCTTATTTAATTAATCCTTTGCCATCCCTACTTGATTAATTTAATTAATCATCTATAGTCCTAAATTGATAAATCAAATAATCTATTATTTATCAATTAAATCCTTTTCTCCTATCTAATTCCAAAAATCCCCATTTATTAAATAAATCTATTTGATAAATGAAATCCTCAAATTCAAAAACCCCTAACCTATCTCTAATCCTCCATTTAGCCTAATCCATCCCATCCACCCATACTAACCAAGCTTAGCCACTAACTCACCCACCCTCATTAATGCCATCCACTTGTACATCTCTAACATCCCTAATCTAATCCTAAACCCAAGCCTAATCCACCCCCTAATGTTGTCACATTCCTTAAACAAGTTTAAGACTTTCCTAATCCAAACCAAAGTCTCCCCTCAAAAAAACCAACCACTAAGTCATGAGTGCTCTTACAAAACATAAAATACTCTTACAAGCCCACTCATGACTCTTACACCCATCTTCCACACTCATTCCTCTTACATCCCTCTTACATACTCAACCCCACTCATCATGCCTTTAACCAACCCTTTACCCTACCCTCTCACACTCATCCTCCTTGTGACAAGTGTCACCTTCCCATTGGTGCTAAACAAGCACAATCCATGTGCTCTCCTTTGAGTACATCCTAGCCCTCCTTAAGCCTTCATCCATCCTTGCATCTAAGCCCTCCATCCCTCTACCCCTTAGCCTATAAATTGAATCCCATCCCAAGCCATTTCATCAACAATATTTGAGCTAAAGTTACCATGCTATTTTGAGAACCAAAGCCATCAATCTTACCCTTATAATGCCAAATTGAGAGCTCACAAAGCTACCAATTTGCCATTACCCATCTCCACTGAAGCAAGCTTTTGAGCATCTTGAGCATACATCCACAGCAAAAGGACACATCTACAGAATCAAGAAAGAATGGAGTGTTTTATCTTGTGAGGTTTGCACTTCTTGTTTGCTTTCTTTGTCTAAGCATATATGTGAATTTAGTTTTTGGTTTGTGAATGTTTACTTTATTTGTTAATGTTATTTTCATACTAAATCTTGTTCTACAATGAGTTCCATGAGATTAGGTAGGGGAACATATCAATGGATTAGTATGAGATCATATTCTTTGATCTTAGGCTATACTTATGATATAACCATGATATGGTGCTCCTTACTCAATATTTCATCTAATGTCTCAAGGATTTAGACCATTTTAAGCATTTTTACGCGTAGAAAAAACAACAAAAAAAGTTTAAAATTTTTTTTTCCATAGTTAAGCTCTCATTTTTGAAGATTTTGGCTAACTAACTAAATTGCTTTTTTTTTTTTTTCTTTTGTCTCATTGCAGGTTGGAGCACATATGGAACCACTAACCATGTTTCTTGTAGGTTTTCATGTTGCTAAAAAATGAACTTGAATGTTTAACCATTTGTATTTGAATGCATGTTGCTAAAAAAAAAAATGAACTTGAATGGTTAAACACATTTTCTACTGAATGAATGTTGTTCAAAACACACTCTTGAATGTCATGGATTAAAATCAACTTTCCTTGGAATGCATGCTTAAAACAAAAAATCTAATCTTGAATGCCAAGGATCAATTAACCATTGCAATATCAAACACTTCATTTGGAGCTTCTAAAATTGAACAAAACAAATCTCTTTTCCACATGCAATCTAGGTAAAGTTTGATTTTTGGACATTTAAGAAACTTTGTTAAGTTAAAATACAAATTTTAAAAATTCAATTTGAGTAGTTCCTTGGACTCACCTCTTTTCTAATCACCCATCAAATATTAACCATTGGTTGCAATCTCAGCACCATTTATGGGGATGGGTCTACTTGAAAAAGGTGTTAAATATTCCACAATCTAACTCACTCACTTGGTCTTTGAACGTTTGCTTTAACTTTATCAAAATTCTTAAATGGCCAAAACTCTAGATTAAATTGATCACACTTCAAGTTTGGGCACTAAAATTGAACAACAACTGACGTGGAGAGCCTCTGAGCACACGCTTGAAATCGAATCTCACACACTTTTGTTTTGGGCTTAAAAAAAACTCACACTCAATCTTGAATTCCTTAAAGAAAATTAATCGATACTTGACGTGGAGGGCCTCCGGGCATGCGAGTTTGCTTTTGTTGACCCTAACTCTTCTTATTGTTTGCATTCTTTGATCGATTTACTTTTGTTGGTGCTTCAAGTTGGAATTGAACATTGTCTCTTAAACATGAGTGCTTGCAAAGTCTAGATTAGCACACATAAGAGTCAGTTGGTAAAAGAACAAGCGTGTCTTTTAGCCCAAGGTCATCCAAGTCTTCTCTCCCCTTGTCATCTTTCGAGGCCATCTTGGGTGCATAAGATTAGGATCCAAAACCTTGTTTCTTTTTAGGAGGCCTGCTTGGGGATTTCATCACCCCTTGGATGACCTCAACTCCAGCGTTCCGGTGGAGTATAAGAATCGGGAGGTGAATTGAAAGACACCTCTCTTGGGATCAAGATTTTGTCATTCAGGCTAAGCCTCAAGGAACTTTATACCCTTGAGAAGTGAAATAGGAGAAGTGGGTTACCGCTCCTCTCAGCTATGTGACATCCTTTTGGTCTCATCTATGGATTTGAGCCTCACGTACCTTGCGTATATCGAGGACTCCCTAGCTAAACCAATTGTCAGCCTTATAGAAAACCATCTAGGATGTTAATGTGTTTTGAGTGACTGATCAAAACATTGGTAGAGCATACACACTCCTTGGTGCAAGTATCACATTCTGAGAACCACAAATTTCTATCTGGGTGTTCCTATCTATTGCTTGTTTTTATTTTACTTGTTGAATGAATGTTTGCCAAACTTGGTCAATCCTAGCTTAGGGCACACTTAGCGTAGTCACTGCCTATTTTGGAAGTTGAACAAGTTGAAGCAAAACAACTGAGATTTTTCCCAAAGCCAAGCAGATTCAAGAGTTTATGTCAGAACAACCCAAACCCAAACAAAAGTTTCACAAGGTCAAACTCAAGCCATCTCTAGCATACCAAGAACTTTCAGCCAAGAGAAAAGAAATAACACCAAGCCCACGAATTGCCAAACTCCACAAAGTAGAGGACAAAGCTACCAACAAAGCACTTCAAGAGGCCTGGTTAGAGTGTACCATCAAATTTAGCCAACATCCAGGAGTTAATCCTGCTTATGCCTTACCAACTAGGCATGATTTCTATGATTAGACACCCTTGTTTCTCCACATCTTCTTGGATAAGCTTCACTTTAGAGTCATCTTTGTAGAAAAGCCAGCCATCTTAGGTTATCCCCTTAAGCATTATTAGCTCATCCACCTCATTTAGAATCATACCATCTAGCCAGTAATCGAAAATCTGCACATCTAAGCTTTCAAAATTGTTGTCACCTTGCTAAAATTTTGCCATTCCTAAAACTTCCAAATCCACCAATCTCACCAAGGTTATCCCTTTGACAGAGCTTTGTCTATGGTAATCTAGCTTTGTCACTTGTTATCCCTCATCACCTTGAGCTAAAGGTTGGGATCCACAAGTGGTCAATCTTGTGTTCTTCCTAAAGGATCATCAGTCCATCCTTAAGTTGACACAATCACCACCAAGCTTACACATAGGAAAGCAGACCTTTTGTGCTTTGACAACATATCTTTGAAGTTAGAATCCCCAACCCAATCCTCCTTAGGTTTTTTCATATAGCTTTGCCTCAACCTAGGAAATCATTTGTATAGAAAAGCCTTCCCCCTTTTGCATCCATCAGCATTATTGCATCTCATCCCTAGGAGCATTTTTCATGCCACCCGTCACTCGCTTAGCCAAGAAGAAAGAAACAATGGAGCCCTATCATTTGGATTGAATAGCCTCACCCCCCTTGAGCACTCAGCCATCCTTCAGCCCAGAGCAAGCTATGCCATCACCTACTGACATTGAAGCTTTCATGAACCAACCAGGAAATGTAGTATTGGTAAACGCCATTATAGACAAAAAAAAAAAAGAGACAATCATGGCTAATTTTTGAAGGGACAATTTAGGAACCTTTGACTTTGGAAGACCCCCTCCATTATCAGATCCATCTCACCCATTGTTTGGGTAGCTGCCACCACCCATAGGCTCTTATGATCCAAATTATCCTCAATATATTCCAAAAGAAGAGCCTCCAGCCAATCCATATGACCCAACAGACCCAAACATACCATCATCCACCCAAGTTGAAATATCCATGCCGCAAGCCAACCCAGCCACCACCACTCCATCCTTGGTTCATACCTCTCCACTCCAAACCCCCTTTACTCAAAACACCTCACCGTTCACCCCCTTCACTATTGCTGCTGCTCCCACACCTAGCCTTCCAAATCCACCCATCTCCCAAATCAATGCTAGCATCTTTGGCCAACCTCAGCAATATACAACAAGGATGCCACCCATGGGGCCAAGTAATCAACCTTTCATCACCCCCAGCTTGTTCACCATAGCCCAAAGTACAATCCCATTATTTCCATTAAGTCTTGGGAGCTCAATACCACTAGCCACAAATCCACAAGCTATCAAAACCCACAAGCTACTGCCAATCTTCTACCAAGCTCCCAAGTGACCCCAGCTCTCACCACCACTCTACCAAGCTTCCAAATCTAGCCACAAAGCTATCAAACCCCATCAGTTCCATTCCCAAGCTTTCAATTCCCACCGCCTCCACCACCAACTAATCCATTACATCCAATTACCAACTACTTTTCAATGCCACTTCTAGGAGGTAATCCACCACCCCAGCGAACCACCAATTATTTGCAGATACCATCCCAAATGGGGGCACAACCCACATATATTGGTCAAACCCCACAAGCCCTCCGATCCTTGGCCTAAGCCTCACAACCATCTTATACCTTACCTCCACAAAGCAATCCATTTATCCCATAGCCAGCTTATGTTCCTCAATCCCAACCTCAAATCCCATATCAACAGCAAGCCTCGCAGCACATGCAGCAATATGCGCCACCTCCCCCTCAACAACTCGTCATCCACCATGTAGCTGCACAAACAATGTAAAATCCCTATCAGCAAATCCCTCACAGCCATCCATATTCAGTGGCCCCATCCAGCACATACCTACCTCAAGGCACTCCTACATTGGGGGCACCCCAACCATCACCTATCAATTCAGAGTGGGAGCAAATGAAGACAGCTCTGAAAGCCATCCAAGAAGGGAATGATCCAAAGATATTCAAGTTTGAGAATGTGTGTCCTTACCCATTTGATAGAGCCATTACCACGACACCATTTCCCAAACACTTTGAGGTACCTAAATTTGACAAATTCAGAGGAAAAGGAGACCCTGTCACACATATCAAAGAATTTTACATGCATTACCAGGACGTGGCATACAATGATGTCTTCCTCTTGCGCCTTTTTCCCAAAAGCTTGGTTGGACCAGCTCTTGAATGGTTTTATAGAATCCCCTATGGCACAATTAAAAACTTTGCTGAATTATCTAAGGCATTTGTAGCCCAATATGCCCATCTTGTTGAAACAAAGCTATCAATAGTTGATCTTGTCCACACCAAGCAAAAAGTTGGAGAAAGCCTTACCGAATACCTGCAAAGATGGCAAACCCTTACCACCCGCATATCCCGCACCTTGCCAGAACGCCATGTGGTGAAAATGTTTATTGATAATGCACATCCCAGCTTGGCTCACCACATGACCATGAACTGTTTGCAGACCTATAAGGATATCAAAGAGAAAGGAATGATCCTTGAGCAAGGACTCATCAAAGATGGTGTGGTAAAGATTTACAAAGAGGCCAACCAAAATCAATCACATTCCAATGACAAGTCTAGGTATTGGAACAAAAACAAGCATGTTGCAACAGATGTGGTTACTGACACCAGACATGTGAATATCGTTGGTCCTTCTCAAAACCAGTCTAACCCACCATATCAAACAAACAACCAACAAGCTATCAATTACCAACAACGAAATAACCAAAGCTATCAAAACCACAATACAAGACCCAACTTTCAAGGGTCTAACAATCAAGCTAATGCCATCAATGTAGCTGCAGGGAAAAAGCCTAGATTCCAACTTGCACCTAGAAACTATACACCCCTTGGTGAGCCATTGGATGTTATTTTTGAGAAATTGGCTAAGGAAAACCTCCTCAAATTTCCTCCTACCCAAAAAATTGATCCAAGCCAATCCAAAGCTGCATGGTACAAGGACAATGAGTATTGCAAGTTCCATAGGGTAAACGGTCACACCACCCTCAGATGCATGAAACTGAAAGACTATGTGCAAGACCTCATTGATCGGAAGGAAATCACTGTTGGTTCCCAAATCTCTCCCAATGCAGGCTTATAGATTTATCAAAATGCTTTTCCTCCACACAACAACCAAAATCCTGGAAAAGCACCTATCCAAAACAACACCAACAACCGCTAGCCAAACCAACAGCATGGGAAGAAAAATGACCACACTTCATCCTATATAGACTATGGTAGCCTTATAGGTTGTATATCTGAGAAAGAGCCTTTTTTCAATGTTATCAATATCTGAGGACCAGACAATGAGTGTGCAGTCACCACTCGAAGAGCGTGATTTAACATCGCAGGCCCACCAATTTCATCAACACCATCAGCTCCATCAAAAAGCCAGTACAATATCTTGGAACACCTTGGGAACATGCTAGCCCAAATATCCATTTTAGACCTTCTCCGCACTAGTCCTGTGTACAAAGACATCCTTGAAAGTGCTCTCATAGAATCCCGTGTCCCTTCTAATATCAATGCTACTAATTTTCGTAATCTTGTTGGACACCTTTCATCCTCATGTGCCCTATCTTTCAAACCCATCGACATACCCGCGGTTGAGCCAGATCACACCCTTCCACTTCACATAGCCATCATGGTATCCAATTTTGTTGTAAAAAGAGTAATGATAGATAATGGATCAGCCTTGAACATTTGCACCCTAAAATTCATAAAACAAGCTGGGTATACTGAGGCAGATATGATCAATGAGGTTATCACCATCAAAGCTTATGACAACTTGGAAAGGACCACAGAAGGGACTATTTTGCTACCAATCAAGGTTGGGCTAGTCATCCAAGAGATAGCTTGCCATGTTGTTGATCTAAACCTACCATTTAACATCCTCCTCGGTCACCCATGGATTCATGCTATGAAGGCTGTTCCATCCACCTACCATCAGTGCATCAAATTTCTGCATCAGGGCACTAAGGTAACCATCCATGCCGATCCAGAACCCTTTGCTTACTGCAATGCGGTTGAAGCTTCATATACAAACCATTTCCCTGGAATAGACATCGGCACATCCATCGCCAGCTCATCCCACACTTGTAATGATGCAAAAACCATCCTCGCCTCCACCCTATCTACCATAAAGATCAACAACAAAGGTTGTGGAGAATATAGTCTGTCAGATGCATTTGCTGTCGGAGCAATCCCACTTGATCCACATACCCATGGACAACCGACATATCACAAAGCTAGGGAGATTCCACCTCCTCAATACAAACAGTTTGGCCCAACCACCTTTGTGTCCTCAAAAACCCCTCTTCATGAAGAGCTCACTCCAGATATCAACAATTGGTTACATAAGGATGCACCTCCAAAAAATCAAGCATGCCTTGATCACTTCAGCCAAAAGTATCCCCAGTAACATAAGCTCATCACTAAAAAATGGAACTATCAAGGAGTTGGACTAGGACCTGAAGAAAGAGGCATGCAATGTCCCATCGAAGCACATAATTGGGAAACGAATTCAGGAATTGGCTTTGGCATACCCACAACTGGGGGCACCAATGAGAACGGTCACGCTTTTTCAAACATCCACCGTGACCTTGTTGAAATCGAAGAAATTCCTGAGGAAGTTGAAAAGAGAGCCTACGATGATATCCCAGACCAAATCTTCCTAGGAGACTCTATTCTCTGAGAACTATCCATCCATCTCATTGATCTACCACTTGCTCATCCACAACTCATAGATTGGGACCAACCAAGTGTCATACATATTGATGAGTTCACATCAGAGGAAGTGCTTCTAAGATTCATGGGAGCCGAAACTCCTCATAAGAAGACAAAGCCAGATTCTGCCTACATCTACAAGCTAGATCCCAAGGGGTATTTTGGAGAAAATCCCCAACCTAGTTTCGATACACCCAAAACTGGAACTAAGGTAAATCTGGGACTAGCTAAGGCAGCGAAGAGAACCCCTCAGCAAGAAAATCTAGAGCCACAAGCAGAACATGAGGATTTAGTATTGCCTCCTCAAGATAATCGACCAGAGGTGTCTTCTATTCTAATAGAGGATACTAGAGAAGTCAACATTGGTTCTTCAGAGATCCCTAGAATTGTTCACATTGCTGCATCCCTATCACAAGACCAAGCTGACCTCCTCTTTGAGGTTTTACGAGAGAACATTGGCCAATTTGCATGGTCATATCAAGACATGCCAGGACTTGATCCAAAGCTTGTAGTTCATCATCTTGCAGTCGATCCAAAGATCAAGCCCGTAAGACAAAAGCTTAGAAAAATGTACCCCAAGGTGGCCTTACTAGTCAAAGCTAAACTAGAAAGAATGTTAGCTGCTAAGGTTATCCGACCTATCAACTACTCAGAATGGATCTCCAACATGGTCCCTGTCACTAAGCCTTTCGGTGACATCAGAATCTGCACTGATTTTAGAGATCTTAACAAAGCTTGTCCAAAGGATGATTTTCCCTTGCCCAACATAGATATGATTGTAGATCTTATAGCTAGACATGAAATTCTGTCCCTTATGGATGGATTTTCTGGGTATAATCAGATCAAGATTGTAGAAGAGGACCAGCATAAGATAACATTCACTACCCCTTGGGGAACCTTTTGCTACACCATGATGCCTTTTGGCCTAAAGAATGCTGGGGCTACCTATCAAAGAGCTATGACAACCATTTTTCATGATCTTATCCATAGCATTTTGGAGGATTATGTGGATGATATCCTAGTCAAATCTCACACCTTCATGGATCATCTTGCTGACCTGGAGAAAGTCTTTGATAGGTTGGCCCAATATCATCTCATGCTAAATCCCAAGAAGTGTGTCTTTGGGGTCACATCTAGCAAGCTTCTAGGCTTCATAGTTTCTAAACGAGGTATAGAGATTGACCCCAAAAAGGTCAAGGCTATCTTAAACATGCCTCCTCCCTAGACACTGCAACAGCTTCGCTCTCTTCAGGGAAAACTTCAATCTGTCTGGCGCTTCATCTCCCAACTTGCAGATAAGTGTACACTATTTTCACACTTGCTAAAGAAGAATGAGAACTTCAAGTGGGATCTTTTATGTCAGCGCAGCTTCGATCAGCTCAAGCAATATCTCACCAATCCCCCTATCTTGGTTCCACTAGTTCCTGGTTGTCCCTTGATCTTGTATATATCAGCAACACCTACTACTCTAGGGGCACTTCTAGCACAACATGATGATTATAGCAGAGAGAGAGCCATCTACTATATTAGTAGAACCCTAGTTGGTTATGAACTCAATTACACTCCTATGGAAAAAGCTTGTTTGGCAGTTGTTTTCTCAACTCAAAAGCTTCGCCACTACATGCTAATTCATACCATCCAACTAGTCTCCAAGATTGACCCTCTCAAGTATATGCTCTCCAGAACAGCACTTACAGGTCATTTGGCCAAATGGGTTATGCTACTAAGTGAGTTTTACATCCAGTATGTGGACAGAAAGGCAATCAAAGGGCAAGATATAGCAGATCACCTAGCTGATGCACCTCTAGTAGATGCATATCCTTTGCTCACAGAATTTCCAGATGAGCATATCTGCCTAATTGAAGAACAGCCCCCATGGAAGCTTTATTTTGATGGCTCATACACCTCTCATGGATCAGGGGCAGGAATATTATTAGTTACACCTCAAGGAGATTACATTCCAAAAGCCTTCAAGCTACAATTCCCTTGCACCAACAATATAGCAGAATATGAAGCTCTTGTAGCAGGATTAAAGATAGCTGCAGAATGGAATATCACTAAGTTAGAAATCTTTGGCGATTCCCAGCTGGTCATCAAACAAGTCTTAAATGAATATCAAACCAAAGATGAAAAGCTATTACCCTACAAAGAGCTAGTTGATCAGCTGACCCAGTATTTTACAAAGCTTCAGTTTACACAAGTGCCTCGAATGCAGAATAAGGCAGCAGATGCCATGGCCACTATCGGCTCGCTCTTGGAAATTCCCCAAGATGCTACGTAGTATGAATTTTTAGTTGAGCAGCTCCTCACACCCGCTTATGTGAATGAGGATTCAAACCGTGTTTGTATCTTGGTTGGTCCCCAATCCCCTTGGTACCATGAAATTCACACTTACCTTAATGATGGTATCATATCCCCTCACCTCACACGCACCCAATGCCAGAAAATTATTCGAAAATCATCCCGCTATGTTATCATAGCCAATACCCTATATCGTCGGGGTTATCACGATACTCTCTCTCGATGTTTAGATGAAAATGAGATCGTGATGGCATTAAAAGAAGTACATTCCGGACTTTGCAGTGCCCACACGAGTGGTATTGTCCTAGCACGAAAAATCCTTAGAGCAGGCTACTATTGGCCTACCATTGAAGAAGACTCTTGTAACTTTGTCAGAAAGTGTCTCCCATGTCAATAGCATCCAAATCTTGTGCATGCTCCAGCACAAGATCTACAGCCTATTGCACCACCTTGGCCTTTTGCTTGTTGGGGCCTTGATCTAGTTGGAACTATCACACCTCTCTCATCTGATGGACATAAATGGATAATAACAACTACAAACTATTTCACTAAGTGGGTGGAAGCAGTCCCCCTAGTCTCAGCTACAGGAGTTCAAGTCTCCAAGTTCATCTTATACCACATTGTTTGCCGCTTCGGCATCCCATCCACCATCTTCACTGACCACGGAGGTAATTTTGAAAATCTCAGCATGGAAGAATTATGCACTTCCCTCTGCATCCATCACCACTTTTCTAGCCCATATTTCCCACAAGGTAACGGCCAGGCAGAAGCAACTAATAAAACCCTCCTCAAAATCCTAAAGAAAGTTGTCAATGATTCCGGCCGTGATTGGCACCTTCAAATAAATCCAGCTCTATGGGCCTATCGAACTTCCTTCCATACATCCACAGGCACAACTCCATACTCCCTAGTCTATGGTGCCGAAGTGGTATTACCTATAGAAGTTGAACTTCCCTCACTACGCATATCTTTGCGAGGGCAAATCTCAGATGAAGAATACAGAGTAGCTCAACTCACCCAGCTAGATCTCTTAGACGAGAAGAGACAACAAGCCTATGACCATCTCACAGTCTATCAAACTCATCTCAAAAGGAATTTCAACAAGAAGGTGCTCCCACGACACTTTCAGCCAGGTGACATGGTCCTCAAAGAAAATATGAAAGTCCAAGCAGATCGAGAAAAGAAAGGCATGTTTGAACCTACATGGGTTGGTCCCTATGTGGTTACTGCCTCCTTTGGCTCCGGAGCCTATCAATTATCTACACCAGAAGGAGAACTCTTGAATGATCCCACTAACATCATTCATCTCAAGAAGTTCTATGCTTGAAGATCCTTGGTATACCCAGCTTTTGAAAAAAATACAAAAAAAAAAATAGTAAAGAGAAATAAGCGTCCAATGGTGAAAACTTGGCAATTCAAGCACCTTGGATAGGTACCTTGGTGAAAACCTGGTAATTCAGGCACCTTGTGTGCTAAAGACTAATCCATTATCTATCACTATCCTATCCCTCATCCATCCACCCACCATCCCATAAAACACCTGCTTGTTCCCTTGGTGTTCCAATCAAATATCCAAAATCTGATGGAGCTTGTCAAATACCTCTTGTACAGCTTGTAAATCTTGTACCAAAGCTTGTATTATACCTTGTAAATCTTGTACCATACCTTGTATATATCCAAATCTTTTCCAAAGCTTGTACCATATTCCAGCTTGTAAATAATCTTGTATCCTAGCCTGTATCCTATCACATGCACACACAGAATCCCATTTTCCTTAAGCTTTTCACAAACCATCTACCTATCCACCTATCAACTATTATAGACATCCCATCCTTCACAAACATTTCCATCTCACAAAAAACCAAAACATGAACAAACTTGTACATTTGTAACATATCTTGGTCTGTCAGCTTGTACATCCTCTTTAGCTTAGTATCATTGTATCTATCCAGCTTTTGTGTTAGTTCATCTTTGGTCAACATCTTGCACACATCGCACACTTTGGTTAGATATTCCAATGCATCCTTTAGCTAGATCTCCTGTCACCAAAGTGTTATCCTTCTTAGTTCAGCTTGCTAGACGCATCACTCATCCAGATCCATCAGCTTAGGTGCTCTCTGATAGATCCTTGCAGGATATAGCTTTCCTCATGTCTGATCTTGGTCTGTTAGTACCTCGTCCTACCCATCTCATTGGCAAACAGTTCTCTTTTGGATTTTTGCTTTAATTTGATTTGGGATCTTCCCTTTTGGGTCTTGAAATATCTTTTCCAAGCAATCTCCTTGTTCCCTCCTCAAGGTTGCCATGATCTTCCATATCATGGTATGCTGCGAATGGGGCAATTAGAGCATAAGGTCTTGATCAGGTCTTTTGCTTGTTTTCTTTTCCTGCTTGTGGGTTACCTAGATTCGTTTCCACGCTGCTTCCTCTGGGATTCATGTGTGATACTGGGGCAATCCTTGTGTGTTTTTTTTGAGTCATTTCGTCAGTCCTCTGGACAGTTGGTAAAAAGGCCTTGATTTTCTTGGTAACCCTGGCAATTAAACAATAGTCCTATAGCAAATCTAGTGCTCAACTACATGGTGGTACTTCTCTTTGAAGTATCCCCCCGCTCAAAAAGCTTCAATGGATTCCCTTCATCTCCATTATCCCCCATCCATATCCAACACCTATCCCAGCTTATGCATCAGTATCTCTTTGAATCACTCCTCACGCTTAGCTTTAGGGATCCACAATCATAGTCTTAGGGATCCACCAATCAAATCAATCCACCAAGCCTCATCTTTCGAGATCCACAATCCTAGTCCTAGGGATCTCCGAAACCCATCTTTCACCAATCTGACTCTTTGAAATCCTGTTGCATCAGCTTTATCATTCCATCATCCATCTCCCTACCATGGATTCCTTTTATAGTGCTCCGCTCCTCCATCTCCCCCCCCAATCCTGGAAAGTCTTAAGCTTGCTTTACTTTTGTGCCTCTGATTTTCCTTTATCATTCTCTCATAGTGAGAGTTTGAGCTAATTCAGCCCCTTCTCTTTGCCAACCGGTGTCTTAGCTCATCTCAATTTCTTGTACTTTTCAAGAAGTTTTCGAGCCTCATTTCTCTCCCTGCCGCCTTCTTGAGGGGGCATCATCTAAGTCTAGTCTCTCCTCTTCTTATCTGAGACTGGGGCAACCTTGTTGCTAAAACATCTTCCTCATGTCGTCTTCATTCGAACTTCTTTGAAATAGTGTTGTCTCAACACTATGTCAAAGAGGAGCAAAATGTAGACACCTAAATTTGATTACACTGCTTTGGTAATCTAATTTAGCCATCTCTAAAGGCATCATTAATTAAATTCTTATTTAATTAATTCTTTTCCATCCCTAGTTGATTAATTTAATTAATCATCTATAGTCCTAAATTGATAAATCAAATAATCTATTATTTATCAATTAAATCCTTTTCTCCTATCTAATTCCAAAAATCCCCATTTATTAAATAAATCTATTTGATAAATGAAATCCTCAAATTCAAAAACCCCTAACCTATCTCTAATCCTCCATTTAGCCTAATCCACCCCATCCACCCATACTAACCAAGCTTAGCCACTAACTCACCCACCCTCATTAATGTCATCCACTTGCACATCTCTAACATCCCTAATCTAATCCTAAACCCAAGCCTAATCCACCCCCTAATGTTGTCACATTCCTTAAACAAGTTTAAGACTTTCCTAATCCAAACCAAAGTCTCCCCTCAAAAAAATGAACCACTAAGTCATGAGTTCTCTTACAAAACATAAAAGACTCTTACAAGCCCACTCATGACTCTTACACCCATCTTCCACACTCTTCCCTCTTCCACACTCATTCCTCTTACATCCCTCTTACATACTCGACCCCACTCATCATGCCTTTAACCAACCCTTTACCCTACCCTCTCACACTCATCCTCCTTGTGACAGGTGTCACCTTCCCATTGGTGCTAAACAAGCACAATCCATGTGCTCTCCTTTGAGTGCATCCTAGCCCTCCTTAAGCCTTCATCCATCCTTGCATCTAAGCCCTCCATCCCTCTACCCCTTAGCCTATAAATTGAATCCCATCCCAAGCCATTTCATCAACAATATTTGAGCTAAAGTTACCATGCTATTTTGAGAACCAAAGCCATCAATCTTACCCTTATAATGCCAAATTGAGAGCTCACAAAGCTACCAATTTTCCATTACCCATCTCCATTGAAGCAAGCTTTTGAGCATCTTGAGCATACATCCACAGCAAAAGGACACATCTATAGAATCAAGAAAGCATGGAGTGTTTTATCTTGTGAGGTTTGCACTTCTTGTTTGCTTTCTTTGTCTAAGCATATATGTGAATTTAGTTTTTGGTTTGTGAATGTTTACTTTATTTGTTAATGTTCTTTTCATACTAAATCTTGTTCTACAATGAGTTCCATGAGATTAGGTAGGGGAACATATCAATGGATTAGTATGAGATCATATTCTTTGATCTTAGGCTATACTTATGATATAACCATGATATGGTGCTCCTTACTCAATATTTCATCTAATGTCTCAAGGACTCCATCATTGGAGATGTTCAAATGCATCAACCTCGGAAAATTTCTGTTTTTATTGAGAGATCAAGGACAAAAAAAATAAATTTGGCTAAGGGGTTCAGTGGAAAATCATGTTCTCACAACCATATGCACAGACTTCAAGGGAGGATGCACAGGTTCCTTAGTCCTCAATAAAAGGCCAAACTCAATCAACACCCTCTCAAGGTGGTCATCATCAAAAAAATAAAAAAAGGGTATTGGACTAAGGGGGGACAATATACCAATGACTTGGGAAAGAAAGGGTATGACACGAACCATGGCTAGAAGTGTTAGCAAGACCACTCTTCTCAGAGTAGTCAATAGAATTCTAGCAAGGGTAGTGTACCATATTCTAGTACTACCTAGGGTGGGTGTGGACCTGGTCATAGCTTTGCAGGAGAATAGTTTTCTTGTGGCCAGATCAACCATAGAGCAGTAGAATATACTATTAAGACATCTTCGAGACCTAGTAGAGGTGCAGCTAGATCAAAGCCTACTATGGAAGATACAACTAGAAGCCATTGAGTTTTTATGGTGGTTGGTAATCATCAAGCTAAGCACCAAAGTACCATAGTCAAGGCTACATGTACATTATATGGTATTTCATCTTCAAAATTATTTGACTCAGGTGCTTCAAAAAAATTTATTTTGCCATCTCTTATTCAATGATGTGGTCTAGTGGTAGTACGTTAGATCAATCCAAAGTGGTTGTGGACTCCTTGGCCAATGGTTTTAGATTCAACTTGGGTACCTTTACCACCACAATGGATCTTTGCATCCTAGCTCTAGGATCATATGGTATTGTGTTGGGTATGGATTGGCTAGTCATCCATCAAGAGAATATAGAATTCTAGTGTAAGTTGGTGATTTGTATTGATGTCATAGGTGGGTAGGTAGAGCTTTTAGGGGTCTAGAGACTAGTCTCACTTTAGATGATCTCAGCTAAACAGCTGAAGTGGAGTATGTGGAAGGGATGTCATATGCTTGTTGTCTCTATTAGTGATCTTAAGGAGGCCGAGAACCATACAATAATACTTGATGATCACCCACTCCTTCCTAAGTATGTAAATGTTTTTTTGGATGAGATATGTAGATTGCAATTGTAGCATGGCATTGATTTCTAAATTGATCTCATACTAGGAGCAAAGCCAATTTTACGAGCTCCTTACTACATGACTACTTAGGAGTTGAGTGAACTTAGATTCTATTTGGAGGAATTATTGGTCAAGAGCCATATTCATCCTAGTGTATCCCTGTGGGGTGCACCCGTCATCTTCATGAAGAAGAAATATGGATTATTGTATTTGTGCATTGACTGCTGGTAGTTGAATAACGTGATGGTGAAGAACTGGTATCCTTTGCTAAGAATAGATGACTTGTTCAATCAGATGAAGGGAGGATGAGTGTTCTCAAAGATTTATCTTAAGTTAGGAGACCATCAACTTCATATCCATGAGGCTAACATTCATTAGATAGCTTTTCATACATGTTATGGGCATTACGAGTTCATGGTTGTACCCTTTGGGTTAACTAATGCACCATTAGTTTTCATGAGTTTGATGAATGGAGTTATTTTCATGTACCTCTAATCAGCATGTCCTTATATTCTTGGATGACATATTGATATATTCTAAGACTGTAGAGGAACATGAGGTCCATTTATGCCAAGTGTTGCAGTGCTTGTGAGACCATCATTTATATGGAAACTTGGGTAAATGTGGGTTCTTCCAGTTGTAGGTGAAGTATTTGGGGGCATATCATCACTAGTTCAATGGTATTATGGTAGATTTAGAGAAAATATGAGCTATCATGGATTGGCTAGTACCCATGAATGTTTCTAAGGTTTGTAGTTTGTTGAAATTGGCAGGTTATTACTATCACTTCATGAAGGATTTCTCATTTTTTTCTCATCCCATCACTTGTCTTAAGTGAAAAGGGAAGAATTATGTTCAGTGAAACTAGTGTGAGGTAGCATTATTGCTCTTAAGGAGTGTTTGACTAGTGCACCAATCCTTGTAGTGCCTAATTCTATAAGCAATTATGGTTTACATAGATCTTCATTGGAAGGTGTGGGTGCAGTGTTGATGTAGGATGGTCATGTGATTACACATGAGTCTAGAAAACTCAACGACCATGAGCTTAACTACCCCACTCATGATTTGGAACTTGTGGTTGTAGTGCATGCACTTGTACATTGGAGACATTTCCTTTTAGGACATAGCTTCTAGTTGCATATAGATCATAGGAGCTTGTAGTATATCTTTACTCAGCCAAACTTGAATCATAGATGCCTTGAACAAGAGGTAGCATGAGATATTAGTTTTTTCATTGGGAGTGAATATGTGAGGCTATATCTTGGGGCTTTTCCTAGTGACACTTGGTATGAGGAAGTGAGGGTGGAGATTGAGTCTAGACGTACCCTTGAGTGGAGGTTTTTAGGTTATTTTCTTGAGTATGATGGACTATTGCAATACTTGGGGTGTATCTATGTACCAGTATCTAGTAATCTTTGTACCTTGATTTTTCCAAACGCACATTACACACCATATTCTGCACATCTTAGCATCAAGAAAATGCATTGTAATCTTGAATAGTTGTACTTTTGGGAAAGGATGAGGTGTGATGTTGTTGATTTTGTTGCTAGATGTCTTGAGTGCTAAAGAGTGAAGGAAAAGCATTAGCATTTGGTAGGTCTTTTGCAGTCACATGCAATTCTAGAGTGGAAATGGGGTACCATATCTATTGATATTTATCACATGATTTCCTATGTCATCATGATGGAATGATTGTATCTTGATGAAAGAGGACAAGTTGTCCAAGATAGCACATTTTTCATCCATGAGAACGTCCTACACAACTTCTTTTGTAGTGCTTGCTTTTTTGGAAGATATTGTTTGATTTCATGGGATTCCTCATTGGATTCTTTCAGATAGAAAACTAGTGTTTACTTTAGCATTGTGGATATCTCTCCAACATGCTTTTGGCACGTAGCTCAATTTTAGTTTGGTTTATTACACAGAGATTGATGGTTAGATGGAGAGCACGAACCAAGTTCTAGAAGATACGATTTGCATGTATGTGATGAATAGGTAGGTGAAGTGGGAGGATTATTTATACCTTGTTGAATTTTCATATAGAAATAGGTATCATAGTTTTCTTGGCATGTCACATTTCAGGCCTTGTGCAGTAGACTGTTCCATACCCATTTGAGTTGGGATCACTTGGAGGATCAAGTACTTCTAGGTCCAAAGATACTTCATGATATGGAGTAGTAGGTTGTTTGCATTAGAGAGAATTTGATTATTGTTTAGGATAGGTAGAAGAAGTATGCAGATGCCCATAGGTTGGATCATCACTTTTCTATTGGTGACAGGGTGTTTTTGAGAGTGTGTCTAAGGAAGAGGCCCATTTGTTATGGGAAAGGCTCTAATTCAGTGCTACATTTTGCTAGACCATTTGAGATCCTTGAGAGGATCGATCTTATTGCTTATCGACTAACATTTCCACCTAGCCTATTATGTATCCATGATGTTTTCTATGTTTGTATTTTGAGGCAGTAAATTCTCAATGTGACCTATGTTCTTATTGGGATTCTTTGCTGGTAGAAGACAAGCATCTTTCTTTGGAGCCTATTTGTATCCTTTAGCAGCAGAGGTAGACTTTGAGAGGTCATGACATAGAGAATGCAAAGGTCTAGTGGGACCTGAGTGATGAGACTTCTGCTACTTGGTAAGATGCTACATGATTGAGAGATTTGTACCCCTATCCTTTTGCCGGCTTCCAAGATTAAGACTATACCTAGTGGGGGAGGATGTAGTGCCTCTCATGTTTGCAATTTGTACCTTATGATATTTTGATTTAAGAAATAATTGTTACTCATGTTATTTATACATTTCAATTGACCTGATGGTTAGATGTTATAATTTGATTTCTAGTATCATAGATGTTAGATTACTATGATGTTCAATTGATCATATTTGCATGATGATGCCTTTTTGAGATGATAGTATGTTTTATGATGATATTCGATTATCTAGTATTTGTACATATCCTTCGATTATGTTTATATGTTGGATTTAATGCTATGATGTTTACTTCATTTTTCTTTATGATGCTTTATGTGAAGGTGAGTGATATAAATAGATTATTTAAGTGTAATTAAATAAATGGTTAAATTAGGATAGTTAATGCATTTATTATTTCATCTATGTAATTATATGCAATTACACAAATCATGTGCTTTAGTGTGCAAGATTTAAATCCTTGGCAATGACACATGGAGTTAGTGATTCAATTGTTCATATCTAGCCAATGTCATTCATATATGGCCAATGTATCCTATTTAATTGTTTAAATTAAAACCTTCTAGTGATTTATTAAATTTGGACTCATTTGCATTATGTGATTAGACCTATGAACATATCTGTGCATTTAGAGGTTCACATTTTTTGTGAAAGTTATTAAGAAATTATGTAATTTTGGTTTAAGTGATTTTGGGCGTTATTTAATTTAATTTATTTCTCAGCAAATTTGTCATAGTTGAATTCCAATTACTTGGAATAGCATGTTTTCATTTGGGTAGAATTAGGGTTTAACTGGGTGACCTAGCTATTTATCCTAATTGGTTATTAACTCAAAAAATGAATAAGTATCTAAAAAGGAAAATTATTCCTCACTTCTTCCTTTCTGAAATGAGAAAATTAAGAGCTTTTTTTGAATCCTCTTCTAGAGGATTGCATTTATGTTCATTGTAGGAGCTAGGAGCATGGGATCTTCATGAGATCGATCTCATTGGATCTAGCTCAGAGAGACCTTGGATTGTCATGAATTTTTGGAAACTTCCACTGAATATTTATTTTATTGTGTTGATTCTCATTTTTCCCTTTTGGCTATCAAGTAGGACTCTTTCATTTCTATGTCTCAGCTCAGTTTCTACTTCCATTTCTGGTAGCTATATATTAAGAGTTTTTGAACTAATATTCCCCTCTATTTCTAATTGTTGGTTCTACCTAGATGGTCGGGTATGAATATTTCCCTAATTTTTGGGTTGGGGGTTTGGGGTTTTGCACTATTATGTTGGTCATTTTTACATACGAGGTTCAAACCCAAATTTTATTGTATTTTGGTGTCTTATTCATCATTGGGGTGAATGGGTTTTATTTTTGTTGATTTTCATCAACATTAAGTTTTTGAGGTATTCACCTTAATTTGCATGCTACCTAGCTTTCTTGATTTTTTTGGCATGATGTTGGTCATGGACTAGGATTATCCAAAGGATGTTAGTCTGATCACTATTTCACTTTTATCTTGCATTGGGATGCATGTCATATCTATACTCTTGAGCTCGTATTTGGTTGAGTAGTATTTTTCCTTGCGTTCTCATCCATCCTTTGTTTTATGATCTTTGTGATGGTGGTGTGCCATACACGAGGCCATTTGTACTTGCATTTGTCAAGTGACTTGTAAGGTCCAAATTCTTGATTATTTTTGGTGGAGTTATGTGTTGAGCTATCATTTTGCATGATGCTTAATGACAAGAATCCTTTGAACTCCTCTCTTGAAAAGCTAATCTAGGATCAACTCCAAGGTTTTGGGTGATCTTGTGACCTACTAGAATCTACTCAGTTGAAGATAAATGTATTTCTTCACAAGGAGGCCTTTGCTGGTTTGAACAATTTAGATAAGATGTAGATTTTGCTTGCTATTTCAAAAGAATAAAACACAAAAAGAAATATTTTTTTTTTTTATGATGAATGCAATCTAAAAATGTAGCTATATGAATTCCTAATTCAACCAAGAGGTTAATAAAGAAAATAATGAAGATTGGGTAACAAAAAGTTTAAGAAAATAACATGAAAGTAAAATCCTAACAAACATAAGCCATAGAAACAACTTGTCTGCAAGTAAAGCCTTTGAAAAGATTGATGGGTAACCAATGAAAATAGGGGCAACATTTCCTTAATTCCATTGATGCAATCATCAATGGGAATTCAATAACAATAAGATGTTTCACTTTTCATCAAATTTCAAGGCCACAAAAAGTGTGCTCATGTGAGATGAAAAGATATGTAGGAAAAATATGTTAATCTCTTCTCAAATTAAGTGCATCAGTAGAATTTGTAGACCCATAGAAAACACTAGAATTAAAAGATCAAAAAACCAAAACAATGAAATAAAACTATTGGATCAATTACACTTCATAAACATGCATTCACAAAATATAACACACTTAAGCAAGAATCACTATACTCCAAATGTTAGCACCAAAAGCGTATATTATTGCATCAAAATAACGGCAACCTAGAATACATATTATATTCCTAAATTTATAGGAAATCATCTCCTCAATTTGTGTTGAGAGTGAGAGATCTCTTTATGCAAATATATGCTTCTAAACTAATAAAACAAATCTATTTATGTACAAACTAACTCTCTAACAAGTGCTTAGTAGGACTCCATCCTTATTTATATCATTTAATGGATGCATGAGCCTTTACATTTCTTAAAAGAAAGAAAGCATGAGAAAATATAAAGAAGAAAACCATTAGATGATGTAGGAGTATTTGGAGGTGCAAAAAATAGAAGCTCAACCTTCTTTGGATGTTTGTAGGAGTTAAACTATCGTCAAAATGCATTTTCAATGCATGAAAAGCTCTAAATTTGGAACTAGCAGTTATCTATTGGCACACCTCTCAATTCTTCAAAAACTTCTAGTGCACCTTAGAAGAAGAACACCTTAGAAGCAATGCACATAGTGCAATTGGTGCACTTGGCATACCTAGCACACCTTGGAAGCTCAATTCACCAAAAAATCAAAGTTCTTAGTTTTGAAAATGGTATCTGATTTTTTCTTAGACAAGGTCTAGGAGAACTCTAGTATACTTATGATGCCCCTTTTTGATGATTTATACCATATTTATATCCAAAAACTTTCAGAAGAGTGCACCTCAAAAGCTTAGAAGCTCAATTCACCAAAAAATCAAAGTTATTAGTTTTGAAAATGATTTATGGGTTTTTCTCAAATGAGATCTGGGAGCAGTCTAGTGTGCTAATTTTTCCCTTGTTGATTATTTATACCCTCTTTTTAGCTAAACACTTTCATTATTTGAACTCCTACTTCTTCTATTTTAAATCCCAATATATAGGTGTTTAATCTTGTCATTAATAGTTGCATATGATGAGAAACTTGTTCTAGTTTATGTGTCCAACCTCTGTATCTTTGATCTTTAGTGCAAATTACTTGATTTGTTCCTTCTCTCCATCTACTCAATCCTTCTCAATCAGAGACCAAGTGATCCAGATTATCAAGAACAATCAGATGTTTAAAATTTTTTCATATATATTTTTTAACAAAATTTTATAGGAGTTTTTAACTAGCTTTCTCTGAGGTCTTCTACTCAAAATTTCAAGTTGAAATTTTCATTAATCCCTAAAACTAGGTGGTCGAAGGCTCACTATTTTAGGGATTGAAATTATATTTTTATTTCTTCTTGCTAATAGTGTAAACGATTTTGATTTCTGACCTCTAGGCCAAAAGTTATGACCCTGACAAGTTAAGGATTCCCTTTTTATCCATACAAAGAAGTAAGCATTAGTTCAAAAAGTTGAAAATCAAACCTTAAACAAACCCTAATTGCAACAAAAATGACCTAGAGCATAAAACATTATTAAAACACCTTAAAAAAATAATTTACAACTAAAAGAATAAAAAATTGGCATACCTTGCACATCTTGAAGATGTACTAGGTGTACTAGTGTGCACCTCCACACCAAAATTCACTTTTCGTTTAAAACCTCTAAAATCTGTCAATTGGGTTTTTCAAATAGTGAGCCTAACTAGGCTTAGACATCTGGTAGGACCCTAAAAAAGACTCATACCCTAGACTAGGGGTCTAGAAAACTAAAAAATATACTAGGGGGTCCCAATTTTATGACTTAAAATGGGGTGTGTGTTGCAAAACCACAACATTATGTTTATTGGGGTTGGGTTGGGAAAATGCATGACTACGGGTACTCATCATGTGATAAACATGGGTATGTAGGGTAGGCAATAGAGGGGTTTCTCTCATAGCATGGTGACTATTTTCCCAAAGGGTTGACATGAAGAAGTTTCTAAACAAGTGATAACTAATGAAATAAACCAAGTAATAAATTGAGATGCCTATATAATTTATCCAAGGGTGAGTGTCTTATATTTTGATTTCAAGAACACTAAGTGATGGCCTCCAAGGGAGTTCCTTGAGAGTATTTATGCACTAGGTTAGCTTGGTAGTCCCAGGTGTATTACTCTTCACTATAGCCCCTACATAGTGACCAATAGAGTGTTTGACTAGGACCTAATCCACTTGCATTATTTAATGATCTTTTTTTCAAGCTTGTTTACTATCTGGCATGAGTGTTAGCCATGGATGTTTGTTTTATGTGTGTTTATGTTTGGATCATTATCTTCATCAACATGGTGGAAGTTTACCTATAGGTTCCACATGGTTGGGAGGCATAGCTACCTATACCACTACTAGGAATTAGGATACAAAGATGGTCTATTATTCTAGTGTGACCGATAGTTGATGTTTGACTTATTATATCAAGTTTTTGGAGTATGTTTCCTTGTGATTTATGCTTTACTTGGAATGATTAGATATCATGTTTAGATGATGTTAGTTATTTTACACATTCCTTTAGCATATGGTTAGATTATGAAATTCACTCAATTCAAGTATCTATTGTGTTATTGGTTAGCATTTTAGATCTTCTTGTTCTTATGATGTTATTACATTGTAATTGTGACACACTTATAAGACAACTTCAACTATCTAGTTGATAGTTTAGGATGGTACACACAAGGGATGGCTAGGACCTTTGAGGTCTCATGATGCTATTATGGTTGGGAGGAACTACATAAGAGTTTTGTTGATTTTGTTCATTGCAATGTTTATTTCTACATATTTTCATATATTGCTATGGTTTAGATGGTTAATCATGTTTCTATATTTCTTCTCTTGCATTCTAGTATACAAGCCTTGATTTTTGGTTCTAATACTCCCCAATGTGGATGTCCTAACTCCCAATTTTATCCTTGTGAATTTTGGCAGAATGTTTCTTGCATTTCTAAGCGATAGTGCTTTAGTATTGGGTGATACTTGTAAAGTATCGCATGCCCAAAGAAACTATATCATGTGATAGTGGAAAGTATCACATGCCTTAGGGAATTATATCATATGATACTAGAAAGTATCACGCACCCTTTGGAGAGCTATCTTAAGACACTAGAGGTGTATCACATGATCTTAGAAACTTTATCACCCAAACCCTCAAAGTATTGCATGACCATTGAAGAAATGGCATATAGTATTGGTAAAGTATCACCCAAGCTATATGAAAATATCACCTAGGCCTATGAGAAAAATTTCTTGGGCAACCAATGAGAACTTTTTGACTTGACTAAGGGATTTTGAGAGGTACTTGGGATACCCTCTATGGAGCTCTTGAACCCTAGTAGTTGACCTTTCAAATTCAATATGTTTTAGATTTGAATATGTTTGCAACCTCCATAGCTTCATCATTTTTGGTCAATAGTGGTACTTGGAGATATTTTGGTGTTGGATGTTTGTTTAGTCTTTCATTATGATCTTGGTGATCCTTGTATGTTGATTTTAATGTGCATCCATACTTGTTTTAGAAAAAATATCTTGGCTTTTTTTTATCCTTGTTCCAAGGATCTCCTAGTGGAGCACTACACATTTCAAATGCCTTTGGTTCAATTTTCATTCACTATTCAAATCTTGATAATTAATATACACAAAAAAAATCCTTAAGAAGAAGATAGTGCCTTTGCTTCTTCAATGCTTGAACTATGGCATAAAATTTCTGATCATAAATAGAATATTTTCTTTTGACATCATTCTAATTTTCATTGAAATAAGTAATGGGTCTACCTTCTTGACTTAAAACAACTCCTATTGTAGTACCACTAACATCATAGTCTACTTGTAAAACCTAATTAAAATCTAGAAGTTCTAAAATAGGTTGTTCTATAACTTTCTATTTGAATATTTTTAAGTAGTTTTTGTCTACTCCTATAGTCTACTTAAACTCTTTCCTATCCCCTCTCATTATTTGAATCAAAGGTCCACAAATACTACTAAACCTCTAATGAACCTTCTGTAAAAACTAGTTAGTCTTTGAAAAGATGTTACTGTTAGATTGTGGTGATTGATTAGGAAAGTATTGTACATACTTCATAAATTCTTTGGGGCTTAAGGCATCGCCCCAAAAAAAAAAAATTGGGCCCTATTCTATTCGAATTTTGGGCTAACATGTAATTATTAATTATAACCCTAAAGCAATAAAAATAATTCTATAAAAGAGCTTAGGGCTAGGGATTGTTTAATAGTTGTGATACAAAAATTGGTTCTTGCAACAGTATTGAGTTGTAAGGGATTAGGGATTGTAATTAGGTTGTTATCATTGGATAGTAATAATATTGGACTTTTTTTTTGGTGGATGTAGCCTAGGGATTGGGTGAACCACATTAAATCTTGGTGCCTTGTGTTCTTTTCTATGTGATCTATTATTTTATGTTATTGGTTATATTTGCATTTAATTGTTATTTCTGTCTATGGTTTAATCCAACCAAGTGGTATAAGAGCAAGGTTTTTGTTTTTTTCATTTATCCTCTACAAGAAAGTTTCACAATTGAGTGGGAGTCTCATGGTTGTTTGGGAGCAATGGTAGACAAGGGAAAGCTGAGGGTTGATAGGTTTAATGGGTAGAACTTCTAGTTATAGAAGATGCAAATGGAAGACTATCTTTATCAGAAGGATTTATGGAAGTTTTTGGAAGGAAAAACCAAGAATTGGGGATCTATGTCAAATGATGAATGGGATCTTTTGGATAGACAGGCACCTAGAAGTATTCAATTATGCTTGGCACCATCAATGACATTTAATATTACAAAAGAAAAGATGAAAAAAGAATCGATGCAAACCCTAGAAAAACTATATGAAAAGCCCTCCACTTCAAACAAGGTATTTCTAATGAAGCATTTATTTAATATGAAAATGGAAAAAGGTAGATTTGTTGCAAATCATTTAAATGAGTTTAATACTATTACTAGTCAGTTATCTTCTATGGGTATCAATTTTGAAGAAGAAATTAGGGATTTCTTGACTTTGTTTTCTTTGCCTAAAATTTGGAATGGCTTGATAATGACTATGAGTAATTCTATTTTTGGATCCAACACCCTAAAATATGATGATGTGATCAATGTTATTTTGAGTGAGGAAACTTGTAAGAAATCCTCAGGTGGATCTACATCAAGAAGTGCTTTGAATGCACAAAGCAGGGGCAAAACAACTGAGAAAGGAAGTAATATTGGAAATCATAGGAAATCAAGAGGAAAGTCAAAGCAGAGGAGGTCTTGATTGAGAGGACCAAACAACTGCTGGTATTGCAGGAAACTAGATCATAAAAAGAAAGATTGTTGGAATCAAAAGAAAAATGAAGGAGATAAACTAGATGGAGACAAGGAGGAAAATGTTGTAAGTAACAAATCTAAAGAGAATTGTTTGCTTCTATCTTTAGAAATCATTAATGATTCATGGGTTTTAGATTCTTGTGCTTCATTTCATGCTACACCTCATAGAGATTATTTCATTGATTATGTCTAAGGGGATTTTGGGCTTGTTTATTTGGAGGATAATGAACTCTATCAAATTGTTAGAAAGGGAAAAATTAAGATTAAGTTGTAGAATGGGAATCATTGGCTACTACATAAGGTAAGACATGTTCCAAGGCTAAGTAGAAATTTAATTTCAACAGGGTAACTCGGTGATGAGGGTTGTGTAGTTACTTTTAATGATAAAAATTGGAAGGTTTCAAAAGGTTCCCTTGTAGTAGAAAAAGGTGTGAAATTAGGCACCTTTTATCTTTTTATAGGTCATCTTGTTCCTTCTACTTTAATTTTTTTAGAGGAAAATGAATGTTCAAGAACAATTGTTGCAATTGAGTAAAAAGAGCAAATAGTTGTTGTAGATTCTGATATAGCATTATGGCACAATAGACTTGGGCACATGAGTGAGAAAAGTATGAAAGTACTTCATTCAAAGAAAGTTTTACCAAGTCTAAAATGTGTTAATATGGATTTTTGTGAAAATTGCATGTATGGAAAACAAAAGAGAGTGAGTTTTGTAAAGACTAGGAAGGAGAACAAAAAGCAGAAATTAGAGCTTGTGCATACATATGTATGGGGACTAGCTTAGGTATCTTCCCTAGGTGTCTCTCATTATTATGTTACATTTATTGATGATGCAACTAGAAAAATATGGGTATATTTCCTTAGATAAAAACTAGATGTATTTAAAACTTTTAAGAAATGGAAATGCTTGGTCAAAAATGAAACTAAAATTAAAATGTCTCAGAGCTGATAATGGTGGTGAGTATTGTAGTTGTGAATTTTAAGATTATTTCTCCACTAATGTTATTCATAGATAGAAAATTGTTCCAAGGACTCCATAGGAAAATGGAGTGGCTAAACGCATGAATAAGACTATAATGGAGCATGCAAGGAGCATGAGGTTGCATGTTGGGTTGCCCATACACATGTGGGTAGAGTCTATCAATACTACTATATATTTGATTAATACAGGTCCCTCTACACCTTTAGGTTGTGGTATTCTAGAGGAAGCATGGACTAGTAAGAAGGTGAGTTATTCTTTTCTCAAAACCTTCGGCTATGAAGAATTTTCTCACATAGATTTTGAAAATAGAACCAAGCTGGAAGCTAAGTCAAAGAAATGTGTATTTGTTGGATATGGCATTAATGAATTTGGTTATAGGCTTTGGGATTTTGAAAATCATAAAATTGTAAGAAGCAAGGATGTAATATTCAATGAAAAAATGTTGTACAAAGATCTGTTGCAACAACATGAGAATAAATAAGATGATTATGTAGTGCTAGATGATAGTCCAAAAGCTGATGTTCTAGCCATTCCTCATGATGTGCAACAACTGCAACAATAAATATAACACACATCAGTGAATGCTAGATGGTCAATAAGGAAAATTAGACCTCCAGAAAGATTCTCTCCCTCTTTGCATTAAATTTCACTTACTAATGTTGGTGAACCTAAATCTTATGATGAAATTGTGTAGGTGGATAGTAAGATTCAGTGGGACTCTACAATGAAAGATGAAATGGACTCTTTGCTAAAGAATCAGACATGGGATTTATGCAAGTTTCCTGTAGGTAAAAAGGCTTTATAGAATAAGTGGGTTTACAAGTTGAAAGAAGAGGATGTAGGTAAGAAAAGATTTAAATCTAGATTAGTTGTGAAAGGATTTTCACAGCCAAAAGGAATTGATTTTGATGAGATATCTTCTCCTATTGTTAAGATGACTTATATCCGTACAGTTTTAAGTATTTTGGCTATTAAAGATTTGAATTTAGAGTAGCTTAATGTTAAAAAAACCTTCCTTCATGGTGATTTGGATGAAGAGATATCTATGGCTCAGCCATAGGGATTTGTGGTCAAAGGTAAGGAGAACTTAGTGTGAAAATTGAAGAAAAGTTTATATGGCTTGAAGGAAGCACCTCGACAATGGTATCTAAAATTTGACAATTTTATGCATGAGCATGGATACAATAGGTGTTATTCAAATTATTGTGTTTATTTTAAGAGGTTGGATGATAACAACTACATTATTTTATGTTTATATGTTGATGATATGCTTGTAGCTAGGTCTAACATGGATCACATTAAGGGGTTGAAATGCCAATTAGCACATGCATTTGCTATGAAGGATTTGGGGACAAAAAAACAAATCCTTGGTATTAAGATTTGTAGAGATAGGAAGAATAGAACATTGATGCTATCTCAGGCTAATTATGTGGAGAAGGTGTTGCAACATTTCTCTATGGAGAATGCTAAAGCTGTCAACACACATTTACCTGGTCATTTGAATTTGACTAAGGAGATGTGTCCCAAGACACAAAAAGAAGAGGATAAGATGTCCAAGGTACCCTATGATTCATCTATAGGAAGCTTGATGTATGTTATGGTATGTACTAGGCTAGATATTGTACATGCAATGGGAGTTTTTTGCAGGTATACGAGTCATCCAGGAATTGAGCATTGGAATGTTGTCAAATGGATTCTTAGATATTTCAGAGGAACATCCAATAAGTGTTTACACTTTGGGGGCTACTACTAATTTATAGGGCTATGTTGACTCAAATTTGTTAGGGGTTATTGATACCAGGTAGAGTACTATAGGTTATGTCTTTACTATTGGTGGGGTAGTCATGAGCTGGGTTTCTAGGTTACCAAAGTTTAATGCTTTATCCACTACAGAAGTAGAGTACGTAGCTACTACAAAGATAGCCAAGAAGATGATATGACATCAGTTCTTCTTGGAAGAATTGGGACACCCTCAGAGGGATAATTATTTATTTATATATAGTCAAAGTACCATTCATCTTGCAAGGAATTCAGCTCTACATTCAAAGACCAAACAAACAAAGTGGCAGTACCATTTCATTTGGTCAATTTTTGAGGATGGATAGTTAAAGCTAGAGAAGATACATACAAATGAAAATCCAGTAGATATGTTGATAGCTGAACTCCTCTTCATCTTTGGTTGGTCTTCTAGACTGAACATGAATAAAAGAATAGTAGAGTTTAGGGTGGTTTGATCTAGTGGGAGCCTCATGGAGTATCGGCATAGCTACAAGATTAGTCTCCAAGTGGGAGATTGTTAGATTGTGGTGACTGATAAGGAAAGTACTATACATAATAAATTGTTTTGGGCTTGGGGCATCACCTCAAAAAAAATTTGGGCCCTATTTTATTGGGATTTTGGGCTGACATGTAATTATTAATTATGACCCTAAATCGGTAAAAATACTTGTATAAAAGAGCTTAGGATTAGGGATTGTTTCACAATTGTGATGTGAAAATTGGTTCTTATGGTGATATTGAGTTATAAGGGATTATGGATTATAATCAGGTTGGTATCACTGGATCATAATAATATTAGACTTTCTGTTTGGTGGACATAGCCCAGGATTGGGTGGACCACGTTAAATCTTGGTGCTTTGTGTTCTTTTCTGTGTGATCTATTATTTTTTGTTATTGGTTATGTTTTCATGTAATTGTTATTTATGTTTTTGGTTTAATCCTAATAGTTAACTCTATAACAATCCTTAGAGTAGTTCATTTGAGGATAGACTTTACTTTCTCAAGGTTCATCATTATAAATTTCATTGAAACTACAAATCCTAGATATGCCAACTCCTTCACAAAATTATAATTTTTCAAATTTATCAACAACTTTTCTTCCCTCAACTTTTCAAACACCTTATGAATGTGCATTATATGCTCCTCCAATCTCTTACTAAAGATCAAAATATCATATAGCTAAACAATGAAAAAATTACCAAGAAATTCCTTCAATACCTCATTCATGAGCTACATGAAAGTGCTCGATGCATTAATGCATGACTAACAACTCATACAATCATTCCCTTGTATTGAAGGAATTCTTTCATTCACTCCTTCTCTTATTAGAATCTCATGGTACCTACTCCTTAGATCTATCTTTGTAAAATACACATCTCTGATCAAACAGTCCATAATGTCATCCATTTGTAGCAACAAAAATCTATACTTTATTGTGATCATGTTGATAGTCTGTGAATCTATATCCATCCCCCATTCTACATTCTTCTTTGGTGTTAATATTCCTGGTACAACACATGGACTCAGGCTCTCTTGGATCAATTCCCTCTACAATAACTCGTGCACTTATATGTTTAACTCTTCACTTTATGCTGGTAACATTTTGTGTTTTTCCTTCTTTGGAAAATTGCCTCCTGGAATTAAGTCCATCTAGTGAGTAATCTTTTTAATTGGAGGTAATCCATCAAGCACATTATCAAATACAGCATCTAGAAACTCTTCCAATAAATATGCAACTTTTGTAGGTACCTCTTCTACTTCTTCTTTACCATATTTTTGAATTATAGAAAAACACATATGCTCATGCCTCATACCTTCTAGGAACTGTTTTCCATCAACAAAGGGCAAAAGCACAAATCTATGTCACCTTTTAGGACCTCTAATTTTTTTTGGTAAAATCTTATTTCTCTATCAAAACTCTTTTTTTTGAACTATAAATACCCTTTTAATTTTATTTTTCACTCAATATAATCATCATATAAACCTCATTGTGTTTATGTAGTTATGATATGTTATAATTTCAAAATATTATATGTAGATATTTTAACATTTGAGAAGATGTTTCCTCATAAAAGGAAAAAAATGGAAAATCATATGAAAAAAATTACAATTTGTGTTTAGCACTAGAGCAAAGAGTGCCCTTCAAGAATTTTTATTTTATTTTCAAAAAGATCTAGATTTGATAGAAAAATTTTGACATGAGAAAAAATGGTTGGATTTTGATAAGGTTGGCCATGAGTACTTATAATAGAGAAAATATACATCAAAAACCAGTATTTCTTTTTTCCCACTGGCTAATACATGTCATCTATAACATATTTGGAAATCAAAGAAAAAAAGATTATTTGCATATACTTGTTTGATGGGAACTACGCCTTATATTTTTAAGAGTTAAAGAAAGGACTTTAAATTTTTTTTTAAATGAATAAATTATTTCTCAAAAAATTTAAAAAATTGTAGGCATAAAATTTATCTTATTTTACACATTTCATTAGTTTACATCATCTTCAAATTCTAAACACAAATGCCACTTTTATGTCATTTAAGTTAAAAAGTTTGTATTTTGTAGTCTTTTTTCTTTATAAAAGGTGATAGAGATTTGTGCTTTTACCTCAAAACATATTATAGCTCCTTCAATGGCTTCATCTTATGCTTTAGTTCATCCTTTTTCAAAGTGCAGGCATTTCGATAACCATCATGTATCGTCTGTGTATCAAACTAGCACACCCTACTACAAAATATATGTATATGTCCATAGTTATGATATCACATAGTACCTCATCCTGGTAGCTTCCAATCTTAAACTTCACTAGGCACTACTTATTGACCATGACCTTGTGGTCATCCTGCATCCAAGCAATGTGATATGGAAATGGGTGTTCCTATCTTTTTAGCTTTAACTTAATGACCATCTTTTTTGATACCAAATTTTTAGTGCTTCTACGATAAATGAATACATTGCAACATTTATCTTCATCCTTGCACTTGGTTCAAAAAAAGCTCCTCTATTTATTAGGTGCATTTTCAGCACATAGTGAGACTCTTCTATTAACTAGGACTTCTTCTCTTTCAACATCTTTGGAATGTGATGATTTGGCATCTTCATCAACATGCATAGCTCTAGCCTAGCCTTCATTTCTCATATTTTTCCTTGGGACTAGTGGCATTTCAAATTCCTTATGCCCTTCTACTCTATAATGAAAATAGGTTTCACAAAAGCCTCCTCTACCTGATCCTTGTCATCTTCCTCTTCATCTCTAATCTATGTTATTCTGATCATGGAAATGATTGGAATTTTCTTCCCTCTAGTTCTAAATACTACTATTAGCCTCATCCTTCTTCTTATGATCATAATTTTGGCTTCCATAAGATTGTCCACTAGATATTCCACCATGTCCTCTTCCACCTTTTGAGCGCTCAAACTTCTTATTCATCTTCTCTTCTACTCTTAAGGAAAGCTGCCATGCCTCCTAATACTATTCATTCAAAATAAACTTAGCTCCTCCTGAATGGTTGGCCTTAATCGATTATGATAATGGGAAAATTTCTCCTTGTCATCTTTCTCATGGCTTGTTCTAATGAGAACTCAATAGAATTCTTCTATATACACTAGAAAAGATCTTCCCAATTACTTCAACCCTTCCATCTTCTTTAGCATATCTAGCTCATAATCAATGGGAATGAATTGTCACTCCAATTTAGATATCATCCAATCCCATCTAGAAACTTTATCATCTTCTCTTCTATTATGCTCCAATTGAATCTCCTACCACTAAATTTTCACATGAACCTTCAGTTTGGTCTTCACAAATTTGACTTTATATGGGTCTTTAATATCTTCATACTCAAAATATTCTTCTAATTCATTGATCTAATTAATCAATTATTTGAGGCTAAGATTTCCAAAAAATATGGGAACCTCAAACTTAGGTTTTTTCTAATCTTGAAAATGGCCCAAAAATTCATTTCTTCTTTTGGGTTGAAAATAGCCTCTTCTTCATCATTTTTGTCTTCTTCTCCTTCATCCTCACTTTCGTCTCTTATGGTAATATTTATTCCTATGCATATTTGTTCTTCCAATGCTTGCATTTTTCTCTAGAGGTCTCTAAAGCCCTCATGTGTAACACCTCTAACTCTTCCACTATGCTCTCCTCATGGAGGCATTTTCACACGTTTGATAAAACCCTAGTGCAAAATGTCTCACAATTAGCAATTTTTCACACACTCAACCCAAACCATAGTTATGGTGCAAAATACCTCATAGTTGGGGATATGTGTAAAAACTTAGGAACACTTTCTCTAATATCACTTGATGAAGTGTGCTCCTCCTAATACCAAAAAAACACAACATAAATATATAAACCATGGTAATTTAAGAGAGAAAAAATGTGATCTTCTTATTATCTCCACAAATGTAGAATTACATAATTAATAATTACAATACATAAACCCACATGGGAACCTTTCTTATAATAATCTTCAAGGAAGAGGTATGACTATCACCCAAAACTTCCCTAGACAACCTATAGACCTTCCTTTTATAGGTATTTTTCACCATCGGGGAAGACTTTAGATACTAAGCTCTAACTCTTGAGGCTTATCAACTTCACATTATATTATTTAATTAAACTTTATTAAATAGAATCGACTTAAGATAATTTATAAATTATATATTTAGATGGTCCACTCTTGGAGACCAGAACTAATAAATTGTTAACCTAATTGGCAATTATAACCCCTTTTTAGAAATGGAGGCTTGTTTTTTATAATGGTTAATATTCGTAAACCAAATGTTGACATCATTTCAAAGCCATTTAGGAACTCATCATTAATTCTAAAATTTTGATAACCTAAATTCATACCAAGAATCTGCAACAACTACACTAACACATATGATATGGAAATGGAACTTGTCTAGAAGGTTGATATATCTAAGATGAACCTCCACCTATGAAATTAGAACAATCTAACTTTATAATACCAACCTAATAAAATTAGCAAGCTTCCACAAATAATAACTCTACACTAGAATAACCCTTTATTGAAATCACAATATTAGAAATAGAAATATTTTTAGGTGATGAAATATTTACCTTACACCAAAATGCTCCTGCATCATTGTTTGACAAAAGTTCATTCCATAGTTAGGATTGAAATTTTCCACCAAACATGTACAAATTGGTTCTCTATCAATTCTAATATATCCTCCATTTACAGGAATTGTTTTATATGACAAGTCTAGTTGAAAATATCTTCCAACCAAATTGGACCATTGTTTGGAAAGAAGCATACCATAATAGGTTGGTACTTCTACTACAATAACATCTATCTTATATGGCACATCTAGATATGTGGTAAATTTTACTTCAACACCCCTCATGATTCTTAGCATAAGTATTGACCTATTATTCATCCCATAGTACTTTTATAAGGTATATATATTGTCAATTCTAATTCTCTCATAACATCTGTAGGCATAATATTTACTATAGCAACTAAATCAGTCATACAATTTCTTACCAATATTTTTTTAATTAACAAAGTTAAATAGAAAGGATCCACTTCTGGAGAGTTTTCATTGTATTGGTTCCAAGATATATAATTATTTTTTCACCAGTGATATGTTCTTTTATATAATGTTTCTTATTTACTTTAGACAAAGTATTTAGGACTTTTTTTCCCATACTTAGGAAATTTAATTATTTCAAAGAAAGGAACTAAAGTCTTTTCTTGAGATAAAACATTAGAAATAAATGAGTTAGCACTTACCATTTTCTTCCATGTCGGTTGCTTGTCAAAAATATATTTTTTCCTTTGCTTGTTGTTGATCATTTGGAATTGTTCTCTTCTTGTCCTTCTTGTGGAAATCATGGTGCAGTCTACTAATAGGAAATTCTAAATATTTCCCAATATTTGGATTTATAGTCTTGTTTCTTAGTCTATAATTTCTCTTGGCTTGTTCCACTACTACAATTGTATGATCCCTCATCTATTTATTGCTTGTTCACCTTATCCATGTAGGGTTCTTATCTTCATTAGAGAAAAAATATTGATATTTTTTTTCCTTATTCTCATCATATTGACATCAAGCATATATTATCTTCACAGTAGGATTCTCATCTTGTTGGCTCTCCTCTTCCATATGTTATGTGAAATAAAACACTAATTAGGCTAATGCGGTAGTTTGGAAATTTCAAACCATGGACTACCTTCAACATTTTTGTTACTCCTTTTAAGAGGATTAGGGGTTTCATTACTTCTTATTGTCTTGTCATCTTTCCAAGTTCTATTATATGATGTGTCTTGTAGCCTAAATTTCTAAGGTCTATAACTTCTACTTGATTTGAAACATTTATTCTTTTTTCTTGGCATGAAAATCCTTAATCATTCTCAAAAACTTATCAAATTTTTCTTCATCTTTATTTGATTTTGATGATTTTGGATTAAAATTTTTGGAGTCCTCTCTCTTCTCAATCTTACCAGCAACTTTCCTATAATTATCAATTGATAATTGTTGCTCCTTTGAAAGCTTCTTGCAACATGCTAGGACTATGAGATCTTACAAAAATTTATTGTCAAAGGAACTTAGATAGAAGTTTATTAGGAAGGAATCTATTGGTTGAATGTCTCTCAATATCTTGATCAAAACTTTACTAAACTTCTTGTTAATTTAACAATTGACTCATTTGAATTTTTCCTAATGCTAGTTAATTCATGTGAAGTGAAGGATGTATCACTTTGGTCTCAAAGTTATTCAATGAATAAATCTAAAAATTCATGCCAAATAGATATAGACTCATCAAGGAATCTCATGTACTACTCAACAACATCATCAATCAAGGATTACATAAATAATTTCATGAATACATCTTTATGACTTTCCTCCAACTCTTCAATTGTATTTTTTTTAATTAATCACATGTTTTTGTAGACTAGCTTTATTCTCCATAGAATTTAGGAATGGAAGTTTTGAATTAATTTTTTATATGATTGGGATATCCTACAATTCATGTAAAATCAAGTTGTCTATATCTTTCAATTATCATCAAGGCTCTTACTCCTTGTCCTATGTTCAATTGATGCACATTATTCCCTCTTTGATTATTTCATATATTTTTATTGTTATTCTAAAGGATATTTCTTGAAAAATATTATTTTTTTTTAATCCATTGTAATTCCTATTATTATGATGTCCATTCCCTTTATTTTGATTATGCCTCCAATGACTATTTATTTCTTCCTTCTAATTTCCTTCATACAAAGGATACTTATGTGAATGATTGAAAATGGACTCTTTATTTCTATGACGAGCATTATATTTTGATCAATTACTTGCTTCTTGGTTGTTGGTGGCATCAACCTTTCTTCAAGTAGCAACTTTATCCCTTCTAATGAAAATTATCTCCAATATTTCATTAGGGACTCCTGTTAAGGCCTTGGTTGCCTTTGTGGATGAAATATTGCATAATATTTGAAAGGTTGAATCCACTTTATGTTCTTCTTCTTCATTTTCATAGTCTTCCTCTTATCTTACTTCATCTCCAACTTGATATGTTTCTAGTTGGTTTTCATCATTGAGTGTTCTTATGCCAAAAAATGGGTTTGTTTCTAAATTTTTGTTACCCACTTGTTCACCATTCTCAATGTAGTCCTTCTCTCTCGGCCATAAATTACTCCTTATCCATTGAATGAAATATCTAAGGGTTGGCTCTTATTACTTCTATTCCTCTTCTTGGGATTGCACTCTAAATACTTCTCCCTTCTATCAACAGACCTTCTTCCCTACATATACTTCATAGAAAAATGTCTAAAATTCTTCTTTCTATTAATACAGAGAAGTTTACCATTCATAAGACAAGAATTTCAATGTAAATTTGTCACCACTATTCAAGAAAATATTATTTTTTGGATCTTCTAGGCTCTCCCCTCCATCGCAGTGCACTTATCTTCTCCTCTGGTCTATAAAACTAGAATTTTGGGTAACTTCACAATGCAAATTTTGCGCCAATAGTGGCATGTTGTGATGGTTAAGTTGTTGATTTGTTATCCTTTCCATCAAGGTTCAAATCTAATGGGGATGAGGTCCCCTGTTTGTGGCCTCACTGGTTCATAGCTCCAGGTCAAAGCATTTACCCCTCTTTAAAAAAAAAAAAAAAACAATGCAAATTTTGAGAAGCTCTTCCAAGTAGAGTCACCAATATATTGATTAATCAAACTATTGCTTAAAATCATATGAGCTTGACATTCAATATTGGGATCCTCAACACAATTTGGCCAATGAATAGGCTTGAATCTTTAAGGATTAAATTCCCTTTCTCTTTGGGCTCTGAAAAATCTAGGTGGGTAGGCCTTCACCATAACCTTTCAAATGTGATTAATGCTCTTTATTGCAAACTTCTTAAGTGATACTCTTGAAAATGAAAAATAGTTCTCAAGGAGAAATTAGAATTAACAAACTATATATGTAAAATGGTTGAGAATTTATAGAACTTATGTGGATTTTGCATATGAATATAGTAAAGAATATCACCAAATATAATATATCAGCAATTTTAATGAATAAAAAAGACTAGTTCTTTTCCAACTTAGGAAAAATAGAGTCCAACTTAAGAAAAAATATAAATATCAAATTTCTTGTAGACAATGTATGCTACCACCAATTATTGGATAGAGAACTTAAAATAAAAAATCCTAGTCCAGATTCTTTTAACTTCAAATTAAGAAGACCAATTAGATAGCACATATTTTCATATGAACTTTTATGATAGAAATTTTGTATCAATTTTAATCTACCAACAATAATGTGAATCCTTTAGACACCTAAATTTGATTACACCGCTTTGATAATCTTATTTAGCTATCTCTAAAGGCATCATTAATTAAATTCCTATTTAATTAAATCCTTTACCATCCCCTAGTTGATTAATTTAATTAATCATCTATAGTCCTAATTGATAAATCAAATAACCCACTATTTGTCAATTAATCCTATTCTCCTATCTAATTCCAAAACCCTCATTTATTAAATAAATCTATTTGATAAATAAAGCCCTCAAAACTAAGAGCCCCTAAACTATCCTAAATCCTCCATTTAGCCTAATCCACCCCATCCACCCATACTAACTAAGCTTAACCACTAACTCACCCACCCTCATGAATGCCACCCACTTGCACATCTCTAACATCCCTAATCTAATCCTAACCCAAGCCTAACCCATCCCCTAATCATTTGCACATTCCTAAGAAAGCTTAAGACTTTCCTAAACCAAACCAAAGTCTCCCCTCAAAATATCCCAACCACCAAGCCATGAATGCTCTTACAAAGCCATAAATGGCTCTTACATCCTCACTCCTGACTCTTACATACTCAACCACCCTCATCAAGCCCTTGATCAACCCATTTCCTATCCTCTCACACTCATCCTCCTTGTGACAAGTGTCACTTCCCTATTGGTGTTAAACAAGCACAATCCATGTGCTCCCCTTGGAGTGCATCCTAGCCCTCCCTCACCATCTTGCCATCCTTGCATCCTACCCCTCCATCCCTTAAGCCCTTAACCTATAAATTGGATCCCTTGCCAAGCTATTTTATCACAATCCTTAACCTAAAGTTACCATGTCAGTTTGAGAAGCCAAGTTCATACCATTTTCACATATCCAAACCAAAAATCCCAAATCCATCTCCATTGAAGCATTTTGAAGCTTGAGCATACATCCCAAATCCATATCAAAGGACACATCTACTAATCAAGTGATCATCCTCATTGAGAGAGCCTATCCATGGCTCATATTCTCATTTGAGGACCTCACTTTTTTTCATCTAAAGTTTATACTAGTTTTGTTAGTTAATGCTATTTTTAAAGAATAGATTAGTGTTTCTTGCTAGCATATTAGTGTACACATTTTGGCATGCCCAGTGGGACCTTGCAAGGGTCATTTTTAATCTTCATTTATGCTAGTTTTACATGGTTATTTCTCATTTTCATGTTTTGATTAACCATGCAAAGCTAACATTAATGGAAATATCTTTTTTTTGTGTTACCTTTTGATTTTTCTTGTAGGACCACTTTGAATGCCTCAAGAACACACTCCCAACCCTGTCCTCGATTTTCACCCAGCAAATGGTAAAAAGCACAAAACTTTTTGCATCCCTGTGACCACAAAAATGCGATCCTGCGACGCGGGAACACTGCTATTCTCCGACGGGAACGCGAACCTGCGATTGTGAGTTCACACTTCATCAATGCATAGCCTCTACCACGTATCATCAAACAAGCCTCTTCATCCCCATCGACAAATCCTCTAGCAGGAATGCACCTCAAAAATAGCGAGATCATGATTCCTGCCTTACCATTTCCTATCTTAAACTTCTTAGGACTGTAATAAATTTTTGACAGCGGGATCATCATTCTTGCTTGTGAGAATGTTGTAAGGGCATAAAATAATGGGATTTCTCTATCAAAAAGAGCTCTCAATTTTTTAGCTCATGGCTTTAATTCTTTTTAACAGTCTTTCTTGTCATTTCCGCGATCTAGATTCGTGGCGACATTGTCATTCCCACGAATAGAAACTGTAGCGGGATCGTGAACCCACTTGTGGGAATGTAGGTACCCTCGTGGGAATGCTATTTCTCACATTTTCTCTATGGGAATGTTCCTTTTTTTTGTTGGTCTTTTCAAAGTCATTGTCATTTGTCTTTGCAAATTGGAAAAATGAACTTGTATGTCTAAAAACCCCACAAACCAAACACTTCATTTCGATGCGTTAAAAAGAACAAACAAATCTCTCTTTTGCATGCAACTTAGGCAAGTTTGATTTTTGAACACTTACTAAATTGGTTAAGTTAAAAACACCCATCATTAATCACCTTTAATCACCCATCATTTTAACCATTGGTTGTAATATCAATGCCATATACGGGGATGGGTCTACCTAAGAGAGTGTTAAGTGTTCCACGATTGAACTCTACTTAATTAGTTGTTGAGGGTTTTTCTTAACTTATAAGATTTCTTGAATGTCCAAAAATCTAGATTAAATTGATCACACTTCAAGTTTGGGCTTTAAAACTGAACAAGAATCAATTGACATGGAGGGCCTCTGGGCATGCGCTTGAAATCAAACTTTACCCACATCTTTATTTTGGGCTTAAAACAAAATCACACTCAATCTTGAATGCCTTAAAGAAAAATCAATCAATACTTGATGTGGAGGGCCTCTAGGCACACGAGTTTACTTTTTTTTGACCCTAAATCTTCTTGGTGTATTCATTCTTTGATCACTTCTCTTTTTTTGGCGCATTTCAAGTTGAAATTGAACCTTTGAATCTTAATCATGCATGTTTTCAAAAGTCTAGATCAAAAAACTTAAGCATCAGTTGGGAAAGAACTTTGTCTTTTAGCCCAAGATCATCTAAGTATTCTCTCCCCTTGTCGTCTTTCGAGGCCATCTTGGGTGCATAAGATTAGGATCCAAAATATTGTTTAAGTTTTAGGAGACCTGCTTGGGGATTTCATCACCCCTTGGGATGACCTCAACTCCAGCATTTTGGTGGAGTATAAAGATTGGGAGGTGAATCCAAAGACACCTCTCTTGGGATCAAGATTTTGTCATTTAGGCTAAGCCTCAAGGAACTTTATACCCTTGAGAAGTGAAAGAGGAGAAGTGGGTTACCGCTCCTCTCGACTGTGTGACATCTTTTTGGTTTCATCTATGGATTTGGGCCTCACGTACCTTGCATATATCGAGGACTCCCCAAATAAACCAACTGTCAGCTTTGTAGCCAACCATCTAGGATGTTCATGTGCTTGAAGTGATTGCTTGAAAAATTTGTAAAAACATACATACTCCTCTACACAAGTATCACATTCTAGGAATCAAAACTTCTATCTAGTTGTTCTTATCTATTGCTTGATCTTTTACTTGTTGAATGAATGTTTGCCAAACTTAGTCAATCCTAGCATAGGGCATACTTAGTGTAGTCACTACCTCCAAAGAACCCCATGGTTGTGATTCTTAATCCTTGGAAGTATCTCATGTCAAGCCATCCTAAGACTAAGTTTAAGAAGGCTAGTATTCCTCAAATACCAGCCTATATGGAAATCAAAGCAGAACATAAGAAGCATACTCCCAACCCTAGGATTGCTAAATTAGATCAAATTGAGAAAGATAGAGCTGAAGCAGCATTGCAAACTGAATGGGACTACAAAATCCAAAACCTAACCCTTCGACGTGGTTAATACAAGCCTTATTGACAACTCTACTGTTACTCATTCTAATTAGGTCCTTCCTTTTTTTCGCACACACTTACACACTTATAGGTTTAATCTCTCATCTTAGAATTGCACTATCCCATTCAAGCATTTGAAGTTAGACCATCTCCTTTCATCTTAGGTTGCTGAAGAAGAATCCTCCACCTGCATTTGTTAAAATCTCAGCATTATTTCCTCACTCACTTAGAAAAATCTTTGCATCACATCTCTCATCATCCTGAGTATCCTTGAAACACAACACTTTGCTAGGAATAGGTTGCTTTTGGTGTCCCACATCACCTTGAGCCAAAGGTTAGGGTCACACCTTTTGCATCACCATCACATTTCCCACATTCATATTTTAGGAACACACAAGCTTCTTGCACTTAGCACCATATCCTTTAAGCACCCATAGTATCATCCCTCACTGCATTTTGGAGAAGCATCCTTTCATGCCACCCACCACATGTTTTGGTAGGCACACACGAAAAAAAGACATGGATCCTAGTCATAGAGGTAACACATCTCGAGCTCAACCATACTCTATGGTAACCATGACACCATCAGACCCACCACCACAAGTCCCAAAAGAACCAGGATCATTCATAGATATTGAGGCTTTCATGAACCAACCTAGTCATGCTACTATCATAAATGCCATAATAGATCGATACAAGGAAACCATCATGGAAAATTTCTTACGAGACAATGTTGGTGTCTTCGAGTTTGGACTTCCATCACCTATCAACATAACAGATCCTACTCAACCATTATTTGGATGGCAACCACCTCAGGTAGAACCAGCAGACCCAAATATCCCCTTGACCTAGGTACCGGTTCCCATTCCACAGAACACTCATCCCACTCTCACTCAACCATTAGTGCATACTACATCTCAACCAACCTCAAGTATACCATTTACATCTACTTCCACCACCCATCCATCAAATCCTACATTTACATCTAGTAGCACTACCTTTGCGTTTCCACCCCATATTGCATCTAGTCCATTTGCTACTCAAATACCACCATTAGGGTCCAATACCTCATCCTCCATCCCACCAAACATCACTATCAACCCCTTTGTAACTAGCCAAAGCTCTTCAGCCGCTTTTCCTTTAGGACCTTGGAATTTTGCTATGACACAGGCACCTATCATTAGTCTTCCCCCTAGCACTACAGTCACGTTCACACCTTCAACACTATCATCCATCGCTTCACATAGCTATTCACTCCCACCCCTCACCAACTATTTCTTGATGCCACCTCTAGGCAATAGCCCAAATCCACTGCCACTACAGTTCTCTACAGTAAACACTTTGCTACAAATTAACTACCTTGCACCTACTCCAAATCAGTCCTACTTTCAAGCAGGCATGCAACCCACATATATTGAGCATGGTATATATTCCCAGAGCATAGCATAGGCATCATCTACATTACCACCATTCCAGCCACAATGTTCACATCAGCAGTATGCCCAAGCACCCACACAGAACCACCTCATAGGGCAACAACCTCATAGTTATCTACCACACCTACCTCAATAGATGCAATAGTATGTACAACCCACATCGTAGTAAACCATAGCATCCACTTCACCTACTATACAAACCATTTTTTTGCAGATGCCATATGGTCATCAGAGTTCTCCATATCACACGTCAGGCTCTAGAATGTATCCTACACTAGGGGCACCTAGATCAGGGGCACCCACTCTTCCACCTATAAAATTTGAATGGGAAGAGCTGAAAGATGCTCTCAAAGCCCTTAAGGATGGGATAGACACCAAAACTTTCAAATTTGAAAATGATTGCCCATACCCTTTTGATAGGACTATCACATTGACTCCATTTCCTAAACATTTTTAGATCCCCAAGTTTGACAAATTTAGGGGGAAGAGTGATCCAGTCACACATGTTAAGGAATTCTATATGCATTCTTAGGAGGTGGCTTATAATGATGTGTTCCTAATGCTATTGTTTCCCAAGAGCCTAGTAGGACTAGCCTTGGAATGGTTCTGTCGCCTCCCTCAAGGTACTATTAAAACTTTTGCAAAACTTTCTGAGGCCCTTGTTTCTCAATATACCCATCTTGTTGAGACTAAATTATCTATAGTGGACCTTGTCCACACTAAAAAAAAGGTAGGAGAAAGTCTTACAGAGTACTTACAATGTTGGAAGATCCTCACAACAAGGATCTCTTGCACCATCCCTGAGTGCCATCTTGTCAAGATGTTCATAAACAATGCACACCCTAGCCTCGTTCATCATATGGTTATGAATTGTTTGCAAACATACAAGGACATCAAAGAAAAAGGAATGGGCCTTGAGCAAGGCCTCATTAATGATGGTGTCATCAGATTATAAAAAGAAAATACCCAGGACCATGGGTCGAGCAATGACAAAACTCGATATTGGAACAAAAACAAGAATACAGTAACAAATGGTCCCACTGACACTCAACAAGTCCATATTGTCAAGGTGACTACCAATGTTCCCACCACATTTTTCCAACTACAAACTTATCAACAAAAACCTCCTACATATCACCAACCACCCATGCAAACTCATCAACAAATACAGGTTCCTCACAATCAAACTAATGCTATCACACTATCAGCAGGTAGTATACCCTGTGTTCAGAGGCAACCATGAACATACACCCCATTGGGGGAACCTCTTGATACAATTTTTGAAAAATTGGCCAAAGATAACCTTTTTATCCACAAATGCAACACTTGGAACCCAATCAGTCTAGAGCATCCTGGTACAAAGATAATGAATATTGCAAATTTCATCATGTCAAAGGGCACACTACCCTTAAATGCATGCAACTTAAGGATTTTGTATAGGACCTCATTGACCGAAAAGAGATCATGTTGGGGGTACAACCCTCACCTAATGCAAGATTAATGATGTATCAAAATGCTTTCCCTCCTCATAACACCAACCCGGGAAAGGCACTTGCAAACCCTCCTGTCAACAAACCTAACAATGCTCCAGGTAAACAAGGTGACAAATGAGACATGTCTCAAAATTATACCTCGGCATACTTAGACTATGGTAGCTTAATTGGTTGCATATCCCAAGTTGAACCATCTGTCAATGTCATCAATATCAAAGGCCCAGACACTCAGTGTGCAGTTGCTACCTATCGGACATGACTCAATATAGCTAGTCTACCTATATCCACATAAATCAAACCACCATCCGCACGACCACCTCCATCTCGCACATCTCCATCAAAACCACTTTCACTAGGGCCATAGTATAACATCTTGGAACACCTTGGAAACACACCAGCCTAGATCTCCATCTTGGATCTCTTACGGACAAGCCCACTTTATCAAGAGATCCTTGATAGCACTCTATGTGAGTCACGCATCCCCTCTGATATAAATGTCATTGAGTTTCGCAACTTGGTTGGCCATCTTTCAGCCTCATGTGCCTTATCCTTCAAAAATGTTGATATCTCAGCAGTTGAACCTGATCACATCCTCCCACTTCGCATCACTGTTATGGTTTCTAACTTTGCAGTTAAACGTGTCATGATAGATAATGGATCAGCTCTAAACCTATGTACTCTAAAGTTCATCAAGCAGGCTAGATATAATGAAGAAAATATCATCAATGAGGTGATCACCATCAAGGCATATGAAAATTTTGAACGTACTACTAAAGGAACCATCTTGCTCCCCATCAAAGTTGGCGCAACCACTCAAGAAACACTGTGTCATGTAGTTGATCTTAATCTTCCATATAACATCCTCCTCGGTCATCCCTGGATTCATGCCATGAAGGCTATTCCATCCACGTATCATCAGTGCATCAAATTTTTGCATAATGACACTAAAATAAACATCCACGTAGATCCTAAACCCTTTGCTTATTGCAATGCAGTTGAAGCTTCATACACCAATCACTGTCCTGGGATCAAAATTGGCACCACCATGGCCAGCTCCTCTGGCACTTGCCACGATCCAGACACCATTTTAGCCTCCACTCTCTCCATAGTTAAGATCAACTACCAGGGTTGTGGCGAGTATAGTCTCATAGATGCTTTTGTTATTGGCACTCTACCACTTGACCCACATACTCAAGGACACCCAATACATCAAGGGCCTATACCAGAAACCACCTCTCAACTTCACCAGTTGGGCCCCACCACATTTGTCACCAAAGGTATCCTTGATTGAGTAGAAAACACACCAGAGATTAGCACATGGCTATACAAGGAGCCACCTCCTAAAAGTGAAGCACTTCTTGATAACTTTAAATAGAAATATCCCTGGTCACATCGCTTGGCCACGAAAAAATGGGACTATCAAGGAGGTGGTTTAGGCTACCAGGAATCAGGTATGAGATAGCCTATAGAAGCACATCAAGGGTAGAAAACCAAAGCCTTGGGCTATGGACTCCCCACAACTGGGGGCACTGCAATAGAAGGCCATGCCTTTATGAACATCCAAAACACTCTCATTGAGGTTGAATACATCCCTGAGGAAGTTGAAAAGAAAGCTTATGACGATATTTTCCTTGATGAAATAATCCTTGGAGCCTCTGTGCTCTGCTAGTTATCCTTGAATCTCATAGACCTCCCCCTCGCTCACCCAGAACTCATAGATTGGGACCAACCAAGTGTCATTCATGTTGACGAGTTCTCTACTAAGCACATGCTCCTTAAATTCATGGGTGCAAAAACACCACATAAATGGCCCACCATTGGCATATGTCTACAAGTTGGATCCTACAAGTTACTTCGAGGAGCAGGAAATCTCTAGTCGCAAAAATGAAATCCCAAAAGAAACAAAAAAGCAAAAAAATAAGAAAAAATCATCCCATTGTGAAAACTCCTCTAGAGCGCCATTAGGTGACTCAAAAAATGAAACAAAAATAAAGGACGTATCCAACGGTGAAAACCTCTCAGAGGCACCTGAGGATGGAGATTTCATCCTCCCCCCATAGGAGCATTGACCTCCTATATCTTCAATTTTGACAGAAGAAACTCGGCCTATAGATATCAATCTAACAGAGATACCACATATCACATACATCGCAGCCTCTTTACCACCTAAACAAGCATAGCTTCTTCTTGAAGTCCTCCATGAAAATATAGGACACTTTGCATGGTCATATGAGGATATGCCAAGATTGGACCCCAAACTAGTTGTACACCATCTGGCAATAGATCTAGGTGCCAAGCCCGTCAAATAGAAACTTCAAAAAATGCACCCCAAGGTGGCTTTATTAGTCAAAGTAGAGCTAGAGAAGTTGTTGGAGGTCAAAATCATTTGCCAATAGATTACTCTGAATGGATTTCTAATATGGTACCTATTACCAAGCCCTCTGGTGATATCAGAATTTGCACCAATTTTTGGGATCTTAATAAAGCTTGTCCAAAGGATGACTTTCCATTGCCAAACATCGACATGATTGTGGATCTCACCAGAGGTCATGAACTCTTGTCACTAATGGATGGTTTCTCTAGATATAATCAGATTTTTATAGCAGAAGAAGATCAACATAAGATAGCATTTACTACACCTTGGGGCACATTCTTCTATAATATGATGCCCTTTGGGTTAAAGAATGTCGGGGCAACCTACCAGCACGCGATGACGATCATCTTCCATGACCTAATCCATAAGATACTTGAGGATTACGTGGATGATATTCTAGTCAAATCTCTCAATGCTTTGGACCACTTATCTCACCTCGAGGAAGTGTTTAACCAACTAGCAGAATATCGTCTCATGCTAAATCCAAAGAAGTGTGTCTTCGATGTTACTTTAGGAAAGCTCCTAGGCTTCATTGTGTCACATCGTGGTATTGAGATTGACCCTAAGAAGGTCAAAGCCATCATGGATATGGCTCCCCCTAAGACACTTAGGCACCTTCATTCTTTGTAAGGAAAACTCTAATTAGTCTGGTGATTCATCTCTCAGCTTGCTGATAAGTGTCAACCTTTCATTCACTTGCTTAAGAAAGATCAAAATTTCAAATGGGACCTAGCTTGCCAGTGCAATTTTGAGCTCATCAAGAAATACTTAGCTAATCCACCTATTTTGGTTCCCCTAGTTGCAGGGCACCCACTCATATTGTACATCATAGGTACTCCAACATTAGGTGCTCTGCTAGCACAACTTGACGATGTAGGGAAGGAACGAGCTATTTATTACATCAATTGAACATTAGTGGCATATGAGCTCAAGTACGCACCAATGGAGAAGGCATGCTTAGCAGTAGTCTTTGCCACCTAGAAAATATGTCACTACATGTTGATTCATATTGTACATCTAATATCAAAGATTGATCCATTGAAATATATGCTCTCTCGTACAGTACTCACTAGACGCCTAGCAAAATGGGTTATGCTTCTTAGTGAGTTTGACATTTAGTATGTTGACAAAAAGGCCATCAAAGGGTGGGCTATTGTAGATCACTTGGCTGATGCCCCCTTAGTTGTAGATCACCCACTCATCATGGAATTTCCAGATGAATACCTCTATTTGATAGAAAAACAATAACTCTGGAAGCTATATTTTGATGGCTCCTATACATCTCATGGCTCTGGTGCAAGCATACTTTTGGTTACACATCAAGGTGATTATATCCCTAAATCCTTCAAACTACAATTTTGTTGTACCAATAACATTGCAGAGTATGAGGACCTTGTTGCAAGACTCAAAATTGCCATTGAATGGATTATCACAGAGCTTCAGGTCTATGGTAATTCTCAGCTTATCATCAAACAAGCTTTGGATGAATATCAAACCAAGGATGACAAGTTACTACCTTAAAAAGAACTGGTTGACCAACTAAAGGAGCATTTCACTCAGATCCAGTTCATACAGATACCTTGACTCCAGAATAAGGCAGCTGATGCTATGGCTACTATTGGTTCTCTCTTAGAAATACCACACGAAGCTACGCAGTATGAATTCTTGGTTGAGTAGTTGCATGAACCTGCATATGAGAATGATGAATCAACATGGGTCTATATCTTGGTTGGTCCCCAATCTCCATGGTACCACAAAATTCATGCCTACCTACTAAATGGTATCATATCTCCTCACCTCACATGAACCCAACGCCAAAACCTTATTCACAAAGCTTCTTGTTACACTATCATTGCCCAAACCCTATATTGTCATGGTTAAAATGATACTCTCTATTGATGTTTAGATAAAAATGAGGCTACAATGGCTCTCAAAGAGGTACACACTGGACTTTGTGGTGCTCACACGAGCAGGATGGTGCTAACAAAGCAGATCCTTTGGGCTGAATATTATTGGCCTACTCTAGAACAGGATGCATGTGAATTTGTGAAATGATGTTTACCTTGTCAACAACATGCTAATTTAACCCGGGCTCTAGCAAAGGACTTGCAACCCATTGCACCACCATGCCCTTTTTCCTGTAGGGGATTTGTTCTTGTTGGTCTTATTGCGCCACTTTCTTCAGAAGGGCACAAGTGGATTATCACCGCCACTGATTATTTCACTAAGTGGGTCAAGGCAGTCTCGCTTGTTATGGCCACGAGAGTTCAAGTGTCCAAGTTTATATTGTATCATATCATATGTCTCTTTGGCATCCCGGCTACCATATTTATAGACCACAGAGGTAATTTTGAAAACTTAAATATGGAAGAATTGTGCACTTCCCTTCACATCCACCACCGCTTCTCGAGCCCATATTTCCCACAAGGTAATGGTCAGGCTAAGGCAACTAATAAAACCCTCCTCAAAATCCTCAAGAAAGTTTTCAATGACTCTATCCATGATTGGCATTTTCAAATTAATCCCACCCTATGGGCATACCACACTTCATTCCGTACAGCCACTGGCACAACTCCATACTCCTTGGTCTATGGTGCTGAAACAGTCCTGCCTATTGAGGTCAAAATCCTATCACTCCACATTTCTCTCTGAGGACATATATCTGATGAGGAATATAGAGTGGCTCAACTTACTCAACTAGATCTACTTGATGAGAGAAGACAACAGACCTATGACCATCTCATGGTCTATCAAAGTTGCCTCAAGTACAATTTCGACAAGAAAGTTCATCTGTGTAGTTTTCAAAAAGGTGACATGGTCCTTAAAGAGAATATGAAGGTTCAAGCTAATTGAGAAAAGAAAGGCAAGTTCAAGCCCACCTGGCTTGGTCCTTATGTGGTCACAGCATCTTTTGGCTCAGGAGCCTATCAGCTATCTACCCTTGAAGGTGAAGTTTTAAATGATCCTACTAACATTATCCACCTCAAGAAATTCTACACCTAAAGGACAGAGTTTGCAAAATCAAGGAAAGAAAAAAAAGGCATAAAGCAAAAATAAAGTGTCCAATGGTGAAAACTTGGCAATTCAAGCGCCTTGGATAGGTCCCTGGTGAAAACCTAGCAAATAGGCGCCAGGTGTACTACAACCCTTTCATTATCTATCACCAACACACACCCCTTTATCACCCCTCCATATTTTATCACTCATTCCACCCGCTTTTCCAAAGTGTTCCTTATCATTATTTTCCATACTTTACAACATCATCCTCTAGCACTTTGCACTATGTAACATCCCATCTTATTTATAGCATCCCGTGTATCATACTCATTGTATCCTACCATTGTACTCTACTAGATCTTCCCTATCACATGCCTTTTTATCCTTACCATATGTAGCCTATACGGCCCATATAACGTGTGTCTCATACCCCCTACACTAACCCTTGTCTCCTATATACCATACCTATGTGAATGCATCAATATCCGGAACCCTGTACAAAAATTGCACTTTATGTAAACCCACCTCAACAAAACCATGTATTATAACAATGCTATCTTCTCATCCTAAGCTTTCCCCCATCATGCATCTACCTACTACTATGTTTTGCTACCCAATCTCGAGTTCCCATGTCCTTAACCAGTCTCACTTGTACATACTGTCCAGGTCTTGTTGCAACCCATTAGTAGCTTGTCAGTTGATCTCTTTGGCAAAAGGTTTCTTTTTCACTTTGCAGAGCCTTTTTTTGTTTCTCTTTTTAGTTGATTGTTTCCACGTACCTTTTGTTGTTTCCTCCTCAAGATTTCCATGATCATTTAATATCATGGTGTGTGTTGACTAGGACAACTAAGGAGGTTGGTTTCGATCACAGTATTTGCTACTTGTGAGTCAGTTTGATATTATCCTTGCATATTTCCAACATGTTTTCATCTTTCGATGCACTAGGGTAATCTCATTTTCTTGTGGATCATCTAGCATCATTCCAACACTAATCTCTTCAAGACTCATGTGTGATGTTGGGGCAATCCTTGCATTCCTATTTGAGTCAGTCCTATGGAATTTTGGGGAAATGGCCTTGATGTTCTTAGTAACCTTGGAAGATCCCTAATAATCCTATATCAAATAAAGTGTTTACACTACATAGTGGTACTTCCTCATGAAGTACCCCATACTCAAGCTTCCCCTATGCCTCACTTTTATTAACCTCTAATATCTTCCTCCATGTCATCACCCCTCTCCCTTGAACTATCACTTTTTCCACCCTTAGAATCATTTGATTCAAAGCCTCAAACATAAATTCTTATCTTATTCTCATCATGATGTCATCCCTATCATAAGTTACTATCCTAGCTCTAGAAATCTCTACTATCCTCCTAACTATGAGTTTGTTGGTCACTCTTTTTCCAACATTATTCTCCTTAGAGTCAGTATCTCCTATGATCAATTTTCATATCATAGAACACTATCATAAGTCAAACATTGGTTATCTCATTCCACCATCATTGTTTGTCTTACATCTCCTAAAACTTGTATGTTGTATTATGATAGCTTGTATCCTTTATCATATCGCGGAATATCATTGCATTCAGTCGTTTATGCTATTCCTGCTTGCTTATCATAAAATCTCAGCTGTATCTTTTAGTTTGTGTTCTTTGTAGCATATCATAAGTTTATTGTTCTCTCTTTTAGATCATCTTAAACATAAGTCATTCATCATTAGATTATAGTTCATTTTAGCATTATCATTCATCATTAGATTATAGTTCATTTTAGCATTATATAATGACTCATTTTAGCCTTGTTGACATTTATCATTAGGATAGGTTTTATTTTAGCATTATAGTTCATGATTAAGTCATACTCCATTTCATTTTAGTTTGTATTTCATTTAGATCTTCCATCCATCTTTAGTTTGTGTTAAAAGTGTCATTATATTCATTTTTTCCATATCATAAATCTGTTGATTATCCTTTAGTTGGTGATTCATTTTACATTTGTCACTTATTTTATCATTTTTACTTATCATCATACAACATCATATCAAATACTCTCCAAAGCAATCAATTTCTTGGAATCACATCACATCTATCATAAAGCAACATCACATCATCAGGATAATATCCAAAACCTATCATACTACATGATATCTATCATACAAAAAATCTCATCACATCTACAATATCATAAGGAAAAACATGTCATCAAGGATCACATCAAATCACATCACATCATATCTGCACTATCATAGTTGAATCATATCAAAATCATATTATATCGTGTATACAATGTCATCAAAAATCACAAACTATCAGCACAATCAAAACATCATAGCACATGTCGCATCCTGCAATCATCAGCAATACCATCAAAACATCACTATCAACCACTATACATAAACCCCAACAGTCCATAACACATATAACACCAGAATCATCATATCTATATATCAATGAAAGAATGAAAGAATAAAAGTCCATCGGTGTACAATGTCCATATAGTACAAATGGGTCAGAGGCTGCACAAAATGTGTCTCAAAAAATTGATATATACATGATACTCAGTATTTGAAACAAAAGATGCCTGCTCATCGATGGTCAACCCATCATCCCTGCATCATCAGTCTCCTCCTATGCCCCTCTCCTAGCCCTTGGTGCTAGTGGTGGTGGAGGTGGTGGCCCCATCAGTCCTCCCCCTATCCCAAAGCTCTCTGCCTCCTCTCCCATCCCATGTCATTGGCTTGGCCCTTCCCTCTGACTATGCCATATGCACTGGGACCCACTTGCACTCTCTCCCCTAGTGCTCCATCCACTCTCCCCCCCTCCTTGCATTCCTGTATAGGTACCTACTCTGCCTGACCGAGTTGGCTGCCTGTAATGCTCAATTTGTGATGTTGGCACTGCAACATGGTACCTCCCCCGGTAGAACCCAGCCCTCTCCCTCAACTCCTCCATCTCTTCTTATAGTCTCCGCAACTCCTCCAAACCCCCTCCTACTACCACCTATGCCCGTAAGGTCACCACCTCCACCACCAACCTATCTCGCTCCTGTTGGAGGGCATCTAGTCTAGCCTGCACCCCTTGCAGCTCCACAGTCATAGCATCCAACCTCCCCTCCATCTGGCCCACCTCTATCTATAGCCTCCCCACCTCCATAGCTACCCTATTTGCCTACCCCTGGGCTATATCTCACTCTTGTCTAAACTAATCTATCTCTACCCAGAGCTAATCTCTCTCCTGCTGCATATCTCAAAGCAGCTAGCTCGTCACTACGTGTGCCTACTCTAGCAAGGCATACTGGCCTTCCAACCTGTCATCTCATCCCCCAGTAGATGATCCTCCTACCTCTCCCCCTGTCACCCTTTGTTACCCCTATGCCTCCTCTCCTCCTCTCTCTGGCTGCGCTCCCCTATCCTCCACTCTCCTCTTTGGCTAAGCTCTCCTCTCCTCCCCCACCACACTCCTCCTCTGATGGGAAGGCTCCTCCTCCTATGCCACCACTATTGCACATTGTCGCAACCCCCTTGCCACATATCACCCTTGTCGGGCTACTCGAGCTAGCTCATCAACCATCGCCACTGCCCTCGTACCCTATACTCTCCCCACTGGTCTTAGCCTCACAAAAGTATCTTGGTACTCCTATGTGGAGCCCGCATCTGCTGCCCTGCTGAACGAATCCCACTGCTGCAGCTCTAGCTCTCACCATGTCCTCAACAACCCATACCTCTATAGGGATGGCCCGTACATCGACATAGGCTCATAGGTAACCCGTTGATACCAGTGAGGTCTCCCATTGCCACCTACTGCCACCCAAACTACTGCAGTACCCTATTCGGCCTGTACTGCTCTGCAATGTGCTCCCATCTCCTGAACATGAAGCATGGTGAAATGGTGTAGGGGAGCTACTCTCCCTCCTCTGCCCATGGTCCCAAGCCCATGTATGGCCTCCACACTACTGCTATTATATCATCAATTCACACTCTCCAATAATACACTGAATCTGTATGTTGATATGTCAAAGGCTCTGCCCAACTGTATGCCATTGGCTCCTTTGGCTGCCTATCCCTGCATCTCAATGGCCTAAGCACTACAATATGCTCCCATGCCCACACCTATAATAGTGTCGGAAAGCCAATACTCCTCCCCTGTCGGCCACCACCCTGGTACACTATCTAATGAAGATCTCGATATAACTTGACCAACATCAAAGAACCCCATGTAGCTAGGTGTTCTACATCCACAATCTACATCACAATTGGAATCAATGCCAGTGTCACACCTGTACCACTTGTATCTAGGGCAATATACCTTGAAACCAGCCCCAAAACATAGAAGTAGATTTGCCTCTCTACTGTCACGCGATCCAGATGCTCATCCAATGCAAAATGTCCTCGTCGGATCTTGTACTTGGCCCCATAAATCTCTGCATAGCCACCTCTATTTTCATCTCTTTGATCACCATGATTGGTGTCCCTGGCACTGGTAGTTTGAATATATGGTACACATCCTCCAGCATCACCATCATCTCCCTCTTCGGTAGGTGAAACGTCGCTTTCTCACTGTGCCATCTCTCGCACAATTTTGTAACCATCATCATATAAGTATGGGTATGGGGCAACCTTGCCAAGTGGCCTAGCCTGATCACCTCGACTCATGCCCGGTTAGCTGGTGTCAACATCTCTCTCATGCGCAATACTGTTGCTCATCGCTCCTATGACACTAATTCATCTAGCGACCACTACACACAACCAAAACCAATCCAACTATTAGTTTTCTCTCTCCCTATTTATCCTACACCCTCCCTTCCCTCAACCCTAGCTTTTTCTAAAATTATTTTACCAAAGATCACATTCCCATGAAAATAATGTTCTCACAAAGCCTATCCCCTTGCGTTCCTACGAAACTATATTCCAGTAGGATCACGATGTTGACTCTGCTCTAAATCCCTTGAACTTTTCCACCAATCCCGCTAGCGCATTCCTGCAATCTCTCTAGCTGGCAATCCCATTGACCCTTGATCTCATGGGATCACATTCCTACACTATCCCCTTTTAACCCCTTTCCTATTGTATAATGACCTTAACCCGCAGGGACGCATTCCCACTACCTGAATCACGTTCCTTGTCGTGGGGATGCAGTTTTGCTAACTCTATCTTGTTCCCGCATGAAATGCCTTCCCGAGATCAGTTTCCCACAAATGACTAATTTAAACCCTCGCATCCTCCCACCTGACGCCATTTTTTGCGGGATCATAATCCTGCTGATCATGCTCGTGTTCCCGCTGGACCCGTGCCTATGGGATTGCATTTTCGCTTTCATGAGAATGATATAACACATGATATTGCATCTTCCCTATCATGGTATGCTATGAGTGGGGCAATCTAAGCGTAAGGTCTTGATTTGATCTTTTGTTTATTTTTATTTTCTGCTTATGGGTTACCCAGTATCGGTTCCACGCTGCTTCCTCTGGGATTCATGTGTGCTGCTGGGGCAATCCTTGCATGTTTGTTTTGCATCTGTTTGTACATCCTCTGGAAAGTTGGTAAAAAGGCCATGCTATTCTTAATAACCTTGGCCATTAACCAACATTCCTATACTAAATCTTGTGCTCAACTACGTGGTAGTACTTCCTTTCATCTCCATTATCGCCCATCCAAACCACTTTATCTTCCCATCATCCATCCCTTCCTCCTCATCTCCTTTTATCATGCTCCGCCCCTTCACTCCTCCCCCCCAATCCTGGATCATCCTACACTTGCTTCCTCTTGTGTATCCGAGCTCCCTTTATCATTTTCCCATCGTGAGGGTTTGAGCTAATTTTTCCCCTTCTCTTTTCCAATTTGTGTCTCTGCTCATCTCGCTTTCTTTTGCTTTTCAAGAAGCCGTCGACCCTCATCCTCTCTCCCTGTCACCTTCTTGAGGGGGCATCTCTAAGTCTAGTCTCTCCTCTTCTTATATGAGACTGGGGCAACCTTGTTGCTAAAACATCTTCCTCGTGTCGTCTCTATTCGAACTTCTTTGAAATAGTGTTGTCTCAACACTATGTCAAAGAGGGGCAAAATGTAGACACCTAAATTTGATTACACTACTTTTATAATCCTATTTAACTATCTCTAAAGGCATCATTAATTAAATTCCTATTTAATTAAATCCTTTACCATCCCCTAGTTGATTAATTTAATTAATCATCTATAGTCCTATTTGATAAATCAAATAACCCACCATTTTTCAATTAATCCTATTCTCCATTCTAATTCCAAAACCCTCATTTATTAAATAAATCTATTTGATAAATAAAGCCCTCAAAACTAATAGCCCCTAAACTATCCTAAATCCTCCATTTAGCCTAATCCACCCTATCCACCCATACTAACTAATCTTAACCACTAACTCAACCACCCTCATGAATGCCACCCACTTGCACATCTCTAACATCCCTAATCTAATCCTAACCCAAGCCTAACCCATCCCCTAATCATTTTCACATTCCTAAGCAAGCTTAAGACTTTCCTAAACCAAACCAAAGTCTCCCCTCAAAATATCCCAACCACCAAGCCATGAATACTCTTATAAAGCCATAAATGGCTCTTACATCCTCACTCATGACTCTTACATACTCAACCACCCTCATCAAGCCCTTGACCAACCCATTTCCTATCCTCTCACACTCATCCTCCTTGTGACAAGCGTCACTTCCCTATTGGTGCTAAACAAGAACAATCAATGTGCTCCCGTTTGAGTGCATCCTAGCTCTCCCTCACCATCTTGCCATCCTGGCATCCTACCCCTCCATCCCTTAAGCCCTTAGCCTATAAATTGGATCCCCTCCCAAGCCAATTTATCACAATCCTTAAGCTAAAGTTACCATGTCAGTTTGAGAAGCCAAGTTCATACCATTTTCACATATCCACACCAAAAATCCCAAATCCATCTCCATTGAAGCATTTTGAAGCTTGGGCATACATCCCAAATTCATATCAAAGGACACATCTACTAATAAAGTGATCATCCTCAATGAGAGAGCCTATCCATGGCTCATATTCTCATTTGAGGACCTCACTTTGTCTCATTTAAAGTTTATATTAGTTTTGTTAGTTAATGCTTTTTTTTAAAAATAGTTTAGTGTTTCTTGCTAACATATTAGTGTACACAAATCCAAGATAACAATTTATTGATTGCAAGTTGTGAAAATCAACTCTCAATCTTGGAATGAAAATAAAATCTTTATATTATTTCAAAAATAGGTACAAGTGAGATGTGACTAGTTGTAATACCTACCCAAAAGTTGTTAAATGTATGTCTTATATCTATGCATTTTTTATGTGTCTATCTCTATATATATTTAGGTTCCGAATGCTCCTTCTTATATAAAATGAAGGAGTGAACATAGCTTCATATCTTTTCAAAATGTAACTATTCTAAAAGTAATTGCAACTAGTAAAGTAAAAAAAAACTTAATGAACTCCATGATCAAATAAGATAGATTCTTCATAATATTGCAAGCATCTTGTCCATATGATGATTGTTTCCTTCTAAGTCTTGGAATTCTACCAAAATCTATTGTACTTAAGCTATGTCCTCCTTGATCTCCAATTCATTGCAACCATTGGTATATCTAGCATAATTGGTCCTTAAGTCCCAAATAACAAGAAACATACTAATTTGGATAATATCCAACTCATCTTATTCTAGGGTTATGTTAGGATACATAACAAGTTTTGAATCTTCATTAACTAGATGCTCTTGTATCAACAACCCCATATTTGTAAATTAAACAGCTAAAGATGCAAATACAAAAATTAAAAATATTCAACTTCTACTTCAAGATCTTCACAATGATGTCAAATTGGCATGCTCTCATTTTATAACTAATTAATCATGATCTTCCACTTTTAATTCCATTTCAAAACATTTTACATAAGTTTTCATTTATTAATTTGTCAAATCTATTCAGACATTAAATTGGGTTTCATACTTTGCAAGACAAGTCATATTTTTTCCTTTCTGCATGTCATTAAGCATAGTTATTATGAAACTATGATCCAAACCTTCTTTCATTCATGATTTCTCCAATTTGTAGCTTTTTCTATTTATTACCCATGTTTTATAAAAACCTCACAACCTTTCAATTTTTTATGATCACACCCTGTAAAATCCTAAAAAATTGCAACTTCAAAAGTGCAAAACGCTGGTGTCTGCGATCTAGTGAAAAATCACTACCAAGTTGGCTCCAAACTTCATCCCTTCCAATAGTGAAATTTCAAAGTTTCACTGGCTTGTGAACTTCCTTCCTCCAAAATTGTGAAAAATGTCTTTCGTGAACTTTTGATGATAAAAATTCATGAACATTTTGGAGGTTCCATCAGGTTGGATATCATATATAGACATATGGATGATGAGGTTGAAAGAATTGTAAGACATCTTTATGTCCTAAGAAGATCTATTTAGGATGAGGTTACTTTTCTTAATATGGAAAGTAATGAGAAGCTTATCATTTTTCTCTAAAAGTTGGGGATAAATTGAATTAAGGATAAGAATAGAGACAAAGAGGAAGAGGTGGAAGATTTCAAAGAGGTAGAACATTTACTAGAGGGGGAATATCTTATTTGGATCTAGATAAAGGAAATGGAAATGGAAAGAAATTAATTCATAGTAAGGAAGAGGAGGAGGTCACCCTAGAGGTAATGGTTATAAAAGAAAAGATACAATTGTTTTTAAAGGAACTTCTTTTAGATATGGAGATGGACATAGATAGTTTTAGTGTACACAAGGAAATTCAAGCAATAATATTGGTAGTAGAAGAATGATTTCATTTTTGGACAAGGAATCACCAAAACATATGAATCAACCAAAAGATAGAAGAGACCTAATTATTAGAAGAGTATTGTGTAATGATGAACTTGATCAAGAACTAGTACTAAGGAAAATTTTCTTAAAAACTAGATGTAAAGATATTGGAAAATGTTGCAAGGTTATCAATAATAGTGGAGGTTTTGATAATTTGGCATTAGAGGAATTTATAACCAAGTTGTAATTATTAAGGATGGAGCATCTAAAGCTATATCAAATTACATGAATAAATAATGATCATAAGCTACTATAAGTAAAAACTGTGTTATAAAATTAAAGATTAGATATTATCATAATAAATTATGTTGTGATATTAAAATCAATGCATTATTGTCAAATCTTGTTGGGTTGAAGACCTCGGTAGTATGGTTCACAAGCTATATATCATAGTATATTGAATAGGTATACTATAGTAAAAAATGAGATGAATTAAGTATTTTTACCTATGACTAGAGACCCTCAGAATGAAAATCATACCATACTAAGGACTTGTTTGGTTGAAGATAAGAAATCTTTGGAAGGTATAAAGGAGAGTATCTATTATGCACTGATTCTAAATAAACCCAATTTGGGCATGACTGAAGGACATCTTGAGGAAATAAAAAAGTTACTAATTGGACTTGAAGACATCATTTTAGATATGTATCAAATGGATTACAACCAATTAGAAGTATTCAGAAATGTATGCACCTAGTTCTAGGAGAAGGTTTACTAAACAAAGAGTTACACTAGATGACACCAAAAAAAGAGGAATAATTAAACAAACAAGTGCAAGAATCATTAAGGAAAGGTATTATTAGAGAAATCATAGGTCCATATGTAGTACCTATAGTATTTGAACCTAATAAGGATGGATAATGGAAAATGTGTAGTGATTCCAAAGATATCAACAAGATCATAAAAAATGTATAGATTTCCTTTCCTAGAATTGATGACATAATGGATTGTTTGAGTAGAGAAAAGCATTTTACCAAGATTTATTTGAAAACTGGTAATCATCATATTAAAATTAGAGAAGGATACAAATAAAATACTAAATTTATTTCTAATTAAAGCTTATATGAATGGTTGGTTATGCCTCTTGGTTTTACTAACACCTCTTGTTATTTTATGAGAACATGTTGATCAATATCAAGAAATATTATTTTATGAGGGAAGAGATAGTGTGTCTAGGATATATGATTTTGGCTAAAGGTTTGAAGATGGGTCCTGATAAGGTTAAGGTAATCATGGAATGGTCTACATAGAGAATTTAGGAGAAGTTAGATTAGTTCATAGATTGGCTATATTTAACTAGAAGTCTATCAGGAATTTCAATTTATTTTTTAACCTTGTGATAGAGACAATTAGAGGATATCAAAAGAATTTCAAATGGATACATGGAGATAATGAGATTTTTTAATTATGGAAGTAGAAAATTTGTTGAACAAATATATTTTGCCTTACTAGATTTCAATAAGGTATTTAAAATGGAGTGTCATGCAAGTGAAAATTGTTAGGATTTAAAGAGACAAAAATAACAATTACATGCAAATACAACCAATATCATAAAATAATAAAGTACACAGAAGAGAACACACAACACAAAGATTTAATGTGGTTCACCCAATCCTTGGACTATGTCCACTGATAGTGAGTCCAATATTTTATTATCCAATGATTACAATCTAATTATAATATGTAATCCCTTATAGCTTAATACTGCCACAAGAACCTATTATCACATCATATTTTATGAAAAGGTTGTAACGGCCCTAAGCCATTTTATACAATTCTTTTTGCCTCTTTAAGGCTAAGATTAGTTACAAAATGTTGGCCCAAAAATGTTGATAATTATGGAGTATGTATGGTACTTCCTTGATTAGTCACCACAAACTAACAATCTCCCACTTGGGGACTGATCAAGTTCATACTAGACAACAATCTCCCACTTGGAGATTGATCTTGTAGAATGCTCACCACTCCATGAGGCTCCCACTATATCAAACCACCCTAGACACATTTGTTCCTTTATTTTGTTCAATCTAGAAAACCAACCGAAGCTAATGAGGAGTTCATCTTCTCCCTTTTCATTACCTTTATAAATATATATGTTGGATTAACTATCCATCATCCAAAACTAACCAAATGAAACAGTATCAAAACTTAATGTGTTTTGTCTTTGAATGAAGAGAAGAATATTTGGCAAGATGAATGACACTCTAACTATCTATAAATAAATAGTTATCCCTTTGTGGGCGCCCCAATTATTCCAAGAATAAATGAAGCCATGTCATCTCCTTAGTTGCCTCTTTAGTAGCAACATACTATGCATTTTGTAGTGGATAAAGCATTCACCTTCTTTAATCAAGAAACCCATCTCACTACTACCCCATTAATAGAAAATACATAACCTATAGTACTCTACATGGTACCAATACCCCCTACCAGATTCGAGTCAACATAGCCCTATAAATTAGTAGTAGAGCCCCCAAAATGTAAACACTTACTAAATATTCCTCTCAAATATTTGAGAATCCATTTGATGTCATTCCAATGCTCAATCCTTTGATAACTCATATACCTTCCAACAACTCCCACTGCATGTGCAATATATGGCCTAGTACACAACATGGCATACATTCAACTTACTACATCTGAAGCATAGGGTACATTAGAAATTTTGTCCTCCTCTTGTGTATTTGGACACATCTTAGGTTAGCCAATTTTAAATGACTAAGTAAAGGTTTTTTCATAGCTTTATCATTCTCCATAGAGAACTTTTACAATGTCTTCTCAATATAATTAGCTTGCGATAAAGTTAATTTTCTATATTTCTTATCTTTGCAAATCTTCATACCAAGGATTTGTTTTGCTTCCCCAAATCCTTCATTGAAAATGAAAATACTAAATTTTTTTTCAACCCTTTGATGTGATCCAGTAGCCACTGGGGTCCCACTAAGGAATTATGGAGTATGTATGATACTTCCCTGATCCATCACCACAAACTAACAAGAATTTAGTTAGATTTGTGTTAAGTTAGGAAGGTAGATCAATTTATTTTTATGTTGAGAAATTGAGCAATACTAAGAGGAAATATTTAGTCTATGATCAAGATTTCTATTATATAGTTCAATATTTAGAGAAGAAAAGACATTAGTTATGTTCAATATACAATTTTGTATACTAATCACAAAGTGTTGCACTTTGGAGGTGTTAGGATTAAACCACAAACATAAATAACAATTGCATGCAAATATAACCAATATCATAAAATAATAGATCACACAGAAAAGAACACAAGACACCAAAATTTAACATGGTTCACCCAATCCCTGGGCTACATCCACCAAACAACAAGTTTGATGTTATTACTATTTAGTGATTATGAACCTATTTACAATCCGTAATCCCTTACAACTCAATACTGCCACAAAAACCAATTTTGTATCAAAATAATGAAACAATCCCTAACCCTAAGCCCTTTTATACAAGTATTTTTATTCCACTTTAGAGTTACCCAAAGAATTTATGAAGTATGTTCAATACTTTCTTGATTAGTCACCACAAACTAACAATATCCCACTTGAGGGCTGGCTAGGTTCCACTCTAAATAATAATCTCCCACTTGAAGACTAATCTTGTAGCAATACCACTACCACATGGGGCTCACACTGGATCAAACCACCTTGAACTGTGTTGTTCATTGATTTTTATTCAGTCTAGAAGACCTACCAAAGCTAAAGAGGAGTTCAACTTCTCCCTTGTTACTACCTTTGTAAACATATCAATTGGATTGTCATCTATATGTGTCTTGTCCATCTTTAATTCTCCATCCTCCAAAAATGACTGAATGAAATGGTACCACAACTGTATGTGTTTGGTCTTTGAATGTACAGCTGAATTCTTTGCAAGATGAATGGCACTCTGACTATTTATAAACAAATAATTGTCCTTCTAAGGGTGTCCCAATTCTTTCGAGAAGAATTAAAGTCATATCATCTCCTTGGATACCTTTGTAGCAATAACATACTATTCCTCTATAGTTGATAATGCATTAACCTTATATAACCTAGAATCCTAGCTCATGGCTGCCCCACCAATAGTAAATACATAACCTATAGTACTACACCTGGTATCAATATCTCTTGCCAAATTTGAGTCAACATAGCTATATAAAGAAATAGTAGAGCTCCCAAAGTGTAAAAACTTATTGGATGTTCCTCTCAGATATCTAAGAACCCATTTAACTACATTTCAATACTCAATTCCTAGATGACTCATATACTTGCTAACAACTCCCTGCATGTGCAATATCTGGCTTGATACATACCATAGCATACATCAAGCTTCATATAGTTGAAGCATAGGATACCTTGGACATCTTATCCTACTCTTCTTGTGTCTTGGGACACATCTCCTTATTCAACTTCAAATGACCAAGTAAAGGTGTGCTAACAACTTTAGCATTCTCCTTAGAGAAACATTGCAACACCTCAACATAATCAACCTAAGATAGCATCATTTTTCTATTCTTCCTATCTCTACAAATCTTCATACCAAGGATTTTTTTCTGCCTCCCAAATCCTTCATAGCAAATAAATGTGCTCACTAACATTTTAACCCCTTATTATGATCCATGTTAGACCCAACTACAAGCATATCATCAACATATAAACATAAAATAATGTAGTTGTTATCATCCAACCTCTTAAAATAAACACAATGATCTAAATGACACCTATTGTATCCATGCTCATGCATAAAACTATCAAATTTTAAACATCATTTTTGATGTGCTTTCTTCAAACCATATAAATAAACTTTTCTTCAATTTACACACTAAGTTCTCCTTACCTTTGACCTCAAATTTCTATGGCTAAGCCATATATATCTCTTCATCCAAATCACCATGAAGGAAAGTTGTTCTAACATCAAGCTACTTATCAGTTTGACCATCTTTAAAACTTGATGCCAACTCCAGGATTCAATGAAAACATAAGCCAATCTACCATAGATCATACTTTGTTGCCTACTCCTCCATGAGCTAGAAAAAACCAAAGCTACACTTCAACCAGATCATGCTCATTGTCATCTCCTCACCAAAGTTGGGGTAAACCAAAGCCCAATCTCTCCAAGATTCATTCATACATCTCTTCCCATGCTTGGATTGATCAACTCTAATACCAACTCCATTGATTCATGGTTTTTCCTTCCAATGGCTTCCATAAATCCTTCTAATAAAGATAGTCTTCCATTTGCATCTTCTATAATTGAAATTTCTACCCATTAAACCTATCAACCCTTAGCTTACCCTCATCTATCATTGCTCCCACTCAATTGTGAGACTCCCACTCAACCGTGAGACTTTCCTATAGATGATAACTAAAAAAAACCTTTCTCTAATACCAATTGGAGTAGAAGGAACAATATGACCTGTACAAAGATATAAGGTGCCTACTTTTACACCTTTTTCTACTACAAGGGAACTTTTTGAAACCTTCCAATTTTTATCAATTAAAGTAACTACACAACTCTCATTACCAATTTGTACTACTGAAATTAAATTCCTACTCAGCCTTGGAACATGTCTTACCTCATGTAGTAGCCAATAATTCCCATTCTACAACTTAATCTTAACTTTTCCCTTTCCAACAATCTAACAAGGTTCATTATCCCCCAAATAAACAAGTCCAAAATCCCCTTGGACATAATCAAAGAAATAACCTCTATGAGGTGTAGTATGAAATGAAACATCAAAATCTAAAACCCATGAATCATCAACACTTTCTAAAAATAGAAGCAAAGCATCCTCTTTGGATTTGTTACTTACCACATTTTCCTTCTTGTCTCCATCTGGTTTATCTCTTTCATTTTTTTTCAAGTCCAACAATCTTTCTTTTTATGTTGTAGTTTCCCATTGTACCTTTAGTAATTTTGTCTTCTCAATTAAGATCTCCTCCCCTTTGACTTTCCTCTTGATTTTCCATTATTTATGGAATCACTTCCTCTTTTAGTCTCTCTACCTCTACTTTGTGCATTCAAAACACTTCTTGACATAGATCAAGCTGAGGATTTCATATGAGTTTCCTCACTAAAAACAAAATCTATCACATCATCATATTTTAGGGTACTAGATCTAGAGGTAGAATTACTCACAACCATTACCAATCCATTCCAACTTTCAGGGAAACAACACAAAATCAAGAGAGCCCTAATTTCTTCATCAAAATTGATAACCATAGAAGATAGCTAACTAGTAATAGTATTAAACTCATTTAAATTATCTGCAATAGATCCACCTTCTTCCATTTTCATATTAAATAAATGCTCCATGAGATAAGTTTTCATTAAAGGAATCTAAAGAGAAGAAGAAAAAGGTAAAATATGTTACTAGTGACATAGTGATACAAATTAGGAAGATGTAGATCAACTTGAAGCACTGGTAGCAAGGAGATTTCATAGAGGTAAAGTAAAATTTAAAGGTAAGTTACCTATCATATTTTTTAATTGTAAGGAGGCTGGTTATATTTCTACTAGATGACCAGAGAAGAAGAATAATAGAAATGGAGATAAATAAAAGGGTACAAGAGATGAGGACAAAAAAGATTAAAAAGAAAAAGGCAAGAAGTCTTGCTACATTATAGAAGAGGAAGCCAAAGATGGATCTGATGATCATGAAGATGAAGTGGTGTATGTTGCAATGAAGGATGAGTGTGATGAGGATGAGGAAACTGCACTGGTGTCATCTGTGAGTTCAAAAATGATAGATGGATCATTGATAGTGTGTGTTCACATCACATAATAGAAGATAAAAGTAAGTTCATTACCCTAAATTATTATGATAGAAATAGTGTAATATTTGGTAATGATACACCATATCTAATAAAAGAAAAAGGTTCTATCAAACTCATAGAATTTTATTTTTTTTGAAAATGCTTACTATTTTGAATGTCTTAACTATAATTTTTTGAGTGTGTTACAACTAAATAGCTTAGGTTACAAGGTCAATTTTGAGAACAAGATAGCTAAGATCTATGATACTAATGGGAAAGTAATTGGGAAACGTGATCAAGTTAGAGATAATCTATTTTATCTTGATATGAATGATTCTACTTATCTTGTTGTAGAATTGATGACATGTGGTTATGGCACAAGAGGTTATGACATGTCAACTTTGATAACTTGGTTATGACAATATAATTTGCAAATAAATGTTAGTTAGGAAAAATGACAAAATCTAGCTTTAAGAGTAAGGCTGACACCTCTAAAGGAATTTTGGAGATTTTTCATACTAATTTGTGTGGACCAATTGAAGTGCAAAGCTACAAGGGTGACAAGTATAATATGCTATTTGTTGATGATTATTCTAAGGTGATGACAGTTATGTTTCTGAAATATAAATTTGATATTTTTTAAATGTTAAAGTAGTACTTAGCAAGATTTGAGAAGGAGATAGGTAAAATCCTGAAATGTTTGAGATCTAAAATAGGTGGATAATTTATATCAAATGAGTTTGAGATGTTATGTAATGATAGAGGAATCAAAAGATAAATATTTTCATTTAGGACTCCTCCACAAAATAGGATTGTTCAAAGAAGGAACAAATCTATAATGGATTGTGCTAAGACACTCATGATGGAGAATAGTGTTTCTTTGAAATACTAGAGAGGGGTTGTAAGCATAGTTTTATATACCTTGAACCATGTTCAAGTCAAGAAAGGTACTGATTCAACACCTTTTTTATTATGGTATGATTACTTAGCCAATGCAAAATATTTTAAGGTATTTGGAAGAAAGTTTTATATTCTTAAAAATTTCAGGAATGGTAAATTAGATACTAAAAGTGAAGAAGGTATATTCTTTTTCTATTCCACAAGAAGTAAAGCTTATAAGTGTTTAAATACTAACACTAACAAAGTTGTGGAACGTGAAAATGTGAAGTTTGATGAATATACAAAAGTACATAGGGCTAAACCTATGAAGGAACCAAAGGAATAAAAATATTTTGTATGCTTTTATGAAGGTATGATTTCTAATGAAGATGTTGTAAGTCAAGTTGCAAATCAACAAAAAGTTTCAGTGACTATCAAGTCATGTACAATGAATGTCAAGTTGCATTTAGGAATTGAGCTCTAGTTAAGCACCAAGTTTTAGACTGAAGTTGAGACACATTTTGATTCTAAGATTAGTGTTCATGAAAGAGATTTTGAATTACTGATAGAGAAGTACATAGTGATTTAGAATTTGATAGACTTAATGAAAAAAGTAGAGAAGAACCAAGATTGTCAATGTATATCAAGAGACATCACCCTATTGCACAAATTATTGGAGACAAAAATGTTAGACCAGTGACAAGGAATAGGATAAGAAGTGATACATGTTTTTTAAGCACTCATGAGCCTAAGATGGTGAAGGATGCCTTAGAAAATGTGGACAGGAGTAAAGCCATGAATGAAGAGATTGAGCAGATTGAAAAGAACAAGACATGGACTCTAGTTTTTAGACTAGAAGAAAAAAATGTTATTGGAACCAAGTGGATGTACAATAGAAAGTTAGATGAAAATGGTGAAGTCACATGGAATAAGGAAAGATTAGTTTGCAAATGGTATGTACAATAAGAAGGGATATACTATGGAGAAATATTTGCCTCTATTGCAAGTTTGGAAAGAGTAAGAACTCTTCTTGCTTACTCTGCATATAAAGGTTCCAAAGTTTATCAAATGGAGGTAAAATTTTCATTTATAAATGGTGTACTAGAAGAAGAGGTCTATATAGAACAATCAGAAGGATGTGTTGATGCTAACGACAAGGACATGGTATGTAGACTACACAAAGCTTTATATGGTTTAAAACAAGCACCAAGAGCATGGTATGAAAGGCTTCACAATTATCTTGTGAAGATTGGATTTGAGAGGATTGATGATAACAATAATATGTACTTGAATACAAAAGGAGGTAAAGGTATTTCACTAGCTAAAACTTTTGTTGATGATATCATATTTGGAGGTCAAGATGGATTATGTAAGGCATTTGCAAATGAAATGAAGAAAGAATTTGAGATTTCTATATTTTGAGAGATCAAGTTCTTTGTTGGATTATAGGTATATCAGATGAAATATGGTATATAAATCAATCATTCTAAGTATCTAAAGGAAATATTGAGAACATTTGGATTAGAAGAATCAAAACCAATTAGCACATCTATGGTGACAAGACACAAGTTGTCAAAGAATTATGATTCAACTGACGTGAATCAAACATTCTATAGGTCTATGATTGGAAAATTACAATATGTATGTAATACATAGTAGACCTAACATTATATTATCTATTGGGATAGTTGTAAGATTCTCTGCTAATCCTAAGGAGAATCATTTGTTAAGATAATAATGAAATATCTGAAAGGAACTAAAACTGTGGTCTATATTAGAAAAAAATGAGAATTTTGGGTTGAGAGCCTACACTAATGTTGATTGGGCTAAAAACATTTATGACTAGAGAGCACTAGTGGAGGAGCATTTTTTTAAGAAAGAGGTCGGTTACCTAGACCAGCAAAAAATAAAATTGCACATCTCAATCTATTGCTGAAGCTGAATATGTGGCTATTGCAGTAAATTGTACAAACATTGTATGGTTCAAACATATACTCAAAGGTATGAAGGAAGAAATTTTTAACCTATGATACTTAATTGTGATAATACAAGTGCTATAAATATATTAAAGAACCTTGTGATGGAGATAAAGACTAAGCACATTGCAATCAAGTATCATTACTTGAGAAGGTTAGTTCAAGGAAAAGAGGTGAAGATAGAATATGTGAATACAAAAGAATAGATAGTTTATATCTTCACAAAATAATTACCTAAGGATTCTCATAAGTACCTAAGAGATAAACTAGGGATGGTACCCCTATCCAAATATACTTAAGAGGTATTAATAGTGCCCTAGATCAACTTGAGTTGAATGTTGTATCTTACACATTGATGTAGTGGATATCAATTTAGGAGCTTCCTAATGTAATCAAAGAGATGGAACAGTAGATCGGTCACAAGTATGGTGATAGAGGGAGAAACTAAAGTTGTTAACATCTACATGTTGAGATGATGATTCTTTGGCATTGTTGTGAAAGAGGAAGAGATAACAGAATGGAGAAGAGATAGAAAAGGGGAAAATAAAGAATATCAAACAAAGTGAGAAAGAAGGAGAAATACTTGAAATATCTACTTAGAGGAAGAAAATGGACTTGATAGTTACTACAAGGGAGAAATAACTAAAAGAAATACATCTACCTTGTAAGAGGGACATAGTACTGAGGGAGATATAAGTCATAAGGAAGAGTTGATTAGCTTATACAAAAGTTGATGGAGGGAGAGATTTCGATACAAGGAATTATTTTCTTTTTGGTATTGTTGTGATATCAGTTTTTCATCAATTCCAAGCAGGGAGATTATTGAAAAAATATTGATACAAGTATGAGGATGTGTTTCAATAATTATTTTGTCACTAGTGTCAAACTTGCTACTTTCTTGTAAGACAATTGCTTAGTTGATTTGAGTACTATCATTTGTTTGATCGATGGAGAGGATATGATCAAATGTAACAATAAGAGAACCTAGAGGAAAAGTTGATTTATGGTATGAGAAAGGAGTATAAAGTTCATTTAAGATAGTGATGATATAGTGTATTTATTATCTACTTAAGGTTACAAAGGTTGGATAAAGTCTAGAAGAACAATATGAAAAATTTCATCTGCCAAGATTGAACGAGTGGACAATAGGTGCCAAGAAAAGTTAGTGCAAGTCTAGCACAAAATTAGTTTGAGTCGAGAAAAGTGAAGATTCAACATATGCCAAGTGAAATTAGTGTAAGATGAGTAAAGTTTAGTTGATCAAAAACATAGTAAAATTTAGTGTTTTCCAAGTTATCTAGTTAAAGAAAAGAGGAAGAATAGTATGGAAGCTGAGTAACAACATATTGATTCCAAGTGCCAATATTCATGTTAACTCATAGATTTGACAAATCTGAGCTAACTATTTTGTTTTCTTGAATTGTGAAAAGTGTGTGGAGATAACTATGATGAGGTGGTGGAATAGAATTCAAGGTAAACTATTTTGTGGAGAATTAAAAGAGGATTGAGGGATAAGTTTCTAAAGGAACCAAATGGAAAAGTGGGTAGATTCATTATATCCTACCTAATCCTACCTAACCCTAAAATGGATGATTGAGGTTGAATGGAAAAAGATCCTAAATCTCTATTTATAGAGAGATTTGGTCAAAAGAAGAAAAGTTTGTCATGTGCAAGAACCTAAAGAAGAAAATGAGTCTAGGGTATTGCTTCATTTAGTGGTTGAACATAAGAGACTGTTATTGGAAAGCAAAGCAAGAAGGCTCAAGAGTATGAATTCTTAAAGGGTGAACAAGCTATTAGAGATGAAGTGTGTGAAAGAAAAGTAGAATGGAGGACTGAAATAAAGATCTATAATCTCCAAGTGAGTTGTAATTTGGTGTCAAATCAAGCCTTACTATTGCTTTCTAAACATTGTATTGATCCATCTAGAGTAAATCTTTTGGATTTGTTAGTGTTTTGAAATATCATAGTTTCAAATTAGCCCAATGAGAAAAAGATAAATCTAGGGGTAGCTACTTTCTATTTTTAACATACCCTTTTAGACATAGGCCAACTATAACGCTAGACCCTTCTTCTAATTTAGGCTCTACAAAACCTAGGTAGGTGGACCTTATATTCACTTATATGGTACTAATACTAAAACATACACTTGAATCTAACAAAGTAGATAATACCCTTAATCTTCTAACACTTATGCAAAGACCTTAGACATGGAATAACTAATAACATGGCCAAAGAAATCGCTAACCTAAGTGAGGGCATCTTATTCATTTCTACAACATTTAAAGGGAAAAATATTTTATTAATGATGTTGATTTTAGAAAAAAACATGACATGAAAAATATAACACTCTGATCCTATAGCTGATCAGTGCCTTATCTATTGGGAAATCCTACAAACCACTAACATTCATCCATGAAAGTCATTAACATGTCCCATACATTAGGACATCTCGATCTATCTATTCACTTTGTGAATCAAACATCTACATCGTTTTGAACCTCATAATCAACCTACCCCTTCATGAGATCTACAATCCTATGATGAAAAATCAAGCATTTACATAACTCCTTGAAACATAAGAAAAATAAATCAAGCATATACAACCAACAGATTGCAACTGAGTTTCATAGTCTTTATTTACAAAACACAAAAGATCACAAAACTCATGAATGGGAGACAAGATATTAGAATGAAGATTAACTTTTTGTTGCATTTTCATTCATTTCTTTGAAAAAAATATAATAAGATGCATGAAATTGAAATGTAAAACTTTCTAATAGATTAGAACTATCTGTATTCTTATTTCTTGCTATTCATTACAAGGTAAATTGCTGAAGAAATTGGTATCATAGTAGTGAAGCATGATCAAAATTGGAACCCTTAGTCTCATAGATTTAAGAAAACTCAAGATTGGAACCTCTGCAATGAATCAGAAAGAAAGAGATATAGGAGATAAATGAAGTCCTCAATCTGATCTAGAAGTGACATGTGTCCACTTGAATCCTCATTCCCTTTTATTGTAAAACATCTCTCATCTTTCAACCCATGAAATTTGATATGATTTTCATCATCATTCTATAACAAACCCAGAATATCTCTTCCTCAATGATGAAAACCCTTTTGTTACTAAAATATCTAAAATGCATCATGAAATTTTTTTGATTAAGTAAAATAGGTTTTACAGGGATCCTGAAACCCAAAAGTTTTTACAACATATCAAATATAGAAATATTCAGAAAAGTCCAAGATCAGCGAAACTTCTTAACAAAAGAAAACCCAAAACAATAGGCCCATAGCCAAGAAACAAAAAACCAGCTAAACTAGAACAAGAAAAAACCAACTACATAAGGAAAGAATGAGACAGAAAAAAAGTGCTAACTATCAGTTCTCTCTATCAAGAACCTGCAGGGTCTCTTTAGCTTCATTGCTCTTCCTTTTGTCTGCATCCTCCTGGTCCTAGTTCCGAGTCTCCACTTGGTCCCTAGTTTCTTTTGGATCATCCTCTGCCTAAATAGTTTCTAGGTTGGTCTTCTCCATCTTATCCCCACCAAATCCAACACTAATTAGTGATTCTCCTAGACTGTTAATGTACTCATTCAGAGCATTCAAAGTGGTGATCACTTGATTTGCCAAGTTCTGATGAAAGAACTCCGTCCTTTGGACTTTTTGTTGAACCTTGGTGATTCTTTACTCCTAGCCTACCCTATGTTCCTAGATGTTGAAGAGCCATTGGCTTCCATTCTAGCTTCTATCCTCTTCATTGTGCCCCTAGTCACAACTAATATTTCTCTTTCCTTCCTAGCTTCTTCTGCCCTTAAGTTATTTAATTTCATGAAATAACCATTTGATAGACCAAAAGTTGTCTATCATGTTGTTCTTTGCATTGTTTAATAGGTTAAGCCTAGTTTCCCTTGCATTATTAGATATCATGACCAGACCAAGATCAATGAGATCATCATAGTGGGCTTTTCCATGAATTTCCTCCATCACTTGAATATTCAACGACTCCCTGATAATCCCCAATTTGGCTTTATTCGAATTAAAATTCCTCAAAGACCTCCTCCTATTTTTTGATATCACCTCCCCACTCTCTTTTCCCAAAATAGAAGGGGAGGAAGTGGGGCTAAGGCCTAGAATCATAGGAATCTAGTCTTAATTGGTTTCAATAGCTTCATCTACTTTCGTTTTCTTAGGATTCCTTGACACATCTACTAAATCCTCCTCTTCCTTTTCACTTTCCCTCCCCTTCTTCTCCTCCTTCTCATCCTCCTCCCCCTTTTCCTCTTCCCTTGAGTCAATATCCTCATCATCATTATTATCCTCCTCCTCCTCATGAGGCTTAGGCTGGGGCTCCTTTTGTAGGGAATGTGGGCAAAGGGTTTCCTTTCTTCATTGGATTTAGAGGAAGCAATGTCCTCCTCTTCTAATTTTATGCTCTACACATCCTCAAAGTTTGAGCTCCCCATTTCCTCCGAAGCACATCCAATATCATGAAGGGATTTTCCCATAGTTTGAGACTTTAGATACTCATAAACTAGGAGGAGTAATCCCTCATGGAGAGCTAGGTTAGCGGTTGGTTTCCTCTTGAAACCCTTGATGCCCTTGCTGATGGAGATGAAGAGATAAAAAGGAAAAGAAATTTTGATACCATGCCTAAAGTGATTAAGCAAGACAAAATGATGTGTTCTTATCCTATCAAATTTGGGGTCCAGGGAGATATATTCAATGATAATCCTGAGAACATACCTCCATAGCTTTTTGATTGATTCCATGTCATAATATGTCTCCAGATTGATGAGCTTATTGAGCTCCTTTTTCTCCTTCGCAAAGACTTTGATAGCATTTGTCGACATTTCCTTATCATTGAAAAAATTACCCCCTTCTAGAGGGATTTCTACAACTCAAGCTATCAATTCTACATTGACATGGTGGGTGCTCCCATCAATTTTGACTCTCCTATTTTTTGAGGAATCCACCATTATCTTGGTTATGCCAGCATCAAATCCATGGAGCTTCTCCAAGAATCTATTGATTCTATCCTTTTCCAATTTATGCCAAACCTTCAGTTTCTCCTTCTAGTTCTTTTCCTATCTTGACGGCTCCCTCTTTCTTCTCTCCCCCACCATGGTTTCCTCTAATACAATATGCCCCATCCTAGTCACAAAATTCTTACCCCACCTACTCATAGAATGCTTACAACCCTCAACCTCCTTCAAACTACAAAACTCAAAGACATTTTTGAAAATATCAATATTAATTGTAGTATTCAAAACAACCCTTAAAGTGTGTCGTATGTACATGCGATTATGTTTTGAAAATATTTTTGCATGATTTTTATTAACTCCCACTCTAACATGCAATCTAGAAAATCTTCCCATTATTAAATTTGGGTTTTACTAGTACTTCCTTGGATGCGATCTTGCAAGATTAAATTTTTCACTACCACTAAAAAAATGTCACTGACATGCCATGTCATCTCCACAATATTGATGACTACTTTGTTAGCAAACCAATTGGCTATTATGTTTGCCTCTATATACATGTGGCTGATATAGGTCTTTTTGAACTTGCCCAAGTCAAACTTTAATTCCTCTATCATATTCGTAATGGTCCATGAAGGCATAGAGTAACTGTTGAGACAATTTATGATGTTTAATGAGTCCCCCTCCAGCTACATGTTCTCTATCCCAGAAGCCAAGGCCAGTTTAACAATGTGACTAGCAACACTGGCTTTAGTGAAATGGTTCGTCTAATGTTCAAGTGGGTAGGAAAAAGCCACCACTCCTCCACCATAGCTATTTTTGATGATGCCTCCACTATTAGCAGGGCTTGGGTTCCCTTTAGCAACCCCATCAAAATTGGACTTGTACCAATTTTCAGGGGGGAAAAACTACCTCGCCTCCTGTCTTTTTCTGTCCCTATCTAATTTCCTTTGTCTACTGTTCCCACCTTCTTCAATATTTTCTTCCTTTGTGCTGGTGAAGTTCTCCTTCATTAATCATTCAATTTTCTCAGCAATGAAAAACTCATGGGATTCCCTATCTTTGAAAATTTGGTTATTCTACTCTTTTCAAATAACCTAGTAGAAGTGTGGAAGGGACCAAAAGCACATAATTTGGGTGATTAAACCTTTTTGTAAACTCCTCCATTGGTTGAATAATTCTTGAATTTTGACTGGGGGGCACCAACTGATCCCAAAGTCCCTAGTCAGGAGATTCCAAATATTGGAGGAGTAGGAGCAATGAATAAAAAGGTGATTAACCGACTCCAATGTTGGGTGATGCGACACACTCCCCTACCCACAGGTGGTTAATTATGTGGTGTCCCATGTTCACTAATAGTCATGGCTTTTGGTGCAATGGCAAATAATGGGTGTTGCACACATTGCATAATATTGTTATATTTTATTATGTAATGTTGTGCCTAGATGGACATGCAACATGTAAAGATTCCCATGGAATATTCTTGATGAGTTGTATTGTAACACTGATAATATTTTATGTAATTATTTAATATTGGGGAAAATAATTAAATGCCCAATATTAAATGTGGGGTTAGTGGGTTAGGTAGCACACAGTTTTAGCACATGGTTTATGTAATACCACTTAGTGGTTTTGTGGGACTTGCTACTATATAATCAGCCATAAGGGTAGTTGTTGTACAGAGTAAGAGTGAGAAAGGCAAGAGTCGAGCAAGACAAGGCTTGACAGGTTAGCCAAGGGAACATTTGTAAAGGTTGAAAGCATGGCATGGGATGTGTGGGTTCATGCTTGTTTACATATTTTGCTCGGTTGTGCCTATGGCCATGAAGGCTTCCATGGTTGTATTGTAATGATATTTTTGTAGAATAATACATGGTGATGGATGCTTTTGGAGGCTGGGTTTTTCCCTTAATGATGGTTTCCCAGGGTATATCTTGTGTCACAATTTTGTGGGTATGTTGTCTATTCTCTTTCATGTGGAGTTTAATTCCGTATTTATTTTAGATCTATTATGGGTTATGTGGAAATGATTGCCAAGTTTCCTTACATCCAAAGCTCGCTTGCATAAACTGCACCTATTGGGGATAATCTAGCCTCTCTTAGCTAAATTGTCTAGAGTAAGAATATTTTCTTGGAGAAAAAGCCAAAAGAATATATTGATTTTTGGGGTAAGGCCAGGGATCCATGCCTTACCCTAGATGGGTTTCTCCATTCTATCCCATAATGAAAAGCACCCAGAGGCAATAGAGTAATGGCCATTCAAGTTACCTCCCTAGATGACCTCATCGCCCTTATTTTTTATAAAAATAGCATTCAAGCTAATCATCAAAGAATTAAGTTCCAGAGAAATCATAAACAAGTCCTACCATCCATTACATGTTCTATAATCACTGAATTTGAGACCATATCTTCTTATGCATAGCTCCACCCATCTACCATAAATGGGGTGGTCAATAAGTGGTCCCTAGATCATCCAGTCATCCTGCCAAAATAATATGTCCTCAGCTTTACCAATTTTCCATTTAGCTTTGGATTTAGCTAGGGCCTTAGCCTTTAGGATCTCATTCCATGTGTAAGATCCTTGACAAATCTCAGCCTCATGAAGCAAAAGGTTGAGCAATTACCTTCTTAGGTACTTTTCAATCATAATTTCCCTCTATTCTCCAGAATTCTAAAAGATGCACTAGATCTGTTTGGCTAAAAGGGCATTATTGAGATGTCTAATTTTTCTAATACCAAGGCCCCCATAACATTTGGAAAGGAAAACATGGTCCCAGGTGACAAGATGATATCTTTTGTTCTCTTCAATCCCTGTCCAGAGAAAGTTTCCTTTGAATCTTCTCCATCCTATCAACTTGCTTAGACGAGATCCTAAAGAGGCTTAAGGCATAAGTGGGGAGGTTTTGGAAAATAGATTTCACAAAAGTGCATTTGCTAGCCTATCTGAGAGTCACACCTTTCTAGCTAGCTAACTTCTTGTTGAATCTATCAATGATGCTATTCCAAAAATATTCTAGAGGTTTGGACCCCAAAGGCATACCAAGATAACTTGCAGGAATGGTACCAATGCCACTTCCCAAAATATGATCAATTTTCCTCTATCTCTCTAGTAGAGAATTAATGAAGTAGACCAAACTCTTATCCCAGTTAATAGCCTAGGTAAAACCCCTAGTATAAGTATTTAATAAACCCTTAAACACTCTGGCCTCCTGGACTATGGCCTTGCCCCCCAGAATAGTATCATCCACAAATTGCTAGTGGATGAAAGAAAGATAACCTAACAAAGGCTTGAGACCTTGTAGACTTTGGTCCTATCTTTTTATTAAAATAAGCCTTCCCAAATAGTCAACCAAAATGATGAAGAGAACAAGAGATAGGGGATCACCCTATCTTAGCCCTCTTGAAGGGAAAAATAAATTTGAAGGGGATCCATTAATTAGAATAGATAAGGAAGGGGAAGAGATAAGCTAAAAGATGAGTTTACACACCTGGGAATCAAAGCCAAAAGCTTGAAGGACCACCATCAGGAAATTCCAATCCACCCTATCATAAGCTTTAGACATATCAAGCTTGAGCAGGAAACCTTCCCTCTTACCAACTTCAAGAGAGTGGATCACCTTGTGCACCATGATGATAGAGTCTAGAATCTATCTCCCTAGGACAAAGCTAGTTTGCTAAGGGGAGATAATCAGATGAAGAATTGTAAGAAGCCTAGAAGTAAGGACTTTGGAGATGATTTTGTAGAAAGAATTGCAAAGACTGATGGGCCTAAACTTATCCATCGAATCTACCCCTAGGATTTTCACAATGAGGACCAAAAAGATGGTATTGAGTTCTTTCAAAATATTTCTAGCCCCAAAGAATTCCTACATTGCCTTCACAACATCCCCTTTGACCACTTCCTAGTAGACTTGGAAAAAGAAAGTCAAAAAACCATCCAGGCCAAGGGCCTTATCACCCAAAAGGGAACTGAGAGCTTGGAAAATTTCCTTTGGGGTTGGGATAGCTTTCAACATAGAGTTGTGGTGGGCTTGCAAAATAGAAGAAATAGCTGACAAAATATCCTATTGATCATGCATCGACAGAGTGTGATCCTTAGAGAGGAGAGAAGGGAAAAACTACACTGCTTCATCTGCTATCTCATTATCTTTAGATAACTAAAACTAACCTTTCTTGATGCAGGAAATCTTGTTAGTGGCCCTATGCTTTAAAGTAGAAAAGTGGAAGAACCTAGTGTTCTAGTCCCCTTTCTTAAGTCAATTAACTCTTGATCTCTATCTCCAAAAGTGTTCTTCCCTAGAGATGATATTATGAAGGTCAGAGAGAATAGACCTTTCTTCCGACAAATTCTAATCATTATATCCATCTTGTTGAATCTCTATCTAGATTATGTAGAGCTCATCTGTCCTCTCATCCTTATCCTAGAAAATGTGGCCAAAGTTTGTTTTGTTCAAGATTTTGATATTTTTTTTCACACTCTTCAGTTTTTGGGCTACCCTGAACATTGTAGTGCCCTCCACTTCAATGTTCCACCATAAAGAAATCTTGGTTTCCAAAGCTAGGTGGAAGATCCACATTTTCTCAAAATGGAAAGGGAAGGACTTTTTGAATGAAAGAGGACAAATAGAAAGAGATATGGGGAAGTGGTCTAATCCCATTCTAGGAAGAAGAGAAAGCTTGCAAGAGTGGGTTTGCAACCAAACAAGGTAAATGAGGGCTCATTAAGACAGACTTGGATACAATCCCCCCCAATTCTCCTATTAGACCATGTGAATCTACCCCTCATGAGATCAACATCCATTAAGGCCAAGTTGTTGATGAAGTTTGAGAGGTCTAACTTACTCTCTTGATCCTGGGTAAGCCCTCCACTTTTATCCTTATTAGATAGGGGGGGATTGAAATCCCCCATCATAATCCCTTTGTTTATATTATTGGAGTTAATAACCTCTATTAGCTTATCCTAGAAAACCTTTCTCTCCCTTTTGGAATTGGGAGTGTAAAGGTTTAAAATAAACTAGGATTCATCAATATGAATATGGGACACCTTGCATAGGAGAGCATTACTAGCATTATAGATAGTAAATATCTAATAAGCCTTGTTATTGTAGAGAATCAACACCCCTCTTGAAGATCCCTTTAAGTCTGTGGCTTTGTTGCTCATGTTTTTTTTGGAGGAGATCTTGCCTACCACATCTTTTCTCATTTTGGTTTCTTGAATCAATAAACAATCTAGTCTTTGGTCTTTGATCATGTTCCTAAATAATTCCTATTTGTGAGCCCCATTTAGGCCCCTTATATTCCAAGAAATGATCTTTATTTCTTACTTCCAAAGTATTCTTTAATGGTTCACAACTCCTTACTTCTCTTCTGCCCTGATGATGGTTCACAGAGTGTGACCCAAAACATTGGCAAAAAAAAGTAACACACAATCAATATCCAAAAATCACAGCATTAGTATTCTTTAATGGTTCTCTGGCTCCCATCTACCAAGTTCTTTCTGGCCTCTTCCTAAAATAGTTGGTTCATGTTTTTCCTTCCTAGAGACTTGAGTTTACCCCTGACATCGGCCTTAATCCTTCTTTTGGTTTTCGCTAGTGACAGAGGAGGGTGGTCACTATTCTTCTTCTTTTTCTTAACCAAACTCCAGCCATTGATATTTTCTTGAGTACAGCTATCAATCCAATCTTCCCATTATGAGATCATTTCTGAAGAAGAGTTGTTAATGAGCTCTATGATCTTAGTCCCCAAACCATTGGATGGTTCTAGGTTCATCAAAGGACTAGGGTTTCCCACCTAACTAGACCCATCACTAGCAACTTTGTCACATTGATTGTGATCCACAACCCTCAAAGAATCATTAGCCCCATTATTTGGAGGGTCTGAGTCAGAGACCCTTGAGATCTCCACCTGGGGGATCTCCTGCCTTCCTACATTCTACTCCTTCTCAAAGATCACATTATCTTCTGCCACAACTATGGCCATAACAATTGGGCCATCCATTAGGGGCTCCATTAGGACACTACCTTGGAGACCATCTTGTGAAATAGAGTTAGGGTGGTGTGGCCTATTGCCACTTTTATCACCTTGGACTCCATCCTGCCTAGTAGTATTACATTTAGCCTCCTTGACATCCTAGTTCTTAGGCTACTTAGCAGGTTTGTATCTCTAGATTATGTTTTTCTTTCCCTTGATAGAGGTCCTAGAGGGCTTAGATTTCTTCTTTTCTTTGGCTGATTTAATAGGATCCTGAATTTTTCGCTTCATAGCCTTTGAGAGCTTATTTGGCTTATGGCCAGCCTTCAAACAAAGGAAATAGGCAAAAGGCACAATTTCATAGATTATTTTTCGACATGCACCCCAAGTTTTGAGTGAAAAGCCATAGTTTCTAGCATGTCCATTCCTTCTCTAACCCCTATGCAGATGCGAGCATAATTGATACATCTTTTGGAAGTAGTGATTGGATCAATAGATAGAAGTTCTCTAAAAGACCTAGCTAGCCCCACAAAAATGTCTTTGTTCTAGATTTCTAAAGGCAATTCAAGCAGTCTAACCCACACAGGGGCTTGAACGAAAAAAGAGTCATTCAAATTCAACTTGGTAGACCACTTCTAGAGGACCAAAGTGGAACAACCAATAGCCCATTGACCTTCATTGAGAATGGAAGAAAGATCTTCCATTTAGGTGAATTCAAAAGATAGAAAGCCCTTTTTCATGGCCACGACCAAGACGTGACCTTTAAGAGCCCATTTCTTCTTTATAAAAGTCCTCACAACATCAATATTCTATCTATGCCCCAGGAATTTGCCAATCAAGGTGGAAGCCATGGATTGAATGTTGTGATCCACAATTTTTTTTGGGATGGCAATGGCACAAGAACCTTTCTCCATCTCAGGAAGAATCTTAATAGGTAGGAAAGAAGACTTACCTAAGGGCTTGATCCTGAAAAGAGATGACCATTTAGCTAGATGACCACCATTAGGGTTTGAAGGAATCTTGACCAATTCCTTGTGGGGAGCATCTGGGTCCCCATCAGTATTCTCAGTCCGGTCCCCTATACATGACCCCTGACTATCCCCCTTCTGCAGCTCGTGCTCTAGTCTAGGGATTCAATTCTGATAGACTAGAGGGATCTCACCCTTTTCTGAATTCAAATTTTGAAAACCTCCCCAAACACCACTCGCACTCACCATTGTCATTGTTACTTTCTTTATAATACTGTTAACATGTTGTTATTATATAAACCAACAACCTTTCTATTTATGCATCATGAAATGTTCATAATACCTTGATTCAACTATCTTGGATGTAACCAAATTTGACCCTAACTACATTTTTTCTACCTTATACATTCAGTCAATTCACCATTCTACTAGAAATCAAATCTGAACTACCCCAACTAAATAAAATTGAAAACTTGGCACCTAAGACAACTCCTCACATAACTTGAACTAGTGGCCTCCTATGCAAAAACAAACTCTAGAAATGGAAAACTCATTCTCTCTTGATTCTAACGATATATAATATCACTATGTTTGCTTAGCAGAAACACCCAGGGGATTAAAATGAAAATCATGGCCCTGTTATGGCTCTGTGATCTGCACTTGCCTTTTAAATTTTATGCAAAAATTTAAAATATAACCTATAGTTGAAACTTTAGGTTATTTCCTCTTTTAAATTTAAAATTTGTGCATGTCATTTTGAGAAAAATATTTTATTTTCTGCCTTACCCCTAAATCTATGTCAACTAAGTTTGACTTTTATTGCCACATACCAACACTTCATTGGTCAAAGTCTACCATGTCACCTTCCACCTAGATGTCACATGGAACCCTCTGATTGGTTAACACTTCACCACCACATGTTAATTTATGATTGGCTCTTTGTACTGCCTTGTCATCATTGCATCACCATATGACTAACACCTGCCAACTCACCACTAACTGTGGCCCACCACCACATGTCAGCTAGGCCTATTCCTACATCACAGTTAGTAGCTATTGATTGTGTATGTGGGCATACACCTTCATGACATGTGTCCCCCTCATGCCATGTCAGCGCACCAAAATCCACACCAAGTTTAGGCCTTCTTTCCATGTGTCACTTTATAACTAGTTCCCAGGTCACCACATCACTGGCACTTGTCATTAAATGATTCATATATAGATTCCACATCAACATCTTTGGTTTTCATGTGTTGGTAAAAATTTACTCTAGCCTATCATCATCTGGCCTATCATGTGGGCCCCACACAAGTTAATTTAGGCTTACAAAACCCAAGTTTCTTTAAGAGACTATGACAATATGTGATCCTATATAAAAAGACTACAAGGCTACACAACACAACAAATATAGGACTACAATCTCTTAATTGATTTTGTAAAGAAAACATTTCTTGACAATGTTGACTATGAATTGAGGCAATTTGGTGGGACATTTGATATCTTTCCCATTTCTCAAATATGATTAAGAGTCATTCCCATGCCATGAATACTACATCTAGAAATAGAATGGGTGCAAGGTCTTATAATACATGCCTTTTCCAATTTTCCAATACCTATTGCCATTTGAAATGATACTATTCATTACAATCCACTTGAGGAGCTATAGCACCCAATCTCATGCCACTAGCTCACATCAACCCATTTTGCATATGCCTTGAGGCAAAAAACTAAACAAGACAAAAGAATTGATTACTTGAGGAGCTATTGGAATGCAACCCCTTATTCGTACACTTCTAGATGCTTGAGCATACTTGTGGTGACACCCCTCTCATATTTGCTCTGCCTCCATTCTTACACAAAACACGAGAAGACCAACTACTTGTTCAATATCGTAGGGCTTTATGTTTTCTCTAGAATTTTATGAAAATCTAGAGCCAGCATGCGGGATGCTCTTGCATCCTTCGAACATTATGGAGCTCCTCCTATGTTGTGTCTTTTCCTAGCATGGATGACTTATGGGAGAGTAATATTGGAGATCCTTCACTATATTTTACACCTTTCTCTCCACATCTTACAAAACAAAAATGAATTCCATTGATAGGAGTGAAAACCAGTGCTTTTATGGCCTTGCCAACACTCTCAACAGAGCTACTAATACTAACTTGGTTGATATTTGATGTCAAAATATAACATTTTAGACACCTCTTTCTCAACATCTCAGTATAGGCTCCCCCCACAAGCTATATTGAAGAGTTGAGATCCTTTGCATGTTTCCAAATAAGGTGCATTTATTTTTAGATAGCACCTGGCGAGTTGCAAGTCAATGGAGTCTTTTCACACTATCAATGGTAGTGTCACTACTATCTGATTTCTTTATTTGGTCAAGTTCACCAAGGCATAAACCATTCTTACTCTCATAGAGGGAGAGATCCACATTCTCCCATTCACAAAGAAGAACTCCATGAAATGGCTTGAACCCATCTAACATCTATCATAGGGCTGAGATTCTTGGGACAAGCACTAAAAATGATTCATATTTGGCTCAAATCTAAGTGGTACTATCCTTTGCATGATATAGAGCACTCAAAACTTTATTTCTAGCTGGCATTAGTTGTGTGATAGATCAAATATGACCAACATGTGAGTAACAAAAACTCGTGATGTAGGCTTATACTTAACATGTCACCTTGCCACCAATCCATCACAATAATCCTTTAAGATTCCTCCTAGAGGGTGATGTGGTTGCATATTTACACTTGGTGTGCACCCATATTAAAATTATAATCATTATAAACCTCCCATTTAGAAGATTTTTAATCCCCAATATACCTTATTAGTTTTATACCATTTAGTCAGGCCCCAAAGTGGGTCCAACTAAAAAAAATTATTTTTGAACAAATGAACTATCATATTGATCCATCAATCATCTGATACTAACTAAGAATCATTTGACCACTAAATCATCTATTAAAACTCATTTTAACTCCTTTTTGCTAACTACCAATTTCGTGCCAAAGGGTCCTTTGATCGGCTTTAAAAACTAACTAAAACACCTGATTGGGCTCAGAAATTAGGAAAAATGATTATTTGTTCCACATACTCTTAACCTGTCAAATATTATCTCATGAGGAATTCTTAATCAAAATATATTGGCTGTCAAAGTTTTCTTCTCAGAACTGCCTACAAGAAAACATGTCACAAAAAAATAAAATGCATTCAGATTTGGTTTCAAAAATAAGTCAAATTGACACTTGAGGGCACAAAAAATGGGGCATTGGTTCACTTTCATGAGGATGATATGAAACTATTCTTAGGGATCATGATGAATAATGGGGTAAATTTGGTGAATAGTCAAAGTGGGCTACTCAAATTTGTAGACTGGAAACATTGGCAGAAAAGCATTTTTTGCAAATGGAATAGACCATGGAAAGTGTGCAGACGGATTCGTCAATATTTGAAAAATGGAACACTTAAAGAACTTTTATAATTTAACATAATAGTACAATCCATTTGATCTCACCTATAAAAAATTTAAAGATATGACATCCCGAACAAGGGTACCAACAAATCTGCACTTTATGACACTAGTAAAACTTTACAATTTGCAAATGGAATCACATTCAAAAACTGATCAAATAGATTCATCATATGCTCAAAATTTAAATGTAATCAATCTATGACCTCTATAATTCAATTCAAAAGTAATTTTCTTATTTTGGTCAAATGGGTCAAAGTTGTTACAAGTCAAATAGGGCTACCCAAAATTTTGAACAATTTGCATCAGTAATGACAATAGTAAATGGCTAACTTTGAGGGATTCAAAACCTAATTAAAACATGTTGAAATGACTCAAAATATGAAATTTAGGTTCTTTGATATGGATAATAAATACTCCTAAAGTAGTGATCCATGAAATATAATTGGATGCAAGATATTCAGATGCAAACTAGGCCTCCCGTCAATGTTTGACACTTAAGCAAAAATGCAGATTTAAACATTGCTCAAAATAAAATTTCATAGAATGACTCAGAATGGAAATTCATCTTCATGGGAGATATGGATATTCTGAATTTAAGGTGTTAGAAATATTAAACACTTCTTAGGCCTCAAACAGATAGTCGAGTAAACATGCATTAAAAAGTGCTTATAGGGCTTGATTTTTTGAAAGGTACTCAAAATTAGGGCTTCAATTTTGAGTCCCAATAGTGGCTTTATCTAGGAATGCATGTCCCTTGTGGGCATGGAAAGGATTCAAATCTCTGGAATAATCAGACCACACACTTGACAATAAAAAATTCTCTCGAATAGCTTTATTGAAACCAAAAATGACTACTCCTAAACTGTACAAAGAATGGCCTTGGGTCACCGAACTTCAACAAAAGATTTTACCTCTATCATATATCTAATTTTCTTTTGAACTTTCATGAGGTAAGCTTGAAACATCACTTCTATCAATTTCACCAATTAGATTAGGATTTTGAATCAACTCACTTGGCAAAATAGAATCTACATCTTCACTTTCATAATGCATATAAAAACTAGATTCATTCTCAATCACTTTATCATTATGAAAGTACTAATCAGAATGCTCAAACATATTAGACTCAAACTAAAAATCCTTTCATCAAATGAATCATGCATGCTATCAATTTTAAATATGAAAGCTTCATATTCAACTTGGGAAAAAAAACCACACATGCCTTGAAAATGTGTATCCTTATGTATAAGTGGATGGCATTCAGATGAGCAATCAGATTTATACTCATAGATATGATCAATTTCAACATTTGAAACTAATTTGGGATCCTCCGATGGTACTTTGAAATCCAAAAATAGATTAGTCATTACATTAGAGTATTCATCATAGAACTCGATGTAAGGTGCATGCCAATTTTCAATAAAAACTTCATCAAGCACCTTGCTATCAAACTCATGAGATGCAACATCATTATCATTTTCAATGTCACACTTGGAAGAAGAAAAATCTAATCTCTTACAACAATAAGAAAATGTATCATCATTAAATTCTTCCTCAACTAAATATAAACATTTCATGTGCTCTTCAAAAAGTGGGTTAATAACTCCATGCAAAGCTCCTTTGTAGACGTTATGACAAGTAATGTGTTGATCAACATAAAACTCTCCACCATACCTTGGATTAGTGAAAACCTTGAAACCATTTCTAACATCACTATCATGAACATTTTTAACATGTGAAGAAGAAGAACCAAAACCATCACACAAAGACACACCATTCATTCCATCAATGAAGCATGTAAAATATAAATCAATGTTACTTTCATTGTCTTCATTAAGATGATTCAAATGTCTTGAAAACCAATCATCTTTCATTTTACCAATAGGTGTTGATGCATTAATCTTAGGATCATTTGAAATTTCTTGATTACTACTGCATGCAACCTTACAACATTCAACTACACATTAAGTAGTTCATCCTTATAAATGATCTTCTTATCCTCACATTGTGTAGAAACCCTTCTTCATAACTTTCAACCTCAAGCTAATTCATGTAATTTGAAATGGAATTTCACTTTTAGATTTAGAAAAAGAACTTATACCTTTACTAGCATAAGAGTACTCAATTTCATTATTGCATTCTTCTGCCCAATTTACATCAGATTCATATGAAGGTGAACTTATGCTATCACTATCCTCCTCTTGACTTGAGTAACCACTCTCATCATTTTCTTCACATGATGCTTCTTCATAACACATCAAATCAGCAACTTTACCTTCATCACTTGAAAGATCACTTCTAGCTTCTCTGTCCTCATACTAAGATAAACACCTTTCAACTTCAAAGTCTATAACACTCTCAGCACAAGGCAGATTATCAATAGGAGATGCCACAAATGAAATCATTTCTTCTTGTACATATAAGTAATCAAATGAAGTAACTTTGTAACATGTTATTGTGATACCACAAGCATGTGCACTATTTTTAGCAAAGGATTATCTCTTCTTTGCAACAAAGAAACTTCATCTTCAAATTTACATGTTTATGATTATGAATTTTCAACAAATTTTTTTATAACAGTAGTATTACCTACATGCTCATCTAAAATTTAACACTCTTTATGACATTGATTTCTCCTTTGAACATCATCTTAATGACAAACATTTCTAGAGAAGTGACTCTTAGTTAGTCTGTACTTTATATTATTTTCAATCTATATTGCTATCATGAATGTCTAATGTAAAGTATTGGGCTCTTTATCTCTTAATAGATAACTCATCTTTTTATCAAATTCCTTGAGATAAACCACAAAACATGCTTGATCATCTAGCTTGCAATTTTCAGGAATCTCATTTAAAATTCTAGCAAATCTGATAGTAAATTTAGGAATTAATTCATCATTCCTGATTTGGATCTTCAAGAACTTCTCAAAAGAATTAGAGATACTTAATTTTTTCCTAAACTACTTCATGAAGTTTGAACGTAATTCATCCCAAGATGAAATAGAAAATGTTGGCAGAAAGGAAAACTAATCTCTAGCATCATCTTCCAAAGTTTGAACAAACAACTTCATATGCACATCTTCATGAGCAGTCTCAAAATCACCCATCAAATCACTAAACATTTGAACATGATGACTAGCTAAATCCAAAAGGTTCCCATTGAAGTTAGGGAAATTCTTTCTAAGATCATATGGCATAGGGTTTGGGAAGCCATGAATTCCATTGAAAAGTAATGGCATGTGTCTCTTGGCAGAAATAGATCTACTAATTCTTATCCATGAATTGCATACTAGGTGCAAAGAAGTTTTCCATTTATAAAAAACTTAAAACTTATTCAACAATAATACTTCCAATATTTGTATTTGTAACTTGCAATATATCTAAAATTTATTCTACCAATTTAAACTATGAACATACGTCAAAATATAAAAACATTTTCAGAATCTATCCTTCACAAAGTATGTTGAGATGTATCAAACCACTCTCCTATTTAGTGCTGAAAATATCACTTGATAGAGAAGCTTTTTTGAAACTTACTTTCATGGAAAAGAAATCTCATGAAAGTGGAAAATACCTTGAGTGTTGATGCTTGCAAACAACTTCAATGTTGTAAATAATAGCATATTTAGATCTCATCTAGATTTAGTAACTTTTGAACCAAATCTCACATAATTCTTTCACCCATTGTCAAGAACTTGAGATAAATTCTTCAAATCTGCACTCCAACTATTGCATGTTCATAATACCATCAACTTCACAATGCATTGTTATAGAGATATAACTTTGAGTTGCCACTCACTTAGTCAAAAAATATTTTCCTAAATTGCAAGACATAACAAGCTGGTCCAAAATTTACAATAGTTATTTGAAAACTTCGTATAACAACTTTAAAATTTCACACTCTTGACAAAGTGAAAGAACTTAAAATTAACTTTGAATTCTGATAGCAACTTTGCAAAACTTTTTGTTGGTATAAATAAGTATTTGGTATTTACACTTTACTTAAGTTTACTTAGGATAATTCATATTCATATTAGTTGTCATGTAGACAACTAGGTGTTTGCATATTCATACGAGTTGTCATGTAGACAATATAGTACTCTGCACTCCAATTGAGCACATGTTGTCTACTACATCTCTTTATGAGATACACCTTTGTATCCTTATCCTCTCATTGTTGCACATATATTCATGCACAATGGAGGATAATCCACTATTAGTGGATATGTGCTTAGTTGTGATGATTATCTGTTTGCTAACTCCTAGTCATCTAGTTGCCTTTATATACAAGGCTCTTCTATGATGCATTTGTCCAATCATCTCATATCCATTCTCATTTGATCATCATTTGTATCTCTTGTGCTATCTACTAAGCTTCTTGGTCTTGGCATTGAATTATATCCTTAGAAAAATTCTTACATGGTATTAGAGCCAAGGAGTTTCATTACATTGCAATTAGTGAGTTTTTTTTTCTTCTTGCAAGTCAAGATTATGGCTTGCTAGTGCAAATTAGATGTTGGTATCACATTCAGAAGGTCAAAAAACCCCCAAATTAACTTTTATTTCATCAAAATCAAACATCTAAGGTGAAATATAGAGTCATTTGATTTTTAGAGGTGCCACAATGGTAATTCAAGAAAAATAATTGTAGAGGTGATTTTCAAACAACGATATCTCCCTCATACAGATTGTTTTGTTCGAGCAATTTTTTTTGTTTTGGCATAGAATTTTGTGATCTACACATTGGTGTAGGCTGTTTGTATTCTTTGTTCTGGAATTTTTCTAAAAATTGCCAATCCTAATTTTTACAACTTTAGAGGCTTCATTTGGGCTCATATTGACACATATTCAGGTGCTATTTTTTTTGAAAGTGCATAATTTTTGTCTACTTCTAGATATGGTAATAGTTTGGAGTAATTATGAGTAGACATATTACTTTTAGTATTTGGTCATTTTTGGCCTATTTTGGCACTTGTAATTAATTATATCCTTGAGAGGTCTTGTGTCTTATCTTGTTGAGTCATATATAGCTTCATATTTTCAGTTGTAAATATAAAAAATAAAAGTTCCACTTTGGCCCAAAATAGGCAAGTGGCTACTATACCCGCACTAAATATAAAGTGCCAAATCATCTTTTTTTGGAGGTGGGGATTCTTTGATTGAGTGAAAGGTGGGGAGGGGTGCCTTGTGTTCTTCGATCTACTTGATAGCGTGCTCTTTCTTTTGCATTATGGGTTCTTTTTCTAAAGTAACACCACATAATTATGCTACTTGGAAAGAAAAGATAAAGGAACCATTAGTTGAAAAAGGTTTACTATGTTATGTAATTGGTGCTACAAAGAACGTTGATGATGATATTGATGAGACTTGTAAAGAAGAATAGGAATCAAGACAAGAGATAGCCTTAGGAACCTTGCTAAAGAATATCTTAGATCCTATCAAATATCACATCAAGAATATTACCAATCCAATAGAAGTTTGGGATAAACTTGAAACATTGTATGGGATAGAAGATGAAGATATGGCCTACACCATTGAGGACAATCTTCTCAAATTGAATCTATGAATTTTGACACCATCAAAGATTATCTTACCCAAGTAGACATGTATAGGGAACAACTTAAGGATTGTGGTGAACCCACGAAGGATGGAAAGTTGATCAAACATATGATGACTCATAAGCCTCCTAAATATGAAACTTTTGTTTCAAGTTATAATACCCACAAGTTAACAATGGGAAATGCCTTCACTAAGCCTTCATTCAATTCATTTTCATGAATGTTGGTCTTAGAATATGAAATTTTAGTTAGTATGGGAATTCTCCAATCTTCCAAGTCCAAAGCCTTGGTAGCTAATAAAGGGAATCAAGGTGGTAAAATTTCCAACAAGAAGCAACAGTAGTGGAAGGTTAAGCCACAAGATGACACAAAACAATATTCCTCTATACATGAATCTACCTCCTTATATCAATCTTCCTTCACACAAAAATATTCCTCACAACAAGGAAAGTCTTTTTCCAAAAACAATAAGAAGGTGAACAACATCAACAAAAGGGAGAATAAAACTTGTGCCTATTGCAAGAAGAATGGTCACAATAAACATGAGTTTAAGGGTAAGAAAATTGATGAGTTGCTAAACATAATGAGGAAACATAAAATTGATGTGCCAAATGGCTATAAGGATAAGGTATCTTCATCCAGTTCAAAAGATAAGAGACACGCTTTGGTAGCAAGTACAAATAATTCTAAGGAATGGTTTCTTAATTCAAGAGCTACACATCATATGGGTGCTTCAAGGGAGAATTTTTCCTCTTTAAAACCATCACATGTACCTTATATCTATTTGGGAAATGAAAAACAAGTGGAAATTGAAGGAAAAGGGAATTTTGAGTTGGACCATGGAGTTTTCAAGGATGTTCTTCATGCTCCCAACCTTAGCACCAACCTCCTTTCAATCTACCAAATCACTCACTATGGATGTGGCAACAAAGTGGAGTTCCTTCCTAATTCAATTGTGGTAAAAACTCTAAAGGATGATTCTATGGTGGAAATTGGAAAGGCTAATCATGATACAATACTTTTTATTCTTTTTCTCATTTTGTGCCTAAGTCCACTTCCCTTTCCTTTTTGACCCATTCAAATGCACAAAGCAAACTATGGCATGAGAGATTTGAACATCTCAATTACTACTACCTTCAAGAACTTAGCAACAAGGATATGGTCATAGGTATACCTCAAGACAAGTATTGAGAGAGTGTATGTACATGTTGTGAAGTAGGCAAGCACCCCAAAGAGAAGTTTGACAAAGGGAGCCTTAGAGAGCTACTGTTGTTCTTGAATTGGTTCATAGTGATGTAGCTGGACCATTTCTAGTACCATCATTTGGAAAGGCTCTCTATGTTCTCACCTTCATTGATGAATTTTCATGCTATACTTGGGTCTTCTTTTATTCTCATAAGAGTGAAGTGTTTGATAAGTTTATTACTTTCAAAGCTCAAGTTGAGAAGCCATGAGGGAAAAGCATCAAGATTCTTTGAACAGATAATGGAAGGCAATATGTGAACTCAAGGCTTATAGACTTTTGTACTCATGAGGGTATTGATCTTCAACATTTAGTTGCATACACTCCAAAAAAAAATGGTGTTTCTGAAAGGAAGAATAGAACCCTTAAGGAAATGACCACTTGTATGCTACAACATAAGTCTCTAGATCAATTTTTTGGGCAGAAGCTATGTGTTGTCCCAATTACATCCAAAATAGAAGTCCCCATAAGGCCTTGGATGGAATTACACCTTTTGAGGCTTGGTGTGGAAGAAAACCAAGTCTAAAACACTTTAAAGATTTTGGTTTTCCAACATGAGAAAGGATACCTCCACAAAAAAGGAAGATATTGGAACCTCAAAGTAAAACTTGTACATTTTTTGGATATCCTAACCATCTTAAGGAATACAAACTCAGGGATCCAAAGACACATGAAATTTTCTTTGAGAGGAGTGTTCAGTTTGAAGAAATTTGTCCAAGTTTGGCTCCTTCAACTCCTCCTTACTCCTCAATGGAAAGTGATGATAGTGATGATAGTGACTTGGAAGATGATATTACTTCAACTTTGACTCATAGGACACCAACTTTGTAGGGTCCACAAATAGTTGAGTGTAATGTTATCAGTTTCCAATTATGTTCAAAAGCTATAACCTATAATCATTTGTCAGTATAATATCAAAAATTGTATGCAAAACATATTAGAAACATTAGATTTAAGTAAATTCTAATCTAAAAACTACCCAAGCTACCCATCCTAATCCTTCGAGAGAGATCCTTTCTCCAATCACCTAACCCTCTAGTGAGAACTATGTCTCAATTAGGTAATTGTCATAGAAAGAGCTTCTTCCTTAGGCTTCTTTTGGGATCTCTAGTAACACTACTTGGTAGAGATCCCACCTCTACCAAGTCTCTTATCTCTAGCATATGCATATGTTTGACCACTACAATATATATATTATCTCTAAGAGATTCTCTAAAATCTCTCTCTAAATTCCAAATAGGAATCTCAAAATTCATAAGGAATGTCATCTAATATTTGTAAGTTCTCTTAAGAGAATCATGACATTCTTACCGAATGCCCTCTATGAAGAAGTACTTGGTCTCTATAATAATCATAAGTTCCAATTCACTAAGTTTTATCCTCTATGAAATGATTTTCATTTATAAGTACTACTCACTAATGATAACTTACATAAGTTACACATACTTGTACCTTGTAATTATTCCTCTATAAGTTCTTTTATTGAAAAGCTTATATTATTGTTCTCTATTTTTTTTATCACTATCTTGACTTTGTTAATGGTCATGTCTCTATGGGAGTGTCCTATTTGTTATAATAAAAATGTTCTACTTTCTTCCATCAATTCCTTATCACTATTGTCTAGTTTTTGTCCTTGTTTAGACTTAGGATTATAGTCAATTTCCATTAGACAATTTAAGTGACATATTTTTGGTCTTTCTTGGAGGTTAACCACATTATTATTCAAGCTTCTTTGTTTACACTTGTCCCCCAATGTTGCAATGGTTTTCTCTTATTCTTGTACACTAGTTCCCTTTAGTATTGACACAAGTCATATGATTTCTTATACTGGTTGGAGGTATTTTTTTGCGTCTACTCTATATTTTGATATGTCTTTCTCTATTCTTGTTCAGGCACACTGTCTCTAAGTCCTATTATGCATTGTAATGTTGGTGTTTAAGAGAGTTTACTTATCCCACTATTGACTTTGTTGGCTCTGAATGGTAATTTTTTGTACTGTCAATACTACACCACCAACTTTGTGTAATATTGTCTCTATATGATGCCACATAACTTCTTACATTGGCTCATCCTTTAACTATTGTTTATACTAGAGCTAATTGGGTTACTAGTCTCCATTCTCTGCCTTGTTCTATTTCCTTCTTTGTTATTAGCATTCATCTCTTATTCTCAAGATCTCCAACTTAGAATTCACATTGCCTTTCCCTCTCTATATTTGATAATCATTTTATTGCAATCCACATCAACCAGACTTCTTCCCTCTATCACCTTATACTTGTGTATGAATCACACTTCTATTAAGAATCATTCTTCTATGTTCCACATTATCATGTTTTTGCCACAATTTACTGATTGTGTGAATCACTAGTTGATCTATAGTTTTTAAGACATTGGAATAATCAAGTCAACATGTAATGAGAAGTGGTAATTGGTTCAACTATATGTCTTATTGTGTTTCCTTTCCAATCATTACAAAGAAAATGGATTACTCCATCAATATTCACCTTCCTTGAATGATTAGCTTGGGATATCTGTTGATGACCAAGAAAGTCCTCTATCCATTGATGTCAAATAATTTATGAGTTTTGGTTTATTATTTTCCATGATCTCTTGATCTTGGTTTCTCATTTATATTATTTTTAGAAATGAAATTCATCATATTTTCTCCTTCCTATCCTCCCTTTGACTTTTGTATAACTATACTATAGATACTATTTCATATGTCTCTCTAAATAATCGTGTCTTTTCATGATCCATCATTTATCTTACTAACCAAATGTTATATTATTTATTAAATCAATAAATTTGACAATTATTATTATTATTATATTTTATTATTTCATTAGTATTAATTGCTAAATAATTTTAAATTTCTAATTTAAAATTATCTAATGGTGAACATTAATAAATAATATTAGTATTTACTCTTTAATTTATAGCTCAATGTAATGATATATGCATGAAATTCTCTTGGGAGAGGGGATACTAGAGTCATGTGATCATGGCTACCTTTAAAAGTGTGTGTCTTTAAGACACTTAGGGATTGAGCGGGACTTTTAAACACATATAAAAGCCCCCATAGGACCAATGTGGGATATTAGTCCTAAATAAAAATTGCCTACTTTTCCATGCAAACTATTCCTTTCCTGCATCCAGAATGTGTTCTCCTTGCCATGGGGCTTAGTATGCAAGTTTGTTTGAGTTTTTTTTTGTTTATGACTTGAGTCATATCCTTCTTCAAACTTAATATGTGGCATTAATCATTCCTACATATGTGTGTGCATTTGGGAGAAAGCATTTGTAACAATGGAGTTAGCCAACAACAAACTCCAAATTGTATCAACTACACCTTATAAAATCATCTAGTTCCAAGTTCATTGTTCTAATATATGAAACCTCATAAATGTCATACATTGTTCTCTGATTGAAATCAAACAAGTAAAAAGATACAATGTAAGGTTGTTGAAGGGTCTCTAAGTGAAAAGCATGGTGGAAGTAATTTTCTATTTCACAATACTTGTGTTATCATACCATTTCACTAGCATTCCATGAAATCACATCTTGTTCATGCATGCTTTCAAACATATTTCTACCATGCTCCACATTTTGAAAATTTGTGTACATAGTTATAAGATAAATTTCCAGAACTAAATTCAACTCATAACCAATTTTGATGACACCAACATTGAGTTGCTCACCATATCCTAGGTCTTCTAAATTAGCACATGAACTAAGAGTAGTTACATATGTGGATGACTTTGGCACAACACTTTCCTATTGCATTTTGCATAAAGTTTCAAGGGTTATTCATGTTTTCCATTTTACATGTAACCCATATTCAATGGAGTCCAAGAAAACTCATTTATTTTCTCTTAGATAAAAATTGAATATGCATCATTCGTACTCCCACATTTAGCATACATTTTAATGATTGCATTCCTTACAATTGCATCTGATTCCAAGTCCATCTTAAACCATCCACTTACTTTCCCTCTTCTATATCTTCTAGAACTGTGCATGCTCTAAGCACACTAACAAACATAAGCTTAGTAGTCTTCCTAACTTTATGCCTCATTGTTGACACTTAAAATTATCCTAAACACTATATTAATTGACTTAATATCTCTCTTGACACTATAATAAATTTTTTATTAATTAATTATATTTTTCATATTCTTCTACTTATTTAATTAAATAAGTTCACCTCCCTAAAGTATTTAATTTTAATTTAAATGCATCCCCTCTAATGTGTTAAATTTATTTAATACATAGTGCTCCGTAAATCCCCTTTTAAATAAATTTTAATTTATTTAATCCAATCCACTTTATTAAATTCTATAATCCTATGATTAAATTAAAATATATTTAATTTAATCCTAATCCCACCTAAAACCTAGCCTACTACCCATCAATATCATCCTTTTAAACCTACCCACTAGTTAATCCCACTTAGTTATCCTAGATACCTTCCTAAGTACCTTTTGGTCCCTAAGTTGTTGCTCACACATATGTGAGTAATTGAAGATTCAAGAAAGCTTCTATTTGGTTATTTTATTCAAAGCCTCTTACAACTCTTACACACTTGTGTCCCTTTCCTTTCTCCAAGATTTTTCACACATGTGCTAGCAAACCTTGAGCCATCTCATTCACCAAAAAGGCTTATGTTGGCCTTTGCATGGATTGTCCCCTTAGCCCATGTGTCTCCCTTGTGGCATCTATGTGGATGCCACATAGATGCCACCTCTACAAGGCCTCTCTCAAGCCTATAAATAGAGCCCTTGTCTCAAGCATTTACCATCTCTCTCATTTGCATTGTTATCATGCTAGTGTAATTCTAGAGCTCTTTAGTAATTCTATTCATTTTTTCTAACCCTTGCTAATTACTAGTTCATTTTCATTTGCATTGATAACTTAGTTTATTTTCTCACATCCATCTTCACATCCTTTGAATTATTTTAACCATGGTTGCTTCCATAGCCATTTCTTGAAGTGTTCTCCATTCCTCTTAGCATAGTTTCATATTCATTTACATTGGTATTTAATCAATAGTTATATTTGGGAGAGCACATTCACATCCTACAATCTAGGACACACCACCAAGTTGGCCTCTTATGGTCACCCTTATTGAGCTATTTTGAGGTTACATGAGGACTCTAACATTTTGGTAGAATAATTTTAAAACTCAAGTAGAATTAGTATTTTTCCAATCTTTTTTGAATCTTTGAAATACACATGCTACTAATGTTTTCTTGTTTATGCATGCTCCTGATAGGTTAAGCTTTCTTGCATACACTTATTTTCTTAAATATTTTCAAATCTTCTCTTTCATAACTAGTCTACACATATCATCAATACCAAAGTTTAGGATAAGTTGATGGACCTTCCTCCCTCCTTCTAGATAATTCAACTTTATGTATTCCTTCAAGAGGTGAGCATACTCTACAGAAATAGGGTTTGTTAAACCTAGACTTCCCTTCATTATATACTCTACCCAAAACCTTAACTTTCTCATCACGTCTTTCTCCAAATTCACACATGCCACCAATAATGTGATGTTTCTCCAGTATTGCAACATTCTCATACCCCAATTTAACAAGCACATAGGTAGTTGAAAGGCTACTCAGTCCTCCTCCAAATATACAAATTATAGTTCTTACATCCATCCTTAGATGAATCCTCACCAACTTTTCTCTATCAAATACCTCCATTCCTTCTTATTTTCATCATTTCCATTGAAGATGGATTGATAAAATTAGAAGAATTCCTCAAATGGTAGGTTCTCTTGGAGATTCATTGATCATATGTCTCACATATAATACTTCATTCATACCCAAAGTTATCAAGCCAATGGATAATACTTCAAAACCAAGGAGGATATGTGCTTCACTAGAATGATAAACTCATTTACATCTTCACTTTGTTTCAATTAAATTTCCTTTTGAAACATCCTTTAAATTTCATGATGTCTTATCAAGCTACTAAATTCAGTTGGATCCCAGAGTGGATCCAGCTAAAAATAAATTGAACTAAAACACCTAATATCTCAAACTGATCCAATGAACATTTGGCACTAATTAAAATTGAATTCATCCACTAAATCATCATCTATAACTCATTTTACCATTTATCTATAGATTGAGATTTTTTGATAGGAAGGCCTATAAATTGGCTTTAAAAACTAATCAAAATTGACAATAGGGTTCTGAGATCTAACATATTGATTCTCTATTCCACATTCTTGTAACCTATCAAATTTTATCTCATGAAAACATCTGGGTCAAAATATATTGACCTTAAAAGTTGCACACTTGAAACCACCTACAAACAAACATGTCAGAAAACCATAAAATGTGTTCAGCTTTGGCTTTGAAAATAAGTCAAACTAACACTTGGGGGCACAAAAATTGGAGCATTAGTTCACTTTTGTTAGGAGAATGTAAATATATGATTTGGGCTCATGATGAATAACTAGGAAAATTTAGAAAGTAGTTAAAGTGGGGTACTCAAAAGTGCAGGACTAGGAACACTAGAAGAAGAACAATTTTCACAAATGGAATGGACTAGAGAAAGTGTGCAAATGGATTGGTAAAGAATCAAAAACTAGCACACAAAAATATATTTTAGAGTAGAACATAGTGGTACAAACCATTTGGTTTCATCTATCATGGACTAAAATTTATTACATCTTGAACAAGGCTACTGGTCAATCTACACCTTTCAACACTAGTAAAATTTTAGAAATTGCATTTGGAATCACATTTGCAAACTAGTCAAACAAATTTATCATAAGCTCAAATTTGGAACATAGAAAGTGTCTAACCTTTAGAATGCAATGAAAAAGGAATTTTTATGATTTTGGTAAATTGGGTCAAAGTTATAACTAGTCAAATAGGGCCTCCTAGAATTCTAAACAATTTGCATCAAGATGACAACAGTAAACAACCAACTTTGATAAATTCAAAACTTAGTCAAAACATATCAAAATGACTTGAGAACTAAAACATAGGTTTTTAGATATGCATACTAAAAAATTCCAAAGTGTGAGTCATTAGACATAAATAGGTGCAAGATATTTCATTGCAAACTATACTTCATGTTTGTGTTTAACACTTAGGCAAAATGGCAATTTGGACAATGCTCAAAATGAAACTTCACAAAATGATTTGGAATGGAAATTTATCATCAAAGGACACATGGACATGCTAAATGAAAGTTGTTAGAAATATAAAATACCTTGTAGGCCTCAAAAGGATGTTGGAATTCTTTAGAATAATAGGGGGGAGGGTGTGAATCAGTTATCCAAGGTCCAAATGTACAATTAAAAATTTTCATAGCTTAGTGAACCCATATCCATAAAAAAAATTCATCTTGCATGCATCCATTAGATTATGCAATCACTCAAACTTGTAGGTTACTATAAATCAATTTGTAGAAATGTAAACATGAAACATAATAGATTCAATAACACATTTGACACAATGATTTAACAAGGAAACCCAATTTGTGGAAAACCACTAGTAACATGTTGTTCATTCTCAAGGTTACAATATACACTATTAAATGTGACATGGTTAAAGGATTTCAATCACCCTATTAGGAGTGAGCCTTGTTAGAGGACTTTACATCATTCACTTGGAATGTCATCCAGTTAAAGGATTTACAAATAATTGTTAGGTCAACCTTAATCCAAAGGATTTACCCTAAACTGATACAATGATTAGAAAGTAACAGTAAGGCTCAATCTGATAACAACTTGTTGTTCCATTTGTAGATTACAAATCTTTGTTTCAATTCTCCATTCTATTTGGCTTTCACACACTTCAACTCTGATAGCTTGTTCACCCTTCAAGCATCCATAACATTAAACCTTCTTTCTTTTTTTGCCAATTTAGCCTCTTTTCTTAGGTCATTGAATGAAGCAATACCCTAAACTCCTTTTCTTCCTTAGGTTCTTGCACATGACAATACTTGCTTTTGACTAGCCATCTCTATAAATAAAGAATTAAGATATTTTCTTATTCATCCTCCATCATCCATTTTAGGGTTAGGTTAGATTAGGTAGGATTCAATGAATCTACATTCCCTTCTAGAAACTTCTGCTTTCAGCCCTCTTTGAATTTTCCTCATAATGGTTCATCTTGAATTCTATGCCACTAGCTCATCAAGATTATCCTCCACATGGTTCACACAATCCAAGAAATCAAATGTGTCGACTCAAATTCATCAAATTCTCAATCTTTCTCATAATGTTCTCACTCAACATTAACTAGCTTTTGATGCTCAATACATATTGTGTTGCTCAACATCCTCTATCAAAACACTTGGCACAAACTAAAGTTTATTGGTGCTTGGCATCAACTAAACTTTACTCGGCTTACACTATTTCACTTGCATTACACTAAAATTAACTTTTCTTGGCTACACTTGGTTTTCTGCACGGCTTGCACTAACATTTCCCTACACCTTCTATGCAGAGTGTTAAGCTTGTAATACAAACTTCACTTAGCTTGTTCTTCTAAACTTAATTAGTGTAACCAACCTTTGAAACCATAAGTAGACTATCAATGCACTATAATATCACTATCTTAATTGATCCTTGTACTCCTTTTCCATGTCATATCTCAACCTTTCCTCTAGATGCTATTATTATCTCATTTAATCAAATCCTCTTCATCAATCAAAAAAATGATAGTACTCAAATCATATAAGAAATTTTCTTACTCGCAAGTAGCAGGTTTGACATCTGTTACAAACACATATTCATACTTGTATCAATTTGTTTTCAACTATCTCCCTGTTTGGCATTGATAGCAAACCTAATTGACCAAACTTAAACAGTATGACCAACAGAATAACAAAAAGAAAATAATTCTTTATATTGAAATCTCTCCCTCTATCAGTAATTTTCATCTTCTGAAAAAGTTACAAAATTATGTTCTAATCAACAAACAATCAATCAATCAACTCATCTTATGACACCTTCTTGATCACTTCTTATATCTCCTTTGTCATTAACTCCCTCTTACTAGGTAGATATAATTAGCAGGTACACTTTCCCCCTCTGAGTAGATATTCCATAGTTTTGTATCATCTATCTAAATTTCTTCCTCTATATGTCTTTGTCTCCTAGTGATTTCCTGAACTCAGTACAATTTCTCCCTCTTTGAGAAAAATGCCAAAGATGTGTTATCTTCATATGTAGATATGAATATTTTTTGTTTCTCCCTTGGTCACCTACCTTGTGATTTATTTGTAGTTCCAACCCTTTTCTTACTTTAGGCAACTCCTAAAATAAGATCCACTACATGAATGTGTAACATATACCAATCAACTTGTTTGATGTAGGGCACTCCTCATGCTTTGTAGATAGCGTTTGATAGGGGCATCACCCCTACCTTACCTCTTACATACTCATGAGCATCCTTAGATAATGCTTTTGTGAAAATATCAGCTATTTTCTCTCTTGCGTGAACATATTCCATCTCCACCTCTTTGTCTTGAACTCATTTTCTCAAGTAATGATACTTGATTGCAACATTCTTAGTCTTTGTGTGCATCATAGGGTTCTTCGATATATTTATAGCACTTGTATTATCACAATAAAGTATCTCAAGTTTAGTGATTTCTTCCTCAATACCTTTGAGTGGCTATTTGATCCATACAATGTTTGTACAATTTACTACAATAACAACATATTTTTCTTTAGTAGTAGATTGAGATATATAATTTTGTTTCTTGCTAGTCCATGTATCTAGCCTTTTTGCCTAAGAAAATTTCTTCTCCACTAGTATTTTTTTATGTTATCAATATTTCCAGCCCAATCAACATTAGTGTGGGAACTCAATTCAAATTTCTCATTTTTCTTGTAGTATAGACCATACTATTATGTTTCTTTCAGATCTCATTATTCTCTTTACTATCATCAAGTGATTCTCCTTGGGATTAGCAGAGAATCTTGCAACTATCCCTATAGATAATGCAATATTAGGTCTACTATTTACTACATATTGTAACTTGCCAATATCCTTCTTCAAGTATAGATTGTTATCATTAGTCCTCACAAATCCAATCTTCACAAGATAATTATGAAGTCTTTGTGTAATATCCCCATTTGGTCCTTTTTGGAATTGGAGATAGATTCCACAATTATCGAGTTTGATAGGTATAGTAGTCTATATTTGTGATATATATATATTTGAATATATTGCTATATTTATAATGTAAATATGTTGAGGATGTTGTGGATTACTTTTGTATTTGGAAGATTAACTATATTAATATTGATATATGTTGATAAGTGATTGTCTCTTTAAACTCAATAAATTAATGTAACAATCTTTTACTATTCTACCAATTATTTATCAGATCTATGCCTTATGTCTACATTGACCTACTACTGCTCCCTCTCTATCTACCTATATATATTTGATCCTGGTTCATATGTACAATGTCCCCTTGGATTGGGTTGGATAATGAGACTGTAATCTTTAGTGATCTCTATGATTTGCAATCATATATTATTTAAATATATTTCATTCTTTTTTCTTATGAGGTATGTAATTATTTTCTTGTTATGCCAAAAATTTACAAGGCAAAACACATCTAAATTTTTTTTTAAATTTATTTATTTATGTTTTTATTCAAGATTTTCCTTCTCATGGACATATCAGTTTAATATTTTGGTATATCTTAGCACATTTAATTCTATTATACAAATTGTAGGTAATACCTTAAGGGATAAATTATAATGAGAAATATTGTTTCACATGCCTTACTCTACATAATAATACTAGCATTGGCATACTTAGTATTACAATCTTGAGCAATCCCCATTTCAATGACACCTTACCATAAGGGAATATGCACTCTAGTAAAGATTGGGATCCTCACTTTTTGGGGTACATCAGGTCTAAGTTAAATTGCTAAAACATTTACATCTAGCTTTCAGTAGTGGTAGTCATATATATGACTTGATGGATTGTGGATGACAATTCCAATAGCTTTTTGAGTTCTTTGTAGCATTCTATGAAGAACTTGTTGAATGTCATTTGAAACCTTACAAGTGATATAATAGATGACCTACTAGCATGGAGTCTTGTAGTTAGCTAATAAACTAAAGGCAGTATGAAAGTAGTATGATGGGTATCACATTACCACGAGTATCCCATTACTAAGAGTAACAATATTGAACCTCATCATAGGGATTCCTCACATTCTAGCAATGTTAAGATCTAAATATGGAAACATATTACACATTTTACAATGGATGAATCCTTAATATCATATACTCATCTACACACACACACACACACACACACACACACACACACACACACACACACACATACCATGTTATACATTATTCATTATATTTTGAATTCATTAATCATAGAATATGGGGTAAATTGATTTTAAAATATGTTACATCATGCATATATATGTATATAATAAATTTCAATACATCTATATCTTAAAGACATTAGCTATAATTTATTAAGTTTAATTATATAAAGTAATAACATATAATATACCTACATATACCACATTTTACTATAGTTAGCCCCTACTTACAACACACATTAGTCATAATTGTTATCCTACATTACTAACCAATCACCAAATCCAAATCTACTAACTAGATCATTTGAAATGCCAACAAATTAAATAATACTCCTCACTTATATTTATTTTATTTTATTAACTATTAAAAAATTTCCAAAACACACTAGCTACTTATTCAAAGTTATTATCAAACACTACACACTTAATCAACACCTCAAATATGTAATATTCCCAACATATAAATGACTAAAGTTTGTGTTGGTAAGCTAACTCACTTGTCATTAACTACTAACAATCTATTTACTAATAAACATTTCCTACACTAACCATCCCCATTCTAAGCACTGATTTCTAACACCCTGCCTACTTCCACCTAGTCATAGCCCCCTACTATGCTACGTGGTTGTCTTCCCTATCCCCCATGTGTGCTTCCCTGGTACTATTCTAACTTGGTTTCCCTCCCCATTTCTCTATTCATGTGCCCACTTTTCATCCCAAGGAGACTTTCTTTTCTCTTCACCTAAGTTCCTAAATCCACCCTAGGATGTGCCTTATGATTATAAATTTGATTTCCTTGGTGGACAATAGCCTATAGGAAATGAGGATGGAAACTTAGGAAGTGATTGAGAAGCAGATTTTATGGGACTTGGAACTTGACCCAAAGTTTGGGTAAGTGTGCGAGAGTTGTCACTAACCAAAAGAGACCATTGTCCCATTATTCTATTACAACTATTTATTACTTTATATCTTTCATAGGGTATTTAGGCCAATCTCATGGATGGCTAGGGGTAAAAGATAAGATATTACTATTTTTTGATGAAAGTAACTTACTCTTAATCATGTGATTTTATGATATACTTACATCTTTTTGAATTTTGGTAATGTTATTATTTATTGCACCTTATGTCTATTGCTATTTTATTGATTTCTTACTTAGAAGATGCTAAGGAATACCCCTCTTGAATATTTAATTGTTTTGTATTAGAGATTGAAGTATTTTCCCACATCTCATTCAATAAATTTTGGTTATGAATTTTGTATTTTAGTATTGATATTATCAATTTACTATAAGTAAAATCAATTTATGGTTCCATTGAGTCCCCTTTTGAGATCATTTAAATTTTAACTTGAAACTTAATAATATGCACGTACTCATCATATATAACAATAAATTTAATTCCACATATTGCATTTGAACAAGATCGATCGATTGTGAAATCTAATAGTGCAATTATTTCTATATATTATGAAACTTTAAATGAAATTTCTCATTTAACCAAATACTTGATGGAATTTCTTTACAAGAACAACCATATTTTAAATGTATTTCCTTTCAAAATATTCTATAATTTCAACAACGAACATGATTTCTTATATGCTTATTCAATCCTATAAACATAAGTACTAAGAAACATCTATTGAAATGATTTCTTCTATATTTCAACTATATCATTACAAATAACTATCTATTGAAATGATCCCTTCTATATTTCAAATATATCATCAAGATATTCAACTCTTCATTTCATTGCATATGAATTCATATAACTAAACATTGATGCAATTTTCATCTCCACAAATCTAGCATATGCTACTAGGAAACCATGCATCAAAACTCATTAAACAAGGTGGAGATTCCTCCATTGCATTATAATACACAAAGGTCAAGTTTTCTCCATCATGTTGGATCCACCCAATGAGAAATTCCAAGGTTCTCCTATGAAACCATTGAGCACAAAGACCTACAAATACATTTTAAACAAGAACCATGGAGGCTCCCATCCTAGGCTTCTATGAAGCCACCCACCAAACAAGGGAAACAAGGCTCAAATGGGTTACACTCAAACCTTTCACAATGCATACAATCTCAATAGCACAATACATTTTGAATCCCTCCAAGGTTTAACACAATGACTTGCCATTGGAATCATGAAACAATGGGTGAAGGTGGGCTCTCCAAAGAGGAGAATGCCATATCCATATACACATATACATTTGCAAATCCATAATGCCTCTTCAAGGCTATCAAATACATCCTTCTCATCACATAAATACACTTATACCTCCCAAAATACAAATGCCTCTTCAAGGCTATCAACATACACTTATACCATTCATAACAAATAAATCATATGGCTTCAATGGAGCCCATACCCCATGAAAAATATTGTCTTATCTCTAAGAGAAAATTTTCTCAACTACATTGTTGAGCCCAACTAACCCCTTCACCCAAGGCATCTCTTCCTTCCCCAGGATGAGTGAAGCCTTCGCACCCATAAACATTTCATACATAAAATCAAGAGAAAATGCAAGATAAATTCATCACAACATTTAAACATAACAACAAATACAACCCATGTACATTACATATTTCCATTCACAATACGAACAAGTATTCTACACAATGAACAAGTGCAATGAGGATCATGGAATGGGCACCAACCTTTTCCCAAGGTAATGGAAATGAAGTGCTCCCTATTTCATTAACTTCCTCTCCAAACCCTGATTGTTTCTAAAACTTAGAGAGTGGGTGCACACCCCACTAGTTTGTCTAATATCACTAAAAAAAATTCTTCCACTACCTCCTTTCGAAAACAATGCCAAGCCACTATCTCTTACAACTTTTTCCCTACCAAAATTGTTACTTTTGACTAAGAGAAAAGGTGGGGTTTAACTAATGGCACAACTCAATTTTCGAATTTGTGGAAGAATGCATTGGTTAAGGGGTCCCCTAGGCTAGCTAAGCAATAAAATGGTCAAATATAGGCCCCTAACATGCTATGCTAACATATGGGTAACTTATTTTCACAAAAATATCACTTTGGGACCACCTATTGACCCTCTAAAATCCTTGTCAATTTTGAATTCAAATTTTCCTTGATGGCGACCCATCCTATCCTTTCTCCAAGTTTATTTTCTTAATCATATGAAAGGTAATTAGTTTAAGGTTAAGTATAACCATGACCAAAACCCTAAGTGACATGTCATCAACATATAAACAACTACAAGTGTCAAGTGACACATTAAAACACATTACACATCACAATGACATGTCCCTACTTACTAATGGATTTAAATTCACCACTCACATAAGCTTACATTTACAAAATAAAACACATCACAATGATGCTTTTGAATCTTCCAAGATTTTCCTTGGTTAAACTTTGTTCACATAAGTTTGGACCTTGTTTCCCTCAAATAATTCCACGGTTCAATTTCCTACACACTAACTCGAACATCATAGCACATTGGAAAAGATCATACAAAATGCATGTATATAAGTGCATGACAATTTCATTTAAAATAATTCACCTTAACATCATAATCAATTTTCATTTTCTTGTTATTTTTATATAAAGAATTTAAAGCATTAAAATATCAAAATCTTCATATTGACATTAATATTTAATCAAATGATCAACTAACATTCTAAACCACATCATAATCCATTTCCTATCATAATGATGAAATGTTGAATCTATACTATTAAGTCATTCAACATGAAAATTAGTTATGAGCACATATTTTAGGTCAAAATCATCAAAATGTAAACATCACAACTAATATCCTTTGATTCACTTAAAAATAGTTTGATTGCTAACAATATCCCATTATCAGTATGAGATAGTACATTATAAGGTGTATCAATTTTGTCAAGTAAATAGGATGTTTGCATTGTCATGTCTCATAGTTTCGAAGTCTATCATAGAATAAATCCATTTCATTTTATTGGATTATAAAATTCATCCTTATGAATATCCACATATCCACCTAATACTACTTGCACAATAATTGGATTATTGCATTACATCATATTGAGTTCTACCATGTAGATCCTTATCTAATTTTGGTAACAATTTTCATTTGTGATTATTAGAAATGTTCAAAAGAGTGCATGTTTATTTATCTTTCCAAAATTCAATTATCCTAATAGCTCATACTATATCATGAAACCATCAACATAGTTTCTAGGTTATGGCATCTTGAGCCTTTATTCCATAGGTCTTAGCTTATCAACCTAATGTAATTTTGAATAGATACTTAACACAATAGAGACTAAAACATATATTAGTCCTAATAAGATCTTAGGTTCATGTTGGTAAGGGAAATGCCAATCATGGCATACTCAAAGCTCTAACCTACTTACCATCATTCTATCATAAGGTGTATGATTATAGTATAAAATTCACATTCTATACCTAAGAGAAAAAAACATGACATTTCATCATTTGACTCTTCCTATATCTAATCATATTCATGTTATTAGGATTTAAAATAGGGTACTAGAGAAGGGGCCTTACATTTCTCTTTCACTTAAGATGATAGTTCAATGATTTTGGATTGATACTTATAAGGATTATAAACCGATACTTATTATTCTTAGCAATGGCTATGGTGGCCAGAAATATAGTGTTAATGCATAGCTCAACATGATTGATTCAAGTGTTATATATTATCTTCAATTTTTAGTGTGGTTCTCACACTTGTAAGGTACATTATGGGATTTGGGACTATTTCCACAATATTAGATACATATATATATTGTGCTCCTCTTCACCCTTTTGACTATGAGAGTCAGAAAAGATGTGATAGGCTATGTTATGTTCTTGTTCCCAATGTTGACATTCCTCTCCAAACCGTTCCTTTCCAAATCATTGTTCATATTCATCATTAGGGATTGAGTCATTGCATCTGCAATTATTTCATGTATTCACAGCAGATTTGATCAATGGATTTATTTTACTATTATCATTTAATAATTAACACATGGTTAATCACTAGTGTACTACTTTGAAATGAAAGAGCTCCTATTATGTTTGTCTTGGCTATCAATTGCTTCATTTGGTATTCCCTTCCATATATCTTCTCTATCTTGGTTCTCACATGACTAGAGACATGGAAAGTCAAATATCTAGTGGTGTATTTTAATGTTGATTCCTTCTCTAGTTCATTGACACATTTCTTTTTTCTTTTTGCCATGATTTCCCATATTGGTAAAGCTAGTGATTTCCAATATTATTATGTCTTCTAGGCATTTTTCTTGTATTCTCCCCTATGTGTCAAGTTGCTGCCCATTTCACATTTCTTCCTCCATGATTGATCTACACTTTTGAACACTGATGTGTATGTCATCTCTGCTTGCTATTTTCTTCTTTTGTTTCTGATCCTTACTTTTGTTCTTTTTCTATTACTCCAGTTTGGAATGACGTTGACTATATTAGACAATATTACCTTTGCCAATATCTGATGACTACTATTTGATTGCTCTATCTAATACTTGTTTGTTATGTACCTCCTTCCCCACCCCTCCCCCCCCACCCCCACCCAGTGGCCCTTCACTAAAATTGATTATTATTAAATATCAATTGTTATGGACTGAAATATCTTTTAGTCACATCTTTGTATTCATAATGAGATCCTTAGTTTGGTTAATATCATTCTAGTCGTTCATGGTCATTATATAATAATAGTTATTACTAAAATTATTTCATAATTCCATTCATATATTAAGAATATATATATTGGAATGGAGATGAGTGCTTGAAATATTGTTGATAATATATATATTGATATTATTATTTACAATAGATCAAAATTTTATAATAATAATATCTATTATATTTGATAATATATAACTTGTTAATTATATGTTATTATTTTTATATATTGTTCATTATATTATAGTAATTACTCATTTCTTAATTTTATTTCTTTACTAAATATTAGATGAATTATATTAATCAAATTCTTTGATTCTATTTTCCTTATTATGTTAATAATATATAATAATAATAATATATCATATTATAATTTCTTTATATAAATTATTTGTTCTATTTTTATTTTTTTTATTATAGGCAAGAGCCTACAACACAACGGTAACTTGTGAGCCTCTCATTGGGGATGTCTTGGGTTGGAATTCACTTAACACATAAAAATAATAATTAATTATAATAAATAACAATAATTAATCTAGGCTTCGGCCATTTACCAATCCCAAAAAACTAAATTATTTATTATAAAATCTTATAAATATGGGGACATGACAATCCTCCCTTCCCGAAAATTGCCTATCCTTAAGCAATGCAATATTTTCTCCTTGTGATTTTTATGGTCGATGCACCTCTCTATAGTCCTAAAAAAAAAAAATTCCAACTTGGGATTATATTGTTATAAATATAAATTTAAAGCTTACAAGATTTGATTTAAATACTAAGATTGATTTTTTTTAAAGAACTTGTCTTGATGTGTTGTAACACTTTGGGTAGTGTTTGTCACCTCCAATAAATAAGTATCTCGGATATAGAGTCTCCAAAAAGACTCTTTGTCAATAAGTGTGGAAAAATCCAAAAACATCCTCTACTAGTAATGGCTACATTCTTAAAGAATTTTCTCTACCACAAGAGGCATTTCTTACTAAGAATGTCCTTGGCATTCACTAAGAACACCTTGAATCTCTAACACTCACTAGGAATGTTCAAGATGCTTGATATTCCTTAAGCATGTCCTTACTTTCTGACATTCATTGAGAATGTCCCTAATTCTTGGCACTCATTAAGAAGCATAGACTTGGATATATGAAAACACCAAGCATGTATAAAATATAAATATACATTAGTATATGAAAACAAGATGCAGATACAAAGTATACACAATAATGCATGAAGACACGATGTAAACACAAAGTATACACATGTTAACAGATTTGGTAGATTCATTCCTTTAATTATAATTTTCATACTATTAGAGTTGGTGGTGATGACCACCTTGATAGATAGACCTATATCATATGTTAGTACTCCAATCATGATGAGGATATTTTTCAATCTTGTAAGTCATTAAAAACATAAGATCCTAATTCCCAATTTAAGCCCTTCTTAAGGAGAAGTTTTGATCATATGCTTAGCTCCTTGAGGAGTGTTTCCTAGGGCTCTAATTAATAGAACATCTCTCTACTAAACACCACCTTCTCAATGATTCTATTTAAGACCTTATAGATAATCAATCTTGATATATCCATCCTTCCTAGGAGGGAGTTCTTCCTCGTCCTAAGCCTTATGGATAACCACTTTAGGTGTATCCATCCTTACATATGCATATGATTTTCCTTAATGATATGTATTGTCCTTCAGATAATACTCGATTCCCTACCTCACTTCCTTAAGAGTATTCAATTATAGAATATCTTATGATTTCATTCAAAGAGGTTAGCTCTCTACCTTAATTCCTTCTAGGAATTATTATGCTTTATTTTCCTCTTTTTAGTGGCTACTTGGAGTAGTCTATTTCTTCTTCCTCTCGATCTCAACAAATTCAATATTCTACAAGAATTTATCATTGACTATAAAAAATTACTGAATCAATGATTGGTTTGATATATATATTTTATTGATATCCTTGTTGTTTCCTTTTGAGTTCCATCAGAACATTGTTGAATTAAATATTCCTCTTGTTTGAATCCTTCCCTATACCACTCATTTCTATTGATTTTATTCCTTTCCTGCATGATGACAAGGTCATCCACCAAAGCCATTGGGAGGGTGTAGGAGTTGTAGAGTGGATAATTGTTGTTTGTGGGTTTGGGGAACATTGCCTTTCCCTTGCACATTTTCACTTTGTGAACTTGGTTGGGCTAGATCACACTTGTCCATTGCATTAGATTGATTATTATTAAATATCAATTATTTTGAACTAACCTATCTTTTAGTCACACCTTTGTATTCATAATGAGATCTTAGTTTGGTTAATATCATTTTGGTCATTCGTGGTCATTATATAATAATAGTTATTACTAAAATTATGTCATAATTCCATTCATTTATTATAATTATATTATTCATATTATTATAATAAATTATAATAGCAATATATTATGTAGAAGAATATATGTATTGGAACAGAGATGAGTGCTCAAACTATTGTTGATAATCTATATTGATATTGTTATTTACAATAGATCAGCATTTTATAATAATAATATTTATTATATATAGTAATATATCACTTGGTAATTAAATGTTATTATTTTTATATATTGTTCATTATATTATGGTAATTATTCATTCCTTAATTTTATTTATTTACTAGTTATTAAACGAATTATATTAATTAAATTCTATGATTCTATTTTCCTTATCATATTAATAATATATCATATCATAATTTCTTTATAAAAATTATTTTTTCTATTATTAATTTGTTTATTATAAAATCTTATAAATATGGGGACATGACACTTTCATACCATGCTCTTGGTTCTTGCTTCAAACCATATAAACCTTTGTGTAGTCTACATACCATGTTTTTATTATCAGCATCAACTATATAAACCTCTTCCTTTAATATACCATTTAGAAATGTACACTTAACATCCATTTGATAAACTTTGAAACCTTTGTGTGTAGAGTAAGCAAGAAGAGTTCTTACTCCTTCCAACCTTGCAATAGGAGCAAATGTATCTCCATAGTCTACCCCTTTCTTGTACATATCCTTTACAGAGTAATCTTGCCTTGTTCCTTGTGACTTCTCCATTTTCATCTAACTTGTTTCTATATACCCACTTGGTACCAATCACATTTTTGTCTTCTAGTCTCAAAACTAGAGTCCATGTCTTATTCTTCTCAATTTGTTCAAGCTCTTCTTTCATGGCTTTACTCTAGTCTACATCTTATAAGGCATCTTTCACTATTTTAGGTTGTTGCATTCTCAATAAACATATATCATTTCTTAACTTTTTTCTTGTCATTAGTCTAGCATCTTTATCTCCAATGATTTGTGCAGTAGGGTGATATCTCTTGACATACTTAGACAATCTTGGTTTTTCTCTAATTTCTTCATTTGACCTCTCAACTTCTAAATCACTATGTAAATATCTAGTAGGTAGTTGAGCAGCTCTTTCATGTACACTAATCTCAGAATCAAAATGTGCCTCAACTTCATTCTATAACTTGGCACCTGAATGTCACTCTGTTCCTAAATGAAACTCAGCATTCATAGTATGTGACTCGACAGTCACTAAAACTTTATATTGGTTTTTAACTTGATTCACAACATCTTCTTTAACAAGCATACTTTCATAAAAGTATACAAATAATTTGTATTCTTCTAGTTCCTTCATAGGTTAAGCCTCATTCACTTTTATATATTCATCAATTTTCACATTTGTGCTTTCCACAACTTTGTTAGTGTTAGTATTCAAACACTTATAAGCTTTTCTTCTTGTGGAGTAACCAAGAAATATACATTCTTTAATTTTTATATCTAGTTTACCATTTCTGAAATCTTTAAGAACATAACACTTGCTTCCAAATACCTTAAAACATTTTACATTGGGTGAGTATTCATACCATAGTTCAAAAGGTGTTGAATGAGTAACTTTATTTACTTATACATGGTTCAAGGTATAGACAACTATACTTATAGCATCTCTCTGGTATTTCAAAGCAACATTTTTTTCCATCATGAGTGTCCTAGCATAGTCTATTATAGAACTATTCCTCCTTTCTACAATTCCATTTTGTGGATGGGTTCTAGGAGCAAATTTTTGTCTATTGATTCCTCTATCATTACAAAATATCTCAAACTCATTTGATGTGAATTCTCCTCCTCTGTCAAATCTCAAACATTTCAGACTTTTACATGTTTTCGTCTCAACTCTTGCTAAGTCCCATTTAAACATTTGGAAAGCATCATATTTCTATTTTAGAAACATAATTGTCATGATTCTATAATAATCATCAACAAGCAACATAATGTACTTATCTCCTTTGTAGCTTTTCACTTCAATTGGTCCACACAAGTTAGTATGAACAATCTCTAATATTCCTTCAGAGGTATGAGTCTTACTATTAAAACTTGACTTAGTCATTTTGCCTAACTGACTTTGTTTGCAAATTATATTGTCAAGCCTCTTCAACTTAGGAAAACCCCTAACTCTTCTCATGTTATTGATACTAACTAAATTATCAAATTTAACATGACATATCCTCTTGTGTTATAGCCACACATCATCAAATTCTACAACTAAACAAGTAGCATCCTCTATATCAAGGTAGAATAGATTATGGCTAGTTTGATCACCTTTTCCAATCAATTTTCCATCAGTATCATATATCTTAGTAATCTTCTTTTCAAACTCAACCTTACAACCCAAATTATTCAATCGTGACACACTCAACAAAGTATAGTTAATTCCTTCAACATAATAAACATTGTCACATAAAATCTTTTTTGTGAGCTTGATAGAACCTTTTCCTTTTATTAGACATGGTGCATCATTACCAAACCTTACACTATTTCCATCATAATAATTCAAATTTATGAACTTACTTTTATCTGTAGTCATGTGATGTGAACACCCATTATCAATGATCCATTTTTCATTCTTGTTTACACAAGATAGACATGCAGTAGCCTCATCCTCATCAAATTCATCCTTCTTTGCAACATACACCACTTTATCATCATGATCGTTAGATCCATCTTTTGTTTCCTCTTCAACAATGTAACAAGACTTCTTGTATTTTTCTTGGTAATCTTTTTTGTATTCATCTCTTCTACTTTTGTGGTTGTCACCACCTCTATAACTCTTCTTCTCTAGACATCTAGTAGCAATATGACCAAACTTATTGCAATTGAAACACAGGATAGGTAACTTACCTTTAAACTTGCTTTTACCTCTACGAAATCTCCTTGCAAGTAGTGCTTCAAATTGATCTACATCTATATCACTGTCATTGGACACATATTTAACCTTTTTTTCTTCTTCTTCTTATTGGGTTCCTTTAATGACAACTTAGCTTTGAAAGTAGATTCAATATTTTTTAGTTTGTAATTATCAAAGTTAGATAGCTCAAAAGTAGTGAGCCTACCTACCAGACCTTCAAGAGTTAGATTATTCCTTTCCATACATCTCAATTCTTGTATTGCAAAAAATCTAATAGCATATATAGGCAATAGTGTTCTCAAAACTTTGCTTAGTATAATATCATCATCTATTACACTAGCAGCTCCTCTTATTGCAGCAATAACATCTTTTATCCTAGAGCGATATTGAGTAATATTATCACCTTCTTGCACTCTAATATCATCAAACTTACCTCTAAGACTTTTAGCTTTGGCTCTTAGAACATTTTTGCCACCTCCATAGATAGTGTGTAGAGCATCTCACATTTTCTTTGCACTATCACAATCCTTGATATCATCAAACTTAGCATAACTTAGGGTAGATGAAATCTCCAACATTGCCTACTTGTGTTCTTTCTTCTTTTTTAGATCATCAACAATTAGGGCTCCAATAGGATTGACATGCTGAACAGTTATGGTAGTTTATGCATGGTCTCCAAGACCTCCTAGGTGTAGCTTCATTAGACTTCATCATGCAAGAAATTTATCTCTATAAAGCTTGGGTACCTCTCTTTTTGACATCTTGATCCATGTGCTTCTAGTACCTTCAAACTAGTCCTCTTAAGAAGATGGCTCTGATACTAACTGTTGGAATTTTTTAGAATAAATGAGGGAGGGGTGAATTAGTTATCCAAGGTCTAGATGTACAATTTAAAAAATTCATAGCTTAGTGAACCCATATCCATAAAACATTTTCATCATGCATGCATCCTTTATATTATGGAATCAGTCAAACTTGTAGGTTACTATCAAATCAACTTGCAAAACTGTAAATATGAAACATAATAGATTTAATATCACATCTGACACAATGATTTAACATGGAAACCCAATTTGGGAAAAACTACCAATAACATGCTACTCGTTCTAAATTTTCTAAAGTGATGCCTTGTGAAAGGCCAACCCTATTAAAGGTTACAATACACACTATTAAATGTGACCTAGTTAAAGGATTTCAATCACCCTATTAAGAGTGAGCCTTGTTTAAAGGCTTTAGATCATTCACATGGAATGTCACTTGATTAAAGGATTTACAAATAACTGTTAAGTCAGCCTTAATCTAAAGGATTTACCCTAGACTGATACAATGATTAGAAAGTAACAATAAGGCCTAATCTGATAACAACTTACAACTTCATTTACATATTACAGATCTTTGTTTTAGTCCTCTATTATGCTTGGCTTTCAAACACTTTAGCTTTGATAGCTTTTTCACCCTTTAAGCATCCATAACCTTAAGACTTGTTTACGTGTTTTCCAATGTCGTCTCTTTACATAGGTTACTAAATGAAGCAATACCCTAGACTCCTTGTCTTCCTTAGGTTCTTACACATGAAAATCTTTTCTTTTGACGAGCCATCTCTATAAATAGAGATTTAAGATATTTTGTCATTCATCCTCCATCATCTATTTTAGGGTTAGGTTGGACTAGGTAGTATTCAAATCTACCCCTCATTTCATTTTATTCTCTTCTAGAAACTTCTCCTTTCAATCCTCTTTGAATTTTCCTCAAAATGGTTCATCTTAAATTCTATGCCACCAACTCATCAAGCTTATCTTCCACATGGTTCACAAATCCAAGAAATCAAACTTGTTGGCTCAAATTCATCAAATTCTCTATCTTTCTCATAATTTTGTCACTTGGCATTAACTGGTTTCTAATGCTTGGCACATACTACATTTCTTGGCATCCTCTATCAAAAAACTCGGCACAAAATAAAGTTTACTAGTGCTTGGCATAAAATAAACTTTACTCAACTTACACTATTTCACTTGACTTACACTGAAATTAACTTTTCTCAGCTCTAACTGATATTTTGCTTGGCTCACACTAACTTTTCTTAGCACCTATTGTGCAGAGTGTTAACCTTGGAGAAAAACTTTTTTTTAACTTATTCTTTTGAACTTAATTAATGTATCCAACCTTTGCAATCTTAAGTAGAATATCAATGCACTATAATATCATTGTCTTAATTGATCCTTGTACTCCTTTTCTATATCATAACTCAACCTTTCTTCTAGGTGCTATTGTTACCTCATTTGATCAAATCCTCTTCATCAATAAAACAAATGATAGTACTCAAATCATATAAGTAATTATCTTACCAACAAATATCAAGTTTGACATCAGTAACAAAATAATGATTAAAACACATATTTATACTTGTATTAATATATTTTCAACAAAGGACAATTAGGTACACATGCATTAAATGCACTTATAGGGGCTCAAATTTTAGAATGGTACTCAAAACAAGAATACAATTTTGAGTCCCATCATAATCTTCTTTCAAAGCTAAGATGCCACTGAAAGAACCTAAAGAGAAAAAGAAAAAGGTAAAGCATGTTTCTAGTGACAATGATACTGATTAAGATGATATAGAAGAGCTTGAAGCATTGTTGGTGAGGAGATTTCATAGAGGAAAAGGGAAATACAAATGTAAGCTACCTATCATGGATTTTAATTGTAATGAGGTTGGTCATGTTGCTGCTAGATTTCCATAGAAGAAGAACAATAGAAGTGGAGATAAATATAGAAGTAAAAGAGATGAGAACAACAAATATTATAAATACAAAGGAAAGAATTCTTGCTACATTTGTGAAGAGGAAACAAAAGATGAATTTGATTACCATGATGATGAAGTTGTGTATGTTGCACTATGAAATATGATTTTGATGAGGATGAGGAAACTGCATTGATATTTTATATGAACAAAAGTGATTTATTGATCATTGATAGTGGATGTTCACATCACATGACTACTTATAAAAGTAAGTTCATTGCCCTTGATTACTACTATGGAAATAGTGTTAGATTTTGTAATGATGCACCCTATCTGATAAAAGGTAAAGGATCAATCAAACTAATAAAAAATATCATGTGTGACAATGCTTACTCTATAGAAAGAATTAACTATAACTTGTTGAGTGTGTCACAATTGAATATTCCAAGTTGGAATGTTGAATTTGATAATAAGAAAGCAAATCAAATTTATAACATTGATGGAAAACTAATTAAGAATGGAGATTAGATTAGAGGTAATCTATTTTACATTGAGATGAATGATCATACTTGTCTTATTCATGTATAATTTGATGATGTGTGTCTATGGCACAAGAGGTTATGTCATGTCAACTTTGATAACTTAGTTAGTATCAGTAACATGAAAAGAGTCAAAGGCTTACCAAAACTGAAGAAACCTAATAATGTGATTTGCAAATAATGTCAGTCAGGAAAGATGACAAAATATACTTTTAAAAGTAAGACTCACTCCTCAAAAGAAATTCTAGAATTACTCCATACTGATTTGTGTGGACCAATTGATGTGTAAAGCTACAAAGATGACAAGTACATTATCCTATTTTTTGATGATTATTCTAGGATGATGATAGTTATGCTTTTGAAATAAAAATCTGATGCATTTCAAATGTTTAAGTAGTATTAGGCAAGAGTTTAAAAAAAGATTGGAAAAATCTTTAAATGTCTTAGATCTAACAAAGGTGGAGAATTTACATCAAATAAATTTGAGATATTCTACAATGACAAAGGAATCAAGAGATAGACTTCTACATCTAGGACCCCTCCACAAAATGGGATTGTTGAAAGGAGGAATAGATTTGCAATGGACTATGCTAGAACACTGATGATGGAGAATAATGTTGCTTCAAAATACTAGAGAGAAGTTCTAAGTATAGTTGTCTATACCTTGAACCAAGTACAAGTCAAGAAAGGTACACATTCCACACCTTTTGAACTATGGTATGAATACTCACCCTATGTAAAATATTTTAAGGTATTTAGAAGTAAGTGTTACATTCTTAAGGACAACATGAATGGTAAAATTAAAGCTAAAAGTGAAGAAAATATATTCCTAAGCTATTCCACAAGGAGTAAACTTATCAATGTTTAAATACTAATACTAACAAAGTTGTGGAAAGTGGAAATGTGAAGTTTGATGAATATATATAGAGGTACATGAAGTTGAACCTAAGAAGGAACCTAAAGATTACAAAACCTTCATATACTACTATGAAGACATGAATGATGATAAATCTATGAATCAAAGTGTAAATCAACATCAATAAGTATTAGTGATTTTCAAGTCACATACAATGGATCTCGAGTTGTATTCAAGAACCAAGTTGCATTCAAGAGCCAAGTTGGAGACAAAAGTCGAGATGCATTTAGATTTTGAGATCAGTGTATGTGAAAGGAATGTCAATTTACCTAATAGAGAAGTGCATAGTGGTTTTGAAGTTGATAGACCCATTCAAGAAAGAAGAGCATAACCAAGACTGTCAAAGTATGTCATAAGACATCACCCTACTAAAAAAATTATTGGTGATAAAGAAGCTAGATCAATAACAAGGAATGGGTTGAGAAATGATACATGTTTATTGAGCATGCATGAACCTAAGTTAGTGAAGGATGCATTAGAGAAGAAGACTAGATTAAAGCCATGAAAGAAGAGATTTCTCATATTGAGAAGAATAAAACATGGACTCTAGTGCCCAAACCAGAGAACAAGAATGTGACTAGAACCAACTAGGTGTACAAAAAAAAATTAGATGAGAATAGTGAAGTCACAAGAAATAAGGAAAGATTAGTTTGCAATGGGTATGCACAAGAAGAAGGAATTCGTTATGGAGTGACATTTTCCCTAGTTGCAAGATTGGAAGGAGTAAGAAATCTGCTTGCTTACTCTACATACAAAGGTTTCAAAGTTTATCAAATGGATGTGAAGTCATCACTTCTGAATGATATACTAGAAGAGGAGGCTTACATTGAACAACTAGAAGGATTTATTGATCCAAACAACAAGAATGTGCTATGTAGGCTACAAAAAGTTTTATATGGTTTAAAGCAAGCCCCAAGAGCATGGTATGAAAGGCTTCACAATTATCTTGTGAAGATTGATTTTGAGAAGACTGGTGATAACAACAATCTGTATTTGAAGATAGAAGAAGGTAAATGGATTTTACTAGATGAAATTTTTGGTGATGATATCATATTTGGAGGAAAAAATGCATTGTGTAAGATATTTTCAATTGAAATGAAGAAAGAATTTGAGATGTCTATGTTTGGAGAGATAAAGTTCTTTGTTGGTTTGCAAGTATATTAGATGAAATATGGTATTTACATCACTTAGTCTAAGTATATAAAGGAAATATTAAAAACTTTTGGTATGGAGGATTCAATACCTATTAGCACTCCTATGGTGATAGGACACAAACTATCCAAAACTGATGATGTCGTTGAAGTAAATAAAATATTGTATAGGTCTATGATTGGAAAGTTACAATAAGTAGTATATAGAAGAACTGGCATTGTATTAACAATTGGGATTGTTGCAAGTTTTTCTAAAAATCCTAAAGAGAATCATTTGATGGTTGTTAAAAGGATCATGACATACTTGAAAGGAATAGAAGACTATGGTCTATACTACAAGAAGAATGATAAGTTTGAATTAAGAATCTATATAGATGTTGATTGGGCCGAAAACACTAATGACAGAAAGAGTACAAGTGGTGGAGTATTTTTCTTAGGAAAGAGATTGGTCACCTAGACTAGTAAGAAACAAAATTGTATATCTCAATCTACTGTTGAAGTTGAATATGTGATTGTTGTAGTAAATTGTACAAATGTGGTATGGATCAGACAACTACTCAAAGGAATGAAGGAAGAAATTACTAAAACTATGGTACTTTATTGTGATAATACAAGTGTTATAAACATATCAAAGAACCTTATGATGCACAAAAAGATAAAGCACATTGCAATCAAGTATCATTACTTGAGAGAGTTGGTTCAAGACAAAGAAGTGAGAATGGAATATGTGAATAGAAAAGAATAGATAGTTGATATATTCACAAAATCTTTACTTGAGCATGACCATGAATATCTTAAAGGTAAACTAGGGGTGATATCCCTATCCAAAACTACTTAAGAAGCAACAGAAGTGCTCTGCATCAACTGATTTGAATGTCATATTTTAAAAATTTGGTGCAATGGATCTTACTTTAGAAGTTTCCTAAAGTAATGAATGAGTTAAATTAGAAGATTTACAGTCACATGCAAGGTGGTCGAGGGAGAACTTGAATTGATTAAATCTCTATGAAAAGATGACAAGTCTTTGGCATTGTTGTCAAAGAGGGAGATACAAGGTTAAGGAAGATATAGGAAAGAGAGAGAAACTAACAAGATAATATATAAGTTAGAGGGAGAAGATTGTAATGAACCCGATTTGGGGGTCCATTGTTTATTTCCGACTTGATCTCTTATTTGTATCTTTTGCATTATATTTTCTCCGATTTGTATAGATTTTATTCTCTTTTTTTCCCATCTCCCTTACCAAGGTTATAAATCCATATATATATTATTTGAAAGGGTCATGTCCTTTCGTAATATTAATTAAATAATAATAATGTTAATTATATTAATTATATATTTATATTAATAACCTTAATTATATTAATTAATATCATAGGATATGTTATATTAATAATTATGTTATATCAACTATACATATTTTATTATATTAATAATAATATACTTATATTAATTAATAAGGTTAATTATAGTAATGTCATGAAGAATATTATTTTAATATATCAAGTATATATATTGTAATACATTTTTTTAATATAGCATTTTTATATTAAAATATATCTTAATCATAATATTATTATTATAATATGATATATGATATTATAATATAGTATTACTTAATAAAATATTATTATTAATATTATTTTATATATAGTAATTATTTATTATATGCCAAAGTGGGGACGTCACGGTCCTCCCCTCTTGAATTTGCTTGCCCTCAAGCAAAATCTTTCATACACATGCTTTATCATAGACACGAAACATATTTGCATTCAAAAAATGAGAGATTTATGAAATATACATGAATAAAAACACAAAGCATACACAATGTAGATAGATGAAAACACGAAGTAGACACAATGTAGACAGATGAAGACACGGAGCAAACACGATGCAAACACATCATACATAACCTTGATTAGATCCCAAAAATTAACAATGCACAATGACTATACTTCTTCATTAGGCTTATGAACCTTGCAACCACAAAATAAGCATCAGTACATGCATATAAATATATATAAACTTCAAAGAAATTTGAATAATAATTAGTTAATCCAAGCCAATTCCATACTAATCCCAAGAGAGAAACTTTGGCCCAATTGGCCCCGGTGGTGGGTGTTAGGAATCCACACAAGGTGGTCTACTTAGTGGATTACTTGTTTGGCTAGAAAAGTTCTTGTGAAAAGGAGTCGTTACTATCTTTCCCTTAACTGGCACTACAATAGGGTGTTTTCTTCTGATTGCAGACTGCATGGGAAAGTAGTAGGGTTCCCTTTTCTTATTTACATAATCCTTTGGAAGGAATCTTTCTCACTTTCCTTATTACGATCATCATAAGATGGTAGATTTATGATGTAGAGGGCGCGTGAAACAAGCTCCAAGAATATCTGACAAGTGCTCAAAATTACTCTGCCTCTCCCTCCACCAACTCCCTACCTTAGGATATCATAATGTGGATGAGAAGATGAGTATTTAATTTAATTTACTTAGTTATTTGAAAGATTTCTTCTTATAGTACACAAATAAATTTCTCTCTCCTTGTTACGATCATCTTGATGGTAGAATGACGGTGCAGAGGGCGCGTGTAACAAGCTCCAAGTGTATCTGACAAGTTCTCAAAATTACTCCACCTTTCCCTCCACCAACTCCCTATCTAAGATTACGTAATTTGGACGAGAGATAGACTCTTTGTACTATAATTGAAATGTATTCTAATTACTATGTTTTCATTAAATAAACATTTATTTATATTTCCTTTTTTTCCTTTTTTCATATATATATATTTTTCATTTATATTTCATATTCATATATTATTTTTATTTTGTAACTAGAATCATTGATAGATTATTCAATATTCTTCACAATAACAAATGTGTCAGTAATAAGAAAGACACTAACAATTATCTCTTAATAAAACATATGAAGAAGATATAAACTTACCTCATTACCATACCTTATTACCATTATGTGTTTGAAGTGGTGATTTGGGAGTATGACATATCCTCATATCCACTTGCCACATTAAAGTCTCTTATCTGATGTTGATTAGTACTAGAATATCACGATCCTCATTGTAGTAGAAATCACGATACTAAATTCTATATTCTTTCTTTCCATGCCGGAAGCGAGATGTCAGGATGACATGGGACTAATGAATGAAGGATGATCCGTTAACTTCCTCTCAAACATAACATTGATACCTTCTTCATGTTCATGTACATGGTTTTTCTCTATTAACGTTTTAAATCTTTGCAAAATGTTGCATCACATATTTTTGCATGCATCATAATATGTGGATTTGAATCAAGCTAAATTGAAACATACAACTCCAAGAGAATATGCTCCAATTCTGAATTTTACAGGAGTTCACTTTGTTAGTAACAAGGAAAGCATTGTCCATATCAATTCGGCATACTCTTCTTTCCCTTCTTGATTTAATCATATATCCCCAATAATGCTTATAGGAAATATTGTATCATAACTCAATGAGTAGAGGCATCCAAATCTCTACTGACAAGTACATTAGTCTCAGTTAATTATTTTAATCAATCTTCATTATAGATTTGTTCTGGACTAAGGAATGAATGGTCCATTAATGTCTAATTTTTGTGAAGGAATGATATTCGAGGACTCACATATTTATTTCTACATATAATTCATTATCTCTTAAGTGACTAACTGCACCCCGTAGTTTCAAGTGAATAATGTCTCCATTATATTTCTATTCAGTATTCTGATGAATACTATGCTGAAACTATATTCTTCTATCCTTAATGAATTTCTTTTCCTTTTGTCATCCTTAATCTTCTCTATCTAGAATATACGTTGAAACATTTTAGATGACAATCCCTTGTTTATGTTACACCATATATTAGATGCCAAACTGATATGTAATATCAATGGCTGGATTTTTTTGTATGTTGAAGTTGGTTTAAATATAAACGCTGAATGTGGATATAATATACATTGCCAAACCATTCATTAGCCTTCTAATAATTCATGATCACTCACTGGTCTTGCTAGATAGTCATTCTATAGAATTTGGGGACTCTTCTTGTTGTAAATGATACTATCCAGGATCATCATAACTTAAGGATAGTTTAAATGAAATCCATGTGAAGGTGCTCTGAAGATTATGTGCATGTAAAGCTTGTATCTTACATAGAGATTTTTTTAATTTTTATTTTTGTTTTTGGATCTTGATCAGTTATCTCATATTGTGTTGGCAAACGTGACAGGCTAGGGAGACATTTCAGTCCATAAAATTAGGGTCTCGAACATGAAAAACCTTGTTTGGATTATGTGGTTTTTCGTCTATTTCTTTTGACAAAGTAAATATTTCTTATCGCCTAAGATGCACTCATTGAATTTGCGAGTAAAACCCAGACACCAGTGTTATAAAATATATACTTCTTGTCCCTCTGGGTAGTTGTGATCTTTTATAGTTTGGATAAAATCCTCAGCCAGCTGTATTCTGATTAGTATGATACTGGATACTTTATATTTGATATATATTTTCCTAAGTGACTTCTGAAACAATAAATAATAATCTTCTTTCTATCCTATTCAATATATCGCAGGCTACGAGTTCAAAGATCCAGAGTACATTTTCTGTTTGACGTTAGGGAAGCCTGGTCTAGTGGTAGATTGCTTTTGTTGTAGAATAAACTTATGAAAGATATCTTCCCTTTCTCTTCTTCTAATTGATTTCCTTAAACTTCACAGGTTGGCAGGATTTCTACTCTAATACCATTTGTAATGAACCCGATTTGGGGGTCCATTGTTTATTTCCGACTTGATCTCTTATTTGTATCTTTTGCATTATATTTTCTCCGATTTGTATAGATTTTCTTCTCTTTTTTTCCCATCTCCCTTACCAAGGTTATAAATCCATATATATATATATATATATATATAATTTGAAAGGGTCATGTCCTTTCATAATATTAATTAAATAACAATAATGTTAATTATATTAATTATATATTTATATTAATAACCTTAATTATATTAATTAATATCACAAGATATGTTATATTAATAATTATGTTATATCAACTATACATATTTTATTATATTACTAATAATATACTTATATTAATTAATAAGGTTAATTATAGTAATGTCATAAAGAATATTATTTTAATATATCAAGTATATATATTGTAATACATTTTTTTAATATAGTATTTTTATATTAAAATATATCTTAATCATAATATTATTATTATAATATGATATATGATATTATAATATAGTATTACTTAATAAAATATTATTATTAATATTATTTTATATATAGTACTTATTTATTATATGCCAGAGTGGGGACATCACAAGATACATTAAAAGAGATTGACAAAGCTTACATTACCCTATAAAAAGGAAGGACATATACTAATAGAGGGACGATTTTCAAATGTATTAATTTTATTTTTCATATTGTTTGTTGTTATTGGTTTGTCATCAATGCCAAAGAGGGAGATTGTTGAAAAGAGATTGTTTGAAGTATAGAATCTATCATGGAAAAACCATTAATTTTTCAATGATGTCAAACCTGCTACTTGCTGTTGAAACAACTTTTTTAAGTCTGAATGCTATCATTTGTTTGATTGATGAAGAGGATTTGGAAAGAGAGGATAACAAGAGAACCTAGAGAAAGGTTAAGTTATTTAGTGTATAAAAGGAGAACTAAAACCAAGTAAGACATTGATGATATTATGTATTGTTGATCTACTTAAGCATAAAGTAAATGGTTACTTTTGCTAAGCCAAAATGAAGTATTTTCATAAAAAGTGTCTACCAAGCCTAGCCAAGCAAATAGTGTAAGCCGAGCAAATTCTAGTTCAAGCCGAGAAGAAAGCTAGTATATGCCTAGCATTACTAAACTTTAGTAAGTGTTGAGCATCATGGAAATAATAGTAGTGTTCGAGATGAGAAGATGTAGTTGGTGCTGAGCAACCCAATGTTCACCAAGCATTAGAAGATTTTTATTGCTGAGTGAATAGTGTTGATGCCAAGTGACAAAAAAAGTGTTAAATTGAAGATTTGACAAATCTGAGCCAATTTGATGAGAGCAAATAATGTCCCATTTCCCATCACATTTTATCATATTCTTACATTCCAATTCCATTCTATTTTCATATCATTTCACCATTATATGTTGCAAATGATTTAATTTATAAGTTATATTTAATTTATTTTTGAGATTAGATTATGTAAAGTAATTATTCATTATCTTTATTAATAAGCATTATTCTTTTTGCAATGAAATATATATTTGCAACATGCATTCTATCACCTTCTATGTAGGACTCGGATTGGTATTCATTTACAGTTTTATCTATTTCAACAATATTGACTAAGGAATTTATTGAAGCAAGTATAATGATAGTATTATATTTATTAGAATTTTACAAGAAATCAAAATTCAAACATTTTCTATGGTCAATATTGCATGGCACTTTCCAAGAAAATGAAGAAGAATTTGAAAAATCTAAGATATGGGTTTTGTCTAGAATAGACCCAATTTAATTCTTCGATTGCAAAATCTTTAGAAACTGAATGAGTAAAGAGATATGGGTGGTCTTAAAAAGGTTAATTTTTATGATTTACTATTACATCAAAGCTTCTAGATTATATGTTTGTTATAATGTTAAAAAATTGCTTTTCTCATGATTAGTAAATTGTTAAGTAATCAATTTTATGTTATAAAAAGAGTGGTCATATATTTTACACTCTTTATTAAAAATAAAACAATAAGTTTTAGCCATAAAGACTGAACTTCCATTATCAAAATAGGCTTGGTTATTTTATTTGTAAAAAGCTATATAAGCCATCGTATATTCAAGCAAGAGAGAAGTATGTATGAATTATAATATCAAAAATATATTATTGTGCTAAGTCAATTTAAGAGTTCTTTGAGCATTTTCTTCAGTCGGTTTGTTGGGAGGAAGGGCATCCACTCTCAACTACCAAACGTATATAAATATATTTTATATATTTTTCTAAGTTGTATGTCTTAATTTTTATGTTCTATGTAATGTTAGATCAATATTTTAGTGTGTCTTAATTACTTATGTTGAATTTCATTTCAAATTCACATTTCATATATTATTTGTATCTATAATTCATTCCTATGTTTCATGCTTAATCATTGAGAATTACGTTAGTTGTATTAAAGTTTTCACTATAGACTTTATCTTTTGAGAATTTTTGAAGCTTTTGTTTATTCTAAATTAGATTCCATGATTTAGATTTGGCTTTATGATTTGTGTTAAAGTTGTTGTTTCAGAGTTTGCTATAATTTATTTATAGTTCTTGTCACTTGAACATAGCAAAAAGATCTTGTTGCTAGGAAGTGAAAGTTCCTGTCACCAATTTTATTTTGGTTTGTTGTACATTTTCTTCCATGTGTTATAGTTGCATTCATCCCCACTTGGCATGCTATCATCATCCCTTGAGAAAATAACCACTATGTAATCCCTACCCCTAGTTCACTTTTCATGTTGTATTATCAAATTATTTTAGGCTAGTTTGTTTGTTATTTTTTATGATTATCAATGATTGCTTACAAGATTTGACTAAATGTTATTGTTAACCAAAAATGCCCATCCCCTCCCTAGCCAAATATTAGAATTCAAATGCCACAACCCATCCAATGGTCACATCCCACTTTTAATATTAAAATGTTCTAATGTAAATATGAAATAAACCTTTAGTAAAGCTTTAGAACTTTATATATTCCTAAGTTTGTTTTACGGGCCCTAAAAATTTCCCCATGTTAGATCTCACATAGATCTACAGAAGTCACTTTCTTGCATTATGGAGCTACTCAAACTTTAGAGAATATGGGGAAGTGAGGTCTCGACATGTGTATTTTTTGATATCATATCCCCTATGGGCCACAAAGTTGAGCTTGTCAAAATACCTCACATACATGTCTCATTGTGTTGGTGTATGGAAGGCATTCAATTGGGTGAGGTTGATTAGTAGGCCAAGTCATAATATAGATCTTGCATGACCATTGATCTTGTATGATCAATGGTTGGCACTTCCCCACTTTGTGAAGATGCAAGGATTTTAAGGAATGTAGGAAAGCACCTTTCTACCACATGGAACTGATGGACCCATTCCTATTAGAGCAGCTCAGAGACATGTCAGAACATGGTTAAAATTTAGCATTATTTCATTAAAAAAAGTTGATGAATGGACAAGGTAAATGTGTTGACTATGCAAGAGGTGGGCCAGTTTATGTTTTCATCATCAAATGAAGAAAGATCTACAATGGTTACTTCTCCACATTATTAAGTTAGAAGGTTTTTAAGGAATGTGGGGAAGCAACTTTTTGATGTGTGGTTATGTGGGGTCAATTGTTCCAAGGGCTGCCAAGTAGTTTCCGAGGTGGAATATGTGCTAGTTACTTCATGTTGATGTTAGATTGTGATGATTAATCAAGAAAGTACTATACATAATTCATAAATTCTTTGGGGCTCGAAAAAAAAATTTGGGTCCTATTTTATCAAGATTTTGGGCTGACATGTAATTATTAATTATAACCATAAAGCGATAAAAAATACTTGTATAAAAGAGCTTAGGGTTAGGGATTGTTTCATAGCTGTGATGTGAAAATTGGCTCTTGTGATGGTATTGAGCTATAAGGGATTACAGATTGTAATCAAGTTGTAATCACTGGATCATAATACTATCATACTTGTTGTTTGGTGGATGTAGCCTAGGGATTGGGTGAACCACATTAAATCTTGGTGCTTTGTGTTCTTTTCTGTGTGATCTATTAGTTTCTATTATTGGTTATGTTTGCATGTAATTTTTATTCCTATCTGTGGTTTAATCCTAACAAGTGGTATCAGAGTGAAGTTATTTTTTAGTTATCCTCTACAGGAAAGTCTCACAGTTGAGTGAGAGTCTCGCTATTGAGTGGGAGTGATGGACAACGAGGGTAAGATAAGGGTTGATAGGTTTAGTAGGAAAAACTTTTAGTTATGGAAGATGAAAATGGAAGACTATCTTTATCTAAAAGATTTATGGAAGTTGTTAGGATGAAAAGCTAAAAATTAGGGATCTATGTCAAATGATGAATGGGATCTTTTGGATAGAAAAGCACTTGGAAGCATTTGATTATGCTTGGCACCATTAGTGGCATTTAATATTACAAAAGAAAAGGTAACAGAAGAGTTGATGAAAGCCCTAGTGACACTTCAAACAAGGTATTTCTCATGAAGTATTTATTTAATATGAAAATGGTAGAAGGTGGATCTGTTGCAGATCATTTAAACGAGTTTAATACTATTACTAGTTAGTTATCTTCTGTGGGTATCAATTTTGAAGAAGAAATTAGGGCTCTCTTGATTTTGTGTTCTTTTCCTGAAAGTTAGAATGGCTTCGTAATGGTTGTGAGTAATTTTGTTCCTGGATCTAGTACCCTAAAATATGATGATGTGATCAGTGTTATTTTGAGAGAGGAAGCTCATGGGAAATCCTTACATGGATCTACATTAGGAAGTGCTTTGAATGCATAGAGTAGGAGAAAAATAACTGAGAGAGGAAGTAATTCTAGAAATCATGGGAAATCAAGAGGAAAGTCAAAGGGGAGGAGGTCTTAATCAAGAGAACTGAATGACTACTGGTACTATGAGAAAATAGGTCATAAAAGAAAGATTGTTGGAATCAAAAGAAAAATGAAGGAGATAAACTAGATGGAGACAAGGAGGCAAATGTGATAAGTAACACATTTGAAGAGGATGCTTTGCTTTTGTCTTTAGAAAGTGTCGATGATTCATGGGTTTTAGATTCTGGTGCTTCATTTCATGCTACACCTCATAGAGGTTATTTCATTGATTATGTCCAAGGGAATTTGGGCTTGTTTATTTGGGGGATAATGAACCCTATCAGATTGTTGGAAAGGGAAAAATTAAGATTCCCAATAAAATAGGGCCCAAAATTATTTTTCCAAAGAATTTATGAAGTATGTACAGTACTTTCTTGATCAGTCATCACAATCTAATAATCTCCCCCTTGGAGACTGATCAAGCTCCACAAACTACAATCTCCCACTTGGAGACTGATCCTATAATTATGCTACTACTCCATGAGGCTCCCACTAGATCAAACCACCCTAGACTCTACTATTCTTTTATTCATGTTCAGTCAAGAAGACCAATTGAAGTTGAATAGGAGTTCAACTTCTCCCTTGTTACTACCTTTGTCAACACATATGTTGGATTGTTATTTGTATTTATCTTCTCTAGCTTTAACTATCCATCCTCCAAAATTGACCAAATTAAATGGTACTGCAATTGTATGTGTTTGGTCTTTAAATGTAGAGCTAAATTATTTGCAAGATGAATGGCACTTTGACTATCTATAAAAAAATAATTATCCTTTTGAGGGTGTCCCAATTATTTCAAGAAGAACTAAACCCATATCATCTCTTTGGATACCTCTATAGCAACTACATACTCTACATCTATAGTGGATAAAGAATTAACCTTTTGTAACCTAGAAATCCAGCTCCCGACTACCCCACCAATAGTAAAGACATAACCTATAGTACTTCGCCTAGTATCAATATCCCCTACAAAATCTAAGCCAACATAGCCCTATAAATTAGTAGTAGAGCCCTGAAAGTGTAAACATTTACTGAATGTTCCTCTCAAATATCTCAAAATCCATTTGACTACATTCCAATGCTCAATTCCTGGATGAGTCATATAGCTAACAACTCCCACTGCATGTGTAATATCTAGCCTAGTACATACCATAGCATACATCAAGCTTTCTACTGTTGAAGCATAGGGTACCTTGGACATCTTATCCTCTTCTTCTTGTGTCCTAGGACACATCTCTTTATTCAACTTCAAATGACCAGGAAAAGGTGTGCTGACAGCTTTAGCATTCTCCATAGAGAAACGTTGCAACACCTTCTCCACATAATCCACCTGAGATAGTGTCAATATTTATTTCTTCCTATCTTTGCAAATCTTCATACCAAGGATTTGTTTTTCTGCCCCCAAATCATTCATAGAAAATGCATGTGCTAACTAGCCTTTTAGCCCCTTAATATGATCCATGTTAGATCCAACTACAAGCATATCATCAACATATAAATATAAAATAATGTAGTTGGCATCGTCCAACCTCTTAAAATAAACACAATGATTTGAATGAAACCTATTGAATCCATGCTCATGCATAGAACTATCAAATTTTAGATACCATTGCTAGAGTGCTTGCTTTAAGCCATATAAAATTTACTCCAATTTGCACACTAAGTTCTCCTTACATTTGATCGCAAATCCCTGTGGCTGGGCCATATATATCTCTTCATCCAAATCACCATGAGGGAAGGTTATTTTAACATCAAGCTTCTCTAAATGCAAATATTTAGTAGCCATAAGACTTAAAACAATACAGATAGAAGTCATCTTAACAATAGGAGAAAATATCTCATCAAAATCAATGCCCTTTTTCTGTACAAATCCTTTCACAACTAACTTGGCTTTAAATATTTTCTTACCTCCATCCTCCTCTTTTAACCTATAAGCCTGCTTATTATGTAAATGCACCACATTCTATCACCACATGTTTAGTTTAAAATATATGTGTATGTACATGCATGGATTTTATGCAGATTGCATGTACCAAGTATCGACTTTCCTGAATTGCTAGGATGTGTGTACCCTATCACAATATCTCAATGGTAAAAGAGGGGAGATAATTCTTGAGTCCAAATCTTAAAGTCAAACAATTTTTCCTAGAAAGTGGGGCAAGTATTTGAGTATTTTACCTTTTGAATTTGTCAAGTGATGTAAATTTTGTATTATAATCCTTGAGTTTGATCTAATTTTCTATACTTTATTATGGGTTTTCATAGTTCATCTTGTGGATCCATGGTGATTTTATTTTATAATTAAATCGATTAAAAAGAGTATTTAACAATTTAATTTAATGAAAATTTGATATTTAATTATATTTAATTAATTAAGAAATTAATTAAATAAATTAATTAAATTTAAAGATGTAGTTAAAATTCTAATTTTGGCGTAATCACATTTATTTAACTTAATAATAAAATATTTAGGAGTTTCATTTTTAAAATAAACTCTAAATATTATAATTAGTTAAATCAATAAATATTTTATTAAAACATCTCAAGAATTAATTAATTAAAGAAAGAAAGAAATTTAATAAATATATTTTAATTAAATTACAAAAAGGTTGCACATGGACAATTAAAATAAAATAAAATAATAAAGGGTAAAGGGTTTTCATGCGATTGCATGATCAAAGCCCTAAATTGGGGGAGAACTCTTTATTAGAGGTTTAGAGTTCATTTCTCGATTATCAAGATTTTAGAGGAGCAATTTCTAAGAAGAAGGGTTTCAAAAAAAAGGGGGATTACTTGTGTGCTCCATGTGTTTGTAATTCTTTTTGCATCAAAATCAGGTAGGATCTTGTGGGTTTATTTGTACAATAGTTTTTTGTTCTTTGAATTTTTGTCTTCTTTGTGCTTGGATATATCTATTTTCTAAGTTTTAAATTGGGTCGAAATCCTTGTTGTAAATTTATCATCCTTCATTTTTGAGATTATTTCTATCTAATTTAAGAATTAGCAAACCCTAGTTTGTTAAATTTTAGAGAATCTATATTTTGATATGAGTAGGATTTGAAAATGAAACTTTGATTGTTTATACATATTTGGTTGTTTTTTGTATTTTTCTATCAATTTATTCAAGGAAAATTCTTTTTAAAAATATATATATTTATATTTATATGTGGGAATATTATCACATATTATATATATATATATATAATCAAATTTATGGGAAACATAGTTGTTTGTTATTAATATACAAAAATAAATAAAATAAAATTTAAATGACATGATGAGTGGGCCCACCAACCCACACCAACCTTCCTCCTCTCCTATTTTCTCTATGTCGATGGTGGTTTACTACTGCGTATGCAACAGATCTGATGCGGCAACAGTAGGTATTATTGCTGACACAATAGTACTCTGTTGCGACTACAATAGACTTTTGTGGTAGTAAATGTAGAAACCAGTCAGCCTTTAAAAAATGCCTCTCCATGTTATTTTATCATTATTTTATTTTTAATAAAAAAAATTATTAGTAATTTTTTTTAAAATTATTTATAAATTTATAAATTATTGAATATTTAAATTAAACTTTTAGATTATTTTAATTTAATTAATTAATATTATTATTAGTTAATTAAATAATTATTGAATGTTATTCATTAAATTTAAATTTATTTTTTTATTATTAACTAATAATTATGATTATTAGTAAACTTTTATTATTTTTATTAATAACTTGTTAATTATTATTTAATAACTTAATGATTATTATTTAATTGTTTTATAGTCATAATAAAGACATTAATTTTTGTAGGTTAGTGGTGATTGTGTTTTCGGATTTAAAAGTGAAAATATGGGAAATCTATAAACTTTATTAAAGTTAAAAACTTACAATGAAATGTAAACTTGAACCTTACTGTTAAACTAAAACTGTATGTGTTTAAAACCAAACAAAATGTGCTTTCTTTGTGTTAGGTTTGGGGTTTACTTGGAGTTTTGACCAATTTTGAGATGTCTACCAAAGGTTGGGAGTTATTGTTTTTGGTGATGTCATGGTTGTGTTTTGTGTACTTGATTTTGGATCAGTCATATTAAGATGATTGTATTGATGAAACCAATGAATTTTGATCGGTGATATTTTAGTGCTTTCTAGTTGCTTGTTTAAGAATTGATGTATATTTTATGGTTGTATGAGACCTTCTACTTTTACTGAGCTTAGGGTAGATTATCTATTTTTCATGTTGGGAAGTGGCTTGCAATGGAGGTCGGAGCCTTAAAGAGGTTTCCTGGGTAACTCATTGTAGGTTATGTTTTGATTAAGTAAAAATAGGTTTTAAAGGACCCAAAACCTTTACAACATTAGAAGTATAGAGATAATTAAAATAATAGATCAACATTGAAAAGTATCCAATAGCAACATGAAACAGACATCAAAAAAAAAAAAAATAGGAGGTCACAAAAGACATAGCTGGAAAAAATAGCAAAAGAACAACAAATGAACAACAATCGACCAGCTAAGAAGTATTAATCAGGTCAACAACTTAATCCACCAGAGTTTGCATATTATCAATAGTAGCCTTCACGTCATCATTCTTACTAGTCTCCTCATTCTTCTTAGAGTGAGCATGGGTCCATTTTCTTGGTCCCTAAGAGTCAGACACAAAATGGGAATATTGGCTCTTATTAGGCTCATTCTTTTTCAAGAGAATACTCACATATCCACTAGTTGTTTGACCAATTTCTCCATGTTACCCATCCTAGTATCCAGTTTGGACACCTTCCCCTAAATGTTGCTAATGTCCTTATCCATGACCCTTTGTTTAGCTTCAATCATTGGGACCTTATGCATGAGGTTTTTCACTTCTTTAGCATTCCCTATAACTTTCGTGTTAATATGCTAGCCCAAATTCTGCTCCCCTCTGGAAGTTCTGCTCAGTTGTTCCATTTCCTTACCTAGCACCTGAATTTTTTTCTTGAGGATACCAATCTCCTTCATAATGGAACCTAGGTTATCAAATAAACCCTTGGAAACTCTCCCACCTTCAGCTTTTTCACCCAATTCAGACATATGCCCCTGTTCTCCATCATCCTCATTGTCAAAATCCCCATTCTTCTTTGTTTTACTAACCTCCTATTGCCTTAAGAATTTTCTCTTCCTCTCCATTTGTCAAGCTAGAGGTTCATCATCAAAAGGATCAGAGGTCTGCTCATCTTGACAACCTTTTCCTTTTCCTTTGTTGCCACTCTTCTTATTGTAATGGTCTCTAACTATTTCCTCCACGAAGTCACTTTCCTGGTAACGATCAGAATCAACAACATCAACATTCTTTTTCTTCCTTTTAGAACTTCCACTCGAACCCTTTTTTGAACTAACTGTATGCCCTTTAGCTTCATCTTGCATCTCAAAATCATAGTCCTTTTCCTCAATGCTCCCTTCTATTTCTTGATTAGCCCCTTTCAAAGTCCTAGCTCTGATAACTTTTTAAGATTTTAACAAATTCATGATCAAAACCATAAGACCCGAATGGCAAACATGTTCTCCATTTGGGTGATTTTGAATTGTTTGTGTGGAAAAACTAAGAGACTATAGGAGATAAAAAGGAAAATTGACCCTAATATCATGCCAAAAATGATTTGCCAACATGAAGTGATAACCATACAATTTTGTGAATCTCCCATCTAGGGTCAAATATTCCATAATCACAAAGACAATAAAATACCAAGGTCAAGAAACAGAGGCTGGGTTATAATATGAGTTACCTATTTTAATCAATCAATTTCTCTCCTGTTCTATGTCCACAAAGTCATCAATGGCCTTATCCGAGAGCTTCCTTTCCCTGTAGAAATTTATGCCATCCATATCCAACCCTGTTGCCTCTGTGATGACCTCCTCAGTGACCTCCATGCACTAGTTCCCAACCATAATAGAGCTATCCTTCCAAGATTTGACAAACTAGTGTGTAATTGTAGAGTTGTTTCCTCTGAGCTTCTCCATGTAAACAGTGAAGTTACCATGCCTAAGAATGTCCCACACCTTTGGTTTATTCTTCCATTCTACACAACTAGGTGGCTCCACCCTTTTCCTTTTCCCCCCATGCTTATAGAGCCAAAAACACTAGTATTCTTCCTGTGTGAACCCCAAAATTCTTTGTGCACACCACTACCAAAAAGAGGGAAGGAAAAAACAACCCATAATTTGTGTGAGCTTCCCACCTTTCTAAAAATTATAACCCACCTCACACCAAATGATTCATTCTCATAATTCACTGACATCATCATAATTAAGGGATTTTTTCTTAGATCTCCATTTATCATGATTGACATGATCATGGCCATATGGAGGTAGAGTATTATATGACTCCCAAGTGATAATGTGATCATTTAAACATGCCACATTCGAAGGCCAATCAGCTAAGCCATTAGCTTCTCTATAGTTATGAGTTATAATGTAGTTTTGGAATGAATTAATAATGTTAAATACCTTGGACATAATATTACTAATAGTCCACAAAGGAGGATTAATTTTATTTAGATAATTAATATTATTAAGGGAGTCACCTTCTATCCAAATATTCTACAAATTCATACCTTTGGCATAAATAAAACCATGAAGAGCAGAAGATGCTTCAGCAATGTGATTAGTTTGATTCCCTAAAGGTATAACCATACCACCAACAAAGTCACCATTAGAATTTTTGATAACAACTCTGCATCCTACATTGCTTAGGTTCCCTTTTGGGGCCCCGTAAAACTTAATCTTAAACCAATTCAATGGAGGAAAATCCCACCCAGCATTATCCCTCGGATTAGGATCCATTATACTCATACTCAAACTTCTTAAATTCTAATTATTCAGCACCCCTTCTTCCCACTCATTACAAGGTTGTTGTCCAGATCCATAGTTTTTTATGTTTTTAATCAAAAAGACCTTGATTTTGTGGAAGACCTAAGCAAGATTGGAGTCCACCCCTCCAAAGATCCTTTCCTTGCTCTCTTTCCAGATGCCCCAACAAAGATAATGAAGGATAAGGTCCCACAATTTAATAATCAGAGCATTCTTGGAGGTTGCTTTCCAGCTAGAAAAAAATAGATGGATGGTAGCATGGGAAACCCAATCCACATTCAATAAACTCCAAATTTTATCCCAAATCACATTTGTAAAGGGACAATGTAGCATAATATGATCCACCAATTCCCCATTATTCTTACAAAGAACACATCGATTAATAATAATGAAGCCTCTCTTCTTAAGATTGTCAAGAGTTAATATTTTATTTTACAAAAGAATCCAAAAGAAGATATTAATTTTGGGAGTCAAACCTTTCACCCAAGCCCTAGCTCAGCAAGGTTCATCATGATCATCAAATGAGTCAAAAAAGGTAAAGGCAATAGAGAACCTACCACTGGGATCAGATTTCCAAATCAGAACATCCTCATCATTGTTAAGAAAACAAGCATTCAAGCACTTAGAAAGCTCAGCCAAATTATGATCCACCCTTAGAAGATTCACCCATAAATCATCCTTCAAATAGTCACTCACAAAGGAACCATACTGAATCTTACACTGCTCCATATACATGTTCCATCTTGGATCATCACAAAGAGGGTAATCTAGGATCCAAATGTCTTCCCAAAAAAGGACTTTCCTTCTATTACCCACCTTCCATTTAACCCCTCTCCTTAAGATATGTTTAGATTTCTAAGGATTTTTCCATATCAGAGGACCTCCTTGGTCAGCATCAGAAGACAGGAAGTGTTGAAAATCAAAATGGTCCCTATTATATTTATCAACCTAAATATTCATCCATTCCCCCTCTTCCTTATGCCATCTCCAAATTAATTTAGCCAGTAAGAGTTCATTCATAGTTGTAATCCTACACAAACCAAACCCTCCCTTACCCCTAGGCATACACGCATTCTCCCAAGCAATAAGAGGGAGTCTTTTCTAGTCTCCATACCAATCCACAAGAAAGTTTTCTAAATTTTCTCAATAGCAAGAGAAAACTTTCTTGGAATTTTAAAAACACTCAAAGCATAAAGTGGGACACTTTGAAAGATAGATTTTAAAAAAATAACCTTCCTTGCCTAATTGAGGAGAGAACCCTTTTACCCAAAAAGTTTCAAGTGAATTTTATCAATCAGAAAATTCCAAAAGTTGTTAGGAGGAGATAAACCCAAATAGGTTCCTGGCAAGGATCCACTTTCACAACCAATAATCCTTTTAATATTTAATTGTCTTGCCTCACTAACATTGATAAAGTAAATCACACTTTTACTCTAGTTTATAGTTTGACCAATAGCCATACCATAATTAGTTAACATCTTCTTTATGTTCCTAGTATTTCTCATCGAAGTCTCCCCTAAAATAGTAGAATCATCAAAAAATTGTTGGTGTGAACACACAAGAGAAGAGGATGAAGGGTTGAGGACAAAAAAGTCCCCTTTCACCACCATATTATTCACAAATCTCCCCAAGCATTCAACCAAGATAAAAAAAAGAATAGGAGAGATTGGGTCCCCCTATCTAAGGCCCCTAGAAGCCTTAAAGAAAGAAGTAGGGGAGCCATTTACAAGCACTGAGAAAGAAGTCAAGGAAAATAACATGAAGATAAGGTCTAAATCTTTTATTGAAACCAAATGCTTCCAAGCACCTAAGAAGGAAATTTCAATCCACTCTGTCATAGGCTTTAGAGAGATCCAACTTAAGAAGAAATCCACAAGAGAATTAATATTCATGAAATGAGATAATGGAGTCCAAAATCTATCTACCTAGCACAAACACATTTTTCTACATAGAGATGATGGCCGAAAGAAGAGCAAGAATTCTAAGAGAAAGAACTTTAGAAATAATCTTATAGAAAAAATTGCACAGATTGGTAGGCCTAAACTGATCCAAGCTATCAGCACTCAGCTTCATAGGAATAATGGTAATAAAGGTCCCATTTAATTCTCTAAGGATATTTCTAGTGCCAAAAAATTCCTTCACACCATTACAAACATTAGTCCCAATCATATGCCAATATTTATGAAAGAACAAAAGGGGAAACCCATCCAGACCAAGGGCTTTATCACTCTCAAAGGAGAAAACAGCCTTAAAAATCTCGTCTAAAGAAGGGATGGAGGTAAGGGATAAGTTATGGGCCTCTGAAATACAAGAGGGAATGCTTTCCAAGAACATATTTTTCTTTTCAAAGCTCAAATTAGGGTCACATTGTAGCAATTTACCAAAGAACTCCACAGCCTCCCTTTTAAAAATCTCTTCATTATCAGTCAAACCTTCAACCGTATGGAGTTTGGAGATCCTATTAGCTATGCTATGCTTTAAGGTAGAAAGATGAAAGAGCTTAGTATTTTGATCACCTTCCTTCAAAAAGACCTTTTGGGAACATTGTCTCCAAAACATCTCCTCCTTGGTAATAATATCGTGAAGTTCAATTAGTTTGCTACTTTTCTCTTCCCTAGAAACTACCTCATAACCATTAGCTTGAATCCTATATTGAATATCTTTAAGCTCGTCCACAATCTCTTTTTTGTTCTCAAAAATGTTGGCAAAGGTATTTTTATTCCATATCTTAATATTCCTCTTGACATTTTTTAGTTTGGCAGCCATTCTAAACATAGTTGTGCCCTAAACTTTGATACCGCACCATTCCTTAATGAGCTTCTCCAAATTAGGATGAAAATTCCACATTTTTTCAAATCTAAAAGGATTTTTTTTTAGAAAATTAACTTTCTCAGTAGAAAAGAAAATAAGATAGTGATCAAATCCCATAAGAACTTGAGCATTAAGAGCACACTTATAATTTAGAAACCAATCATTACTGATGAGAGCATGATCCAACCTAACTTGAATAAGATCCTTATTAGCTCTTCTATTCATCCATGTGTACTCAATCCCATGTAAATCAAGGTCATGGAGAAGGTGAAGATCAATAAAGTTCAAAAGATCTAATCTATTATCTAGATTGGTCTAATTACCTCCCCATTTTTCAAACTCCTTTAAAGGGGTATTGAAGTCCCCTATAATTAGCCAATTATCCTCAACAAAAAGCTTTCTTTGATTAGAATTATCTTCCCATAAAGCCTTCATTCCCGATTTGGAGTTAGGAGCATAAACATTAGTAAGGAACCAACTAAAATTATCTTTAGAATTAAAAAAATGAACATTCATCATATTTCTACTTTAAGAAATGAGATCTCCCTAAATCCATTTACTAGACCAAAAAACCACCATACCACCTGATGCTCCATCAAAATCACTACCAATAATCTTTCCTCCCTTAAAAATAGAAAGGTATTCAACCTTATCCTTGAGCATCTTGGTTTTTTGAATAACAAAGATGTTTGGCCTAGTATCCCTAATCATATTTTTTAGAATGTCATGTTTATGAGGGTTATTGAGCCCTTGAATATTCCAAGAGATTATCTTCATAATTTAAGAAAGTCATTTGATTCAAGGATGGTTTTCTGACTTCTATCAACAATGCTCCTATTAGCCTTAGTTGTTCTTTTGTGCAAATTGGAAGGCCTTCCAAGTGGGGATAGAGACAACTCAACATCCCCATTCTTGAGATTAACTCCACCATTCTTAGATGAGGAACTAGGTTTACCCTTAAAAGGTTTAGAATTCCCATTTTTGGGGTCACCTTTCCTTCCTTTCTTATTTTTTTCACTGGAAAAAATTCTTCATCTTTTTTACTCCCTTTCTTCCTACCTTTCAACTTTTTCCCAACTGCAATCCAATTGGCCTCAAAACTATCCTCTTCCCAAATTGCTTCCTCCAACTAAGAAATAGTAAGGAGGTCCTTGACATCACCACTAACAAATTTATCATCCTTTATAATATAATCCTAGGCATTTTGAATTGAATGCAAAGGCAATCTCTTCTCCTTGTGAGATCCTTCATTTTGACCGGAAGGTAAAGAAAAACTCTTCTCCTTGTGAGATCCTTCTTCAGTAGAAACCTTGCCTTCCTTAGAGAGCTTCACAGTATCTTCATGATTTCTTTGCAAGCTATCACTAATAGGAGTCTATGTCTCTAGTAAGACCTAGGAAGAAGTAATAATAGCAGACTCTTTTTCCAAAGGTAAGACAGCGCCATCTTGAAGTGGAGCATTGGTCTTAGGAAGATTACTAGAAACCTCCACCAGGACACTGTTAACCTCATCACCCTTAGAGCACTTAGATTGGTACTTTGGGGGAGCTAACACATCTACTCCCACACCCATAGAGAGATCTTTCTTCACCCATACTTTCTTAATCTTCTTAGCCTTTCCTTTCAGAGAAGGACACTTCTTAGCCCAATGCCCAACTTTCTTTCAATGGAAGCAAGTAAAAGGGATAGATTCATACTCAATCCTTTAGTCCCAAAAACCAAGTTTAGATTTCAAAGAGATAGATTTAGGTAAATCTACACATAGGAAACCCCAACATAGAATCTAGCATAGTTTAGTCTCCTCCTAAAAACAGACACGGGATCTAAGGAAAGGAGTTCCCCAAAAGTATTAGCAATACCATTGAACACATCTTCCACCTAGAATTCAAGAGGGAGGGAATATAATTTAACCCAAACATGGGCTTGAATATCAGTATCATCCATAGAGTAGAGGTTGGGGGTCCATTTCTAAAGTAGCAAGGTATGTCTCCCCAAAACCCAAGGATTGCTACAAAGGATATCTCACTTATTCTCCTCACAAGAAAAAAAAAAGGAAAGAAAACCTTTTGCCATCGTAGAGATAACAACTTGGCCCTTCAAGCACCACTTTTTTTAAAACAAAAGCTCAAACATCTTCAATATTGGGTCTAGATCCAATGGAACACTTGACTAAAGTAGAGTCCATGTAGGAAATATTTCTATTAATAATCTAATCAGGGATTTTGATTGAGAACTTACCTTTATCCTTCATAGAGATATCTTTAATCGATGGGAAAGTAGAATTTCTAGTAGGTCGTATCCCAAAAAGATTGGACCATTTTATATTCTACTTGGGCCCCCCTCCCAAGTCTGCCAAAATCCTACCATCATCAGCATCCCCAGATTCAACATCCCTAGATTTGACAAGGGAATCCCCAAAACTAGGTACAAAGGAATTCTAATTCTAATTCCCACCCAAAGTCTTGTCTCTTCCACTCGCCATTCAAATTTCTTAACTAATTAAGTATGTTTACCATTGTAGGTTATGTTAATAAGTGATAACATTTCATTAAATAGGAGTAAAGTGAATTAATAAGCCATTTTTTTCGTCATCCATACCTTGAGTGCTAGTACAACCTAGGATTGGAGTATAGAGGATGTTTGGTTGTGACCTTGCTTCATTAGTATGCCTTTTTTGTATAAAAGGATACTAGTGCCACATAGAGTCACTAAGGGGCCAAAGTCCAGTGAAGCTACCAAGGTAACCTTAGATTTGGCTCATGTGATAACACTTGCCCAGTTACATAGTAGATTTCCTATGTATCATTGTTTCCTCTGGGTTTCGATGTCATTTCTATCTTGATACCTTTGAGGTAGATTACTTCTAGGTTTTCCTTGGCCTAGATGTTCAATTTGACTTTTGAGTTTGTTATCATGTTCAGGACTTGAGACTATCTCCTCAATGTGGTGAGAGTGGACCATTTAGGTTTCATGAGGTTGGGTGGTAGTGCTTTTTACTTTTACCATTGAGATCCAACAATTCAATGACATTGTTGGAGTTCCCTATTTTGTATTATCTTTCATTTTTTTCTTATATACTATGATGAATGGTTGATCTATATTGTATTGTATTTGATTTCATATATCTTACAAGAAGATGCAATCTATTTTATGATTTATATTCTTTTAGCCTTCCATACCTTATGACTTGTACAATGGATGATTGTACATTCTGATTATTGCCAAATGAAATTTGAGATAATTGTATATTATTTAAATAGATTAATACTTATAGTTATCCTTTGATGTGGAATTATTATATATTAGTTTAGCTATTAATTAAATTTCAATGTGTTTCAACATCATGGGACCGTTAAGAGATGTAATATGTTTTATGTGTTTCTTATGTATACGTGTATATTATTGCTTCAGCTATATTATATCTATTTTTGTTTATTATCTTTATTTAAAAAATGTTTGACAAAATTAGTGAAACTTTAGGTTAATTTCTTTTGGGTTCCCTGGTGGGGTATTACACACTATATCTTTTATCAGTTTATGATGCAGATTGACATTAAGATGCAAGATGAATTTGCACATTAAATTTATCATTTATTATCAATATTAGAATGATAGTTTGTCTCTACACAACTAATTTAATTTTTTGAATTATGTTAATCATGTGAAAGATAAGTATGATGAACTGGTGGCACAAAATTAAAGATAAACCAATTTAAGGTGAATTTTATTTGTGGTGACTGATTAGGGAAGTATTGTGCATACTTCATAATTTTTTAGGCCCTATTTTACCAAGATTTTGGGCCAACATGTAATAATTAATTATAACCCTAAAGCAATAAAAATACTTGTCTAAAGGGCTTAGGGTTAGGGGTTTTTCATAATGTGTGATGCAAAAATTGCTTCTTGCAATAGTATTGAGCTATAAGTAATTACAAATTGTAATCAAGTTGTAATCACTAGATTATAATAATATTGGACTTGTCGTTTAGTGGATGTAGCCCAGGGATTGGGTGAATTATGTTAAATCTTGGTGTCTTGTGTTCTCTTCTATGTGATCTATTATTTTCTATTATTGTTTATATTTGTGCATGTAATTGTTATTTCTATATATAGTGTTATCCTAACAAGTGGTATCAGAGTGAGGTTGGTTTTTTTTTCAATTATCCTCTACAAGAAAGTCTCATGGTTGAGAGGGAGTCTCATAGTTTAGTGGGAGTGATGGTAGATGAGGGTAAACTGAGGGTTGACAAGTTTAGTGGGTAGAACTTTCAGTTATGGAAGATGCAAATGAAAGACTATCTTTATCAGAAGAATTTATGGAAGCCATTTTGGATATAATTAGTTAATTGTGTAATATCTTTGACATTACAAAAATTTTATAATCTTTATCAGTCAGTATATGCTGATCTCACTCAAGTAGTGAAGACAGTTCTCAATGTCTACTGAGCATTCTTGTGTTTGCCTCATTTAGAAGGTAGTGTCTACCAAGTTCACTCGAGTGTCAAAGAAAAATTTGCAGAAATCAAGTGTTAATCAAGCTCACTCGGGTAATAAAGGAAAGTTGGATGGAACCAGTGCTAACCAAGCTCACTTGGTTGCCAAAGGATTTTCATAAGTTTGCATTGTTAACCAAGCTTCTATTGGTTAACGAAGGAAATCACTTTAGAGATAGTTTTTGCTAAGTAGGTTGGCTAACAAAGGATTTTTTTATTTTGTTGTATTAAGCTTGATTGACTTATCTATTGATTTTAGCTAACTAAGGTGATGAATATTGATTATTGTAAGTTGTATTTGAGCTGACTTGACAAAGTGAAAGATATAAGTATAAGGTCAAGTTGTGATTTCAAAGTGCAAGTGTATGAAAAAGTGTGCAAGTGAAACTGTGCAAGAGAATGTTTGAATTGTGATGATGTGATTAGAGATCTATTAATGAGCAAAGGAAGTGAATTTGAAGGATAAGAAAAATATCTTTGTGGTGTAGTGAAGCCATATTTGATTAGTAAGGATCAAGTTAAAGCCAAAATAGAAATCTAAAATCAGCAAATTGGTTGCAGTCAAATTAGGTCATCTCATTGTTACCCTCTAACCATTGTAGTTGTGATCTAAAACTCTTAACAGAGTTGGCTTAACAGCTATTTGCAAATCCTCTAACAAGGTGACAATTCCTTTGAATTTTTCTCAAAACCTCTAACAAGGCCACTCCTAATAGGGTGAATAAATTCTTTAATAGGGTCACACCTAATAGTGTGTTTTGTAACCTTTAATAGGGTTGGCTTCTAACAGGCCTCACTTCAAAAGAGTGAAAATCAATAACTAGTTGCTATTGGTAGTTTTTCCTAAATTGGGTTTCCACATTAAATCCTAGTGACAATAGTGGTCATGCTATTTTTTATGTGTTTGAAACTAAGTTAAGGTAATGGTAATCATAGATAACATCTAATGGTTTATATGTTAATATTTTACGAACCTAATCCAGTTACTATCGAGTTACAACATTATGTGTGTTTACCGAGCTTTAGCCGTATTCAATTATTTCTTTTCATTTTGTACTGACATCAAAAGAGATCTAGGATTTATTTTTGTAGTAACTAATTCACCCCTCCCCTCTCAGTTACTCCTCTTATATTTCCAACAATTGGTATCAGAGCTTTTGGTGCTTCTAGAGAAGGTTTCAAGGACCTAAGCTAAAGATCAAGATGTCTTACAAAAGAGAGATTCCTGAGCTAAATAGAGACAATTTTGTAGCATGGAAAGGACTTATGAGATTACATCTAGATACCATCAATGATTCAGGTTGCAAGTATCTTGATGCTAAATATAAAACTCCCACTGGAACATTATCAGTTAAAGACATTGTTGAAAAGAAGAATCACAAACAAACTAAAAGATATCAAAAGAGCCAAAGATGAAAGCCTTAGAGGAAAATTTGATCAAATGAGAATGAGAGAAGATGAAAAAGTTGAAAAATGTGGAAAGGATCAAGGCTAGTGTAAGTGCAATTAAAGCATCTAGAGGAGACATCAAGGAGCAAACTATTGTAAGTAAAGTAATCAAAATTCTTCTTCCCATCTATGCAATTAGAGTATCTACTATTCAAGAAATGAAATGGGATCGAACTAATAATATAGGGTTGGATGCTCTAGTGGAAGATTAACAACTTTTGAGTTAGACAATTATGACAATGTAAGAAGAGCCAAATATGAAAGCCTTAGAGGACAATTTGATCAAATGAGAATGAGAGAAGATGAAAACATTGAAAAATATGTGGAAAGGATAAAGGCTAGTGTAAGTGCAATCAAAGCATCTGGAGGAGACATCAAGGAGGAAACTGTTGTAAGTAAATTACTCAAAACTCTTCTTCCCATCTATGCAATTAGAGTATCTACTATTAAAGAAATGAAACATGATCCAACTAATAATATAGGGTTGGATGCTCTAGTTGGAAGATTAATAGCTTTTCAGTTAGATAATTATGATAATTATGTTCATGCTTCAAAAAATATTGAATCTACATTTAAAGCTAAACTCTCACTCAAAGAAAATGGTAAAAATTATAAATCTAGTCAATGAGGAAGTGAAGAAGATGGATCATTAGAAGAAAGTTTAGAAAGTGATCTTGAAGTTGTTGAAGCCCTACTTGCAAGGAAGTATACCAAAGGAAGAGGAAAGTACAAAGGAAAATTTTCTCTAATCTTCTTTTCTTGTGAAGAAATTGGTCACATTGCTACTAGGTGTCCAAACAAGGAAATGAAGGATGAGAAGAAAAGAAATAAGCATAAAGGAAAGAAGGACTCCAAGAACTACAAGAACTTCAAGGACAAAGGTAAGAAATCTTGTTTCATAGCTAAAGATTCTAATAATAGTGAAGATGAAATGGTCAATATTGCTATGAAAGATGAATCTAATAATGGAGATAAGATGGGATTTATCTCTCATGTTAGCAAAAATGATATATGGATTATTGATAGTGGCTACTCACATTATATGACTAGTGAAAAAACAAATTTTGAGCACATGGAATAAACTAATGGAGGTAGTCTAAGATTTGAAAAGGAAAAGGATGTATCTTATTGACTAAAGAACCTGTATGTGACAATGCCTATTGGGTTGAAGGAATAAAGCATAATCTACTAATCATGGCACAACTAAATAACATTGGATTCAAGATAGAATTCATGAATGGGCAAGCCAAGCTACTAGATGCAAAAAGAAATCTGGTTGGTTTTGGCAAGCAAACAAAAAGTAATCTATTTTATCTTGACCTCAGTGATTGTTCATATTTTATTGCTCTAGTAGAGGAAAGCTAGTTATGGCACAAAAGACTACGTCATGTGAACTTTGATAATCTAGTTAAGATAAGAAAACATAAAAGAGTAAGAGGTATCCCTAGTTTGAAAAATCCTGACACGGATCTATGCAAGAATTATCAAATTGGTAAGATGGGAAAGACAAGCTTCAAAAGCAAAGACTATAAGTCAGAAGAAGTCTTAGAAATTTTTTATATAGACTTATGTGGAGCTATTGGAATAGAAAGTTCTATTGAGGAATTTTTTTTCATTCTCTTTATTGATGACTACTCTAGAATGATGACAGTAATGTACCTAAAAGAGAAATCAGAAGCCTTTCAAAGATTCAAGTGCTATCTAGCAAGAGTAGAAAAAGAAAATGGAAAGAAGTTGAAATGCCTAAGATCAAACAGAGGTGGTGAATTCATTTCCCATCAATTCAATAATTTTTTCATTGAAAGAGGAATCAAAAGACAAGTATTTCTCCCTAGTACACCATAGAAAAATGGTATAGCAAAAAGAAGAAATAGATTTATCATGGATTGTGCACGAACCTTGATGATTGAAAAGATTATTGCTCTCAAATACTAGAAGGAAGCTAGAAACACTACAATTCATACCTTAAATAGAGTTTAGTAGAAGAAATATTCAAACAAGACACCTTATCAGCTATGGTAAGGCTACAAACCTAATGTAAGTTACTTGAAAGTGTTTGGCAGCAAATGTTACATACTGAAAAATTATATAAGAGAAAAATTTGATGTAAAAGGTGATGAAAGCATATTTCTAGGATACCCTTATAGAAGTAAAGCATAAAAATGTTTGAATTTATCTACTCACAAAATTATAGAGAGTGCACATGTCAGAATTGATGAATGGGCAGAAAAGAGTGAAGAAGAAAGAAGAAAGGAACTTGAAGACTATAGAAGATTCATTTACTATGAACTTGATACCCTTCCTAATCTATTTGAAAGAAAAGAAACTTCAACTCCTGAGTCACAAGAAATTACAATAGCTACCGAGTTGCAAACAGTGCAACCCAAGCTACAAGGACTTGAATCACAATCAGTAGCTATCAAGCTAGTTCAAATCGAGCCTAATGGACTGAAGTCAAAGATCGAAGAACCTAATCTTGAAATTGAAATTCAAGGAGAAGATGGTGGAACTCATTCAAAGACTAAGGAAACTATATTAGCAAGATATGTCAGAGGACATAATGCACTTGATTAGATTTTTGGAGATAAATCAGATGGAACAATGACAAGAAGCAAATTAAAAGGTACATGTTTACTTGTTGAATTTGAACCTAGAAGTTTTAAAGATGCTCTAGAAAATGAAAGTTGGATTGAAGCAATAAATGAAGAGATAGAACAAATAGAAAAAAAATAAAACTTGGACTCTTGTTCCTAAACCCAAGGATAAAAATGTAATTGGTACAAAATGGGTTTTTAGAAATAAGTTGAATGGATATGGAAAGGTATCAAGAAACAAAGCAAGATTGATATGCAAAGGTTACTCTCAAGAACAAGGTATTGACTATGGTCAGACTTTTTCTCCTGTAGCAAGATTTGAAGGTGTTGGAACTTTACTAGGATATGTAGCACATAAAGGATTTAAAGTATACCAAATGGATGTTAAATTTGCATTCTTGAATGGAATTCTTGATGAGGAAGTATACATTGAACAACTAGAATTTTTTTTAGATCCTAGCAAAGGAGACATGGTTTGAAAACTACACAAAGCTTTGTATGGTGTCAAGAAAGCTCCCAAAGCTTGGTTTGAAAGACTCCATAATTGCTTGGTACAGATTGGTTTTCAAAGAGCTAATGATAATAGTAGTCTGTATATCAAGGAAGGACTAGATAAGAAGATTGTGTTAGCAGAAATGTTTGTTGATGACACTCTATTTACAAGAAATGATAATTTATGCAAAGCATTCTCTGAAGAAATGAGTAAAGAATTTGAGATGTCCATGCTTGCTGAAATAAAATTCTTTGTTGGATTGCAAATACAACAGAACAAGAATGGTATCTACATCACTCAATCTAAGTATATTAAGGAGATACTCAAGAAATTTGGAATGGAAGATCCAAGACTAGTTGGAGCACCTATGTCTACTAGACATAAGCTTTTCAAAAATGATGATTCAAAAGAAGTAGATAAGACCACTTATAGATCAATAATTTCAAAATTGTAGTATGTTGTACACAAGAGGCCTGATATTGCTCTAGTAGTTGGAATAGTAGCAAGATTCTTAGCAAATTCCAAGGAAAATACATGATGGCAATCAAGAAAATCATGAGGTATTTGAAAGGTATTGAAGACTATAATTTATGGTACAAACTTGGAGGCAATTTGGACTTGAAAGTATTTTCTGATGTTGATTGGGTAGGAAGTCTTGATGATAGGAAAAACACTATTGGTAGAGAATTCTTTCTTGGTAAAGTATTAGTATCTTGGACAAGCAAGAATAAAAATTGTACTTCTCAATACACAGCAAAGGCAAAATATTTAGAAGTAGTAGTCAATGGTTCTAACATTGTTTAGTTAAAATAACAATTGGAAGGAATGAAGGTAGAAATCAAAGATCTAGTTATCATATATTGTGATAACACTAGTGCAATCAACATATCAAAGAATCCAGTAATGCATTCCAAAACAAAACATATTGCTATTAAATATCACTTTCTAAGAGAATTGGTGCAAGAAAAAGAAGTTAGATTGGAATATGTGAATACAAAGGAAAAAATTGCAGAAATATTCACCAAGCCACTACCAAAGGATGCATTTATGTATCTAAGAGGTAAGCTAGGGTTCATTCGCCTATCTAAAATTCACTAAAATGAAGTTTAGTGAATTTATCAACCAAAACCTGTTGAAGATCAATTAGCTGGTGCAAAATTGGTGAGGGCATATTGCAAATGAATCAAGACTTAAGCTACAATTAAATTTATAGAACTATTGTCTCTGGCAAGTGTTGTCAAAGAGGGAGAAGTTTATTTTCATATCTCTAAGAAATTTTTGGAATTAGAATAAAGCTATAAACTAGAGAACGAAAAGTCTTCTAAAGATAACTATGATGAAAGAGGGAGGATGTTCTGAATGAACTTGGTAATAGTCATTATAGATAAAATTTAGTGAAAGGAAGAGCTCATACTAACAAAGGGAATTTTCAAATCCAAAATGTTATTGTGCTATGACATGTTGTGTTGCCATCAATGTCAAAGAGGGAGATTGTTGAAAACAATTGATTAATTTGTGTTGTCTTTGATGTTACACAAATTTTATAATCTTTATCAATCAATATATGCTAAGCTCACTCAGGAAATGAAGACATTTCTCAGTGTCTACTGAGAATTCTTGTGTTTTCCTAGTTTAGAAGGTAGTGTCTACCGAGTTCACTCGTGTGTTGAAGGAAAAGTTACAAAAAGCAAGTGTTAAGAAAGCTCACTTGGGTAATGAAGGAAAGTTAGATGGAACCAGTGCTAACTGAGCTCACTTAGTTGTCAAAGGATTTTTGTAAGTTTGTAGTGTTAACCAATCTTTTTCTAGTTAACAAAAGAAATCACTTAAGAGTTAGTTTCTACCAAGCAGGGTTGGCTAATGAAGAATTTTCTTATTTTGTTGTATTAAGTTTAATTGACTTATCTATTGATTCTAGCTAACTAAGGTGATGAATATTGATTATTGTAAGTTGTATTTGAGGTGGCTTAACAAAGTGAAAGGTATAATTATTAGGTCAAGTTGTGATTTCAAAGTGCAAGTGTGTGAAAAAATGTGTGAGCAAAAGTGTGCAAAAGAATGTGCGAATTGTGGTGATGTGATTGAAGATCTATTAATGAGCAGAGGAAGTGAATTTGAAGGATAAGCAGAATATCCTTGTGGTGCAATAAAGCAATTTTTGATTAGGAAAGATCATGTAAGGTCCCTCCTCGTATGTACTTATCAAATATAAATTCTCTATTTAAATTATTATAAGAGATTTAAATAGATATGAAGTAATGTTTTATGTTGTGAAGGTCCTAATGAAAATTAAGATCAGTTGATACATACATGTTTTAATACTTGGTGATTTGAGAGCTACTACACTATCTCTATAGTTTAAACATTAAAATTACACTAATGATGATACAAGGTGTGTTCACTTGATGATGATGAAATTGACTATGGTACCTCGATGATTAGATTATACACATTCAGATAGTTCAGTATTCCTTAATTGGTGATGTTATGATGTTAGGTATATGTGTGCCTAACAATGATTATTCTAGTATTTTAATCTGAATTAATGAATAAGTTATGTTATATTAATTTTGTAGTTACTAATGATTAAATGTGAGCAGAAATGAACTAAATGGTTAATTATATGAAAGATTTATGTTTTGAGTTATGTAATTATCCTAATGAGTTTTATATATATGCATGTGATTTTCTTGAGCTATTGAAGTGTGAAATGAGTGTGTAGGATTTATTAGCCAGAAAATCTAACAGAGAATTGAAACTAGACCCTATGTATTGTTTGTGAAAACCAGGATTGAGTCTAATAAAAGATGTAGATCCTATTGTTCATATTTTATTTGTATCGTGAATTGAATGAGTGTATCATTTTGTAATTAATAAGTGTTGATGTTTTGTAATAGTGATTTTATAGTATCGCTTGACACTTGTAACTCATATATACATTCAGCATGATAAGTAGGATTAACTAAGTAACTTGAAGATCTAAGTTGGACTAGGTTAGTGACCTTTTTACTAATCAATTAGTAGTCAAGATTAATTACCCTAATCAAGATTAGTGATTCATTTGCATTTTTTAGAGTTGATAGAAAGTCCAAAATCTTCAAGCTTTTTGATAGGTCCTTAATTAGTCCTAGAAGCCAAAAATAATAAAAACTAAGTACCTAAAGGGTATGGGTATGGGTTGGGGTCATTTTCCACCCCTCTAGCCCCTTTTGTTGACTTTTATAGTTACACAAATATCCCATTTTTCTTTATTACGAAAATTAAATGTTTCTCTATGAGTTGGATAAGTTAAACTCCACCTTGAGGTTAGCCTTATGAAAAGTTGAGTTAGAAGACTCTAGAAGCCTTTAGGCAAGTGGGGGAGTTATTGCATTATGGAGGTAGTTGAATTAGAATCTTATTTAGAGGCAAATTTGAGAGAGCAATTTAGGATTGAAGGAGAAGGAGAAGAAAGGGAAGCTCATCTCAAATTTTTCAATTGTCATAACCTTATTGTGAAGGTAGAAACCCTTCAAGCTCTTTTGGTTCATGTTGTGTTTCAAGCTTAAGTCTTTTTTTTTTGCATATGTATGTTCGTGTGTTTGTTAAATATGTTTGGGAGGGATTGAAATGGGTTTTTCTTAAATGTTTTTCCTTAGTATTTTTATTTTATTTTTGAAAAGATTGTATGGGTTGTATTGGCATTACTCACCCTCAGATAGGGTAGAAGTGGCCATGTATGAGAGGAGGTCTTTAGTTGGACTCCAACAATGTAGAGTCTCTTCTCAAGATGAGGAGAGGGAGAGAGAGTAGGGTGTTATGGGCCCCTAATTGTCAGCACAAACCATGTTTTGAGTTTTAGAATTTAAGAAATGGAAGAAAAGAAGTTCTTGATTTTATAGCCCCAAAAGGGCACTTGTTATGGTGTTGTGAGTGATGTCTCCTATTCAAAAAATCCACCTTCTCCCTAGTTTGGTTCAATGATGAACCTATTGTGCAAACTTGGATGGGAGTGAATATTTAAAATTGTCTTCATATTAAGATTGGTCGTCTCCCAATTAATTTTCATTCTTTCTATGATTACCTTGATGTATTATAGACTTTGAAATAGTTTCACTATTATGCAACCAAGTAGAAAATTCAGACTTGTATTTAAATTCAAATGTTAGGAGATTTCTCCTTGGAATAATTATTCTGTTGTAAAAATGTGATTGTTAAACTTATTGTGGATACGACTATGATCTTGGGTTTTCTTCCCTAGTTCTTTCCTGAGGGATTCCTTGAATCAGATGATTGAATAAAATAAATATGAAGTGGCTTGCCCACTATTGTTTAGAAAAATAAAATGATAGTCCCTTAAATAGGAGAAATATTTCATTAATTATTGTATTATTTTCAATGATCCTCCCATTATGGTTATTGTTAGTAAATAAAATTAAAGGACATGACTATTTAATTGGTGATTTATGTTATAGTAAAAGTAAAATCAATCCCTTGTAAATTGTATAATAATGAAACAATGAAAGGATTGATCTTAAGTATATTTGTGTGAACCTTCAATATGAGAATAAGTGCAAATTAAATTGAGAACTTAGTCCTCGGATAACATACTTTGGATATGATTAATTGTTTATTAGACTTGTTGATAAATCATTAGATTTGAATATAAGTTGAAATACATTCTTCTCACCTCTCAAGTTGCCCTTAAAATTATTGAAATTTGGCCTAATGTCATCACTAGAAGGTTGAAATTAAAATCATATAACCAAGGCTTTTTTCAAAAAATATTTTTAAAAAACTCAAAATAAGCATCTATAGGATGCTGGATAATACATAGGAACTCTTGAAATTTCAAAAAAAAGTAATAGGGAATATTCCCTGCATACCTTCACCATTTATGCATCTAACCTTTCTCAAATAAATTATATTTAAGACAAACTAGATTAATCTATAAACTTTAAAGTCCTCCTTCTTATCCTAAGCCTACCTTTATCCTTTTTCCCAAGGATGATGTCACTTTCCTACTTTCCAATATTGGGCATAGGTATGAGGAAGCAAGTCAAACTTAGTATTAAATGGAATTGCAAAGCATCCTAATCATTTTACTTTGTTTCCAAAACCCCAAATCTTCTACCCATTGTAACGCCCCGCTCGGGAACCCAAGAGAAATAAACCTAACATGTTACAATGTTTACTGAACTATTTTTTTTTTTAAAGTTTAAACAACATCAAGATAACATTAATGCGGAAGCAATATGAACATACACAACACATACACATATGCAAATATAGGTATAGTTTCAATTCCTCAAGAGTTCCTTTACGTTGAGTCACATTTAATAATTTTAAATTAATTAGTTTAAGTTTCCAAATACAATGTCTCAAGATCATAAAGGAATGACAAATACATAGTCGCATAAGAAAATGCATAAGTATAAACAATACAATGAAAGTACATCCGATCAATAACATCCACTGCACATGTCGCAGGGTATGTGAGAAAAGATACAATACATCAGAATACATGATAACATATATACATCATCTGAAAAGAAGTCTCTGAGATATGAAATAAGAATGATAAAGGTACATTTTCTGCAATGAACATCCAACAGCTAGCAATGTGAAGGGGAACCCAAATGGTAAGAAGGCACTACCTCCTGACCGTGTGGTTACCTAGTCAGGCTTCCACTCCCACCGTGCAGGGAAGATAATGAACGATCCACAAATGGCTATCAAACATAAAACACTCCTAGGCATGGAATACCTACTAGCCAAAACTATCTCAAAGGTAACACATACTACTCAAGAAGATAAAATAATCCAAAAGTAAGAACACTCAAACCAATACCGACACCACATAACCAAACATCATACACGAACCAAGTATAAACCAAATACCAAGATCATGAGATAAAGTCAATGAAAGATAATCATCTCAAGTCAAAAGCCACATGTCAAAAGTACAACATCCATGAATCACCAATCATCATCAAGGAAAGTAAATAACCATAATAAACTCATCTGACAATAGATACAACACATCCAACAATAAGTACACTACCAGAGATACACACATCTACAGAGGAGACTCAGGCTACATACTAGGGAGTGTCATCACATGGCTGCTTGAGTTACCCTAGACTAATCTCTTAATAGACCCCAGACCCTCAAGTGTTGAGTTACCCTGGACTGGTTACTCTGAACCCCGAACCCTCAACATCACACATATGGAACTAGAAAGCCCTCTCAAAAAGATGAGGCACTCATCTCATTCCCACCCTTAGTCTATACAAGCACTCAAGGCATGGGTAGATCAAAAATCTCTAACTTATCTTTTTAGTGTGTTTTCTCCCCATAAATTTTACTTACTAGATTATCACTTATTACATAACTTGCATTAGGTTACCCTAGTACTAACCACTTTGGGTCTCGGACCCCTATGCAAGCCACTCCCAAGTCACGTACCTAGAAAACCTCTCCTAAACACATAAAAACATAGTTGTTTCCCATACCACAACACCCATAAAGATCAAAGTCGGTTCCTCATAGGAAACCTGATAATAAGATGGTTCTCCCATCCAAGTACACATAACTTCTCCACAAGATAAACCTCATAAATATAATCTCCAATATGAATCACAAAACACATCACAATGTCTAGTTCCATAAATAGTATACAAGAAATCTCACAAAACCTCTGGTGTACATCCTAGACTGGTCAACACCTAATTGACTCCAAAATTCAAAAGCATAGACAATACACGCAAAACAATATAGTTTCATAGTTTGCGTTTGATTTACAATAATACACAATAAGGTAAAAAGTAAAGTTTCAGTTTTGTCTCAACGTATATTTCAAGTGTAGAAGATTCTCAGTTTATCAAGGTCGTTTGCTATCGATAATTTAAATAAGTTCAATACTTGATTCAAATATCTTTCTTTTATTAATTATCCTTAGTTAAATAAGATTTTAACTAATTTAATTAATACATATATATATTTTAAACAAAGCCATTCTAAAATTATTTAATTATTTATTAACTAAATAATACTAATCACAATACTGATTAATTAATTATAAAAAAATAAATAAATTTTAATAACATTTATTAATCAAATTCATTAATTAAATTTTTGTTGAATTTAATATAATTATAAAAGAAATTTATTAATAATCATATTAAATACCAAATAAAATTGATTAATAAAAATTATTATTAAAAACTTTAAAAGTTTTTTTTTTTTTTTTAAATATAAATATTTTAACCTATATGCATGATTAAAGGCCCGCCGGCCTGTTACCTGCGGCAGCAGGGTACCCTACTACGCACAGCAGCAGTACAACTGCTGCCTGCGGCAGCAGAGGTACCGGCTGCCGCGGCCCATTAAAGCCGCTGGCGGGTACCACGCGATAGGGGGGAAAAAAATGAAAATCCCTTTTTAAAAATAACAATCGCCCATAACTTTATTTTTTATTTTTTTTAATTTATTTTTAAACAAATTCAATTTATTTATATTAATTCCATTGTTAATAAAATAACCAACACAATCCTTTTATAATATTTTTAACAATAATTAATTTTTATTTTTATTTTTTTTTAATTGTACTTTAATTTATTATATATATATATATATATATATACAAAAGATAAACAGTTGCCATCTAAAACTGATAAGACGAATATGGGCAATGATCAAAATTTTCCTTTCTAAATTAGAATTTACCTTACTTTCAAACCCTACGTGATTTAATTAATTTTCTTTACAATTTCTTTGTAAATATGAATAATGAGAGACTAATTTCAATCAATCAGATCTGAACAATAATCAAGACGACAAACATAATTTCAACTATCCAAACAAACACGGAGCAGATAGAAATTTGAAAAGCGAAAACTACTATACAATTAAACCATGAGATCCTACCTGGATCTGATGCTAACCTCTGACAACTAGATACAAATTCCTATCGCAAGCAAAATCTTTCAAGCCATGTAAAATTCTTTTCTTTCCAAACCCTTCAAGTTGCCCTCCATAAACCTGTGTGTGCCCTAAAACCTGTGTCTGAAAACTTGTGTCCATAATAATGACCCAAAAACCCTCTAATATAGACTCTAATTACCCTTTAGGGTTTCTATCACCACCAGTCTAAAATAATAATAATTTTATTTAATTAATTCATTCATGCACAATTAATTTTCTTTTAAAATATTCTTTTATTATTCCTTCATGCACTTTAAGTGAATTGTTAAATTACTTTATTTAACTTCCACTCAACTTCTATTTTAAATTAATTTATAACTTTTTAAATCTCATGTGCACATTATTAAAATATCTTTATTCGAGTTCACATGTTTTTATCTTTTAAATTAATTTCTTTTATTTTCAACTCATGCATAAATCATGCGAACTATAATCTTTATGATAATTAAATATCTTTTCACTTTTAATTTCATTTTTTTAGAAACTTAATTGATAAAATGTTTATTAACTTAAATAACAATAATATTTAGCATTTCTTTAAAATGCACTCTAAATATATTATTATTAAATTAAATAAATATAATCACGTTCTAAATTTAAACTTTATTAAACTTTTTAATATATTTAGAACGTTTAATTTGATAAATATTTATTAACTTAAATAACAATAATATTTAGCATTTATTTAAAAATGAACTCTATATATATTATTATTAAATTAAATAAATATTATCATGTTCTAAATTAAATCTTAAAACTTTTATCTTCAATTTAATTCTTTATATTTAATATATTTCTCAATTAATTAGATATAATTAAATATTCAAAATATCATAATAATTTTCCATTAAATTAAATTATTAATTTAATCTATTAATTAGACTTAATTAATAGAAATTCATCAAAGACTCACAAAACAACATACGCACAAAAGACTCGCAGATTTTAAAAAGGGTAGACAGTCTGTTACGAGTCCTCCTTGCAGGACAATTATTATAGGCTTATGGCTAGGATTGGACTTGATCATTATCTTCCCATTCTCACCATTTGAGTATTTGTAATAGGGCATGCTCATCCTGGCAATTCAGGGAAGTCGATGCCCGGTACCTACATCCTACATAAAAGACGAGCATGTACATGTATATAATATATCTAAACTAAATAGACAATGGCAGGGAGTGGTTCATCGTGTAGATCCTGACTAGCAGGTGACTACGACTCCCTCCCCTAACCACATCAAACACTTCAGACAGAAAGATAAAATAAACACATGCAAGTATGGGGTAAGTATCGTAAAAATCACAAGTCTAACATCAAATGCGTACATATAATAATGCATCTCTATCAATACAACATAATCATCACTAAAGACATCATGTTAACATTGTTACAAAAGAAACCACATTTACTAATTAGGAATCATTAAGACATCATTAACGTCATGTGAAATGAAATCAACAATTATGTATATGTAATCCAAAACATGAAATAATATCATAATATTGTAAATCCAATATCTCTAAACTAATCAAAGCATGAAATCAACCTAAAAGAATTTGACAATGATAACAGAAATGCGAACTAGGGGCAGGCACTACACCCATGTCATTTCTCCTTGGTAGACTAACATTGGGCAGCATGTGGTAGACTTGGCCAATTTGCCTTGAATTTGGTTTGGGCTGCCTTGGTCTTGGGCAACATAGTTTTGCATGGAGAAGTGGGCTATGTAAGTGGTTTAGGTAAGGGGTAAGTGTTAGGGGTGTAGGTTTAGTATGTAATAAGTTTGGTTTAGTGTTTAATGTTTAGTTAGTTTTATAATTTTATGTTTTTTTAGGATTGAGTTAATCAGCAATTATAATAATTAATAGACAGGTGTTAGATGTTAATTTAATATTAGTTAGTTTTAACTTTATTTAATAATGTTATTAGTTATGGGTTAGGATTGTTAGTAGATGTTTAAGATAGGTAGTTAGATGTTAGGAGATTTGTAAAGTTCATTTATTCATAAATGTTAATGATTAGTGTTTAGGTTTATAATTAATTTTATTTAAAAGTAATATACTAAAATTATAGCTAGTTTTATTTAAACTCTCTTTTGTAACTAAATTAGTAATTATTTAGTATTGGTTTAGATTAATTTAATTTTAAGTTATATATGTATTTTCATCTTTGGATTCATGTTAAAGATTGATTTGAAATGTTAGGATGAATTAAAATCATTCCTAATGTTTTTAATGTTTGGGATACTATGTATTACCGAGTTTGTTGGTGTTAATATATGATGATCTAAGAGTTTAAGTCACAATTGACTAGATAACTTGTTTAGTAAATCAGGTTATGTTTTAAAATGATGTGAACATTTTCAATAAATTAAATTATGAATAGAAATGATTAAATTAGTTCAAATGACTATACCAAAATTTGAATGTGTAATGGTTTTAGATTTGTCTAGATATCTTGATAGAATGGTTTGGGTTTGATTAGAAGATGAGACTATGTCATAATTAGTTTAATGTTAAGTATTTTATGCCTTTTTTATTAGTTCTAAATAGGTTATGATATTATCCAAAAATTAGGTATTAACATGTTATGATGAGATAACCTTTAATTGTAGAGTTAGATTCTCTTAAGGATTGTTCTAGTATAATGTTAAAAGGGGATAGCATCATAGTCGACTTATGAACTTGTAAACCCTAAATGTATATTAATTTCAAGGTTGTACCTTTGCAAATTTGAAATTGATGTTTTATCAATCGACTCATTTAACTAGAACTAAGTGTCCCCATATTGTTAGGACTTTAGGGGTTTGAACCCATACATTACATAGAAGATGTCAACTCTGCATCTTAATGATATGTATTCAAAGTTCACTTTAAGCTTATGTCATTCTCACATAACCTAATCAATGTAGCATGTATTAATATGGTGAATTAATCATTATTTTAAAAAACATTGGTGTATTTTTGCCTTGTATTTTGGGCATGATAGATCAAGTTCAAGCCACAACAAAGATCTGAAATCAGCAAATTGGTTGTAGTCAAATCAAGTCATCTCATTGTTACTTTTTAACCATTGTAGCAGTGATCTAAATCTCTTAATAGATTTGGCTTAATAGTTATTTGCAAATCCTCTAACAAGGTGAAACATCTTTTAAATTGTTCTCAATACCTCTAACATGGCCACTCCTAATAGGATGATTAAATCCTTTAATAAGATCACACCTAATAGTGTTTTTTGTAACCTTTAATAGGGTTGGCTGCTAATAGAGCTCACTTCAAAAGAGTGAAAATCAATAACTAGTTTCTATTGATGGTTTTTCTCAAATTGGGTTTCCACGTTAAATCTTGGTGTCAAAAGTGTTCATGTTATTTATTTATGTTTTTGCAACTAAGTTAAAGTAATGGTAATCACAGATAACATCTAATGGTTTATATGTTAATCTTTTACTGAGCTAATCTAGTTACTACCAAATTACAACATTCTGTGTGTTTACCAAGCTTTAGCAGTATTTAGTTATTTGTTTGAATTTTGTACTAACATCAAAAGGGATCTAGAATTTATTTTTGTAGTAATTGATTCACCCCTACCCTCTTAGTTACTCCTCTTATATTTCCAACAAGTCATTTGAAAGAAAAACCAAGAATTAGGGATCTATGACAAATGGCTACTGGGATTTTTTAGATAGAAAGGCACTTGGAAGCATTCAATTATGCCTAGCACCATCAATGGCATTTAATATTACAAGAGCAAAGATGATAGGAGATTTGATGGAAACCCTAGTGAAATTGTATGAAAAGCCCTCTGTTTCAAACAAGGTATTTCTCATGAAGTGTTTATTGGATATGAAGATGCCAGAAGGTGGATCTATTAAAGATCATTTAAATGAGTTTAATACTATTATTAGTCAATTATCTTCTATGGGTATTAATTTTGACGAAGAAATTAGGGCTCTCTTGATTTAGTGTCATTTTCTTGAAAGTTGGAATGGCTTGGTAATGGCTATGAGTAATTCTATTTCTAGATCTAATACCCTAAAATATGGTGATATGATCGATGTTATTTTGAGTGAGCAAACTTGTAGGAAAACCTTAACTGGTTCTACATCAGGAAGTTCTTTGAACACACAAAGTAGAGGCAAAACGAGTAAGAGAGGAAGTAATTCCAAAAATCATGGGAAATCAAGAGGAAAGTCAAAAGGGAAGAGGTCTCAATCTAGAGGATCGAGAGATTGTTGGTACTACGGGAAACTAGGGCATAAGAAGAAAAATTGTTGGACTTAAAATAACAATGAATGAGATAAACCAAAAGGGAACAAGGAGGAAAATGTGGTAAGTAACAAAACTGAAGAGGATGTTTTTCTTCTGTCTTTAGAAAGTATTGATGATTCATGAGTTTTAGATTCTAGTGCTTCATTTTATGCTACAACTCATAGAGGTTATTTCATATATTATGTCCAAGGGGATTTTGGGCTTGTTTATTCAGGGGATAATGAACCCTATCAAATTGTTAGAAAGGGAAAGTTAAGATTAAGTTGTAAAATGGGAATCATTGGCTACTACATGAGGTAAGACATGTTTCAAGGCTGAGTAGGAATTTAATTTTAGTAGGATAACTCGATGATGAGGGTTGTTTAGTTACTTTTAATGATAAAAATTGGAAGGTTTCAAAAGGTTCCCTTATAGTAGAAAAAGGTGTGAAATTAGGTATTTTATATCTTTGTACAGGTCATATTGTTCCTTCTACTTTGATTATTTCAAAGAAAAATGAATATTTAGGAATAGTTTTTGTAGATTCTAATATGACACTATGGAATAGTAGACCTAGGAACATGAGTGAGAAAGGTATAAAATTACTCCATCCAAAGAAAGTTTTACTAGGTCTAAAATGTGTTAATATGGATTTTTGTGAAATTTTTGTATATGGAAAAAAAAAAGAGACTGAGTTTTGTGAAAACTAGAAAGGAAAAGAAAAGTGAGAGATTAGAGTTTGTGCATATAGATGTATGTGGACTGGCTTAGGTATCTTCTCATGGTGGATATCAAAATTTTGTTACATTTATTGATGATGCAACTAAAAAAGTATGGGTTTATTTCTTTAGATGGAAATCTGATGTATTCCAAACTTTTAAGAAATGAAATGCTTGGTTGAAAATGAGACTGGTAAGAAATTAAGATGTCTTAGATCTAATAATGATGGTGAGTATTGTAGTCATGAATTTGAAGATTATCTCTCCATTAATGGTATTTGTAGACAAAAAATTGTACCAAGAACCTTACAAGAAAATGGAGTGGCTGAACACATGAACAGGACAATAATGGAGCATGCAAAGAGCATGAGGTTAGATCTTGGGTTACCCTTAAACATGTGGGTGGAGGCTATCAATACTATACTATATTTGATTAATAGAGGTCCCTCTACACTTTTAGACTATGGTATTCTACATGGATTGGTAAGAAGGTGAATTATTCTTTTCTTAGAACCTTCAGTTGTGAAGCATTTTCTCATATAGATTCTGAAAATAGAACCAAGCTGGAAGATAAGTCAAAGAAATGTGTATTTATTGGATATAGAATTGATGAATATAGTTATAGGTTTTTGGATTTTGAAAATCATAAAATTTTAAGAAGCAGGGATGTCATAGTCAATGATAAAGTGTTGTACAAGGATCTTTTGCAGCAACATTAGAAGAAAGAAGATGATGTTCCAAAAATTCATCATGATGTACAACAATCACAAAAACAAATACCACACACACCAATGAATGCTAGATGGTCAAAAAGGCTAAGTAGACCTCCAAAAAGATTTTCTCCCTTTTTTTATTCTATTTTACTAATCAATGCTAGTGAACTTGAATGTTATGATGAAGTTGTGCAAGTGGATATTAAGTTTCAATGGAGTCTACAATGAAAGAAGAAATGGACTCTTTGTGGAAAAATAAGAAATGGGATTTATGATAGTTGCCTATAGGTAAAAGGGCTTTATAGAATAATTGAGTTTGTAGGTTGAAAAAAGAGGATGGAGGTAAGAATATTTTTAAATCCAATTTAATTGTAAAAGGATTTGCACAAAAAAAAGGCATTGATTTTGATGAGATACTCTCCTTGTTAAAATGACTTTTATTCACACTATTTTAAGTATTGTGGCTACTAAAGATTTGCATTTGGACTAGCTTGATGTTAAAGCAACAATCATGGTGATTTGGATGAAGAGATATATATTGCTCAGCCATAGGGATTTGAGGTCAAAGGTAAGGAGAGCTTAGTGTACAAATTGAAGAAAAATTTATATGGCTTGAAGCAAGAACCTCGATAATGGTATCTAAAATTTGATAGTTTTATGCATGGCCATGGATATAGTAGGTATCATTCAGATCATTTTGTTTACTTTAAGAGGTTGGATGGTGATAACTACTTTATTTTAGGTTTATATATTGATGATATGCTTATAGTTGGGTCTAACATGGATCACATTAAGGGGTTAGAATTCCAATTAGCAGATACACTTGCTATGAAGGATATCAAGACAACAATCATAGCTTATCAAGGTAGCAAAACAAATCCTTAGTATGAAGATTTGTAGAGATAGGAAGAATAAGAAATTGACTTTATCTCAAGATAATTATATTGAAAAGCTGTTGCAATGTTTCTCTATGGAGAATGCTAAATTTGTTAGCACACCTTTACCTCATCATTTGAAGTTGACTAAGGAGATGTGTTCCAAGACACAAGAAGAGGAGGATAAGATATCCAAGGTACCCTATGCTTCAGCTATAACAATCTTGTTGTATGATATGGTATGTACAAGGCTAGATATTGCACATGTAGTGGGAGTTGTTAATAGGTATATAAATCATCCAAGAACTAAGCATTGGAATAGAGTAAATGGATTTTCAACTATTTGAGAGGAACATCCAGTAAGTGTTTATACTTTGGGGGCTCTACTACTAATTTACAAGGATATGTTGAGTCAGATTTGGTAGGAGATATTGATACCAGGTAGAGTATTATATGTTATGTATTTATTGTTGGTGGGGTAATAGTGAGTTGGGTTCCTCATTTGCAGAAGGTTAATGCTTTATCAACTATAGTGGCAGAGTATATTGCTACTACATAGGTAGATAGGGAGATGATATGGCTTTAGTTCTTCCTAGAAGAATTTGGACACCCTCAAAGGGATGATTATTTGTTTATAGATAGTCAAAGTGTCATTTATCTTGCAAATAATTCATTTTTGCATTCAAAGGAAAAATACATATAGTTGTGGTACCATTTCATTCGATTAGTTTTGGATGATAGAGAGTTAAAGCTAGACAAGATACAAACAGATGAAAATCTAGTGGATATGTTTACAAAGGTAGTGACAAGGGAGAAGTTGAAATTCCTCTTCGACTTTGGTTAATCTTCTATACTGAAAAAGAATAACAGAGTCTAGAGTGGTTTGATCTAGTGGAAGCCCCATGTGGTAGTGGTATTGCTACAGGGTTAATCTCCAAGTGGGAGATTATTGTCTAGTGTGGAGCTTGATCAGTCCCTAAGTGGAAGATTCTTAGTTTGTGGTGACTGATTAGGGAAGTATTGTACATACTCTATAATTTTTTGGGCCCTATTTTACTAAAATTTTGGGCCAACATGTAATTATTAATTATAACCCTAAAGCAGTAAGAATACTTGTATAAAAGATCTTAGGGTTAAGGGTTTTTCATAATGTGTGATGAAAAAAGTACTTCTTGAGATGGTATTGAGTTGTAAGGGATTATGAATTGTAATTAGGTTGTAATCACTGGATTGTAATAATATTGGACTTGATGTTTGGTGGACATAACCTAGGGATTGCATGAACCACATTAAATCTTGGTGTCTTGTGTTCTCTTCTGTGTGATTTTTTTTTTTTATTGCTTATATTTGCATGTAATTATTATTTCTATCTATGGTTTTGATGCAAGAGCATCCTGGGTTGCCTTGTTATCCTTCTCATTTTTGTTCATTCTGTAAGTTGGTGCCTAGAAAATCCTTCATATGTTGAGTTACTATAGCAATTCGTTCATGTGATGGGTTACCTAGTGTATTTTGAGTGAAGCTTCATGTGTTGAGTTACCCAGTGAATGTCGAGTGTTAGCATTTCAATTTTATTTTTGTGAGTCGACTTGCATGATTTATTTTGATCACGACATTTATGTTAAGATATTTTCTTGGGATGTGTCTAGACCATTGTTGGGTTAGCCTTCCTCTTATGTAATGTTCTAGAATAATCTATAAGTTGTTTTGGCAAGTATATATAGCATGTTTAGGCTTAGAATTAGGCTAGTTTGAGAAGAGGAATTCTAGAGAGCAAAACTAAAAGTGTGAATTTGCAGTTGGATCTTTGAATGTGAATGCATTTGTAATTGACCATAATCTAGAAGGCCTTATAGCTGGTCATGTATGAAAATATTTTGATGAATCAATAGAAGTATTTCTCTCTTCTTCCTCCTTTGGTTGTTGTTCCTTGTGTTTTGTTCCATTGTGTTAACTCTTATAGGGTGTTTGGATAGCTGGGTGAGCCTTTGGCCCTAGTTATTCATCCTTTGCCTATGCTAGTTGGTATTAAATCTTGAGGTTCATCCTTGTGGAGATTGGATCAAGTAGAAACCTATTTTGGATTTGGTTGTGGGGTGGAAGATCTGCTAATTTGACCTATAACTTGTAGAGGGTTATGATCTTGTAGGAACCTGATTTATAAAGATGGTTCATGGTAGAAGAAATGATGATGATGTTATATTAGATCAGTTGAGACAAATTGTAGCTAGATTAGATGCTGTAGAGATAGCCTAGAGGAGAGGAGCACATCTTGATGATGTAAGTGATGATGAAGTAGTAGCACCAAACTATAATCAAGAACCTAAAGAAGATCAAAATGAGGAAAGATTGTTGTGAGTGTTGTCTAGGGAAAATTCAAAGTCTATTGTAGAAGTTGTTCCTTATGATGGAAAATTGGATACCAATGTTGTGTTGGATTGGATCTCTGATATGGAGAAATTCTTTGAGTATGAAAACACTCATGATAATAGAAAGGTCAAGATTGCAATCACTAGGTTGAAAGGTCATGCATCACTATGGTGGGAACACTTGCGAATGGATAGACAAAAGAGAGGAAAGGAGAAGATCAAATTTGGCCAAAGATGGTGAACAAGGTAAAGAAAAAATTCCTCCCTACTGATTACCAAGTCAACTTGTTGAGAAAGATATAAAATTTGAAACAAAAGGACATGATGGTGAAAGAATATACCAAGAAATTCTAGAGATTGGACATCAGATCTAGACATGTGGATGATGATGTTGAGAAAATTGCAAGGTACATTAATGGATTGAGATTTGGAATACAAGATGAAATAAGTTTTGTGAAGTTGGAAAGTGTAGAAGAAGCATATCAATATTCCTTGAGAGCTTAGGAGATTTTAGCAAAGAAGCATGAACAATGACAAAGAGGTAGAGGTGGTAGATTCTAGAGAGACAAAGGTAGATCTCATGGTGAAGGTAGAAAATCTCACAATTGTGTATAGGATAAAGGAAAATTTGAATGGAAAAATGATGGAAAAGGCAAGACCAAATGGAAAAGTGGTAATTCTTATCGAGGAGGCACTAATTCTTACTAACGAAGAGATGATTCTTATTTTAGAGGTGGATTTCATGGTAATTGTTTCAGATGTGGTAAAGAGGGACATAGATCTTTTGAATGTAGATGCTTTGAAAGTGGGCAAGGTAACAAAAATTTTGTAATTCAAGGAGATGATAAGGGTTCACCAAATGGAACTAAGGCTAGAGAAAATTTGATGGTGAGAAGAACCTTATGTAATAAGGGAAGTGATGAGGAACCTATTTTAAGGAGAATTGTTTTCAAGACATGATGTAAGATGGCTAGAAAATGCTGCAAAGTGATCATTGATAGTAGAAGTTCTAAAAATCTGGCATCAAAAGAGTTGGTTACCAAGTTGCAGTTGCAGAGGTTGAAACATCCCAAACCTTATCATGTTTCATGGATCAAAGATGAGCATAAGATATTGGTAAGTGAACAACGCCTTGTGAAGTTCAAAATTGGACATTACTCTGATAAAGTTTTGCATGATATTATGCCCATGGATTTTTGTCATTGTTTTTTGGGTTGACCTTGGCAATATGATAGATATGTTGTACATGATGGAAGATTGAATCAATATACTCTTTGGGTAAATGAGAAGAAACAAACATTGTTGTCTTTGATTGAAAGTCTAGATGAGGTTAGTTGCACTATAATAAAAATTTGCATGGTTAATGGAAAGCAATTTTAAAAGGAAGTAAAGAAGAATCAAGTTTGTTTTGATATAATTCCTAGAGGACCAAGTGTTGGTAGTAATGATCGAGTAGTAGAAGCTAGTAATAACTAAGTGATGGTAGATAGTGATAGCCGAGTACTAGTAGAAATTATAGAATTCTTGAATGAGTATAAAGACATTATTATTGATGATATTCTTGATGGTTTACCTCCAATAAGAAGTATAATTCATTGTATGGATTTGATTCCTAAAGCTAGTTTTCCAAACAAAACACCATATAGATGGACACCTATAGAGAATAAATAACTTAACAAATAAGTGCATGAGTTTCTATAGAAAGGTTTGATCAAAGAAAGCTTTAGTCCATGTGTTATACCTTCTATATTAGCACCTAAAAAGAATGGAGAATGTGTATTGATTATAGAGCTATTAATAAGATCATAGTGAAATATAGGTTTCCTATGTTGTGAATGGATGACATAATGGATTGTTTGAGTGGAGCAAAGTATTTTACCAACATTGATTTGGAGAGTAGCTATCATAAGATCAAAATTAGAGAAGTTGATGAATGGAAGACTTCTTTCAAGACAAAAGATGGTTTGTATGAATGGTTGGTTATGCATTTTGGTTTGACTAATGCACCTAGTACTTTCATTAGGTTAATGAATGAAGTTCTACAAAGATTCTTGGGTAATTTTGTGATTGTTTCTTTGGATGATATTCTAATATTCAACAAGACTAAGGAAGAACATCTTGAGCATATTAGACAAGTATTTCAAAGGTTGAAAGAGGAAACATTGTTGATTAAGAGTTCTTTCATGCAAGAGGAGATTGTGTATTTGGGATTTCTGATTTTAGCTAATGGACTAAAGATGGATCTTGAGAAGGTTAAAGAAATTTTGGAGTGGCCTACACCTAAGAATGTGGTTGATATAAGATCATTTCATGGTTTTGCTAGTTTTTTATAGAAAGTTTATAAAGAATTTCAATGTTATTTATAATGCTAAGAATAAGACAATGAGGGGAGATAAAAAGGAATTCAAGTGGATGTTAATTTTACAACCCGATAATCACTAGGTTTGTGAGTGCAGATTGCACTATCTTTAAAACTATGTATGTATGGCTTGGTATTTATATTCTCCTCTAGGAAGTGACTTTTAGACTTGTTAATATTACAAAGAAACTAACACATTTTGTTATTTATTATTTAATATTAATTCTTCTAGAAAATCACTAGTTATATGAAGAGATACAAAGCCGACCAAGTGAAGGGATATGTCCTTTAAAGGTGACATCCTTTAGACTGATATTTAGAGGGTTTTGAATGTAGTTTAGAAGACACACAAACACAATAGTCTTCTCTTCTAAGTATTCTACTTCCTACAAATTGGAAATTTAGAGATATTGTTATTCATTCAATATTGAGTATAGAGGTTTGGACTTGCATTAAAGATTAGTGATATCTGCTTCAAACAATCTAAGTATACATATTATTTAAAGAATCATTATTTACCATTCAAAACTAAACTATAAGTCTAATTCAAGAACAAAAGAATTTATAGAACTTTACATGGTATCATAACCAAGTTATTAGAGCTAGGGCTCTACAAAATTTTAGCAATTAGACCTCATATATATTTAGTAATTTTTTCTCCTATCTTCAATGGTATACACAATCAGACCCAAGGATAGGTTTGATGGGAAAGAATACTTTGAAGCCTGGAAGTTCAAAATCTTGATGATTCTTGAAGAGAACAATGTTAAACAATTTGTTAATGGAGCATCCAAACAACCCCCAGTTGAACCTCACAAATCCATATGGACCAATGGAAATAGAAAAGCTATTCAAATCATCTTAGAGGGAGTTTAAAATGATATCAAACCTATGCTTATGAAACATCAAACTACCTACAATATGATGAATCCATTATGGAATGCATATGAAGTAAACAATGCAACTTCAATTCTTGCACTAAAAATGCAACTAAATCATATCTAGATAAAGAAAGGAGAATCAATAAAATCTTATTTTCTAAGATGGCTAGCATTAGAAATGAATTTTCAAGCATAGGAACCATCATTAATGACACTGAATTAACACTCATGGCCATAGATGGATTGCTAGATTCATGGGAAACATTCACACAAGGAATACGTGCTAGAGATTAGCTTTCAGACTTGAATAGACTCAAGAATGATTATCTTCAAGAAAAGTCTAGAAAACTAAAGAAAGGAGGGAAACCAAAAGTAGAAGATGAATAACTCCATGTTCTTAATGCAAACTCCTATAAAGGAAAAAAGAAGCACTTCAAGAAGAAAAAGAGAAATCAAAAGAATGGAAAGCCCAAGAAAGATTTATCTAAAATAAAGTGTTTCAAATGTGAAAAATTTGGACACTATAGATGTAATTGTCCAAAAAATTTCAAACAATAGGAAAATTGTATACATGTCATTAGGGAAGAAGATACTTGTGATCCTAAGAACTGTGTTTTGTATTCCTCTCTATCAAATGAAATTTCAAATAAGGCATGGGTAATTGATAGTGGATCTTCTAGACATATAAAAAGATATAAAGAAACTCTAGATTCTTTATCAGAGAAAGTTAACGATGAAGTTACCATTGGTGATAACTTTGCATACTCAGTTGAAGTAATTGGAAGTTGCACTTTGAAACTAAAATCAATAAATACTCTTCTTCTTAAAGGTGCACTTTATGTACTATGGATTAAAAGAAACCTTATCTTAATTACAACACTTAAAGACAATGGAAACAAAGTTGCATTTGTGGATGGAAAAGTATTGACTAGGGTGAAGAACTCTTCCATCAAGATAGCTAATTTAATTGGTCAAAGAAAGGGATATTTGTATGAATTAAATATAGAACCTAGTCAATCCATTCAAGCCCTAGTTCATGAAGGTGAAGATTCAAATGAAATATAGAATAGAATATTAGTGCATCTAAATCTTAAAACTTTATCAACTGCGGGAAAAGATGGTTACCAGATTACCCAGATGTGCTCTCAGTAAAAGCACTAGAAGTTCCTTTCATGATAGTACCGGGAAAACAAATAATGTACTAGAATTCATTCATTCATATTTATGTGGACCTATATCCATTCCTTCTCTTGGAGGATTTTGGTATTATATCTTGTTCATAAATTACTTCTCTAGGAAAACACGGATTTATTTTTTTTAATGTAAGGAATTAGAAGAAATCTTACAAAGATTTAAAGAATTCAAAACATTAACTAAAATTTTTTTAGGAAATAAAATTAAAACCCTTAGAATAGGTAAAGGAGTAGACTCAAACATGTTTAAAAGGTTTTGTAAATAACCAGGGATCAATAGGGAGTACACTGTTCCTTATAACCCAAAACAAAACAACATAGCTAAAAGAAAGAATAGGACAATTATAGAAGCTACTAGGGCTATGATTTTTGACCAAAATCTATAACACTATCTTTAGGCAAAGGCATCTTGTACTACTATATATATTCAAAATAGAAGCCCTCACTCCTATCTTAAAGATAAAACCCCCTAAAGAAGTATTTACTAAAGTAAAACTCAATATAAGTCATCTTAGAATTTTTGGATGTCTTGTATACATTCGTGTTCCAAAAGAAAAGAGAACCAAATTAGAACCCTCAGGGAGGAAAGGTATCTTTGTAGGGTAAAGTGAAACTTCTAAAGCATATAGAATTTTCATACTTGGACAAAAAACTATTGAACTTAGTAGAGATGTAATCTTTGAGTAAGATTTTGCATTCAATAAAGCCATAAGTTCCAATGAACCTTTTCCTTAATCAAGTTCTGAAAGAAATAGTGGATCTGAATCCCAAAGGGAGAATTTAGAAGAGGCTGAAGATGAAATTCAAAATCTGAACCTTGAAGAAAATTCAAAGAAAAGACCACTTTGGGCCATAAAAATATTTGAAGTAGCTCAAGACTTTGTTACACCTTTAGAAATAGTTAGAGAAAGTAAAAGACCTAAAATATTCTCTAGTTATATAGAAAATATGATTGATTTATCCAAAATAGAGCCAACCAATCCTTTTGATGCTATTAAACATCTAACCTAGAAAGAAGCTATGACAAAAGAATACCAATCAATTATGAAAAATGATGTTTGGTAAATTGTTCCAAGACCAAAAGGAAAATTTTTTGTTTCTTCCAAATGGATGTTTAAAATAAAGCATGTTGTTGATGGTAGTATTGAGAAATATAAATCCTGATTTGTAGCCAGGGGGTTTTCTCATAAAGAAGGGATTGATTATGAAGAAACCTTTTCTCCTATTGCCAGATATACCTCTGTGCAAGCAGTCTTAGCAATTTTCACATCAAAGGGATGGAAGGTACATTAGATGGATGTAAAGACAACATTTCTAAGTGGAAAGATTTCAAAAGAAGTCTATCTAGAGCAACTAGAAGGATTTGAAATCCATGATCCTAGTGCATTTGTTTGAAGGCTCAAGAAAGCTCTTTATGGGCTTAAATAGGCTCCCAAGGCTTGGTATGAAAGGATTGATAAATATCTCACTAGATTAGGATTCTCCAAGAATGAAGCCAATCTAAACTTATATTATAAAAAGAGATAAAGATGATATGGCAATTTTGATATTGTATGTTGATGATTTATTAATCATAGGTGATGATCATCTTATAGATCAATGAAAGAAAGATCTAACTAGAGAATTTTAGATGAAAGACTTGGGGCTTCTTCACTACTTCCTAGGATTGGAAGTACAACAAAATTCTAATAGTATCATACTTAATCAAGAAAAGTACACTTTAGATATCTTGAAAAAATTTGGAATGTGGAATTGCAAGTCTATGTCTTCTCCAATGGAGACCAATTTACATAAACTTAAAGAAGCAACTACAGAATCACCTCTAATAGATTCTGCTCTCTATAGATAAATGATTGGGTCCCTTATGTACCTGGTAAATACAAGACCTATTATTTGCTATGTTGTTCATGCCTTAAGTTAGTTTATGTATGAACCTAATCATATTCACCTAGTTGTTGTTAAACACATTATGAGATACTTACAAGGAACTCTTAATTATGGACTCAAATATGAGAAAGTTGCTTTAGATTTGCATGGATTCACTGATTTAGATTGGGGTGGAAGTGTTAAAGATAAGAAAAGCACTTTAGGGTGTTGTTTCTATTTAGGATCAACTATGATTTCATGGATATGTAGAAAATAGTCTTTAGTAGCTCAGAGCTCCACTAAAGCCAAATACATTGCAGTAGTGATTGCCTCTAAGAAGTAGTATGGCTAAGGGAGTTCCTTGTGGAATTATTTGGGCAAGCCATGAATCCTACAATTATTCATTGTGATAATTAGAGTTCCATCAAGCTCTCAATGAATCTATTTTTCCATGATAGATCCAAGCATATTGAAATTCCTTACCATTATGTAAGAGATATAGTAGGTAGGAATTATATAAAATTGCAATACATTTGCACTATAGATCAGATAGTAGACATACTCACCAAACCTCTATCTAGAGTAGAGATAGAACAATTTAGGAGGAGACTTGGTATGTTTGAGTTGTAATCCATTTGTACTCTTTTCATCATTAATAACATAATTTTATTTTTTTGTTAGGCTATTGACTCTCATGGGCTCCACCATGTGTAATCATTATTTAAATAGGTGATGATCTCTAAAATAATGATTACTTGTGTAAAAGGCATTATGAGAGATGACGATCTCTTAGATAATGTGCTAAACAATAGAATTCTACTATAAGATCTAGATGAGTTCAAGATCATATTGTGATGTTGACATTGCTATGTTCATGGGTCACAAATTGGATAAAGGAAGTATTTTAGTATTCTCTGGGTTTATCCTATATTTTGGTAGATCTTAAGCTCAGGATCTTTTTGTGATATAGAAATACCAGTTTCTATGAGCCACAACTTGGATAAATGAAGAAAGTAAAATTACTCTTTAGATTTATCCTAGAATTTATCATAGTAATAGTGATTTGTCATATCTCAGATTGAGTAATATGACATTGTGTTATGTGTTCTATGATATCAAATACTAAGAAAATTCAAGCAGATATAGAGTATTAATTCTTTCTTATTCATCTTTATTGATTTTGCTAGATATGATATCTCCCTATGTGATTATCAAGTTAAGTGGGAATATTAATTTTATAACCTGATAATCACTACGTAAGTGAGTGAAAATTGCACTATCTCTAAAACTATCTACGTATGGCTTGACATTTATATTCTCCTCTAGGTGGTGACTTTTAGACTTGTTAATATTATAAAGAAACTAACACATTTTTTTAGTTATTATTTAATGTTAATTCTTCTAGAAAATTGCTAGTTTTATGAAGATATACAAAGTTGACCAAGCAAAGGGATATGTCCTTTAAAGGTGACGTCCTTTAGATTGATACTTAGAAGGTTTTGAATGTAGTGTAGAAGACACACAAACAAAATAGTCTACTCTTCTAAGTATTCTACTTCTTGCAAATTGGAAAATCAGAGATATTGTTATTCATTCAATATCAAGTATAGAGGTTTGGACCTACATTAAAGATTAGTGATATCTTCTTCAAACAGTCTGAGTATACATATTATTTAAAGGATCATTCTATACCATTCAAAAGTGAACTATAAGTCTAATTCAAGAATAAAAGAATGTGTAGAACTTTACACACAGAGTTTTGAGACTTTGGAACAAAAGGTTGCTAAATTACCTATATTGGCTTTACTTGATTTCAACAAAGTATTTCAAGTTGAATGTGATGCAAGTGGTAATGCAATAGGAGTTGTATTAAGTCAAGAAGGTAAACCTATTACTTTTTTAGTGAAAATTTGAATGATGCTAAAAGGAAATATTCTATGTATGATCAAGAATTTTATGTTATTGTCCAAGCATTGAAGAAGTAGAAAAAATATTTAATTCCTAAAGAGTTTGTACTATATATTGATCGTAAAGCTTTACAATACTTGGGAAGTCAACATAAATTGAATCAAAGACATATGAAGTGGGTTGAGTACTTATAGAGTTTTACATGTGTGATCAAGCATAAGAGTGGAATTACTAACAGAGTTGTTAATGCATTGAGTAGAAGATGTTCTTTGCTAACTGAAATGAAGGTTGAAGTTCTTGATTTTGATGAAATGAAAGAGTTGTATGATGCTAATCTTGATTTTTTTGAGATGTGGAGATAGAGTAGAGCACCAAATCTGATAGATAGCATAAGCAAGTATGATGAGTATTTCATTCAAGAAGGTGTGTTGTTAAAAGGTATTCAGTTGTGTATTCCTAGAAGTTATATGAGGTCAAATCTGATTAAGGAAAATCATAGTGGTGGATTAGCTGGACATCTTGGTATTGATAAGACATTGAGTTTGCTGAAAGAGAAGTATTATTGGCCATAAATGTATAAGAATGTTCAAAAATTTGAAAATAGTTGTGGAGTTTGTCAAGTTGCAAAATGGGTGAGTCAAAATACTAGTTTGTATACACCTATTACTGTTCCTGAGAAACCTTGGATTGACATCAGTATGGATTTTGTTCTTGGATCACCTAAGATAGTGAAAGGGTATGATACCATATTTTTTGTAGTGGATAGATTTTCTAAGATGGCTCATTTCATAACTTGTAATAGGGCATTAGATGTTGAGCATGTTGCTGAACTTTTCTTTAAAGAGATTGTGAGATTGCATGGATTACCAAGAAGTATTATTTTTGACAAAGATAGTAAGTTTGTTGGTAATTTTTGGAAGACTTTATGGAAGAATATGGATACTGAGCTGAAGTTTAGTTCTACATTTCATCCACAGATAGATGGATGGATAGAGGTTATGAATAGAATCTTGGGTAATTTGCTCAGATGTTTAGTTGGTAATAAGCCAAGTAATTAGGAGATGGTATTGGCACAAGCTTAATTTACATATAACAATTATGTGAATAGGAGTATAGGGAAGAAACCTTTTGAGATTATTATTGGAATGCATCCTAGAGGTATATTAGATTTGAGAGATGTTGCTGGTAAAGAAAAGAGAAGCACTATAGGAGAAGAATTTGCTAATTTTATGGAGTCTTTTCATAAAGAAGTGAAGTTGAGCTTGGAACAAAGTAATCAAAAGTATAAGGACAATGCTGATCAGTCTAGAAGACACCATGATTTTCAAGTTGGTGATGAGGTGATGGTTTATCTAAAGAAAGGAAGATCCCCATTTGGAACATATAGTAAGTTGAAGATGAAGAAATTTGGACCTTGTAAGATCTTGAAGATGTTTGATAGTGGTAATGCTTATGAGGTTGAGTTACCTAATGACATGGATATATCTCCTATATTCAATATTGTTGATTTGTATAAGTATCATGAGTTAGAGGATGAAGTTATTATATTAGATGATTATCCTAAGAAGCAGATTGAAGAAGTTGAACAAATGTTGGATCAAAGAGTTGGCAAGAGTACAAGAGGAAAAGATTAATATAAATTTTTGGTGAAGTGGAAGAACAAACCTATTGAAGATGCTTCATGAATTTCTCAATTTGAGTTGAATTCAGCTCAAGTTGTGACATCTCAAGTTGTGCCAAGTTACCCAGTGAATTCTAAGTGTCAGCATTTGGATGTGATTTCTATGAGCCGACTTGTGAGATTTATTTCAATTGTGACATTTATGTTAAGGTCTTTTCTTGGGATGTGTCTAGACCATTGCAGGGTCGGCCTTCCTCTTATGTAATGTTCTAGAATAATATATGTCATTTTGGAAAGTATATATAGAGTGTTTAGGGTAAGAGTTAGGAAATTTTGAGAGGAGGAATTCTGGAGAGCAAAATTAAAAGTGCAAATTTGTAGTTAGATCTTTGAATGTGAATGTATTTATAATTGGGCATAACCTAGAAGGCCTTACAACTAGGCATGTATGAAGATGTTTTGATGAATCAATAAAAGTATTTCTCTCTTCGTCCCCCTTTAGTTGCTATTCCTTGTGTTTTCTTCCATTGTGTTAACTCTTGCAAGGTGGTTTGGATAGCTGGGTGAGCCTTTGGCCCTAATTATTCATCCTTTTCCTGCAACAAGTTTTATCCTAATAGTTAATTCAAAGAAGTTTATAGAAGAAGTTCCTAGAGGAACTAAAATGGAAAAGTGGGTAGATTCATTGAATCTTACCTAACCCTACAATGGACGATTGTGGTTAAAAAAAAAAAATCTAAATTCTCTATTTATAGAGATAGTGGGCTAAAAGAAAAGGTTTTCATGTGTGAGAAGCTAAGAAAGACAAGAAGTCTATGGTATTGCTTCATTTGGTGGCCAAATAGAAGATAATGCAATTGACATACAAATCAATAAGGCTTAAGATGTTGAATGATTGAAGGGTGAACATGCTATCAAATATGAAGAGTATGAATGTCTTGTAGAATGGAGGACTAAACCAAAGATCTATAATCTACAAGTGAGTTGTAATTTATTATTAGTTCAAGTCTTGTTGTTACTTTATAACAATTGTACTAGTGTGGATAAATCCATTGGATTAAAGTTGACCTAATAGTCATTTGTAAATCTTTTAAATAGGTGACATCCTAATGGAATGTTCTGAAGTCCTCTAAAAAGGCTCACTCCTAAAAGTGTGATTGAAATCCTTTAATTAGGTCACATTTAATAGTATGTATTTTGACCTTTAATAGGGTTGGCCTTTAACAAGGCATCACTTCATAAGAGTGAAATTGAGTAACATGTTACTGGTGGTTTTTTCCACATAGAGTTTCCATGTAAAATTCTTGTGTCAAATTGTGTGAATAAGTTTGTAGTATTTTATGTTTATTTTTATGAAAAATAATTTTGACCTAGGACAGTGACCTACTAAGCTAAGGGTATTGTATGATCTAATAATGGATGCATGGATGTTATGGTTTTATGGATATGGATCTATTAAGTAGTGAAAAGTTTTATTGTACATTTGGACCTTGGATAACTGATTCATCCACCCTCTTAATTATTCTAAAGAATTTCAATAATCACACCACTATGTTGAAGATGTAACTCAATGCATTAAGGAAGATGAGGGTAAGTTGGACAAAATAGTTGGTGAGCTAGAGAAGCATAACTTGAATATAACTGAAGAAGACAAAAGAGTGAGAAAAAGAATTATATTCTAAAATTAGCCATGTTGCAAAAGTATTTAAAAACCTTACTTGAGGCAAAGAGTTCATATGATACTTTCATTCATATGGACCTAAATGGATCTGAAATTGTTGCATATGGAATATGTGGGGTAATGCATATAGTAGACTTAGTTAAAAAGACTTGAGATGTGAAATATGAAACATTGTGAATAAATTTGCAAATTGCACAAGACTTATGGAGTAGAGAGAGGTTTTTGAAACCACAATTTTTAATTGTACATATTTATATATGACTCAAATTTTTCACTAATGTTAAAGGGGGAGTGAAGATAATGAGAAATATATAAGGAATATGTATATAAGTTAAGGGAGTGAAAGAAGTAAAAAATATGAATATATGAGAAGTAGCAGTTATGATCAAAGGGGGGGTATAGAATATATAAGTATGAATAGGATAGTTATATGGAAAGATGATATGCATTTTGTATTGCCAAAATTTTGTTAAGACTAAAAAAAATTTGAAGATCATTTTGGTACTTATCCATTTTTTTGCCAATTTTGTTGTGCATCAAAAATGTGGACACACTTCTATTGGACATTACACTCAAGGAAACCCATGATAAGATCCTCAAGAATGCACCTATAGCTTCATGTCTATGATATGCAAGATTGAAGTAGGAAAATAAAAATATGATAATGGATATTAAATGGATCTAATTAAGAAACCCTTGCAAGGTGTACCATAGAATGGGTCATTGAAATGAAATTCAAGATCTAAACTAAATGAGATGCAAGACCTAACTATGGTGAAAGTAAAAATGCAATGCAATGCAATCAAGATAAAAAGATAATCTAGAAATTAAAATGCAAGATGGATAGATGTTAGCCTAGCCATGATGAACAAGGTCCAAGATGCAAGATGAGGGAAAGCTCCAAGTATTCCAAGACACTAAGAATGCAATGAGACTCCAAGGTACTGAGTCTTCAAACTTCCAGTGTGACAATAGCCCCAACTCCTTTACCTTATGCAATAATGGGGAGAGAACCTCCTTTTTAAGGAAAAATAGATGGTAGAGATTAAGAGGCAAAAGAGACATAATGAAGGGAGGAGAATTAATCTTGAGTGATCCATGTGCATAAGCATCTCCACCTAACACAATCAATAGTTGAATTTTGAGAGGGAAAGAAATGTGTGGAGGAGAATTAAAGTTAATTTTTTTATAAAAAAGGATTCCTCTCACATAGAAAGTTGTGCATTCATGTGTAGACAAAAAATCTTTTCCTCTTATATTTAAAGTAGGAATAATATTTTATGTGTGCACATTAGGGTAGGTGGGAAGTGAGGATTTTTATTTAATTAAAAGGGATCAAGTTCTTTAAATTAAATAAGAGACTAAGGATAAAGTGATCAAACCATAAATTATAATCGAGTAAATAGACTTGATCAAGAAAAGTGACTTATGGTCCAGCATTAGAATAATTTAAAGGAGCCAAAAGGGGTCTTATAATTTACTGGACCATTTTTGGGTGATTATAGTTACCAATAATGTCAGAGGGGGAGATTTTTGGCAAGTTGGTTTAATTAAGATCATGAATATTTTTATTAATAGAAAAAATATATATAAGGTTAATATTGGTTATGTTAAAAATATGGTTTGATATATTATTATGAAGAAAATTATCTAACTTAGGAAAATATTGCATAATCATATCTTTTCATTAGCGAACTTCATTGGAAGCATATATAGAGATCAAATTTTGAGGGATGATAAAATGAAGAGTCTGAATTCTTGGAATTCTTTAGAATAAATGAGAGGGGGAGTGAATTAGTTATCCAAGGTCCAAATGTACAAATAAAGCTTTTCAAATCTTAATGAACCCATATCAATAAAATATTTTCATCATGCATGCATCCATTAGATTATGCAATCACTCAAACTTGTAGGTCACTGTCAATCAATTTACAAAAATGTAAACATGAAACATAGTAGTGTCAATAACACATTTGATACAATGATTTAATGTGGAAATCCAATTTTAGGAATATCACCAATAACATGGTAGTCTTTCTCACTCTTCTGAAGTGATGCCCTGTGAAAGGTCAACCTTGTTAAACATCACAATGTACACTATTAAATATAACCTGGTTAAAGGATTTTGATCACCCTATTAGGAGTGAGCCTTGTTAAAGGACTTTAGATCATTCACTTGGGATGTCACCCAATTAAAGGATGTACAAATGACTATTAGGTCAACCTAAATCCATAGGATTTACCCTAGATTGATATAATGATTAGAGAGTAACAATAAGGCTTGATCTGATAACAACTTACAACACACTTGTAGATTATAGATCTCTATTTTAGTTCTCCATTCTAGTTGACTTTAATACACTTTAGCTCTGATAGCTTGTTTACCCTTCAAGCATCCATACCCTTAAGCCTTCTTTCCTTGCTTGAAAATGTAGTCTCTTCTCTTAGGTCACTAAATGAAGCAATACTGTAGACTCCTTGTCTTCCTTACATTCTCACACATGACAAACTTTTCTTCTGACCATCTCTATAAATAGAGAATTAATATCTTTTGTTATTCATCCTTCATCATCCATTTTAGGGTTAGGTCAAATTAGGTAAGATTCAATGAATCTATCCCTAATTTCATTTCATTCCCTTATAGAAACTTCTCCTTAAATTCTTGTTGAATTTTCCCCCAAAATGGTTCTCCAAGAATTTTGTGCCACTAGCTCATCAACCTTATCTTCCACATGATTCACATAATCCAAGAAATCAATCTTGTCAACTTGGATTCATCAAATTCTCAATCTTTTTCATAATGTTGATGCTCAACATTAACTAGATTCTGGTGCTCAATACATACTACTTTTCTTGGAATCCACTATCAAAACACTCAGCACAAATTAAAGTTTACTAGCATCAACTAAAATTTACTTGAATTACACTATTTCACTCAACTTACATTGAAATTGACTTTTCCTAGCTCCAACTATTTTTCTACTTAGCTTGCACTAACTTTGCTTGGTACCTACTATCCACTTAATCAAGCTTGGCAGAAAAACTTCATTTAACTTGTTCTTCCAAACTTACTTAGTGTAATCCAACCTTTACATTTTTAAGTAGATTATCAGTGCACTATAATATCATTGTCTTAACTGGTTCTTGTACCCATTTTCATATCATAACTCAACCTTTCCTCTAGGTGATATTGTTACCTTATTTGATGAAATCATCTTCATCAATCAAATAAATGATAGTTCTTAATTCATATAAGCAATTTTCTTACTAGCAAGTAGTAGGTTTGACATTAGTGATAGAATAATGTTTGACTCTCCTCGGTTAACTCATCATTCTTTGATAATTTATGTCCTGTCACCATAGGTTACTTACTAGCTTGGAATCTTCCAATCCAAAAGTTTTCAGTATCTCCTTTACATACTTTGACTAAGTGATGTATATACCATATTTCATCTAATGTACTTGTAAACCCACAAAGAACTTAATCTCTCCAAACATAGACATCTCAAATTCTTGCTTCATTTCATTTGCATAAGCCTCACATGAAGCATCTTGACCTCAAAATATGATATCATCAAACAAAAATTAAGATAACAAAATACCTTTCTCTCTCTCTATCTTCAAGTACAAATTGTTATTATCATTGGTCCTCTCAAATCCAATTTTCAGTAGATAATTATGTAGTCTCTCATACCATGCTCTTGGTGCTTGCTTCAAATTATATAAAGCTTTGTGCAGTCTACATTCCATTTTTTTTTTAGCATCATCAAATCATTTTGGTTGTTCTATATAAACCTCTTCCTCCAATATACCATTCTGAAATGGAGATTTAACATCCATTTGATAAACTTTGAAACCTTTGTATGTAGAGTAAGCAAGAAAGGTTCTTACTCCTTCTGATCTTGCAATAGAAGTGAATGTCTCTCTATAGTCTATCCCTTCTTCTTGTACATATTCTTTACAAACTAATCTTTCCTTGTTCCTTATGACCTCACCATATTCATGTAACTTTTTTCTATATACCCACTTGGTAGCAATCACATTTTTGTCTTTTGGCCTAGGAACTAGAGTCCATGTTTTATTTTTCTCAATTTGTTCAATATCTCTTCTTCCATGGCTTTACTCCAGTCCACATCTCCTAAGGCAGCTTTCACTATTTTAGGTTCTTGCATACTCAATAGACATGTATCATTTCTTAACTTGTTCCTTGTTATAGGTTGACCATCTTTATCTCTATTGATTTGTGCAGTAAGATGATGTCTCTTGATATGCTTAGACAATCTTGGTTCAGCTCTGGCTTCTACACTTAGTCTCTTAACTTCTAAATCACTATGTACCTCTTTTTCAGGTAGTTCAACATCTCTTTCATGTACACTAATTTCAAAATCAGAATGTCTCTCAACTTGATTCTATAACTTGGCACATGAATGTAGCTCGGTTCTTGAATGCAACTCGGCATTCATAGTATGTGACTCAGTAGTCACTAAAACTTGTTGTTAGTTTGCAACTTGATTTACAATATCGTCATCAATAGGCATACCTTCATAAAAGTATATGATTTGTATTCTTCTAGTTCCTTCATAGGTTTAGTGTCATATACTTCTGTATATTCATCAAATTTCACATTTACACTTTCCACAACTTTGTTAGTGTTACTATTTAAACACTTATAACCTTAACTTCTTGTGGAATAACTAAAAAATATTCCTTCTTCACTTTTTGTATCTAGTTTGCCAATCCTAAAATCTTTGAGAATGTAGCATTTTCTTTTAAATAATTCAAAATATTCTACATTAGGTGAGTATCCATACCATAGTTCAAAAGGTGTTGAATAAGTACCTTTCTTGACTTGTACTTAGTTCAAGGTATAGTCAATCGTACTTAAAAATTCTCTCCAATATTTCAAAGAAACATTTTTCTCTACCATGAGTGTCCTAGCATAGTCCATTATAAACTTATTCCTCCTTTCAACAATTCCATTTTGTGGAGGGGTTCTAGGAGCAGATGTTTGTCTTTTGATTTCTTTGTAATTGCAAGATACCTCAAACTCATTTGCTATAAATTATCCTCCTCTATTAGATCTCAAAAATTTCAAACTTTTACCTATTTCCTTCTCAACTCTTGCTAAGTACCACTCAAGCATTTGGAAAGCATCAAATTTCTATTTTTAGAAACATAACAATCACCATTCTAGAATAATCATCAAAAAGTAGCATAATATACTTATCTCCTTTGTAGCTTTGCACTTTAATTGGTCCACACAAGTCAGTATGAATAATCTCTAATATTCCTTTAGAGGTATGAGTCTTGCTCTTACAACTTAACTTTGTCATTTTGCCTAACAGACATTGTTTGCAAATTATATTGTTAGGCTTCATCAACTTAGGCATACCTCTCACTCTTCTCTTGTTAGTGATACTAACTAGGTTATAAAAATTAACATGACATAACCTCTTGTGCCATAGCCACACATTATCAAATTCTACAACTAAACAAGTAGCATCCTGTATATATAGGTAGAATAGATTACCTCTAGTTTGATCACCTTTTCCAATTAGTTTTCCATCAATATCATATATCTTAGCAATTTTTTTCTCAAAGTCAACCTTACATCCCAAATTATTTAGTTGTGACACACTCAATAGGTTATAGTTAAGTCCTTCAACATAGTAAGCATTATCACATAAAATATTTTCTAGTGAGCTTGATAGAACCTCTTCCTTTTAACAAACATGGTGTATCATTACCAAACCTTACACTATTTCCATCATAATATTTCAAGGTAATGAACTTACTTTTATCTCTAGTCATGTGATGTGAACACCCCCTATCAATGATCCATCTATCATTCTTAATCACACAAGACACTAGTGCAGTTGCCTCATCCTCATTGAATTCATCCTTCATTATGACATATGCCACTTCATCATCATGATCTTTAGATCTATCTTTTGTTTCCTCTTCATTAATATAGCAATACTTCTTTCCTTTATCTTTGTAGTCTTTGATGTCTTCATCTCTTTTACTTTTGTACTTGTCACCACCTCAATAATTCTTTTTCTCTAGCCATCTAGCAACAATATGACCAACCTCATTGCAATTGAAACACATGATAAGTAACATACCTTTCAACTTTCCTTTACCTCTATGGAATCTCCTTGCTAATAGTGCTTCAAGTTGATCTACATCATCATCTATATCACTATCTACAAATGACTACTAGATCAATATAATCTAAAGGATTTACCCTAGACTAGTACAATGATTAGAGAGTAATAGTAAGGCTTGATCTGATAATAACTTATAACACACTTGTAGATAATAGATCTTTGTTTCAATCCTCCATTCTACTTGGCTTTTATACACTTATGCTCTAATAGCTTGTTCACCCTTCGAGCATCCATACCCTTAAGCCTTCTTGCTTTTCTTGCCAATGTGGTCTCTTCTCTTAGGTCACTAAATGAAGCAATACCCTAAACTCCTTGTCTTCCTTGGGTTCTTGTACATGACAACCCTTTCTTCTGACAAGCCATTTATATATATAAAGAGAGAGAATCAAGATATTTTGTCATTCATCCTCCATAATCCATTTTAGGGTTAGGTTAGATTAGGTAAGATTCAATGAATCTACCCCTCATTTTATTTCATTCCCTTCTAGAAACTTCTCCTTCAATACTATTTGAATTCACCCTCAAAAATTTTCACCATGAATTTTTTTCCATGAGCTCATCAACCTTATCTTCCATACAATTTACATAATCCAAGAAATCAAACTTGTCATCTTAGATTCATCAAATTCTAGATATTTCTCATAATGTTGATGCTTGACATTAACTGGCTTTTGATGCCTGACACATATTGCATTGCTTGTCATCCATTATCAAAACACTTAGCATGAACTAAAGTTTTTTGGTGCTTGACATCAACTAAACTTTACTTAGCTTACACTATTTCACTTGGCTTACACTAAAATTGAATTTTCTTGGCTCCAACTATTTTTCCACTTGGCTTGCACTAACTTTTCTCAGCACCTACTATACACTTGATCAATCTTGGCAAACAAACTTCATTTAATTTGTTCTTCCAAACTTACTTAGTGTAATCCAACCTTAAGTAGATTATAAATGCACTATAATATCACTATCTTAATGGATTCTTGTGCCCCTTTTCATATCATAACTCAACCTTTCTTCTAGGTGCTATTTTCACATTTTATCAAATCCTCTTCATCAATCAAATAAATGATAGTACTTAAATCATATAAGTAATTGTCTTACCAACAAGTAGTAGGTTTGACATCAGTGACAAAAAAATGATTAAAACACATTTATTATACTTATATCAATCTTTTTTCAATAGAAATGATATATTTAAGGTCACTTACATTAGTATTGATCTTAGTATAAGTTATGGAAGGAACACTAGTTGATAGTTTGTCATCGTACAAATAGAACATGCAAGACAACATGCTCATCTTGGCTAAGGAATTAATTTAAATTGTTAAATAAAAGACTTGGGAATGTAAGGATGACATCCTAGATGTTAACCCTAACCTAGGATATGTTAATAATAAGTCTTAGTAATGTATTGGTGAGATGTAATGTTGACTAGATAGGAAACATAATGAAAATGGTACAAAGGTAGATCTTTTGGATGAGTGAAGTTGTCAATGCTTATGCTAAGTGTTGATTGATATGTGAGAATTTTTTTTTATGTTTTTTAGATGGTAATTTTATGATCAAGGTAGAGTAGAGTTTTATATGCATGATCAAATGGAAGGAATAGCAAAGGACTAATCAAATATTTGGGATATTAGCATAGTCACATTTTTGGTAATATCTTATACTACTTGTAAAGTTGTATATTTTTGTAAGAATATTGAGATCACATTTTTTTAATACAAATCCTAATAGGGTTGAGGTCTCTAACAAAGTCTAGTCCTCTAACAAGGATATATACACTATATGTTTGTAATAGACTCTTGGGTCAACACCTTTCACAAAGTACTTTTGATTGATGGATCATTTTATGGGTACCACTGCCATGAGGGTTTTTCCTTTGCCAGAGTTTCCCTAGTTAACAAGTATAGTGTTATGAGTTTCTTTTCAATTTTCTTATTATTATTTTTTAGTACATTTATATATGCAAGTTTAAGATTTAATTCTGATATAAATAATTAGGCAAAAAGTGTTGGAATATTGATTACCCTCCCCCATCAATATTCCATATTTATAACAAAAAGGTCTTCTAAAGAAGAGTAATTTGTGAGTTATATAAAGATATTGTGTGAGAATGTTAAGCATCATTTGGAAAGAATAAATCACAAGTACAAGGAGGGGTCTAATACAACTAGGAGACACAAGGATTTTTTAGCGGGAGATGAAGATATGGTTCATTTGAAAAAAGGGATATTTTTTAGCTTGGGACTTATTACAAAATATAGATGAGAAAATTTGGACCTTGTGGGATTCTGAAGATATTTTATTTTGAGAATTCTTTTGAAGTTGAGTTATCTAAGGATGTATATATTTTACCTATATTCAATATTTTATATTTGTATGAGTATCATGAGGTTGAAGGATTAAGGTTAGATGATCAAGCATATATAAAGTATAAGAATCCTAAGAAGAATTTGGGTAGTATAGAAAATACATTGAGGAGTAGAGTTAGTAGGAGTACAGAAGGTAATAAATACAAAGAGTATATGATCAAGTCGAAGGATAGAGTAGTGGAGGATTCCTCATGTATTTCTCAATTTGAGGTTGATCTTATGGATATTTCTAAAATATAAAGACTTACTTTCTTATCAACCCTGGGTGTCTTATGTAGGAGCATCATGGGTTTGGAGAAATTTTGCATCAACCAAAAATATTGTGTTTAGTTTTGCTAGTTTTCTAGTCGGTTGATCATTTTATCAATCTTTTTTTTTTTTTGACTTAGCACTTGCAATGTTCAAAGTATGATCTAGACCTAGTTTGGTTTGTATTCCTAGTTTGGACTCCATTACTAGTTTTGTAGCTAATTTGGTTTTTTTTTGTTTGAGTTATGATTCATATTCTCTTGGGTAGCATTTTATTTCCAATCTCATGACTAATTGGTGGATTTCAATCTTGTGATTGAAATCTATGATCATGGATCTTTGGTGGCATATTTGGCTATGTTCTTAGTGTTAATTTTTTAAATTATCTTTTTCTTATTATATTATCATTAGAGAAAGACATTCTTCCTTCATATTTTTGGTTGGTTTCCCATCACCAAGGGACATCACTATTCATACTAATCATAATAAGGTATGATTGTATAATATAGTATATATTAGAATATAATTATTATTGATATTATATTATCCATAAATATTAAATAATATAATAATTATATTTATTATTTAGGCAAGAGCCTACAACACAACAGTAAATTGTGAGTGTCTTATCTGGGAGGTCTTGGGTTCAAATCTACTCAAGGTTAATGAATCATAATAACTAATCACAACACATAATAATTCTAATGAATTTTTTCTTTGTCCTATTATTAATAACAAAATATATTTTTAATTTAATATAATATATAATATAATTATTGTTTGTACAATAAATTATTATCAATTATATTATCACAACATTTATGTTATCTATGTTATCTTGAAGGAGGCCAACCATAGATATAATAACATCGATAATCCCTCTTATCTAGGGAGGGATCCCTCTTGAAAAATTCAATTTTATATTCTTTTCTCATCATTGTAACCATTTATGGGAGAGAGGGATATGGATGAGCCATATTGAATATTTGATTAAAATTATTTAATTAATGTCTTAGATAGTACTTTTTATTACTTTTAACATTATTGTGAATTGTATAAGTAATCTTCTTGAAGCTAAATTCAAAATTTAGATCATGTGAAGACCTAAATTTGGAACTACAAGATTTCATATAGTTTGTCTAACATGTTCCTTATGATTTAGGATAGGACCTATTTGGTTGTAATATGTTTCATATTCTTGAGGAATGCTTTGGATCTTGAGGTCTACCTATGTGTCATGATGCCTATATATTGTAATGTAAAGCATCTCTTGATGTACTTAGTATCAATATTATAATAATTAAAATTAGGTCTAAGGTCTTTGAATGAAGAATGTAAGCAAGAAGACATGTATGTGTGTGGTGTTTGAGAAGGTTGATTATTGAACCTATGTACATCTAGTTTTCTATTAATGAATGTTGATCTCACTTGGTTCTTTCTTAATATTTTTTATTTTCATTGTGTTTCCTCTTGTTATGGGATTGGAATTATATCGTTCATGTCTCTTTGATTAGGGACTACATCATCTTTTTAAAGTTTTAGTTCTCCTTTTCTTACTGAAAATTCTTCAATTTTGCCTCATTCTATATGATCTTGTTGGATGTAGGACATTGAATTTTTAGTTGGTCATTAATGTCCGTATTCAAATTAGTTATGAAGATACATATCTCTTCTTTTATTTTTATTTCTTATATATCCAGTTGGGATGTTTTTCATCATTGTAGAAAATGTAAGAAGGTCATTTCATTTCTTTGTTTTGTATTACATATTTCAACATGGCAATTTCTATTCAATATTTTAGGAGTAGTGATTCACAAATTTTCAAGTCAATTCTTCAAATTTTTTAATCCTAAGAGGTAGTTTCAAAAACCACTCTATAGTTTTCCCTTTGAGGCTTCTTAGAAACAATCTCATTAAATAAGTTGGTTTATACATAAATTTCATACTTGAGTGAAAAATTATCTCAAATTATTATATGGGTCCATTGTACCCATGTGCTTGCCATACTTTAAAAAGATAACTTTTAGAGGAAATAGGGCCATAAATAGACTTTGATGAAAAGGAAATGGACAAATGAATTCAATAAAAAAAGGTTTTGGATCCACCTCTTTCTTCATGTTGTTCAATTGAGTTTGGAATAACCATACTTGTTTGTTCATGATTCCAATGGGGTTATCTTCCTCCTCATCCTTTTTAAGTTTAGAGATGTAATAATCATATGGGATTTTTACTCTGTGTTGAGTTAGGTTTAAATAGTATCTTCCTTTTTTTCTTACCAAGATTTTTGCTATTAATTTAAGGAATAGGGGATTTCTTTCAGCCTCATTGACTTTCTCTTTCGTAGCTTTTTCTTCTTAATTATGATTTGTTAGAAATGTTTAGAATAAATAAGAGGGAAGTGAATAAGTTACTCAAGGTCCTTTAGTACCATTTGAAAATTTAAACAATAAATCACTTATTATTCTTCTTATCATGTTGTTTCTCAGTCTCTATTGTTACTTAGTCTTTACTATAAACAAAATTTATTGTTGCAAATATAACACGGTTTTCTGACTATAAAATGTAAAACATATAAATCATTTAATAGAAATTTGACACTAGGATTTTTGCATGGAAACCTAATTTGGGAAAAACCACCAACAACATGTCACTACTTTTGCACTCTTTCAAAGTGAGCTCTGTTAGGAGACAATGTTGTTAAAGGTTACAATACACACTATTAAATGTGACTTGGTTAGAGGATTTAATCACCCTATTAAGAGTGGCCTTGTCAAAGGACTTTGATCATTCCATTTAGAATGTCACCTTGTGAAAGGATTTACATAGATGGTTAGGTCTTTCAAATGATTGTTAAGTCAACCACTCATAAAAGGATTTCAATACAAACTATTTACAATAATTAGAAAGAAAGTCGTAGGTTTTGATCTGTGTGATTACAACTCATTTTGCAAGTTTAAATATCTATTCCATCAAGGTGTTGATTCACTCTTAATCTTTCCACTATCATCTATGTTCTTGATTCATTCAAAAACCCTTCAATAAATTAGTCTTCCCCCTTCAATAACACTTAAGCCTTCTTTCTCATTTTTCACTTATCAATATTAGCAACATTTGCATTAGCAATTCTTTTAGCTGCACATTCACTCTCACACTTGTGTATCTCTAATCCACCTTTATTTTTATGCCTCTCTTCACATACACACTTTCACACACACATCTTATTCAGCTCTACACCTCTTTAAATAGGAAATTCTTGCTTTACCATTTTCCATGATCACAATAGATATTAGGGTTTATGATCAGGCTCAATAAGATTCATTGCATCTATCCATCTTCTTAATATTCATTTAGAAACTTCTTTAGAATCCATCTGTTAGGTCTTTACCTATTCCTCACCTTGAATTTAATGATCCAACTCATCAATCTTATCTTCAACACAGTTTACATCTTCCAAGAAATCAATTGAGTGAGCTCAAAAGTACAATTTCCTTGAATTCATCTTCAATAGTGTTACTAAAAAATCACCAAGATCTAACACTCGGTCATCACTTAATACTTAGGTTTTGTAAAACTTCTAGCTTTGCATCGATGACCTTGCGCATTCAATACTCACACTTGATCAACACTAGATTTTTTCAGCACTAACTGTGGTTTGGTTGACACTAGCATCACTCGATATTCCTTTTCCATTTACTCTGTTACTCAGCTTGGATTAACTTTCTTGACATAAACAATCACTTTGCTTTATCAAAATCTATCTAATCAAATGTCTATTGTAGCTTCATTTTCATAACTCAACCTTTCCTCTAGGTGTTGTTGTTATGAGAAATTTCTCAAATTCTCTTCATCAGTCAAATAGAAATGACATTTAGATTAGGTATAAAAATGTATCATCAATAGATTTGACATGAATGAAAAAACAAAAATTATTCCATTGTAAGTTTCCAAAAATCTTGCTCTTCGGCATTGATGGAAACATCTCTACATCTAATATCAGCAATATCTCAATTAATTATATGTATCTCACTTAGTTACAATAAAATTCAAAGATTTCTCCCTCTTTGATATAGCTCTCTTCTTTTTCTATCTCTCTCTCTTTTACTTGTGTCTCCCTCTTTGTCTCTCTTCCTCCCTCTTTGACAATAATGCCAAAGACACTTAACTTTCATAGCTTCAATCTCTTCATAAATCTAAATTATGTAGATTTTCCATGTCTAGCTGATTTATGTGACCTATTTGATTGATCTTTTATGTTGTATTGATCTTTCTACCTTAGGAATTTCCCAAAGTAGACTTGTATTGCATTAATGTGTAAGATATATTGATTATCACATTTGATGCAATGCACCTTGCCTTATTAAGTGCCTTGGTTAGGGGAATCACCCCTAATTTAATTCTAAGATATTCATGAGCATCTTTAGGTAAGGGTTTTGTGAATATGTTAGCAATATGTTCTTTGGTGTTCACATATTCTAGCTTCACTTCTTTATCTTGTACTAGTTCCCTCAATTAATGATACTTGATAGCAATGTGCTTTGTCTTAGTGTGCTTCACTAGATTCTTTGAAATGTTAATAGCACTTGTGTTATCACAATAGATAACTATTGGATTTGTAACCTCTTCTTTCATACCTTTTATTAATTGATTGATCCACATAATATTTGAACAGTTCATTATAGCTACCACATACTTAGCTTCAATTGTTGATCGAGAAATATAATTATATTTCTTTCTTGTCCATGACATCAATTTTTTTCCTAGAAAGAATACACCTTGACTAGTGTTTTCTTGTCATCAATATTTCCTACCCAATCTAAATCATTGAATACCTTCAATCCAAATTTATCACTTCTCTTGTAATACAATCCATAGTCTTATGTACCTTTTAGATATCTCAATATCTTTTTTACAGCCATCATGTGATTCTCTTTAGGATTTTCTAAAAATATAGCAACTATCCCATTTGTAAATGCATTATCTAGTATGCCATAAACAACATATTGCAATTTTCCAATGATATATTTGTATAAGATCTAGTTCACATCAGCAGATTCAGCATTCTTAGATAGCTTAAATGTCTTATTGACATAGGTGTACTCATTGGTCTTGAATCTTTCATTACAAAAGTCTTTAGTATCTCCTTGATGAATTTGGATTGAGTAATGAAAATACTAAATTTTATTTGGCATACTTTTAATCCAACAAAGAATTGTATTTCACCAAACTTAGACATTTCAAATTCCTTCTTCATTTCATCAATGAATGACTTGCATAATGCTTATCTTCCTCCAAATATAATGTCATCAATTTCAAATAACAATACTTCATTTTTCTTACCATTCTTTGAATATTGATTAATGTTATCATTTGTCCTTTCAAAACCAATCTTTACCAGATAGTTATGTAATCTTTCATACAATGCACTTGGGGCTTGTTTCAATCCATAAAGGGCTTTGTTTAGTTTATATACCATATGATTCTTTTCTGAATCTAAAAATCCTTTAGGTTGATCAATATATAATTCTTCCCCCAAATAACATTTAAAAGTGTAGATTTGACATCCATCTAATATACCTTAAAATTCTTGTAGGCTGAATATAAAAGCAGAGTTCTAACTCCTTCAAGTCTTGCCATAAGATAAAAAGTTTCTCCATAATCAACTCCTTATTCTTATGCATAACCCTTGCATACTAGTCTTTCCTTATTTCTTGTTACTTCTCCATTCTCCTTCAGTTTGTTTCTAAAAACCCACTTTGTCCCAATGACATTTTTTGTCTTTAAGTCTTGGCACTAAAGTCCAAGTATTGCTCTTCTTAATTTTTTCAATTTTCTCATTCAGTTTTTGAATCCAATCTTCATTCTCCATGGCATCTTTCACTTTTTTTGGCTCAAATTCACAAAGTAAGTATGTGTCATCTTAGAGTCTGTGAATTCTTATAGGCAATAAAACAATGGTTATAGGTACTATAAGAGTATCAAATTGTTCTCATTGTTACGATTTCCTCCAATATTGTCATTATTTCTTTGATTATCACTTTTTCTCTTATTTTCATGACTATAGTTTTTATTCTATTTATTACAACTGTTGTTTCTATTGAAATTTTTATGTCACTAGTATTTCATAAAAGTGTATTCCCATGCACTTTTATTAACCATTTGTTCTCCTCATTCTTTTTTATTATGTTCTTTCTATCCAAAATGTTGGTAAGGAAAAAAAAATTCTTAATAATAAGATATCTCTTGTCTAATAAAGTTATCATTTCTATCAAATCTAACTTGATGTAATATGATTTTGTGAAAATCAACATTAACAAGGATTGAAAGTTTCAAAGTTTGAAATCTTGATGTAAAGTCTAAGAAGTTAAAAATTATAAATCTAAGGATTTCTAAACTAGTTCTTGATTTGTATAGATAGTACCTATATACACTGATAGCCCTTATTTTCACTAAGCTAAATTTGAAAATTTTATGGTGAAAATGTTTTTAAAAGTTTGTTGTGATGTTAGGGTTCATATTTTATTTATTTTCATTTTCAAAGGATGGCCCTAACATAATTATTTTTTCCCTAATCCAATATTAAATTCCCTTTCCCTAGTGTGAAAAATGATGTCGTAATATTGTGTCTTCATCTTTTTGATGAAAAAATTCATAAAAATCACAATCTAGCCCTTACCCTAGGTTTTATATCTAAGTGGGAGATTGTTTGTCTTTTAATTATTCCCTTACAATCTGACAATCAAAGGGGTTGTTGAGTACTCATAGGGTTAATATGAGTCTCTCGATCTTAAGATATTTTGTGGTCATAGTATCACAAATGTAAAAGATGAGTCTCTTGATCTTATGATATCTTTATGTTGTATTATCATAAGTGTTGATGAAAGGGTTTCTAAACCAAGGTGTAAGATGTTATGATCGATAGTCGATCAAAGGATCCTAGAGTCATAAAAGAAGGGTCATGACCTTATGATAGATAATTTATCATAGGATCGTAGAAGTGTGAAATACAAAGAAGCAGTTCAGGTTCTGATCCGATGTCTAAATTGTGTTCAATGGCATGATAAAGAGGTGATCATAAGATCATATGGTTTACTTTGATAAAGCAATGTGGGGCCAAGTGATGAAGTAGAAAGATTTTGGTAACACATTTCTAGTCATCCCCTTTGATCATACGATAAATAGTAGATCATAAGATCTCAAAAGAAATTTTAAGGCTTTACGATGCTCCAGGGGGCTTATGATCATAAGATTGTAAGGTAGAAAATCACAAGGCAATGTGGCAGTTTTGTGTTAGAGAAGTGATGTGTGTCCTATCCACATTGGTCAATAATGAAACTTATACAAGGTGGATACCAAGTTTGATCAGTGGGTCCAAAAGCTTGTTTTGCATAAGTTTATTTTAATATAACATATAACTGTGATCTCCAATATTATGATAAATAATGTATCATAAGATCTCAAGGGAAAGATAAAGTGTTATGATGATGCAAAGCTTTTAGTGCCTCTCCTAGTTGACTTCTCTAAGTCATCCTGATGGATGCAACCTTGTTGATCTTTTGTTGTGATGGATCATGATTGTGACCATTAGTGGTCTCCACCATAGAGGTGATTTGATTTATGTTATGTATCAGTTTCTTTGATTATTCTTTGGCTAATTAGAAGATTATGATGTGATTTATGGTTCACTGAGGTTTGTGCTAGTGGTTACCTAGATCGATGTGCTATCATGATGTTGTTCTGTGATTACCTTCAGATGCGTCCAAAGATTTCACTATGTACTATAACTTGCTACCTTGGACTAGGTTCATGTAGTAGTGGTTAGTCATGTTTATGACGATGTTTTCTTATGTCTTTTAAATTCCTTTTTGTTGTTGTTTAAACAACCTTTATTAAATGAGTAGAAATGGATTATCCAATTGGATTATTTGGTTATGTGCTGCTGACATTTACCTTGTTATATTTTGATCTGAGAGATATTTGTTATGTTATGTTTTACTTTTGAGATGACCTAAGGGTCGGATGTGATACTTTGATTTCAATTTCATAGATGTTAGACTACTATCATGTTTAGTTGATCATATTGGCATGAAGATGCCATTTTGAGATGATAGTGTGTTTTACAATGATATCTAGTTATCTGGTATTTGGGCATATCATTGATTATGTTATGCGATAGATTTAATACTATGGTTATTTACTTCATTCCTACATTGTTATGCTTTATGCAAATGTGAGTGATGTAAATAGATTATTTTAATATAATTAAATAAAAGGTTTAATTAGGTGATTTAATCCATTTATTGATTTGGATATGTTATTATATGCAATTGCATTTGATTGTGTTGTTTAATGTGCAAGATTTATATCTTTGGTAGTGGCACATGGAGTTAGTGATTCAACTATTCATATTTTACCAATGTCATCCCTGTATGGTCGACGTATCTTTATTTTAATTTTTTAATTAAACCTTTTAGTGATTATTAAATCCAAACTCATTTGTATTATGTGATTAGACCAGTGAGCATGTCTATGCATTTAGAGGTTCGCATTGTTGCAAAAGTTGTTAAGGAAATTTCTGTGTTTTTGGGTTTTTGATCTTTTAATTGATTTATTTTAATTTTTGGCAGCTTTGAAATAGATTAATTCCTATTTATAGGAATAGCCTATTTTCATTTGGGTTGATTTAGGGTTTAACTAAGTTGGCTAGTTATTTTCCCTAATCAATTATTCACTTGAAAAGTAAATAAATATCCAAAAAGGAATTTAATTCCTCACTTCTCACTTTTGACTTAGAAAGTTGGAGAGTAAAACCCAAAATCCTCTTCAAGAGGATTTACTATTTTGTTCTTTGTGGGAGCTATGAGCATGGGATCATCATGAGATTGAGCTCATTGGATCTAGCTCGATGAAACCTTGAATTCTCTTGATTTTTAGCTACTTCTGTGAGCTATTTATTTGATAGTTCAAATTCCCTTTTTGTCCTTTTGGCTATGAGGTAGGGCTTTCCTATTTTTGGAAGCCATTTGTTTGCAGACTAAGAACTAGTGTTACCCTTTGCTTCTGTATGCTATTTCTACTCAGTTGGGTGAGTACAAACATTTCCCTATTTTTAAGGATGAGGGTTTAGAGTTTTGCATCGTTATGCTGGTTGTTTTGCATATAGTGTCCAAACTTGATTATTTTTGGATTTTTGGGGTTTTTGTACCTAAAGGCCAAATGGGCTTTAATTTTGATGTTTTCCAAAATTTTGGGCTTTTTACCTCATTTTTGTGTGCCACCCTATCTTCTCTACACTAGTACATCTGAGACCATTTTTCAACCATTATTAGTCAAAATTTTGACCCACTTTTTGACCAAAATTTGACCAAAGTCGACCAACCCATTGGTCAGAATTTTTCAGTTGAAATTTTGACCAACCTTCTAGTTGGTCAAAATTTTGACCAATACTTTGGTCGAAAAAACATCCATAGCCATTGTGCAAGTTTTGTCAGGAATTGGTCGAAATTTTGACCAAACAAGGTAGAAATTTTGACCAAACAAGGTAGAAAATCTTAACCCGAAAAAGTAGAAATTTCAACCAATGAAGGTCGCAAATTTTGACCATTGAAGGTGGAAATTTTGACCAATGAAGGTAGACATGCATGCAAAATCAACAATATCAGATTTCCACAATCCATTTGTAATGCAAGTTCATTTTGGATTTGATTGTGTGTGTTTTAGCGTCATCATTTTAGATCACTCTCTGTAATCCATCATCAGCTAGATGAGAGAGTGCAGGATGCATGCAAAATCTCATATCATATGCAAGGCAAGTGAACTATTTTATAGAATACCTAAAAAAATATCGACAGTAACTAATATGCTTCTTCATTAATATGCCTAATACAATAAGAAAACTTGGCAACTATGCACAACAAGTTATATGCTAAAAGGAAATCATTTAGGAGATACAGAATTTGAACAACCATATGTTAAGATTCTACAATTTGTATCACTTTCCAGAGTCTAACAGTTGAGAATAAGTTCATCATCCTCCCTACAGTATATTCCAATGGCCTACACATCCACAAAAGTTCCAGCATCTCAAATTTGTAGAATATGAATTATCACTCTCCAGGTCAGCTCGCCAAGTCACTCCCACCCAGTCACCTTAGTGAGTTGACTCTTTCAGTCAGCTCACCAAGTCTACTGTTCAAGTACGCACGCCAGGGCGGCTCACCAAGCCAGCCCACCAAGTCATGTCACCAAGTTGACTATTCGAGTACGCTCACAAAGTTGACTCTTTAAGTTCACTCATTAGGTCACCCCACTAAAGCACCTCATCAAGGTCAGTCTTTAAGTCCACTCACCAAGTCAGTTCACGAAGTTGCCACACCAAGTCAACTCACCATCTCGCCTCACCAAGTCTACTTGCTAAGTCGGCTTGCCAACTTGCCCCACCAAGTCAACTGTTCAAGTATACTCACCAAGTTGACTCTTTGAGTTCGATCATCAAGTCACCCCACCAAAGTGCCTCATCAAGGTCAATCTTTAGGTCCACTCATCAAGCTTTCTCACCAAGTTAGCTCGCCATGTCATGTCTCTAAGTGGCCTCGCTAAGTCGGCTTGCCAACTTGCCCCACCAAGTTGCCACTTTAAGCCCACTCACCATGTTAGATCGTCAAGCTAGCTCCCCAAGTCAACTCGCCAAGCTAACAATTGAAGTACGCTTACCAAGTCGACTCTCTAAGTTCACTCACCAAGTTCGCCTCCTAGGCCAACTCTCTAGGTTAGCTCACCAAGTCACCCCCACTTGCCCCACCAACTCGCCACTTTAAGTCGACTCACCATGTTAGCTTGCCAGGCTTACTCCCCTAGTCAGCTCGCCAAGCTAACAATTCAAGTACGCTCACCAAGTTGACTCTTTATGTTCGCTCACCAAGTCTGCCCCCTAGGTCAACTCACCAAGTCACAAACTTATCTTATCTTGTGTAAACATGGTTGTTAAGTTTTGTTTTGCCAAGTCTTTTACTTGTGCTTATCTAGCATTGTACGAGATGTTCATACTCTTGACTAACTTATTTGGGCCTAGAATGACCAAAAAAAACAATTTTAAACTCCTTTTTCCAATCGCTTTCCAAACTAACTGTATATTTCTTTACAGCCCTTTTTGTAATTAGCCCTCCTATGTAGGTTTTTGATCATTATCTTGCAAACTTTCTTAACAACCTACAAGAAAAACAACAATTTAGGATACCCATTTGGATTATGTAAAGGGTTTTGCTGGTTTAGACCTTTGATATTGCCTGTACAACACATTTCCAAAAAATAAGGGTTTTGTGGCTTTACAAATATCTTTGATGTATCCTGCAATGCTTTTGACCACTAATGTCAATAAGTCATAATATTAGTAACAATTATGAAGCTATCTGTTACTGATACTAACTCAAATAAAAACCAATGCACCAGAAAAGACCTATGAAGTATACTTAAGAGTGCCCTCGGCTATTTTTAATACATTTGAGGACATAGAGGAATAGAAAAGAAGCATAAAATAGATATCTTCGCTGCTACTCATAATAAATAGAAGACATACTCAGCCATGGTTGCATGATATAATCACAATGTTACACCCATTAATAAATAGTATGAAATGCTTGCTATAACAATAATCAATATAGTCTTAATCAAAAACAATAATTAATGTTGCCTCAAAATAACCAATATTTAAGAGAATTATATGAGAGCTTCTAAAAGAAGAATGATTTTTCACCACCCACACTGCCCAATTAGCAAAAGGAAATTCAATGTAATAATGTGATCAAATGTATATAGAATGGAAATCTCTCCAGACTAAAGGTAGGCTTACGGGTTACAACAAAAAGAACCTAATGCCCACACTTATTCTCAATATGGTAGAATGAGTTGCAATCAACTCTGTCGCTCTGATAATAAAACTTCCTGGAACAGACTAAATTACTCAGAAGTTTCACATACATCAGATTCGGTAGCTGTATAACTATTATTTAAAAGGAAAAGCTTATAATGCTCCAACAACAAAATTTACAATATCTTCATATTGATTGGTATCCATGTACATTTAAATGAAGCACAGAAAATGAAATTGGTACATATAAGAACTTCTAAAGCTGAAATGTATACATAGTTTTAGTAGTTTACAATGCACTGCCAACATTAGCAACTCCATAGGACTAAATTACACCATGCTTGTTGCAGAGAAGATAAATCAGCATTCAAATCACAATGGAAATATTCATACCTTTAGCGACTTTAAAAAGCAAATACAACAATTCTAGACCTATGCTCTTGTCAACTAAATCATAGTTTGCAAAGCTATATATATATATATATATATATATATATATATATATATATATATATATATATATATATATATATGAAAATTTAGTATAGTCGTAGATGCATGTACTAAACAAACTTTTAAAACATGGCAAACTGAACATAATTAAAAATGAGAAAGCTGGAAAATGCCTCCAAAGCAATAATAAATGATATGTCCAAAATCAATAGAATTCAAAAATTGTCAACTGCAATGCTCATATTTAACCAAATCCAGGACCTGAAGCCAGTGGATATCATAATGCATGAGTGTCCAACAACACAGTTCATAGCTCATCACTGAACAGATACTAAACATAATCCTAAGTAAAACTCACCAGTGAGCTAGAAGATGGGGGTGTCATAGATGTTGTAGGAGGCCTTTGTGCAGGAAGATGCATCCTCATATTGTTCATTTGTTATAAGAAAATGACCTAGCAGTGAAGAATGAAATAGGAAAAATAGTCACATGGATAACAAACATGCATAAACAACAAAAACAATAGATTGACATGCAATAATCAATGAGTCTCAAACATAACAGGGTCTTGAGAAATGTGATTGCTACAACAAAACACCCAGCATCACAACGAAACTTGTTTCAAAGTGAAAAAATTGCTCAAATACAAATTACATAATTAAAATTTCAAAATTAACTTATTCCAACTACTGTCACAAAATGACAGAGTGCACATTTTACAAAAGGTGCTCCAAATGGATACATAAGTGTTGTGCAACAATTCCCGCAGTTCACATGTGCAACCTGATTTGCTAGTTCAAATGCACATTGTCCACTGCCAAATTATTATAAAAATCAATAGGACATTTCAGAATAACATAGTGAATTACTTCTACTAGCTGGAAATATTCTGGCAGAATGACTGAATTTTTTAAGTGACTAATACAAGGGGTAAACATAGAGATATAAGATGTGAAAGCTGCAACATACCAACCTGCACCTACTTATTTATCATTCAATGAGAATGAAAAGAACCAATCACCCTTCCCATCATTAACACCCAACACATTGCTATTGCTCCTCAACCCTAATGCTTGTTAGAATTTTACCTACTAGCCCAACAATCTCATCCTCGTAGCCTAACAATCACATGAGAAATCCCCCTTCAAGCCCCTTGATATCATGTTCACATTCATCATCAAGAGGGAGAGATCCTATGGATGACCCTCTTGACCCTCGGGCCTTACTGTCATCGAATCAATTCAACGCTCTCCTCATAGATGAGGAGATTCTTGACTCTTAATGATCTATCATATACAATGATGGAATGTGAGGGGATTAACAATCTCATCTTGTAAGTATTAGTTCAAACAGTTCATCTTGAATATCCAAAAAAATGTCTTAATGCTTCAAGAAGTAAAAAATTCAATCTCATCTTGATGCCTTGCTTGCTATAATTTGGAAAGAGGCCCATTTTTTCCATACTAACCACTCGAAAGGTAGTGGAGGGGTTGTGTTGTGTCTTGCTCCTTAGTTAGCCAAATCAATTGTGGCCTTGGATTAGACCCTAATAAATTATTGCGTGTGTGCAACCATGTTGGTTGAAGGTACTATTTTGGGATTGGTTACGTACCCATTTACCTACAATTGAGTGGGTTATTGGGGGTGACTTTAACATGGTGGAGCATCTCGCTAATCGTAGTTGGCATAGCCATCCCAAATTGCTTCCACTTGAGTTTGAAGCTTGGACACTTTCTTGAAATTCTTTGGGCATGCTTGATTCCATCTCAAGAAAAATGTATTCTCATAGACCCCATTGGTTCACATGGAACAACTGTCGTAAAGGGTCTTTTCGTAAAATGTGTCACTTGGATAGATTTTATATTTCACCCAATTTGGTTGTTCTTCATTCTCTTTTAGGGCACCTCATTCAACTAGACTTATCTGCTACTCTTTCAGATCACCTCCTATATTCACCACCATTTCTCTTAATGGTGCTAATGCTCTATCCCATGACCTCCCATACAAATTGAACACATCTCATCTTCAAAACCAAGACTGTATTGATGGATTTCTTGTTGTTTGGAGAGTTGAGCCTAAACCCCAACATGATAGATGGATCTATTGGTGGGAAAGAAGTCTTGCTTGTTGTACCATTTTCCTTCGAGACTATGGTAGAAGAGCTTTTGTGAAGCATCATAGACTTGAAAAATCTCTTAAAGGCAAGCTTTTTCAAGGTAGAAAATGTTTGGACAACAATCCCTACATTATACCCTTACAACAGTCAATTGCTCACACTAAAAATTGTCTACACAAATTGAATGCCTATAAAAGGAAAAGTGCACAATTGTGATCTCAACTTCAATAGTTGAAGGATGGTGATAAGACCACAAAGTTATTGTTTCAATTTTTGCAGTAGAAACATAAAAAGCAACACTCTCTATGGTTAAATCTATTAGTGGCAAGGTAAAGACCAGCTAAAAAGGAATCATGGAAACCTTTTTTAATCATTATAAACAATTATTCATGGATGATTTGAGCATTTATCCTCTAATTATCATTTTAGAAGATAGTATAACTCCTTGTATTCAAAATCCCACAGGGCTATAAGAAGTACCTTGACCAGTATAGAAAAAGCCCCAACATGGACATACTCCCTATTGAATTCTATTGTGCACTTTGGCCACATATTAGGGAGGATTTCTATACTGTCTACTTGGAAGGCATTGAAATTGTGACTCTTGGTCCTTTCATTAAGCAATAGCTTATTTAACTTGTCTTCAAAAGAAAACACCAAGATTTAGTAAATGTTTGGCACCCATCACTTTTCTCAACACCTCATATAAGATCATAGCTAAAGCTTTGGCAAAAAGAATTAAACCCATTACTCAAGAGATTTTTTAGGCTAGAGCAAACTAGCTCCATGGGGGGAATTTTATTTTAGACATCCTAATTCTTGCTTGGGAAACTACTGAATGAGCTCAAGTACCATCTCAAGATGCTTTGATTCTCAAGCTTGACTTTGATAAGGCCATTGATCATATCAGGAGGACATTCAAGATACTTCAATGGCTACGATTTGGGCACAATTTTTCTGCTCATGTTCAAATGTTGTTCATGGATGTGAATGCAAGACTAGTTATCAATGGAGCCCTTTCCCCACAATTATCTCTCCAAAAGTCTATTCGTCAAGGCTTCCCTCTTTCTCCTTTCATCCATGTTCTCACAACCAATGCTCTTAGCTATCTTCTTTAGCATGCTCAATCTAACTCCCCCATTCATGGCATCTCTCTCCCCAATAATATTGTGGTGCTTAACTCCCATTTTGGTGATGACAGTATGATATTTGTTCATAATTCTATTGAAGACATTAGTAACCTACTAGATGTTCTTGAATTTTATTGTACTACATTAGGGTCCAAATTCACCATGCATAAAACTAAGTTTTGGATGACAAATCCTTGTCTCCTCAGCCATGGATTCGAAAAGAATGGAAAGAGATCAAACATGACACCATTTGTAAGTATCTCGATATACAATGAAATAAACTATGAAACTTCTACAATGGAGTCATTGTGCTAACCAATCCATCCAAAATAGACCCTAATCATCTAATCAACTTTGTAGACTCATGTCCAAGGCTTTTCCACTGTCATTGCAAATATTTACTAAAAAACTACAAAATTACATCATTATATTAAGAGCCCAATGAAGTGTGTTCATTGGATCCTTAACACTTGAAAACACCAACAAGAGTAAACACACAAATTCTTACCAATCACACTTTTGTCAAATAAACTCAAAACCGTCAAGCTTCTCTACAACCTTGTCAAAATTGGTGAAATTGGAACACGTGCATCAATAACATTCTAAAAAGCCAACATCCATGAGTTAAGGAATCCAAGAAGCTTGCAATATAAACATTGACAACCAACCTACGTCTCCAAGAATTCACAAAAGTTTACCTTTTAGACTAAGGGCCTAAGAGTAAAGGATTGAAAAGTACCCATTCTGCCAAAGTTGCCTAGGGCATGATCCCAGCCTCATCGCTTATTTCATTGAGGGCCTCATATGTGATATTTGACCTCTACTGAGCCCATTCCCAACCATTCGACTATAGGGTGGACTAGAATATTTATAATCATTTAGCAATATCAGCTTAGGCGCATAGAAGTTAAAATCCATGGCATTAAAACAAAAAGCAGAAGTATCCTTAAATGGAAAATTAGAGTTATAAAGGTGCCTTTTAGTGTCTTAGCCTTTTGGCTTTAGTTTTTAAATTTTTTTCCTGTCTCCTGCTCATTTTTCTATCTGAATCTTACTATCAAGACTCAGAAAGTCTGCTCATAACCGAAACTCCAATATAATTGCATCAGAGTTATGATTACCATAATACCTGCTTGGTGTGCCACCAACAATATTTACTCTTCCCTTCAACATGGAAACCTGGATATATTTTAGAATATTGATGTCAATTGATAACTAAAAGCAATAATATAAGACATTTAGGCAAATTGACAATCAATTGCAACATCTTGTAAAAGTTCAACCCACAGATAAAACTAAGTAGATCATATATTTATATCTAATCCAAAACACAGTTTGCAAAAGGAAATGTTATCACCAATAAAAGGAAACACACATGCATATGCATGTGCTTGAACTTTGTATATACACTCAAAGACTTAGGTCTACATTTAAACAAGAAATTCAAAAGCCTTCTGAGAAAATCAATCTTATCTCAATTTAGATTATGAAAATGAAAGCACAACTTTTACTTCTTTACAATGACTGATACATATTAGATCTATCCATTCAGAATGGAAGGCAAATAAGCCTTTTCAACGAGGTAATATCAAATAATTTCTAAGTATTCAAACAAGAAAATGAACTACCTTACTCTATGATTTGAAATAGTGAATATCAAATGAGCCATATAGAACAATCAATGAAAATGTTCTAAGTGGTCAAGCAAACTGTCAAAACTGCATAAAGATCAATGGTATGTAATAACCCCAACTGGGTATGGCTTTAATAAGCACCAATTTCCTTTCCAATTCAATTGTTTGACATTTCATCAAACACTTTGACAATGACTAACTTTCACTGTTATGCAATTTCTTGTGGGATTTTTAAGTGATTCTTCTAGTTTGAATTTTAGATAATATGTTGGAAAGAAATGACAGTACTAAAACTTCATCAAACTAAGCCAATTCTAAATATGAGAATCAAATTTGTAATGCTGAATGTACCAATGAAACTCATAAAATTGAAATGTGAATAACTGATATCAGGAACAGTGTAATAATCCTTGCTTGCTCTGATCAAGGAGATCAAGTTTGGGCTAGAAGTATTTTGTCAAATAGTTAGCATGTAACCCAAGTCTTAAGCTTGGATACTGCTGTAAGAAATCACTCATGGGAACATAGTAACAAGACCAAAGGAATGTGCAAACAATATGAAAACTCAAGAGATAACAGTTCTAAATTTTTATTATTCTCCACTACAGCAGAGCTCGTACAACATTTAATCTATCTGAAACCATGAAGGAGAAATCACTGACTGTATCACAAGAAACTAATCTATGTTTACATTACTAACACAAGTTACCAACACAAAAAAATGATAAAGATAACCTGGTATAAATCGCAAATAAAAAAGGAACTATGCTGCTGTTTATGACATGTCTTTAATGATCTCAGTTCAGGGCTCCTAACTCCCAGTTACTCTAACGTGCACCAACTACTGTTAATCTTTCATGGCATGGTGTCTTTGACCTATGAATTCTTTGCAACTAAAGCTATCTATGCAGTGTGTCTCTTGGAGAAGCTTGGAGTGTCAGCCAACTAGTGCTCTCTCTTTCTCCTTCACACACCACCCTTTTAATGCTACAAGGTTCTGATGTTGCACATGACTAATGAAAAGTTTCTTTGTGGAAAATTCATCTTGTCCTTGGAATGATTTGGAAGAAATTTTCATTACTACTACTGTAGTTCCATCATGAAGTACCCCCTACATTGAGCAAATATATGAAGAAAATAATTAAAACATCAAACAATACTAACAATAGAAGCTACAAAATTAAAACATCAAACAATACTAACATAAGGCAGGGATAAAAGATAGTGGAACCACATTGAGGTTGAGGATTGGGGAGAAGGATTCAAGATACAAATAAACAATAGAGAACATAACTTGTAGTGAGTCACCATAAACATGGTAGTGAAATTAGACAAATGTAGCGCTCGGCTTGGTAACAATCAAAGACTACTGACAAAGAGGCAACTAAATTGGTCCAAGCACTAGAAAACCACAAGGAGTTGTCTCCAACCAAATTTGCAGAAAATTAACCACTGATTTTTAGTCAATAAGGATTAACTCCTTAAGTCCTCTCACCAAGTTAGCTCTCTAGGTCATCTCACCAAGTCGACTCACCATCTTGTCTCACCAAGTTGGCCTCTCTATGTAGGCTCACTAATCTACCCTACCAAGTCACCTCTTTAAGGCCACTGACAATGTCCCAAAGTAATGGTCTATTCCTTCTAATAAAATCAACTTTTCCGCTTGGTAGTAGGAGATGATTTCATAAAATTTATCTATGAACCAAAACTGTGATAACATGACAAAATAATTATCTCCTCTAACTGGTATGGAAAATTTAATTTAAACTCCTTATACAAAAATAAATTTTATAATTAAAATCTACAAATCACATGTATTTGTTCATTGAGATTTTCCAATTAGAATATGCTCAAGAATGAGCATTTACAACTATTAAAAATATCATTAGCCCATGTTAAGCATAATGATCACAGTATTCAGAAAATTGTCAAAGGTGCGGTTGTGTAATAGACTACTTGGGTTGGGAATTCATTAAAGATGATAAATTTGCAATAATGCATTAAACATTGGAACCTCTGATTATTTTCTTCTTTGGAAGGTGAAAAGGTCTAGCAAGTGACCTTAACATAAACCTGTAACAAGATTATCCATCAGCACATTTTATCAACATTGGTTAGGATGAAACATAAAATAGGGTTTGAGTTACTTTATTGGGTTTTGCTCTGACTTACATGAAAGTGCATCTATTTGAAATCTCATCTTCATCTGCAAGCTTGAAATACCCAAAACTCCCAATGTATATGTGCTTTCTATAATTATTATAAACTTTGGTATATATAGAAGTGGTGATGTGACCAGGCTGATAAGGATTCAATGGCCATAACTCTGCTCTTCTTCCTATTTTTCTCACAGTCTTGAGAACCATCTTCTAATCCACAGACCCAACAACTATTATCTTGTGCATGCTCATCTCTATGTCCACAGTTTGCACACCTATAGAGTTTTATGATAGAATTATCAGCTAAAGTTTGAATGATTTAACATATCTTATTTAATACCCTCCTTCCTTAGTTTCTCCATATTGATATTTTCTTTGGAACAGTTCAAACAACAAAAATTTTCATTCCACACATTGTAGCACTTGCAGGATTCATTCCATGAGCTAAGACAGTAATGATAGAAGTTTTGATGTCCATCTCCCCTTGCTTAATGATAAGCATATAACCTTTACAATATAAAGGAATGGAGCATCCTCAACATTAATAGTGCCCAATTTCTTTAATCCACCAATAAATTCTCCCGCCAAACCATGTACACATTCTACAACTTTTTTCAATCCTTCCAGACCATGATAGATTGCATACATAGAAGATATATTGTAATTAATGCTTGTATCATGTAGATATTTCTAGTGGCATTATCTTGCCTGATGTGTTGCTCCCTTGTCTACATTTCCATCCTTAGCACAGGATTCCTATGGGAATCCACATTAACTCCAATAATCCTCCCAGACATCATTCATTTTTACTCTTAAGATGTAACCAAGTAATATAAATGAGGGGCCCCCATAGTCGAGGGGGACACCAAATCTTTGAGAAGACCCAAAGATGATATCCACCCCAAATTTTTTTGTGCTGGTCTCATTTTTAGCTTGTCGCATGTTTCCCCAATAAGACTCTGTGTTGCCTCCCATTATGACTCTAGTGCCCATCGGATAATGCATTGGTTTTTGAGAGATCCTGGGTTCATTCTTTACTTCCTTCGAAGTCCTTGACCCCAGTTAGAATCAGTTGTTGCCTTGTTTTTTGAAGACACCAAAAATTAAAAATTTTCAAGTCATTTTCCCTCTGTATGGGGAAGTTTATAAAAAATATTAACTTTCACACTTATCCAACCTCAAACCTTAACTTTCACATGTTTGGAGCATTGATCAAATTGGTACACTCGAGATCGTTGCTTGGCAATCCTTGGCAAAGGAAGGCTCATTCCTTTAATTGTGAACTTATTGGTTGGTTGTAGACTAGCCACACCACTCTGTAGTTTTCCATAATAGTAGAGAGTTGGCAAGTTCTTCTTGGCCAAGGCAGGGAGAGTTCATAGTCTCAGACTCATGCAGGCTTCTTCTAGCCACTTTTGAGGCAATCTAGACTGAGGCATTACTCAAAATTCATGCTAAGACTATAGACCACTCCTATGCTTCGAATAGAGTATTGAAATTGGTGATATCAGAATGTATTTCACAAATTCATGTTATGGGTAGCAGTAGTCATGGATCATTTTAGACCTACCACATGCGAAGTGTCCATTTTATATTAGTTTGAGCTTCACTTGGTTTCAAGAATACTATAATATTCTCTACTTAACAAGGCCAACCACGTGAAGGTGGAAGCTCATCTGGCCTCACCCCCCTCCCCCTAACATCAATCTAAAGTACCCATTATCATCTAATTACATACTTCATTTATTCATTCATCCATTTATGAACTATAACATTCAATCAATACAATCACATATCATTCATTAATATGATATGAAATTCATTAATACACAATACTAATCAAGACTTCATTAAGACATAACAATATTCATTAACATAAAATAAAAATCAGTATTAATATGCATCATTCATACATAATTACTTAAAACAAAGTTCTTTCATTATCCAACAAGGTTTATCAAACAAGATTTTTAAAACATCATTTCTTCTTTTTGTTTTTCTGAGCTCTCTTAAGAAAAGCACTCATAGGAGCATCCATATCTGCATCATTCTCCTCCACTTCTGGCATGTGTAATGTCAAATTACAATGGCTCCTTCTCTTTGCAGGAGTAGGAGGTTGTTGTACTAAAGGGGGCTCTGTTGCAAGAACAAGTGAATGGGATAAATTGGCATACTCTTTTTCTTTTTTTAACTGTTACTAGTCTATAATTAAGTGCTAGTACAACATAACATGCATTTTTCTTACCTGACAATGCCACATCATGTACATTAACATTTTCATCCACTACCATGTCAACATGTTGAACACTTGGAACATGTTCCACTCCTTCGACATGATGTTGAACGTGCTCTGAAATATTCAAAAAAAGGATACACTTCAAATTGCAATTGAAGATGTTAAATTGTATTCATAATTGCATAGTTAATTTCCAATAGAAAATTAATACCTCCACCACTATAATACACATTATGGCCTTCGTCATGAGCAGGTTCTACGGTAGGATGTGAAGGCTGCAATAAAATGTTATGCACATTGTTATGTAGTCAATTTACGTTCAAAACTAATACCAAAAAAGAAAAGGATCAACTATTCAATTTCATTTACTTTTCATCTAACCAATTTACCTGTGAGATATCATTTGGTGAACTGGATTCTTGGGCAAAGCTTACAGATTCTTCGCGTAGGCGTGCAGCCACGACTTTATAGCCTTCCTTCAAGGCAAGTTTTCTATCGTCATCTGTGACCTCCACATTGAATTTTGTGCCCTGTATTTCTTGCTCAATATCATCAGTTTTGTATGTATGGTTTCACTAGAAAAAATTGTTTGCAACATTATATTTAAAAAAATTATTTCATATCATTGCTCCTACTTACAACTCAAGACTGGAGATTCATATAGCCACCAGAGCCAAGTTTGTGTTGGCCAAACTTTTCTAGTCTCACTTTTGTAGCCACGGATGTGTCCTGCAATCTATGAACAATTTCAAACATCTTAGATTATATATTTACAAATATGAATAATTAGTGCATGATTAAAATGTACTTAATACTATCATGACATACCTCTTTTTTCCCTGTGTTGCTTCATTATCTCTATCTTCACATAGCCTTTTCTCCTTTGCATCTTCTACTATTTCATTCCACTCCATTGGTGGAATCATAGCAGAACGGTCGTACTTTGCGTTATCCTTAAGAGCCCTTCTATATTGATCCCTCACAGTCTTTATATGCTTTGCTGCTCTTTTCAGAAGTAGGCCATTGTCAAAAAAAAAATTTCAAAATTTCTCATCAAAAGATGCAATGAGCTGATTTTTTAATTCCACGGCTTATAAATTCCACCTTTTTAAAAACAAATAGATTGTTAGATCAATAACTTTAATATATTACAATAAATGGAAGGAAAGAAAAATTATGTAGCAATGATATGAAACTATGTACCTTTTACGTATGGTGGGTCTGAATAGTCTCAATGTCATATGAAAAAGATGGTCAAAGAAAACATTATTACCTACAAAAACATAAAGGATTTATCAGTCCAAAATGAGTAATATAAAAATAAATTAAATTTACACTTTAAATAAAAAAAATTTTAAAGCACCTAGAAGCTTTCGTTCTTTTAACGGAAACATAGTTTTCTTATTCAGCAATAATGTCCCTTCATATGAACTAGTACTAATCACACGAACTACTCTAGGAAATGGATCAGCTTCAACAGTACTGCTCTTTGCTAGTCTATCAACTGAAACATCGTGACAATTAGAGTAGACACCAAATGAATTAAAGCACACTTATGGATATAATCAAATTGAAGAAATTGACTAGCAAAAATGTTTTTTCCTCGCATTCCATTAAGGATTGCATGTCCTAGACTGCATGTCCTCTTTTTAACAATCAGATTTTGTAATAGTTTATAAGGATTTTATGAGTAGTTAGTTCAGAAGAATTCATCTCTCATGAATGGAACATATAGCAATCATTTCATCTAAGTAGGGTCTTCACACGAATGCAAAATATGTATGTATGTATGTATGCATGGTGTGTGTATGCATGTGTTTGTGTGTATGCAGGCTTCTATAGACATCATTTAAGCATTGATATGCTACTTCATTGTTCATCAACTTGTAAAAATACATTACAAAATATAACAAAACAAGGTTTTACCAATTCTAGTGGGCATAGATGAGGATGTTTGCATGCCCCTTGTTGTTGACGATGCACTAGGCAATAGTGGATCGACAACTGAAGGAGGAGTCCGCACTTCATCATGAGCTGAAGAATACAATATTGTTAGCAAAGACATTTGCAATGGATAAAGATCAAATGGAATACTAGCTACAAATGTCCACAAAAAAAAAAGTAAGTGTTATAACGTTGATGAAAACAAACAAAGTGCTACTTACATGAAGGTTGTGCACAACGACCATCACCATGTTCACCATGTGATGTCACAAATGGCACAAATGTCTATACAAGTACACATAAAATTAGAGATCACGATCTATAAGATAGTATAAAATATTCATATCTATTGAACTTCTATTATTGCTTTAGTTGAATTATTGCTTACCTGCAAAGATTGGATTCTACGGCCCAATTCTGTTCTTAGTGCCTCTTTCTCCTCACTTTTGTCAGCCTCGATGATAAAGTTGACAAGTTCATCAGTGTATCTTTGCTGGATTTTTTGGGTGATGAACACAGGGTCAGTACTAGGGGCGATGTAATGTAGATATGAAGCTCGTATTTCAGATCGCATTTGATCAGCAGTCATTCTAGCTTTTTCCTATCATTTGTGACATCAAATATCAGTAAAATTTCATCAAAACAACTCCAAAGCCATAAAGAGAAGAACATAATAATACAACATTTGTTTCCATATTAACATTAAAATTTACAATATTTAATGTTTACCTATACTGAAGGTGTCTGAGATGGTGCATCCATATCGCCCTGTGAAAAAAATTAGTAAGTCTTAGAAATCAGTAGCAAAATTAAAGTAATAGACTTACCAAAAAAAAATATTAATAGTAAAGTAGATTGTATATGTAAATCATTTGTCTTAAGTTAAAAATTTAGTGTAACTAATGTGTATATTTAAAAAAATATTTGACATGTTCTACTTAATGTTTATATGTGCACATATGGTTTAGAAAAAAAAGTTTGGTCGTACAAGACCCCATCATATTTGACATTGTTCCTAGCTAAACATTTCATTGATCATCATGATCTTCATCCATGTCATCATCATCATCATCATCACCATCATCGTACTTGTCACTTTGATCATCGTCATCACCGCCACCATCTTCATCGCCATCATCATCATCTTTATCACCATCATCATCATGACCATCATCGCCATGATCATCACCATGATCATGATCTTCATCAACATCATCATCATCATTATCACCATTATCATTAGCATGACCAAAATCATCACCATCTTCTTCATCTTCATCACTGGGCAATTGTTGTTCCTGATAATAATTTACTTCCTCTTCTAATTCTTCAATTTCTTGTTCTTCGATCACATTATACTTTACCAGCCTTCCTCTTGGGTCATGTCTAACAACAAATGACCAACCTGGTTTGTGTGGAACACCAAAATAAAACACTTGCTCGCATTGGCTTGGAAGAACATAGGGCTCATCTCCAACTGGCTCAAATGACCTTGTATTAATCATAGTAAATCCACTATCATGTTCAATAACAGTCCTATCAGGATCATTTCGATTCAGTCAGAACTTGAACCATTTGACGAAAAATAGAACTATTTTGAATGAATTAAAGTCGCACTCTAGTATATCATCTAAAATGCCATAGTATCAATTTTTAGATTGTTGAGGATGTATGTCAGTTCTATATGAAATATTGGTGACCACAAAGACATCACTTATCCCAGAATCACACATTTTCTTCGTTTCATCTAACTTTTTTGTGCAAAATTTATAGCCATGGTAGTACATAGATTTGTGGTGTTTGACCTGCAATTATTCAAACATGTCAAGATTATTTGCATTGATCTATGAGTTGATATTAAACTTATGTGTGATGATTATTAATCTTATGCGTACCTTTGTATCTCTTAAGCCATATATTAGATCAAGTACCATTTGTGTAACATTGGGATCTCCATTATGATGAGCTTCTTTAACCAATGATACAACACCATCCCATGTTAATGAGTGACCATTTTCTTGAGACTATTCAATCCATACTATCATCCAATCAAGATTGTTTGCAATATACAAGTGTAGCGCATCCCACTCATGACCAACTATAAAGAAAAAAATTACACTAGTTACAAACAACTTATATTTATTGATGATGAATAATAATAATTAAACTTTTTTAAAAAAACTTATAATTACCTCTCAACCTCCTCATTCTACCTTTCCCCATCAAGTACTCCCCTTCAAATTTTTCATTAGAGTTGGGATCCCAAATGCGATCTACATAGATATCTGCTACAAAATTTGGAAGATATTTAGTAATGTACACCATGGTCTAGTATATCATATATCCCTCTATCATAGAACCCTCAGGACATGCTCTTTGTCGAACCAAGCCCTTCATAAATTTCAAGTGCCTCTCAACCATCCACATTGATCTAGCTTGTATAGGTCCACACAATTCAATCTCCTCAACTTGATGTATGAGGTAGTGTTCTTGAGCATTGAAAAAGGTTGGAGGTAAACACTTTTGCATTTCACACATAAGCAGTGGAATTTTTCTCTTCCAATATTTTATATCTTTTTTGTCAATTTCTTTAGATGATAACCACCTAAAAGAGATTCAACACACAAAACAAGATAAACGAGATTTCAAATAAAATTTTACAATAGATTTAAGAGAAAAAGCTACAAATCTAAGAAAAAAAACTTCTAACCTTGTGTATTTTCCAAGATCATATATAATTTGTTTAATACTGTTGTCAAACTATTGTGGAAGGGATAGAGGTAGGATGAACTGCAATCATTAAAAATGATCATTTCAATATATTATTAAATAATGCAATAGGTAGTACATTCAATCTTACAAATATACTATAAATAGGGAACATGACTTACCTTGACGAAGGTATGCCAATCATGTGTTTTCAACCCTGGCCCAAAATCACCTTTCTTTGATAGAAGAGTGCTTATATTTACAGCAAATCCTATTGGAAATTTTGTTTTTTTTTAGACTCCTTTTAATGCATCACTTTGTTGCTCCATTAATAACCAAGGAAGGGCACTTGTATTTATGCAGTCTCCATTGTTATTTGACTCAATGGAAGCTTTTAGTGTATGATTGGATTCATAAATGTCGGTACAAATTTTGGCAATTTTTTCTCTATCACACCTTCCATCCAACATTTTCCATAGTGTCTCTATTATATTCTTTCCAATATGCATAAGCATCAAACAAATGCGCAATTGGGAGATCCTTGTAGTACGGTAACCTACTAAATTGAGTAGGATAACTCTTCATTCCTCTAGGAAGTTGGTCATTGATGCCTTGACAACCTTCACAAGCATCAATTACAACATTAGTAAATATAAGACAATATCAAAATACAAATTTTAAACTTCGGATGACAAATTGGATATTAGCTCGACAATTTAGTCGATCATATTCCAACTTCCATAAATGAGGTGTCATTCTTCATGGCCTTGATGATGTCTCTTCTTTTCCATTTAAAAGATGTTTTTCAGCAATTCAATACTTATGATTATTCTAGAGAAAGTGTCTAAACTCATCAAACACCTACTTTCTTAAAGTTTTCGAATGACGAGATTTCATCTTCAGACCACAAACTAGACATGCAAATTTTCCCTTTGTCTAAAGACCTAAAAGATCATGTAGAAGTGGATCATGTACAATTATCATGTGCAACTTAAACATTTGATAGTAATGTGTAAGCAATGTAATAGACCAAAAATATGTGATATTAACAATATAACATACCACAAAAATGAGTTAGCCCAGGGGCATCATGTATTGTCCATACAAGCATTGCATGGAATTAAAATTGTCGATGTCCTATCGGTCTAAAGATGTCATACATAGTGATGCCATTCCATAACTTCAACAACTCGTCAATTAGGGGCTCAATATACATGTTCATATCTTTAACTTGGTATTTACCTAGCAATTGAATGAACATAAACATTACATTATTATTATGACCATTTTCATGCACTATTTATAAATTAATTTAGATAACTATAAAATGAAAAAAATACCTGGCACAACCATTGACAACATTATGTGCTCCCTCTTTATGGACATCCAAGGAGGAATATTATTGTTAATAACAAAAATAGGCCACACTGAGTAAACAGATCTCATATCTCCATATGGATTGACACCATCCACTGCCAATGAAAGCTTTAGATTATGAGGTTCTTCTTTAAAATGTGACCATGTTTCTTCTATCTCTTTAAATGCAGAACCATCGGTAGGCATTCACATAATGTCATCCTAACTTCTATTGCATGCATGGTAATCCATAAATTGTGCCAAGCTAGCGCACCTGAATAACCGTTGAAGACGTGGAATAATGGGAATGTACCGAAGAACCTTGTGAGGCACTTTTTTTGTTATTTGATCTGACTGATATCTACTACTATGATAATTAGGCCATTCTATTACAAATTCATGTTGTTTATGATATAGAATGTGATCATTGGGACATGCATGTATTGTTTGATACTTCATTCCAATCTGATCCATAATGTTAGATAATTCTCGGTACGAACGAGGTAAAATGTTTGATGGTGGTAACAAAAAATCACTAGTCAACCTACAACAACAAATATGCATTGTTAATATAATGAATAGTAAATGTATGCTAACATTGAAGATGACAAAAATGACATACCTCAGCATACGTGACATTGCTACATTGGATATACCATTCATAACCTTTAAGTTCACCAACAACACTATATCCGAGAGCAGAGTTGTTTGGGAGCCTTTGTATAAGGGCTCGTGTGCCTTCTCAAGTAAACGTATATCAAGACCATCTTCATCATCATTATCAGATTCACTAGTACCATAATTGTGAGCCTCTTCATCACCTGCCCCAATACCATCTTCTTCAATCACGTCCTCTGGCACATTATCATCTTCTTCCATGAGAGTGTTATCCTTAGATTGGATATTCACACCTCCATGTTCCTCCAATATGAAATTCACATTCAGCAATGGACAAAAATCATGGCCCCCTTCAACATGACCATGTTGCCTACAATGACTTTGGGCTGTTGTGATTAGAATTCTTTGATTCTTTAACCCTTTACACTTTTTGCAAGGACAATAACATTTATTAGGTTTTCTTCAGAACTAAGCCCACAATGTAGCCATTGTCTCATTTTGTTCAGCGTTCATATTGTCAAGCGTGGTCTTTCTTCACAGGAAAATATATCTACAAATAAATTGGAAATTTTGTGATTAATGTTTATATCTGCACATATGGTTTTTCTTAATTATTTTTTTCAAATGTAACTAAAATGATCCTATAATTTCTAGAAGTCATAGATGTTTGCAAAATGTGGATTTATAGACAATGTATGTTAATTATTCCATCTAAAAGAGTATGTTAATTATGTCATTAACTTGTGTAGTAGGTTAAATTATATGAATAGGGGCATGTGTAGTAGGGGCATGTGTAGCAAGTTAAAATATGGGCAACCTTAACTTGTAGGTTGATGTATGGTAATAGTTTCAATATTGTTCCAGCAATAGATGTTAATCTTGCAGAATAAATACTGGATCAGATTTGAGTTGCACTTTGGATTTCAGGCATATTGCATGTATTATGATCATCTTAATCATATAACATATATAACTTATTATGTGTTTAACCAAAATGAGGCTTGGATACAAAGACATGATAGGGTGCTTGAAATGTTCATCTACCCTAGATCCAAGAGCAGATATACTATCCCTCTTGAACCTCAAGAGACCTTCTATCCATCCTTCATGAGATGGGGTAGCTACTAAACCCTATGTTAGTTTACCCCCTTGTATTTCCTCCCACCTTGCTATGATTGATTGTTACCATTTAGTGAATAAGCTAGAAATTCAACATCTTTGCTTATATCTAACTATATATGATGTTATGCATCAAATATATATCTTTTGTACACATATTATTTCTTATATTAATAGCTGAGGAATTGTGCAATTGTTTCACCATACTAAGTATTGGTTCTATCTTATATCTCCTCTTAAAATATTGTAAAAGACTTAGCGGAACAATAGTTGAAGTCATCGTATAGTAATCCATTATGTACAATGTGAGTCATATGGGTACAAAGTGGAGAGTGTCACCACTCTGTACATTTATGGGTGTCTCATACACTATGAAGTGGCAAGTACATGCAGGTTGAGGTGAGTCCTACGAGGCATTGTTGTATACTATGAAGTAGTCATACAAGAAATATCAACCACCAGTACATCACATATTACATTGGACTACCAGGTTCAATTATTCTTATGTGCACAATACATCAAGCAAATTTAAAAAGAAAAAGACCCTTCACCCTTTTTTCTAGTAAAAAACTAGCATAATTGTTCATGATTTTCTTGATATTGGATTTGTCTAAAAATGAAAAATACTTCTTGGGCTTTGAGGTCAGGCTGAAGTTTTATGTAGTTTCAAACAAACAAAAGTCTCTCAAAAGAACAAATCCTAGTTCATGGCCAAGAAGGAAATTAGAGGATGGAACCTGGTTTCATGCGCATGGATTTTATTCGTAGCCATGGACTCGCAGATCTACAACAGAGTAAGTTCTCCCTAACTGTGCTTTCTTAATCATCATTGAGATTTTGAGTAGAAGATTTTGACAAGGAAAAACTAGATCCAAGGTATAGAACTGTATATTCATTGTGTATTAAGCAGCTTCAGACAATGAGTAACCTTCAGTTCCTTAGCTGTGGAAGAATGCATGCAAAATGGGGAGCCTGAATGCTTCAAATTAATATGATATGCTTCAAAAAAACTTTGAAAAATATAATGTTACATTCTTCCTTACTGAAATTTAAAGGCATCTATCGGTTCATTGGAAGAAACAAAAGTTTCAAGCTTAAAAAATGACAAACTAGGGCATGCCCACGGCTTCCACTGTTAAGGTAAAGATTACCATTCATAGAGAGGAGAATTCAAGCAATTACAGGGTTTCCAGTGCATGCAAATTATTGCTTTCATTGCCTAAGCATAATTTTTTCCCACTATTTTCTAACATTACAATTAGTATGTCTGATAAGAAGGTTGAAGAGATTTAGGAATCAAACATGGAAGTTGCAGAGACCTCAACTTCCAAGAGAGGGAAAACAAGATAGAGGAATCCTAATTGATTTGTTAAACAATGGATAAAGTTATTCCCAAGATCCTCAAATTCAAATGCAATAGATGATCATGATTTTTTCAACCCCTACACATTGTGCAAATATGCTACACACCCTGGAGCCATAGGTTTTGATTTTTTAAAATATTTCTACCATAACAAAGAGAAGAAGATCCCTATTTGCAACCCTTGGAAGAAGAATATGGAAAAGTTGATATTTCTAAAGGTCTTTGTGGATGTTGATTTAGTGAAGGCCCTAATTAAATTACATAACCCAACCACAAATTCATTCCATAAGTGGGATGGAACTATTCTATGTACACTGGACTGTACCTCTTTTATTGATGCATTTGGATTGGATGGTGCTATGAGAGAGCTAGTAGACCTGGTTAACCTATAGAAGAAATTTGAAAGAAAAACCAAGACATACATAGGGAAGTCAATGCTACAACATATTCCCATGGACCTAAAGTAGGTGGGTGACTATCCAAAGAAGGTGGATAAAATGATGCCTCTAGTTATGGTGTCCACAAGATGGTGGGAAAAGATGGAATAGACATTGTGTATGGAGCTGAATTTATTATTGCTAGAGATGTTAAAGACTCCTATCATGGTGGAGAATATGATTATGCACTAGAGTATACTTTGGAGGTGATGAAGGAGAAAATTACACTAGCCTAGAGTGGGGAGATGATACATTTCAAATTTCACCATTACTCACTTCTGATGCACCTAATCCTATGCAAGAATGTGGGGTATATAATCCTAGATTTCATTGATCACACCTTTGGTGTAAAATGGAGAGTTGTTAGTTCAGTTATGGACATGGATATGGGATAGTTCCTATCATTATTCTAATTCTATCTCATTTTAAAATAATTTTTAGTGATGTTATAATGACAATGCTAGACCTAGGTTACTTTAGCGCACCTAAAATTTTGAAGAATCTTTTGAGACTAACCCTGCTACTTGAAGATAAAAGATTAGATCACAATTAGGGGGATTTTCATATTCCCAAATTTTTCCTTGATGAGAGTATATGGTTGTCCCCAACCACCCCACATATTTCCAAAATTCAATCGCCCTAGGTTGAGTATTATAGAATTCATGTGGCAACTATTTATGGTAAACAAAGAGTATTTATGGTAACTATTTATTTCCAAAATTGAATCCCCCTAGTTTGAGTATGGTATCATGGGTCACTAAGGGGAACAAGAGGCAAAAGATTCCTCACATCCTTGAGATCATAAAATAGAGGACATTACAAATCCTACCTTGTAGAAATTAGTACTTTGCTAACTTAAGACAAAGTTATATCGAAGATAGAGTCACTATAATTGAGAACACTTTGACTGAGTTGGAACTAGCAGTGGCAAGGCTAGATGATAGGATCATCCAAGCCCAACAATTTGTAGAAGATGATGAATTCATCAAATTAGCTAAGTTTAAAAGATTTTTGTACAAAATCAAATAGAGTAAACTAAACCTGAAGATGAAACTAAATGAATCAACTAAAAAGAAGTAGGAGTTGGTCAAGAAACTACATGCACATAATCCTAAAAGGGAGATAATGACTCTAGAGGAGGTAAGGGATCTAGTGCAGAGGAGTGGAATGCTACTGGTGTCTAGTTAGGATTTGGAATAAGCTTTTATGCTTGACCAAATCAAAAGAAAAAAGAGTGCCATTTCATATGAGGCATATGGAGATGATGGTTTGCAGAGATGAACTGGTTTCAATAGTGACCCTAAGTCTCTAGCAGTGTGGAGCATATCTCCCTCATCAAACAAGCCCAAGTTGATGGATGTGTAAAGCATAGAGTGAGATAATATGATTATGTGGACATTAGAAGGAACCTCTGGGATGTAAATTTTGAGGGCCTTAAAACATGTTTAATTCATTAATGAGATAGAGGTAGAGGAAATAGAGAGAAGACTAACTAAGTCTATCCATGATTACATTGATGTGAGGAAGCTCTATGAGGATGAGCTCAAGAAGAGCCATGTTTACAAAGAAAATATTGAGGAGCTTGAGGCTAAGATCCAAGTGCTAGAGGTTGAAGTTGCATCGCTCAAAGAGAAATTATCCAATGCTAATAAAGTTTCTATTGAAGAATAGTGTAGGGAACAGAGTGTTCAAGAAAAACCATCCAAGGTCACATTAAAGTTTCCTACATAGGGGGGTGATTAGGATACATAGGATACAATAGAGCCTAAAATGGTGAGTATTATTACTCCACCATCTCAATAAGGAAATGAGGTAAGGACATCTATACTTAAGAGTATGATGAGCCACATGGTTGTAACTCTAAAGAGTATATCACAATAGGTTCATACTTTTTATGTTGCTTTAAAAAGTGTTGAACAATATTGCAATGAGGCACTTTCATAGCTATCACCCACATTCAATTTCTAGGGTCCATATACTCAATTCTTAGAGAGGCTTATTGTATTGATGGCTAAAAAGCCAAATTTTTCTAATAAGATAATTACACTAAAGGAGGGCTTAGAAGTAGTTAAAGAACTACTTGACTTCTTCATTGGGAGATTGCAATTCATATAGGGGAAATTAAAATTTTTATCTTAGGGAATTCAGTCCTGCATACCACCAATTTTGGATGCTACTAATATAGTGAGGAATTGGAAGGAATGATTTGATTCCTTTGGTGCCACTTTGACTAAAGAGGCGACATTGGCAATTCTTGAAGACATCAGTGATGCCCCTTTTAATAAATTAGTTGACTCCTTGTTTAGAGCAGAGTTAGACTTGATTAAATTTTTAGTTGAGTCTAAAGCTATCATAGATTTCAGGTGGACTAAATCCACTAAGGACCTAGAAGAGGTTAAAACCATATAGTGCCTCACCAAGTGAGAGATATATGTATGGGAAGCAGTGGGAGAAATAAAGACTCTATCCACAAGGAGTAGCTGAGAAAAGTTTTGGTTTAAAGGCAGTGAGAGATTTGAACATGATCAAATATGATAAGTAATATATTAAGTACAAATCTCTCATAGATATTTTGATTTTGAAACTTTATAAGGAAGTTAAAGAATTTGAAGACAATCAAAGACAAAGGGGAGTAAATTTAAAGTACATGACATAAATTTTCACTTACTAACTTTTTCAACTACGTCCTCTTTTGGATCAAACACTAAGAAATGTCTTGTATAACTTTCTAGGTATGTCTTGCCACCTTTTGTATCCTTTCAAGGTTTGAAATGTTTCCTCTTCCCATCTATATCTTGTTGCAATCCTATATAAGAATTTATAGGATGTGGTGTTGAGGTTAGAAGTCTATATAATTTTCAGTCTTATGTCATTTTACAGTCCATCCATTTTTTTGGTGAATATATGAATGTATTTAGGCTTGTGAATTTGAAAGAACAATGAATATGAATGATCAAATAAGTGTTGATCATTACTTATTGTCTTTTACCATCTCTTTGGGTATAGTTAGTTCCTATCATTAGGAAGTTTATAAGCAAATCATAGAAGAACATTGACCACTTTCTACTACAGGGGATAGTTTTGAACAAAAGAATATCAATTAGTTAGATCAATCCCTAAGGTTTTCCCACCTTGGCCCTATAGAGTCTAAAGTGAAGGGAGTCCTAGTGACTCTATTGAAGTTGACCTAGAACTAAGATTTAACCCTACTAATCATAGGATTCAACTAATCCTTAAGCTTGTCCCTATCCTATGCTTCTTGGTATTAGGCCTAGATTGGCCTAGTATGTTCCTTGTCAAAAAGAACTCCAACATACACATTGATGAGAAAATATTTGGAAATACTCTATGTTTAGTAGTCTGAGTTTATAGGTACTAAAACAAAATTGCTAGGCATTGTGGAAACTTGTGTATCAACTATATGAATGCTCACATACATTATAATAATTCTTATAGGTGATAAAATAAGGGTTATAGGTATTATAATACTACTCATAGGTGTTACAAGATATCTTACAAGCAGTACATAATCTATCAAAAATTCTTGACTTGCTATTTTGGTCACAAGTTTGGCAATTTTTGAAGAATTTTAATAAAATTTCAGATTTTAATGGATTTCTTTTGTCTATAATCATGAATATTCAAGAATAAACAATCACAATATCAATTATTTTACCCCCACTTAATAAACAAAATTGTATGTTCAAGATCATTTCCACGAGTTTTCACAATACAAGAATTTCAAGCAAGCTACCTAAGGTCAATTTTGTCTTTTAAACATGGCTTTACAAGTAGGCCTTGCTAATTTAACTAGGTCTAATTTCAAATAAATCATACAAGTAAAATGTACTCATGCAAGCATGATTAAGGCCTATATCCTTATGAAACTAGGAATTTGATATTTTTTCCCTCCAAAGATTTCAATTCAAGGAGGTATTTATTTATAGTGGGTGCAATAGGTTGACTTCACCTTATTCCTACTTTAGGTCATCCCTCTCACTAGCTTTACTAAATCTCTTAGGAGACAAACCCACTAAATTTCTAAAATGTTCATTTGATAACAAGAAAATTTTAAATGATGAACAAGTCTAGGATTTTGATTCGCCTAAAATATGAAGAGAATACCTATATAATTATCACTTCACAAACATGATTAACATTTTTCATTCCCAAGATGTTTTAACTAAGGGAACAAGAGTGTGTTTGAATTTCATATTCACCAAAAGGTGAAGAGCATATTTCTAATATTTTTTGTACATAAACATGAAGGCTTATTTAATGTGTTTGATTCATTCACAAGCTCTTCTTCATTTTAAATTTAACATGTCTAGGAGTTCTATTTTCCTGAAAAGGGTCAAGAGAATATCCCTAATGCCTCACTTAGTATTCCAATTTTCTCTACTATGTTAAGCTATATTTTGAAAAGAATTTACCCCAATTTAAGAAAATGCATAAGGATAAAGTATACCTCATTCAAAGCTAGAAAAGATAGGCACATTTTTCATTAGTTTTATTTTGATTTTTACTTACCTAAGAGATAGTTTAATCTCCTAAGAATCCACTTCCACAAACATTAGTCCAACATTCTCAAGGAAAAGTGAGGATATACAAATCCAAATCAAATTGAAACTTTCCTTTAAAATGTGAATTAATTTGAACAAAGTTCCATTTTGATGAAGGATATTTACATTTGTACACATAGAAAACTTTGATATAATATTAATATGCCTTTACTTCCTCATTTGAATCTTCAATTATAGCAGCACTTTGCAATTTTGACTTATATCTTGCAATCATTTTCTCCTCCTCCTTGTAATGACATGGTAGTTTCATAGTTAGTTTTTGGACCTTCTTTTGTTCATCCATTTGAAAAATAGAAAAATATTTTCATTAAATTTATACAATTTTTCAGAATTTAACTTTGACAATATTAGGCATTATAAGAATTGGTATAAGCATTGTAATACTATGTCTAGGAGCTAAAAGATTACTTATAGGGGCTATATAAATATTAATAGAGGACAAAAGATAGTTTAAAGGTGCCAAAAGACAATTTAAATGTTAAATAAAGTATCAAGATAAGTGTTGACAAGATTTTAGATAGAAATAGAAAGAATCTATGTTAGGCACCATAACAACTATTATAGGCATCACAAAAAGTGTGTAGGCACTAAATAAATCCTCAAGGAAATTAAAATACCAAGTATAGACATTGCAAGATTGTGCAAATGACTTATCTACCTACAAAAGATTAAATCTACAGAATAAACAGTCAAATTTTAGAAAATAAACATCAAATTTTATGAGATTGTGTCCTTAGCCCCACAGTGGGCACCATTTTTTCTATTTAAAATACCTTCATAGGATTAGTTCAATCAATTCAACACAAAAGCATGAAAGATGTAAACTAATTAGAACATTGAATTGAATAAATTGATAAATATACTATGGTTAGATCTTATTATTACAAAAAACAATGTGAATATTCTTAACTCTACACAAGCATTTCTAAAGTGACAACTTCTAATTGAGATTGCAAATTTAGCTAAAAACATGATGAATTGATCTAATTATGCTATATTAAATGCTCTTAAAATGATGCTAAAACATGAAATCAAATGACTATAATGTGGATGCAATATGAAATTGGATGATTCTCTCTTAGTATGCTTCCTATTTATAGATTTTCTAAAAGGGTAGAGGCAAGAGTAAGAGTAACCATGATTTAATGAGGGTTAGATCAGTGCTTTCAAATGTTTAGACAAAAAGAAAAAATCAATGGTTGAGATTCAAAACCAAGATGAAGGGTGGAGAATGAATTTTTCCTTGATCCATGTGAGCTCAATTATCTTTTCTCATTAATGGGTTCAATTTTGTCCTTTTGTAGTTGCTGAGAGAAAAAATAAATATTAATTATCATAATTAATTAAATTAGCCATGCATGAATGGGTTGGATTTACTTTATTAAATGAACTATATAATTAATTGATGAAAATTAATTCACAACTAATTTGATCTTTAGAACCCTCTCTAACCCAAATGAATATATTTAATTAATAAAAAGTTTTAACAATTCTTAAATAGTATATCTAACTTGAAAGGAAAAAAAGTGCTAATACAATATAAACATGAGCCAGAGGATTCAATAAATGGTCAAATTAAACAAAATTTAAGATGTATTATAAGTCTCGATATTTTTAGTTGTAATGTTAATATAATAATAAATGTCATTTATTTCATACTACAAATGCAAGAACAAAATATTTCTTAACATATTTGCACGACAATAGTTTTTCATTTAATTTTGTAACTAATAAAATGTATAATAGATTGCCCTACCAAGGAACCCATGAGAAAGTAACCTAACTTTACACTCAGTTGATGTACTTTTTTATATAAAAAAATTTGTAAACATACATTAACAATAAAATGTGAAAGAAATTAAAACATAATTCTAAATTTGAATTATAACACATGATAAGACGTGATACTAACATGCATAAGCTCAGATAGCTATCTTGAGGGTTCCGCGATATAGTTACCTTTAACTACATTAAATAAACAACTAAGATCCACCACAAAAAATTCACATGATATATCCTAAGTTCATTAATGAAAATGCATGACATAGAAGGGATCAAGATACATTTATCATATCTATACAAGCATAGGTACAATCTATTAGATGCAATGATATATCATCATGTATATAATAGAACATCTTATAATGCACATGTTGCAAGAATAACAATAAGAATGAATCAATTCATGATGCAATACAAGTACACATATACATCTCCTATTAAATATCCCATAGAAATATATCATATAAATCATGATAACATATTATGATAAAAAAAAATTAAAAAATTCCAAGCAATGAACAAGGGGATAGAGGCTGTAATAAGAATCTTCCAATGGCAATAGCACAAACATCGAATCTCAATGGTAGCAGAGTAACTACCACTCAACCACATTAAGTTAGAAAATGTCCATTCTCATTATGCTAAGGAGATAACATCAAGATTAACTCAAAGAAATAGTAAAATGAGAATGAATAATGAAAAAGTACACATAGAAAATGGCAATAAATGGCTATAAGGTATAAATTATTAAGGTATAAATTACGTATATCAAATTTGCATGTAGGGGCATAAAAAACATATAGGTAAGTGTCATCACATATGTCTAACCCTTAAGTGTCATCTTGATAGCCTCTTTGGACTTTAGCACTCAAGTGACCATATGTGATATTATTAAATATCTTATATAGATAAGGTAAACTTGTTGGACAAATCACAAATGTTCCCCTTTAGGATTTGTGACATGACTTAACCACCTCTTTTTTTCCATAAGTCTAGTGGTTGTGTTGAGTATTGATAGGTTGATCAATTGGTACAATGTATTAGAACTTAAAGTCCTCTAATATAACTAGAGGAGGGATGATTCAGTTATAAACTTTAAATAATTTTCTACCCAACTATGTATATCATTTATAGATCTTAAAATTTCATAAATAAGTAAACTAAAAAGTAAAACCATATACAATATAAAAAATTCATAACACCATATTTATTTAGTTAACTAAGGAAACCCTGTCCAAGGAAAAACCTAGTGGGGATGGTTTTGACCTAATGGCCAAATCATTTTTTAGTTAGTGACTAAACACTTAATCATTTTGATAGGCTACATTTCTACCAATATTTACAGTTGCTACTGAGCCTCACATTCAAATAGTAGTGTTTGTCAAGCAACATAGAGTGTACCAAGATCATTACTGAAAACCATGCAAGAAGTAGTGTTAACTGAGCTTATTAGTCTCTATCAAGCTGGAAGTGTTAATGAAGTAGAATGAAGGTAGTGTTGACTGAGCTTCAATATCAACTAAGTCCAGTATCTACCAAATTCTTCAGTATTCATCGAATCACCCAACACTAATCAATTTCATGTTACTCCTTAGTGATCAATATAGACCAAGCACCAATGTCAAAGGAATGCCAAAGCTTGCTGAGTTGGTAGTGTTGCCAAGTGTTAGAATATCACCTGAGTGGTCTTCAAAATCTAAGTTATAGTAGTAAGCTGACTTAGTGAATATTTTTTGAATTTGATGTTGTAGCTAACTCTAGAAGGTAATTAATTAGATTGGTATATATGTAATACATCTTATTATATCCAAATGAGAAGTGGGTAACGAGTAAATGTTAGTGTAAATAATTATTATTTACACTTTACTTAAGTTTACTTAGGATAAATGCATTATTTTATTATTTCTTAGGTTAGACACCTAGGAATTTAAGTACTGATATGAGTTGTAATGTTGAAAACACTAGAGTAAGCAACTCTAATTCAACACATGGTGTCTACAATGCTAGAGTTTGCATAAACAACTAAGTCATCATGTAAACAACACAGTTGTTGGCACTATTATTCTAGAACATGTTGTCTATAACATAATTGTACGTGCTACACCTTTGTAGGTTTATCCTCTCACCATCACACTAACTCCTATTCTTAATGGAGGATAACCCACACCTAGTGGACATGTGCCTGGTTCTAAGACTTATCATGTTGCTAACTCCTAGGCATTCTGGATGCATCATAGAGGCCAATATATATAGGCACCTCTAGTGTACTACATCAATCAATATCAATTACAATGAATTGAATTGAATATTGTTATTATGGTCATACTCTGTTGGTATTTTGTGCTAGTTATTGTGCTTCTTGTTCTTGGGTGAATTTTTCCCTAAGGAAAATTCTTACATGGTATTAGAGCCATAGGAGCATCATTTCATAGCCATTGGAGATTGATCTTGCTTCACCTCTCTAAGGACACCTCGACTCAGATTTGAAGAATCCAAAGATATTGGGAGCATCTTGAGCCAAAGAGAACCTCACCATTGCATCCAAAGTGTCAATTTGATGAATTTTGACTGTAAATTTTTCTATGTTGGGCAATAGTCAAAATTGAGGGAAAAATTTTGCAAACTGGCACCCAAAGGCCTGATTTGCAAAATTGGTATGATCATTTCAAATCTATGAATTTAGTTTTCAGATCTGTATATTTTATTATTTCAGTGTCTACAATTTCTTTGCATTATTTTTTGGATCTACATATTTTGTCCAAAAAATGTTTGGCCATTAGGCCAATAGGAGATTTTTTTGCAAGTGAAGATTGGTGCTTGCTAGTTCAAATCAGATATTGGCATCATATTTAGAAGATTCAAAAACCCCCAAATTAACTTTTGTTTCACCAAAATCAGACATCTGAGGTGAAAATTAGAGTCATTTAGTTTTTGGAGGCACAACAGTGATGATTCAAGGAAAATAATTACAGAGGTGATTTTCAAACAGTGATATCTCCCTCATACGGACTCCTTTTTCTGAGAAATGTTTTTTTTAGGGTAAAATTTTGTGATCTACACATTGGTACAAGATGTTTGAGCTCTCTCTTCCTAAATTTTTCTGCAAATCACAAATCTCAATTTTTGTCACTTCAAATGCTTAGTACGGGCTCATCTGGACACATAATTAGGTTCCATTTTCTTTGAAAGTGAATAATTTTTAGTCTACTTTCCAAATATGAAATTAGATTATAGGCTTCTATGGATAAAAGTACTACTTTTAAAAATAGGCCCTAAATTGGCTATTGTAATTGTACTAAGTATAAAGTGCCAAAATCATTCATTGGGGGGTTGATTGATTATTTTCTTGATTTTGGGGGGTGCATACATACATTAATCTCATGGAGTTTTATTTCACATGTCGACGTCAAGGTAGACCCCCATTGACAAAAAGAAACTATCAAAAATGGTGTGCTTTAATCATTGATCATCTATGAAGAGAGCATAATGAAGTATTTCCTTATTTATGTTCCAACAAACTAATCTTTTCCACTTAACAATAGCCACTTGTTAAAAGGCTTTTAGATATCATAATATTTAATATCAGTTTTGATTGTTGGCATGCCATTAAGAAGCTCATTCACCCTTATGATGTTTGAATGGCTCTTTGGAAAGAATATGGAGATCCCACAATTCCTCTCTTTCCAAAAAACATTGTATCTTTAGTCACTTCAACTATGGTTCATTCAACTCCAATTGAGATCCCACCTCTTAATGCTCTTGTTGATTCTATTGATCTAGCTCCAGCTACAGATGCTCTTGATTTAGTATAGTAGGATATACTATGTCTTCCTACTTCAACTTCATGGGATGACTTCCTTCCAAACATTATACGGTTGTTCATGGAGTCTCACATAGAAGATGTGGGAGACATCATTGATGATATCAATCTTCTCTTTGTTGAGGAGACTTCTTCACTCATTACAAGGGAACACTCTTACCCTTAACCACTTGATTGTTCTAGCATCATTGTGGCTTCTTAACAGTAGATGGAGAAGGACCCTTTCACTTATGAGGAGTCATATCAATCTTTAGAGATTGTATACCAATTTCCTCGAACATCATATTTTCTAAGAATTCTTCCTATCAGTTGGGAAGTGTTCTCTACTAAACCTATGGCACCATTTCTTCCTATTGAATGATGTAGCTTCTTCAGTCATCAAGGAGCCTCTATCATGGGTGTGCATTCATAATTGAGGGGACGAAACATTGCTTCCCTTCCTCCATCTTCCTATCAAGATGCTCCATCATCTTTGGAGTTTGTTTCAACTTCATACATGGACATGCTTTCTTGTTTTCCACCTTCTTGTAGGTATTCACTAGATTGGTTTGTGGCATCTACATTCATCAAGGACTTATCGATATTTGAACAAAGTTTAGAGGCATCATCCACCACCTACTACATCTGGATCCCTCTTCCATCTTCCCATCCATAGTGGGAAGCATTTGCACCTATACTTGGTGTATCTTCTTCCTAAAGGGAGAAATGTTGTTTGTCAACATTGGATTTTCTTTTGTCTTCAAGCACTTATCATTACAAGATCCTTCACTAACGGCAGGGGGTGAGGGGAGGGGGGGGGAATGGATTTCATCAAGGGGTTCTTTTAATAATGTAACATCTCTTTTTGCTAAGCTTTGTGATTTTACCGAGTACACTAAGGGAATAAGAGAGAAACTAAATAAAATTGATGAAGATCTGAAGGTGAGCGCACAGAACTTGAAGCTTGACCCCAGTTCAAGCTCATCTCATCACCTTAGGATCAAATTTTTGTCAGAAAAGAAAGCAGAGCTGTTGAGAGAAGAGGCAAGGATCCGATCTACATTGATAGATATCCAAAACATGATCCTTCCCATCATAGATTCAATGCAAAAGCACATTGCACATTCAAAGACATTAATCCATGATAATAACTTCTCCATTCCAGACCATGTGATTGAACTTTCGGCTGAAGTTCAAGTAGCTCTTTCCACCTGCAAAATTTTGCAAGAGAATTGGGATAAGACTCTCCAGCTTATTCTTCAGGTACATTCAGAGTTCATCTCTCATTTTGGTGTTTCAATATAAGTATATATATTCTTTTATTCTTTGGCATTATTTTCAAAAAGGGAGAGATTATTGTTGGATATGTATACTATGGGTGAATAAGTTATGGGTGAATAAGTGTTTTCGAAAAAATTGTACAAAGGAAGAGATATACAGCTCATGTAAATACTATATGAACATTCTATGGGGGAGTTGTATATAACAAAGCTATGTATATTCAGAATCAGTCATTAGCATGTCAGATAAATTTTGTCTCATAAGTGTTTTTGTCACTAATGCCAAAGGGGGAGATTGTTGGCATTATGATACATTTTTGTCATTAGTTACAACACTTATTGGATTTTGAATGCTTACCGAGCTCTCACCGGACATTCCTTTGTAAGCCAAGCTTTACCTAGTTATCAAAGTTTACCGAGTGATCAAGGTGAACAAAGAAGTCAGTGTTTACTGAGTGATCAAGGTGAATAAAGAAGTCAGTGTTTACCGAGTGATCAAGGTGAACAAAGCGGCCAGTGTTTACCGAGTGTTCGAGGTAAAGAAAGGAATCAGTTTTGACTGAGTGAAGATGTACTTAGTATTGACTGAGAACTTCGTGATAACCAAGCTCCTGAGGTTATCAAGGAAATTAATTTTACCGAGCTCAGACGGTTATCAAGGAAACCAACTATCACCGAGTCACAAGGTTCTATCAAGTGTTTCCTTTGATCACCGAGCTACAGTTCAGATAGAAGTGTTCACTGAGTGACATCTCTTCTATCGAGTCTCCAGTGGTTACCGAGTTCAAAACTACTTGAAGTGTTTAGTATGGACCATGCCTTCACTTCTACTGAGTGCATGATGATGCCGAGTAACGCAATGGACGCCGAGTATCAGAAGGACACCGAGTCAGTTCAGTGAACCCGAGTTTTTACCTTGGGCCGACTTTGTATAGAGATTTGCACTTGTTTTTTTGGCTGACCTTGCATGTATTGTTTATTTGGATGGGATATATATGCAATGTATTGTATCATTCAAATGTAATTGTAATGGAAATAGTAATGGTAATGAATATGCGAAAGTGTGAAAGAAATACATGTGTGCGAAAGTATGTGTACTGAGTTGTGAAGGAATTCAGCAAGGTCGAGTTTTGGAGCAGAAAAGTTTTATCTATCACATCAAGGTGAATTAGAGCATAGCGGATCTTATCAGCAATCAGTTGTAATCAGATCCACTATTTCATTCTAACAGGTGAATCAGTTTTTGTAAATCCTTTAACAAGGTAGACTTAACAGTCTTTTGTAAATCTCCTAACAGAGTGCATACTTTATTGTATGTTTGTAAATCCTCTAACAAGGTGGATCTAGCAATCCTTTGTGCTCCTAACAGGGTAGATCACCAGAAGTGGTCATTGTAAGCCTTAACCGGCCAACTTCATACTGCAGTAACGAAGCTTTGTGGATTTCATCCCCACCCCAGTTTTACTTTCTATTTGGAAGGTTTCTGGGTCACCAAATCTGTGTGTTCAAGTGTTGCAAATGATTTTTTTTCATGCTTGTAGTAGGTTACTTGGATGAATGGTGAATATATTAGTATGCAGTTTTATTGTTTGAAATTTTAAGAGTTACTGATTCACCCCTCCCCTCTCAGTAACTTGTCACATCATGAATATTTCCAACAATTGGTATCAAAGCTTTAAGGTTCTCAAGATAAAATTTTCACAGCTTGAGCAAAGATCAAGGACAATGGAGATATTCAGACTTGACAAAACTATTGAGAATGAAAAGCTAGATCTGAAAATGGCCATGGCTCAACTCAATGAAGCAAAAGAGCATCTCTCACAATCCTTGAAAAGAAGAAAAGAACTTGCAAGGAAAATGAATGACCATCAGTATGTTGAAGAAAAGATTGAAGATCTCTCACCATCAAGTAGTTCAGATGAAGCTGACAAAGCAATCAAAGAACTTTTAGAAAAGAATGGATCTCTGTAGGAAGAATTAAGAAAGCTCAAAAGGGAACAAGAAATCCAGTCCATCAGGCTATGCGAAATCTTGGAGCAAAGGAACAAGGCAACTGAAGACTTAGAGGTAAGGAATAATCAATCCTCTCAGCTTGAAAATCTTGTAACTCAATTATCTAATGCAAATGAAGAAATTATGAATCTAAGATCTGAGAATGAGAATTTGAGAAATGACTTAATTACTGAAAGGCAAATCAATGCAAGCTTACAAAGTGATTTAATCTCTGAAAAACAAGTCAATGAGAGAATGGTAAAATCTCAAAAGGACATGGATCAATTGAATCTGCAAAATGAAGAAAACTTTCATAAACAAAATGGTAAAGCAGGCCTTGGATACAAGGAAGAAGGTGAATCCTCCAAACAGGGTACTCAAAAGAATCAAAGACCTACTTGCAGCCACTGTGGTAAGTTAGGTCATACATCTAACAAATGTTGGAGCAATGGAAAAGTCAAATTTAATGGAAAGTGCTACAATTGCAATCAGCATGGACACAAAGCCAATGAATGCGAAGAGAAATTGAAATTTGAAGGTAAATGTCACAAATGCCAAAAGCAAGGTCATAAGGCATCACAATGCAAATCCAAATCATTTAATCCAGCTAAACAACTTGTCAAAGCAATATTTGGTTGGGACTACAACACTTGGTGCAGATGTCATTATTGTGGAGAATATGGTCATACTAGCATAAACTGTGCAAGGCATCACCTAAGAAAAAGGGATACCACTGTAAGATGTTATACATGTACAGAACTTGGTCATATATCTAAAAACTGCATGAACATAAAGAAAGTCGAGGATGAGAAGAAAATCAAAGTAGACAATATTCGGAAGAAAATGAAGCAGCAATGGATTCCAAAGTCTACCGAGCCAGATAATTCAAGTGATGGAATGGTCACTCAAGAAGTGAGTGACGCTACCATTTCCAATTAAGACTCATCAGGATAAGACCAGGACTGTATCTACAAAGCAATATCCTAAGCAATCCTAGAATGAAAATATGATCAAATCAGTATTTCAGATACATGAGGATCATGGTTGGTACATGACCTTACCGAGCTCAGTCGGGTGCAATAAGGCTTCTTTCACCAAGTTGCACTTACCGAGCATGGTTGGTTCTTCTCTTACCGAGTTAAGGTCGGTTTAACCTATTTTCTTTTGGTCACCAAGTTGCGAAGTTTAAGCCGAGCTAGTGGATGACAGTCTATCGATCGCAGCTACCTCCGTACTAAACATTAATGGCAAATTTTTCATCAAAAGGGCAGATTTCAACCTCATTTTTTTACCGTGAATTCGAGATTTACACAGAAAAAAAAAAAGGCTTTCAAGCGAGTTCAAGCGATCTGAAGAGATTTTTCAGCGAAGTATTCTTACGAAACCTTTTCACTCATCGAGCAGCAATGGCATCCGCAAGCACCAACAGCAGCAAGGCGAAGAAAAGGTATTCAGGAACCTGTATTGGTCAAGCTTGCACCTACATTCGAGCAAAGGCTCAAATCATTGGAAGAAGGAACTGGCATCGCAAATTTCAAGGCATTGAAATTTGAGACAAGGACTGATGCAGAGAAAATGCACATTGAGGAACTGGTACTTAACAAAATGGGAAAATGGAAATACTCCCCAGACCAGATTGCTCCTCATATCTCTAAAGAATTACTGGAGAGAGTATAGTCAAGATGGGAGTTAGCCACCAAGACGGTAAAAGATATATATGAGCAATCCCTGAAGAATCTTCGGCCTAGTCTCACTGGAGCAGAGGTAAAATCTGAATTGAAAACCCATGAAGGTAAAATGATGATCAAATTTCACACTTGTTTGATTTTGATCAAAGATATAGAGCATGTTGTAAATGATGCTACAAACATGTGGAAAAACATCTATCATCTACATAAGCCTAGTGTAGACCCAGTAGAAATAAAGGATGATGACAGCAATAGCAGCAGTGATGAATCAGATAGCGCTCCATCCATCACAGTTACACCAGGAGAGTTGCATGCAATGATGGAAGAGAAAGAGGAAGAAGTCAAAGAGGAAGAAGCTGAAGAGGAAGATAAGGAGGATGATACGGTAAAAATTGCAATAGTAGTTATTGCATCCCTTCCTCACTCCCCAGCTAAACCTATGAAATCATCAAGGTTGGAGTCAGCTTTAGCAGGTTCATCTACACCAGATTTACCATCTACACCTGCCATATCTCAGCTCCAGGTATCATCAGTGGAAGTGACTACCACTTCATCTACCGAGCTGCACCCCTCTTCATCTACCGAGTTGGCCTCCTCGACTCCATCATCATCAGTTGGTATTGCTGTGAGTTCTCCAATTTTGACTACTCAAATTTGTTCTACAATTTTTTCACCATCTACTTCAGGCACAGTGAGCTTAGATACTATATTACCGAGTGTATCACCATTTTTGGCCAGTACTCAAATTTTTGACCCTGTACATACTCCTATTGGCACTCAAACCTCAAGCATCCCAGTTTTTACTGCTAGTCCTTCTGTTTCTATTGTTGTGTCTATTCCAAAGGTCAAACCAGTCATCTCAGAAGTCAAACAAAAGCAACCATTAAGACTTATGATCACTGGAAAGGAAATTCCTGAAGACATTGACTTGGACACAGAGATAGTAATTCCAAAGATTGACTTTGATAATGCTACCATTGAAGAAATGAGGTATGCTAGTCAACTTATTGAGAAAAAGGCTACTCAGATGCAATTAAGATCGGAAAGGGATAAGGAATACAGGATAATTGAGGATGCCTGGAACATAATTATTGAGGCTATAGGTGTTGATGTTCATACTTCTCAACACATTTTGATTCAATTGGAAGAGGCAGTTAATAAATTCAATGAAGATGCCTCCGGACAAGAAAAGCTGATTGAACGTGCAGCAAAGAAATTTGATAATAAGGTGTTGGGGCACATTGCCCAGAACATTGCAATAAATCAAGTTGCATTAACCTCAGTTTTGGCAGATATGGAAAATTCTTTTAATAATGTAACATCTCTTTTTGCTAAGCTTTGTGATGTTACCAAGTACACTAAGGGAATAAAAGAGAAACTAAATAAAATTGATGAAGATCTGAAGGTGAGCACACAGAACTTGAAGCTTGACCCCAGTTCAAGCTCATCTCATCACCTCAGGATCAAATTTTTGTCAGAAAAGCAGGCAGAGCTATTGAGAGAAGAGGCAAGGATCCAATCTACATTGATAGATATCCAAAACATGATCCTTCCCATCATAGATTCAATGTAGAAGCACATTGCACATTCAAAGACATTAATCCATGATAATAACTTCTCCATTGCAGACCATGTGATTGAACTTTCGGCTGAAGTTCAAGTAGCTCTTTCCACCTGCAAAATTTTGCAAGAGAATTGGGATAAGACTCTCTAGCTTATTCTTCAGGTACATTCAGAGTTCATCTCTCATTTTGGTGTTTCAATATAAGTATATATATTCTTTTATTCTTTGGCATTATTGTCAAAAAGGGGGAGATTATTGTTGGATATGTATACTAACTATGAAGAGAAAAGTTTGCTAACTAAAAAGGTAGAAGAAAATAATAATGAAATTAATCACCTATATCTTTAGCAAGCATCAATCAAATCAATTCTATAGATCAAGAGCTTATCAACTTGAGAAAAGAGAATGAAAGTTAGCAGAATGATCTCAACATAGAAAAGGAAACCAATGAGAGGATAATGAAATCTCAAGAAAGAATAAATAAATTGGAAAAGAAAACTCAATTTAGATGCAAAGGTAAAGAAGGATTATGCTATAAAGATAAAGGTGAATCATCTTAGGAAGGAGCTTAAAAGAACAAAAGACCTACTTTTAATCATTGTGGAAAGATGGGGCATACATCAAACAAGTGTTGGAGCAATGGGAAATAAAAATTTAGTGGAAAATGTTACAATTGTAACAAGCTAGGACATCGAGCAAGTGAATGCATAGATAAACCTATGTTTAAAGGAAAGTGTTTCAATTGCAACAAATAAGGGCACAAATCTTTAGAATGCAAGACCAAGAAATGAAATCTAGCAGAACAAATTGTGAAAGCTATTTTTGGTTGGGATTATAACATATGGTGTAGATATCACTATTGTGGTGAACATGGTCATATCAAATAAAATTACATAAGAACTCAAATAAGGAAGAGAGACGCTAAAAAGAGATGTTATGTAGGTATAGAACTTGGACATCTAGCTAGAAACTATATGAATCAAGGTAAAGTTGAAGATGAGAAGAAAGAAAAGGCCAACAAAATCAAAAGTCAAATGAGGTAGCAATGGATAAAGAAATATCCAAAGAATACAAATCAAAGTCTTGAAAATGTTGAAACCCAAGTCAATGAGTTGCGTAACTCAAACATTTCAAACTAGTTAGACATGAAGATCACTAGAACTATGACTCAAAGGAGTCATCTCATATCAATTCTAGTCAGCAAGAAAAAAGATCCAAATCAATATTTTAGATACATTGGGATCACCAAGTTGAATAATAGCTAGAGTTATGTCTTAATACATTACCAAGTATGGTTGGGTTGCAAGACCTTACTAAGCAAGGTTGGGTTGCCAGAACTAACTGAGCTTGAATCTAGATGGAAAGTTTGGAGTTTCAACCGAGTGTTGATGGTGCATACTGAGATGATGGACTTAACTGAGCATCTTATGACTGTCAATTTCAATGGGTTGTCACAAAGATGTCTATGTATGATGCATTAATGTAAAATTGAAGACAAATTTTTGGTTAAAAGATGAAATCAAAAGTTTTATTCTTCACCACAAATTTAAATGCAAACAAAGAAGAATATTCTTGAGCCCCTAAGAAATTCAAAGTGATTTCGTGAAAAAAAATTTAGGGTTTAATCAATCAATTCCCAAACATAATGACATCTTCATCCAATAGCAAAGTAAAGAAATGTTATGAGATGTTGATTAGAGGTGTTGAACCTAGAACCCCAACATTCAAACTATGTCCAATGATAATAAATGAAATTGATCTAGTTGGAGCTCATTCAAAAATCCCTCCAAAGGTACTTTTGATTCATTACATTAGGTCATTCTATCATTCTTCAATTTTGGAATTAGGTACTTTTGAGATGAATCAAGCATATGAGGAGTTATGTTTGGATGGGAGTCTAAATCCCAAGCATAAGCATTTGAAGACAAAGGGATTAACTCACATTTTACATATGCCAAGGGATTCCTAAATCAAATGAAACAGATTTATCCTAAGTCATGTCCATAATATATAATTTTGGCATGATCAACTTATTCAAATCACCAAGAAAATGATTCATAGAGTTACTTGGTTCTCAATGCTCAGCAAAACAAAGACAACAAAAACCCTAGGTCAAGTTGAACTAGCAAAGAAGGCTCTTGTTGAATGGGATGGAAGAGGTATGAAATTGAATGGAATCATGAATATGGAGATCAAGTTTAGGATACATATTATTACCCACAAAATCTATAGTTCAAGTAGATTGAACAATGTTCTATGCGAAGCTGTTAACCTAGCATTCCAAGTGGTCAAAATTAACCTATCATTTAACCTTATCGAATTACAACTAAATTAACTAAGAAAAAATATGGAGAGCATCTAGATAGAAAAGTCAAATTCATATAAGTTTCGATCACTCTTAACATGTCTATTCTTTTATGTTTAGAATTGTAGACACCCAAAAATTGGCAAAGATCTAAATCACACAACTCTGATCAATCAAGACCAAATTAAAGAGAAAATTAGAAGAAACACAACAGACTTTCAAATAAAAAATCATATGAGGTTATTAATCACCTATCAAATTGACAAGACCAAAATTAAACTTTAAAAGAGGAAGAAAACAATTCAAATTCATAAAATGAAATTCAAAAAGGGGAGCAGAAGAAGACAAAGTGTTGAAAATAAATCATTTATTTAAAATCAATAAAATCATTTATCCTCACAAGATTGAAAATCTCCCTTTTACCATTTAAAAGAATTTGAAAAAATCCTCATATTATCCTCAAAACCAAGTCTGTTGGACTCTTCCTCCTAGCCTGTTATGAGATATTTTCAGTTACACTTTCACCCCCACTCAAAAGTGAAAGTCTTGGATCTTACTCCAACCCCTTCTAAAATCCTATAAATAGGAGGGAAATCTAAAAGGCAAGGGACCCAATTTTTTATGCATCTACACTATAGGCATATTTAGACTCATTGTTTTATCATTTTCATTATAGCAAGTTCATAGCATTTTTAGCATCTAAGAGCTATTTTGTTAGTTGTAGTTAGAGAAACATGAGATGCTTGTAGAGATTACATTCTGATGATGATATCTTGGGTCTAATATAGTTTTTCATTAATCTATTTGCAATCTATGCTAAAGTTTCATGAATACGCATTCACACCATGTACAAAATGGCACCCACTATGGGGTTGAACTAAAAGCCTCTCTATTTTCAATTTTTTCAGTCTAATCTTTCATTTCTAGTATAGATATGTGTTTTTTTGGCTATTCTCTTGTGTAGATCTAATCAAATGTAGGTTCCACTACATTTGGGAGACCTCATATTAGCAAGAACAACATTCCAAAGTCTTCCCCAAGAAAAGAAGGGCTGGATCTAAATCTTCTAATACTTTTGCACTCTGTTTCAACACTTCCAAGAGATATTATAATACTTATGAACTCTATTTTAATGCATTTAATCTTACTGTAGCACATATAAATTGTTCTATAATGCATTGACATAGTCTTATAATGCACCTACATATTATTATAGTTCTTTTAAAGAGTTTTTTAATGTATTTAATAATTTCTATGGAGCATATGAAGAATTTTGTAGTGCATTTGACTTTCTTATAGTGCATGTGCACAATAGAATAGCACATATGAGGTTTTTTGTGAGCATATGAGCATTTCTATAGAACATTTGATAAAAATTACAATTTTTTGAATCTAACTTCCAGATCCAAATAAATTTAACTTACAGGTCCTCTTTGTGTTAACAAACAAGCCTTCAGATTGTGGATAGTGCACAATAGGAATGAAGACTCTCATAAATGCACCTAGCCTTTGCTAGCTTTGAATCAAGTAGGTGGACCTCAGCTCTTGTCAATTAAAAGTGTGGCCTTTCTAAGTTTTTCAAACATAGCTTAATAAGAATGTTCAATCACACTAATCTGATAAAGAAGTAGGCTTATGATCTCAACTCCTTCAAGTTGATCAGAATGCCTGACCTTCTATAAAGATTGGTCATAGTTGAATGAGGAAAGAACCCACACATAGTCTAATTAGGAGCCCCCTATCTTTAGTAGTATAAGGGCTAGTAATTGATCTTGGATATCTGTCATGTTTGGGGAGCCAAAATAGTAGGAATATGCTCTCACTCTTCTTGAGTGATCAAATTCCTAGACCTGTTTGTGACTTCCATTTCTCACTTTTCACTAGGTAGGATAATCTAGCCATAGAAGGGCTACCTCTCAAGTTGCCTTAGTAGGGCCAGTGAGAGGGATTGCCCCCCAATCTTGTATTCCTAATCAAATGCAAGCCACCTATGTTCAGAACATAGCCTTCCTCTAGTAGTCCTACAAGGGATTGCACCAAACCTCCCTGGTGTTGGTGGGAAGCTCTCTATCATAGGAGAGGTAAATTTGAACATAGTTGGAACACTAAGACCCACTAGTCATTGGCCTTAGATAACCTTGATAGGAAGCCTTTTTTTTTCATTTTCTAGGTGCATTCAATTTTTCATTTTGTTTTTATCTCATTACTATTGTGCTTGGAAGTGCTTTAAAACTTAATAATGTACACAAGTGCGGATCACAAACCTTCCAGAAAGACAAACCTCAAACCGGTATTGTGAAACCAAGTCTAAGACAAAGACACTACAGAAAAATCTTTAAAGTAGCGCATATGCTACATAAAATAGTGCTTCTAAATATTAATGTATCACTTGTAATCTCTATTATGATGCATACACTTATGAAACAGTGCATCTGAGACTTAAAACAATGCATCTAAATCATAAAATAGCACATATGACAGTTAAAATAGCACATCTGAGTACTTAAATAGCTCATATGAACAATAAAATAGTGCATTTTGATTACTAAAACAATGCATCTGAGCATTTATGTGATGCATTTGAGTAAAAACATGAAACAATGGCTATTTGTAAACATGTGGTGCAGGAGCACATTAAATACAAGAACATGGAAAATTTAAGATTCATTATTTGTGATATTAAATACATTTGAGTCATTAATATTGTATTTGGGTCAAGTTGTAAAGGCTATGAAGCCATTTTTTGTAAAAAATGTAAAAGTTGCGTAAAAAGTTGCAAAATGCAACATTGAGAAAGTTGCTAATAATAGAAAAATGATGTAAAAGGGTATATGGTTGGTCTTGGGGGTAGTTAGGAAGGTTTATAACTGTCACATGGATATAAAAACCATTGTATGGTCGAACCAAATCAATTTGAAGAAGAGGAAATACTTTGATACATTTTTGGTGCATTTTATTGTTGTGGTTTTGATTGGTTTTTTTAGTTTTAGAGTAGTTTCCAGGCCTTGTACGGCTATGTACAGCCTAGAAACCATGTAATACAGTATTGGATATATAGTATGATGAATCCTTCTTCTCATTCTTTTAGTTTGGTTCAATTTTATGAAGAAATGAATAAGTTATGGGTATTTTGGTGAAAGTGGATGTTTGCAGATTTGAGATTCGCTGAATACAGTCATGTTACAGCGTGTGGTGCGGACAGATTTTGGAGACTCAAGATCTCTAATGATATTCATTGGAAAGATATGTGAACTAACTTTCATTTCCAACTAGTTTGAATCATTTTTATATATATATTTGTGAAAGTTATGGGCATTTGAGTGAAAACTGGTTTTTAACAATTTTCATTGGAGTTACAGACAGTGATTTGTGTTTGGAACTTTATATATGAATGAAAAAAATAAATGGCTTACATATTTGAAAACTATACTCAATAATGGATAATATGGAATTGGTTTGGTTTCATTTAGATTTATTTTGAGGAAGATATTTGATGCCCTAGGCAGGGTTACCAGTTTTGGTTCTGGTTTATGACAGAGAAAATGGGTCTTGGTTAAGAGTGCTTAATTTATAATCTTCTTATTTTATTGGTCTCAGATTTGGATATGTTTTAGAATTACTAATTTTAAACAACTCCTCCAAAGTTTTTTTCAAGAAGATATATATAACTAAAGTTATAAACAATGCAATCAGACATAGAAATCTGATTGTGTGAGTGAAGATGTTGTTTTTATTGGTGTATAATGTCAGAGTTCTTTGTTGTAATCTTTGAGATGTTCTTGGTTCCTTGAGGGTGTACTAGCCTATTGTGAATCCCTTGAGTTGAACTAAGATTCTTTGAAGATAAATACAGAGGGCTCTACATCAACATGATACTTGCAAATAGACAATAAATTTGGATACCCTTTTCCTTGTTGGTATTTTATAAAACCTGAGAATTTTTGTGTTTAACTGAAGACATCTTTTGAAACAAGAAAAACTACATCATCATCAACCCAATAGTTAACATTACCTCACTTTGCACATCAAGCTAGAAATTTTTAGAGACACACATCTGCTCCTTTACCTAACTTTGCAAAAGTGAACCTTATCCTATCAAACATTGGCAAACACCTTGTCCAATCTAGTTTGTTGCTACAAACAAATCACTATCAACAAAAACTCTCACCTTTTGAAAAATGCCTAAAAACTAAAAGAATCCATCTCACCTTTTATGCCACTATGCAAAATAGGTGTACCAACAAAACCAAAATAGTCACCCATACGAGTGAGTACTAGGATAAAAAGTAGAACCATCAAATGCATAGAACCTTCAAACCTCCTCAAATCTTCTACAACAATAGATTGTGCAAAGAAGGAATTTACTCCTGGGTCACCCTTATTCGATCAAAATTCAAAATTCCTAGCCACAATGGGTTCATGTCATGCTTGGGCTGATAGAAGTATTAAATCTAAAATTGAAGGTTTTCAACAAAACCCCAAACTTGTTGATATCATGGACAAGATACTGGAAAGACACAAAGAAAGTTACATACTCACATTAGCACAACAAGGAGCAAAATTGCTATCTAACTTTGATGTGACCAATCTGAACTGAGATGAAAAAGAGTCACCTTTAGACGTAGTCACACAAAAATTGCAAGACTTACAACTAGAAATGGAAAAGATGAAAAGAGGAAAAACACAACCCGTAGAGTTTAGCCTCGAAAAGGTGTGCCCCCTACCATTTGATAAAAGCATTACCTTTACACCTTTTCCTCCAAATGTGTAGATACCAAAATATGATAAATATTTTGGCATGTTAGATCCACAAGATCACTTGAGGCAATTCTATATGCTAACTATGAAGTTTGTCCATGACACAACATACCTAATGAATCTATTTCCTACGAGCCTCAGGGGACAAGCCATGGAGTGGTTCTCCAAATTACCCTCCAATATTAAAACCTTTGATCAATTGGCCTCCATCTTTATCACCCAATATTCTTATAACATTGAAAGAGAGGTTATAATGATTGATCTATGTAACACAAAACAACTCCCAGGTGAATCGTTCAAGGCCTTCCTACAAAAGTGGAGGCACATGTTTTCCAAATATCGTAGAGACATATCAGATAAAGAGAAGACAGATATCTTCATCAATAGTCTCTCAAAGCTAATGAATTATTGGCTCCAACTCCAAGGGCCTAAAGATTTTTAAACCGCTTTATAAACCATAACTAAGGTGGAAGAAACCTTGGTAAATAATGACATAATTAAATTATCCAAAGATGGTAAAGGTTTCTCCAAAAATCCCACATAGACACACAATTCCTCTAATCGGTCCACTGACAGACAGAAATCATGGTGGAAAAACAATAACAAAAACACTACAAATGATGGGGTAGTTGAAGCCAATCATGTCAAAACCCAAACTCAAGCACCTTTAAATCAACTAGGTCCTATTGTCACACCTCAACAAAATAATGCCTGCCCATTTTATCAACATAATACAAAGACTCCCTCTACGTCTAATCAACAAGTTACTGACAATCAAGCTCCTCCACCACAAAGATATCATTCTTCTAATATACCTAAGGAGTATACACCCATAGGGGTATCCTATGAGAGTACTTTACAAAAAATCTTGGCCGATGACCTCATCATGTTACCTAACGCTAAACCATATGAAACCCAAGTCAAGTCAAAATGGTGGAACGAGAAACACATTTGTGCCTATCATCAAAATCTGGGGCACTTAACAAACAATTGTTTCACCCTCAAGGGGATCATCCAAAAATTAATAAATGATGAACCATTGAAGTAAACAATCTTAGCAATAATGAAGACCATATGGCCTTCAAGAACCCCTTCATGAGTCATGAAAAGGGGGAGTCTTCCAAGGCCAATCAAAACACACCGCTTCAAACCAAGGTTAATTATGCACACCACTATGATAATACTATTGGCATGATTTTCAGATTTGATGACATTGTAAATGTCATCATAATTAAAGATAAAAATAAAAAATAGTCCTCAAACGCCATTGCCCAAGGTCAAGCCTCCAAAATTATCCTACCATAATTTGTGAAAAATCCTAATCTAGTAGTTCCAAGTTCCTCCATGCCCAGGTACAACCTGGTTAACCAATTACTCAAAATTCTAGCCCACATCTCTATTTTTGAATTACTATAAATCTCCCCAGAGCATAAAGAGATACTCACCAAAGCCTTAGTGCCAAATGAACTAGATGTGAGTAGATTTCAAAACATGGTTAGCAATCTAGTTGCCCCACACTACATGTCTTTTTCAGCTCAAGATGACATGTTTGTCATGCAGCCACAAAATTCTTCTTTGCACATACAAGTATTCATCCATTGGAACTAAGCTAAGAGAGCATTGGTCAATGGTGGGGCTGGTCTCAATATTTTCACGCTTAGATTAGTGAAAGCCCTTGAGTATGCAAAGGATGTTGTTGACATAATAAAAAAGATTACCATCAAAGCTTATGATGATGAAGAAAGATCCTCCAAAGGAATGGTCATATTACCAATCAGAGTAGGGCTAGTTGTGAAAGAAACTATCTGCCAGGTCTTTGACCTATAATTAACTTATAACATCCTACTAGGAAGACCATGGATTCATGACATGCAAGCCATTCCCTCCACCTACCACTAGTGTCTTAAACTTCCATACATGGGTCAAGAGGTAACCATACCCAAAGATCAACACTTTTCCCAGCATTGTAACACACTTGTCCCTAATAACAAAGAAGAAGAAGACACATCAATAGGTGCCATCAGCCAGTACGTAGTTATAGAAACTTCACACTCCACTAATCAAACAAGCAACCACTCATTGACATCAACTAAGGGTAAAGAGAAAGTGGTTTGTTCAGGTCCTTCCACTCCCTCACCATCATCATCATCAAAAGATCCTAAATAAATATACTACAAATAAATGGATAAACTAATGAAAGAGTTTGATAGAAATTGTAAGTTGCACCATAAAGGGGTAGGTAAGTACTCAGTCTCCCTACTTGACCCCCCACTTTCTTTGAGGTCTCATGGAAAACTAACTTGCACCAAACCATATCATACGCATTTTATCAAAGCAAGTGGCACACCTCCAAACCTAGTGAAAGACATCAATCAACAAAACATTGACATCTCCTCCCACCTACATGGGAAAGGCTTTGACCAAATGAAAAAGATGGGATATATGGGAGATGGTCCCTTAGGGAAAGGGAAAGGAATCATCGAACCTCTGATGGCACAATTTAGGTCCTATAAATCTAAAACAAGGGTAGGGTATGATGGACAAGAAAAGGCACAAACCTCTTCCAAAGCTCACCCAAAGCATAATGATCCTTCCTCTTCTACCTTGGTGTGGGTATCCAAACAAAAGGATAGTTATACCCCAACAACAACTGATATCACAAATGTGAATTTGTCCCTCTCAAATTCATATTTCATGGAAGAACCACCCATAAATACCTCTGATAACAAAACTGATGATGATTCTGCTAAATGGGAATTTGAGTCACTATCTGAGGAATCTCTCCATGATAAATAATGTGATGTTGTCCATAGACCCACCCCTAATATTTTAGCTACACAAAGAATAACTCATGGTTCAAGATCCACTTCACCAAGAAACTAAGTACATCGGGGTGGCTTAGAAGATGATGAACACATTGGAGGGTGTCAATTTCAAACCTTATTCCCTATCTTCTTTCTAGTAGAAGTTGAAGATGATTACTATGAGCCTCTTAAAAGCTCTACTTTCCCTGACACTCTAGAAGATGTCCATGTCATAGATCTGATAGATATAGTGTATGATCCATCCAATGAAGTTCTATCTTTAAACCCCATTGAACCCTTCCCATACTACCAATCACTTTTCCTATTCCATCTCAAAATCATTAGCTGGGATACAATCGAGCCTCATCACCTCCCTCATTTTGATACTGACTAAGAATTTTTCATCTACCTTGATGCAATTGAACCATCTCATCAATGAAGAACAAAAGAAGAGCATATGGTTAGGTTGGGTATCAATCACCTCAGTCACACTAGAGCAAGGCAAGCATCCCACAACCTTATTTACCACCACCAAGTTGTGGCTAATCTTGATTAAAAAAATGGAAACAAATAGAAGTGACACATCCCAAGGTGAAATCCCAACTGTGGCATCCACGGATGGGGTAATTGATACCTTACCCAAATATTCCAATGAATGATCTTCTATTTTGGTTGAGCCAATAGAACTAGTCAACATCAGCATAGAACAAGAACCAAAGGTCATTTATTTGGAACAATCCTTGAGCCTAGAAGAAACGAAGGTATTCATTGAATTCTTCAAAGAAAGATAGATAAACTTTGCATGGTCTTATGTAGACATACCAAGTTTTGACCTAACCCTAATCCTCCACCATCTTAACATCTCTCTGGAGGTCAAGCCAGTAAAACAAATACTCAAAAAGATTCATCCCCATATAGCCCTATTAGAGAAAGTAGAATTGCAAAAATTAATTAGTACCAATTTCAAATAGCCCCTAGCATATGCATCATGGATCTCCAACATTGTCTGCATATCAAAGAAGAATGGCAGCATATGCATTTGTATCAAACTCTGGGATTTAAATTAAGCATGTCCTAAAGATGACTTTCCCCTCCCTAATATTGACACCATTGTTGATCTCACAATAGGTCATTCCATGTTTTCACTCATGGATAGTTTTTCCAAGGATAATCAAATTAGAATAGCACCAGAAGATTAAGAGAAAACAACTTTTACTTGTGCATGGGGCACATTTTGTTGGAATGTATGTCTTTTGGGTTACAGAATGCTAGGGCTACCTATCAACAGGCCATGACCACTATCTTTCACGATATGATGCATATCTTCATGGAAGATTATGTGGATGACATTCTTGCCAAATCCCATAGTCGAGAAGAACATCTTCCCATACTGGCCAAAATATTCACCCACCTAGAGGCATTCAAGGTTAGGCTTAATCCCAAGAAATGTGCTTTTGGCATCAAATAAAACAAGCGCCTAGGATACATTATCTCAGCCAAAGGGATAGAAGTTGACCCCAAGAAGGTACAGGCCATAATTAGTATGCAAACTTCAAAAAACTCAAATAAATTATGCTCTCTTCAAGGTAGGTTTCAATCAATTTGCCAGTTCATTTCTCAGTTGGCAGAAAAGTGTATACCTTTCACACATTTGCTATATAAAGACATAAATTTTAAGTTTGATGATCAATGTCAAAAGGTTTTTGAAACACTTGAAACCTATTTGATGAATATGCCTATGTTGGTACCTCCAATATACTATTGTATATTTTTGTAATGGATAAATCAATCAAAGCCCTCTTCGCACAAGAAAATGACCAAGGAAAAGAATAAGCCATTTACTACATCAGTCGTACCTTGGTCAACCATGATCTTAGTTATTCTTTCATTGGAAAGGCTTGCCAAGCCATAGTTTTTTCTTTCCAAAAACTATGTCATTATCTCCTGACACACAAAGTCAAGCTCATCTCCAAAATTGATCCTCTCAAATACCCTTTTAGCAAGACAACATTAACGGGTAGACTAGCTAAACAGGTGATGATCCTAAGTGAATTTGACATTGAGTATGTTAATAGGAAGGTGATAAAAGGACAAGCCATTACTAATCAATTGGTAGATGTGCCTATATAAATTTCCAATCCTATCTTAGTTGAATTCCCTGATATGCACATCCTTAAGATAGAGCTAGTAACATGGAAATTTTATTTTGATGGTTCCTACACACACCATGGGTTAGGCACTAGTATTTTTCTCATCACACCACTTGGTGTTACCATCCCTAAATCTTACAAACTACTCTTCCCTTGCACCAACAACATGGCCGAATATGGAGCTTTAGTCTTGTGTCTCAAGCTAGCTTTGGAAACTAATGGCCCTATAAGTTTATGGAGACTCCCAGCTAATCATCAATCAAGTTACTAATACTTATCATAAAAAAGATGAAAAATTATTGCCTTATAAGCATATAGTTGATACACTCAAGGCATATTTTTCTCACATTACTTTCGAACAAATTCCTAGAGAAAGGAATAGAGTAGCAAATGCTATGGCCACCTTGGCCTCTTTACTTCAACTCCAAAAATAGAACAAGTGGTATGAATTCCTAGCTGAAGAGGTGGTTCAACCTGCATTTACTCTACCCAATTCCCTTATCATTTGCCACCTAAATGCTCTTGATTCCCTTTGGTACAATCCCATTATCACTTACCTCCATGATAACACCATTTTGTCTGACCTCTCACGTAACCAAAAAAAAATTCCATTCAACAAACCTCTCGTTACACCTTGGTGACTAATATGTTGTATAGGAAAGGCCTTGACAGTACCTTATTTAGATGTCTCAAAAAGGATGAGTCTAGAGTTTCTCTATAAGAAGTCCATGCAGGGATTTGTGAGTCACATTCTAATTGGTTCACTTTAGCAAAAAAGATTCTTAGAATGGGCTATTTCTAGCCAACCATAGAAAAGGATTCTATTGATTATGTCAAAACCTGCAAAAAATGTCAAATCCATGGCAACCTTGTTCATGCACCAGCCCAAGAGTTAAACCCTTTGGCCACACCATGGCCTTTTTATCAATGGGGTTTTAATTTGATCGGAGCCATCTATCCACCCTCCTCTAGTAGGCATAAATGGATCATCACTACCACTAAATACTTCACTAAGTGGGTCGAAGCGGTGCTACTTGCAAATTCCAAAGGAAAAAAAATCTCCTCTTTTATTCTCAACCATATCAATTATCAATTTGGCATACCCCACGCCATTCTCACAGATAACACCTTGTACTTTAAAAACCATATAATTGATGAATTATGTGAAAATTTTCACATTATACACCATTCTTCATCAATTTATTATACCCAAGGCAATGGTCAAGAAGAGGCTACCAACAAAACCATCATCAACATCCTTAAAAGAACTATCAATGCTATTGGAAGGGATTGGCATTTACAGTTGAACCCCACTCATTGGGTGTATACAATGAGTGTTAGGATGCCTACAAGTACAAAACCTTTCTCCTTGATTTATAGTTGTGAAGCTATAAACTAAAAATATCTCATAAGAGGCCAAGAGGAAGAGTCCAACAGAACGAGTCAATATCCTAGAACTCCTATAAATGCTCTTGGAATGATCATTCCATGAACTAACATGCAATAAATTAAGCTAAATGATACAAATGATGCTAAAAATGCTATGAACTTGCTACAATGAAAATGCTAAAATAATGAGTCTAAATATCAACTTTTGAAGAAGGAGGAGGGCACCATTTTGGTCAATCAAGTCCAAAACTATGATTTATTTTCAAGAGAAAAAATTTCATTAGACTAAATCATGCAAAATTAGCTTAACAAGATTTGGTGTGAACATGTATTCATGAAACTTTAGCGTAGAATGCAAATGGACTGATGACAAACTATACTTGACCCAAGATATCATTATTAGAATGTAAACTCTACAAGTGTCTCATGTTTCCCTAACTACAACTACTAAAATAACTCTCAAACCAGCATCTTAGTGACAATTCTAGAATGGGATTGTGCTAAAAATGCAGATCTACAATGAAACATGCAAGATCTATGACTAGAATGTGAATTATATGTAAACTAGAACTCCTAGAAATGCTCTTGAAATGATCATGCCATGAACTGATATGCAATAAATGAAGCTAAATAATCCAAAATTATGCTAAAAATGCTATGAACTTGCTACAATGAAAATGCTAAAACAATGATTCTAAATATGCCTATAGTGTAGATGTATTAAAATTTCAGTCCCTTGCCTCTTAGATTTCCCTCCTATTTATAGGATTTCAAAAGGGGTTGGAGTAAGAATTAGGATTTTCACTTTTGACTGGGGGTGAAAGTGAAACTGAAAATATCTCATAAGAGGCTAGGAGGAAGAGTCTGATAGACTTGGTTTTGAGAATAATATAAGGATTTTTGGAATTCTTTTAAATGGTAAAAGTGAGATTTTCAATCTTGTGACTATAAATGATTTTATTGATTTAATAAATGATTTATTTTTAACACTTTGTCTTCTTCTTCTTCCCTTTTTGAATTTAATTTTATGAATTTGAATTGTTTTCTTCCTCTTTTAAAGTTGATTTAGGTCTTATCGATTTGATAGGTGATTAATGACCTGATGTGCTTTTTGATTTGAAAGTATGCTATGTTTCTTCATATTTTCTCTTTAATTTGGAATTGATTAATTAAAATTGCATGATTTAGATTTTTGCCAATTTTTGGGTGTCTAAATATCAACTTTTACATGTATTTAGTTTCAATTGTGTCATGTCATAAATATTAGATGGATATTTAGACTAATATAAAAATGTAGATCTACAATGAAACATGCAAGATCTATGGCTAGAATGTGGATTATATGTTAAATAAAACACCTAGAAATGCTCTTGAAATGATCATGCCATGAACCAAAAAGCAATAAATGATGTTGAATGATACAAAATGATGCTAAAAATGATATGAACTTGATACAATGAAAATGCTAAAACAATGAGTCTAGATATGCCTATAGTGTAGGTGCATTAAAACTTGGGTCCCTTGCCTCTTAGATTTCCCTCCTATTTATAGGATTTCAAAAAGGGTTGGGGTAAGAACTAGGATTTTCACTTTTGATAGAATAGCCTCAATATGATAGAATAGTGCATATGATCCATAGGCTATTATATCATGATTAATGAGCTATTCTATCATGAAAATATTGGAATGGAATGGAAATAATATGGGATACATGTATTAGTTGTAAGCCTTAGACTTTAAATATTCTCCCAAAGGCTTGATCTAATGAAAAAGATGGGATACACGGGAGATGGACCCTTAGGGAAAGGGAAAGGAATCATCGAACCTTTGATGGCATAGTTTAGGTCCAACAAATCTAAAACAAGGGTAGGGTATGATGAACAAGAAAAGGTGCAAACCCCTTCTAAAGCTCTCCCAAAGCATAATCATCCTTCCTCTTCTACCTTGGTGTGGGTCCCCAAACAAAAGAACACTTATACCATGGCAACAACTGATATCATAAATGTGAATTTGTCCCTCTCAAGTTCACATTCCATGGAAGAACCACCCATAAATAACTCCACTAACAAAGATGATGATGATTCTACTAAATGGGGATTTGAGTCATTATCTAAGGAATCTCTCCACGATAAAGAATGTGATGTTGTTCACATACCCACCTCTGATAGTTTGGCTATACAAAGAACAACTCATAGTTCAAGATTCACTTCACCAAGAAACAAAGTACATCAAGGTGTCTTAGAAGATGAAGCTATGACATTTTTTGCAGGTTTTGACAAAATCAATAGAATCATTTTCCATGGTTGGCCAAAAATAGCCCATTCTAAGAATCTTCTTTGCTAATGTGAACCCATTGGAGTGTGACCTGCAAATCCTTGCATGGACTTCTTGCAGAGTGACTCTAGACTCATCCTTTTCAAGACACCTAAATAAAGTACCATCAAGACATTTTCTATACAATGTATTAGCCACCAAGTTGCAAAGGAGGCTTAGTGATTGAAATTTCATTTTTGGTTACATGAGAGGTTAGACAAAATGGTGTTATCATGGAGGTAAGTGATAATGGGACTATACCAAAGGGAATCAGGGGCATTTAGGTCACAAACGATAAGGGAATTAGGTTGAGTAAATGCAAGTTGAATCACCTCTTCCACTGGGAACTCATATCACTTGTGTTGTTCCAGGAGCTGAAGTAAGGAGGCCAAGGTGGCCATAGCATATGCTACTTTGTTCCTTTCTCTGGGAATTATTTTGAAAGTAATGTGAACAAAACATGCCTTGAGTGTATCTTTTGTCTGATAAGTATCAGTAACTTGATTGATGATTAACTGGGAGTCTCCATAAACTTCTAGGGCTATCAGTTTCCATTCCAAAGCCAGCTTGAGACCCAAGACCAAAGCTTCATATTCGGCCATGTTGTTGGTGCAAGGGAAGAGCTCATATCAGGCTTACAACTAGTATGGGATACACATTCCAATATAGGTTACTAATTAGTTGCAATCCCCCATATGATAGAATAGCGCATATGATCCCATATTATCTGTATTCTATCATGCAAATATGGGATCATAAGCTCATCCCTACACAAATAACCTATAGACATATCTCATATTATTAGAATAGTGTATTAAATATGAGACTTTAAGTTTCTATTTCAATATTATTTACAATGTAAAATGTGTTCAAATTTACCTCTCTTGTGACAGATAGCTTCCCACTACTGCCAGGGAGGTTTGGCATAATCCCTTTTGGGACTACTAGAGGAAGGATATGTTTTGAACACAAGTGGTTTTCATTTGATTAGGAATACAAGATTGTGGGGCAATCCCTCTCACTAGCCTTGCTAGGGTAACTTGGGAGGTAGCCCTTCTATGGCTAGGTTATCCTACCTAGTGAAAAGCAAAAAATGGAAGTCACAAATAGGTTTAGGAATCTAATCGCTCAATAAGAGTGAGAGCATATCCCTAATATTTTGGCTCCCCAAACATGACAAACACAAATGATTAATTAACAACCCTTATACTACTAAAGATAGGGGGGCTCCTAATTAGACTATGTGTGGGTTCTTTCAGATTAGTCGAGCATTCTAATCAACTCAAAGGAGTTGAGAGCATAGGAATTCATCATCAAAATGTGAAAAAAATGTGATATCACCAATAATTATGATTTTCACTTTTGATAGAATAGCTTCCATATGATAGAATGGTGCATATGATCCATAGGCTATTATACCATGATTAATGCACTATTCTAGCATGAAAATATTGTAATCGAATGGAAATAATATGGGATGCATGTATTATTTGTAAGCCTTTCACTTTAAATATTCTCCTAAAGGCTTTCACCTAATGAAAAAGATGGGATATACGAGAGATGGTCCCTTAGGGAAAGGGAAAGGAATCATTGAACCTTTGATGGCACAGTTTAGGTCCAATAAATCTAAAATAAGGGTAGGGTATGATGGATAAGATAAGGTGCAAACCTCTTCTAAAGCTCATCCAAAGCATAATGATCATTCCTCCTCTACCTTTGTGTGGGTACCCAAACAAAAGGATAGTTATACCACAACAACAACTAATATCATAAATGTGAATTTGTCCCTCTTAAGTTCACATTCCATGGAAGAACCACCCATAAATAACTCCAATAATGAAGATGATGATGATTTCACTAAATGGGAATTTGAGTCATTATTTGAGGAATCTCTCCATGATAAAGAATGTGATTTTTCCCCATACCCACCCCTAACAGTTTGGCTATACAAAGAACAACTCATAGTTCAAGATCCACTTTGCCCAAAAATAGAGTACATCGAGGTGGCTTAGAAGATGAGGATATGACTTTTTTTGCAGGTTTTGCCAAAATATTAAAGGTACACATTAGCATCATTTTGTATCATTTAGCATCATTTAAAATATATTTATCTTCTCCCTTCATAAAAATTGTGTACAAAATGGTGCCCACCGTCCAATCTTTATTAAACAAAGTACATCATTTTAGATTTTCAATTTTGTTCATACAATGTACAAAATGGTGCCCATCGTCCAATATTTATTAAACAAAGTACATCATTTGGTACAAAGTGTGAATGTGTATTCATGAAACTTTAGTGAAGAATTCAAATAGACTAACGACGAACTATGCTAGACCCAAGATATCATCATCAAATTGTAATCTCTACAAGCGTCTCAAGTTTCCCTAACTATAACTGCTAAAATAGCTCATAGACCAGCATCTTAGCTATAGTTCTAGAATGGGATTATGCTAAAAATGTAGATCTACAATGAAAACATGCAAGATCTATGACTAAAATGCAGATTATATGTGAAATACAACTCCTAGAAATGCTCTTGAAATGATCATTCCATGAACTAATATGCAATAAATAATGCTAAATGATACAAAATGATACTAATGTGTACCTTTAATATTTTCTCAAAACCTACAAAAAAATTTCATATCCTCATCTTCTAAGCCACCCTAAATTTCACTTTTGACTAGGGGTGAAATTGAAACTAAAAATATCTCATAAGAGGCCAAAGATTAACTTCAACTAGGTGTAGGTCCTCTGTTGAGCATAAGATAATGCCAAAGATTAGATTCTTGGTTTTTCGGTTGGAGATGCACATAAAAGGTAAACATTAGTAGTTAGGTATTCATGTAGTGATGTTTATAGGATTGATTTGATAATAGATAGGTGATGCCTCAGCTCAGGATACAGAGTAGGGAAGCCAAGCCAATCCAACTCAAGATAGAGAAAGATGAGCAATAGGTCCAAGATGAAACTAGTAGATATATAGCTATATATAATTATGAGATTTATTTTTGATGATGACTTTGTGATGAAAAATTAACACATTGTGTGTGTTTGCTGAATAACAGGTGTGTGGGTGAAAGCTAATGGTATGAGGACTCTATCTATGGTCATTAGGTAGTGGGTTGATAGTTTGACGCAGATAGGTAGGTGACAGATAGGTGTGGCTTCATGTATTTATTACAGATGCCCTAGTTTTGAGTGAATAGGGGACTATTGATAGTTTGGGTCAAGTGGTGGCAATCAGACCACAACACATTCCATTTTTAGATGGGGGAGATGACAGTGACTCTCAAGGACATATATAGGATTTTTCGGATCGCAACTGTAGGGGACTTGGATTATTATGATTAGACTATTGGTGGGGTTTTATTCTAAGACTTCTTCAAAGATGACAGTATTAGTGATGATGGCATGTCTTGGTTTGAGATGTTACAGTATGATGCATTACCAGTAGTATTGGTGACATTGATAAGAGGGTTTGTGTTGCCAGATCGCCAAGGGTGAGGGTGTCTAGTTGGATGGGGCTAGCTGATTTTGGAGATGATTGATGACCCATGCAGCTATATTTTGGCTCATTTGTATCATGATTTACATCAGGTTGTATATTTTGAGGCCTTGTCATTATTAGTAGGGTTCATTTTGTTACAAGTATGGACATGGGAGCATCTACCCATTACACATCTAGTCTGTGTACAACAACAGCCACAGGGCATGCCATATATGTATACTTATTCTATTTGGGCAAGAAAAAGTATCGACACCAGATTCTGGATGATATTGATGAGGTTGAATGGAGACCTTATAGGTTTATAGAGCCATGGGTAGAGGATGATGATGAGATGGTGTATTTCTTTAGCCCAGGGTATTTGCTTGGTCGAATTCCTTCTATAATAGAGCAATTTTTCTTTAGGCAAGTGGTGAGGCAGTTTGGTCAGTGGCAAGACATGCCATAGGGGACTATACATTATGCCTGGGTTTAGTAAGAGAGAGCAATATGGGGGCCAATGTTGGAGTATCAGGCCTATCTAGAGACCTTTTTACAGATGATAGACACACTATAGCCTTGGGCCTTGCAAGACGGGGTAGAAAATGTAGGGATGGAGGGGGATTATGCACAGTGGTTTTCGAGATCATCCCTGCCCTAGATACATAGATCCAATTGATTCGATGCTAGGTATTGATGAGCCTTTGAGTGGGGGAGAGGATGATGATGAGGGTGGTCTAGGGAGAGGAAAAGGGAGACAATGAGCTAGGGTCAGAGTGGGTAGAGCATGAAGGAGACAAGGTCAAGTAGCCATGGTGTTACCATAGAGGGGAGTGGTATGAGGCCCAGTGCAGGGACTAGTGGGTGTAGGGAGAGTCAAAAATTGAAACTAAATATGCATAAAATCTAATAATGACACCCAAAAATTTAAAAATTTTAGTAAATATTAGCATCCCTACAAGTGTCTCATGTTTCCCTAACTACAATTTCTAAAATAGCTCTTAAGCCAGCATCTTAGTGATAGTTCTAGAATGAGATTCTGCTAAAAATTCAAATCTACAATGGAACATGCAAGATCTATGACTAGAATGTAGATTATGTGTGAAATACAACTCCTAGAAATGCTCTTGAAATTATCATGCCATGAACTAATATGCAATAAATGATGCTAAATGATACAAAATGATGCTAAAAATTCTATGAACTTGCTACAATGAAAATGCTAAAACAATGAGTCTAAATATGCCTATAGAGTAGATGCATAAAAACTTGGGTCCCTTGTCCCTTAGATTTCCCTCCTATTTATAGGATTTCAGAAGGGGTTGGGGTAAGAACAAAGATTTTCACTTTTGACTAGGGATGAAAGTGAAACTAAAAATATCTCATAAGAGGCCAAAAGGAAGAGTCCAACAGACTTGGTTTTTAGGATAATATGAAGATTTTTCAAATTCCTTTAAATGGTAAAAGGGAGATTTTCAATCTTGTGAGGATAAAATGATTTTATTGATTTAATAAATGATTTATTTTCAACACTTTGTCTTTTCTTCCTCCCTTTTTGAATTTTACTTTCTGAATTTGTATTTTTTTCTTCCTCTTTTTAAAGTTGATTTAGGTCTTGTCAATTTGATAGGTGATTAATGACCTGATGTGATTTTTGATTTGAAAGTCTATTTTGTTTCTTCTGATTTTCTCTTTAATTTTCATTGATTGATTAGAATCGCATGATTTAAGTCTTTGCCAATTTTTGGGTGTCTAAATATCAACTTTCTCTTTACCCTTAGTTGATGTCATCAGTCTTTAGTTGATATCAATCTAAATGTTATGAAAAGGATTCTATTGATTTTATCATTTCATCTTTTTCTACCAACAAAACCATCATCAACATCCTCAAAAGAACTGTCAATGATACTGGTAGGGATTGGCATTTATAGTTGAACCCCACCCTTTGGGCCTACAAAATGAGTGTTAGGATTCCTACAAGCACAATAAATTTCTCCATGGTTTATGGTTGTGAACTAATTCTCCCTTTAGAGGTTGAGATCCCATCCTTGAGAGTTACTCTTCAAGACATTATGTCAAATGAGGATTACAAAGTGGCTCATGTAGAATAGCTAGAGTTGTTAGAAGAACATCAACATATAGCACATGAACACCTCAAAGTGTATCATAATAGGTTATCAATGCATTACAACAAAAGGGTCAAACCTTGTGTCTTTTAGATTCGTGACCTAGTGCTTAGAGAAAACCCTAAGAACCAAGCAGCAAGGGAAAAGAAAGGGAAATGGGAGGCCAACTGGATTGGTCCTTACCTTATCACAGAATCCTTTGGGACTAGTACTTACCAACTTTCAAATTGTGATGGTACAAAATTAGCAGAACCTATCAATAGCATCCATCTCAAATAATTTTATTTTTGAAAGCTTTGAAAAAAACATTGAAAATACCACAAAAAAAAAAACTTGGTACAAAAGAAGTGACAACACCACTTTTGGTTTGGAAAGGGGTGAGAGATAGGGCTTTTGGACTTCCCTAGACAACACAAGTCCTACAATGCTAAAAAATAGTCAAGACAACCTTCAAGCAACTTTTGTTGGACATTTTTGCTTGTTTCAAGTACTACCAAGTTAATTTCACAAATACCCAATTGAGAAGCACTTGTGGATTATAGTTCTGAGGTCTTTTGGCATCAAATATGGTTCACAATAGTAGAAATAGCCAGTATGACACCAATAGTAGAGCACAAGAAATAGAGCTCATAATATCAATAACAATAACAATAGCAAGAGCAAATCAAAGCCCTTTTTCTTGATTGAATGTACACAACAGTGGAGACAAGTAGTATGATAGCAACAATGGGGAGCACAAAAAATTTAGCAAAACAAGGAGTCTGATTATGTATTGAGATACCATAGACATGAATTGCAGGAAAATTAATGCACATCTTCACTATCCACCTTGGCCAATGATCTCCAATATTTATTTTAGCCCTCAATCAACCCATTTGGTGTCATAAACTCCCCCCATTGCCTCTTTAGGTACCTCACATGGTCCTAGTTACCCCCGTATTCCACCAAATTTCACTCACATCCTTCATTTCACCCCCACAGACCTAAAAATCATTCAAAACTACCAAAAAAAAATTAAAATCATTCAAAACTATCAAAAAAAATTAAAATCATCCAAAAATGCCAAAAAAAAATTCAAAATTTGCCTAAAAATGCTTTAAAAATTCAAAATTTGCCTTAAAATATCAAAAAAATCCAAAAATTGCTTAGAATTATCAAAAAAAATTCAAAAATTATCCAAGAAATTCAAATATCCTCAGAAATGCCAAAAAAATTCCAAAATTATCCAAAAATTCCAAAATTATCAAAAAAAATTTTAAAATCATCTAAAAATAGCAACAAAAATTTAGAACTAGCCCAAAGCATTCAAAAAGGGGTCAATAAATTGCTAAACATGGCCAGGAAAGCTTGAAACATTAACAACACTCCAGAGTTCCTATCAATTCCTACCTCATTTTAGCTCAATTAGGCTATACAACAGGACATCAGATATTTGAACATTTCATGCCCCATTGATATTAAGAAGCATAGTAATGCCCTGAAACATTTTGTGGGAGTTTGGAAAACCTGGCACAACGCGGATAGTGCAAGAGGTGCCCCTATTTCCCTCCTCTTGTGAAGAGCAACAATTCTCCATGGATCATTAGTCTTATTTAAGTTCCAGTGGCCATGATTAGTCTAGCCCCCTTTAACAAATATATCAATGCTATCTCGAAAGCCCAGATATTCATCAAACTCTTTCATCCTCATTCAACCAGAGGCACAGAATAAGTAATCATAAGCGTGCGAGCTTGGCTTCCCCCTTTAGCACCTTTTTAAGCCTAAAGTGCCATTTTAGGCCCCTCAAGTGCCTTTTTAGGCCTAAAGCACCTTTTTAGGGCCCTCCTAGTCATCCTTTTTGGACCCCTCTAGCACCTTTTTAGGCCCCTCTAGCACCTTTTTCAAGGCCCAAGTGTCCTTTTTGGACCCCTCCAGTGCCTTTCTAGGCCCAAAGCACCTTTTTAGGCCCCTCTAGTGCCTTTTTCAAGGCCCATGTGTCCTTTTTGGACCCCTCCAGTGCCTTTTTAGGCGCAAAGCACCTTTTTAAGGCCCCTCAAACACCATTTCCAAGGCCCAAGTATCCTTTTTGGACCCCTCCAACACCCTTTTATGCCCAAAGTGCCTTTTTTAGGCCCCTCAAATGCCTTTTGAGGCCCCTCAAACAACTTTTTCAGCCCAAATGCCTTATTATAGGCCCTGTTTCACCATTTTTCAAGACACCCAATGTCTTTTGGGTCCCCAACATGCCTTTCTCAAGTTAAAGCACCTTTTTAAGGCCCTATTTCACCTACTTGAGACCCAAGTGTCCTCTTTTGGGCCCCAAACACCTTTTCATAGGCCTTGAGAATGTCTATCTTGTCACACACCTATAGAAACGTCCCCACATTGGTCTTATTATTGTCTGTAATGGTTCTTAATATAGATATAGACATTCTCACTTACCAATCACAGTTATCCTCACTCTATGGATGGTATTGTTCCCATTTTTACAAGAGTCAAACTGTTCCAACATTTATCTAACAAAAACACAAAAACATCCAAATATTTACCAAACATCCCAAAAACATTTAAATATTTGACAAAACCACAAAAACATCCAAATATATTTCAAAAATACCAAAAATACACATGGTAATGCATTACAACCAACATCAGTAGCTACAACAAGAAGCACAAACTTTTTATTCCCCTATGACGATAGTGACAACATTACATCCCAATAGTGTCTAGTGGATTATTTATTCTAACCTCCCAAGGGAGGTGACACAACAAGGTGTCCAATCAATGGTGCTTCTTCTGGCCTAGCTCTTGACGAAGAAGCTCGTAGTGTCAACCCCCTACATGTCCACACCCCATCGATAGGAATTGGAAACCTTCTTCCATGTAATTGTGTGTTTAATAGAGGTGTGAACTCCTTATCTATAAACTATGTCTCTCATCGGTCCTCATTCAGGAATGCCTGATAATAACATCCCATCCAATAGGTGGCTTCTTGGTGTACCTTTACCATCTGATGCATTTCTACAAACACATTCTCCACCAAATTTCTTACCCCCTGTGTAGTGATCACTTGTTAGTTTGCATCTCACTCCTATTGCATTTGATCAGTCATCATTTTCCAATGCTCAATGCCTACTTTTGCCTCGCCCAAATGTTGTTGCAGTTTCCTCACTTAACGCTAACCGCTCCTATAACTTTAATGCCAAGGAGTTCACCTTTGCAATTTCTTCCCTAAATGACTCAAATTATGACTGTAATAACACTAGCTCATTCTGCACGCTCTCCAAACCCACCTATGCAATCTTCATTGATTCTTGCAACCACTAAGACCTTGATCATTGGGCCTATATTCCTACATGGCTTCCCTCCACTCTTGCATGTTCCATGTGCAACTCCATCTCTAGTGATTGCACCCATGCCTGCTCTGCATCTACCACCACCTGCAATCATTTTGCCTCTGTTTGTGTCCCATCCTCTTGAGCCTTGTCCATCAATCCTAGCAAAAATGTGACCTCCTATTTTGCATTTTCCACTTGCACTCTCTATAGCCCATAGTTTTTTTATTCCTTCCACATCCTATGATGATTGATCATTGTCTCCCTCTCTAGTTGTGGCTCCCCCACATTTACAATGCTCATTCCCCCTTCTATTTAACCTTGTCCCAACATCCTAAGGCTAATCCACTACCATGTCCCACTCATTACTTCATCACCACAAACACCCCCCACATCCTTTGCAGTTTCTCTCATAGACTTTATTTCCCCCATTTCCTCCTCTACTCCTGACATACTCTTCATCTTCTTAGATGGACTATCCTCCACCTACCTATTAGCCTATCATCCAATGCCCCCTACAATGCATGTTGCACTGCAGTCCTACATGACATCATTAGAGCTAACAAGGGAATTTCTTTTTCCTCCATCCCCACCTCTTCGAGTTGCATTGGCCTTTTTCTTGGCTGGTTTTCCTCACCCAAACTTGAAGCTAACACTTGGAGTTCTAATTGATCCACCCACTTCTTGAAAGTTCACCTAACACATTTTGATCTCTGCCTTTGCCTCATCCACCTTCCCTGGTTAGCATCACCCTCTTGTTGTGATTGATCTGGTGAGCTTGATATACTTTCACTTGCACATTTCCCACAACTTCTCACTGACTCCAATAATCGTGTTCTACTCTTCACTTCACCTTGATTCATTATCATATTATTTGTCTCCTTAAAGGTTCCATTCACCTAAGCCTCATTATGTACTAGTCTTCCACATATCCACTCTATGCATCCTATCACACTAGTACCCAGTACACTTGACCCTCAGCTCTAATATTCAGCCACCCAAATTTTTTTCGATGCATACTGACAACCAAATTTTGCTACTAAATCACCGTTGTCACATCCCATGCCTTCCCATCTACCTAGTACAACAAGTTACTCCCTGGTAGACCTAAACAAAAAACAACAACATGATACTATTTCACACAACTGAAAGCACACTTGGTTCACACATAATGGTTTTCTATGCTACAATGCACTTTTAGTACCCCAATGATGTGTTTAACTAGAGGTATTGGGATGAAGTGATATTTTTATTGCTTTTTCACTATTTCACTCCTATGATCCTTTGGTTTCGCACATTACTAGTGTCCACTTATAAGAGCCTCCTCTCGAATGGAACATGATGTGTACCTCAACCAACTTTGTGTGTTACCTTAGGTGAGGTCTTTGATCTAACATGTGACTAGTTGGCATGCTTATTTTATTATTCTGTGGCTATAGCTTCTATTTCTTATTGATTTGTACATTATTCCTCTTTGTTGGTAATTCTTGACATGAAAAAGTATTCATATCACTATAATTGAGCTTGTGGTGATTGTACTTAGTCACTTTTATCACATGCTCTATGATGAAAATTAGTTTACATCTCTTTGAAAAAGTGATAGTTAGTTGCACTCATCTAGTTTTTATTTTTTAACTTGGGTTCCTTGTGAAACAAATGGTTGGCACATAAATTAGGGTACAATTCACCAACATTAATCAGCAATTTCATGACTAGTTATAAACAAATCGAACAACAAAATCAACATCAACCTCAAAGTGAGCTTTTGAGCACTCAATTATCATGGACTTTGTTTCTTCATCCCATCCACACCAGTGTTACCATTCATGAACTCACCACTTCATCCCCCTCATTTCATTATGTGGCCTTTGACTCTCCACAACTTTTTCATCACTATCAGATTCTACCACCTCATCTACTACCTTGCATGGATTTTGAATCTCAAACAATCTCATTTCACCACCTTCATTTTCATCTAATTCATTGCATTGCCTTTTCTCATCCTCCATCTCCTTCATTTCCCCATTTCATCCATTCATTTATTGGCTTTTGAATCATAAAAATTGACACTCCAACTCAGAGCCTTTGAATCTCAAACAATTTCATCACATTTTCATTTTATTACATCTCATTTCACTTCATTTCATATTCCACTTCATTTTCATTTCATATTCCATCTTATTCCATCTCAATTCATTTCATTACTTATCTCATTTTGTTTCATAACATAATCCATTTCGTGTTCATTTCATTCCTCCTTCCATTACATAATCCATTTCATTTTCATTTCATTCCACTTCATTTCACTTCATTACATTTTCATTTCATTTCATTAACTTTCATCTCATTTCATTTCATTACATATTACAATTTCATTTCATTACTCATCCCATTGCATTTCATTACATAATCCTCTTCATTTTCATTTCATGTTCCATCTTATTTCATCTCATTTCATTTTGTTACTCATCTCATTTCATTTCATAACATAATCCATTTCATGTTCATTTCATTCCTCATTCCATTACATAATCCATTTCATTTTGATTTCATTCCACTTCATTTCATTCACTATTACCTCATTCCATTTCATTACATATTACAATTTTATTTCATTACTCATCTAATTCCATTTCATTACATAATCATTTCATATTCCATATCATATTATTTTCATTTCATATTCCATATCATTTCATTTCATTCCATATTCCATCACATTTCATTTCGTTACTTATCTTATTTTATTTCATTTCATATTCCATTTCATTCTCATTTCATTACTCATCTGCTTCCATTTCATTACATAATCATTTCATTTTCATTTCATATTCCATATCATTTTATTTTCATTTCATATTCCATATCATTTCATTTCATTGTATATTTCATCTTGTTTCATTTTGTTACTTATCTTATTTCATTTCATTCTCATTTCATTACTCATTTCATTTCATTACATAATCCATTTCATTTTCATTTCCTATTCCATCTCATTCCATTTCATAACATATTACATTTCATTTCACCTCATTACTCATTTCAGTTCATTTCATTACATATTACATTTCATTTCACTTCATTTTTATTTCATTACATATTACATTTCAATTCACCTCATTTCATTTCATTACCCATTTCATTGCATTTCCATTACTTTCCCTATTTCATTTTATCAAATCATGATTCACACATTTTTAACACATTTCATTTCATTACCATGACACTCACCTCATTACAATTCACTTTCCATTTCATTCCATTATATGGCATTACAAATCATTTTCATTACCTCATGTCATATTTCATTATATCACATTCTATTTTTCCATTTCATTCAATTTCATTACATCTCATTTCACTATTCATTTCATTGCATTACATTATGTATTATATTATCACATCTCATCTCATTTTGTGTCATTACATTCATATTACCACATCACACTTTTATTACGTCATGAGTAACCTACCATCTATTCTAAATCATGATTAATCCTTCACATATATACACACATCTGCATCCACTACCACCATAATCATCAAATCAAACAATCACATGAGAGCATATGTCCATGATATAACAAGTGCACACATCTAAAACATCAATAAGCTTGGATATCTCATAAAGCAACACGACAATCAGACAATCCATCAAAAGGCTAAAATTACATGAACAATAGATACAATGCATCAACACGCACATCACATAATCATATAACATGAAGGTACATAGATCAAGGATCAACTAAGTACATCAACATAAATGTCTAGTGAACATCATGTGAATAATCATACATAATGAAGAATGAGGCCACCATACAATAATATATGCTCATCCATGTGGGGGTGCCTGATCTGACGGTCCCTGCTCACTAGGGGCACCTATATCCTCTCGTCATGCCTACTCTGTCACATCTATCAATGGTGCAACCAGTCCAATCACAACCATCTAACTCAAAGATGCCCCATCTATCCTCAGTGGTAGTGGTGGTGGTGGTGGTGGTGGTGGTCTTGGTGTCATCACCATTATGAATTTATGTAAGGTACTCAACACCTCACCCATCTGAGCCTCTATGGAACTCATCCAAGTCTCCAAATTAATCAATCCTCTAGACCTCTCTAGTGGTGTTTGTGCCTCTAGTGATGCCTGCTACTACACCTATGGTTGTGCACCTAGTGGATCTCTAATAGGACCATGCACTTGTGGCCTCTATCAGTGGACAAACTGTACATCCTCTAGCAACCTTGCCCTTACCTACTCTACTCCATCCCATTGACCAACCATCCCTCCTCTCACCCATGCACCACCCTTGCCAAGGATACCTCTGACTCTCCCTACACCCATCGGTCCCTGCATTGGGCCTCATGCCACTCCCCTCTATGGTACCACCACAGCTATCTAGCCTCATCTCCCCCATGCTCTACCCACTTCAACCCTAAATTTTCATCTCCCCATGCCTCTACCTATACCACCCTCATCATCATCCTCTCTTCCACTCAATAGCTCATCAATACTTGGCATTAGCTTGGCCAGATCTATGTATCTAGGGAAGGGATGATCCCAAAACCACCATGCATAATCCCCCTCCATCCCTACATCCACTACCCCATCTCACAAGGCTCAAGGTTATGGTGTGTCTATCATCTATAAAAAGGCCTCCAAATAAGCCTCATACTCTAGCATTGGCCCTCACACTGTTCTCTCTGACTGAACCTGAGCATAATGTACAGTCCCCTATGGCATGCCCTACCACTGACCAAACTGCCTCACCACTTACATGAAGCAAAATCACTTTATCACAAAAGTAATTTGACCAATAAAATACCTTGGGCTAAAGAAATACACCATCTCATCATCATCCTCTACCCATGGCTCTGTAAACTTGTAAGATCTCCATACAACCTCATCAATATCATCCAGAATCTAACACTAGTACTCTGTCTTGCCCAAATGGTGCTGCATGATCAGACTAGAATAAGTATACATATATGGCATGCCCTATGGCTTCTATCATACACACACTAGACATGTAATGGGTAGATCCTCCCATGCCCATACTTATAACAAAATGACCCCTACTAATAATGACGATGCCACAGAATATACAACCTGATGTAAATCATGATACAAATGAGCCAAAATACAGCTACCCATGCAAATCTCTATGGTTCATCGATCATCTCTTGAATCAGTTAGCCCCATCCAACTGGACACCCTCGCACTCAGAAATCTAGCAACAAAATCCCTCCTATCAATCCCACCAATACTACTAGTAATGCATCATATAGCAACATTTAAAACCAAGACACGTTATCATCACCAATACTGTCATCTCCAAACAAGTTTGAGAATGCAGCCACACCAGAAGTTTGATCATAATAAACCAAGTCCCCTATAGTAAGGATCCAAAAAATCCTATATACATCCTCGAGAGTCACTGTCATCTCCACCATCGGCAAATGGAATGTGTTGTGGTCCGAGTGCCACTACTCAGCCACAGCTAACAGTAATCCCCTATTCACTCAAAACTGGGGCATCTGTAATAAATATGTGAAGCCACACCTATCTATCACCTAATTTTTTGCATTGAATAATTGATCCACTACCTCTAATGGCCACAGATAATGTCCTCATACCATGAGCTTTCACCCACACACCTATTATTCATCAAACAAACATAATGCATCAGTTTTTCATCACAAAGAGATCATCAGAAATCAATCTCATAATTACATCTAGCTATCTAGCTACTAGTTCTATCTTTGACCTATTGCTCATCTTTCTCTATCCTGTGTTGGACTGGCTTGGCTTCCGTACTTTGTATCCTAAGTTGGGGCATCACCTATCTATTATCAGATTGATCCTACAAACATCACTTCACAAATACCTGACTACTAGTGTTTACTTGTTATGCCCATCCCTGACTAACAGACCAAGAATCTAATCTTTGGCATTATCTTATGCTCAATGGAGGACCTACATCCAACTTTCACCCTTTAATAATCTTTTGCACTATTTCCTTAGCTGCATGTGCTAACTACTCTATCAAATGAGTTACAAAATTCAAATGCCCTACTACAACATTAAAAAGCATCATTCTACATATCATATGCACTGTTGGATCCCATATGTGCTATTATATCATGTGAATGCACTATTTTATTTGTATGCACTACAACATTATCTACATGTGCCACAACAGCTCTCATATGTGCTATTTCATTGTATGCGCTACAACATTGATCATATGCATTGTTTTATCCATATGATGCGCTATTATATTTAAATGCACTAATACATTATGTCTATGTGCTATAGAATAATTCACAAAAACTGTTTGATTCATATGCACTATTATATTCCTCAGATGTGCTACAATTCTACCATATGAACTAATCTACCCCAAAACTAGGGTTTTCAAATGCACTAAAGTACCCTATGAATGCACTAAATCAATGCAAATGTGCTAAACTACTAAAATCACTACATTCACCCTAAAAATTTGTGCAAAACTCCCAAAATATAGGTAAAATTGCTAAAATCTTAAACATAGAGGATCTCTATGACTTACCGCGGCACCATAGTCTATTGGACGCTCATACTAATCGCCCCTCTCAAATCTATGCTCACATAATGAAACCACCATCTTCACTAAATCAGAGCTCCAATCACCAAATGCAAAAGGCAAAATTTAAAATGACCAGGCTAAAAGGTATTTTTGACCTATTTAACCCATCCAAGTGCCATTTATATCACCTTTTTGACTTATTTTCCCCCTATTGGTACCTTTTTTCTCACCAAAGATGACTAGGGTATTGTATCAAACCACTTTTCCACCAATCTCCCACCATGTTAGAAATAAAATTGGAACCTACTCAACTTTTTCCTTTTCATACTTTCTTCCAATTTTATTTCTGAGGGAGCAGTATATCTATATCAAATCAGGGCATCCAAGCTAGGGCATTAAAAAAAATTGAAACATCAAAAACATCCTACCCCAATCAAAAAATTTCAAACATCAAAACCAAGATATCCAAGCAAAAATACTGCAACACTAAATCAACATTTGCAATCAAATCATCAAATCAATATCGAAATCAAATCATCAAATCAATGACAATCAAAACATCAAATCATCAATGATCAAAAATCAAACCATTGATAGATAGAGACCACAACAATGGAAAAATGTCAAAATATCATTGAATAGACATCCAATCATTAGAATTGGGCTTAAAATCAAAAAATCAAGATAGTCTTTGAACTAATATGCTTCACATATTAGCTCAAAGAGGGGCATTTGTAGACACCCAAAAATTGGCAAAGATCTAAATCATGCAACTCTGATCAATCAAGTCCAAATTAAAGAGAAAATAAGAAGAAACACAATAGACATTCAAATCAAAAATCATATCAGGTCATTAAATCACCTATCAAATTGACAAGACCTAAATCAAACTTTAAAAGAGGAAGAAAAAAACTCAAATTCATAAAATGAAATTCAATAAAATCATTTATCCTCACAAGATTGAAAGTCTCCCTTTTACCATTTAAAATAATTTTAAAAAATCCTCATATTATCCTCAAAACCAAGTCTATTGGACTCTTCCTCCTGGCCTCTTATGAGATATTTTTAGTTTCACTTTTACTCCCAGTCAAAAGTGAAAATCTTGATTCTTACCCCAACCCCTTCCAAAATCCTATAAATAGGAGGGAAATCTAAGATGCAAGGGACCCAAGTTTTTATGCATCTACACTATAGGCATATTTAGACTCATTGTTTTAGAATTTTTATCGTAGCAAGTTCATAGCATTTTTAGCATCATTTTGTATCATTTAGCTTCATTTATTGCATATTAGTTCATGGCATGATCATTTCGAGAGCATTTTTAGGAGTTCTATTTCACATATAATTGGCATTCTAGTCATAGATCTTGCATGTTTCATTGTAGATCTGCATTTTTAGCATAATCCCATTCTAGAATTGTCACTAAGATGCTAGTCTGAGAGCTATTTTAGGAGTTGTAGTTAGGGAAACATGAGACACTTGTAGAGATTACATTCTGATGATGATATCTTGGGTCTAGTATAGTTTTTCATAAGTCCATTTGCATTCTACGCTAAAGTTTCATGAATATGCATTCACACTGTGTACAAGAATTTTTTTCCCTTCCAAAGGCATTGTGGCATGGAAGAAAGATATACCTATTGTATATCATATAAATGAGTTTATATTTGATATGGGAGACAATTTTGAGAGCATCATGGATGCACACTTTGAGACATTTAGGGAGAGAATGCAAAGCAGATTTAGAATCCCAAAATAGTTAGTTCATAACTATGAAGAAGATAAATTTTTTCTTGTGGATTGCGATAAGGTGCATATATAGCTAGTTAAGCCAAGGGAAACATGGATGAAACCTCTTAGATATGAGGTGAATGTTAATGATACAAGAGACATTATTGAGGCTCTTGTAAATGAGGCAGTGGACCCTTAGGCACCATACTTTGGTACCTATAAAGAAGATAAGACTAGGATTTCTTTGGAAATCAAGCTTCCTCAAGTCTTAAAGAGAGGAAGAAAATAGGTGGAGAAAATGTTAAATGAGAGCAAGAAATCTTGTTCCCCTCTTCTATTGACAAAAGGAAAGGGAGATGATGTTGAAGAAGATGAAGGAGAAGAGGAACCTTTAGAAGAAGAACTTGAAGAAGACCCTCCTAAGAAAAAGGGAAAGGTCACATTCACAAGGGCTACAAGGTCCTTTCTTGTAGTAGTCGCGAGAAGACCTAAAAAATTTAGAAAGAAGCTAAAATTTTAGGATGATGAAGAAGAAGACGAAAAGCAACAAGTTACATTCAAAAGGTCTCCCATCACCTTTGAACAAAGACTGAAAAGGATACAAGATGGTGAAGGTATGTCTAGTTTCAATTTTTTAAAGTATGAATCAAGAACTAAGGAAGAACATAAAAAAATTGAAGAAGCCTTAGTGGAAGTACTCTCCAAAGGAATTGACAAAATAAGTTCCTAATATCTTACTAAAGGCTATTACACATCATTGGGAAAATGCACTAAATGTTGCCAGTGACATCAAAGAAAAACCTTAAGAAAGATTATGCTAGATCTTTCTGACAAGGAAGTGAAGGAAGCATTGAAAAAGAATGAACAAAATCTAATTTCTAGGTTCAATGCATTCTTGATTCTATCAAAAGATATTGAATTGGTTGTGAAATCAAACACAATAATATGGAAAAACATATATGGATTGCATAAGCCTACTAAGGAGGTTGTACAAATTAATGATGAAAAGGATGATGAGAAAGATGATTAGAAGATAGATAATGTAGAAATTAATGATGAAGAAGATGAGGAGGAACAAGTAGCAAGTGGAGACCTTCCTAAAATATAGAGAATTTAAGACTCGAACCTTGAGAAGATAGTAGCAGAGAGGCAATGGCCTCTCTGCCACTCTCTCTGAGCAAAGCCTTGCTATCATCTAGCTCAAAGAAGGCAGGTACTAAGTTAATTGAGGTAAACATTATTCTACCAAAAATCCAATTGACTGTTGGAGCAATTTTACCAAGTGCAATGATGAGTACTATTCCCACCACTTCATCTATAAATTAGTAGGCTCCACTCTTCACAACAATAGGCTAGATCAAGTCTTACCAAGGAATGATAAGTTCTCCTAATATTACTACTATTTCTATATTGAGAAATTTTGTTTCTACTACTATTGTATCAACTATTGCAAGTGCAATGATAGTTGAGGTTAAGCCTCAACCTAGCACTAATGATTTAAGAAAAGGAAAGAAGGTCATTCCTTCTACTACTCAAAAAGAAAAGGGTAAAGAGGTAGAAGCCTCTAATGAAGAAATTAATCTAGAGGAAGACATTTTTATACTATATTGGGATCTCTCCAATCTAACTCTTGATCAAATGGATACCCTTGGTGAGCTATGGAAGAAAAGCAATAGACAAAAAAAGCTTAGATAAGAAAAGAAGAAGAAAAATCAAGTTCTTGAAGAAATTAAAGGCATAATTGTTTATGCACTTAGTATAGATTTTGGATTGAATTTTTGATATTGTTCACAAGTTTAATGAATAATTGAGTGGATAGGAAAAACTTATGCAAAGAGTAGAGAGCAAGTTTGAAGACAAAGCTTTATAGAGAACGGCTCAGAAGATTGCCATTGATCAAGTAGAATTGTCCACCATTCTTTCTACTTTTGAAAATTTTGTAAATGATTTTGTCTCTTTATTTATTTAGTTGAATGATACATCAAATTTCACTAAGAAAATAAAGGATAACTTTTCACAAATAGATATTGATTTGAAGGAAAGTGCACATCATTTTTCACTTGACCCTAGCACTAGCTCTGCACATTTTGTAAAAATTAGGTATTTATAGGCAGAATTGTTGAGGGAAGAAGTTGGGCTACACTTGTAAATATTCAGAGTTTGATAATTTCCAACATGGATGTAATGTAGAAACATATTGTTCATGCTAAAACATTAATTCGTGACAAAAATTTTCAATTGATGATTACATAGATACTTCATGCTAAAACATTAACCTATCAATACATCATATTGAAACATTAATCCATGACAACAATTTTTCAATTAGCTAAAGTATAAATAGCTTTGCACAATTCCAAAGTTTTGTAAGAGAATTGGGACAAAACCATGTCCATAATTTTGAAGGTACATAGTGATTTCCTTTCACATTTTGATATTACCTTGAAGTTGCAAACCCAAGCATATTGATAGGGGGAGTTTTGACTTATATTTTGAGTATTCATATTTTGGTATGATAAGTTTTTTTTCACTAATGCCAAAGGTAGAGATTGTTGACCTAACGGTCAAATCATTTTTCATTTAGTGACTAAACACTTAATCAATGTGATTGGCTACATTGCTATTGAGCTTTACAACTGCTACCAAGCCTCACATTCATATAGCAATGGCTATTGAGCTTAATAGAGTATACCAAGCTTATTAGTGCAAACCATGTTGGGAGTAGTGTTAACTAAGCTTATTAGTGTCTACTAAGTTGGTAGTGTTAACAAAGAAGAATGAAGGTAGTGTTGATCGAGCTTTAGTGTCAACCAAGCCCTTCAATATCTACCAAATTCTTTAATATTTGTCAAGTCACCCAATGCTAACCAAGTTCATGCTACTCTTGAGTGATCAATGTGGACTGAGACTCAACGTCAAATGAATACTAGAGCTTGCCAAGTTGATAGTATTACTGAGTGTCAGAATATCACTTGAGTGGTCTTCAGAATCTACATTACTATAGTAAGCCGACTTAGTGAAGATTTTTTGAATTTGATGTTGTAGCCAACTCCAAAAGGTAATTAATTGGATTGTTATGTATGCAATACATATTATCATATGCAACTGAGAAGTGAGTAACAAGTAAGAATCAGAATGAATGCAAATTAGAAGATAAAGGCTACAAATTGTATAAGGGAAAGCAAATTCTCATCTATCACAGCAAGGTGATCAATTTTACAACAAAGGAATCTCATTCAGCAAACCAACTTGTAGATCAGAGATCAACTACTGGTTCATCCTAACAAATGCATCAATCAAATCTTCTAACAAGGTGGACTTAACAATCTTATGCTAAATCTCCTAACTAAGTGCCTAATTAATAGTATTGTATAAATCCTCTCACAAGGTGGACCTAATAGTCCTCATTGCTCCTAACAGGGTAGATCACTAGAAGTGATCATTGTAAGCTTTAATAAGCCAACTTTATACTATAGTCATAAATGTTGTGGGTATCATCCCCACCCCAATTTTACTTTCTATTTGGAAGGTTTCTGGGTTACCAAATATTGTGCCAAGTGTTATGAATGTTTTATTGCTTTTAGTCTTTCATGCATGCAATTAGATCAAAATAACTTATGAAGAATTAATTGGTGAATAGAAGTTAAAGTTTTATTGGTTCTTGATTCACACCCCCATCTCTCAATCACCTAGGCCCACATACATTTCCAAGACATGGTGCCCATGAAATTATCCACTAATCAAAATTATATGTCAAAGATATTGATCCTATTAGAAATCTACTACATCTGTATAGTGTATGTGTCCTTTTTAAAGGACTAGGCCTCAGTAGAAGCCTCAACCCTATTAGGAGTTACAATTACAATACAAAATACAAGTTAAGACCAATTCCTAAATAGGAGTACAACACTTTACAATTTATGGAATAGATACAAAACCTTTGACTATGTTGATATCTTTAATATCATATCAATCCTTGTAGTTTCTCTTCAAAAAAATGTCCATACATTTGTGTACTCTACTCTAGCATATAAGTTTGCATCTATACAACATATACAAATCTTTCATATATTAATCATGTCATTAAAAAATCATTGGCATCTTTGCTAAACAAAAGAATAACCTTTATACCATAATCTTTGAACTGTCTACCTTGTGTTGCCTTACACATTACTAAATATTCAAACTAAATTTTTCTACATGAGAGTAAACATCTAGGATGTCATCCTTTCCTTTTTGAGTAATTATTTTTTCAAGTCAATGTATTTCCTTAACCAAAAACTCAATTACTATCAGCTACTTTATTCTGCATTGTTAAACCTATCTATGGAAATCCTTTAAAAACTAATGCAAATCATAACATTATTTTTGGCAGCCTTTCACACATTATCTACAGTGTGTGTACTATCTTCCTTTAAGATCACATTACCTAATATGCTTCATGTGAATCTCACCAAAATAAAATTATGCAAATTTCTTGTTTACTAGTATTATACCTAGACAATTTTCTAAGTATATTTACTCCAAACTTCATTCTAACTTTTGCCATCTCAAACTTATTAATATGTTTCCATAAATTAAAACCCTAATAATTACCCTTATAAAAATTTCAAACAATCTCCCCCTTTGTCATTTATGGCAACATATGGGAAAAATTGACTAAGTATAAGAAAAAAAATTAAATTGTAAAATTGTGAAAATTGTGAAAATTTACAAAACTATGGATCATCATGTACACACATGCACACATGCGCGCACATGCACACACACACACACACAAAATTTACTACCCCTTTGATCATACTCCAATGTCTATCTTTCTAAGCTCCCCCTTACATTATTCAAAATAGAGTTTACATAATACATACATTTCTTCTTCTTTCTCTCCCCCTTTGATATCAATGACAAAGGTGAGTGAAAACTTATTTATACATCAAATTTTTGTGTATCCTTATAATTTTGTAGGCTATATAAGTTCCTAGAAGTGTTATGCTATCAAAAAAATTGTTCTTTAAATTCACAAATTCATCATCCCATGAGGTCTCGATTTCATCTTCTATGCTTATAAGTCCACACAATCCATAAGCTACTAATTTAGCTACATTAAGGCTAGTATAAGAAAAAAAATTGTATGATGACTTAGCCTCTAGAAGAGTATCCAATTTTCTTTGCAATAAATCCATCTTTGGTGTCAAGTGGTCCCTAAGTAAATTGAATCTCTTTGATGATCTTTACATCATTCTACTTTACCTCATTTGTCATCTTATCTATCCCATATTCCTTCTTCTTCATAGATTCGGGAATGGAAAGGGTGTACTTGCATTTCTTAGCACATTCAACATACAACATCTTTCCCTCAAAGATACATCTTCTCATTTTTTTGATGCAAACATCAAGTATAGCTAAATTTCTTTTTATATTATCACATATTATAATGAAAAGTTTGGCATCATGTTCAATTTGTACTTTGATTTTGACTGCCTCCTCAAGAGTTGAAAAGTAATTATGAAACTCTTCTATCACTTTTTTTATTAAATATCTTTTCTCAATCAACTATACTAGAAATGAATTCATTCTTTCTATATTTTCAATACTTAATTCCAACATCTTTTAAGTATTCTAACTCAACTTTTCCACTATTTTGCCAATTGAAAAAAGATGATAATTAAATGTATTTTTGTATATCCATGTCTTCAATGATCAAAATTGTAACATCTTCTATCATATTTTCAATTGTGCTTCAAAGGGATATTTTGAAGTAATATGTCCTTACCAATCTCTTTTGTAGGGGTCTACAAAATTGCGATATGGGTTTCCTTTCTCACCTCCTCTATTCTTTGTCCTACTTTGTGACATCCTATATCCTCATTTCTTATTCTTCTTTCTTCTCATCCTCTTATTTTTTTGCTTCTAAAATATTTTTTGGTTGTTCTATTATATTTTCATCTTCTTCCTTTTGATCTACCTCTAGCTCCTGTTTTACAACTGTAATTGATATATCTCTTTGCTCAATGTTTTCCCTCTGTTCTAACTTTTTTGGTTTTGCACTCTCAAAATTTGGTGGAAGAGTGATGATACTTGGTTGTGACCAAGTCAATAATGGTATTAGAAATGTCTTCTCACCTCACATAATATCTTGATCCTAACTCTTATCCTTTTTCTTTATTATGTCTTCATTGTTTATTTTGTTGGCTCCTTTGTTTTAACAGGGTTTGAATAACCAAGTATGCAAGGCAAGAATGCATCTATGGGTAGCTATCTCCAATAATGGACATAATTCATGAAGAACCTAGGCCAACTATAAGGCTACACTCCCTCTTCACTTCAAGCTCTGTAAAACCTAGGTGGGTGAACCTCTTAAGATCTAATTATGTGACCAGTGCAACGAGCATAATCAAGATCTAGAATAACATATGAAACCCCTAAATCTTCTATACTAAACTAAGAAATCACAAGCATGAAATAGCTAATAGCATGACTCATGAAACTAATAAGCTAAGTGAGGGTCACATTATGAATAACTTTCAACATAAAAAGGGAAAATATGATTTAATATGTTGATAATAGCAAGACCCAAGTATGAGCAACAAAACCTAATGATCCTATCTTTGATTAGTGCCTTATCTATTAAGCAATTACAAGAATTATAACGATACATCTCCTAGAAATCTCTAACATAACTCCTACATCAAGATCCTTGACCTATCTTTCATCTTGTGAATAGACATCTGCATCAAAATGAATCTCATACTCAGACTATCCCATCATGAAATCTACAAACCCTATGATAAACATCAAGCAATTACATGGTTCTTTGTTTCATCAACAAGATACTTCAATCACATACATTCCTAAACAAAATACAACCTAGTTTATGCTCTTTGTTCACAAACTAGAAAAGATTACAAATCCATGAACAAGAGACAAGATTTAGACTGAATTTAAAACCCTTTGTTGTGTTATATTCATTATCCTTGAAAATGAATACATGAAATATGTACATAAATACTTCACAAACCACCTAACAAACAAGAACTATTTACATAAAAACTTAAATGCTACTCTATACAAGATAGAATGTTGGGTGTTTGGCTTTCACAGCCTGTGCAGAGCTCCTAGAACTAAAAATTAAAAACCAACCAACCACCTTTTTTAGAGACGAAGAAAGAATATATATCAAGGAAGTAATTCCCAGATTTCATCAAAAGATAGCATGTGTCCCCTCAGAATTCTTTCCCAAGAAGCTGAACAACCTCTCTCCACCTTCTCCCATAAATTTCTAATCATATCCTTTCTATTTTGCCTTTCCAAATGCAAAGTATCTTAGCAAAAGACAAAAATCTAATAACTGAATCTGAATATGTGCCAATTGATCAATTTGAAGCCAAAACACCACAAAGACTCAAAATAACTAGATATAAGAGTCATTGAATGTGTTTAAGGTGTTTTTCCATTGAATCTTACAACTGACGACTCAAAACACCTAATAAAACAAGCAAATCAATCTGAGAGACAAAATCTCCTGTAGCATGTACTGGTGACATTTTGTGCAAAAAAAAACTTCATATTCAAATAGTTCATCTCTTCCTAGTTCTGATGGTATATTGGAGTGTATATTTTGCCTACCAAAAACTCCTTGAAAGTCATTTTGAAAATCTACCCCCTCTGCATGGCTCTATGACTGAACTTTAAATTTTTCAAAAAAATTCAAAAATGCTGAAGTTCAAACTTTATAAAATAATCTTCTTGCACTTAAAAAATTTGCACGTCCATATATTTTAAAATCATTTTTTTAAATGACAATTAAAAATATATTTTTTTTTACACTTAAAAAATCTGCACATTCATATATTTGAAAATCATTTTTTCAAATGACTATTGAAAAAAAAAAATTACCCCCAAGGCTCTGATGTGTGCCATATGGAACCATATTATTGGTCACCCAACTACTCTATTACTTCTTATTTGCTCCGATTGGATCAAAACATCACCATGCATCCCAGCCCCACTACCAAGTGGCACCTAGGTGCATTCCGACATTCCTTAACAATCGAGTAACTTTATTTTATGAGAATGTGGTGACCACAGGATGCACCATGTGGCACAATCCTGTGTGTCTGGCCTTTGATCTACCACATCAGCTCATGTGCATAGTGTTCGGCCTTTGATCTGCCACATTAGCTCGTGTGCATATCTTTTCAAAGTTAAGTATTTATTGCCTCCAGCTGGCTATCAACAAGCTCCACCAGATGCCTATAGTTGTCTTTTAAGACAACATAGATAGTGTGTGATGTTATATTTAAACATTATAAAAATGTTGACAAGGGCAATGTGGGATTAACTATTCTTTATTGTCTCCCTCTCTGCGCTAGAAGTTCCTTTGCTATGGCCTCTATCCTTTTTGCATGGGTCTCTTGAGTCACAATCTGGAAAAGAATCTCCACCCATCCCCTATGGCTTCAGCTCTACTATTGCTACCTATTATTTTTAATGCAATCTCTTTTACTCACATTTTTGCATTGATGCTTACAGATCCTTTATGTGTGTTCTTTTCTATGGATGATGATAGGAAATCTTCATTGGTAAGGCCTATTCCACCCTACTTAAGGCTTGCTCTATTGTCATCTAATTCCACACCTCCATCAATGGATCCCTTAATATCTATGTTGTGTGGCTCAAGGAAATGGATTCTATGCCTCTATGTTTTTTGATAATGGTTGATCCCTTTTTATTATCTCATTTCCTATGCACAATATCATTGGAGGGAGAGGAATTATATTTTGCAAGATACAATAAACCTCTAAACTGGTGGATGATAATACATAGCTAGGATATTCCTTATCCTTGAACCATGTTGTATGATTTTCATGGCAGAAGTTAAAAATACTTCATGTCAATCTGTAGTTTGGTGTGTGAAGGTTTAGAATATTGTGAGGATAGTAAACATTACATCACTGCAACTACAAATGACACAGATTGATCTACATTTGGTTTTCATTCCATATCATGTTTTATATTTAGTGTGCATGTGCATTTTTTGCAAATGACATTTTGGTAGATTTGCCAATACCAAAAACAACATCACGCTTTTGCAGCCCTTTGAAAGCACTCATAACATTAGAATGGGCTAATAATTCCAAAAGGGCAAACCCTCTGTCGATTCCCTCATTCTAACAATCTTCAACAAGAAACAATCCTTAATATTATCAAAACCATAATGCTTCAATCTTCCTTTTAAAGCATCTTCTTTTTTTTGTCGTGGTCATTGTATTCAGAATGGGAAAACAAGAAGAAATTGAAGCTTTTACAAAATGTGCAGGGATATGGCTGGGCATGGAGGTAGTCTCAATTTGAAAGTTTAGACTTTCTATTTCTCTCCCCTTCCTCACGTTTTATTTCTCTACCCTGCACTTTAATGAAAAGGCTTGTATAATCTACTTGTGAGGTGATATTCAATTGCCAAATGGTGAGAAATGCATGAAGAAGATATTCACAATTCTGCCCCTATTGTTCCACTCATTCCTGTCATAAATGGAGTGGAGAAAATGTTGCCTTATATATTAAAATATCCTCCAGTATAAAGGGCTTCTTATTTTATATGTTGAATGTTTATTTATCATAAACATTAGCATGTTTTTAAAGAAAACCATTTATTCGGATAACTTGGATACTTTTTTTTTTAAATAATGGCCACATTGTACAACCATATGGTGTATTATTCTTAAAACATATAATATACTATTTAAATGATAAGTTCTTAAAACTTTATAGCATTAGAAATTGTCTACAAAATCCCATCAACATATATTGTGTCTTGAAATGAAAATGCCCTTTCCTTAAAGCATTGCATATTGTGTCATATGAGAGCTCAATCACCACCCATTTCTCTCTATTGCCAATGTAGCAAAATAGGAAGAAGATTGTAGTTCATTCTCACAATATCTTCTTTAATCCACAAATCAAAAACTTTTGACTAGAAAGAAAACACTTTTTCTAAATAAAACATTGGCCATGACCACTTTGAGTCAATTTTGCAAATTGTGAATTTGTGTCTGGAGGCTCGCCAACTGACCTTAAAAACCAATGCAATCAAGCAACTAGGCCACGAAAATTGGCATGAATTTTCAATCCTAAAAAATCTACCATACTCCAAATTCTTATTCCATGAGAAATTCCCAATCAAAAGATTTTAATCGCCAAACATCCATACTTCAATTATCCTACAAGCAAACGGTGTTAAAAAACATAAACTGGGCTCAGGTTCGGCATTATAAACTGGGTTATTGATCACTTAAGGTTCTTTAAACTAGGGTATAGGCTCTTTTCCATTCAAAGGATAAGAATACATAATTAGGGCTTATGAAAAATAATAGGACAAATTTGGTGAATTTCTGAAAATAGGCACTCGGAAATTTTTAACTGGGAAATGTGTCAAAAAGTTATTTTTGGTAAAACGGATGGACATAAGAAAGTATGTAAATGGATTCATCATGACTTGAGAATTGGCATACTTCAAGGAATTTTAGGACACAACATAATGGTACAATCCATTTAGGCATACCAATCATGAGATCAAAGTTACAATGTGCAAAACAAGGCTACGAATCAATTTGGATACCTTAGTCATAACAAACAATGTAAACTGGGTTTTTAATCATGTTAGCAAACTGATCAAATGGATTTGTCATGACCTCAAAATTGGAACATATGAAGTGTCTGACCCTAGAACACAATGCAAAAATAATTTCTTCATTTTGGTCAATTAGATCAAAATTATAACAAGTCAAACATGGCTTCCCAGAATTGTGAACAACTGCACAAATGCATGAAATAGTAAATGACCAAATTTGAGGGGTTCAAAACCTAGTCAAGGTCATTCAAAATGGGCTGAAAATTGGAACACATGTTCTCTGATATGCATACTAAACATCCCTAAAGTGGTGGATCATGACACATTCCTGGGTAAAAGATATTCAAAGACAAACTAGGCTACTATACGCATTTTGATACTTGGCAGAATTGCAAATTTTGATACTAGCTCAAAATGAGACTTACTGAATGATTTAGGATGGCAAAATAACATTGTGGATCACATGCATATGCCAAATGAAAGGTGTCAAGCCACTCAAACACCATCTAGGCCTCAAACTAACAACCGGCTACATATGCATAAAAGGCACCCATAGTGCATTGATTCTTCAAAATTTTCAATATGTGACTGAAAATTGACCATGCAATTTTAAGTCCCAACATATTCTTCAACATTATCTATAGCCAAATTGCCAACATTGTAATTTTATTGGTCTTTAAATGGATCATTTTTGGTAGAAATGGTTATTTTAACTCTATCAATACACATGGTTGATTGTATTAGATCACTAACATACTATTCAGTGCAAATATCCACAGTAGTCAAAATAGTAGGAACTTCACTTGGTGCATTTTCATCTATAGATTTATAGATCTTCAAGTTCATTGAGTAATTTAAGTACCATTTCTTTAGTATCCTTTATGATATCCTCATAGATTCCACACATGATCTAAATAGTTATTGTTTTCTTCCTTAGAAGTGGTTCCAAATTTTTCAAAATGTCTTGCAACTACTCATCATTCTCTACTATACATAATTTATGTACAACATTCTCCCTTATCTTTTCTCTTCCTCTACTTCTATTTTCTTCTTAGCCTCTAAACTATTGTAAAGTTCATGTGAAATGTTTCCATGAATATGAATAAAATATTTCTTAAAAGTTAATCATATACTTAACCATTGTATTTTTAAGTTGTCTCTTTTGATTAGGATCATATAGATTATAGTATTTATTAAATTTCTCTAATTTTCCATCATTTATGATCATATTATTCATTCTTCCTATTTTAGATTTCTAACGTTTCCTCTTGTTTCCACTACAAGATTCAATTTTATCTTTTGGTGTAGCAAGATGCCCTCTCATCCTTGGCTTCTCTATTGATACCTCTTTGTTCTCTAATTGGCTCTTTATGCCTTTATATGTTATTTCAAGTTTAAGCCTTTTTGGTCCTCATGGTCCTTGAGTCATTTCTTTGACTCTTGTAGTTTTCTTGGGTGTTTCTTCTGTCCTTTCTTCCTTTATCTCTATAACCAAACTTAATATTGGTGTGCTTGTTATCACATATGGTAAACTACTTGTAGATCTCCTTATTGATATTGATCATGGTGTAGTCTATACATGAGTAGTTTTTAATTCTTCTAATGATTTCACTATGGTAGGTGTTGTTATTGATGTTCCTTCTAATATCTCTACTACAAGTGGTTTAACCAAAATTATATCAGATTGACCACTAGCTCTCATCTCTACTACTATTTACTTATCTTCATTACACTCTTTATTGGTCATTCTAGAGTCTCTAACCATTTTCTCAATATTTTTTTTTACTTTCTTCTTTATTTATCTACTATATAACTGATCTTTGACTCCACGGTACTTTTCTTCGTAAATTCCCCATCTAGGGAATTCTTCATCTTTTTCTAATTTTAGAATTGCATGTGCATAATTATCTAACATTTGTTCTATAACCTCATATTCCATAGGTTCAATGTAAAGTTTTCTAGGATCTACAACCTCCATGCATGTATGGTCTATTTCTACCATAAAATAGATTTCATATTTGTATTTCTCTACTATTGATTTGGGGATTCTAAACCTCTTCTACAACTTAGTCTAAAAAGACTTCATCATTCTAGATTATATCCTTCATTATCATATTAATTGGTTTCTTCTTGAAGTAATAGGTAACCAATTCCATAGCATGTTTCTCAGTAGTCCACTCAAAGATATTCATATCCATAAATCTATTCATCACTTGAAAGAATAAATGGATTAACAAGGATTCAAGTTTGAAAGGTGTGTATTTTTTCTTCTTAATCTTCTCAATGTTGTCAATCAATTTTTGTCTCGATATCTCAAACATATTCACTTTTTCTCTATCAAAAGTCATCTTATATGCAACATGGACAAATCCAGTTGATATAGAATTGTTACTTGAACTTTAATTTATTTTATAACCAATTATATTTCTTATCAATCTCACATCAATTTTCTTGATCTGATCTAACCTCACACCTCTTCCATCCCAAGTTGATCTAGTGTTAACTTCAACTATTTTCTTAACCTTCTTTTCAGAAATGGGTACACTGCCTTCATTACTCAAACCACTCAATTTATGGATTATGTTGTTGGTTATCATTATTGTATATTTCCTACCAAAAACATGTCATCATGAATTCTACTAAGTATTATTCTTGTCCATTCTGATTGTTCAAAATCCTCATAAAACATGTGTTGTGTTGTGGTTGGTTGACCTAAATGCTCATAACCTTTCTTGAATATCATGTCATTATTGTAAACCTTACTCATATCCTTGGGAATGTCACTATCATCAATTTACTCAAATTTATAGCATATATATGCATAGATATCTTGAACATGTAAAACCTTATCCAAAATTTGTGAAAATGCTCCCATGGGATCATCTCCCAAAGACACAAAAGGGTTCTTTGTAAATTGATAACTAGGTCTTTCCCTTACATCAAAAACAAGTGGTGTAGCCATTTCCTCAATTCAACTATAAATGCACAAAAAATTATGATCTCATGGATGAAAATAAATATGTTTACTTTGTATTTTATGACTTCAATAAAAATCACTTCAAATTCTCATAATTTTCTTCCAATTAATTTGGCTAGCTCTAGATACACGTCTTTGTCATTCAAATAGTAATAAAATTATGCAATTTTAACCCGTAAATCCTTCAAAAATTAGACATTCAATTAATGTGCAAAGGCATATAGGCAAAAAGTTGTTCTTCATACTAGTAACCCTCAAGTCTTTAGTGACCTCACATATGATCATAGAAACTTCTTTGGTATTAGATGAAGATTCCATAGTGTGATTCCAAGCTACTATTAACCTCATGAAACTTAATTCAACCATCCAAGGGTATGGTAGATTTTAGGTACAATATCCCTTATTTGAATTATAAAGATATCAATTTATGTTGATGTAGGGGGGTCAATACTTGGTATTTTTTCAATCTTATTCTCTTTTTTTTTTTACTTATCAATCTCTAATTTTGTATTTTGGGTGTTCATTCCTTCACAACTGTCTTATTGATATTTTCTACTTGCTTTCCCTTTCAATTCTCATTCCTTCTTGCATTGTAGTTCATGTTCCTTCTATGATTTGGTGTCCTCATATTCTATGATGTCATGTTAGTTGTTCTCATATTCTTGCTAAAACCATTCAATTTGCAAAATCTTTCTATATGTCCTAAGTTGTTGTAAATATGACATAGCATAGCTCTTGGTTTAAACTAATTAATCTAAAGTATGCAATCTCGTACAATATGTCCAAACTTGTTTCAAATATAATACATACTCCATTGTTATTAATTCACATAGGTCTACTAGTTGCGACGTTAATTATTCTGTGCATTTAAGTCTAGGTTTCCTATATTCACTAGATCTATGACCATAAATAAATAGATTATAAAAATAATCAACAAAGGGTTTAGAGTACTTATTTGTGCAATCATTTTTCATGTGTCCATGTTGGTTGCCTGTAAAACATATTCCATTGAATTGTTTCCTTTTATCTTTTCGTTGTTTAGGTTGATTAGGTGTCTTTTTGTTTAGATCTTCTTGTTGACTATATTTTTTATTCACAAGTTATTTTTCTTCTATAACTTTAGATACTTTAGATGACTCTCCTTCAATATATATGATTCCTATTGTGAGTGTTAAATGTGTGCCTCTGATTTAACAATACACTTCAAAATAGTCATTATTTGTCAAATTCACCCAAGAACAAACATGAGATTATTCATTTTGAATGTCTAAACAAGGAAACTTGTTACCTTCTATCTAGATAGGGTTTGAATGTGCTCTCAAAATTGAGAGTTAAGTAACCATAGACCAATAAAAGAATGAAGGATTTAATGCATGTGATGCAAAATTAAGATAAGCAAGTAAATATGATTAAGATATATGAATGCAGATTTAAGCTATAAAAGTAGAGATTAATTAATCTAGATGTATGCAATATAATCTAAATGAGTGTAATCTAAGAATATTGTGTAATCAAAATCTTGTTGAATGAAAGGAAGTTGAGTTCTCAAATCGATAGTGTTTTGATACTCATTAATTGTATACCCCTGAAATGAGAAGCAAAAGGTTCCTTTCATAGAATCTCACAATCAATCAACACTCAAGATCAAACCAGATGAATGGTTCAGATTAGAGGAGAGTTGAGTTCAAGTAGAAAATTTCCATGATTGGAGGTGTTAACTGATTACTTTTGGAGTGAATATAGTAGTTAATTGATTAGTTTCTCTTTTCTGATCTAAAGAGAGGATTTTGGAGAAGATTTTTTGACTTAATTAAATAAAATATGACCTCATAATTGCATTTCCTCAATTATTTGAATAATTAAATTTAATAATTAGGATGAGGGTATTTAGTTAAATCAAATATATTTAATTCCTTTTGTCATGTGTATTAGCTAAAGGGGTGAATTTATTTAATTAAAGTGTTAGGACTCATAATTAAATTGATTCAATTAGAAGGTTTATTTAGCCAATTTAAGTCAATGTTAAGGAATTAAATAAGATATGTGATTATGCAAATTTAGGATTTTCTTTTCAATTTGACAGTTAGATCAAGTAGGACAAGTGGTTAAAAATTCCTAGAGGACTTTGTTGATCAAGAAATCGATGTTGGAGACTAATGCACTAAAATTGGTTTAGAATGGCAAGGTGTCAACTTTGGGGTATTACATTTTCTCCTCTTTGAATTAATGTGTGGATAGCTCATGTAATATCCACTCATAGTTTGATTAATATTATATATGTTGAACTCTTTTAGGCCTATTTCATACATGTATTAGTTTTAGAGATATATGGTATGATGTTATTTCGAGACATTAAAATATCATTTATGATTACATAATTGATTATATTTCATGTGTTGTCCAATGATTATGATTACTTACATGTTAATGTTGATTTAATGATTCTTAGTTACTAAATGTGACTGCTTTCATAGTGATGTTAGATCATATGTCTTTAATGATGATTATTTTGCATTCATAGTAGTGCATTGTTATATCTAAGCATTTGATGAGTTGACTTGTGATTCATTATGGTACTTACCTCATACTTGCATGTATATGGTGTACGTATCTATTTTACTTTTTTATCTAGCGTATATGATGTGGTTAATGGAGGGAGTTGTAGTCACCTACTAGTCAGGATCTACATGTGTTCCACTCCTTGCCATTGCCTGTCTAGTTTAGTTATATAGATGCATATGTACATACTCATCTTTTATGCAGGTTGCAGGTACTAGGCATCTACTCCCCTGAATTGCCAAGATGAGCATACCCTATCACAATAACTCGATGGTAAGAATGGGAAGATAATGATCAAGTCCAATCCTAGCCATAGCCTAAACACTTATCCTACAAGGAGGACCCATATTTGACTCTCTACTCATTTTTAAACCCGCAAGTTTATCTTTGCATGTGTTGTTTGAGTTTGAGTTTTGAATAGTTTTTCTTATGTGGATTTGATTATGTTATTTATTTGGTAAAATATTTAATTTTGATATTTAGATCAATTAGATAATATTAGAATTATTAAATATTATTTAAATGAAAGGGAGAATTATAATATTAGGACTTTAATTAATTGAAAAACAAAATTAATTAATTTTTTCTCTTTTATTTAAAAGACTTGATTTAAAAAGTCTAAATGTGAAAGTTGGAAAAAAGAATAAATTAAAATATTAAAGATTAAATATTGATGTATTATAAATATTTAATCAATGATAATAAAATTAGAGTTGTACATAATATATTTTTTTCAGTAGTAGGCTGAAGCCATGGTTAATTATCATTACGTGTTGTGGTTAATTATTATTTGTTTAGTTAATTTAGAGCATATTTGAACCCAAGACCTCTCAAATGAGAGGCTCATGATTTACCATTGGGTTATAGGCTCTTATCTAGAGTTACACATAATTAGTGAGCTTTGATTATTATTAATGATTAAACTAATTATATACAATTGAATTGCACATTAATTAATAAAGTTAAAATAAGATTTTTGAGTGGGGAATAAGTTATTTAATTTTAAAAAAAGGATATTTATTTATTTTATTATAAAAAAATAAATCTATTTTGTGAAAAGAAAGTAAATAAATAGAGTATTTATTTATTTAATATTAAAAGAAAGGAGAAAAAATTATATATTTCTTTTCTTAAAAAAAAGTAAAGTGATTTTATTTATTTTTAATAATATAAGAAAACAAAGAAAAATTATTATTTTAGTTGAGTTACATTCTTTTGTAAGTTTACTCATTTTAGAAACTTTAATTTTATTAGTTTTATTTATATATTTGTCTTTATTAAGAGTTTTTTCTAGTTATTTTGAGTGAGAAGATTTTTAAAGAATAATAAGATAATTTAGAACAGATATTTTAGAAGACAAGTTACAAGTTATGCATTCAAATTTTGAAGTAAAATAAGTTTTCAAAGCTTGGGAGTAAAGTTTACAATTGGGTTTTTTTTCTTATTCTTAACAAATCAACTTGGTGTTTGAAGGTAGGGATTTTCAAATCTCTTTGCAAGTTCTATTGGAAAGATTGTATTCTCTATGTTTTCTTGATTGTGAATTTATCTTTGAATTTGAATGAGGGACTTTGATTTTCTGATAGATAGAGATTAGTAGACTTGTATTAAAAATAGTGTTTATGACATTATTGATATTCTAAGAAAGTTTATTTGGAAACCTTAGGAGAAGATTTTTTTTTAAAATGGTGTTGGTATTTATAATTATAATTTTACTATTTTATATCATTATAATTAAAATATATAGTTATATTCTTGATTATGAATAAATTTATTTGTAGTTACTTGTGTGTCAGGTTGAGGGTTTGAAACATGTGATTTTGCTATAACTTTTATTTAATATATTTTATCAAAAATGTAAAGATACTTTTAGACACCTTTTCAGATTTTATCTAACACATATAAAAATCATATATGATTTCTTTGTACGGACATGGTCAGATATTGACTATCATGCTAAAACTAGGCTTAGTTGAGCTTGATTTTTCAATTAGAGACACTCGAACAGTCACTTATAACTTTTGAAAAATATACAGTTAGAAATATATCATCTTTGTGATTGTAAATAAGTTTATAATTAATACTTTTCTTGACTTTCATGTAGATCCAACAATTAAAATAAAATTTATGCTTTTTTTTTTCCTAAACTGGTAACCTTTAAATCTGAATAGTGTTGGTACATTTTACACCATTCAAATGACTTTTTCTTTAGAAATGGTAATAATGAAAAATGTATAAAATTAAATTATCTTTCCATCAATATAGGTTTCAAATCCATATCATTTAATATGAGATTATGACATTTAAATTACCATCTGATTTACATAAAGAAAATACATAAAAACTCATTGTTATGAACTTTGAAAATGTTTTATCTTTATTGTTAATTATTATTGATTTAAATAATAATAATAATAATTAATTCTAAACTTATTAGATAATTAAAATACTAAATTTATCTACACTTAAATACCCTTCATATAATCAAACAAAACTTTTCAAAATGATCTAATCCAAATCATTCGATGGAACCTTGTATTATTTGATGAGTGTTTATTTGAGGTTTTTTAGTATTTATTTTTTGATGGGTTTTAAAAATTTTAATGTGATGTTTTATTTTGTGATGGCTTTTGTATGAACTGTTTAGTTGGTCAAACTAGGATGTGTACTAGAGGTGTCTTTCTTTCATGATGGTTATTTGACTAGGTGTTAGTATGTACTTTATGATTCAAATTTGAGGCTTATGTTTATGATATTTATCTGGGTAGCATATATGATGAGTTGGGTTTTGAGAACCAAATTACTTTTGGGTTTCCTATAAAGGAATTGAGTTCTATCATTATGGGTGATGTGATATGGGACACAATTATGGTTTATTTTCTTAGGGGATGTTGTCTAGGTACATGTCTTTGGGAGTGGCTTGCAATAGGGGTCTGGGACCCAAAGTGGTTTGTACGAAGCTAACTTATTGTAAGTTGTGTAATAAGTGATAACATAGTAATTAAAATATCTTTCTTATCCTTTTTCTTTGAGATGCATTAAAAAGATAAGTTAGAGATGTGCCTCATCCATGTCTTGAGTGCTTGTATAGGTTAAGGATAGTGTTGGTGTAAATAAGTATTTACTTATTACTCTTACTTAAGTTTACTTAGGTTAATGCATTATTTAATTATTTTGCATTATTTTATTATTATTTTAGGTGAGACACTTAGGAGTTTGTGTACTCTTATTGAGTTACGCAACTCTAATTATGCACATGGTGTCTACAACATAGGAGTATGTATCATTTACTGAGTTGTCATGTTGACAACATAGTTATTTGCACTCCTCATTTAGCACATGTTGTCTACACCATTGATCTATGTGCTTCACCATTGTAGTCTTATCCTCACATCATCACACTTAATCTTGTGCCCTATGGAGGATAATCCATATCTAGTGGAAATGTGCTTGGTTGTATGACATATTATGATGTTAACTTCTATGCATTCTAGAAGCTCTCCTGAGGCCTTTATATACAGGCACTCCTAGTGTACTCTCAAGTTGGCTAAGCATTTATTGAATGAATATCATCATTTTGATCATGCTCTGTCTATTTTGGTCTACTGTGTGCTTGTGTTGAGTTCTTTAGTTCTTGGGTGAATTCTGCCCTAAGCCAAATTCTTACAAATAGGAATAGGATAATAACTAGTGAGAGGTATGACTAGTTTTCCTCATCTTCATGAGATGGTATTTTGGTTCCACATGTGTCATGTTGAGGATTTGGGGTCTAGAGTGACTAGTCTAGGGTAACTCAATGCTTAAGAGTCTAGGGTCTAATTTGAGACCAATCTAGAGTAACTCAAGTAGTCTAACTATGTGATGACACTCCTTAGCATGTACCATAATCTCCTCCATATATTTTGTATTTGCCTCTAGTGGTGCAGTTATTGGAATTGTACTTATTGTTGGATATATTTATTATTGGTGTTTACTTTATGATTGGTGATTCATGGTGATTGTACTTTTGACTTGAGGTGGCTATCATTTGTGGACGTAATCTCATGATTTTTTTACTTGATATATACTTGGTATATGTATGTTGACTTGGTATGTGGTGTTGGTATTGGATGAGTTTTCTTTCAACTTTGGTTATCTTTTCTTCTTGAGTAGTTTGTGTTACCCTTGAGGTAGATTTGGCTATTAGGATTCCTTGCCTAAGAATTTTTTATGTTTTGATTAGTTGTATATGAATCATTCATTATCTTCCCAGCATGATGGGAGTGGAAGCTTGACTAGGAAACCAAAAAATCAAGAGGTGGTGACTTCTTACCATTTGGGTCCACTTGAGATTTATAGATGTTTGAAGGTCAGATTTATCCTGATCTCAGAAACTTCTATTCAGTTGATGTATTTATATGTTATCATGTATCTTGTATTTTGATGTACTTCTATCTATTCATGCATACCCTATGATATGTGCAATGGATGCTATCCATTAGATGTATTTCATTATATCAGTTGTATTCATACATTTTCTTGTCAGAGTAATATGCTATATTTTTATGATTATGGACATTGTACTTAAGACTTAAACAATTAATTTAAAAAAATTAAACATGACTCAATATGAAGGAACCCTTAAGGAATGAAATCTATATTTTAATTGCATATGTAAATGTTGTGTTTCTTTATATTGATTTTTCATTGTTACTTTTATCTTTTATAGACTTAGGAAAAAACACTTAGTAAACTTTCTAAAATATTAAGTTTATTTCTTTTGGGTTCCCGAGCAAGGTGTTACAATGCATTGATTCAAAGAATAGTCAAAAGTATGAAGCATATAATGATAACTAATATTGGTTCCAAGAGTAATGATACAAAGACCAATTGATGAGATTTTTAGGGTTATCTCCATAACAAAGCTTAACCCTCCAGAGTCCATATAGAAAACCTAGATACTGGTCTAAAAGAACAATTGTTGTCATGGTTCATAGAATTGTCCTCAAATCAAATTTCAATCCTCAAAATTTTGGGTTCCCTAATACATGTCCATTAAAAATATGACAAGATCAATCACAATTCATAGGATTGTCCTTAGAATAAGTCTTAATCCTTAGTAGTCTCCATTGAAAGGTGACTGAAAGAAAGTTTAAGATTATCTCCAAATTAAAGCTTAATCCTCTAGAATCTAGATAGAACACTTCAATACTGGTCCAGAAAATGATAACAAGACCTATCATGAGTCCTAGGATTGTCCCTGGAACAAGTCTTAACCCTCAAGAGTTTAGGTAGAATGCCCAGATACCTATCCATCGAGCTATTATAAGGATTGTCATAAGTTTGATCAGTCAATCAATAGTTGAGATAGTTAGAATATGATGCTAGATAGAGGGGAAAAGATGCCCCTAGTGAAGAGATTCCCCTAGCGATGAGGACATTAAGTTCTAATCATATTTGAAAAAAGATTTGATCGATGCAATAATGTAATCATACTGCCCCCTCGAGAGAAAAATCAACAGATGACGTATCAAAATAGTGATGTAAAGCAATAGATTTGAACATACTGATGTGATCAGAGATTCAGAAGAATGTATAACATATTAGAAGAGAATGTAGAATATTTTGAGTCAATTCAAATTGATTTTGAGGTATGTTTGACCAAGTTTGACATGAGTTGACTTTTGATGAAAAAGTTGAAAAGTTTAAGAAAATATTGGCATGATGAGATTCGAAGATGAATATTGCATCAAAAGATGGACTACACAAACATTTGATCACAGTAGTCCCAAAATTCTAAAATGTGATTTTGAGTTGTTCGAGAGTGTTAGATTTTGAGTTTGATATAGGAAATGAATTCAGAATGGTCAAATTAGTCAAGGGAATGATTTTTATGCCAATCAAAGAACTTTGAAAAATTAGGTCAAACCCTACATAAGACCCCATGTGGTCATTTTTAAATCATTTGTACTTTTATCTTTTGTGGAGAAGAGCACTAAGAATTATGGTAGTCCCCGTACAATCTTACATATTTGAGCGATCCAAATGTCATAATCATTTGGCAGACTACAAGCCACTAGTAAGTAATTGATAAATCTCATAATCATTTTAAATTTTATGTATTTTGGTAAAAAAAATCTCATTTCTCTTCATTTTAATTATTTTTGTGTTGGGTCCTCACATGAGAGCTCATTTTCTCATGTGAGAGTGTAGAAAATGTCGCGCAAGAGTATGTTATCAAAATAATTACTTGCATAGCTATCACAAGAATCTTTCCTTGTAGGCACCCTATGTCACATTGAAAACCCTATTACAAGGTTCATGCTCATGTCAAAAGTTGGGAATACTCACACCACTTTGTTTACTCATGTCATTGATACCCTTTTCACATGAGTGTGTGTAAGTCTAGCATGAGATGTTTCTATCTCACATGGGTTTAAGAGAAGTTTGTCCTAAGAATAGAGTCAAATTTTTTGTGTGTTTTGTTATCCTAACATCATTAAGAGTTTTAAGAATACTCATAAATAGTTTTAGTAGTATTCTATACTGTTTTGAGATATCATTTTGATTTATTAAGCACTAACTATGTTATGTTGTTTGATTGGTTGTAGGTTGACTTTCCAATTTTTTGTTCTAATCACACTACCAAACCATTGGAGGGCTATTGAGATAATTAGATTCTATTGAGGTAGCCCATCTAAATGCTTTATGATTATCACATCTCCATAAGGTACTTTATATTTGGGTGAATCATTATTTATTGGGTGTATTGGTGGAGCATTTCCATCTAGAGATGAACACATTCCACCTACCTCTTAGTGAGATGATAGTGACACTAGAGGACATTTAGAAAATACTGAGGATCCTCTTCCATGGTCCTTTTATTGAGTGCAACACATTTCCAAGACCTGGGACTCTAGCATTAAGAGATATGTCTTATGATGGCATCATCATGGATAGGGCTATTCCATGGGGAGAGTTGATATGACAATATGGTCAAAGGCATAGACTGGCCATAGTACTAGTAGTGTTCATTGGGTGCTACTTGATGTCTAATTGGGGACAACATGGGTTAGATTTTGGATGGGGTAGGATGCTAGAGTAGATGATAGATCATCCCACACACTTTGGATGGGGTTAGTGTGTGCGTGCTCACATATTTCATGAGATGCATGAGATCACCTATAGAGAGGCAAAGACAATGGTAGCAGGAATATTTGTACTTCAAATGGGCATGGGAGCACTTTACTATCATGAGAACCATCTACAAGGGCCTTCAACATCCATAGGATTAGTACATATGTAGGTATAGAGGTCAAATGACCTAGGCCACATTGGATAAGACAAAGTAGTGGAGGGCACAACTTGATGTCATAGTAGCAATGACATTGAGGCTATGTAGAGATACTGAGGTGTGAAATGATGCCTGAGCATAGTTGGACTACATGTTTGCTTCATGGCCATTGATTGGTTGACTGATCTAGACCATCAAGAGAATCCCATTTACTCAATTATGGCATCAATATGGATGCCCAAAGGACATCTCACATGAGTATTGTTCATACACTAATGTCATAGATGAGGTGAAGAAGGGTCAATTAGTGAAGATGGATACAAGTTGATTGATGATAGATGTTTGAGGTCTCACCATTCCTTGTTGGGAATACCTAGTAGAGGTTACTAATGCTGGAGTTACTCTTAAGTATAGGGAGTATTCTGTGAGTCATTCATTCCTTCAATTTACAAATCTAGTAGGTATGGGAGCACAAGTTTAGCCAATAGTAGAGGCATAGTAGCATCCATAGCAAGAGGGACCTCATCAGAGGTGACCCAAATTCCTATTCCACCTCATCAAATGAGGGAAGACCTCAATACTGGTAGTAGTGGGTTGGGAGAGAGATTACCTCAAGAGGAGATGGGTACCTTGAGTTCTATTGGCAATGACTCTCAGATGCAAAGAGTGGAGGATCAACCTCCCCAACAGACTGATTAGGGAAAGAAATAACAAGTTGGTGTAGATGAGGAGATGCAAGATCATCCCCCTCAAGGACCTATTGGAGGTTATCTAGCTCAAATGTAGGATGCCCTACATCGATCGAGGGATAGAGTGTGTTTAGCATAGTAGTAGCTAGGAGAGATGAAGATGTAGGTTGTAGTTTGTGATACTCGACTAGTAGAGTATTACAATGAGATTAGAGAGATGAGGGAGAAATTGGAGAGATAGTAAGTAGAGACCCATCATCAGAGTGCTTGAGAAATGTATTATTATGTTGCATATGTCGGGGTTGTTCTAGACATTATAGAGCAAGTGCCCCATTTCTCAAAGTATGTGAGAAAATCAAAGGGTGAGTGACCCCCTATAAGAGTAGATCCTCCTCCTCCACCAAGATACAAGGGGGAAGGATGTACCTAGCTTACTCTCTCCTCTCTATTTTGATTTATATCATGTATATCATATGTATCAGCATCATATTTCATACCATTTTGAGACATTATTACCCATAGTGCTCAAGTAGCATGCATTCAGCCCCCATTTTGACTTATATATATATATATATATATATATATATATATATATATATATATATATGAGAACTTTTTTTGATATCTTTGCATGTGTCATGTGTTTCATTTATGATTTTTATACATGAGATGTATCCTAGATGGATTTTGATTATGCAAATGTTATGTTGTATGGTTGTATAGTGTAAATGATATGAGATGTGCATGCATATGTCATGGATTAGATACAGATGTATGATGTATATTTATGAGATGAGATGATTTGATTATGTATAAGTGTAAATTATTATTATGATAACTCATGCAGGTTTCAATTTTGTTGTTCATGAGAAGTGCTCCATCAAATTCTTGAAGATTGACCATGGAATCAAACACTTGTGTAGTTGAGATGAAAACATGATACACATAAGAATCTTTCTACCTCTAAAGTCAAGGAATGAAATCAAATAAGTGACCAAGATAGTGCCAAAATGAAAGTCTAAAATGAAATGCAGCCATATGCTAGATGAAATCCATATGACTTGGTTACTGAACCCAAAAGATATAGTTTTCATCATAGAGCATTTTGTATAGGCTGTCAAAAGTTGTACAACCCTCACTAACATTACAATCATAAGAATATGAATATGACATGAGTCATGGATTTATCAGAATGAGATATAATTGTTAAGGCACAAGAAGCCAGAATGACAAGAAGCATTAAGGCAATGACCCTTAAATTTGTAACATAAGACAAATGTGTGTTAAGCATCCTCACAGTAACCCATATGTTCACTTCACAGGATGAGTATCATTATTTACTGTAGCATAGAGATTTCACTCAAATAAACAAGGAGAAGGACCAACATCACAAAAGTTTCCATATAAAATGAGTCAAGGTACACATGGCCATCCAACATGAGATAGAGGCTCTTGTAGTGGACACCCCTTTTATATGGACCTTTCGAATCATTGGAACTAAACCAACAAGCAGAAAGAAAAGAAAATATCATGCCCCAACCTGTCCTCCTCTTAGTAGAATTAGACATCCTAGAGTTTCGTGAATGGGAATGACAAAGAGAAAGAAAAACACGCAAAGATAAGCTCATCATAGCTCAAATAGTTTCATTTTTCAATTTTAGTTTCAATGTCGAAGGCTTGATGTCAAGTGTCAAATTTTACAGCATATTGTGAGAAATTTCTTTAGTAGATAGATATAGTTAAGACAACTAGTGATTGACACCAAAGAGATCTTCTTTGAGAGGAATCTCATCAGTAGACTAAGAGACAGTAGGCAGATTCAATTAGGACAACTGGTGACTGATGGAAAAGAAATTCTTCAAGAACATATGATGTTCCCTCCAGACCATGAAGGTTGCCCCTATACTATAACCAATTTCAATCCATGTAGCTATGAGCAAAGTCTTGAAGATAACTAGGATTGTATGCATGAGCGAAAGAAAAAAGCTAAAAGTGAAATGAAAAGAACTCAAAGTAGAAAAGTGATTGTACAAAAGCTAGAAGGTGTCCTACTAGATGAAGCATTTAGAACAAGAGGCACATGTTTACTAGGTTTTCACCTTCTTGGCAATAATTCTATTTTTGCTACCACAATGCCTATTTGAAAGGTTTTCATCAATGGCACTTTTTCATTTTTTTCAATTTTTTTGTTCTTATCTCTTTTATGATTTTTTTTGTATTTTTTATTTTTTCAAATTGTTAGGTATTATCAAGGCACCTATTGCTAGGTTTTCACTAGGATAATATATGTTTTTAGGACTTTTTGCAATTTTAGTATTTTTTCTATGACATTTTGATATGTACAAGGAGCTACAAAGAATATTAGTTGTAGAACCTTTCCAAATGAAGGGTGCTAATCGTCTCCTTGAGTAATTTTCATTCAGTTGAGATTTGATAAGTGCTTGATTTGAATAATATAGTGATAATGTATGGACCAAGATCATTTGGCTCAAACTTTCACTTCTATAACCAATATTGTTGATTCCTAGGGGTCTCCCTTAGAACAAGGTCATCCACTTAGAATTCCTGTGGTTTGACTTTCTTGTCGTAGCTCTTGGACATCCTCTTTTAGTAATCTCATAGATGATCAAATTCCACTTAACGATGTTCATCCAATAGTTCTAGTTCTTCTAGCAAAGATATTTGATAGTAATCATTAGTAATAAGGCCCTTTAGTGAGACTCACAGAGTAGGACTCTCGACATCAATTGGAATCACAACATCTTATCCATATACTAAAGAAAAGAGTGTTGTCCATGTATGCATTCTAATACTTGTTTTGTAAGCCCATAGACTTGTATTGACTTGAAGGTGCTAGTCCCTTCTAGACTTGTTAGCTATGCAATGTAAGATTTTAAGAATAGTCTTATTGGATGCTTTCACTTGTCCATTACCTTGGCGGTAGTAGATGGAAGACCAATGTTGCATGATTTTAAACTTTGAACACAACTCTTTTGGATTTTTATTTTTGAATTGCCCCATGTTATCAGTGATGATTAAGGAGGGTGCAATATACCTATAGATTATGTAATTGAGAATGAACATAGCTACATGTTTTCCATTGGCCTTAGTAAGAGGTACTGTCTCTACCCACTTTATGAAGTAGTTTGTAGCTACAGTAATGAACTTGTGTTCATTCAAGGAGGAAGGATGAATTTGACCTATAGTCCTCTAATCTGACTAATATTATGAGGTGGAGGCATCTCCATTATAGATTGAACCTTTTTTAGATCCACCTCTATGCCTTTTGCAAAAACAATGTACCACAGTAATTTTCCTAATGTGACATCGAAAGAACACTTCTTGGGATTCAATCTTAGACTAAAAATTTTCATGCGATCTAAGATAGGTTCCAAGTCTTGTAGATGAGTACTTCTCTGCATTCTCTTAGCTATAGTATCATCAACATAACATTCCATCATTTTGTGCATCATATCATAGAAATTTTTTGTGACATCTCATTGGTCTATTGTACTAGCACTCTTTAAGACAAATGGCATTATGTTCCAAAAGAATGTCCCCCATGCATAGGTGAAGGTAGTCTTTTCTTGGTCTTTTGGAGAAATCTTAATTTGGTTATATCTAGATAAATTGTCTACTAGTGAGTACATTTCATAACCATTTGTCATGCCCACTATCATATCAATGTTAGGTAGTAGAAAAATATCATTAGGGCATGCTTTGTTGATATCCCATAAATTAGTACAGACTAATAGATTTATTATATTTTGAGACCAAAATTATATTTGGTATTCATTCAACATAGTCATAGGCTTGAATGATTCCATTTTTTAGTAGTTTTTGCAATTCAACTTTGATAGTAAGTGCCACATGAGGGTGCATCTTTATAAGCTTTAATTTAAAAAAGTTTTACCTATGGCATAATGGACAAGTAATGCATAATGAGGTCAAGATCTGAACTTGGCATATCTAAGTATTTCCATGCAAAGTTGATTTTATTTTTTTGGAAGAAATCAATGAACTCCTCATTTTCCTTGGTAGGTAATGACTGTAAAGGTGTATGATTAGTGAATGTTCTTTGGTACCTAGATTTACTGGTTGCATTGGTTCTATTAGTAGTTATGATCATTCTTGAAAGTGACTTAGAAGAACATCAAATATCCCATCCTTAGGCACCTCAAAGAGGTTTTCATCATTGGATACATCTTTTCTTTTTAATATTTTAGGCTCTAATACTACCACAATGTGGTTTTCACCATTAGGGAGGATACTATTTTTCTTCTTGATTGTATGGTTGGGATATTAGATGTCAACTTCAATCATTTTAACACTATGTTCATTGGTTGAAAACATTATCAATTCGATAGTGTGTAGGTAATAGGCAATAGTGTAATCATTCTAGAGCATAGGGACTTCGCTAGATGTAGTGTTTGAGTTATAGTATATTAGCTCATAATGGACAAATGAAAGAGAAGTGGTAGGTTTGAGTGTGTCATTGTATAATCATCAAATACAAAGTTAGGAAAGTTGAGACCTAGCATAATTTTATCCTAAGGTATTTTCAAATTCCTCTAAGTCCTAATGACATCAACTAAAGACACATCAACATTAACATAGTTAGACTCATTAAATCAAACCCTAGACTACTCCCCTACTCAAAGTTAGTTTTTATATGTGTGTACTCTATCTACATCTTTATCAAAAGTTTCATCTGACAAGAAATCATTTTCACACTCTCAAGAATCAATACTACATGGAGGTAAATTGAAGTATTCCCCAATAGTCATGGGTAGACATTCTCTACTTTCAATGTCATCTTGATTTTGATCAATTCTTTCAATGATAAGAGCATTACTAGACTCACCCTATTCCAATTGAGTTAGGGGGAGTATCAATATTATTCTCAATAGAATTACTATTAGTTTTGGTAGTACTAACATGTGTTACAAAGTCATCAAGCTCTATAAAGAGCATAGCAAGATCTAGTGGAATATAATAAGGAAAATTATCCTCATCATCAAAACTTTCATCCTAATTTTCAACTCAGTCTGATATTCATGTTTAGATGGGCAATCAGATTCTGACACAAATTTATTAATTCTCAAAGTTAAGGGAACTTTCTTGAAATCTAGGCATGTTGTGTCACAAGGCAGTCTAGATGTAGCTTTAATTAGATCTATTAGTCTTTATTATCACTTCCTATAGAACCATTACCTTTGTAGCCAAGCCATTTCATCAGTATGAGACATTTTCCATATTGTTTATGAGTCATTTCACAAGACTGGAGTTTGAAGTCAGTTGGAACCTCTTCCTTATAAAGCCAAGCAGTAAAAACTCATTTCTCATATTTGTCTTCTAAAGGTATGATGGCCTATACAAAAGTTTCACCAAAGATAGTCTTAGATGATATAGTAGAGTGTCTCTTCATTTCATATGGTCTCCCATAGTGATAGAGAGATATAGGAAAAGGCATTCTAAGTTAGAACTAGTTTGATTTAATATTCTCCTATACCAGTTTCTTTTAGTTTGAGAGTCTTTTCCATCTCTTTCAATTTGTTAACATGATTGTCAATAGGCTCTCTATTAGCTAGAACAAAACTATAAGTAGACTTGAGCATGTTACAAGTGTAGTTGGTGTTGGCATGTATCATTACCTCTGCCCCAATAATATTATGCATTGATGATAAGTTGAAGGTATTGCTTTCATCTCATGAATATGAGGCCTTCCTAACATTATGTTGTATGCTAGAGGTGTTACAAGGTAAATTCAAACAAGATAACTAAGAGGGGAAGTGAATCAGTTATCTGCCTATCAAAACATTTATCAACCTTATTAATCTTAAACATGTGAACAACATAATAAGAAACCATACCAAAATACAAATACAAAATAATACTAGCACTGTTAACTAGGGAAAACCTTGATCAAATTGAAAAGACCAATGGGGATGGTACCCACAAAATAATGTACTAACATAAAATTTCCTTGTTAGAGGATGGACTCTATTAGGATCCAATGAAATACATTCATTACATATCAATCCCTACTAAGAGACTTTGAATCCCTATTAGGAGTTGTAGAAGGTATATGAACCCACTGTCAAAATAGCTTCAAGAGAAAGACCAATAAACTCACTTTCCGACTAATCTATGTATTATTTATTGTAGAATAAATGTATAGCCCCTTCTCTATCCTTTGACTGGACTTATCCTCTTTTGATCTCGATACCATATCACCAACTTTGCATCCAATAATCCCTTGGATTTCTTACTCACATTTACTAAATACTTTGAATTTCAAATTTCAATTGCATACCTCATAAAAAGAAAAATATCCTTCATTTATACCATATCCTCAAAATAATTCCTTGACTTGGCCTTAAGGCTTTCCTAAATAATTATAATAGGACCTCGTTGAGATTTTACATCTTTTCATAATTACAGATCATTGTCAGTTCACAGTCTTTACAACTTATCACACATATGACCTTAGACCTTGCACACTCACTGACATCATCATCATCTTGTCTACTATCATTATCTAATTGTGTTCATCATGATTATATCCCTATTAAGAGATACAAATTAATCATCATAAAACCACTTATCAAGTACTATGTATTCTTGTTGTCCTCTATAAATCAAGTATATCTTCTTCATGTCTTTGACTCTCTGTAAGTGTACTTATCCATGTCATTAGAATATAGTGTAGAACACACCCTTAACTATGCTTGACCTAATCAAAACTACATAGTCTGTACGCATTGTTTACTACTTTGCTATTCTTCACAAAAAAATGATATGTTGACATCAATGGAAAACACAATCATGAATTCAATATGTCCATCATGCTAACAATCTCTCCAAGTGTTTTGGAAATCCTTCGGATACTTCCCCAAAGGAGTACCATCAACATTAATGCTATCAATCTCCCCCTTTGGCATTGATAGAAGCATAGATGAAAACATCTAATTTCCAAGAATACAAAATCAAACTCTTTTGTTTTTGTTCTCTTCTTTTCAAATCCTCTTCATTAATAAAATCTAAAATACACTGGAATACTATTATGTATGTGCTTCCTCTTTATTAGGATCAACATTAGTTGTTCCAACTCTAACTTTTGAAAAAAACTTACATGGATGGAAATCAATTATTTGCAACTTCTCTCCTACCAATTAATCACTCTCCCCCATTATAACACTTCTTCCCCATACATAGATGTCCCACATATTACTAGAAGATGAACTCATGTACTTTTTTTCCCCCATTCTACTAGAGTAAAGTGCATAGCAAGGTCATAGAGGTGATTAGCATTTCAAGGATCTAAATCAGCAATTAAGTTTTAAGTTAGATCTATCGTTTCATCCTAACATGTGAATCAAATTCAAATCCTTTAACAGGGTAGACTTAACAGTCTTTTCTTTAAATCTCTTTATCGAGTGCATACTTCATTGTATGTTTGTAAAACCTCTAACAAGGTGGACCTAGTAGTCCTAATTGCTCCTAATAGGACATATCATCAAAAGTGATCATTGTAAGCCTTAATAGGCCAACTTTATATTGCAGTATTGAAGTTTTGTGGGTATCATCCCCACCCCAATTTTACTTTCTATTTGGAAGGTTTCTGGGTCACCAAATATTGTGTTCAAGTGTTTTGTGTTTTTAGTTTCTCATGCATGCAATAGATTAGATTTATTCATGGAGAATGGATTATGCTATTAAGTGTTGAATTTTGTTAAAAGTTTTGAGGTTACTAATTCACCCCTCCCCTCTCATTAACCTTGCTAGTCTTGATTATCTCCAACAATTTTTATCAGAGCATTGTGGTTCTCAGGATAAAGTTTGATAGCTTGAGAAAACATCAAGGACAATGGAGATATTTAGACTTGACAAAGCTATTGACAATGAGAAGCTAGATTTGGAGATGGCCATAGCTCAACTCAAGGAAACAAAAGAGCATCTTTCCCAATCCTTAAAAAGAAGGAAGGAACTTGCAAAATAGATGAATGACCACCAGTATGTTGAAGAAAAGATTGAAGACTTTTTCCCATCAAGCAGTTCAGATGAAGCAAATGAGATAATCAAAGAACTCCTAGAAAAGAATGGCTCCCAGCAAGAAGACGTAAGAAAATTGAAAAGAAAACAAGAAATCCAATCAATAAGATTGTGTGAAATTCTGGAATAGAGAAATAAGGCAAGTGAAGACTTGAAGGCAAGGAACAATAAAACTCAAAATCAATCCCTTCAACAAGAAAGTCTTATCAATCAGCTCTCCAATGAAAATGAGGAAATCATGAGTCTAAGATCTGAAAATGAAAGGTTAAGGAATGATTTAAGCACTAAAGGAAAACCAATGAAAGGTTGAAAGTTGATCTAAATTCTAAGAAAAAACTTAATGAAAGAATAATGAAATTCCAAGTAGATATGGATCAATTGAATCAACAAAGTGAAGTGAATCTTTATAGAAAAATGGGAAAATCAAGACTTGGATACAAAGAAGAAGGTGAATCCTCCAAACAAGGTGCTCAAAGGAATCAAAGACCTACTTGCAATCACTATGGTAAGATAGGTCATACATCAAATAAATGTTGGAGTAATGGAAAGGCAAAATTCAATGGAAAATTCTACAATTGCAGCTAGCATGGTCATAAAGCCAATGAATGCAAGGAGAAACCAAAGTTTGAAGGAAAATGTAACAAATGCAAGAAACAAGGTCACAAGGCATCTGAATGCAAATCTAAACCATTCAATCTAGCTGAAAAATTTGTAAACACAATATTTGGTTGGGACTACAATACTTGGCGTAGATGTCATTACTATGGAGAATATGGACACACTAGCATTAATTGTGCTAAGCATCACTTGAGAAGAAAGAATACTACAATAAGATGTTACACATGCACTAAACTTGATCGTATAGCTAAGAATTGCATGAATATAGGTAGAGTTGAAGATGAAAAGAAAGCAAAAGATGATAACATCAGGAAGAAAATGAGATAGTAGTGGATTCCTAAAACTACTGAGCAAGCCAGTTCAAGTGATGATATTCATGTCACTCATGAAGTGGGTGACTCCACCATCTCCAATTAAGGTCTTATGGAAGGACTAAAACTATATTTACAAAGTCACCTCTTAAATAGTTCAAATAGAAAAGAAGAAAAAGATCCAAATTAGTATTTTAGATATAGGGGGATCACAAAAGGTTAGCATCAGTAATCATTGAGCAAGGATAGGTTATACCAAGTGAGGTCAGGAGTATCAAAGTTTTGTTTGATCACCGACTTACAAGGTTCTACTGAGCAATCTGCATAGATAGTGGATGACAGCCTATCAAGCACAATGTCATAATGGCTCTCATCATACTAATCATTAATGAAAATTTTCATCAAAAGGGCAGAATTTCAATTTCATTTCCACTGTGAATTCAGTATATCTAGAGTAGAGCGATTTGTAGAGCACTCAAGCGATCTTGAGTAGAGTTTATAGCAAAAATTTTCAAGGAATTTTCTTAGTCTACCAAGTGATCATGGCATCCACCAGTAGTAGCACCAAGGAAAAGAAAGGATCAGAGATGTTGGTGTGAGGTGTCAAATGGAAGGCTCTAAATTTTAAACTAGTACCAACAATTACAAAATCCCTCAACCCCAATGGAGCTTAGTCATGAATTACACCAAAGCTACTCCTCATCAATGATATTTGTACTCATTTAAAATGTGTTGTGCAAGAAATTGGAACCCTAGAAATGGATAGTGCCCTAGGTGAATTGTGCGTGGATGGAATCCTTAAACCCAAACATAAACATCTAGAGGAGAAAGGTTTAACCCACATTCCACACCTGCCAAGAAATTTTTAGATAAAATGGATTAGGTATATCTTGAGCTGAGTCTATAATGGTCATTTGTGGTTAGAGCAACCAATCTTGATAATGAAGAAGATGATTCCTAGAATTATGGGTCTCCCTATGCTCAAATAGGTTAAAGTCACTAAAACCCTACGTCTAGATAAGCTTCAAAGGAAAATCCTAGCTTAGTGGGACAATAGAGGACTAAAAATCAGCAATGTATCTGATGTGGAACTCAAATTTGGCATTCATATTATTGCTCACAAGATACACAACTCTAGTCAATTGAATAGTGTGTTGTGTGAGGCTATGGACCTAGCATACAAGGTTGTTAAGAAGAATTTGGAATATGGTTTAGCAAATTTAATGTTGAAGCAACTGAATAAGAACATGGAAAGCATAAGAACTTCAAAAAATAATCCGTGCAAATTTGGCTCTTTGTTGACTTTTTTGTTCTTTTATGTTCAAAAGTTTTTCCCCTCCAAAGGAATAGTGGTATGGTGAAAGGAAACTCTAGTTTTGTACCAGATTAATGAGTTCATTGCATAAATGGGTGAGAATTTTGATAGCATAATGGACAACTACTTTGAAGCATTTAAAGAAAATATGAATAATAGGTTCTAGATTCCTCAAAAATTGGTTGAAGACTACAAGGATTATATGTGTTTCATGGTTGATTGTGATAGAGTATATATTTAGGCACTAAGGCCTAGAATTGTATGGGTGAAACCTCTTCCTTATTAGCTTAATATTGATGAAACAAGGGAGATAATTGAAGCCTTGGTAAATGAGCCTATAGATCCAAAGCCACCTACTTTGGAACTTATGATGAAGAAAAAGCTAGAATAGAGCTTGAGATTAAGCTTCCATAGGCAGTGAATAAAGGTAAGAGGAGAATATCTAAACTAAAAATTGCAAGTGCCCCTCTTATGCTTACTAAGGGAAAAGGTGAAGATGAAGAAAAATCTAAGAATGAAGAAAAGGAATCAAAAAAGGTGGAAAAGCCTATGAGAAAGAAAGGTAAGGTGATTATCACTAAGCTGCCCCAGCCCTCCATAACTGTATTCACCAGAAGATCCAAGAAAGGAGGGTAGTGAAGTTGTATTTAGTAGGCCCCCACTCACCTTTGAGACAATATTGAAGCAATTAGAAGAAGATGTTAAACCAAAATTGATGTAGAGAAGATGAAAATTGAGGAGTTAGTGTTGACAAAGATGGGAAAATGGAAATATCCCCCTGATTAGATTGCCTTTCAAATTTTCAATGAGCTATTAGCAAGGTTGAAGCCAAGATTGGAATCAGCTATGCAAACTGCAAAGGACATATATGAACAATCTTTGAGATAGTAGCTATCGAGTCTTACAAATGCTAAGATAAAGGAAGCAATGAAAAAGAATGAAGATAAGATTACAATTAGATTTCATACTTGTTTGATTTTGGTGAAAGATATTGAGCATGTAGTCAAAGATGCTACATCCATGTGGAATAATGTTTATCATATGCATAAACCTAGTGAGAATCCAGTGGAAATCAATGATGATAATGACAAGGATGAAGATAATGAAGAAGATAATACTTCTTATGTCACTATAGATGTTGAAGATTATCAAGAGTTGATGAAGGATGGTGAAGAAGAGAAAGAGGAAGAAGTTGAAAAGGAAGATAGGGAAGAAGAAGAAGAAAATGATCTAGTCAGGATAGCTACAAAAGTCATAGCCTTCCTTCCTCACTCTCCACCAAAAACTATAGTATCATCAAGAATGGAGACAACTTCAGAAAGTGTGATTGTGACCACAAAAAATACATCATCTTCCCAATCACTCTTTGCTCCCTCTCAGCTCCAGGTATCTCTAATGGAAGTTTCTACCACTTCATCCACCGAGCTGCAGCCCTCCTCTTCTTCAGCTCTTGAGTTAGGGACATCAACAATATGTGCAACATCCAGTTCTAGTTTTTTATCTACTTCAATTTTTCTTAGTCTAGTAAGTGCTCCCATTGTAAATACCTCTATAAGTATTCCTCCTATAATTACATCAATTTTGGGTAGTACATCAATTTTGGATTCTTCTAGTGCTCTAGTTAGCATTCCATCAATAGGCCCCTTACAAGTTTTCACTACAATCCCTACTATTTCCACCATTGTTTCTATTTTAAAGTCCAAAGCAGTAATGTTAGAAGTTGAACCAAAGATGCCACTTAAACTTCTAATTAGTGAAAAAGAAATTGATGAAGATATAGACTTGGACAAGGACATTGAAATTCCAAAGCTAGATTTTGATAATGTTGTTGTTGATCAAATGAGATTGGTAAGCCTAATTATTGAGAAAAAGGCTAAGTAGAAATAGCTCAGAGAAGAAAGTGATAGAGAATTTAGGATCATAGAGAGTGCTAGGAACATTTTGATAGAGGCCATAGGTGTTGATGTTGATTCATCTCAACATATTTTGTTTTAGTTAAAAGAAGCAGTAAATAAATTCAATGAGGACTCTACTAACCAAGATAAGTTGATAGAAAAAGTAGAGAAAAAGTTTGACAATAAATTTCTTGAGCTCATTGCTCAACATATTGCTATTCCTCATGTAGAGATTTCCTCAATTTTGGCTAATCTTGAAAATTCTTTCACAAATGTAACAACTCTTTTTGCAAAGCTATGTGATGTTACCAAGTATACAAAGGAAATAAAGAGAAAATTGAATAAGATAGATGAGGATCTAAAGGCCAGTGCTGAAAAGTTGCAACTTGACCCCAGCTCAAGCTCAACACATCACATGAGGGTTAGATTCCTATTATATGTGTAGGCTAAGTTGTTGAGAGAGGAAGCTCGGATCTAGTCTACACTAATAGACATCTAGAACATGATCTTTCCAATCATGGACACAATGCAGAAGAACATTGCTTATTCAAAAACATTCATCCATGATAACAATTTTTTAGTTGTAGATCATATGATTGAACTCTCAGTAGAAGTCCAAGTTGCACTTCAAACCTGCAAAATTTTGCAAGAAAACTAGGATAAGACATTAGCTCTTATTCTCAAGGTACATTATGAGTTTCTCTCACATTTTAGTGTCTCTATATAAGGTTGTTATGTATAAATCTTTGGCATTATTGTCAAAAAGGGGGAGAAAGATACATGTATATATGTATAGGGAGAGAGACATGTATATAAGAAGGATAGATATTTGTATAATATTATGCCTAATATGATATGTGCATTGTATGGGGGAGATATGTGCAAATGTATATACAATAGAATTACAAAGACAAATTTTGAAAAATCAAAAAAATCAAAATCATCATAAAATTGTACATAAGTTTTGGCTATTAAGTGTTTTTGTCGCTAATGCCAAAGGGGGAGATTTTTAGCATTAAGTTATGTTTTTTATTAGTGAAAACACTTATTCAGATTTTGTATGATTACCAAGTTCATCATTCAATCTTAAGTGTTTGCTGAGAATTTAGTGGTTGCCAAGTGAATTCAAGTAGTACAAAGTCCAATAGTTTAGATTGAGTAATTTAGTGGTTACAGTGCTTCACAATATCTATCAAGTCATCAATTCCCATGATGTGAAGTCAATGTTAATCGAGTGATGGATGAGTAGTGTTTACCAAGTGCAAGCAAGGTAAACATGGTATTAGTTTCCACCGAATGACACTATATCTACCGAGTCTCCAATGTTCACCAAGTTTGTACTATTTTGAGTGATTAGTATGGATCAAGCCTCTAGTTTAATCCAATGCATAATGATTTTGAGTAATGCAGTGGATGCTGAGTATCAGAAGTTCACCAAGATAGCTTTTAGAACTTGAGTTTCTACATTTGAGTGGACTCGGTAATATTGGTGTTATCTTGTGTTTTGGTTGACCTTGTAAATATGAGAATTGGGATGGTATATATGTAATTTGTTATATCATACCCAAGCACAATGAAGTAATGTTTTGAGAAGAGTGAAAGTGAATGTAACGATCAGCATGCAAATGTGAATCAACAGCAGAGTAAAGTGCATAGCAAGGTCAAATTAGGAGTAGTCAAGTTAAATCTATCACAAAGAGGTGATCAGCATTTCAAGGATCTAAATCAGCATTTAATTTGTAAGTCAAATCTACTATTTCATCCTAATAGGTGAATCAGATTCAAATGCTTTAACAGGGTAGACTTAATAGTCTTTTCTTTAAATCTCTTTACCAAGTGCATAATTCATTGTATATTTGTAAAACCTCTAACAAGGTGGACCTAGCAGTCCTAATTGCTCCTAACAGGGTAGATCATCAAAAGTGAACATTGTAAACCTTAACATGCCAACTTTATACTACAGTATTGAAGTTTTGTGGGTATCATCCCCAACCCAATTTTACTTTCTATTTGGAAAGTTTTTGGGTCACCAAAAAATTGTGTTCAAGTGTTTTGTGTTTTCAGTTTCTCATGCATGCAGTAGATTAGATCTATTAATGGTGAATAGATTATGCTATTAAGTGTTGAATTTTGTCAAAAAAATTGAGGTTACTAATTCACCCCTCCCCTCTTAGTAACCTAGCTAGTCTTGATTATTTCCAACACTTTTTGTCATCCATATTGCATGCCCAATCTATATCATTATAAGCACATAAAGTAAAATCATTTGATCCATCATACCATAGTCAAAAATTAGGTGTACCCTTTAAATATATAAATATCCTTTTTACTACTATATAATGTGATTCCTTAGATTCATCTTAAAATCTTGCTACTATCCCAATAGAATAATTTGCTATATCTAGTCCGGTGAGAGTCAGATATTGTAAACCTCCAATATAGATCTATACTTCTTTTTCTCAATTATAGGTGTCTCATATTTCCTAGATAACTCATGGCCAATTATCATAGATGTACCAATAGGATTACAAGTTTCTAAGGAAAATATTTTCAATAAGTATTTCAAATACTTAGCTTGTAATAAGAAAATACCAACATTATTTTTTACAATCTATAAACCCAAGAAAAAGTTCATCTCACTAGTCATACTCATTTCAAACTCACTCTTCATTTCATCTGAAAATTTATCACTTGCTTCATCATTACCTCCAAAGATTATGTCATCAGCAAATATTAAAATTATTAACAATTCATTCTCAATTTTTCTCAAATATAAGTTACTATTTGTTGTACCTTAAGAAAAACCCAATTTTTCCAAATATTTGTCCAACCTTGCACACAAGTTTCTAGGTGCTTGCTTTATACCATATAGTTTTTTCTTCAATCTGTATACCATATCCTTTTCTTCTATCAAAGGAAATTCTTCAACTTGTGCAATGTAGACTTCTTTAAGTTCTCCATTCAAAAATGTTGACTTTACATCCATATAATACACTTTTAACTTTTAACTTGTTGCATAAGCCAAGAACATTCTTACTACTTCCATTCTAGCAATAGGGGAAATGTCTTTTCATAATATATACCTTCTTGTTGTGAATATCCTTTGCATACAATCATTTCTTTATTTCTAACAACTTTACTTTTTTCATTTGTCTTATTTCTAAATACCCATTTAGTTCTTATAAAAAAAAAAAAAATTAGGTCTATGAACTAATTCCCAGGTCTCAATATTCTCAATCTAATCTAATTATTCCTTCATTTCTTGAATCCAATGATCATCCTTGCATGCCTCATCTGTGCTTTTTGGTTCAACTTATGAAATCAAACATAATTTCTCATGTACTTAATTTCTTTTCATTACTCCTTTGTCTTTACTTTCAGTAATCATATTCTCAGTGATACAGAGGTCCTAGGTGGACTTGCAATCATTCATACCAAGAGGGACTTTCATAGTGTTCTTATGACACCAAACTAGCATCTTGTTAGGATCATTCTCCTTGATCCAATAATATTAATACCCTATCAAAGTGAAAATCACTCCTTATGCCACCATAGGCTCTACATAATATTAAAAATCACCAATTTCCCTCAATTACATTATTATCTTCATCCAAGTAACTATGTCTTTACTAAGTATTCAATCACCAAGAATATGGTTCCTTGTTCTCTCTAGACATACCCGTACAAAAATTAGTATAACTTTTTAATAAGAAATGAACTTCTCAATTTCTCTAGTGAGAATGGGCATAAGTAGTTTCTCACTAACATACTTCAATCTAATAAAGATCCAATGGTTTAATTGGGAGATATGTCCCCTGAATTGAAACTAGATTTTTCTATGATAGTCATTCCTTCAATTAGAATTCTCTTCAATGACTTATCCATTTCTCAATCCTCTTGTCATCCCTACATAAAAATACTCAATGAAACATATAATACATGCAATGGGCTCTCCCCATAGTCACATTAATTATAATAAGTGAGGAGGCCCTATCCATTCATGGTGTGTTCAAAGAAAAATGTTGATTGTACTTGATTCCCTATTTGAGATAGTCAAAACAAATTGATGTTCCTTGCCTTTAAATCTTCACAAAACAATGAAAATAACACATGGAATGAATAATAATGTAAACAATAAATTTATTACTCCATCTCTAATCAAATTCACATTGAAATGAAGAATTTTCAACCACAAAAGGGTTGACTGTACCCTCATGATAGCAACTATCAATTTTGTAGAGAATTAAATTTTATTGAATTAAAACTTCATTACATTGCCTCTTCAACACTAAAAAACCTCTATCAAACTCCCTCTACCCTACACACTCTCAACTCACATAGATATTCAATAAAAAGACTTCTGAACAGGTTGCAACTACTTAAAGTCGGTTACAATCAGAAAACTCTTCCCTCTTATGCATTTGTTAACCTTTTAAAGGTTCTTACGACTCTATCCTATCCTCAAAACACCTTAAACCACTCTAAAACCCTCTTATGTGACTTTTAGGCTTATTTTTCCATTTTGGACTATATTACATTTTTAGGCACTTTAAGTGCATTACATCCATTTTAATGGCTTTATTGGCCATTTTGAAGGTCTTTAAGTAACTCATCTACCTTACAATCCCAAAGTGAACCCTAGGTAAACTAACTCCCAAAATGCCATCAAGGCTTACATCATTGATAAAAACATTTAAAACATAAACAAAACATTATTAAGTGATCATTGTGGACTTATTACAATCAAATGACCCTTCAAGGTCATGTTCATCCTTTGCTCTCACCAGGATCTATATAGTGACCCTAGTTCCTCTAGGCCTTTTTTCCTTGGCCGTGGTGCTCCTACACCACTTAAGGTGGTTCTTTGTCAAATTCTTGTATGGTGTGGGAATTTCTATTTCAACTCTCACTTCTCTTGGTTTTAATCTCTTTCCTTCTCTTTTTTCAACAATTTGAACATCATTCTGCAAATCATTATTAGTCTTACAGAGAACTTTAATATTTTCATGGTTATCCTTAGGATCAACAATAGTTACTAAAGTTATATCTTTTATTACTTCCTAATGGAGACACAACCAAAACCAAAATGAACACACAGGAAAAGGGAAAATATTATTATCAATGAAAAATGCCCTATGGGCTTACAACAATATGAGTATGGAGAAAGAAATCCCCCACACAGTACCTTCTCTCTAACTCCACTAAGTGTTGTCTTTACAATGCTAGAAATGTTCTTAAATAAGCCCCAAATGGTTTAGGGTTAGGAATAAATTTTAGAATATGCTAGTTGGAATCAACCATCAAAATGGAAGGTTCTAGAAATCACATTAGAAGTCAGTGTAAAATTAGAAGAATCCAGAAACGGTAGTCAAACTTCTGGGAGGAATAACTTTTGAACCGTAGCTCCAATTGACGAACTGTTTACATTTTCAAAAAGATTTGAAAGCATTCTACAACCTCATGGACATCATTTCTCATCCCCTTTTTTTTGGCCCTATACAAGGCAATTTAGTGCCCCATATCTGACTTTGAAGTGCTCTTAGGAGGTCTCCAAGAACTAAAAAATTGCAATAACTTTCTAACCGTGAAGCCTTTTGACCTAATTCTTTTTTTGGAGTGTTCTAAATTAAAAATATAACCATCCCTCCAATTTACACACTCTAAGTCACCATAATTATGGCTCAATTACATAGTCCTATTTTTTGGCATTTACATGTATCCCAAGGTGCTTAAAAACTTTAACCCAGAACACTAATAATGGAACTATGAGAGTTGGAACCTTTATTTGACCCAAATGGGTATCCAAAAATGAAAACACATTAAATAGAAACTATTTCTAATCATATTTTTGGGTGATACAGGATTGCCCTTACACCACGAGATGCTCCTACATCACTTCCTCTTCCTCAACTAATCCAAGTTCATCATCCCTATCATCACTATCATTCAAAAATATTTCCATACTTTCTTTAAATTATTCATAATCATCAAAAAGTGAATCATTTCTAGTTTTCCTTACTCTCTTAGGACATCTAGATGAAAAATAACCAAATTCTTTACACATCCAACAACAAAAAAAATCATAACTTTTTATTCTCTTTTCATAATAAGAGTGATTCCTTATTTGATCTTCTTGTCTTCTTTGGATCTAGATTTGTTTTCACTTGTGCTTGCATTATTAGGTTCATTCTTTTGTATGCAACAAAAAAGTTTTGGATCTGGAAACTCAAAGTTATGTTTTGTATATAATTTTGATATCTCACCAAGGAACTCCATCTTTTGAATTTCAAAATTAACTCCATCTAACTTAGGAATTTCTTTTTTGAAGTGACCCGTGATTGATCTCCCAAAGTTGTTAAGATTTTTATTCAAGGACCTAAAGATTTGACACCAATTCTTAGAAAGTAAATTCCACCAAGATAACTGAGAGGGGGTGAATTAGTTATCCAACTATTAAAACATTTATCAATATTATTTATCCTTAAACATGTGAATAATATAATTAGAAACCATAACAATATACTCATACACAATAACACTAGATATGTTAACTATAGAAACACTTGATTAGAAGGAAACCCCAGTGGGGATGGTACCCACAAAATGATGTACTAATATAAAAGTTCCTTGTTAGAGGATGGACTCTATTAGAAGCCAATGAAATACATTCAGTACATATCAGTCCATGTTAGGGTACTTTGAATCCATGTTAAGAGATTATAATTATGTTATGCCAACCCTATTAGGAGTTGTAGAAGGCAGATGGGCCATTAAACTCACTTTCCAACTAATCTATGTATTATTCCTTATAAAATAATAGAAATGTATATCTCCTTCTCTATCCTCTGACTAGATTTATCCTCTTCTAATCTTGACATCAAATCAGAAACTTCACATCCAATAATCCCTTGGATTGCTTACTCACATTTACTAAATACTTCACATGTCACACTTCAATTTCATACCTCACCCATATCCTCAAAATAATTCCTTGAGCTAGGCTTGAGGCTTTCAAAATTAATTATAATAAGACCTCATTAAGATTTTACATCTTTTCATAATTACAAATCATTTTTCGGCTCATAGTATTTAGAATTTATCACACTTGTGATCTTAAACCTTGTGTACTTATTCATGTCATCACTAGGTTGTCTATTTTCATTATGTAACTATGTTCATCATGATTCTATCTATGTTAAGAGATGCAAATCAATCATAAAAAACCACTTGTTAGGTACTATTTTTGCTTACTGTCTTCTATAAATCAAGCATATCTTTTGCATGTCTTTGACTCTTTGTATGTGTGCTTATCCATGTCATCAAGATATAGTGTAGAAAACATTCTTAACTATGCTTGACTTGGTCATCAATACACAATCATTATAACCTCATTCTTTTTGTTCTACTCTTCCATTCTTCACAGAAATAATGCTATATTGACATCAATGAAGAACACAATCATGAATGCAATATGACAATCATGATAACAAGAGAGATATCAAGGACTTGACAAATGACATTTCACACTATATGTCCTACTTTGATAAGAAACATAACAAGACCTTTGAATTTTTTATTCTTCTTCATCATATGCCTTGATGGTAATTTTTCTGCTAGGATCAATAGACTCCTCATCATAGGATAGTTGAGTAAGAAAATTAGTGGAATAGATGTTAAGACTAGCACTATTGTCTATAAGCACATGGTGGACACATTTGTAATTGATCATGACTTCAATATGCAGTGGTTAGTTGTGAGGAAGACTTGAAGAATTATCATCCTCTTCAAAGAAGGACAAGTACTAAGGTGAAGTCAAATGACCTACCATGGAATGGAACTGATAGAGATCAAGATCCTTAGGTATGCTAACCTCAATGAGAGCACTGTCAAGAACCTTTCTATGAGCAAGCAATATTTTAAAGTAGTCTGAAAATGGTTATCTAAGAATTAGTACATTGCAACTATTTGAGTATTCTATAGTTTTTTATTGTAGAAGATGTTGAAAATTTTGTGTTCTTCCTAGTTTGACTAGTAGAAATCTTATCTTCAAATTGTTCAGTTTCGAGAGCAAAAGGCATAGGGCCTTGGAGTACTATCTTAGCATGGGATCATGTGACAACATTAGCACAAAACTATGATTATCCATGATAAGATTCAAGAGATGTAGCCCCTCTAAGGAAAAATATAATATTTTGTTTTATAGTGTCTCTTTTTCCTTTGATTGTGCTAGAGGTTAAACCATATTGATTATGTTGTCATCATTGGTATATGTGATGTTGACCTTGTTGTTGTTTTCTAGTTTAAAATTTTCTCCTTTTTCATATGGAGGAAATGGTTCTTTGAAATATTTATGATCTAATTTTTTGTTATGTCCTCCCACAACCATGTCACCATCATCAATGAGGTATTCAATATTATGTCTTAGATTAATGCAGTTGTTGGTTTTATGACCTTTGTTTTGGTGATATTTACAATATACATTTTTATTCCACCATTTTGGTCTTGGTTGTGGATCATATGGATGAGAATTTTCTTGAGGAGTGAGAATCTGATTTTGAAGAAGAGTCTTGTAGACTACTTCAAGAGGTTCACCCAGAGGTGTGTATGTATACAAAAAAACTTAATCTATTGGGAGAATGCATAAACAAGAAAATGTTAGTTGTACATGTATATCAAGATTCAAGTAAATCAACTTCAAGAGAAACACAACAAGGGAACCCACAAGAGGCCTTTTTGGTGTGCTCAAAGTTGAGCAATGTGGATGGGCTCTCCTCAAACACAACTATGATTGAATCCCATCAAATCTGTTCAAATGAATGCAAGAATGAAAATATGAATATATAGTAAAATGTATGTAGAATACCTTCAATAAATGTCTATCAACAAACCAACCTCAAAAGGATTCCAAAGGATGTGAAGAAGAAATGGTATGTAATGAAGTAAACTAACAATTCTGTGCTACCATGTAAATGTGCAAGAACTAGGAATTGAAACAATGCAAACAATTACCAAAGATTAGCTCTAAGCATGAAAATCTCTAAGAAAGCTCTAACACAATGCTAGCATGATAATAATGCAATGGAGGAGATGAAATATGGCTCTATAAATAGGCTTGAGGGAGACCTTGAGGAGGTGGAACCTATGTGACATCCACATAGGTGCCACAAGGGAGACACATGGGTTAAGGGACAAACTAAGAAAAAGTCAACATAAGTCATTTATGATTTTATATATATATATATAATATATCAAGTGGATTTGCCACTTTTTTTTGTTAAAGTCATTTATGATTAAGATGGCTCAAGGTGTGCTAACACATGTGTGAGCAACCTTGGGGAAAAGAATGGGGGGCAAAGGTATAAGAGGCTTTTTGGAGGAATTAATGAATGTGGGGCTTCTTGGCCTTTGAGTTTCTCACACATGTCTAAACAACCAATTAGGGGCTAAAAGGTGTTTAAGAGGGTATTTAGAATAATAAAGTGGGATTAACTAGTGGGTAGGCTTAGAAGGATGAGAGTGATGCATGGTAGGCTAGGCTTTAGGTGGGATTAGGATTGAATAAAATAGGATTTAATTTAATCACAGGATTATAGAATTTAATAAAGTGGAGGGAAATTAAATAAATTGGAATTTATTAAAAGGGAATGTATGGAGCACCATGCATTGAATAAATTTAACACATTAGGGGGAAATATTCAAATATAAATTTAAATACATTAGGGAAGTGAGCCTGTTTAATTAAATAAGTAGAAAAATATGAAAAATATAATTAATTAATAAATAATCAATTATAGCATCAAGGGAAATATTAATAAATTAATATAGTATTTTAGGAAGATTTTAAGAACCTACATTTTTCCCTCTTTGATGTGATGTTGGGATGACATTATATCAAAGAAAAAAGAATATAGGTTTCCCCAGAGAGGAAAGAAGTCCTAGGAGTTGTGTTGTAATGACAATATGGGAGGAGGGTGACCCCTCACAAAAATAGAGCAAAAAACAAATTTTGATCACTTTTTGCGAAAAAAGACCCAAGAAGAAAAGAAAGGGAAGGGAAAAAAGCATAGATCAACATTTTGCATGACTTGGGGATAAACCAAGGCAAATAGGGACAAAGAATAGTCATGGGCTCAAGAGGTGACCTTAGGAGGGCTATATAAACCTCCATTGGGTTCTTGGAAGATTCATTTACACACCTAGAGAGTAGAGAACCAAAGCGAAGGATGGGTCCTATTGAGAAGTTACAACTTGGAGAGTGCATTCGAGTGCACTAGAGATTAGCTAACATGGGACCACTGGTAAGTCAACTAATCCTACTTGTCAATTATTTTCTTTCATATTTAAATGACACATTTTTAGGGTAGAAAATTGAAAAAATGGGGTCAGGGTAGAGACAACAGTTCTCTACCCATCGTCTCCATGGATGACAACCTAGGGAAACTATCTCTACAGAGATGACAGGTGTCATCCTGTCATCTTCAAAGACTAAAAGTTACATCCTATCATCTATGTAGATGATAGAATGAGGGGATGAAAAGGGTAGTGATGAAAATCTCCATTTTTTCATTTCCATAGATGAGAAAACCATAGTTGTCAGCAAGAAAATTGGCATCTGCAAAGCTACTGGACATGCCTAACTAGTGTCTTCATGTTTTTGCATCTCCACTAATCCACATCTACCTAGATTAGCATCTTCTCTAATATTGATGTATCGATGGACATTAGAAATAGGGATGATCAAGGGTTGATAGAGAATGGTGCCCCTACTTAGATAAAGAATACAAGGATTGAAATAATGGGAGGTTGATTATTGTATGGTTGTGCTGCAGGAGTTGATGATGACATTTTGATCATGAGAGCACTATCTAGTGACTATAATCTTGAGTGACAGACTAACAAAGGTAGAGTAGGGACACGTGTAGCCTTGTGGACTTGAACACATCCATGAGTGGACTAACTTGAGGATGTATTCAATGTAGCTATCAACATTGGTGGAATGATGGCATACACCTACTTAGAGCTTCCATCTCCCAATAAGAGAGGCAATGATTACTTTGTTGGATGTGTGGTAGATACTTCAAGTTTCGATCTGTGGGAGATACCCAAAGTATGTCCTAAAGGGTGTAGATCCATATTTGCAAGAGTGCTTTGGGTGATAGAGACACCGACTATCAATTTAGTGGTCATGGCTAACATGGAGAGAGGTGCTAGACAAGGGATTGTCATGACTAGCCCTTTATTTGGCCTCTTTGATATGGAGGATTCTACAAGACCATGTTGGGTATGGATTTCTAATTGAATGGGTTTAAGTGCTTAGCACTCTACTACAAGATGATGGAGCATTTTCTTGCTGGGGCCATACTATCTTGGCCCACCTATACTACAGCTTGTACATGTGTGTCTATAGGATACATACGACCATAGACCCAGGATTGACACTACTCATGGTATGGTCATGGAAGCACATAGGCATGACATGGCATATTACTTGACATGAGACATGATGGCTCGAGGATCCATATGCACATTGATATAGGCCACCCATCTAGTATACCTTCACCAAGTTTATAGGACTTTGGCAGTAGTGCTTAGATGAGATTATTACGTTCAACTAGACACCATACATAGACTACAAGTGTTGGGGGGCCATATTTCCTATAGGTGGAGAGGATGATTAAAAGGATTAACTCTACTTGTAATATGCATAGTCATACTATTGGTTGATTAGTAAAATATTGCACATTGTGATGCACTACATGCCCTCTAGGGTGTAGAGACAATTTGAATAGGTGTAGGATGTTGTGGCATATAGGTTTATATATCTAGTGGTGTTCTAGGAGGCGGATCAATTATGGAAATTTGAGACCATAATCAAATTGGCTAGGGCTTCATGGCATGGTATGTAGCCAATTCCATGGATTCACAAGAAGGATTAGGGAGATGTTGGGATGACACCAGTGTACACACAGTGGTGGATAGTGCATTAGCCACTGAGATAGATAGTACCAGGGGCACTACCACTAGTAGAGTAGGCATAAGGTAGAGGAGATGGGGTTGGAGGGGAGAGGAGGGATAGGCACCCCAACTACTAGGGCCAAAGGGATTATGAGTTCATCATGAGGGAGGGTGGGTACCACTAGTGTAGGGACCATAATAGGGTCCATAGGTATAGGGACAGGGGGCATAGAGAGTACCTATAGAGGTACCACAAGTCCACCTCCAACATAATAAGATGATGTAGATACAATCAAGGTGGAGTGGGATAGCCTCCAGATAGAGGTTTTCGAACTATAGAGGGAGGTACAAGTAGAGAAAGCTAGGGTAGAGAGTGCATAGGAGGCTTTTGCAGTATTAGAGGTGAGGGTAGATGTTGGTGAGTTCAATCATCTTATAGTGCATGCAAATGTGAAGGAGATAGTAAATCTAGATTCTATATGACAAGATGTGGCTTCCCTTCAATCTAACAGAGAGACCTTATAGTGTCGGTTGATGAGTACCATAGTTAGTGCAAGATTGCGATGTAGATGACACAAGATAGGGGTATGGTCACTATGATGTAGGAGGCTATGTATGCATGCTAACATGACAGATAAGATCTATGAAATTCAAGTTACTATTGGACATTATATTATAATGTCGTACTAGCAAATCAATGACAATCAAAGTTTTAGGAGGTATTTAGGAGGTATCCAGCTTGTGGGCCATAGGTGATTAGAAAATATTAGAATCCTCAATTGGGAAGGGGAGACCACTATGAGGAGGAGGTATAGGAGGAGTCTGGCCTTGATAGCTAGGAACATGATCCCTAAAGTGATCAATTTTTTGACACATTGATGTATATGCAGATGCAATGAGTTTTTGATGATGTATCTGGCATGATGTACTACATGTTTTTTTTTTTATATGGACTATAAATGGACACTTATTTTTTGATATATATGATGACATAATTCAATGATCCTAAATGTGTATGTATGATGGTGTTTTATTGATGCTTCTATTTATGAGGTTTTATGAGTACTATATGTGATGCATGATGTTGTGATATGGCTACTGACATTTTGATGCAAGATGTGTGTGATGTGATGTAGTATTTTGATGATGCATATATGATGTCTAACTTTTAAATGATGCAAGTTCTATATGATGGTGACAAGTCCTATATGATGGTGATGTATGAGATGTATGTATTTTGTTGTTTTATATGGAATCACTATATGACTTGTGTTAATGAAATAGATGTATCATGATTTGTATGTGACTAAGTGTAGTGATTGTAATGATGATACCTAATGAATTATTTTAATGAATAAATAATGTAACCTAATGAAGATATGCATAATATAGGTGTAATGAATGTAATATATATAAAAATGAACATATCCTAAAAGAAAATGTCAGTAACATAGAAAGTCACACAAATCATGAATGAGATAAAAAAATTCAAAATGAAATGATGCCAAAACAAAGTGTAAATGTGGGACATGAAAATGCAATATGAATGAGACCTAATGAATGGACTTGTGTCAGATAGTAGCTCATAGGAATCAAGAGCCTAGCATAGGAGGGGGAAAAATAAATAGAACCCTTTTCTCAAGTAAAGCATAATGAATTCCTAAAATAAATGAAACCTAAATACATGATATCAATGGATTTAGTTGTGTTTATATGAGACCGCACAACCTAGTTTGATTTTACAAAAGGAGTTGTGCACCAAATGCTATAGTAGCATAGATGGCAAGATTCCTTTGCATGTACTAGACTCTGAACAAAATAGAGACTTTAGGACAATAAATGTAGCTTTCATAGTCATGATGGAACAAATAACATATATGCACTAGAGAGTTTTAGGCACACCCAAATTATTTTTAGGGATCTTGGTGGAAAGTGTGCTAACCCGATGCCCCTAGTAAGTAATGCATAGTCATAACTTGAAAACTGATATAGATATACTACATTATCAAAAAAAGATCATACTTCAAATAGCACGTGTATTCAATTAGAACCATTTAAGTGATACCAAGATATGGAAGATCGAGGCACAATGTAGAAGGCTACTACTAACACACAAAGATGAAATCAATGAAAAAAAGACTACATGACTAAGTACCCATTGAGTCCATAGTTCCTACCATGAACATTAATCCAAGGGTGAATTCTATGGTTCTATATGTCCTATGAAAGTTTATTTTTCTAAGTTATTGTCGTGAGTGTTTGTTGGCAATAGCTATGGAAAGAATAGGTTTCTTAAATTGTTAAGTCTCAATGGTGATTTTTCTCGAGTTTTTTTGTAGTCATTGTTGTGGAAAAACAAAGATCAGGATAATGGGAGTAGGGTAAACATTAGATGGGAAAGTTCCTCACAAACTAGAGGTCTTGTGAAAAATGAAGATGGATGGAGGCCTAACAGGCAAGAGGTATTTTATGGGAAGCATGAAAAGTGCAAGCTAGATAGGACTTCTGGACAAAGATGGGATGAAATGAGGAAAACATGGTGAAATGAGATAAGTCTTATGGATAATTGACCTTATTTATTTTACACAACAAATTTTTTTAAGAACTATTTTTGATTTTTTAGTGTTTTATTAAGGAACATTTTTTAAATGTTTTCAGATCTTCTAATTTTTAGATTTTTGGGATTTTTGTGGAACTTTAACAAAATTGTACAGGAATTGTAGAACTCGAGAATAGAACTACTTTAGGTGTTGAATATTTACAAGCTTAGGGAGTGGATCTCCTTTTGAAGTGGCAATTTGATATCCCCCAAAACCATACTTGGTTGTAATGATAAATAGACCAAGCCAATTCGCTTCAAACTTTCCTTTCTTTTCTCGATTCTGGAGATTCCTCATGTTATGCTACAACACTAGGTCACCCAACTCAAATTCCCATGGTCTAAGCTTTTTGTGAAACTATATTTGAAGGTGATTTTGATACACATGGATGTGGTTTAAAGAAGTAAGGTGTCTCTCATCGAGGAGTTACAGCTCTTGCAAGCAAGCAACTCAGTATTCTTCTTTGAACATCATATTCTTGAGAGATATTCTGAGGGAAGGAAGCTCAATTTTGATGGATAATACAACCTTAGAGCCATATACAAAGAAAAATGGAGTGGCTTCTATAGGGGTATAGATCGAGGTGTGATAGGCCCAAAGGGCGGGAGTAATTTGGAGGTGTCAATCATAGCCAGCTGCATCAACAATTTTCTTTAAGATTTTAAAAATTATTTTATTAGCGGCTTCAGCTTGGCCATTGCCTTGGGGGAAGTATTTAGAGGAGAAATGTTGGGTGATTATGAATTTCCTACACAATGTGGTGACTTTATTTTTGAAAGGATTCTCATTACCAGTCATGATATCTTGGGGGATGCTAAAACAATAGATGATGTAGTTCAAGATGAACTTTGAAACCTATTTTTTGGTAGTATAGGTTAAAGGGATAGCCTCAACCCACTTTGTTAAGTACTCAGTGGTAGAAATAATATACTTGTGGCTATTTGTAGAATGTGGATATATTTGACTGGCAAGATTGAAACCCCAGTGAGAAAAGGGTCATGGTGTGATGGTAGATTGAAGGTGTTGGGCAGGAGCATGTATCAAATCTCCATATTTCTCACAAGGAACACATCATTTCACAAAATCATAGGCATAAACTTCAATAGTAGGCCAATAACAACTCATTCTAAGGAGATTTTTTTTCTAGTGTAAGTCCATTGGAATGGGCACCACAAATTCCTCCATAAATCTCTTCTAACATCATTCTGGCTTCATCTAAATTGAGACATTAGGGGAGGGTTTTTTTGAAGTGTTTTCAAAAAAGTGTGTCACCTAGGATAGTGTACCAGGTAGTGTGACAGATGAAGGTTTTAATTTGATTTTTGGAAAGGGCTATGGGGATCATTTTATGATGAAGGTAGGAGAAAATTTTAGAGTACCATGAAGGCTCACAACCAAAAATCTCACACACCAGCTCTAGTCCAGATTGCTCATAAGTAGGAAGAAAAAGATTCTCAACAATAAATTCACATTTATGATTTAATTCAAGCATGGCGATCATGGAGGCTATGTTGGCCATAGCATTTTCTACTTTTTTTTTTGTCCTTGGTATCTACTGAAAGACTATCTCAATGAAATTTTGTTTAAGACCTTCTACTACTTGGCGATATGGTAACAAATTTTCATTCTTTATTTGATATTCATTTGTAACTTGTCTAATGACCAATTTGGAGGCACCAAAGACAAGTAGGCTCTTGATATTTAATCATATAGCTTGATGTGGCCCTATTACTAGTCCTTCCTACTCAATTATGTTGTTTATGCAAGGGAAAGAAATCTTGTAAGACTTAGGGATAAGGTCTCCTTGTGGTGTAACAAACAAGATACCTACCTCCAATCCTTTCTATGTGAAAGAACCATCAAAATAGAGTTTTCATTGTGTACTAGGGGTAATAGTCATAATTGTGCCATATGGAAAATCTGCTATGATAGGATGGTCACCTTGAAGAGAAACTTCTAGAAGTTGATCGGAAATGGCTTGTTTCTTTATGGCATTGTGGTCTTTATAGACAAATATCAAATTCACTTAAAATCAAGACCCATCTTGTAGCACAACCAGTAAGGGAAGCTTTTGATAGAAAATATGTGAGGGGATCTATATTATCAATGAGGTGTGTAGTATGATTAATCATGTAATGGCATAATTTCTCTATACAAAATAATATAGCCAAACAAGCTCACTCAATAGAAGTGTAGTTCAACTCATAGCCAACTATTGTTTGACTAAGATAGTAGATAACTTTCTCATTACCATTTTCATCTAGCTATGCTAAAAGAGTATATAGGGCAACTGAAGTGGTAGAATTGTGGAGAATTAATGGTTGACCTATGATTAGAGGGACTAGTAGTGGTGGATTAGCTAGGTATACCTTAACTTTCTCAAATGATTTTTGACATAGGAAATCCCATTAAAGCTTGGTTTTTTCTTTTCGAAGCAAGTTTTGGAGTGGACAAACTTCTACTAACTGGAACACAAACTATCTAATGGACTATAACTTCCCTTGAAAGTAGTGGAGTTATTTCAATGTAGTAGGTGGAGGCATTTCCATGGTGGTTTTTACTTTTGCGGGGTCTACCTCAATGCCTCTTCTTGACACTATGTAAACTTACAACTTTCCTTATTGGACCCCAAAAACACACTTCTTGGGGTTAAGTCAAATTTTTTATTTCTCCAATTGTTCAAATATGGTGGTAAGAATAGCAATGTGGGAATCACGTGACTTAGATTTTCCTAAGATATCATCAACATAGTCTTCCATTATTACATGTAGAAGATCATGGAAGTTTTTGGTCATTACGCATTGATAGGTGATGCTAGCATTCTTTAAGCCAAAAGGCATGACTTAATAATAGAAATTTCTCCTTGGGGTAGTAAATGTCATTTTTTGTTGGTCTTCTTCTACAATTTTAATCTAATTGTAACTGGAGAAACCATTCATTAGAGATAACATTTCATGGCTGGCAGTCAAATGCACTATAATGTCTATGTTGGGTAGTGGAAAATCATCCTTAGGACACACGAGATTCAAATTTCAAAAATTTGAACATATGCAGATACCCTTAGATGCTTTTCCTATAGGAACAATGTTGGAAACCCACTAAGGATAATAAATGGGTCAGCTAAACTTTTCTTCTAACATTTTCTACAATTCTTCTTTTACCAAGAGTGCTACCATAGGATGCATCTTACATAGCTCTTTCTTAATAGGTATAATCTTTGGATCCACTACTAGGTGATGTAAAACTATGTTTGTGTCTAAGCTAGGCATGTTTTTGTATGTCCATGTAAAATTGATTTTTCTTTCACTAGGACATAAATCATCACTGCTTGTTCTTTTAGACTTAGGGTAGCAGAATTTTAGGTGATTTGTGGATTATCTACCATACCCAAGTTAACTAGAATTGTGTCTTCATTCAATATAGATAACTTTCTAGCAGTAGAGTTCTAAATGTAAAGTCAATATCTCCCTCTTTTGGCACCTCTAGGAGGTTTTCACTAGAAGATACATCCTTTATTTTATATTTTTATTCTATTGGTGTAAATATGTATTTACTATTTACACTTACTTAAGTTTACTTAGGTTAATGTATTATTTTATTATTTTATTTTGTGAGACACTTAGGAGTTTGTGCACCTTTTTGAGTTTTCATGTTGACAACACAGGGGTATGCAACTCTATTTCAGCACATGTTTTCTACAACACTAATTTGTGTGTTACACCCTTGTAGGCTTATCCTCTCATCATCGCACTTACTTTTATGCTTAATGGAGGATAACCCATATCTGGTGGACATGTGTCTGGTTGTATGACTTATCATGTAGCTGATTTTGAGGCATTCTAGATGTATCTTAGAGACCTTTATATATAGGCACTCCTAGTGTACTATCAATGCATATTGAATGAATATATCATCATTCTGATCATACTCTCTCTTTCCAATCTACAGTTGTGCTTGTGTTTGAGTTCTTTGTTCTTGGGTGAATTTTTCCCTAAGGAAAATTATTACATCTTCATCCAATTGTTCTCTAAAACATTTTTCACTAGAGGATGTTTATTCTATTTTTTTATTTTTGTTTTCTTTTTCACTTTTGTAACTAAGAGAGTTGAATTGGCTACCAAAGTAGGCTTCCTCATTGTATTAGATATCATGCTCATAATCTTGGATATTCTTGAGGAAAAAAGAGCCATCACTACTTTATCAAAGTTATAGATATTGGGAGTTGGTGGTGTGTCATAATGGTTTCATTCTATCATGGTAGGGTTAGTAAGGGGTAGGTTGGTGGATGAGAGGTCAGCTATGGTGATGTCATGGACATATTTATCTTGGTCATCCTCAATGTATTAGAAAGTTACTTTGAATAATTCCTCCTCTTTAGTATCAGAATCAGGTTCAACCATACAATAGTTTTCAGAAAAGGACACCTTGGGTATAATGGATCCCAAACCTCATTCTTTAGGATAGCTAGTATCCTCAAGGGGTTGTTTGATTCCATCTTCTTTAGTCCCATTTCTCAATGATGTGAGGATCCTTGACATACTTATTTTTAGGGAATTCTATAGGATCATCTTTTCCATCATAATATATCAAATCTAAGATATTAGACTCCATGTGTTCATCACTATGTGAACCAAAATGTTCAAAGGTTTTTTTATTAACATGAATAGTATCTTTATTTGTAGAGGGAGGTATTCTAGAAGGTTTAACAAAGGATTGGGGGGAGAGTGGTAGTTTCCCAATGTACAAGGCACTCTCAAACTTATACTCTCCTATTCCTTGATCAGCAAAGGTAACCTTCTTAATTGTAGTATTGACCTTGATGGCTTCAACCTTCTCTTTTCCTTTATGAGAACTAGAATCAATATTGTATGACTCTAGAATTTTTGTGGAAGGTGCTTCTATTATGGTGAGAGATCTAAGTATAACCTTAGTAAACTCACTAACTAGACAAAAAATCATTGGGGCACCTTCCAATCTCTTACAAAAAGAAAAAGGCAAAGAATCTACTAGAATCATGACCTCTCTTCCCTAGTGGGGAAATTTTAAGCACTAATGGTAAGTAGATGGGACCACTTTAAGTGTATATATCTAGGGTCAATCAAGAAAAATGTTATATGGTAAGTCCAATCTCGGATATGACAGTTAGTGTTGATTACAACTAGTCTGACTTGTAGTGGTAGAATGATCACCACTTTTGATTGTCTTTCTCTCTCATCATATGCTTTAATGATTATCCTTTTGTTGATTTCTAGGAAGTCTTCTAGAAGCCCCAAGAAGTGAATCATGTTCAATGTATAGAGGTTTAAACTAGATCCATTATCTATAAGGACTCATTTTATTTTGTGTTAATGTATAAGGACTTCAATGTGGAGAAATCAATTGTGGTGGTGATCAAGACCTTGGAAATATTTGTCTATGAAGACAAGGTATTATTGTACGGCAAGATTTCTTATCATGGCAATGAATTGGGATGCATTTATATTTTTAGAGACATGAGACACTAAAGGAGCAGTCTCAAGGATTTCTTTGTGGATAGACCAGGTGGTGAGGAGCTCTAGAATGAATTTTTTTGTAGTAGTCTTCCCTAGTTAAGATAGGATATCATAGCAAGAAATAGGTCTCTGCGAGTGGATGGCAAGGTAGGTGCATGTAAAACTGATGGATTGGTGGGATTGGGAGTTGAAGCTTGAGTGGTTGCACCACAATTAGCTACTTGTAAGAAAAAGGGTATTTATATGAGTGTCTACTTCTTCACTGCATCCACACATGGAGTCAAAGCCACATATATCATTTGTTTCTATTTTTCCACACAAGGAGTCAAAGCCTGATATGTGGTTAGTAGAATAGTCATAATGGAGTGCATTAGATGTGGAATCTTGGTTAATATTATTGGTGTTGTTGTTTCCATTATTACTATCATTATTGCAATTAGGGACTAGCTTTTGAAAGATCTTCATCTTAGCATTTTTAGAGTGTGGTCCTCCTTCAACCTTAATTTCCCCATCATCGACAAGGTTTTGGATGAAGATTTTGAGCTTGATACACTTCTTAGTGTCATGTTCTTTAATGTGGTGGTAATTACAATATTCATTATCTCTATACCACTTGGATTTGGGTTTATTTTCATCAAAAGGTCATGTATGGGAAAAATCATCAAATTGTGATCCACTAGTTTCTAGAATATGGCATCTAACAATTCATGAAAGCTAGTGAACTTTCTATTTTGTTCATAGTTATGATTGTAGTTGTTATTGGTATTGCTATTTTTATGAGGAAAGTATTGTGTTTTATTATGAGGTGGTTGGTTGTTTTGATTATTATTTTTATTTTGATTCTAAGTGTCACGATTTGAATTTTTTTTGTTTTGATGATGATAGTTGTTATTATATCCACCTTAAAGATTTTGCACACTCTTGACATCAGTGACACCATCATGGGTAATGCCTTTGTTTTTGAACCAAGATTTTGGTTGCCCATTATTGTTTATTTCATTAGTTGATGATGAAAAGTTATAGTGTTTAATGGAACCCTTGTCCAAGAGTCCATTTTCAATGTTCTTTCCTTTATTGACTAATGTTGTGAAGTCTCCAGGACTAGCCATCTTCATTCGGAAAGACATCTCTAGAATAAAATTCTTGATGAATATTTCTACAAGGTGGGAATTTTTAATTCTACAGGAATGTGATTTGCAAGGTGTCACCACCATTGTAGAAAATGAGCAAATGTTTCACCGGTTCTTTGTTTTTTGTTGCACAAATCACTCAAGGAGGCATGATGTTCAATATTTTATGAGTATTGGGTTAAGAATTTTCTTATCAATTCATTGAATAAGGTGATGGAAGCTCTAGGTAAGTTTATTAGGCATTCAAGTGTAGAGCCTCCAAGGCTTCTTGTAAAGAGCCTCTCAAGGTAATCCTCACTATAAGAAACTTCTTAACGTAAGACATAAAACTCTTTGAGATGTGTGATAGGACATGTTTCTCCTATGTGTTTGTCAAATTTAGGAATCTCAAAGTTTGGTGAAAATGGTATCATGTTGATAGATCTGTCAAATGGAAAAGGGTGAATTTCCTCAAAAGAGAGATCTTTCATCCCTTTTCTGTTGATATTGTGGACAAAACTCTAGAGCTCATGTAACTACTGGACAACTCTTTGTTTAATTGTATCTATGATGGTTGTGAATTGATGTTGAATCCACCTCCAAAGTTGTATGAGTTTCCAAATGGATTATAGGGTAGTGGTGGATTATGAGGTGGTGGAGGTGGTACTGCACCACTTTGTCCAATGTATTGATATGTAGTTGTTTGGATTGGAATAGATGTTTTCAACATACTTTTTGGCATGTGTAAATAAGATGAATACATTGTTTGCGTCATGAATGTCATTTTTTGGAGAGGTAATTGCCCAATGTTTAAGCATACTATAGTTGGACCTGTCAAGGTTGACTGCAAAATACAAGCATGTGTAGTGGTGTTGGGTATAGCACTAATGATTTGTTGAATGTGTTATGCACTTAATTGGAATGTGAGTTGTACTAAAGGTAATGTAGGTATAGCACAAGTTCCCAATATATGTTCTTTTCCTTTGTTAGATGTGTGTTCTATGGTGGAATTTGGCAACACTAGAGCACCATCTTTGGTGATTTGTCTAAACAAAGTGTTTTCATCAAAACTTATAGGTACATTAACACCATCCTTGATAAGGTTTAGGAATATCTAGTTTTTTTTGCCCTAATAGATTTTTCCAATATTTTCAAGTTATATGGGTCTGCAACAAACATTTGAACATCATTAGGAATTCCATTATTTTCAATAGGGTCTTCATCTTGGTACACTTCTTCCTCATCATGTGTGTTACTGCCTATAGGTGTGTTCTAAAAGGGATTCTTTGGTTCCTATGTAGTTGTTGAGCTAGGCATATAAAAATTCATACCAGGGGGAAATGTGTTCCCCAATGATGTTGACCAAGGAGGAAAAGGGTTCCCCATCTCTTGTGGTCTTAGTAATTCTAATAAATGAGATATGGGGTTTAATTGAATCTATGGAATCATATTTGTACCATACAATTGTGACCAAAATGATGGGTGAAAGCATGTGGAAGGAGAAAATGTGAGAGAGAAACTAAACCTTATCTAAGAAAGGGGTAAATGCCTCAAGGGTTGTGTGATGTGTTATTGTGTTGATGATGACTAGAGCATAAAACAACCTAAATGTGAACAAAATGCCTTGTCGATTCTGCAAACCAAGTGTGATAAAGGATAAAAGTATCTTTTTCCTACCAAAAAATGGAAAAATAATCTTTGGACAAGATATGACACCGAATAGAGGACTCAATATTTGGAGATGGACTTGTGATCCCAAATTAGTGAGTGTAACTATGGTAAACATTTACCTCTAGATAAAGATCTAGTGTTGTAATCTCAAAAGTCGTGTGACTAAGTTGTTCTCAAGCCAAAGGATTAAGGTTCAAATGATCAATTTCTCTAGAGGAAATTTTACAAATGGAAGACAAGAAGCTTCAAAAAAGAGAGAGAGAGAAATAGATTGATATGGAAAATTAGGGTGATATGGTCACTATGTGGGTAGCTAATCCTCTCTCACTAGAAATAGAAATCTTGGGTTTACTCCAAGGAAAATTGACCATTCTCAAAGTTTAGCATTATACAAAATTTTGTCATAATGATCATGTTTATCCTCTTTATTTTTTATATCTTTGATGGCATATCGAAATTGTTTATCACTATGTGCTAAGATTTTTCTTTCCTTGTAGGAAAATGGTTTGGATAACTTCACCTTCTTAAGTTTTACTTTTTCAGACATGGTAGGAACAAAATAACCCCAATTATAAGACCAACCACAAGAATTTTACAAAAAATTTGTGAAGAAAAGACCCAAAGAATCTCAAATGCTAGACCAAGTACAAGGACTTATGCAAATAACTATAAGTCAAGAGGACCTACTTACAACCATTTTCTCACTAAATTTTTATCTCACCATTTCACTTGTTTAGACCTCTTTGATGTTTAGTATTTTTTTTGAATTTAAAACATTCAAGTACACTAAACACATCAACAAACCTAATACGGATTCAACTAGGATGTACAAAAATCAACTAGAGGGAATCCTTGATATACACAAGGTATGTGAGGCCCAAATATGTAAATGAAAGAAAATAGTGTCAAAAATCCAAGAGGAGACGGTAACCCAAATATCTACCTTCACTTCCCAAAGGTATAAAAATCTTTGGGGCTTAGCCAAGAGTGAAAAAAATTTACTTGCAAGAGAGGTTTCTTTGGATTCACCTCTCGATATTTATACTCTACCAAAACATAGGAGTTGAGGTCATCCTAGAGAGTGATGAAATTCCCAAGCAAGCCTCCTAAAAATAAAACAAGACTATTATTTATTGTGCACTCAAGATCACCCAAAGGCATGAGAGGAGAGAATATGTAAGTGGTCTCAAGGTTTAAAAGACACTCGTTCTCTACCAATTGAAGTTTTAGATTTTATATCTACTCTTGAAGACACTCATGTTTAAGCATGAAATTTTCTTTCCAACTTCATAGCATCATCAACATAATAAATTGAGGATTCATCAACAAAAATAAATTTATCAGCATCAACATAAAAAAATTGATGAGGATATAGTAAGTTCCTTTAAGTAATTCAAGATTGAGTGTGTTCAATTTAAGCACCAAGTCCAAATATTTCATGTCAAGCTTCTTTATCCTTTATGCATTTAAGATTGTATGAGAATGGTTTAAGCCCAAATAAAAATATTTTTTCACATTCCTCTTTAATCTTTAAGCATTCAAGAGTGTGTTTTATTATCTAACCATTAATTCTAATGAAAAGATTGTCAATTCTTTTAAGGAAATCAAGATGGCATTTTGTTATTCTACACATCCATTCTAATGAAAAGTGTGTAAATTCTCTTTAGGACATTCAAGAGTATGTGTGTAATGTTACTTTTAAATGCAATCAAGATTTTGTTTGGATTTTGGTATTATTTGCAACATTCATTCAAAGGAAAAATGGTTAAACCATACAAGTTCATTAATCCCCTAATTTTAAAGTCCTCCAATGTTTGTCTCTTGCAATAAAATCTTAACAGTAATCCATGTATGTTAAACAAATAATGAGTTAAGTATCAAGAAATTAGTCAATCTATGAAATATCTAAGATGACATAATGTAGGGATAGACAATAAAACTTCATAGATGACTAAGCATAGATGACAGAAAAGAACCAAGTAAGATATAATTGATACTTACACTTGCAGATCACAAAAAATAGGCGAGATTCACAAATAACAAAACTAGCAGATGACAAAAGACTCAGAGATGACAATCATTTGTAACTACGAACCTGCAGTCACCCACAATGCAGATGACAGGAGAGATTTGCAAATGAAAAAACTCACAAATTTTAGGAGACTCAGAGATATCAATCAATTGAAATTACAGACCTACAACCACCCACAATGTAAATGATAGAACATAAAATCCATTGATATGGAGATGACAGTCAACGCAACTAACAAAACTTCTGACCACAGAGATGCAAATGATAGAGTTAAGTCTATGGAGATGTCAAAACTAAAAAGATGATAGAATAAAGTTTAGTTTTAGTGTTCAAGTGCATTATTGAGTCTGTCACTAGTGGAGATGCCAAACTATGGGGATGAGGATCCATAAAGATGATGAAGTATCTTCGCAGATGACACTGCATCCTAATAGAGATGAGAATGTGCAGTTTTTATACAAAACTCCAATATTTTTGACCAAATTTATCTTTGAATAGGGACATGGGTTCCACCAAGTGTGCCAAAATATATACATGAAAACCTAATCTGTCAGGAGCAAGCATAAACAAGAAAATGTTAGTTGTACATATATATCAAGATTCAAGTAAATCAAAATACAACTAATCTAATTGAGTTTTATAACTAATGCAATAAAAATATAAGAGTCCCATGCAACTTCAAGAGTAGCTCAACAAGGGTTCCCACAAGAAGCCTTATTGGTTGACTCAAAGTTGAGGGATGTGGATGTGCTCTCCTCAAACACAACTATGATTGAATCCCATCAAATCTATTTGAATGAATACAAGAATGCAAATATGAATCTATATTAAAATATATGTATAATACCTTCAAGTAATGGTGATGAGAAATCCAAACTCAAAAGGATTCCAAAGGATGTGAAGTAGAAATGGGATGCAATGAAGTAAACTAGCAATGCTACACTACCATGAAATTGTGCAAGAACTAGGTATTAAAACAATGCAAACAACTACCAAAGATTAGCTCTAAGCATGAAAATCTCTAAGAAAGCTCTAACACTATACTAGCATGATAATAATGCAATAAAGGAGATGAAAAATGCTTGAGACAAGGGCTCTACTTATAAGCTTAAGGGAGACCTTGAGGAGGTGGCATCTATGTGGCATCCACATAGGTGCTACAAGGGAGAAAAATGGGCTAAGGGAAAAGCCATGCAAAATTCAACATAAGTCTTTTATTATTAAGATAGCTCAAGATGTGCTCACACATCTATGAGCAACCTTGGGGAAAGGAATGGGGGGAAAAGGGTGTAAGAGGGTTTTTGGAGGAACAAATGAAAGGGGGGCTTTTTGGGCTTTGATTTTCTCACACATGTGTAAGAGACCACTTAGGGGCTACAAGGTGTTTAAGAGAGTATTTAGGATAATAAAGTGGGATTAACTAGTGGGTAGCCTTAGAAGGATGAGAGTGATGGGTGGTAGGCTAGGCTTTAGATGGGATTAGGATTAAATAAAATAGGATTTAATTTAATCATAGGATTATAGAATTTAATAAAATGGAGGGAAATTAAATAAATTGGAATTTCTTTAAAAGGGAATTTATGGAGCACTATGCATTAAATAAATTTAACACATTAGGAGGAAGTGTTCAAATTAAATTTAAATACATTGCAGAAGTGAACCTATTTAATTAAATAAGTAGAAGAATATGAAAAATATAATTAATTAGTAAATAATCAATTATAGTGTTAAGGGAAATATTCATAACTTCATATAGGGTATTGAGACAATTTTAAGCATCTACAGTGTATTCATGTTTGGGTCTAGAAGCCCAAGATATTTTTTTAAGATTTTTTCTAGATGTTATAGTGTCTATAATAGCCTTCTCAGTGGCTTTGGTTTTGTGTATATTGTCTGTGATATTGAAAGTTGGCTTAGGAGGCTTGGGAGTGATATTGTCCAATACTACATCATGTACCACATCTCCTTTTTTGTTAATGTACTTGGTCTTGTCTTTGCTAGAGTTGGACCCATGTTTGTTGTCTTTTTGGAGGACTAACTCACCCTTCTTAATCATGAATCATTCTATGTGAATACCCTATATGATCATATCTTCAAAGTTCTGTGGCCCTTGTTTATATCCAAAATTAGGTAAGAGGTTCTCCTTGAATATGTCAAGTTTCTCATTTTTAGGTGTCTTGTGTGAATACTTGGTGTATAGTTTTCTTCACCTATGGACAAATATCAAGAAAGGTTCTCCAACTCTCTATTTGAGGTTACAAATATCTCTTATGCTAATCAAATATTGGATGTTGTGTGAGTATTATTGTATAAAAATGTTGGCAATCTCGTCAAAAGTTTTAATCTTAGTGGGTAGTCATGAAAATCATTCCATAACTTGGCCACCTAGACTATGTGGGAACAAGCACATGAGATATGTTTGGTCATGTATGAACTCCATGGATAGGGAACCAACTCCATTAACAGATCTTGAGGATCAGAGGTAACCATGTAATTTCCATATTTAGGTAGTTCAAATCCTCTAGGAAAAGGAGGCATATATAGGTCCTTGTCAAAAGGAAATGGACAAATAGCATCTAGTTTGTATTTTTTAGAGAGATTATCCTTTTCTTTCATCATTTGTGCCAATTTCTCTTACATGGCTTGGAGTTTTTTTTCCACTTTACAAGTTTTAGATTCTTCCTCTTTGATGACAATAGTTTTAACGTTGTAGTCTAGGGATAGCTTAGTTCCTTCTTGAGATATTTTGAGAAAATATTTCTCTTTCTCTTTATTAAGTAAGATTTCCATCATCTTTTGGAAACTTTTGTCTTTGTGACAGTTTTCTCTATCTTCTAGGGGTATTTCATTAGTATCCCCATATGCATTTTTGTAGGTTTAGTGACCTTCAAACTTTTTATTTCTTTAACATTCATCTCTATTTTCTTCTCTACTAATTTCACCAATTCCTTGGTCTTCATCTGTCACTCTATCGGTATGTAATTTTTTAGTTTATAGAGGTCTAGACTATATAGGTGTCTTGTATAGAGGTTAATTGTTATTACTTTTAAATTTAGGTGTCATGTTTGTGTTGTCAAAAATAGGTTTAGGAGATGACCTTAAAGTGTTTGGATATTTTTGAAACAATGGATTCTTATCTTGATTCAATTTTATGGAAAAGACTCATCTGACGTAAGGTTGACCAATAGGGGACAAAGATTGATATGATCCTTCCTTAGATATATAAAGTGAAGGGGATCCTAAAGATCCTCCATTGCACTTAGATTGTGTATAGAATTAGAAATGAACTCTAACATGATACCTACCTCTACCTCTTCTAGGTCGATGGGAATGAAACACATTTCCACTCCTAGTTGAAATAGTCATAGAAAATAATGACTAACAAGGTTTAAAAAGGACCATACATAGAACTACATCTCAAATTAGGTAATTGATAGAAAGAGTGATGTATACTAGGGTATGAGTAGTCAGAGAAGTGGCTAGAACAATCAAGAGATTGACTATCATGATGACAAGGTATGACAACATAGCAGAACAAGTGGGACAGCAAAGTGTTGAGACTAGTTCATACATGGGGCACAAGTGTTTAAATGAGTAATTTTTTCTACATTTCAAATTGTTGCAAATAGAGAAGTGTATAAGTGTTCCTAAATAGAGACAAAATTAGATAGAGTTTTGATAGTAAAATGGAGAATAACTCACTATTTTGAATAATTTCTAATAGGCTTGCATGAGGAAATGCTCACTGACACTAGTTTGTTACATAAGTCATGCAATTAAATTCTATTACAGGTGAGATGATGCCTTTTGAGGTGATAAAATGGACCTAACAAGAAATTTTTACAAGATTTTGATAGTATTTGGGTAGAGTCTTGCACAAGAATACAAGTAGTCCCAAGTGAAAAAGAACATATGATGGTGCGAGTAAATGGAACAACAAGTCCCAAAATCTTGACTCATGTGAGATTACATTGGAGTAAATGCGAGTAAGCGGCAAGATTGACCAATTTTGACCTATTTTGAGAATTTTGACCAGTTTTGACAGTAAAGCTACACAATCTTGTCAGAGAATATAAGATTTCCTAGGCAAGAAAGTACATAGAGAAACATGATTAAGTACAACAAAAGGACCCTAAGATCCTAGCTCACATGAGATTTTATAGAAAATTGGGTGAGTAACTAATAGGTTTCTTAGTTTTAACCAATTTTGATGAAGAAATTAGGGCTCTCTTGATTTTGTGTTCTTTTCCTAAAATATGGAATGGATTGGTAATGGAAATGAGTAATTATATTTCTAGATCTAATACCCTAAAATATGATGATGTGATTGGTTTTATTCTGAGTGAGGAAACTTGTAGGAAAACTTCAAGTGGATCTACATCAGGAAGTTCTTTGAATGCACAAAGAAGAGGTTGAACAATTGAGAGAGGAAATAATTCTAGAAATCATGGGAAATCAAGAGGAAATTCAAAGGGAAAGAGGTCTCAATCTAGAGGACCAAGAGATTGTTGGCATTTTGGAAAACTAGGGCATAAGAAGAAAGATTGTTGGACTTGAAAAAATAAAGAAGGAGATAAATTAGAAGGGAACAAGGAGGAAAATATGGTAAGTAACAAATCCAAAGAGGATGCTTTTTCTTTTTTATTTAGAAAGTGTTGATGATTCATGGGTTCTAGATTTTGGTGCTTCATTTTATGCTACACCCAATTGAGGGTTATTATATTGATTATGTCCAAGGGGATTTTGGGCTTAGTTTATTTGGGGGATAATGTGATGTAGGGGCACCTAGGTGGTCTCAATGAAGACCTAGGGCTCCCAGGTTATTTTTTTCTTGTAGTGGTGCTAGCCGCACCACTAGGATAATAATAGGGCTAACTTAGTCCTAAATTGAGGTATGGTAAGTTTAAAAAGCTTTATGAGGCCTTAGGTCAAATAGGGAATTTTTGTGTTTTGGAGGGTAGAATGGCCAAATAAGTGATATAAGGTCCTTTTTAAGTGTATTAAGTCAATTTAAGGCTTTTGGTGAAGTTTGGTAGCCTTTGGAACAAGTTTGGGGGCCAAACTCTAAAAGCTATAAAAGTTGCTCAAAATTGTCAATGTTATCATTAACAACTTTTGTTGCATTCGAGAAACTTTGTAGATGAAGCTTGGTAACTATCTGAAAGAGTTAGGATTGGACTTTGGATTTTTATTTAAGGCCATCCTTGACCTATTGAAGGGGTTGGAAGTTTTAGTCATTTTGATGTGTACAGACTAAATAGCAATGATACAGTTACTATTTATGTCTTGAGTATTTCAACACTTTCATGGATTGAATTTAGGGTTTTCATGGTTAGAAGTATCAGAGGAGTTAATTTTAAGATCATTTAGATTAGTATTTTATGATTTTGTAAGTTTTTTGGGTTAATATAATTATTTTCTTCTTGCACGTTTGTTGTTTTGAATCAAATAAATAAGAAAAATGGAGTCATAGCTCCTCTAACCACTATGAACTTGCATTAGTCTTTGGAATTAGGAAGATGAATCCTTGTACATATTTTATAGTGAAGGAGGGGTCTTGGGAAGAAAGGGAAGTATTTTTGTGGTGATGCCCTATGCGAGCCAGAGATGCATGGCTAGACATCATAGTAAAGTGTAGTAGTGTTAAGATGCATTGAATGCTTGGATTGCTTCAATAAAATCCTAGATATTGTTAGAGGAATGAGTGGTGGAATCCCAACTACAAGGGGAGGCATTGGTGAAGTTAAATGGAGGGCAAAACTCATTTCTTGTTAGACAGGTTCAACATCTTATAAACCCTAATTTTTAGGCATGGAAGTAGGTCATACTATACAGATGTCTTGGAAGCTAAGACCTTAAGAATATTTTAGTCCTTTGAAAAATATGTCTAAATCCATGATTGGTTTACCCCCTTATTCAATAATTTTTCCAATTATTCCATTTTTTCATCAAATGGAGGGTTAATTGCTTATAGCCCTGTTGCAAGCAATTTTGTACAATTTTATGTGTTTCTTCGAACTCAATTAGGGTTTCAATACCAATTATTGTAGAAAGTTTTAGAAAGGATCCTAGTTCCTTATAAGATTCTCATACCTTCATTTGGGTTGTTAGTTATGAAGTTGGGGCTGATTGTGGAGCTAGTGAAAAGGAAGCAGTAAGGCCAAGCAAGCCTAGGAAGTGGTAAAAGAGTGATTATTCTACCTAGTTGGTATGCACTAGTTCAAAGGACTAGGACCTCATAGATAGGATCCTAAGAATTGTAGGGTAACTAGCAACCTTATTAGTTCAAGAGTAAAACCTAAGGAGACCCTAGGAGAAACAAGGGTAGGAGAAAGATTAGTGTTACATCATAATGAATCATGTTAGATTGTTGGAAAGAGAAAAGTTAAGATTAAGTTACAAAATGGAAATCATTGGCTACTAAATGAGGTAAGACATATTCCAAGGCCAAGTAGGAGTTTAGTTTCACCAGGGAAACTCAGTGATGAGGATTTTGTAATTACTTTTAATGATAAAAATTGGAAGGTTTCAAAAGGTTCTCTTATAGTAGCAAAAGGTGTGAAAGTACTGTATATATTTGTACAGGTAAAACTATTTCTTCTACTTTGATTATTTCAGAGAAAAATGAATGTTTAGGAATGGTTGCTCTAGTTGAGTAGGGAGAACAAATGATTGCTTTAGATTCTGATAGAGCGCTATGGCACAACCGAATTGGGCACATGGGTGAGAAAGGTATAAAATTACTTCATTCAAAGAAAGTTTTACCAAGTCTAAAATGTGTCAATATGGATTTTTTTTAAAGTTGTGTGTATGAAAAACAAAAGAGATTGAGTTTTGTAAAGAGTGGGAAGGAAAAGAAAAGAGAGATTAGAGCTTGTCCATATAAATGTATGGGGACCATCTTAGGTATCTTCCCTTGGTGGTTCTCATTATTATGTTACATTTATTGATGATGCAACTATAAAATTATTTTTTTTATTTCCTCAGAAAAAAATTTGATGTATTTCTAACTTTTAAGAAATGAAAATGCTTGGTTGAAAATGAGACTGGTAAAAAGATAAAATGTCTCAGAATTGATAATGGTAATGAGTATTATAGTCATAAATTTGAAGATTATTTCTCGACCAATGTTATTTAGGAACATAAAATTGTTCCAAGGACTCCACAAGAAAATGGAGTAGTTGAATGCATGAACATGACTATAATGGAGTGTGCAAGGAGCATGAGGTTGCATGTAGGGCTACCCTTAAACATGTGGGAAGAGGTTATCAATACTATTGTATATTTTATTAATAGAGGTCCCTCTACTCCTTTGGGTTGTGGGATTCCATAGGAAGCATGAACTGGTAAGAAGGTGTGTTATTATTTTCTCAAAACCTTTAGTTGTGAAACATTTGTTCATATAGATTCTAAAAATAGAACCAAGTTGGAAGACAAGTCAAAGAAATATATATTTGTTGGATATGGCATTGATGAATTTGGTTATAGGCTTTTGGATTTTAAAAATTATAAAATTATTAGAAGTACGGATTTCATATTCAATGAGATAGTGTTGTACAAAGATCTGTTGCAGTAGCATGAGAAGAATGAAGATGATTATGTAGTGCTAGATGATACTCCAAAAGATGATGTTCTAGTAATTCCTCATGATATACAACAACCACAACACCAAATACCACACACCCCAGTGAATGTTAGATGGTCAACAAGGCTAAGTAGACCTCCATAAATATTTTCTCCCTCCTTGTACTCTATTTTACTAATAGATGCTGGTGAACCTAAATGTTATGATGAAGTTGTATAGGTGGATACTAAGATCTAGTGAGAGTCTACAATGACAAACAAAATGGACTCCTTTCTAAAAACTAAGACTTTGGATTTATGCAAGTTTCCTATAGGTAAATAGGATTTATAGAATAAATGGGTTTACAAGTTGAAAGAAGAGGATGGTGGTAAGAAAAGACTTAAAGCTAGGTTTGTGGTAAAAGGATTTGCACAAAAAAAGGGCATTGATTTTGATGAGATATTCTCTCTTGTTGTAAAAATTACTTCTATTCACATTGTTTTAAGTATTGTGGCTACTAAAAATTTGTATTTAAAGTATCTTGATGTTAAAATAGTCTTTCTTTATGGTGATTTGGATGAAGAGATATATATGGCACAGCCATAAGGTTTTAAGGTCAAAGGTAAGGAGAACTTTGTGTGTGGATTAAAGAAAATTTTATATGCCTTGAAGCAAGCATCTCAATAATGATATCTAAAATTTGACATTTTATGCATGAGCATGGATACAATAGGTGTCATTCATATCATTGTGTTTATTTTAAGAGGTTGGATGATGATAGCTACATTATTTTATGTTTATATGTTGATGATATTCTTGTAGCTAGGTCTAACATGGATCACATTAAGGGGTTGAAATGCCAATTAGCACATTCATTTGCTATGAATGATTTGGGGGCAGAAAAACAAATCCTTGGTATGAATATTTGTAGAGATAGGAAGAATAGGAAATTAACATTATCTGAGGTTGATTATATTGCAAAGGTGTTGCAACATTTCTCTATGGAGAATGCTAAAGTTGTTAGCACACCTTTACCTAGTCATTTGAAGTTGAATAAGGAGATGTGCCCAAAGACACAAGAAGATGAGGATAAGATGCCCAAGGAACCCTATGCTTCAATTATAGGAAGTTTGATGTATGCTATGATTATGTACTAGGCCAGATATTGCAGATGTAGTGGGAGTCATTAGCATGTATATGAGTCATCTAGGGCTTGAGCCTTGGAATGTGGTTAAATGGATTCTCAAATACTTGAGAGTCACATCTAATAAGTTTTTACATTTTGGAGGCTCTACTACTGATTTATAGGGCTATGTTGACTTTGATTGGTAGGGGATATTGGTACTAGGTAAAGTTTTATAGGTTATGTATTTATTGTTGGTGAGGTAGTAGTTAGTTAGGTTTCTAGGTTACAGAAGGTGAACACTTTATCTACTATAGAGGCAAAGTGTTTTGCTGCTATAGAGGCATCCAAGGAGATGATATGCCTATAGTTATTCATGGAAGAATTGAGACACCCATAGATGGATAATTATTTATTTATAGATAGCCAAAGTGGCATTCATCTTGCAAAGAATTCTTCTCTACATTCAAAGACAAAATACATACAATTGTGGTACCATTCAATTGTTTAGTTTTAGATGATGGATAGTTAAAGTTAGATAAGATACATATAGATGATAATCTAGTTGGTATTTCTACAAGGTAGTGGTAAGGGAGAAGTTGAACTCCTCTTCAGCTTCAGTTATTCTTCTAGACTAAACAAAATAAAAAAGTGATAGTATCTAAAATAGTTTAATCTAGTGGGAGCCACATGGAGTAGAAACATACCTATAGGATAGGTCTCCAAGTGGGATATTCTTATCTAGTGTGGAGCTTGATCAATTCCAAAGTGGGAGATTGTTAGTGCATGGTGACTAATCAAGGAAGTATTATACATACTCCATGATTTTTTGGGGGCTATTTTATTAGCATTTTATGGTCGACATGTTGTAAATAATTTTAACCCTCAAGTAGAAAAATACTTGTATAAAAGGGTTTAGAGTTAGGGATTTTCATATGGTGTGATGTGAAAATTGCTTCTTGTGGTGGTATTGAGGTTTAAGGGATTACAAATCATAATCAGGTTGTAATCACTAGATCGTAATAATATTGGACTTGTTATTTGGTGGACATAGCCCAAGAATTGGGTGAACCATGTTAATCTTGGTGTATTTTGTTCTCTACTATGTGATTTATTATTTTTTGATATTGTTTATATTTGCAAGTAATTTTTATTTACGTTCATGGTTTAACCTAACAAGATAGTGTAGACACAAGCAATAGTCATAAACAATCCAAATGAGGATAAAGAAAATCAGAAGGATAGGGGAGTGTTGACCTATGTTTTGAACACTTTGAATAATTTTTTACTCAAAAAAAGATACATTTTATTCCTATAATAGAAAATGGTAGAGGAAGAAAAGCCATTGTCTCATATCCTATGTGCATTTTTTCACCTCACACAATTGTGTCACCCCAGTAGAGGGCACCTATGTTTTTTGGTGTATTCCAAGGACTCAATAGAATATATGTTCAAAGGTTACCCTTGAGGTATGGGCTAGTGTCATAGACTCAACATCCCAGTACATGCCTATGGTGAGGATCTACAGCAAAGATTCTTCCCTCTCATTGCACAAAGATTATGCCCCCTTTTGAAGGTGAACCAGATAATAACTAACTACAAAGTGTTTAATAACCTTTTGATCACATGAACTCCTAGTGGCCTCACAAGAAAAATTAAGGCCTCTCAACCACTCTGACATATGAAAGTGTACACACTTGGAAAGAAAGACTAGGAGAGGCACCACTTAGTACAACAAATATAACCTCCTCAAGATATGTGATATCCAAAATAAAGAGGAAAAAATTAGCATGTCTTTAGAGTGTTTAACTCTACAAAGTTTCTTTATTATAGTGAGTGGGACTCATTGGTGAGAGGTGTGTACTCTATTACATCATTCTTACAAGTTGGATCACTCTGGCAGGCCCGCTAAAGGTTGATTCAGACTTGATTTGAATTCAAGGGTCCTAGTTTTTCATTTTCCCAAAAGGTAAAAGCACATACTCCTCTACCTCTTTACCTCACCCAAACATACCAAACAGATTCATCACTAAGTTATGTTATAAATTCCAACTTGTTTAGAAGCTTGTGGGTTTCTAATTTTCTCAAAGGGAAAAGAGAATAATCCCCTCACTAAAAGATTCATTTAGGAGAACCACTACCTTCCTTTCCTTAAGAGGGTGCCATCATCCAAAGGGGTTTAGGTTTCTGATTTACTCTTGGGCATCGATTCCAATTAGTAAAGAGAATAATCTCCTATCCCTTTGTCTATAGCCCTAGAGAATTTCACAAGGCCTAACTAAACTATGTGAATAAAGCATGTAAAGAAGATAGAATTTTTTTTTGTGGGTTTTAAATTTCTTCAACAAGATACCTTTGACAAGTATCCTACAATCAAACTGTTAGCAAGTTTGTATATTTTTTTCAAGGTGTCTTCGGCATGCACCTCAAAAACCACTATTATGTTATTTGAAAGATCACAAAAAAGCTTCAAAAAATAGACATCAACAAGAAACAATAAGAACTGAATGAAAGATAAAAATATTTTGAATATGTTGATGAAAATCCTCACACAAGCCTTTGCATAATGGGGCAGAAGATTTTTCTTTGTTCCACATGAGAGATTGCTCTCTCAGGTGAGCATATGCATTTATTTGCACAAGCCAGTACATAGATTATACTAGCACACAAAATCCTCACTTGAGGAAAGGACTTTAAAGGCAAGATTCTTCTACAATGTATGAAAACTGGAAAGTAGAATGATGAAACTTAGAGTAAATGAGACCAGACAATTAATTTTCCTACCCTATTATGGGCACCAAATATGTTAGTGCTAAATGTGGGCCACTAATTCAAAAACACACTTCAAAATTGTCATTATTTGTGAATTCAGCCAAGAATGAACATGAGATTGTTCATCTTGAATGTCTAAACAAGGTGACTTGTTGTCTTCCATCTACATGGGGTTTGAATGTGCTCTCAAAATTGATAGTTTAGTAACCATAGACCAATCTAAGAAAAAAGGATTTAATGCATGTCATCCAAGATTAAGCTAAGAAATTAAATATGATTAAGCTTTATGAATGCATATTTAAGCTATGAAAGTAAAGAATAATTGATCTAGATGTATGCAATATAATCTAAATGAGTGTAATCTAAGAACAAAGTGCAATAGAAAGCTTCTTGAATGCAAGGAAGTTGAGTTCTCAAATTGATAGTGTTTTGATACTCATCAACTGCATCCCCCTAAAATGACAGGTAAAAAGGTTCATTTTATAGAATCACATAATCAATCAATAGTCAAGATCAAACCACATTAATGGTTTAGATTAGAGGATAGTTGAGTTTAGCTAGAAAGTTTCCATGATTAGAGGAGTTAACTGATTGTTTTTAGAGTGAATGAAGTAGTTAACTAATTAGTTTCTCTTTTAGATTCCTATAAACTTGATGTTTCCTTTTCTGAACTAAAGAGAGGATTTTGGAGAAGATATTTTGACTTATTTAAATTAAATATGACCTCATAATTGCATTTCCTCAATTATTTGAATAATTAAATTCAATAATTCAGATGAGGGTATTTAATTAAATCAAATATATTTTATTCCTTTTGTCATGTGTATTAGCTAAAGGGGTGAATTTATTTAATAAAGTGCTAGAACTCATAATTAAATTGATTCAATTAGAAGGTTTATTTAGCCAATTTAAGTCAATGTTTAGGAATGAAATAAGATATGTGAATATTGCAAATTTAGGATTTTCTATGCAATTACACACTCAGATCAAGTAGAGACAAATGGTTAAAAATTGTTGACAATTTGTAGAGAACTTCCCTTGGGATTCATGACAAGGGCTTAAGCACCTCATGTGTACTATAAGTTGAGTGGTTGTATTGAGCATTGACAGATCAATATTTTTATGCAATGGTAACCCCACTCTAACAAGTGGTATCAGAGCTTGGTCACAGGTTTGAATCCTTAGACCCTCAAGTAATACTGAGGGGGAGATTGTTGGCAACTTATTCTACACTTCCCTCAGGATTCATGACAAGGGCTTAACCACCTCCTATGTACTATAAGTTGAGTGGTTGTATCGTGTATTGACAAATTGTTCTTTTGGTGCAATGACAATCCCACTCTAACAATAAATGCCTAGTAAAATATGACTTTTTTGATCAAGAAATATGCCTTATGATCAAAATGGCAAGGTTCCAATTTTGGGGTATTACATTTCCCCCCTTTGAATTGATGTGCGAGTAGAGCATTAATTCAAAGAGTAGTCAAAAGTCTAAAGAATAGAAGAACTAAGATTGGTTTCAAGATTGATGACACAAAGACCAATTGATGATTTTTTAGGGTTATCTCCAAAAGTAAGCTTAACCCTTTAGAGTCTAGATAGAATACCTAGATACTAGTCTAAAAGAATAATTATTGTCATGATTCATATGATTGTCCCTAGAAGTAGGTTCAATCCTCAAAGTCTAGGTTAGAATTGTTAGAGTAAAATGTTAGTTTGATTTCATTTATTTAATTACCTTTACTCTCTTCTTAAGATTTCCCTTTATGTACTTTCATTTTCATTTAATAATTAATTAGTAATTATTAAATGTCATTTACCTCTTAGGGTTTTTATTTTAGCTTTTCAATCTCCTTCATTAGGATTAATGGGTTGTAATTTCATTCATTCTATTTTGCACAAGTAAATACAATCTTCTTGTCTATTGAGAAAACCCTTCTCTCTGTCTATGTTTCTAACTTCTTTGTAACAGGCTATTTGCATGCAGGATATCTAGGGATTTATGAATTTTTTTATCATCAAATTCTACATGATATTAGAGCCTTGTCTATGGCTACCTAGTCTTTTTTGAAGAAAAAGAAGAACGAAGTTTGATGGAATAGATCTAGCATTTTTTGGGTATTTTCTACAAAAATAGGAGGGTCTTTGACTTTTTGAGCACTTTGAGGCCAACCAGACCTCACATTTGGATTCAAAAGGTGTTAAAAGCCCCCATTTTCATATAAAATATATCTATTTTGGCCAACATTTCAATATGAGGAAAAAAAAAAATTCCTACCTAGGTCATAAGGCTCTTGGAATGTGAAACAAAGTTTTTTTTGGTGAAAATTGCATAAAAACAAAAAAATATCAAAAATTTGCATTTTAAAAAAAATGCAATGTGTTATAAAAATTGCATCACCAAGTGGCCACCACCACACCACCCAAGATCCACCCTTTGGTTGTTACATCACCATAGTACCCCTCTCTAGCCACCTCATCTGCACACCACTGCAAAGCCACTCCTATGCCACCACACCCACTACTGCCACTAGCTCTACATTGCCCATGCTCTACTCAGCCTTCACTATTATCCTGTTGTCATATGGGGGTTTGGAGGCCTAATTTTTAAGCCCTCGTTCATTTGTTTTAAGGGTTTCTAAAAATTTCATTTTTCTCTAGAGGTGTTGTCATATTTTTGGCTCTAACTTGAGCATTCGGGGGTCTTTTTTTATCCAAAAGAAGCACCAAATTTTAATTCAGAGATCGAGACAATAGTATAGGTATTTTTGGGATTTTTTCTAGTTACGTACCTATTTTTGCACTTGAATTTCGATGATATCTTCACTCTTCTAGGAGGCATAACTTGTTCATTATAGCTCCATTTTTTTATCTAAAAAAAGAGTTGAAAATCTCTTCTAAAGACCTATCCAGATTCTCTACTATTTTCATCAATAGGTCTCAAAGGTACATGTGATTCTCAAATTGAATCTTTTTTCTCTCTTCTTTCTTATGCATACCTTCTAGCAATTGGGGTTTGGTTTTTTGTATTGTGGGGGGTGTTTTGTATTAGTGTTTCTATTATTTACATTAGTAAACTATAATGTTTTCAAAAATAATCCAACTACTTTGTAAAACAATGGTTGAGACCTCTTCTTGTCTAGAACTTCTGACCCCTCATAACTATCACACATGGAAGACCTTGATGACATAGCTTCTCTAGTCAAAAGGGTTGTGACCTTTTTAAGATATAGTGCAACTAGTATTTCAAAGTTAATATCAGACTTTGTAGCACAGGAACAAGATAGAAGAGGAAATGGGGTCAATTTCTTTACAAGTATCTAACAGTGCACAATTTCATCTTAATGGGTGCAATACCCCTCTAGATATGTGGATCAAGCTTGATAGCTTGTTTGGTATAGTGAATGAGTTCAAGGCACTTAGATCAAGGTAGAACTTACCTCCCTTGTACCTAGATTATTTTCCATATATTAAGGACTTCTTGATGAAGTTCAAATAATTTAGATCTTTATTGTAGGGTTGTGGGAAAACCATGACTAACATTGAGTGCATCTACCTGATTCTTTCTAAGCTTTGTGGAAACTTTCATATTTTTTCTTCTACCTTCTATTCCACCAAAGATGCTTTGGATAATAGATTTACCATGCCATCCTTTGAGGTTTTTTGTGATTGTTTAACTCAAGAGAAAGCTAAGCTCTCTCTAGTTGGATTCTCTTGCAAGCTCATAGACTTATGCATTGATAGCTTGGCCATCTTTTGGGATGAAGGAGAAGACACAAAAATCACATTCTATAGAGTCTCAAATTTATTCTAGGCCTCACAGTTCATCAGGGCCACCTCCTCCTAAGGGGGGTAAAGAAAAATCCATAAAGATCAAAGTGTGCTTATTGTAATAAGCATAATCATGATGAGTCACATTGGTATGAGAAGAAGTTAGATTGATATACCAAATAGGTTCCAAATTTGACACCTTTCCTTCAGAAGAGAAACATTGATATTCCTTCTACTTCTCACAGATCTTCTTCATCATCATCATTTCATTTAGATGGTAAAGATATAGGAAAGGGTCATGAATTATGTGTAATTGCTACTATACCCTCTTCTAGGTGGTTACTAGATACCAATGCTTCACACCATATGGCATCCTCTCATGATTTATTCTCTTCTTTTGAGGATTCTCCTACTCCACACTTTTTGATGGGGAACAATACTATTATGATTTTATGTGGGAAAAGGTTCTATTGGTGTTGATGATGGCACATTTAATGATGTACTTTGTGTTCCATCTTTTTCCTCTAATCTTCTCTCTATTTATCATATTACACACAGTGGGATAGGAAAGATAGTGGAGTTTGCATAATATTTAGTGCACATCAGAGATAGTGATATAGGAAATATTATTTCTATAGGGACTATTGATCATTCTTCCCATGTATACTTGTTCTCTCATTTTGGTCCACCATCTCCACTATCAAAGACTTGCTCTCCTTTTTCACGAGAGACTAGTGAGTTGAAGTTAGGTCACTTGAACTTATGTGGTGCTCCTAAGACTAGTGTTGTGACTTATACACATTCACCTCCTATTTAGATTCCACCCACTGCATAGGATTACTCTTCAGCATTTTCTACCATAGTAGCTCCAGTCATCAATCCACCTATTATAGTTGTTGAGGCTATATTAGAGGACACACATCTTTTCTCAGATATCATATTCAACACACATATTATCCAACCTCCATTAGAGATTCCATTTTAGGATTCTCATGCATTCTCTTTTGAGCATTAGCTAAGACTTTTGGATTCACCTTACATTTAGGGATCTTATCCTTTTTGTTCACTACCTTTTTTTCTTTCAAATTGGAGCCACATTAGTATATTCATCGACATAAGAGTTTTGCCATTTTGGGGGGTGCTATGGAGTCTTTAGCTTCTATCATAGGGATTTTTATTGTACTTATGGTCTTGAGAGAGTCTTTTGATATATTTCATTTGTGCCTCTTTTTCTATCTCTTTTTGGAGTAGGGTTTTTCCCTCTAGTTTTTCTTTATTTCTCTATTTCATAGAGATTGGTTGTGATTGGGTAGCTCATTAGGCCTTGTTGCTAGGACCCAAGTTTGCTTTTAGCATTGTATTGTAGTTTCCTTACTTTTTCTACATTGTTTGTAGTTGCATTTTTTCTCATCTTAATGGGGGTGTTAGAGTAAAGCATTAATTTAATTTAATTTATCAAATTACCTTTACTTCCTTCTTAAGATTCCCCTTTATGCACTTACATTTCCATTTAATAATTAATTAATAATTATTAAATGAAATTTTCTCTTAGGGTTTCCCTTTTAAGTTTTTGATCTCCTTCATAAGGATTGATCAGTTATAAATTCATTCAATCTATTTTTTCATAAGTAAATACAATCTTCTTGTTTATTGAGTAAACCCTTCTCTCTTTTCCTTTCTTACTTCCTTGTAACAAGTTATTTGCATGCATGATATATATAGGGATCTGTGAATTTTCATCCTCAATTTCTACAAGAATGTCGTGATAAATGTCCATCAAAAAGATGAAAATATCAATCACAATTCATAGGATTCTCCTTAGAATGAATTATAATCCTCAAGAATCTAGATAGAACATCCAGATATTATCCATTGAAAGGTGACTGAAAGAAACCTTGGGATTATCTCTAGAACAAAACTTTATCCTCTAGAGTCTAGATAGAAAATTTGAATAATGGTCCATAAAAGAGATAACAAGACCTATCATGAGTCATAGTATTATCCCTAGAATTAGGCTTAACCCATAAGATTCTAGGTAGAACACCCAGATACCTATCCATCGAGCTATGGTAAGGATTGTTGTAAGTTTGATCAATCGATCAATAGATGAGATAGATAGTATATGATTTCAAATAGAGGGAACAAAGATTCCCCTAGTGATGAGATTTCCCTAGCAATGATGATATTAAGTTTATATCACATTTGAAGCAAGATTTAATTGATGCAATGATGTTATCATACTACCCCCTTAGGAACAAACTTGAAAGATAACACATTAAAATAGTGATGTAAAGTAGTAGATTTGAACATACTAATGTGATTAGATATTCAAAAGAATGAAGAACATATCTAAAGAGCATGTAGAATATTTTGAGTCAATTCAAAGAGATTTTGAGGTTTGTTTGACCAAGTTTGACAAAAGTTGACTTTTGATGAAAAAGTTAAAAAATTAAGAAAATGATGAAATCATGAGATTCTAAGATGAATATTGAGTCAAAAAGATGGATTTCACAAGCACTTGATTGTGTCAGACCAAAAAAATTTGAATGTGATTTTCATATGTTCAAGAGTGTCAAATTTTGACTTTAATCCCAAAAATAAATTTGGAGTGGTCAAATTAGCCAAGGGGTTGATTTTCATGCCAATTAGACCACTTTGAAAAATTAGGTCATATCCTATATAAGACCCCAAGAGGTCATTTTCAAATTATTTGCACAATTTTTCTTTTGTAGAGAGGAGCTTTGAGCATCATTGTGGTCCCTATGCAATCTCACATATTCAAGTCATCCAGTTGTCATAGTCATTTGATAGACTATGGGACACTAGTATGTAATCAATAAACCTCATAATCATTTAAAATTTCATGCATTTCAATAAAAAAAATCTTGTTTTTAGTCATTTCAATTTTTTTCATGTCGAGTCTCCACACAGGAGTTCATTAACTTGCAGAGAGAGTGTAGAAAATGTCATGCCAGAGTATGCTATAAAAGTAGTTTCTCAAGTAGCTATTAGAGGAATTGCACCTTGCAATCACCCATGTGTCACATTGAAAACCCTATTATAGGGTCCATTCTCACATTAGAAGTGGGGAATACTCGCACCACTTTGTTTACTTGTGTCATCGATACCCTTTTCTCACACAAATGTGTGAACATCTGGTACGAGATATTATCTCACACGAGTTTAAGAGTAGTTTATCATTAGAATAGTTGGATTGTTGTATTTTTTTTTGTCCTATTATCATTATGATTCTTTTTAGCATTTTTATAGACAATTTTAGTAGCATTCTGTAGTATTTTGAGATATCATTTTGATTGATTAAGCACAGACTACATTATATTGATTGATTGGTTACAAGTTGACTTTCTAGATGTTTCATTTCAATCACACAACCTAGCCATCAAATGATTGTTGAGATAGTTAGATGCTATTGAGGTAGCTCATTTGGATTCTTTAAGACTATCACATCTCTATGAGGTACCTAATATTCAGGTGAATAATGGTTTATTGGATGCATTGGTGGAGCATTTCTATTTAGAGACAAACACATTCCACCTAACTCTTAGTGAGATGATAATGACCTTAAAATTCATTTATCAAATACTGAGGATCCCCTTCCATGATCCTCATATTGAATACAAAACACAGTTGAGACTTGGGACTCTAGCCAAGATGGATAGGAAAGGGAAAAAGATGATAGCTGATCTTAAGGGAAAATTTGGCAAAGGACCCCTCCAGATAATGAAAGGCAAGGTTGAACATGAGGAATTTGAAGAAGAAGAAGAGGAGGAAGAGTCAAAGAGTAAAGAGCTATTTTTTTTCAAGCCCAAGAAAACTAAGCAGAAGAAGATTGTAATTGTTGATCCTAAGGTGAAAAGGGATCTAAAGAAAAGTGTGAAGAAAATTATTACACCCCTGCACCTAAGCCTAAGAGAAGAATAATTACTATATCTAAAGTAGCACAACCACTAGCTACTAAAACAAAGAAAATTAAAACAAAGAGAAAATAGACCACAAAAGGGACCAAGCAGAGTCCAAAAAAGAGTTTGAGAAGGAAGTTGGTTGTCACACCTAATGAGGAGGAGGATGAAGGAGAGAAAAATAAGTTTGACAATTTGAGAAAGTTCCAATTTGTACCTAGATGACCTCCCATGGAAATTGATTAAGAGTGTGATAACATTAGAAACTTAGTTGGCATAGTAGGATTTAAACATATTAAGTATGATTCTTGGAATAAGGAAGATCAAGAGAAGTTTGATAAGGTTGTGCTAGATATGATGGAAAAATTCAAATATATGCCTATAGAATTAGGCAAAGTTATTCCTCAAGATTTATACAATAAATTAGATGCAAAATGGAAGTGGGCATTATCCACTAAAAAGAAAAAAAGGGAAACCACATTGGCCCAAACAATGTCTAACTTAGGGAAGACACATATGTCTATTTCCCTATGAGATTTTGATAAGAGTTTTTGCAAAAAGTAAGGGCATACAAAATTTTAAGAAATAAAGTAGATGAGGTTGTACAAGAGAAAATTTTGATATGGAAGAAAGCATTTGGATTGTTACTTTGATTGGCAATAGAGGAGAAAGAAAAAGAAATTAGAGATGCTATTGAGCTTGACAGTCAAGAAGACTATGATGAGCCTGAGAGCTTAGAAGAACAAATAAGGAGGATGTTATAGGAGAGTGAACAACAAGATGTTATCACTATTGAGGATATTCCTAATTCCTCACCTCCAAATCAAACTGTCTTAACTAAAGAATATTTGAAGAATACATATACAAACACCTCAGCCACCCCTCTCACATGCACCAATCTAGTTTTACTACAAATTCAAGATTATCCACAAATTAAAAGTGCATCAACTAATAGTTTCCAAGTTACATTTGTTACAGTTGTTGATTTAGATATGAGTGCTCAAAAGTAGGGTAAAGAAATTATTGTACTCAAATATCCACCACCCTCACCTACTCATGTAATTGGAGAGGAATATAAAGAAAAAGGTGAAGTAGATCAATCTACTCAAGATGCCATAAGACCTCATGTTGAGGGAGCTAAGGAGGGTAAACCATCTAAGTCAGTAAAGACCAAGAAGCCTAAGGAGCAAGAGGCTATCCAAGCCTTCATTCAACAATTGAGTGTTGTTTAGTACAAATTGATGCATCCAATATTACACCTATTCAAAAAGTTACACCTACCTAGTAGGGGCACACTTCTACCAAATAGAAAACACCTAGACCAAGTGCTAAAGGGAAACAATTGCAAATCTCATTGCCAAGTGTTAGCACCCTACGGTCTTAAATAATGGAGAAGAATATTGAGTTTCTAGAGACATTAGTGATATGAGATGAGATCATTACACTACCCAAGTTTGACCCTAATAATATGACATTTGAAAAAATGCATATTCTATAAGTATTATTGAGTCATAAGACAAAGCAAGAATAGCTCATAAGGGATTTTAAGAAGAATTAGGTACTACATTATATAAAATATATTGTTGTAGATGCATTTGATATTCATAATATGAATGAGAAATAACCAATTTTGTAATAATTAGTTCATATAGTTGAGAAGTTTAATACTGAGGATATAGAGACTAGTGAGAAAATGATGAGATGGTCTAACAAAAAGTTTGAGCACAAAGTTTTGGAGAAAGTCTCAATAGAAATTGCAATAAAATAGGTTGAGCTTTCAAACCTTGCCAATAATTTGGAAGAAATTTTCCATATTATTTATTCTTTGTATATAGAACTTTTTGATTTTATTTCTTCACCATGGAGAATCAATGATCAATTGATCAATCACAAGCAGATTTGAAGGCTAGTGCCAATTCTTTGAGCAAGAACACCAAGTTCAAGATCTCATTTATTTAACAAATTAACATTTGTTCAAGGAAGATTATTCGAGTTGATGGATAAAGATGGAAACATAAGAACCAAATTGATTTCTATTCAAACCATGTCGATACCTCATATGGAGGTATTGCAGAAGGTACAATCAATTGCAATAGACTTAGTCAAGAGAGATCTACATATCTCTACTACAGATAGTTTAGTAGATCTAGCTGCCCAGCTAGAAATCCATATTCAGGTACTAGAATTAAAAAAACCACAATGGAATCATGGATTAGAGGTGATTTTATTAAATCAGAAAACATTTTTGGATAACTACTAGTTGACCCCTACAAACCCCAAGCCATAATTGTCAAAAAAAAAGGGGAATGTTAATCATGACACAATACAAGGGGAAATCAAAATTAGAATAAGATTTAGATATTACAGCACAAAGGGAATCTTATGTATGAAATTAGATATCATAGATCATAGATCATGGGTATGACAAGACATGTACATATATATAGTAAAGTCAATTCATTTCAGAGACTAAATCATAGTCTAAGGAGAACTGTTATTTTTGTTATTTTGAAATTTTGAATGGATTGCTAAGTCATGAAAAAGTGCTCTTTTCCAAAGATGCAAAAAGGGGAGATTATTGATCTCTAACCCTTTTTTTCTTATTAGTGTCTACCACTTAGTCATTTTCTAGGTAGTGTTGGCTAGTCACCACTATGGCCAAGCCACCTATTGAAGGCTAAGTTATGTGGACTTGTTTATCTTTTCATTACATGTCAAGCAAGCCTAAGGTTTTTGAGCACCCCAATATAGATCGAGTCACATTATATACTGAGTAAAGGATAAGAAAATTTGAGCAATCTAAAGATAGTTCATGTTGAGTGATTCGATAACTGTCAAGCATATAGAAGCTGAGAGATAGCATGAATATCAGTTATGATTGAGTATCAAGATATTCAATTGTCAACTAAACCAATTATGGCATATGTGTTTTTAATGGAACAAAAACTTATGTAAATCATTTTTGCCAACTTCTATGTGATATTTGTGGATTGTAGAGACACCCAAGGAGTTAATTACACATTTTTCAAAGGACATCAATCCCTAGGAAGGAAGAATAACCAATCAAAAAATTATTAGGATTAAATGACAAAAGGGAGATTTTAGGATGATTGATTATGACCTAGAACCTTCTCTTATTATCTATTTAAGAAGTGACCAAGTCCTGAATCATAAGGATGATTGTATATATAAGATCAAGGATGGAGCAAAGAAAGGCTAAGTTTGATAATCAAATAAAGAGATCAAATAGAGCAACCTAGCAATGAAGGGGAGAATAGAGTTTATCAAACTAAGAGATCAATTCAAACAAGGATATAGAATATTTGTAATCTAGTATAAAGTTCTAACTAAAGGATCAAGTACTGAGACATTCCAACCAGTGTATCATAGTAAATCTCTTAAAAAGTAGTTTTAACAGATGTGGTTAAATCTCTTAATAAATTACTTACTTCATTTTGAGTTTTAAATACTTTAATCAAGGTATACTTAATAACCTTATGAATATCCTAATAGGGTTGAGCCCTCATAGGGTAGATCACTAGAAGTGATTAAAATTATAGCCCTAAGAGGCAAACTTTGTTGTTGCAGTAGTGAAGATTTGTGGGTGTCAATATTTGTGTTATGTGTGTTTACATTTACTTTTCATTTTTATGGATGTGATGCACAGTTAGATCTATTTTACATATTATGATTACATTGTATATGATCTAAGATATGAGATGCATTAGGAGTCAATACAGTTAATGTGTTATTTTGTTTCAAGGAGTTAAAAGTTTTATAGATCATGATTCAATTCTCCTCTAAGTATCTTGCTTCCCAATAATACTTCCAACAGTTGGATCCATGGTGGCAATATCTTCATTTTTTGAATGTTTTGTTAGATTCGATGGTCTATTTATTCTACTATGGATTTTTCTATTTTTTCCACTTGGTTGTGAGGTAGGACTTTCTCATTTAATTATTTTGGCTCCATTTTAATTCTTTTTCCAATAGTAAATTTATTAGAGGTTTCATAACTAGTGTTCCCCTCCATTTTGGTATGTTATTTATACCTGGTTGAGCTAGTACAAGCATTTAAGTTTTTTTGTGGGTTTTAGTTTGAATTTTTGAGCCATTATGCTGGTCATTTTTTCATACAAGCTTAGAAATCTATTTTTATTAGATTTTTCGGAGTTTCAAAACTATTTGGATAATGGATTTTATTTTCATTGATTTTTTACAATGATTCTTGGGCAATTTTCACATTTCCTCATTTTTTGTGTTGCACAATTTTTTTTGGTGTTTCTCGGCATTTTTTGGTCATGGATATGCAATGTAGATTAGGTTCCAATCCTATCATAGTTTGACTTTCATCACTGGGATTCATGTAGAATCCATACTCCTAGATTTAGGTTGGTTAAGTCAGTTCATGATGTTTGGTGTTTTACTACCTCATTGGGATTCCTATAGGATCTATACTCTTGGATATAGGTTAGTTCAGTGAGCTTTTTATTCTTTTATCATTGTTTCATTTCTTGCATCCAAACCTTGCATTGGTATTATGTGATTATATTCACTAAGTTGGTTGTGCCCATTCACAAACATGTGCACTTTCATATGATGAGATCTTGTGAGACCCAAACTCCTAGATATAGGCTGGTTGAGGGATTTTTCATTTGGGGGTTGGGTTGAAAACTTGCATTGCCTATGGGAACTCATCATGTAATGAGTATGGGTATGTAGGGTAAACATGTGGATGGGTTCTCTCATGTACCCTAGCCTGAAAGTGGTTGACAAGGTAACATGAAGAGGTTCTAAAAAGTGATAATCAAAATTAATAAATGGTAAATAAACTTAATGATAAGATAAGGAAGCACCTAAACAGCTACATTTAGTATGTGTACGTAAACTTTTAAGATGAGGTTATGTGTTTGAATGGTTAAGATGAGGACATGGTGTCTAGCCTCTTGATTGGAGTTCATATTACAAAAAATATATAGCTTGGGATTTCTAATTTCAAATGACTTCCACTCCACTAGAGTCCCTATATAGTTATCCTATAGTGGTTATGACTAGTGACCTAATGTACTACATTGTTCATGAGCATATAGATGTTGGTATCATATTCTACTGAGAGTGTGTGTTAGTCATGGGTGCTTATCTTATGTGATTGTGGTTGGATCATTATCTCCATCAAAAAAATGAGAGTGGATCTGTGGGTACCACATGGTTAGGAGGCATAGCTACCTATACCACTATTGGGGACTAGTGTACAAAGAATGTCTACTCTTGGTTTGAGGCATGTGCTAGATATTGATTTGGTATCTTGGTGTATATGGAGTATGTTCTCTTTCAATTTATGCTTTACTTGGGATGCATTTGATATCATGATTAGATGATGTTTAGTAGGTTTCTTGATGCATTCCTTTATCATGATGGTGTATCTTGTTGCTTAGATGATGTTTCTTACCACTTCTTTGGATTAGTGATGTTATTGGTAGATTAACATTTTGGATGTACTTATTCTTATGATGTTAATTGATGGTTATTAGTAAGAAATATCTCATGAGACAACTCCAATAATCTTGTTGGTGAATTAAGATTCATGCTTGGGGGTATGGTTAGGATCCTTGAGATCTCATGATGCCATTATGGTAAGGAGAAAAAGAGCATGCTTGCATTGAGTTAGTTATTTCACATGTGTGTTTTTCCTTTTCCATTGTGATATTCCTTATGCTCATTTCATAGATTGATGTTGTATATTAGATGGTTGTATGCTATTTCAATGTGTATTTTAGCTTCATTCAAGTTCTTAGATCTACTTTTATGCTCTCAAGTGATCATTCCTCAAATTATGTGGATTTGGTACTCCTTGGTGTGGAGGTTTCATGCTTTTATGCATTTCTTCTTACTTTGTTGTTGTGATGTTAGTTTTTATTGCATGGGAAGAGTAGTCTCTTGTGCGAGTATGTATTATATCATTTAAGTATAAGTTGGCATGAAAATATTTTCTATGGTATTCACCAAACCCTTGTTGATGCTGGCAAGAATGATTTAAAGCCCTTATTTTTAGGCACCTATATAGGAAGGAGGTGTACGAAGAAGTTTGAGACCTGGGACCAAAAAAATATTTAAGCTCTTCCAAAATGGTATTCAAATTGGTGGTTAGATTTCCATCCTATAAAAGAGAATAAGGATATATCATCCAAAAACCTAATTAGGAAGCCTATTTAGGCTAGTTTGGCCTAGTTTGAAGAAATTGGTAAGAAGACTTTTTGATTTCAAGACCAAGATTATGGATGAGGTATAGATTTCCTAAATTGAATCCCTCACTCTTTGTAGAAGGTAGGAAGGCCAAGACTGATAGAAAAGTGAATTTGGAGACCAAGCTAGAGTAACTCAAAAGTGGAAAAAAATAGGAGACCCATTTGTATAATTGGATAGGGAGGTGTGGGGGATAAGTTAGCAATCCTCCAAGATTAAGGTAACAAAGAGGAACCCTACTAGGATGAGAGTTAATCCTAGGTATTCCTTTGGTGAAGCAAGGACTAGGAGCATATCCATTTACATTAGATTGGTATTAGAGCCACCAAAGATTTAGGGCTAGTAGTATATCTTTGTTTACTAAAGAGTTAGTAGGGAAGATTGACATGGTCACCAATGTAGAACTTTCTAAGGAGATGAAGGAGAAAAATGAGAGGAATAGGCTCCTAGAGGAAGCATTAGAGGAGATGAATAAAAAGTTGGAGGAAGTTGATAAGGCAACCAAGAAGAAAAATCAAGAAGGAGAAACTAGTGATAATGGTAAGGGAAAGGTTGATGAACCAAACCTTACATTTAATAAGGATCTATTCCTCAAAGCCATCAAGGAATTATGTGGGAAAGACCTAGAAGGAATCCCTCTATTTAGTAGAAAGATGGATGTTGAACTTGTGATGGAATGGATTGAAGGGACAGAGAACAACTTTTAGTGTGAAGAGATTACTAAAGAAAAAAAGGTTAAGGTAGATAGATCTAGACTAAGGGGATCAACACTAACCTAATGGAAGTATCTCCAAGAGGGGGGGGGAGAGAGAGAGACAGAGAGAGAGAGAGAGAGGGAGGGAGGGAGGGAGGGAGGGAGGGAGAGAGAGAGAGAGAGAGAGAGAGAGAGAGAGAGAGAGAGAGAGAGAGAGAGAGACCAATGGCAAATTAGAAAGCCATGGTGACTAAGGTAAAGGAACAATATTTACCTGAAGATTATAAGATTCAAATACATAAGAAGAGGCAAAGTTTGAAATAAAATGAAATGGATGTGGAAACATATACTAAAAAATTTCAAAAGTGTCATGCCCTGATTTTCCCAAGGCAAACACACTAATTTTTTTTTTAATAAAAAACCCGAAGGTAAGATAAAGACTTAGTCTACTGATAACCTATATTTGAAGAAGCAATATAAAAGAAAGAAGTTATCATACTTGAAATCTGGATTTAAGATCCTCGTGAGGAAATACACAGTTGCAAACTTCAAGGAAATGAAACTAAGTTGAGATGCTATGGATATGAGCCCCTAAGGTGAAGCACTATGATGTGTGAGTGCATTCCATATTGTGTCAAGGTAAAGGTGAAGACCTAGGGTTTGAAACGAGAAATGTGATGGGGTTCATCACTTATCCATTTTAATTTCATTACCAAGAATTTACCTTTATCTAACATAATCATTCTTATTAGTATTTAGTGATTATTATTTTATTTTATTTTGTAAATTATTTATTTATTAATTATTATAATCATTATATGCTTTAAGCATCTTTTTTTTTTACTCCTAGTATATCTCAAATGCTAACATTATCTTATTCTAATATTGATGTTAATACTATTACCATTGAAATTGTAGTGCAAAGATTGATCAAATCATCTTATTCAAATACCAAATAGTTTAAAAGAACGATATAAATATGATCTACCCTTATTTCCCAATAGCAATTCCCACTAAAAATAAATACATAGAATACTTCTATCCTATATTAGATTTGTATATGAGGTGTTAGTATTATTTACACGATTCCAAGAATAATTACCTAAACATAATCATCCCATATCCGTTAATTTATTTTATTCTATTATTTTATTATAATTATTATTATGATTATTATCATCATTATTTATTTACTATAACATTAGTTACCAATTGAAGTGCTCACTAACCTACCTAAGCTTATATCTCCCTTAATGCTTTTATCCACTTCATTAATCAAGAAATATATATATTATTAACTTTCAATGGGTATATAATCTGAAGAATTATCAACTTGTTAACCTACTTAAATTATAAACCTATACATAAATTCCTAACCGCACACTACCCAACACCGCACCTTGCATGGACCCACATCCAATCCAAAGCACCCCCACATTCTTCCATGCGAAATCTTCCTAGGCTTAGGATCACAAGCCACATATTATTTCCCTACAGGGGCATGGGTTGACTGTACCATCTTCTAGACATTTTACTGCATCATCTCAAGGGAAGATGGAGCATTAAATATTGCCCACTTGCTATGCATTTCCTCTCACTTTCCAACAGCTACATCTCCTTCCCTTGAAAAGTGCATGCCCTCTCTCCTTCCCTCAGATTTTCACACTCCCCCATAACCTTGTCACATACCCTCTTAATTTCCAATGGGAAGAATGTAGGCGCTTGGTGGGGATGCGATATCGATATTTTAAACAAAACTAATAAAGCCACGCCTAGTATGATATGGGCTAGAGTAACTTATGTTACTTTTTTATTTTTTTACTATTTTGTGTCCCTTTCAAATTTTTTTTGGTTGACCCATACATGGAGTTCAGTTTTCTAGGTCTACTGACAGCCCAATATATTCCGGCAACGGCTAAAGGGTAAACTATTTTATTTACCCCAGCCGCTAGCCCTAGCCTATACCGCCTCTACCGCCATCGTCAGCCTCGTCAGTGCACAGTTGGTAAGCGCCCATGATGTCATGATTTCTTGGACGGCGTGCAAATTTTTGTTTATGGAAAAGCTTGCGCAGGCAGTTATATGTGCTTAGTGTTAGGAGTTGGGGTAAACATCATATATTATATTAATGACATAAGTAATAATATTAGTATGTTTATTTATATTATTTTATATCTTATCATTCTTAATTATATTATTTATTTGTTTGATCTTTTATTAATAATATAATAATATATCATATTATTATATATTATATTATTTTATCATTTATTCCTATCATGCTCTTTTATTTTATTATATTAACACTAAACTTAATCAATAATAATATAATTTATTATTAGACTCCTTATGTTGTTCTTTATTATTATTTTAAATTCTAGGAGCAAAATAAGGGACATGACACTGACATATATAGCCATAATAAAGCAAGATGAATATTAGTGGGAATCAATATGAAATTGAAACTCTGACACTGCATGGATAGTGTTGCAGGAAGTTACAATATGTAACCTCAATAGTTTTACATATATAATTGCTATTGAATTTCTAATTGTTTCTAATTATTATTAAATTTATAGTTGTTTCTCATTACTATTAAATGTCTTATTTTTCTGGTTAATACTAGATTTCCAATTTTTTCTAATTATTAATATTAAATTTCTAAGTTGAAGAAAATTTCATTTTTATTCAACAACGAGAGTTGATTTATACTTTTCTAAATCATATAATTAATAAAGGAGAAATTAAATCATCTATATTTCTAAATTATGGCAATGTAAGAAAGGAATAAGAAGGAATATTATAAATTAGATATGGAATATTATAAATTAAATGATAGAACAAAATTTGTGTTGATCAAGACTTTCTCTTCCATGTCAGATTTGTCAGTTAATTGATTAGAATTGGTGCATACAATTAACATTGAAGACAACAAAAAAGAAGCTTTCAATTTATCTAAAATATAAATTTTACTTGTCCAATAATTACTATTGTGATGACACTTATTAAATGCACTCTAATTCGACCAAATACAATTACACTTCATTTTATTTGATGTTTTATATAAATATTATATTTTTGAAAGCTATATGACAATTTTTTAACTTTTCAATTTTTATATATTATTTTTCTAAAAAATTAACAGTTACAAATGGTTTTCATATTAAACATTGATGTTTATTATAAATATTATATTTTTAAAAGTTATATGACAATTTTTTAACTTTTCAATTTTTATATATTATTTTTATAAAAAAATTAACAATTACAAATGTTTTTCATATTAAATATTGATGTTTTATATAAATATTATATTTTTAAAAGCTATATGACAATTTTTTAACTTTTCAATTTTTATTTATTATTTTTCCAAAAAATTAACAATTACAAATGGTTTTCATATTAAACATTGTAAATACTTATGTTTAAAATGAAAAAAAAAAAAGTAAAATTATTCACTGCTATTTAGTTTTAATTATAAAATTAATTACTATTTATATTTAAATTGATAAATTTAAAAGTAATTTTATAGTCACTATAATATATTTGTTATATATAAAATTTAAAAATTTAATAATATGAATATGAAGATATATTTTATACTAAATAATTTTTAAATAAAATTAACATTAAAGTAGTATCCTAATCCCTTTGGATTGTTAAAACCCTTATATCTATAACAAAGAAAAAAATTGATATAAGGTGAAGGTGGAAAAAATGAGTTTTTTTTTTTTCAAAGAAAAACTCTCTAGGGTTTAGTGCTATAGATGAGACATAATAGGAATACAATTATATTCATACTTTTTATGTATCAACTAATTTTTTATTATAAAGATTTATAACCATAAACTTTATCAAAACTTGACCATAATCTAGTTAATCCCTAGCCCTAATTGAACCTCAATCATGACCCTATCCCACAAATTTTTATAGAAATATAATCCTAATTCATTATTCCATTGTTCACAATTTTGGAATATTAATGAACCTTCTCCTTTTAATCAAAATGCATCTGTATTTAATACTTTTAAATATGTACAGTTATTTATATTTCTTTATGATGTATAATTTAAAACTATTTAATTTAATAAATTTGAACAACTTAACTAATAAATATTATATTGAAGATAGAACTTTGAAATTTTTTAATTTGTTTGCTTATGTCAGTTGGGTTAAGTGTTAGTGTTAAATTGGTCTTATGGCTATATAGTTTTATTTAGTAATATTGTTAGAAATTAATATTTTCTAACACTCTCTCCCCTACCTACTCTCACCATATCTTCCTCTTTTAACCACCCTCTCTCTCTCTATCTCTCTCCGCCCCCCCCCCCCCCCAAGATATGCTCCATAACCTCCCTCCCCTCTCTTGAGATACACCCGCTAATCTCTGTCTAGATATGCCCCTATTACCTCTCTATCCCTCATTGCTCTATAGATACACCCTCTAATATCTCCCTCTCTCCCACACACACGTGCGCACCTTTCCATTCTCCCTAGATATCTCCCCTAATCACCTCTCTCTCTCTCTCTCTCTCTCTCTCTCTCTCTCTCTCTCTCTCTCTCTCTCAGGTTACTAATTAGCATAAATGTATAGAATAAATGTATTTTTCATGCATGTTTTAACAAGATAGAGGGTTACTAATTAGCCAAATATTGTATAGAATGAGTAGGGGATTGAAATGGGAATCACTCATTCGATTAGATGTCCAAGACATTCCAAAAAAAGAAAATCTTTTTTCAATGAATGATCTTGAATGGACACCTATTAGAAATAAAAATATCCAAGAGCTTGAATTATGTGCTGCTATCCCTCTTGGGAGACTTGCTCACTTTATCAAAGGAGAAGGTATATTGCAGGATGGCATAGAGACAACATTTTTACGTAAAGCTCATAGAGAGCTAGAATTGCAAAACCCTACTGACCATAGTACCATAATGTATTCAAGGTATGCTTAACATTTTCCATATAATTAAGCATGTCATATATATATATATATATATATATATATATATATATATATATATATATATATTTTTTTTTTTTTTTTTTTAAATTTATTTATTTATCATGTTGATTAATATATTGTTTTGTACATGTCCTTAAATAGATATCATTGTGCTTTTGGGCCCAAGGATAATAGAACACTGGATATCTTTCTTATTGATCAATTAGTTAATATGATAGCTTCTCATAAATTTTCTCTTACATAGATATTTAAATTTTCCTAGATCATATTTGAAAAGTTGGAGCGTCTATACAATACAATTTAGTTATAAACCTCTTTTGTTAGAAGACCTGAAATTTAAGAATTACCAAATTTGGAAAATATTTAGCATCTTGAATGTTTGAAGAGGTCAATACTTTTGTATCATTTATAATTTTAAATTAAATAAAATCACCATAATCTTTAGAAACATGGAGTTGTTTCTTGAATTAATAGATCTTACATGTTCAAGTTGAAGAACATAGAAGTCAATTTATTTTAGCTTACCCTTTTTCCACTATACTTTTTAGTTTATAGTGTGATTTATTGGAGGATTCCTGAGAGTATAATAATGGTTATGTATACCCGACTATCTTTTGAATCATTCATGCTCCTCTTTGAACCTAGAAACCTTTAATTTGTTGTATGATATTGGCCCCAATCCAATTTGCAAAAGTATATGGTTGGACCATAATTAGAGGGTTTTGAATTATTCAACTAAGCATATAAATCAAGTTTGTGCAGAATAATGGCTATTTTGAAAGAAAGCGACAAATTTTCTAGGTTCAAATCATTAGGTAGATTCTTCATGGAAATTCTAAAATTTACTTACGTCTTTTTTTATAATAATCTCCAAGTTTATCAACTTACTAAATGAGAGTATTCTTTAAGATTGGTTAAAAATTAATGTTGATAAAGCTTCAAAATTATTAGTAAAAATGCTATAGCATGGGAGATGTTTGTGGTGACTATAATAAGAGAATTAGTTTTAAATATTTCCTTCTTGTCTTGATGTTGGCTCAAATTATTTCGGTGGTGGTGGTTATTTTCCAAGCACTTTTAGAAGCCAAGTTAAAGCATTTTATCTTTATTATTATTATGGAATATGAGAGTCTAAAACCATAGTTGATCATCTCAAAAGAAAATCCTCTTTACTTTCACCAATATTATTTGGATGACAGTAAGAAACATATCAGCATCCTTATCTATGATTTCAATATTGATAAACGGAACTATATTAAACAAAAAGGAAATCTAAGTTGCTAAATCAACTTATATTTGGAATATCATCAAGATGATACTAGAAACCATCAAATTTTCCACATGCAAAGCTTGCCTAAGGGCTTTAGTATTTTTATGAATGTTGACAAATGAACATTCTTGATTTTTATTTTATAACAACATAGTGGTTCTACTAGTATTCTTGTATCTTTTCTAATTTTTTATAACTAAAAAAAATATTAACTTTAATACTTTAAATAAGTACAATGATTAAGAAAACCTATTTTCAATCCATTTGAATTTTCATTATCTTTAAAAACTAGTTTAAGTCTTTTCCTTGAGACTTCTACTCTTTTGTTGATTGTTTGTTCTTAAAGTTATTTTAATTTTATTAATACTTTATGATTAGTTAATGATTGACAAAACCCTTATATTTCAAGTAATTGAGTCTCAAAGATCACCCTTACAAATTAACCTGTTCTTAGTTCGAATTTTACCCTTATTGATTTTAAGTCAGTTTCCTAAAAATGATCCAAGGGTTATTATTTAAATGATTTAATAATAATGCTTGTTGACTTCCAAAGAAAAATAATCTACGATTTTATTAAAAATTAGTATTATAATAATTAAGTAAAACTTATAACTTAAACAACTTTCATTATTAATTAATTCTAATTAAATTATATTAAATTAAATTAATTAATATATAAAATATTTATATCAATTCTAAATTTATGATTCTAAATTATTTTAATAATAATTTAATTAAGACTTAAAATAAATGTTATCATAATTTAAATTAATTAATTAAATCAATAATAATAGTTTATTTAAACATAATTTAACTTATTATTAATAATAACCCATTAACATTTATAAATTAAAAGTGATTAATATTTAATACATATTAAATAAAATATAATATTTATTAAATAACATATCTTAATATTAATTATTAAATATATATATATTATTAAATGAAACCTATTATTAATACTTTATAATATTAAAACTTTACAATATTACAAATCAAACTTTCAAGCGATTTAAAATCACTGTAGGCTTTGTAAGCTATTGGCCTAATATAAAGAGTCGTGCAGCCCCTTTTTCCAACACAGGTACACTGCTTACGCGGTGTAGAAAATCATGTAGGTGAGGTGGTGCAGAAAATCATTCAGGCCGGACATGGCAAGAGGCATGGCAGGGGCAACGACTAAAGGGTTTCGTGTTGGTGGTGGTGGTGGTGGTGGAGGTGGTCCATCCTCATGTCCCACTCTACCACCTCTCGCCCTACGACCTCTATCTCGTCGATTGCTTCAAGTAACAGTAGGCATCCTTCACAATTTAAAGTTTTAGTTTAAGTTTCAGAACCATAATGGTTTTAGGTTCTAGTATTGAAACACGGGCTCTAATACCAAAATGTCATCCCAAAATACGAGGGAAAAAACACACGTAACAATTTTTTATTTATTTATTTATTAGTGTAATAATTTAAATTCACTAAGTTGATAGGTTTGAATCATAGTTAAAGTATAAGTACATTATAAGAAGGGTACAAGTTCCCCTATCATAACTTTAAGACTACAACTCAGTTTGAAAACATCATAAGGTAAAAGATTGTTAAACTTAAAAGTTCATTGTTAAATCAATTAATTAAATTAAACAAACTAATTAAAAAAGACCTAACACTTATTTAAATCTTTATTCTAATAACAATTTGGTTTGAATTTATGATCTATTCTAAAATAATAATACAACTAAAGTTAAATAAACTAAAATCTAAACTTAACATGCTAAAATAATTTATATTTAAAACCACAATAATTGACTTTCTATTTTAAAAAAAACAATATGGCCACTTAATTTTTTAAAAATATATACTAATACCAAAACATATTTAACTAAATCTAAATTACACTAATCTATTTAAACAAGTACTATTTAATAATTTAAACTACCTTACACTTAAAAAATTTATATAAAATAAAACATACTAAAACTAATATTAAAAAAAAAAATTAAATTAACAACATATATAACACTATAACTAACATTTTTGACATACAACTAAACAACTTAATTACTAACATACTAACTTAACTTAACACTAACCTAAACTAATTTTAATATATAACTATCATAAAAACTAAAACAAATTTTATTATAAACTAACAAACTTTTTTAAAAAACACTAACATTCTAACTTAAATCTTCTACTAACTTACTTTCTCCTACTTTCACCAAATCTCCTTAACCCACGTCACAATCCCCTCCCCCCCAACTCCTAACACTAAGCGCATATAACTGCCTGTGCAAGCTTTTCCATAAACAAAAATCTGCATGCCGTTCCAAGATATCATGACATCACGGGCACCTACCAACTATGCACTGACGAGGTTGACGATGGTGGTACAGGCGGTACAGGCAGTACAGGCTAGGGCTAGCGGCTGGGGTAAACAAAATAGTTTACCCTTTAGTCGTTGCCCCCCCGAACTCCTAACACTAAGTGCATATAACTGCCTGCGCAAGCTTTTTCATAAACAAAAATTTGCACGCCGTTCCAAGATATCATGACATCATGGGCGCCTACCAACTGTGCACTGACGAGGCTGACGATGGTGGTACAGGCGGTACAAGTTAGGGCTAGCGGCTGGGGTAAACAAAATAGTTTACCCTTTAGCCATTGTCATATATTCCTAATGTAATGTACTTAAATTAGACTTCTTGGGTTGTGTTTAGTTTATTGTCTAGGGATTTTATTATCTCTTTATTTGAAAAATACTCAGCATATTCTTCTGATTTTTCTATTGGCCTGTATTGACTGAGTCTTTCCAGAGAGTTGATTGAGCACCTTCAGCAAGTGTAATACTCCTACAATGATGCATTCTTGACAACCATTTCCATTCTCTATCCCTATACCCTAAGGTATTCATAATATGTTAATTTATTGATAATTGGAGTTACTTATTATACTATGCATAGTCTAAATTAATTAAGTCATTTAATCATTTAATCAATAGACTCAAAGAAAGAGTATATGTATCATGACTGGGTCATACGTTAAATTAACTAATGGTTCTGATCTATGGATAATGAAGTTTAAAAATACATTGGCTCAAGAATTAATGTTGTATTCTCATGCAAGGTTCAGTTTGAATATCCATACACAACCACCATACAATGGAACTGGAATGATAATTACGTTCCACAAGATGACCTTCCTATCATTAAAATTTCTTCTATGATATTAGATTCAATTTGGCAATTTTCTACATACATCTTAAGGGACATCAAGTATTCTAATTTCCATGATAACTATCCATATAATGACTATAAACTAAATACAAATTCTATTATCCAATAATGTATATTCTACACTTGTATATGAAATCAAGATTCATCATAAACTGCATCTACTTATTCCTATGAGAATAGAGAATAATAGGGACAATAGAGGTGTGGTTAAATTTGCATCTTACCAATATTTGCTATGACACTAACTCCATTTTCCAATACCATCACATTCATGATAATAGATCTATAACATCAATACAGTAGATTTCTCTCTTCTAGTTCTCCCTCAACATACAAGCAGCTTATCACAAATTGAACATAAGGTGGTAGACTCTCTTGACAACATTACATGATGTAAGATCTCCACATAAAAGAATGCACAGTCCTTCTAGTGACAAATAAATAGGATTAATATCACACTTACAATCACAATAAAACAAACACAATAGGATGGAGTCTTCTCATAGCCTCGATTCAAATACCACAAGGAATATCTTTGTCTTCTATGCACATTGAAAGACAATGAAAACTTCAAGTTTTCAAGATTATCCATTAAGGACCTGCACATGAGGGAAAAACAAAATAACGAACCATGGAGGCTCACCTCCCAACCTAGGCCTCAAGGAGGCCACCCTCGTGCTAGGGGAAACAAGGCTCAACCAGGGTACATCCAAACATCATCACAGCAACATAAACTAACATGATCACACATTTTGCAACACATTTACAACCCCAACCAAGGTTTGCACAATGATCCACAAATGGAATCATAAACATTGGGTGAAGGTGGACTTTCAAATAGGAGACTTACCATAACATACCAAAGCTATAACAACAATTTTCATGCCCTTTCGGGGCTTCCACAAAACAACAAATTTCATGCCCTTTCGGGGCTTTCACAAACATCCTTCAATCATACTACCATCAACCAAAGCATCCTTGGATTTCCATACTTCATCAACCTTCTTACCACATCATTCTTCTCCTTATTGTCCATAACAAGTTATGAAGGAATATGGCAAACAATGGAGCCCATACTCCAAGGCTCTCAACTATATTTCAAGCCCAACTAACCCCTTCACCCAAGGCTTGCTCTTCCCTCCCAAGGGTGAGTGAAGCCTTCACACCCATGAACAAATTTCAACATCCAAACAAAATAAGAAAATATAAAAGGGACCCCAAGAAATTTCATGAACAGTACACACACTCACAATACAACACAGCACAAGAATCCCAAGAACAATACATGATGCCATATCACTCACACAACCCTACAAGGCACTCTTAAAATTTCCAATTTCAGCTATATGATATAAAGAAAACATGGCATGAAGCACTAACCTCCTTCCAAGCTATGGTTATCAAATGGTGATCAAGATCATTCCTTCCTTGGCTTCCAAGCTTCCTCTTCCAAAACCTATCTATCTCTACCATTAGAGAGTGGGTGAATGATCACTAAGTTTGGCACAAGCTCCCTAAAAGGGCCTCCACTTCCATCCTCACCTACCCTGTAAGACCCGCACAAGTACCTTGTTTTAGGTTTCACAAAATGAATGTTCTTAGGAGTTAATTAGAGTATGACGAACATTTGTGTTACTAGAAATTATTTATGAGATCCTATTGGAGCCTAAGCGGACTCTAGTAATGATAAGTGTAATAACCATTAAATAACTTTAGAAGGGATAACTAAGATCACTTGAAAATGAAACTCTCTAGGTTCAATCTAGGGACTTGATCAAAGATTTCTAGAACAGCTCCCTAGCCAAATTAGGAAGGATGAATTAACATATCCTCTTCAAGGGGGATAACATAATAAGACATATGATTACTTTTGAAACTTGTGTTTAAAGCACGATGACACACTTTTGAAAACATGCTAATAGATTGAGGAAATCAACCCTAGAAACCTACTCACAAACCCCTCGTAGGGTGATAAAGAGATATTGCTAGGAATGTCAATATGTCTAACTTGATGGACAATAGAAGTTCATAATGCTGCATATTAGTGATTTTCACCTAAGACATGTGTACTGCAATTCATTTTATATGTTTTGATTGTTTAATGGATTATAGGAATGGCGACAGTATTTAGAACAGTAATTCATTATGTTGATATCCATATGATGGAATTATGATGTTTTGAATATGAATCAAATGAAAGTTGATTATATGTGTATTTAGATGAAAGTTAAATGAATATGATAGTGCAATGCTTCTTTTAGAGTAGTTAGAATGGAAATGCTTAAATGAAGTTAAATGTATATGTTAATGTGTATTATATGACATTGGATTTATTCTGCACTTATTTGTATGTCCTTTTATATTATTTTATCGAGCTACTAATGTTTAAGTTGAGTGTGCAGGAAAGTTGAACCATGGAGATAAATGGGGGAAACAAGGTTCAATCTTATGTGAACACAGTGAAGCCAAGGTGAATCTTTGGAAGATTCAAAACCTCGTTGTATCGTGTTTATTTTGTAATGTGATTGTGCATGAGTGTAATAGTCAAGAAGTGTGATTAATTAGAGACATGTCATCATGAAGTGTAAAGTGTTTTAATGTGTGTGTGGGTGTCATTTGACACTTGTCATGTTTATGTGTAAATGACATGTCCAATAGGATTCTTTGGCATGATGTCACTTAACCTGAGCCTAATTCTCATGAAAAAATCAATTAACCCACCTTCGAGAGTGTTAGGAAGAGTCACCTTCGTGATGGAAATTCAAGTTACAAGTTGATAGGAACTTTAGAGAGCCTGAAATGATTCCCAAGTGTTAATTTTGTGAAAATAAGTTACTCACATGCTAATAGTATGGGTTGGGGGTTTAAATATAAACATAAGTTGGTCTAGAGAACCTAGGAGACCCTCAAAAATAGTCATTTCTAAGCCAATTCGAAAATCATATTGTAACATGACTTCTTACCTCATTACACCACTTGGATCAGTTCTGATTGGTGGAAAACACAAGAAGATAAGAGGGGTAGGTGAGGAGGAAAGTGAAGGCCTTTATAGGGAGCTTGTGCTAACCTTGGTAGTTGCTTACCCACTCTCTAATTGTAGAGACACATATGGTTATAGAGGAGTAGAAGCCAAGGAAAATAGGAAGAGATCTGGTTCACCATATTAAAGCCATAGTTGATGGAGGTAAGTGCTTCATGCCATGTTTCTTCCTTTCATGAAGTTGAGGTTAGACATTTGAAGAATGCTTCTCATAGGGTCTATGAGTGTAGTATGGATTCATGTGTTGTCCTTGGAGTTTTGTATTGTGTTGTGTTGTGAAGGAGTATGTTGTTTCATGTATTTTCTTGAGGTTCTTCTTTGATTTCCTTGTGTTGTTTGAGTGTTGGAATTGTACATGGGTGTGAAGGCTTCACTCACCCTTGGGAGGGAAGAGCAAGCCTTGGGTGAAGGGGTTAGTTGGGCTTGAGATATAGTTGAGAACCTTGGAGAATGGTCTCCATTGTATGCCATATGCCTTCATAATTTGTTATGGACAGTATGGAGAGTGATGGTGTGGAAGAAGGTTGATGAAGTATGGAAATTTAGTGATGCTTTGGTTGATGGTAGTAGGATTGGAGGATGTTTGTGAAAGCCCCGAAAGGGCATGAAAACTTGATGTTTGTGAATAGCTCCGAAAGGACATGAAATTATTGTTTTGTGAAAGCCCGAAAGGCATGGAAATTATTGAAAAGCTCCGAAAGGGCATGGAAATTGTTGTTACAAATGTTATAGGATATGGAAAATCTCCTAATTGACAGCCCACCTTCACCCAATGTTTATGATTCCATGTGTGAATCATTGTGTGAGCCTTGGTCGGGAGTTGTAAATGTGATGTTAAACTGAGATGTTCCTATGGTTTCTTTTGTTATTGTGATGATGTTTTAGTGCAACTTGGTTGAACCTTGTTTCCCCTATCGCGGGGGTGGTCTCCTTGAGGCCTAGGTTGGGAGGTGAGCCTCCATGGTTCCATATTTTTTTTGTATTTACAGGTTATTTGATGTCTTGGATGCTTGGAGGTTAACAGGATTTCACTGTATAAAAGAAAGGAATGTTGTTGTAATTGGTTTAATAAGGGAGATGCAATCTCCAACTTGATATGTGTTCCTTTTTGTGATAAAGGTGTTTGGTGTTGTTTATATCCAATTGGCAATAGAGGAATTGAGGAAACATCTGAGTATGTTAGCAAGGTTTTTCCATTTGTGTGATACTGTTATAGTGATTCCACCACCTTTTTGTGTACCTCTAAAATTATTGGAGAAAGTTTCAAGATTGTGCTTGAGGATAAATTATCTTGTTCCTTTAGTTATTGTATTTTTGCATCTCTATGTGGATAGTGGAAATGGACTTCATCATCATGAAAGAATAGCAATACTGAAAGCTTTGGATTATGAAATGTTATTTGTATTTTAGTTTCATTGCACATTCGTTGTATATCCAAGTCCTCATGTAAATTGCATATATATTATAATAAGTGAATGATCAAGGTTAAAAGAATTCTTTAGGCCATCATTACTATGTTCAATCCCTCACAATAATCTTGGCAATAATATATAAAAGCTCCTTTGGGATGAAGGATATAAATTCAAAAGGTTGGCATGAATGCTTTAGCATATAACATTAACCTTGTTGTAAGAGCTCATTCAACATTCTGGAAAATATATGGGAAAGAGAATAACCTTTTTCTCTTGAATACAGATCAATAAAATATTAGTGAGAGAATATACTTGGCATCCTATCTAGGACCCTAGGTGACTTAAGAGTTAAAATAAGAATGAGATAACTCTAAACTCTCCAAAACTTACTCTAGTTCCATTACTCCATAACTAGGAAAAGACATATAGTCTTAGTCAAGTTAGGATATAGTACACATGTAGAGGAAAAAATAAATAAATAAAATGAATACTAAATTAAAAGTAATCATCACATATGTCGCCACCTCAAGGGGAAAAGAGAGCAAGTCAATACCATAGTAAATGCAAGCAAGGAACAAAAGAGACTAAACACAAATACAATGAGCATGGACCCCACATAGCATCATCCTTCCTTGACTTCATTAAAAAAGGAGTTCTGACCTATGTCAGATTTGGTCCCATTTTGGGCGCCTCATTTTAAATAAGAAAGGTAGGAGACTTTTTACAAAACTTGAGCTACATAACCTTTCTACTAATTAGTCTCCACTTAGGAGAAAGAGCCTACATCATCATTATTGCTACTCTAAACTTGGTTTGGGCACCTATCTATTGTGAGAAAAGACATGCACTGTGGATTTGACATGACATGACACTTTGGAGAAAGAAAATAGCGCTGCCTTAGGTGATATTAAAGGAATGCATAAAAGTAAGGAAAATAACCTTTAATTAAGCTTGACTTAAGATGTCCCACTTGCAAACTAGGCGCTCCACAAGAAGGTATATTTTGCAGATTCCTTTTGCCCATGCCTAGGGACTAGATTAGAGACTAGTGCAAGTATTTAGGTAGTCATGATTGTGTGTAAGATGTGGGGTTAGAACCTAAGAAACTAGGGTGGTATGGTTGTGTGTCATGGTTGTATTATAGGAAATTGAGTTAAACTAAGGGAGTATGTATTTCATTATTATATTTTGGTAAATAAGAACAATAAATATATGTTAAGAAATTAACTTGGGCTTTAGTTATGTGAATAAGAATTAGTATAATTGGAGTTATAGTTTAATGACTAATATCTTGTTTTTAATATAGTAGAGGAAGTTAGGGAATTTATAGGAAGAGAGATTTATTGGGAGGATATTGAAGATTTATTAATCAAAATTTAATGTACCTTATAGATTTATTAGATAGAGAAAAAGACTATTATATTATATTGTAGGGATCGAGTTGAAATGAATTTTAAAATAAAATTTGCATAGGATGTTAGTATCAACTAATCTTCATGAGACTTGGTTCCAATTAACATTCAAATGAATGTATGATTCAATATTATAAATCAATTTTAAAATAATAATTATTATAATACTAATGATTAAAGTGTATGTGTAATGTTGTTACTAATGAACAACATCCACCAAATTTAGGTTCCAATTAAGTCAGCCAATGTTAGAGAACGTAGTAGAATGATAACCATTATAACCCTTATATGTCTAAGTAAGTTATAGTGTGATGAGAACCCGATATCATGGAGATGAAGTTTATTGCATAAATAATGTAAAAGCTCCACGTCTATCTGAAGGATGTCTCAGTGTTAATATTGTAGGGAATTAAAATATAAAGATGTGTTGTTCAACTGAGGGTGTTCTTGATAGTTTGACTGATGTCATATGTTAAGTTTAAATTTGAGTTAGTAAATTCTAACCCTAATAACAATATTAATTGAAACAAAAAAATTAAAATTAAAAAATTGTGTTGTGTTTAACTTGTTTGCCTTGTCGGGTTTCGGTCTTGTCGAGTTTCGGGCATGACATACCCTCTCTTATCTACCAATACAAATTAACCAAGTGGTGTAATGAGGGAAGAAGTCATGTGACAATATGATTTTTGAATTGGCTTGGAAATGAGTATTTTTGAGGGTCCCCTAGACCCACTTCTGATTATATTTAAACCCCTAACCCATACTATTACCATGTGGATAACTTATTTTCACAAAATTAACACTTGGAAATCACTTTAGGCTCTCTAAAGTTCCTATCAAATTATAACTTGAATTTTCATAATGGAGATGACTCTTCCTAACACTCTTCAAGGTGGGTTAATTGATTTCATAATGAGGATTAGGCTTAGGTTAAGTGACTTCATGCCAAAGAAGCCTATAGGACATGTCATTTACACATAGACAACACAATTTTCAAAGGACACACACACATAAAAACACTTTACACATCAGGATGACATGTCTCTAATTAATCATGCTCTCAGACTATAACACTCATACACAATCACATTACGAAAGAAACACAATACAATGAGGTTTAGAATCTTCCAAAGATTCACCTTGGCTTTACTGTGTTCACATAAGATTGAACCTTGTTTCCCCCAATTATCTCCATGGTTCAATTTTCCTACACACTCAACTTAAACATTAGTAGCCAAATAAAATACTATACAAATACATATAGATAAGTGCAGAATAAATCCAATGTCTCATAATTCACGTTAACATATACATTGAACTTCATCTAATCATTTCCATTCCAAATACTATAAAAAGAAGCATTGCAATGTCATATTCATTTAACTTTCATCCAACTACATATATCAGTAACTTCCATTTGATTCATATTCAAAACATTGCAATATCAACATATGGGTATCAACATTTATCTTTCTTATTATAATGAAATTACCATTCTAAACTCTATGACCATACTTATAATCAGGAACACTAAAGTCATATCTACTCAATCATTAAAACATATAAAATGGACCTTAGTATATATTTCTTAAGTGAAAATCATTAATATGCATACTTATTAACTGGTATCCTTTTAATCAAGCTAAACATGTCGACAGTCCTAGCAATATCCCTTTATCATAGTATGAGGGGTTTATGAGTAAGTTCCTAGGGTTAATTCCTCAAACTATTAGAATGTTTCCATAATTGTGTCATCGTACTTTAAACCCAAGGTTCAAATGTAATCATCTGTCTTGTTGTCATTTGAACCTACATTCATTGTTATCTCCTAGAAGAGAAAATGTTCATTCATCTTCCTTACTTTGGCTAGTGAACTGTTCTGTAAATCCTTTGATCGAGTCCCTAGATTAGACATATAGAGTTTCATTTTCAGGTGATCTTAGTTATTCCATCAAAAGTTATTTAATGGTTATTACACTTATCATAACCAAAGTTTTTTTAGTCTCTACTAGGATCCCATAAATAATCATTAGTAACAAAAATGTCCATCATACTCTAATTAACTCCTAATCGCATTCATTTTATGAAATCTAAAATAGGGTATGAGTGTGGGTCTTACAAAAAGTTATTTTTGAGATCAAGGACTCAAGAAGAAGAGCCTCTTAAAGTGGATAGATAGAGGTGGATTGAAGTGGAACATACAAGAGGAGATCAATTTATGGAAACCTACAATAGTCCATAAATTTTTCCAATTGTCCCTAAAGGTTGAAGAGAAGAAAAAGAAGTCAAACTCCAACTCCAAATGAAAGAGTAGAGGAAGAGATGGTAGACATCAAATATCTTATGGTGGACATAGAGGCTTAGATTCAAGAATACAACGTGAAACTAGGTTGACAGAGAGACAACAAGGGAACTCAAATAGAGGTATTTATAGAAGAGGAAAAAGCTCTAACAAAAATGGAAGAGGAAGAAGAAGAATCCAAGGTAGGGGGTCCTACTTTGCCACCATGAGATGCTACCAGTGCAATCAATTAGGTCATCCTACATATAGATGTTCAAAGAAAGGCTCCAACTCCCAATGGAGTGTAAAAAGGGTCAATTACATTCAAGAAGAGCCTAGTAATAGTAGAAAACCATATGAGCTTCCCTTAGAGTTAGAAGAAGGGGGAAACTTGATGATAAGGAGGACCTTGATTAAACAACCCATAAAGGAAGAGTCAAGCCAAAGGAGAGCACTATTTAGGGTGATGTGTAAGATGATGGGAAAAGTGGGGAAGGTCATCATAGACTTAGGGTCTATAGATAAAATTGTGTCAAAGGAGGAAGATAGAAAACTAAATTTGACAATTAGGATTCCCCATAGAAATCCCTATAAAATCACATTGTTAAACAAGGGGCAACACATTTTTGTGAATGAACAACCAGGGGTAGAATTTTCAATAGGAAGGTATAAAGATAAGGTGTTGTGTGACATCCTACATATGGATGCATGCCACCTCCTATTAAGAAGGTCATGGCAGTTTGATAGGAAAGCAATGCATGATGGCAACAAGAATGCATACTCCTTCCAAAAAGATGGTATGACATTCAAGATCTAGTCCTTGATAGAAGAATAAGAGGTGAAATATCCAAGCCCTAATTTCCTTATGGTTGGTGAAAAATAGTTCCTAAATATCTTGGATGAAAGAGAAGGGGTAGGATTTTCCTTAACGTTGAAACCTAAATAAGAAGTTGCTGACAAGGCAAGAAAGAAGATAAAGCTACCTAAAGAAGTGCAAGATATGCTTGAAGAGTACAAGGATATTGTTAGTGATGGGACCTTCTACCCTAACTATTAAGAGACCTATTAGACATCAAGTTGAATTGATCCCAGGAGCCACCCTTCCTAACAAAGATGCCTATAAAATGACCCCTCAACAAAATGAGGAAATTGCCAAGAAAATCCAAGAAATACTAGACCAAGGGCTAATTAGGAAAATTATAAGCCCTTGTGTTGTACCTACTATTTTAGCACCAAAAAAGGGGGGAACTTGGAGACATTACACTGATTCAAGAGCCATTAATAGGATCACCATTAGGTATATGTTCCTAATACCTAGAACTAAAGACCTAACAGGTTGTTTAGGAGAAGCAAGGTACTTTACCAAGATAGACCTTAAAAGTAGCTATCACCAAATTAGGATAAGGGAACGAGATGAATGGGAAATAGCCTTTAAGATCACAAAAGGTTTGTATGAATGGCTTGTAATGCCATTTGTCTTCTCAAATGCTCCATCTACTTTTATGAGGCTTATGAAAAAGGTATTGAAGGATCACAATGGTAAGTTTTTTGTTGTCTATTTAAATGTCATATTGATTTTTAGTAAAATTAAAGAGGGGGCATATTAAACATTTGCAAATTATTTTTAGGAAATTGCATGAGGAAAAGCTAATGATAAATTCGGAGAAGTGTGACTTCATGAAGTTAGAGCTAGTGTACCTTGGGTTTGTTTTGTCTCAAGGGAACCTTAAGATGAATCAAAGTAAAGTGGATGCATCCTAAATTGGCATACTCCCAAAGTTTCAATAGGGGTGAGAATTTCTCATGGTTTGTCACAATATTATAGGAAATTTATCAAACATTTCAGTTCTATTTGTGCTCCTATGTTAGACACCATCAAAGGTGGAATGAAGACAAAGTTTCCTTGGACTTGTTAAGTAGATGTAGGATTTTAAATGCACAAAAAGAGCATAGCTACTCAGACCATTCTTTTTTTGCCTAGCTTTGACAACTTTTTATAGTGGAGTGTGATGCTAGCAATGTGGCTATTGGGGTAGTCTTAAGCCAAGAGGGGAGACCAGTGACTTTTCATAGTGAGAAGCTCAATGATACCAAGAGGATGTACTCTTCCTATGACTTAGAGTTATATATTCTAGTCTAGGCTTTTAAAAAATGGAGGCATTTCTTGCTTCCAAAGGAGTTTGTGGTATATTTAGATAACCAAGCCCTTAGTTTCCTCAACTCCCAAGAAAAACTTAGTAGAAAACATATGAAGTGGATGGAATGCCTAAAAGTCTACACCTTCAATATCAAGCATAAGAAGGGGTGCACAACAAGGTGGTTGATGCATTAAGCATGGGACTCCTAATAGTACTAGAGGTTTAGTTGTAGAGCATTGGGATCAATAACTTCAAGCACCTATACGCTAATGATGAAGGCTTTACAGATATTTATAAGGTATGTAAGGAGTACAAGAATAACTTCCATAGTGAGTTTTCTTATTATACTTTGTAAAATAATTTATTGTTTAAGGGGAGTCAATTTTACATTCCTAGGAGATTAATGAGGTAGATTTTGATTCAAAATAAATACAATGGAGAACTTAGGGGTTATTTTGGGGTCAATAAGACTCAAGAATTAGTCACTAGGTTCTATTTTTGGCCTAGGATAAATAGGGATATCATATAATATATTGAATGTTATGTGGTGTATCAAAAATAAAAAGGCACCTCCTCTAATCTAGGCCTCTATCAACCCTTAAAAATTCCTATCAAACCATGGAAGTGTTTAAGCATGGAATTTGTGGTAGGATTACCAAGGACCAAGCAGGGATTTGACAGCATTTATGTTATGGTGGACAAATTTTATAAAATGGCACATTTTATCCCTTGCAAGATAGTACATGATGCTTTCTAGATTGCACACTTGTTCTTTAAAGAGGTGGTAATAATCCATGACTTTCCTTTGAGCATTGTTTTAGATAAGGACACCAAAATTATGATCCATTTTTGGAAAACCTTATGGCAAAGGTTAGGCACCAATCTATCTTTTGGTTCTGCATATGAACCTTAGACTGATGGTGAAATTGAGGTGATAAATATGAGTCTTCACAACTTGCTAAGGTGTCTTAAAAAGGAGTATGGATAGGTCTAGGATCAACTCATTAGGTAGGCAGAGTATGCATATAATGATAAAGTCAATAGATCAACTAGTAAGATCACTTTTGAAATTGTATATGGGTTGCATCCTAGGGTTCTTGAACTAAGAGAGTTGAAGGATGGTACCAAATGTAGTAGATATCCTCAAGAATTTTTCCACTCCATGAGGGAATTCTATGAATCAATAAGGAAAAATTTAACTGACAATGGTGAGAAACTCAAGCATAAAGTGGTTGACAATAAAAGGGATGTACAATTCCAAGTCAGGGATCTTATGCTAGTTCATCTAAACAAAGCAATATTACATGAGGGAGTTCCTCATAAACTTCAGATGAGAAGGTTGGGATCTTTCCAAATACTGGCAAAGTATGGAAACAATGCACACAAGGTTGAACTTCCTGAACATAGAGGGTTATCACCAATCTTAAATGTTGTTGATCTAGTTAGATACAAATTCCCTACTCCAAATGTTGATAGGGTATTTAAGGAATTAACTCAATATGTGGAAGCCCTCAACCTACCTCCTCCACCACCTAAGGTGGTTGAAAAGGTACTTGATTCAAGGATTTACAAGAAGACTAAAAAACTTATTGGGAACATTTTATCAAGTGGCATGGCCAAGAATCTGCAGAGGCTACTTAGATCAAGGAAGAATACTTCAAGAAATTATGCATAGACTCTAGCTTCCTCAATCCAAGGGTGGATTGAACTTTTTTTTTTCAAGGGAGTATGGTACAGGAGCACCTGGGCTAACTTCTAGTCCTAGCTCTACACTTTGCTTTTTTGTCTTGTACTAACCTTATCCAAGTCAATTGTTTTTGTTTGGACCTTAAAAGGTCATGTGTGTTTTCTCCTAGGCGTATTTGACTATGCTCAATCCATTCTAGTTGTTCTTGTGTTTGGGTTGTTAGAGGGGTATGGGTCTTATACCCTAGAATCTTGAGAAAGGTATGGTTTTGAACCTATCTTCTCCTCTATGATATTTTTACATCCTTTTGCATAGGTTGGCGATTATACATTGTCATTCGAAAAAAAGTTGAGAAAGATGTCAAAAAGATGTAAATTGTTGCAAAAGTTGTACAATAGGTAAAAATGGTCAAGATCATGTGATTTGATACTCTAAGGAATAAATCATGCCTATACATAGTATATGGACCATGTTGGACCTATTTGTAAAGTTCCAAGTGTTAAATGTCCAAAAATTACAAAAATGCAAAAGTTGTCAGCAACTTTGAAAAGTTGAATGACAACATTTAAGTAGGAATTTGACATGTCATCGATATAAGGCTGATGGTTACTGTAACTATCTAAAACCTCTTAAGAAACATATAGAGCCACAAAATTAACCCATTCCAAGGGTTGGGTTTTTTCGGGAAGTAATTTTTTTCTAATAAAAATGTGAAATACAACTACAGAGTTATATTTTTTCAAGTTTCTTGATTGCAAGAATGCATTGATGGATTGAAAGTCCTAGTTTTTCTTTTGATTCTCATAATTAATTTCATTATAGTGCTTTTTAATTTAGATTTAATTTTTTTTAGCGATCATTGTTCATATTTTTAAAATCTTTTGTTATTAGTTTGTTTGTTGGTTTAGTTTTTACAACTTTTAGAAGAATGGCTCTCCCATAGATCCTCATCATGGAATCATCATGGTTTTTTGGGATATGGAAGAGGGGATCTTCTATAGTGTACATATAAAGGGAGAGGCCTAGAAAAGAATGGCTTCTAGTTTTGATGTGATCCCCTAGGCGAGCCTTTGGTGCAAGGCTAGTTGATCACAATGCTAGCATGTAGATTTGGATAGATTGAATGTGTTGGGTAGTTCAATATAAGTGTTGGAGGAGTAGGGATGTGTGACAAAGCCACATGTGAGAGGATAGGTTCCCATGACAATATTTTTTAGGGTGTTCACCAAACCCTTGTTGATGCTAACAAAATGATTCAAAATCCTTATTTTTAGGCACCTATATAGGAAGGAGGTGTACAGACAAGTTGGAGACTTGGGACCAATAAAATCATTAAGTGCTTCAAAAAGGGTATTCATATTGGTGGTTATTTTTCTATCCTATTAAGAATAATTAGGAGATATCATCCAAAATCCTAAGTTGGAGACCTAATTAGGCTAGTTTGGGCTAGTTTGAAGAAACCGGTAAGAAGACTTTTGAATTTCAAGACTAGGAGTATGGATGAGGTCTAAAATCCATAAATTGAATCCCTCACTCTTTTTAGAAGGTAGGAAGGCCAATATTTATGGAAAAGTGAACTTGGAGAGAAAGTTGGAGTAACTCAAAAGTGGAAGCAAATAGGAAATGCATTGGTGTAACTAGATAGGGAGGCATAGGGGATAAGTTAGCAATTCTTTGAGATTAGAGTAACAAAGAGGAACCCTAGTAAGTTGAGAGTGAAGCCTGGGTAGTCCTTTGGTGAAGCAAGGACTAGAAGCATGTCCATTTACATCAGTTCCCTACTTTATTATCTTGAGTAGATGTTTCATCCTTGTACTTGGGTTACTTTATGTTGTTGTTAAGTAACTGATCTTAAGGAAGAAAAAAAAATTAATGCATGTTTTATCCTTGTGGTCCAAGGATCCTCGGATAGGGCATTACATGATCTTTGTAACCACTTGTGGGCTCTGAATCTTATTCCAATCCACTTCCCCTCTATACTCCAAGATAAACTATCATAGTGCTTCAACCTAAAGAAACTAAAGAGAAGACAAAACTAGAACCATAAAATACTTATTTCTAATTATCAAGTGACAAAAATCACCAAAGTGATTAAGCATAATAAGAATACCACATCTTATACAAGGATCTAAATTATCCACCCCATAAATGAAAATCTCAATAAATCATAAATCCCATAATAGATAGCTTAATAAAAATTCACATATTTTTATAGTATCATATCACAATATTGATGATCAATTCCTTGAGAACAAGTCATAATTGACATTAATCTCCAAAAAAGGAGTAGAACATAATCTAAATAACATTAGTTAGATCAAGAAATAACTCATAATAGAAGAATCAAGGTGACCAATTAAATCAAGTCTCAACACAAATAATGGTTGTCACATCTTATGGTCAAATAAAATAATTATCAAGACTCAATAAAAAAACATAACAACTCACCAATTAATGTAGATGCACCTTGGGTTCAGAGCAATCTTGCATCAACTATTTAAAATATTTGTGTTTCCATTTTTTCCTTGTTTGTCATATTATAAAGTTTAAGAGATTTATTGCAAGAGAAATTATATCTTTGACTAAACACCTGTAAACATGAGATTCTTATCACGACATAGCTATGGATATCTTCCTATAACTATATCTCATTTTATTCATCTTTTCTCAAGTCATGTTTGATTCATTCTCAGGTATCTATTTATGCTATTTCTTTGACATGTTCATTGAATTTGGATTTACAATGGAAATCTATGATTGATGATCATTGGCAGCCCATATCTCCATTTTCCTGGATCATGTGTGGACCTAAATCTTGGACCACAACTTCTTAAATAATTTATGCAATTTTTCCTTATGATCTAGGCCCTTCCTTGTCTATTGTAATATATTATCTATTCTAAGGGAACGATATTCTTCTTTGTGGCAACCTACATTTCATAATACCTAGATAAGAAATGTAATTGATCCCTAGAAGTAGTGGTCTGATAGTTATAACTATATAGTGATCTATAAATATTAGACCAAATTTTCTTAAGTAATCAAGCATATTTAAGCTTGGAATGCAAGAATGCATGTTTCCAACTAAATGTATAATGAATTTATCTTGAATAAAAATGATATTGTATTTTTCTCTCCGATACCTTTTTGTTTCTATTGTGCTTTCTCTTGTTGCATGCTTATACTAGTCTTTTTGAGATCCCTTCATCCATACTTTTTCCTTGTTTGTCATATTATAAAGTGTAAGAGATTTATTGCAAGAGAAACTATATCTTTGACTAAACCCCTGTAAACATGAGATTCTTATCAAGACATAGTCATGGATATCTTCCTAGAATTGTATCTCATTTGTTTCATCTTTTCTCAAGTCATGTTTGATTCATTCTCAAGTATCCTATTTATGCTATTTCTTTGACATGTTCATTGAATTTTGATTTGCAATGGAAATCTATGATTGATGGTCATTGGTAGCACATATCTCTATGTTCTTGGATCATGTATGGACCAAAATCTTAGACCACAACTTCTTAAATAGTTTATGCAATTTTTTCCTTATGATCTAGGCCCTTCCTTGTCTATTGTAATACATTATCTATTCTAGGGGAATCCTATTGTTCTTTGTGGAAACCTACATTTCATGATGCCTAGATAAGAAATGTACCTGATCCCTAGAAGTAGTGATCTGATAGTTATAACTATATAGTGATCTATAAATATTAGACCAAAGTTTCTTAAGTAATCAAGCATATCTAAGCTTGGCATGCAAGAATGCATGTTGCTAACTAAATGTATAATGAAATTATGTTGAATAAAAATGATATTGTATTTTTTCTCTCCAATACCTTTTTGTTTCTATTGTGTTTTCTCTTGTTGCATGCTTGTACTAGTCTTTTTGAGATCCCTTCATCCATAACTACACCAACTAGTGTCAAAGTTAAGTATTTTTTTTCATTTTTAAATTTTTTTGATTCAAAAGTTTGAAGCCTTAGTTAATTTTTTGTATGTTAGTAGAGCTAATATTTGTCCTACAATTGCAAATATTTGAGGGGTAGTTTGAGGAAGGAGAGATGTGGATCAAATAGTAATGGACATGTTGAGAGAAATTGTAGCTAGATTTGAAGTTTGGAAAACTTTCTAAAGAAGATTGAGACATTATAAAGATGTCGATGATGATGAAGTTTTACAAGTTTTAGTTAAAGGAGAAGAACCTATACTTGAGAAAGAAGATGAAATATCTCTTAGAACCCTAAAAAAAAGTAAATTTCAAACCTCATGTCAACCCCATGGTTATGATGAAAATTTATAGTTTGATGAATTACTTGATTGGATCACTGAGATGGAGAAATATTTTGAATATGAAAACACTAATTATGAGAAGGCAAGTTATGTTAGTACCAAGGTGAAAGGAAATGAATATTTATGGTGAGAACACTCATATTTGGATAGAAAAAAAAGGAAAGGATAAGATCAAGTCATGTGACAAGATGTTGAAAATTTTAAAAGAAAAGTTTTTAAGAGGAGACTACCAAGTCAATGTGATGAGAAAAATACAGAACATAAAGAAAAAGGAGTCTTCTATAAATGAATATACCATAGAATTGTATAGGTTAGATATAAGATATAGACATAGCAATGATAAATTTGAATGGGATACAAAGCATCTAAATGGTTTGAGGACATCTATTCAAGATGACATTAGGTTTTCTAAAATTGAAATAATTGAGGCAGCATGTCAATTTTACCTAGAACAAAAAAACATTTAATAAAATAAAAGAACACAGAGAAAGAAGAAGAGGTGATGGATTTCAAAGAGGTAGATCATTTTTTGGTGGAAGATCCTTTGCAAGAGGTGGTAAATCTTATCTAGAAAAAAATAAAACAAAATCATAATGCAAAGAAGAAGTTTCATACTGAGGAAGAAAAGGTGGTTAGCCTAGAGGTAATAATTATAGAATAGGGGATAAAAATTGGTTTAAAGGTACTTGTTACAAATTTAGAGAAGAAGTTCATAGATTATTTGAATGTACTCAAGGAAATTCAAGCAAGAAGGCTGGTAGAAGTAGTAGAAATACATTTATGGAGGAAGTGTCATTTGGATTTTTGAATCAATCTAAGGATGGAGAATACCTAATGGTCAAAAAAAACCTATGTAATTAAGAACTGGATCAAGAAAAAGTGATGAGAAAAAAAAATTCAGACAAGATATAAATTTGCAGGAAAGTAGTGCAATGACATCATTGACAATAGAAGTTTGGATAACCTAACATAACAGGAGTTAGCCACCATATTGTAGGTGCTAAGGGTTAAGTACCCTAAGTTGTATTAGATTTTATGGATAAAGGATGACAATAAATTTTTAGTAAATGAATATTGTCTTGTGAATTTAAAGATTGGATCTTATTATGATAAAGTTCTCTATGGTATTATGTCAATAGATTGTTGTCAAATATTTTTAGGTAGACAATGGTAGTATGATAGAAAATAAATTCATAATGGTACATTGAATAGGTAAACTATAGTAGCAAAAGGGATGAAGAAAATATTTTTATCTTTGGTAGTGTTGGTCTAATTTTTCACAATGCAAAAATTTTGAAAATTTTTAGTGAAAAATCATTTGATTCTTTGCATCTTGCAAATTAGGGTTTTGTTCCTTGTATTTTTCAAACACTTAGATTGCCCTAGTTCATAGCATGGTCTCTGTGTCATTGAAATCCTACTAAATTCTCAAGGTTTGTCTTCAGAGAATTTCTCAAAGAACCTAGTACCATGCCTTCTTTTACCCTAGTTTTAAAACCCTCAAAATATTTTTAGAAAAATGATTTTAAAAATATATCATTTTACCCTAAGGATGGGCCTACATGAGTATGGTTTTATTAAAAGCTAGTTTAAAAAAATTATTGACCATATTATTTTATTGAGAAGTGCCCAAAGTATTATTAATTATGTGTGACCATTGATCTTGCTCAGATCAATGGGTACTGTATTCTCACAATGTTCAGATGCAAGGCTTTTAAATAAAGTGGGCAAGTAGTTTTTGGACATATAGCAAGGTGGGGTCGGGAGTTCTTAGTATATGCTACAGTGTACCAAATTGAAAAGTGATTTCTGACATGTACTGCTAGTTGTGTCGTTAAGGAGGTTTCCCTACCAGATGTGATTCAAGTTTGGTCAACCATAGATCCTTCAAAGATCAAGGGTTGGTGCAAGCCCGCAATAAAGAACTGCTCGTTCAATAAGGAATGCGGGAATGTGCCTTTGTGCTATGTGTCATAGTGGGGCCAAGATTAGGAAATAAAATTGAGTCATGCCATACTATATGCCACATGTGCTTAGCTGGAAGTACTTCTATTACAAACATGGAAAGTTTCAAAAATTAATGCAGGAGTTAGATAGGTCAGAGCACAAGAGTTGAAAGCAGTCATTTAATTGGCCCAGTAGATGAAGTGACCAAAAAAGTTCAAAATTTTTCTTACACCATCAATCTTATCTTGATCAACGAAGGGTGCTTTCCCACATTAAGAACTTGAATGAAGTTTAAATAAAGTGGGTATGCACCATGTTGACACATGTCCATGGTGATGTCTAAATTCTTAACTTAGAAGCTCTGTAGGGTATAATCAGTGTCACCATTGATCTTTTGAAGATCAACGGCTGGTGCAAACCCACAATATAGAGATGCTCATTCAATCAGGAAAGCGAGAATGTACCAACTTGACACATGGAAAGAATGACATCAAGTACTTACATGCTCATAAGATGATATGGGACCCACCTGCATGGAGGTTGTCAGAAGGCATAGACTCACATGGAGACTTCCTATTGGTTAAAATGGCTGACTGGGCCTTAGTCAACTGTAAATTTGTGTAATCATTGATCTTGTCTTAATCAATGATTGGCGCTTACCCACTATTTTAAGATGCAAGAAATTTAAGGAATGTCGGTAAGCGATAATGCAACACGTGGCACCGGGACAAGGCAGATGATGACATGGCAGTGCAACAAGCAGGCCAATTAAATGATGACAAGTGGTGCTCTGTGGCAGTGGTCGACTAGTCAAGAAGTGATATGTGGCACTCAGTCAAAGCTAGTTTGACCCAAATTCAAAGGGTGGGAAAATTTGAAAGAAATAAAAAATAATTATTGTTAATTATTTTTTGATAAGAAATTGTATCGTCAGTGAGTTTTAATTTCAAAAAGGTCATTTTGCTAAAGTTTAGACATTAGAACATTTTAGATTTTTGAAATTTAAAATATCAAGGATGCAGACTTGAGTTTTCTAACAAAGGGGGACATTTTCAAACTGGCTTTTCAGAGGTTCCTAATAAGCAAAATATACAATGTTATATATTGCTGGAACCGAGAGAGAACGAACTTTTCAATTCTGAGGTTAGTTTTTACACAAGAAGTAATATATTCGAGTAATTCAAGGTTTTCTCTCAAGTTTCCAATTGTGCAACTGTATTCAGGTGAGGAAGTTCAGCACTATTTCATAACATGGAAATGACCTGAATATCAGTAAAAGATAGTGAAGATGTAGTTGAGGTCAAATTTTGATCAGATTCACTCAGTAAAAACTCAATTTTACCAAGATTTCATGAGGCACATCAGATATTTTGGCAAACAAAAGTTTTCATCATTGAATAGAAGATATTTTCAAATTAGTTACAGAATAATGATGAAAACCATATCAGACCAGATGAGTAGAAAGAAGAGAGAGGTTATTCAGTTGCAAGGGATTGAATTCCAAATGGACACATGTCAGGCATAGATCAGATCTGAGAATTCCTTCATCCTATATCTTTCCTTCATTCATTCATTGTAGTGGTTGGAACATATTGGAAAGTTTCTCTGGAATGAAGGCATGTAGTAGAACTAGCCCTGGAATTGATGAACTCTGAATGGAAGATCTGGGATGTGTTGTTCTAGACCATGAAGCTTTTGCTTTGGCTGTGATACCCCCTTCCCATCCCATTAGCTTCTCATTCCCGCCATTTTCTCTCTTGTATGACAACATTTTCTCATTGTATAGTCTGGTTTATTAGGTTCTTTGTGAGTTAATTTCATGCATTTTTATGTATTGTTTCAAGGAAATCAATACAAGGAATAGCAAGTGTTTAGTTTCAATTTAAATCTTGTCTCCTTTCTCAGTTGAGCTGTGATGTTTTATGGTCTTTGAACAAAGAGGCTAGATCATAAGTGCAATCCCTTAAGGCTATATGTTGCTTCATTGTTGCTTGTAATTCAAGGAATTATGTAAATGCTTCAAAGATTCAATAGGGTTGCAGGTTTTTTGAGGAGGATATTAGGTAAGAATGAGATTTTAGTTAAACATTGATGTCTATTTACAAGGTGAATGGATATATCATATATCTAAATATATGAATAAGTATCAGATATCCAAAATGCATGAGGGAGATTCATGAATTGCCCAATGGATCAGGCACTGATCCACTACAGGATCATTATTTTTTTGTCTATACTTGGTTTTCATCTTCTTTCCCCACCCACATAAAATCAAAACAAAATTTAAATCATCTTTACATTTTATGTTGAAGAACCTAAATGTGATGCCCTCACTCAGCTTGTGCATTTCATAGAGTTGTAATTTTCTATTGCACTTCTTTGTTACTACATAGGTTATTAGGAGAAATAAGGGCTTTTATCTTCTTTGAATAGATTCAGGAATATGTTTTGCACTGGTACCATATTAATTGGATCTAAGGTTCACCTACCTAGGTTTTGTAGAGCTTGAAGTGAAGAAGGAGTTATGCCTTATAGTTGGCCCAAGACTACAATCAGGTGTATCCATCATAGGAATTTTTTAGCCTTAGATGCATTCATCTAGTTTCTTGGTCATTTTCAAAACTATTAAATCAGGAGCCAATAGGTAGAAGATCCTAAGAAATAGAATTGTACTAAAATAAGGATTTTTTATTGAAGGTGGGAAGTTCTTGGATAGTTTGAAGAAAGTGAGTATGTGTATAATTCTTTGTTACCTAAGAACCTAATGTAGGAATAGTACATAAGCAACCTAAGGAAAGAAGGGAGTTGTTAGATATTTGAGAGTGGGGGGTGAATCAGTTACGTCCAGTTATCTCATAATTCCTTCAAATGTTTCAACACCATCAGAGCATCATAAACATTAAAAAAAAACTTAAACAACTTGGTAGACACTTTCAACTCAATATTTAATCGATAAATCCACTTCTTTTCAAACTATTATCAAATTGTTCCTTGAATTATCAATTATTGATAAATTTCTAGTTATTACCTACTGGTATATTCATTATTAATCAGTTTTAAGAAATTGTTAAAACCTATAAATCAACTTGCAACACAAATAACATTCACACAAATTAACACCAATATTTTTAATGTAGAAACCCTAATAAGGGAAAAACCATCTTGGACTGGAAACCTAAAAAATTTACTCTTTTAAAGTGATCTCTATTTAGAGACAACTTTGTTAAAGGCTACATACACTTTGTTAAAGTGGCCTTGTTAGAGGATTTCACCAAAATGTCATCTAGACCTTATCACTCTCTATCCTTGACTATAAAGAGTGGCCTAATTCAAAGGACTTAAAAACACCACTAATTGATGCTACCATAGAGGATTTCACAAACTTGTTAGGTCCACTTGATACTTTTGATACTTTCTACTACAATGGTTAAATAGTAACAATATAAAGTGATATGTTAAGAATACCAACTACCTTTTCTTGTTTAGATCTATTTTCTTTCTCTTTCTCTATCTTTTACTTACTCAGTTGATTCTATCTTTCATATATTCTTCTTCTTTTATTCTCTTTGCACTGCTAGGTTCACTTGGCTCAACTCCTTTAACCTTCTTGTATTTCACACTTTGATCTCCTCTTGATAATATGATCAGAAAAAAATTCAAACCAACAACCTAAAATTTTCTCATTCTCCTACTTAAATAATTTTCATCATGCTTCCAAATCCTTCCAACTTTTGTCTCTTAATCACAATCTTTGATCTTAGGTTGAAAATAAAATTCCTTCCTATAATGAACTTTGAAAAATAGAAAACATAACTTTACATAGAACTTTGTGTCCATCCTTATCCTTCTTCAATTTTCTTCATTAGATCCTTCTTGAATTTTATCAGCCATAGATCTTGCAAAAAACTTTGACTCTCCATTTATACCTTCTTGAACTTTCCTTACTTGTTCATCTAGTTGTCACTCGATAAACATAACATTTACTTGGGCAACATATAACTCAGTTAATATTGAATCACTTAGGAAATAATGTGTTCTTCTTTCTTTAAAAATTTCTCAAGAAATATTGTAGTCTCTTGGTGAATACAGTCTCCCTTCATTAACTCGGTGACTCGATTAAGCTTTTGATCTTCAATCTTATCAACAATACATGATTGTAAAAAAATCAAACCAATATTACATAATCAGTGTCTAGATCATTCAAGTACCCATTAAATACCTAACATATCAACTCTAACTTAATCATACTTTCTTCAAATCCTCTTCATTGATAAAATTCTCTTCATCAATCTAAATGATATGGTACTTTCCTGAGTTATCATAATATCTAGAAACCTAAGACTTTGACATCAATGAAACTATAACAACTAATATGAATCTTTTAAATACATTCATAGCACTTATTAGCTAATAATCTCCCACTAATAATTACATATTAGGTGGGGCTAACAATCTCCCCCTTTGGCGTTAATAGAAACACAACATTAGATTGTACATTATATAACATTACATAAGATGATCAAATGTATGCATCGTCAACAATACAAATTTGTAATTTTGGGTCTTCAAATTGGTACTTAGTCTGTATCTTGAGCACTAGCAAACTCTTCAACACCTTCAACATTACTCCCCATTTGATTATGATTTCTTGTCTTAGGTTTAGTCCTCTATCATCTTCATCATTGTAGTACTCCCCCTTTGGGTAATCTCTCTTCCTTTACTATTTGGATTATAGTTTTTTTATTTTCATTGAATCTCTCCCCCTTTTCAATATATTCTTCATGTAAGGAAACTTAGGTGTGGAAACAGCTTCCTACACTAATCCCTTAAGGAAAGTATTGTGCAGATTCTTATTAAATCCTTAAAATTTTAGATTCAATATTATGTAAACAATAATATTGTAGTCAACCATGGATAAAGAAAATAGATATAGAAATAAAACTCATAAACACAAAGATATGCTAGTGGGGAAAAACCTTTCAGTAAAACAACCCAACCCCTCCAAAACCTACACAATATATTATCTTCAACATAGAAGGTTATAACACACTTCTAATGCAAGTTCTTTTAGGAGAACAACACAGAAGACCAATCTAGTAGCAAAATACCATACCAACAATATACTTTCTCACTTTCCAATCTCCAACCCTAAAAATGGTTATATCATGCACTTTCCCTTTTAGGGAAACTTTCAAAGAACAACTATATTAGGGTTTTACCATTCTTCAAAAAATAGGAACCCAAAAAAAAATTGGTTCAATGCCCCGAACCTCATGCATGAGCTAAAGACTCAAGTGGATAGTACTCAATGATCAATTTTCACATCTCTTCATGTCTTCACCCATCATTGAATCTTCTAGAGATAGCTCTTATGCATCATAGGAATCTTTCATAACCATTTTAGCCATGATCTCTTTATACACAATTCAATATGTCAACACATACAAGTGTAGTGACATATCAACATGCCAACTAGACATGTACAATCACACTTAATTATAGAATTTGCAAAAAATACATTTACAAAACAAATAATAAGAATAGGAATTATCCAAGGTTGAGACACCTTATTCCTAACACTTTCCATCTAGGCTATTTTCCCCCTTCGACAACATTGTCAATGGCCATTATAAATTTCATCATGAAAATTATAAAACCTTGTAGTTACTCTTGTACCTCTCGTGTCTAGATTACATTAGTTTCATTAGAGTTAACTTCACAACTTCATAAATGCTCCTTAAGTGTGAACACTTCTACATCAACTCCAAAAAAATTTACAATTCATTCATGAATTAATGTAGTGTTGTGGTGTCCACAACACATGGCCCATTCGTCACTAGGAATGGGGACCCCTTGTTTTTTTTTGACTCCCAGACTCACAATTCGAGAGTCAGGAGAAGAATTTTTGTTTGAAAGTTGTGTCCAAAAATCACAAAAAAAAAAAAAAACAAAAAGAAGTTGAAAAAAGTGTCACGCACCCGCGCTCGCGCCGCCCGAGCAACATGCGTCGTGCACCTGCGATGCTTGCACCAAGTGCCCATGCACTCACACAGAACGCCAAGCACTGAGCACCCGTGTGCCCACGCACATGTGCACTTGTGCATCAAGAACCTGCACGCTCCTGCAGCACTTCATGCGCATCGAGTGCCAACGCGCCTGTGCACTCACGCAACATGTCACGCACCTTGAACGCTTGTGCATGCACATAGCCCGTCGCGTGCACTGAGCACACACGCGCTCACACTAAGCACTGCACACTCGCGCACCTTGATTCATGCATGTGTGCGCACACATGACCAAGGTACCTTGTGCGCATTCATGTCATCGTGCTCTCAAGGCACCGTGTGTGCTTGCCAAGCTGCCCTTTCACCTCCAATTTTGTCTAAATAGCCATGAGAGGGGTTTAAAATATATCATTTAAGTATATACTTAAGATATATTTTAATATATGTGACGAATCTTTTGAGATAGGTTTCAAACCTCCTTGAGATAAGGTAAAGATTCTAGGAAATTTTAGGGCTTTAGAAATCCACACATAGCCAAATTTCAGGGCTTTAGAAATCCAGACTTAGGCAAATTTCAGGGCTTCAGGATTTCAGACTTAGCCAAATTTTAGGATTCACCTCTAGTTTTTTTTGAGTGGCTAGTGTGTCTTTACTATGCATTGTTAACTCTACGGACTAATGTTTGCTTCTTGTGTAGGGAAAAATGGCATCCTCAACTTGTCGAGGTCATAACTTTTGACTCGGGCCTTAGAATTCAAAATCGCTTACACCGTTGGAAAGAAGAACTGAAGATCTAATTGCAGTCCCTAAAACCAAAGGATTGGATAGGTGAAGAGAAGACAAAGGTTAAAGATACAAAGGTTGGACACATAAAGAAAATCAGGTTCCTCATCTTATGCAGCTATTGGGGACAAGATTCAATGCAGGTGCCTTGAGATTTTCCATTGAAGAAGCAGAGGGAGTGCAAGTTTAAGAAAGTAATTGGCTATAAAGAGGGTGTAAATCATCAAAAAGGGGCATGAAGCATATACAAAAAGTGATTTAAAACCACATTTGAGAAAAACCCAAAAACCATCCACAGGTCTGCAGCTCCGCAGGTTCGCAACTCTGTAGGTTCGCAGATCTGCAGCTTCACAGGTATGCAGCTCTGCATTTTCATGTAGCTCCACAATTCAAAGGTGCACCGATAGTTGACTACCAGTTCCAAAAATATCACTTTCCATGCATTGGGAGCACATTTTTACGGCAAGTTACCTCTAACACACATCAAGTGAAGGGGCAACCTCTATTTTTGGTGTCTCAATGCACTTATACTTCGGCTGATGGATTCCTCTTACTTTCTCTCTCATGCTTTCATTATTTTTGACATGTAAAGGGCTCATGCATCCAATTAATGAATACAATATAGATGGAGTCCCTCTAAGCACCAGTTAGAGTGTTAGTTTGTATATATTTAGTTTGTTTAAATGTTTTTAAAGCATTTTATTGCATCAAGATATCTCTCACTCTCAACACAAATTGAGAAGATGATTTCTTATAAATACCCCATTGTAAAATGTAAAAATGGCCGCCATTATTATGCAATAAAGTTATGCTTTTGGTGCTAGTATTCAGAGTGTAGTTATTCTTGCCTAAATGTGTCATTGTTTTGTGGATTTTATTCATGAGATTGTGATTAAGCCAAAGGTTTATTGCATTGTTTCTGGTTGTGCAATCTTTTAGTTCTAGTGTTTGGTACAGATATATGAATTTCATTGATGTAACGAGCTTGAGAAGAGATCATTCAATTGTGTCTACATAGCTTTTTGTCTCACATGAGCGCACTTTCTGTGGCCTTGCGATTTGATGAAGAGTGAAACATCATTCAATTTGTTAAAGATTCTCATCGACGATTGCATCAGTGGATTCTAGGAAGCGTTGCTCCTATTTTCATTGGTTTCCTACCAATTTCTTTGAAGGTTTAACTTGCAACATTTTTTCTTTTGTAGCTTATTTCCATTTAGAAATTTCAAGTTCAAGTTATTTGATTTCATGTTATTTTCTTTCAATTTTGTTATTTTCTTTGCTAACCCCCTATTAGAATAGGACCTCATAGTAGCTGCATTGTTAGAGTTGCATTCATTGAAAAATAGAAAATACAAAAATATTGTTCTTTTGGTGTGATATTTTGAGATAACAAATAGATTTTACTTTGATTCCAAGAACAAAAGAGCTTTTTTAGAACCAGCAAAGGCCTCCTCATGAACATTCACATTTATCTTCTACTGAACAGATTTTGGTACATCGCAAGACAAACACTGAACCTTGGAGTGGATCCTTAAAAAGATTTACTTTTTAAGAGAGGAATTACACTATGGATTCTTGTCATTAACCTCGTGCAAAATGAATGCCCAACAGAAGTGGTACTAGAAGGAGGGCCTAAAAAACAAAGAACCTACTCTTGGAAACAAGAAAGATTTGATAAAGTTTTGAAAGTTTTGCACTCTTGCAATAATCTGCACTTCGCACAAGTTCAAAAAAAATTTTGAGTTTTTTAGAAATTTAGGTGAGTAGGTTCGCAACTCAGCAGGTCCGCAGATCCATAGGTCTGCAAGTCCACAGCTCCGCAGGTCAGCAAAATTCTATGGTGCACTATTTTAAGAAAGTGTGCTTCTCCAGAGGTGCGCTTTTCCAGAATAAACACAAGTTGTTAGAACTTAGTCACTTTCACAAGCATCACAGTGATAAAGGGATTCCAAGAACTCCACCTATTCACATTACACATTTCTTCATCATCGTTCACTTTATAATCTACTTCACACATTTCCATCATTATGCACCATGTCTTTCTTCAATGCCCAAAGTTCACCTTTGAACCTAACTGGACTATTACATGACTTGCCCAAAAATCTTGAAAAGTTTTGCCCAAGGTTCATCTATGGAGAATCAAGAACAATAGAAGATCATATCAAAATCTTCAAGGAGATCTGTAATCGAAACCAAATTCAGCATATGGACATGGTATCTCGCCTTTTTCCTTAGACTTTGGGGGAAATGGCTTTCAATTGATACCTCAATCTACCACCATCATCAATAAGGGATTGGAACTCCTTTGAGAGAAATTTTTTGGAACAATTCAAGATCTATGTTGATCCAGCTCTCTTGTATCATTAGTTCATCTCAATTAAAAGGGATCCCCATGAGACTATTTCACAATTTAATCATCGCTTCTATAGGATGTATCAAAGAATGGAGTTTCCATACACTGTACCACAAGAGGCTGCTATCCAAGTCTATTTTGGGACAATGGATTCATTAACTTCTATTTTTCTAAGAAGGCTCCCACCTAGAGACATTGATACCATTGAAAAGGTTTCCAAAGAGGTTGTTCTATTCACAAGTCAGGTTACTACTGCTCGAATGCCAACAATTACATATTCCGGATATGGGTCTCAAAAGACTACTTTCTTTGATTAGAAGGTTGATGAATTCACTAAAGTAGAAAGCAATATGGCTAGAGAGCTTAAGGCCATGAAGGAGACGATGTCTCTTTTATCCAATGAACTTGTGAGACTAAAGTTGAATTCTTCAAGAAACCAAGGCAATCATCCAAGACAACTTTCTACCCAAAACAATTATTCTCAAAATCAAAGTGGAAATTTTAACCTTTACAAGAATGTCAACAATGAGAATAATCATATTACAGGAATGGGTCCAAGTAAAAATTGGTATGGGCACAATGATGTTTCAGATCAGCCTCCCCAAATCATGGAGAAACAACCTTTTCAGTTTAGCACAATGATGTTTGAATCAAGTGATAAGTCCACAGGAGGAAAATTTGATGAAATGATCAAGAGGAGTTTGTGTTCCCATTCAATGAAGAAATTCTTCCAAGTTTTGATGTCACAATAAGTGTGGATATGCCAAGAAGTTTTGAGGACATGAGAAATTTTGAAGTTCCAAAACTCCATGAAGTTGCAAAAAATGATGGAAATGCAGAAGATCTTGAGGTTGGTGAGATTTTTGAATCACAAAAGTCATCAAGAAGAAGACACCAATTCTTCCTACGGTGATATTGATTCCCTATTGGATAATGATAAGCTGCCTCCTTCAAAACAAGATATGTCATTAGAAGAGATAAATAGAGTGTTCAATTTGGTCTCAAGCTTGACTGAGGAAATGTCTATTTGTGAGTATTCCACACACATATCAAACCATGCAATAACTGAGTCAGGTAGAATCCATCCATTTGAGTTCCATTCAAAAGAAAGTTGCCTGGATTTCCTATTAGCTTGGGAGATTGCAATGAAGGGAAAGTATGATTTTGAACAAGCTTCTTTAGGATACGAGGCAGAAAACATCTTCGTTGATGATAGTAATGAATCCTATAATTTGGAAGGGAGGCTAGTAATTGAGTTTTCTAGTACAAGGGAGCCTAGAGTAGAACATAAAGTGCCTCCATGTGCGCGTGAAGTGGTGTACCATGAGATGAGACCACCAGAAGGAGAAATTACAATGTGTGAGTGTACCCCTATGGTGGGGGACTTGCTGGATCAGGTGATATCTTTCCATTATCCCTCTCAGTTCGATGATTTTAAATTTGAATATGATGCTAAAGGTAAAAGAACTTGTTTGTGGATTAATCATGGCCATAAAGAGTTACCACAACTTCTAATTTTGTGTGATTTGTGCCCCGAATTTGAACCAAGATTGTCCAGACTTTATTTTTCTAAGTATAAAGACAAGTCAGCATTTTTGAGAACTATATGGGGTGGTTCATTACTATTGCACATAATGAGAAATCTAGTAATAACTACCCCACATTCTTATTATTCGATTTTTTCTATAAATAAGTTTTTGTTTTTTTTTTCTTAGTCTTTTTAGTCTTTCTAGTTAGGTGTTGTGTGTTTGTTTTCAATCATGTGTTCACTTTTTATTTTAAGTTATGTTAGTCCTAGGGGATAAGGTGTACTTGGAATTTTTTTCAAGATTTTACTAACCACTCTTTGGTCCCGATTTTAGGAAGAGGTCTTTCTTTGTCAAAACATTAGGACAATTGTGTATCTTATACCAACCGAGCAACCAACACTTCTCGTGGAAATAGGGGACTTTCAATTTGGAAATCAAAAGCCTAGACCAACAAGTTCTCAACACTTTGCAAATTTAAAGATTTGATTATGTTAGGTTTTGTTTAATTTCAAGTTGAAGATGACGAGAAATGATCCAAACTCTGACTAGTTCAAACACGAGGGGTCTCCTCGAAAGGTTACTAAGATCATTGTTTGGCATGAGAGTTTCCTAAAAAGTTCTAAAAGAGGAACGCAAGGGATGTTCATAAGAGATTGAATCCAAGAAACGACATTGATGTTCTGACTACATAGTTTAAGCATAATCAGGATACAAAATTCAAAAAAAAGAAAAAAAAAAAGAAAGAAAGAAAAGAATATAGTGTTAAGACTGAAGGATTCGAAGATCTAAAATGGCAAAAGATACGTTCCTAAAATAAAGTATCTTCAATTCAAACTATTGCTTCATCAAAAGTAACATTTTTAATGATATGGAGCAATTATGAAAAAGGCCAAAAATTAAAAGAACGTGGTATCTTGCAAAAAGCCCTCGAACTAATTCTCTTATATGGTCAAGCAATTGATTGATAAAGAGCCTTCATGGAGATTTCGAATGAATGAGATAGGAGGAGTGGAAGATTGTTTTGAGTTGTCAAAAAACTCAGATTGACTGCAACCTGACACATCAAAAGGAATGAATACACAAGCACACACTAACCTGGAAGGTTTCAAGTTTTGAGATTTTGACTAAGAAGTCATCTAAAAGATGCTTGGGATGTTCGAAGCTTGGTTGGTGTTTGACACATGTCAGAAGAATGTTTTTTGATAAGGAAATGCCTTGGTCATTTCTTTCTTTTTTTAGGGCTATTTGTTGTGGTGTCCACAACACATGCCCCATTCCTCACTAGGAATGGGGACCCCCTTTTTTTTCGACTCCCAAACTCACAATTCGAGAGTCAGGAGAAGAATTTTTGTTTGAAAGTTGAGTCAAAAAATCAAAAAAAAAAATTTGAAAAAAGCATCCTGCACCCGTGCCCATGACGCTCGAGCAACATGTGTCACGTGCCCACGACGCTCGAATAATGTGCGTCACATGCCCATAATGCTCGCACCATGTGCCATGCACCTACGCACTTATGTGACGCTTGCACCAAGCACCCGTGCACTCACGCCACGCGCCTAGTGTCGAGCACCCACGCGCCAAGCATCGAGCATCTGCATGCATGTGCACGCCCACGTGCTCATGCAGTGCATCACATGTGCCAAGCGTCATGCACGTTGAGCACGAGCATCGAGCATCATGCACACTGAGTGCTTGTGCAGTGCGTCATGCATGCCAAGGGCTTGCGTAGCATGTCACGTGCACTAAGCGCCCGTGCGATGCATTGCACACCCTGAGCGCCTACCTCGAGGCACCGCACCCTCGCACATCGCACACCCCTAGCGCCCATGTGCCTGCACCTGGCACACACACACCTCACATGCTGCAAGTGTTCGTGCCTTGTGCACCCGCGCGTCGCACCCCCACGTGTCATACGCCTCGAGCGCCCATGCGCTCGCACTAAGCATTGCACGCTCGTGCGCCTTGGTTCATGCATGCGCGTGCCCGTATGACCAAGGCACCTCATGTGCATTCACATCATTGCGCTCTTAAGGCACCGTGCATGCTTGCCAAGCTACCCTTTCTCCTCCAATTTTGTCTAAATAGCCATGAGAGGGGTTTAAAATATATCGTTTAAGTATAAGTTGACGTATATTAAGATATATTTTAATATATCCGATGAATCTTTTGAGATAGGTTTCAGACCTCCCCGAGATAAGGTAAAGATTCTAGGAAATTTCAAGGCTTCAGAAATCCACACTTAGCCAAATTTTAGAGCTTCAGGAATCCAGACTTAGCCAAATTTCAGGGCTTTAGGATTTTAGTCTTAGCTAGATTTTAGGATTCACCTCCAATTTTGTTTGAGTGGCTAGTGTGTCTTTACTATGCATTGTTAACTCTACGGACTAATGTTTGCTTCTTGTGTAGATAAAAATAGCATCCTCAACTTGTCGAGGTCATAACTTTTGACTCAGGCCTCGAAATTCAGAACTGCTTACACCGTTGGAAAGAAGAACTGAAGATCTAATTTTAGTCCCTAAAATAGAAGGATTGCACAGGTGGAGAGGAGATAAAGCTTAAAGATACAGCGGTTGGACACATAAAGGAAATCAAGTTCCTCATCTTATGCAGCTATTGGGGACAAGATTCAATGCAGGTGCCTTGAGATTTTCCATTGAAGAAGTAGAGGGAGTGCAAGTTTGTGAAAGTAATTGGCTATAAAGAGGGTGTAAATCATCCGAAAGGGGCATAAAGCATATACAAAAAGTTATTTAAAACCTCATTTGAGCAAAACCCAAAAACTATTTTCAAAATTGAGAACTTTGATTTTTTGGCGAATTGAGCTCTGCAGGTCTGCAACTCCGCAGGTCCGTACCTCTGCATTTTCATGTAGCTTCGCAATTCAAAGGTGCGCTGATAGTTGACTGCCAGTTCCAAAAATATCACTTTCCATGCATTGGGAGCATTTTTGACGACAAGTTAACTCTGACACACATCAAGTGAAGGGGCAACTTCTATTTTTGGTGTCTCCATGCACTTCTACTTCGACTGATGGCTTCCTCTTACTTTCTCTCTCATGCTTTCATTATTTTTGACATGTAAAGAGCTCATGCATCCAATTAATGAATTAAATATGGATAGAGTCCCTCTAAGAACCAGTTAGAGTGTCAGTTTGTATATATTTAGTTTGTTTAAATGTTTTTAAAGCATTTTATTGCATCAAGATATCTCTCACTCTCAACACAAATTAAGGAGACGATTTCTTATAAATACCCCATTGTAAAATGTAAAAATGGCTCTCGTTATTATACAATAAAGTTATGATTTTGGTGCTAGCATTCAGAGTGTAGTTATTCTTGCCTGAATGTGTCATTGTTTTGTGGATTTTATTCATGAGATTGTGATTGAGCCAAAGGTTTATTGCATTATTTCTAGTTGTGCGATCTTTTAGTTTTGGTGTTTGCTATAGATATATGAATTATGTTGATGTAACAAGCTTGAGAAGAGATCATCCAATTGTGTCTACATAGCTTTTTGTCTCGCATAAGCGCACTTTTCGTGGCCTTGCGATTTAATGAAGAGTGAAACATCATTAGATTTGTTAAAGATTCTCACCGACGATTGCATCAATGGATTCTAGGAAGTGTTGCTCCTGCTTTCATTGGTTCCCTACCAATTTCTTCGAAGGTTTAACTCGCAACGTGTTGTGTTTTATAACTTATGTCCATTTAGGAATTTCAAGTTCAAGTTATTTGATTTCATGTTATTTGCTTTCAGTTTCGTTATTTGCTTTGCTAACCCCCTGTTAGAATAGGACCTCATAGTAGCTGCATTGTTAGAGTTGCATTCATTGAAAAATAGAAAATACAAAAATATTGTTCTTTTGGTGTGATATTTTGAGACAACAAACATATTTTACTTCAATTCCAAGATAAAAGAGTTTTTTTAGAACCAGCAAAGGCCTCCTCATGAACATTCACATTCATCTTCTACTGAGTAGATTTTGGTACGTCACAAGACAAACACTAAAGCTTGGAGTGGATTCTTAAAAAGATTTACTTTTCAAGAGAGGAATTACACTATGGATTCCTATCGTTGACCTCGTGCAAAATGAACGCCCAACATGTAGCATGTAGCTTCACCTAATGAATTTTGGATAGGTGCAAGACCCCTAATTTACCTTTTAGATACTCAAAAGAATCCTTAGGCAATGGTTTGGTGAATATATCAGCAATTTTTTCCTTAGGCTTTACATACTCAAGCCTTACTTTCTTCTCTTGTACTTTCTCCCTCAAGTAATGATACTTGATTGATATATTCTTTTTCCTTGCATGCATCATCAAGTTTTTTGAAATATGAATTGTACTTGTGTCATAGTAGATAGTGACAGGCTTGGTTACTTCTTCTTGCATTCCTTCCAGCAATTGTTTAATCCATATGATATTCAAACAATTGATTACAACAACAACATATTTAACTTCAAAAAATGGATTGTGAAATACAACTTCATTTCTTTCATATCCATGTAATCAACATTTCCCCTAAAAAGAAAGCTCCACTACTTGTTTTTTTTTTGTCATCAATATCACTATATCAATCAGCATTAGTGTAGACTTTAGATGAAATTCATCCTCTTGTTTATACCATAAGCCATAATCTTCAGTTCCTTTGAGATATATGAATATCATTTTAATAGTGATCATATGTGTTTCCCTTGGAATAGATAAAAACCTTACAACAATTTCAACAGCTATGGCAATATTTGATCTAATATGTACAACATACTATAGCTTTCAAATCATAGATTTGTAAAGTGTTTGATCAACTTTACCAGTGGTGTCTTCCTTTGATAATTTCACTCCAATGACCATAGGTGTATCAACTGATTTAGACTCATCCATCCCAAAAAAAATCAAGGTTTCCTTCACACACTTAATTTGAGTAAGATAGATACCTTTATGTGTTTGATAGACTTGTAATCCAATGAAATAAATTATCTCTCCAAACATTGACATTTCAAATTCAATACTCATTTGTTCAGCAAATGGCTTACTCAACATATCATTTCCTCCAAATATTATATCATGAAAAAATATTTTAGAAATCAACACAATATCTTGTGATTCATTCTTCAAATACATATCACTATTTTCATGTGTTCTATCAAATCCAATATTAACAAAATGAGAGTCTAATATTTCATACCATGCTCTTGGAGCTTGTTTTAGTCCATATAGTGCTTTGTTCATCTTACAGACCATGTCCTTCTTTCTAGGTTCAAAAAATCATTCAATTTGTTCAATGTATACTTCCTCTTCAAGTATTCCATTTAGAAATTTATATTTTACATCCATTTGATATACCTTGAATTTATTGTAGGTAACATAAGCCAATAGTGTTTGTACATCTTCTAATCTTGCAACAGGTACAAAATTTTGACTATGATCAATTCCTTCTTGTGCATAACCTTTAAAAACTAATCTAGCCTTGTTTCTTACCACTTCCCCATTATCATTCAATTTGTTTCTAAAAGTGCACTTTATTCCAATTACTTTCTTATCAGTAGGTCTCAGTACAAGTGTCTAGGTATATTTCTTCTTAATTTGATCAATCTCCTCACTCATAGAATTATTCCAAAATTCATCATCCAATACAGATTTAACTAATCTAGGATCAAAATCAGCTATTAAACATGTACCTTCTCTTATTTTTCTTCATTTTCATACTCCAGTGCTTCTATTTCTGATTATCTGTTCAATTGGGTGGTTCTTTCTCACATACTTGGCATAGGTTTAGTTCTTTGATTCTCAATATTTTCTTCACTTGGTAGAGGTTCAGCTTTTTTCTCAAGTTGTATTGTTTGATGCTCGAGTATAACTATTTGAGACTTGGGTACCACTATCTAATGCTCAAGTGTCACTATTTGATGCTCGATATGTCTATATTATAACTCGGGTAGAGTATCAGGTGCCTCTTCATAGACATTAAAAAAAATTGTAATCTTTAGGTTCTTTGTTGCTATCTAAATCATTTATCTTTTCAAATTCATCAAATCTTACATTTTCACTTTCAATAATCTTATTAGTATCCTTATTCAAATATTTGTAATCTTTTCTCCCAGATGAATATCCTAGGAATATACTTTCATCACATTTAACATCAATTTTACCATTCATGGCATCTTTGTGAATGTAATAGCTACTTCCAAATATTTTGAAATAATGTACATTCTATATATGGCCATGCCACAATTCATAAGGTGTCTTGTTTGTTCCTTTCTTCAATTGAACTCAATTGAGAGTGTAAACAACAGTACCGATTGCTTTTCTCTAGAATATATGAGAGATCTCCATCTCAATCATTAGTGTCCTTGCACAATCCATGATAGATCTATTTCTCCTTTCAGTAATATCATTATTTTGTGGTGTCCTCAATGTAGATAATTTTCTTTTGATACCATTCTCAGCACAAAAGTTATTGAATTTAATAGACATAAATTCACCACCTCTATTAGTTCTTAAATATTTCAAATATTTACTAGTTTCCTTTTCAACTCTTTCTTTGTACCACTTAAACATATAAAATCATGTGACTTCACTTTCATGAACATTATATTAATCATCCTTGAATAATGATCCATAAACAATATAAAGTATCTATCACAAATATAGTAACTATCAACCACAATTAGACCAGATAAATGAGTATGCACTAATTCTATAATATCATTCGAAGTGTGTGTCTTTCTATGAAAACTAGATTTTGTCATCTTACCGAGCTAAAATTCTTTGCACATAGCATTTTTAGGTTTTTGCAGATTTTATAAGCCTCTTACTCTTTTCTTTCTACTTATTTTCACCATATTCTCAAAGTTTACATGACACAACCTTTTATACCATTACCACACATCCAACTATAGAAAATAAATATGTGTCAACTATAGGATCAAGGTAGAATAATTTACCTTTGGTTTGCATTCTTGTTTCAATCATATTACCTTCTTCATCAAAGATATTGACCTTCCTTTTCTCAAATTATAGCTTGCGACCTAAGTTACTCAATTGAGAAACACTCAAAAGATTATATTTAAGTCCTTGAACCCAATATGCATCATTATATCTGATCTTATCATTCAATATTAGTGATCCTTTACCTTTCACCAAGTATGGAACATCACTACCAAACTTAATAGTTCCACCATCATCAATTTCTTCAAATTTATCAAACTAACTTAGATCAACAGTCATATGACGTGAGTAACCACTATCAATAATCCATGAGTCATTCTTAGTAACATGTGCAGTAAGGGAAATTTCATTCTTACACCTTTCACCATTTTTCTTTTTCTTAATTTCAACATAGACCATTTTAGCTACTTCCTTGTCATCATTAGAACTAGACTCGGTATTCTCTTCTTTGGAAATGTAGCATGACTTCTTGCCTTTGTCTTGTAATCCCTTGTCTTCCTCTATTTGAAATATTTCTTGTCATTTCTATCTAAATTTCTTCTATTAGGACATTTAGTAGGAAAGTGACCAACCTAGTTTCATTTGAAACAAATCAAGGGAAGTTTTCCTTTGTATTTACTTGTGCCTCTTGTTAAACTTCTTGTAAAACATGCTTCAATCTCATCCAGATCATTTTCAATTTCATACTCACTTTCTTCTTTGGTTTTCTTCTCTTTCTTTGTATTTTTGGTGGTTAGTGAATACTTAAAAGAATTTCCCATTGTAACCATATTAGTGACCAACCTCATTTCATTTGAAACAAATCAAGGGAAGTTTACCTTTGTATTTATGTGTTCCTCTTGTTAAACTTCTTGCAAGATGTGCTTCAATCTCATCTAGATCATCTTCAGTTTTAGAATTACTTTATTCTTTGGTTTTCTTCACTTTCTTTGTATTGTTGGTGGTTAGTGAAGACTTAAAAGCATTCCCCATTGTAACCATATAATTTCTTAGCTCAAATGTAGTCAATTGACCAACTACACCATCAAGTGTCAAATCATTTCCACATAGATCTCTTACTTCTTTAATAGTAGAAACGTTGATAGAATAAATAGGAAAAAGAGTTCTAACTTTACTCAGAATCAACAGTAGCTCCTCTAGAAGCTCTGATTACACTCACATCTTTGATTTGGTTTACATATTGTGCAGCATTTTTACATTCTTTCATTCTCATATCATCATACTTATCTCTCAAGCTTCTGACTTTGGTTCTCCTTACATTTTCTTCTCCTCCATAAACAAGCTTTATTTTATCCCATATTTTCTTATCATTGGCACAGTTCTTAACATCATCAAATTCAGCACCATTGAGAGTAGATATAATATCAATGATCATACTATTATGGTTCCTATTTTCATTCATTTGTTCCATAGTCAAGGGACCAACAGGTGTGACATATTTATCCTCCAACCAATGTGTGACATTATCTCAAATACCAGAAAGATGAAACTTCATATGGTCTTGCCAAGAGTAAATGGTGGATCTCTCTTATATATCTTTATCTTTATCCCAAGTTCATTTAAACATATTTCTTCAAGCACTCACCTCTGACACCAAATTTTTAGATAACTAAGGGGGGGTTAATCAATTATGTCCAATTATCTCATAGTTCCTTCAAGCATTTCAAAAATGTCAAAGCATCATAAACATCAACAACAATAACTTGGTAGACACATTCAACTCTACTTAATCCATATATCCACTTCTTTTCAAATTGTTATCAAATTGTTCCTTGCATTACCAATTGTTAGTAAATTTCCAGTTATTACCAAGTGATAAATAGTTATTACCAAGTTGCATTAAACTGCTAAAATATATAAATCAACTTACAACATAAATAACATTCACACAATTTAACACCATGTTTTTTAACGTAGAAACCTTGTTAAGGGAAAAAAACTTGGGACCGACAACCCAAAAATTCTACTTTTTTGAAATGATCTTTACAAGTAGACAACCTTGTTAAAGGTTACATACACTTTGTTAAAGTGACCTTGTTAGAGGATCTCATAAAAATATTATTTAGACCTTATCACTCCCTATCCTTGGCTAAAAAGAGTGGCTTTATTTAAAGGACTTGCACATGTTACTAATTGATGTTACCATATAGAATTCCATGGACTTGTTAGGTCCACTCAATACTTCCAATATTTTCTACTACAATGGTTAAATAGTAATGGTATAAAGTGATGTATTAAGAATAGAAACTACCTTTTCTTGTTTATATCTTTTCCCTTTCTCTTTTTATGTCTTTTACTTACTTGACTGATTATGTCTTTCATAGATTCTTCTTCTTGTCTTCTCTCTACACTGCTTGGTTCACTTGGATCAACTCCTTTGAACTTCTTCTCCTTCACACTTTGATCTCCTCTTAATAATATAATTAGTAACAACTTTGAAGCTGCAACCAAAAATTGTCTCATTCTCCTCCTTATATAATTTTCTAAATGCTTCCAAATCCTTCCATCTTTTGTTGCTTACAATCATCAATCTTAGGTTTAAAATACAATTCCTTCATTGAATGAACTTAGACACTTAGAAAATATAACTTTACATAGAACTTTGTGTCCATCCTTATCCTTCTTCAATTTCCTTCATTAGATCCTTCTTGAATTTTTTTAGTCATAGATATTATATCAAACTTTGACTCTTTCTTTATACCTTCTCAAAATTTTCATCTTTCCATTATAAGTCAGCCTTAGATAATTTTCCAAACTTGTTCATCCAGTGTCACTCGATAAGCATAAAATTCACTCAAGAAACATATAACTCAATTAATACAGATTTTCTCAAGAAACATTGTGTTATTCTTTCTTTACCAATTGCCCAGGCAATACTATAGTCAATCGGTAAATATAGTCTCCCTTCATTAAACTTATGACTCAATAAATCATGCGATATTCAATACTTCTCAACAATACATGATTGTAAAAAAATCAAACCAATATTACATAATCATTATCAAGCTTGTTCAAGTACCCATTGAATACCTTACATATCAACTCTGACTTCATCATACTTTCTTCAAATCCTCTTCATCAATCTAAATGATATGGTACTTTCCTGAGTTAGCATAATGTTTATCCAAATAAGACTTTGACATCAATAAAAATGTAACAATTGATATGACTCTTTTACATACATTCATGGTACTTATTAGCTAACAATATCCCACTAAAAATTACAATATCAATTGGGGCTAATAGGATTTACTAATATAATTTGAGGACATCATTTAAGAAATTTACCTAATGGATTATCCCTTATTAGGAGAATAACTCATTGAATGGATTTAATCCCTAAGAAATTTTACCAAATAAGGCATAGAATGACATCTACAAATAATGAAGAATTGAATAGGAAAGTATAAGAATTATTGTAGAAGGATTTGATCAAAGAGAGTTTGAGTCCATGCTTAGTACCTATATTATTGGTACCTAAAAAAGGAGATTGGAGAATGTCTATTGATTCTATTGTACATGTTTTCACTTTGTGCCTATATGAATATATTTCAAAGTGAATGTTCCCATTTTCTTTGTGAAATTTAGGGTTTGGTGTTTTTATTTTTCTTAACCCTAGAAAAACCCTAATTATGTTTCATCAACAATATGTTGCCCTAGAAAATTTGTTGGTTAGGTGCCTCCTCATTTTATTTCAAAAGCAAGAAATATTTTTAAAATATTCCTTTATGTTTTTGGTAACCTTTTATATAGTTGTTCACATTCTTTCTTAAAGTTCCTGAAATGATCTTTCACTATCAGATCTCCCTAAAATCAACAGTGGTCACTATGTCGGCATAAGAAATAGCTTGCCTTTTATTGCTAGCAACATGGTGACCAAATAATGGTTACATGCAAGACCAAGTTGATAAATAAACATGGTTTCAAGATGAGTTACCCACACCATCAAATCTCTCTAAGATTGATGGTGGTCGCATTGTCACTTCAAGAACTTGCTCAAACTTTATTGATAGCAACATAGCCACCACCCATGAAAAGAAAATATGGTGAGACCAAACTTAAAGGTGGAACTAAAAATTTACCTAATATTAATAGCCTTTTTAGCATGTCATCTTGTTAGAAGTGCTAGATACCACTAAGAATGTACACTAACAAAAAGGTATTATTGATCCACGTTGTCAAATCTCTCCAAGATCGATGGTGGTTGCATTATCACTATGAAAACTTGCTCTAACTTTACTAATCACAACATGGTGAACAAAGGGAAGTTATGTGAGCCACCACATTTATAGTGGAATGATCATAAAGTTTTAACTGTCTGATCGAGGCATCATCAATGATGGTCACTATGTTACCATGAGAAGTTGCTCGATGTTTACCCTTGGCGACATAGCAAGAATGTGACACGTGTCCAAAGGCACAAGTGGGTCTAGTATAACTCACTAGCAGTGAAATGAAAGACTTGTGTAGAAAGATTTAATTGGTTTGACCACCAACTTGGAGAGTTGAAGCTGAGTCATCAAAGATTTTGTCCCTTAATCATCAAATTTTCCAAAAATCAATAGCTTGTATTTAAATTTGGAAGGTGGTGCCACTATGTTTTCTCTAGGATCCATTTATGAGAATTAAGGCTCCCTATGTGAAGTAAAAACCATGGATATATTACAGAACTCAAAGATTTTCTTCATGCAAACACATTTTTTATTTTCTAAGAGCAAGAACCTATTGAAGAAGTTTTTCTCATTTGGTAGAATTTTGAAGGAAATTTTTGTATTAGCAACTTATTGCAACTTTCAAAGAAGAAATAGAAGAAGAAAGTATCTTAGCCTGTATAACACTCAGAGAATTTTTGTTTTCTGTATTATTATCATCAAATATGCCTCCAAAGAAGACTTTTTTGGGAAAAGTACTATATGCCAGTACGAATATACATGATGAGTTTCTGGACAATTAACTAAGTCCACAAATGAGTCAACCTAGATAAAAAAAAGCTAATTCCTATAAATGCTAGGCTCAAGATTGTAGATGGTTTATGTGATAAAGGGAATTGGGTTAGGGATGCTATTACTTCTAAAATAGGGCTCCATCTTTTTAAGAAATGGTTCTTAGAGAGGATATTATTTGCCCTCGTGGAAATATTTGGAATTTTGATTTGGCTAAACTAGTAGTCCCTAGGGTTTTCATGGATTCAGACCTTCTTACAACCATAGCCAAAAATTATGACCCAATAGCCAAGATAGTGCAAAGGGTAGATGGGGAATATCTAGTGAGAATTAATGCTGAAGAAATTTGAGAGGTTTTTGGGTTGGAGCCGGTTATAGATTACCATGAACTCATTAATTTTTAGGGTTTGAAGAAGGAATATCTATCTAAAAAGGATCAGGCCAGGCAAGGTGCATTCAGAGAACACCTAGCCACAATTGGAAATTTGACCTTTTTTATAGCATCAATTAAAGAGCCTTTTTAAGAAGGAATTTTTTATTACTAGGGCCATAGATATTTACATGACTTTATGTAGGGTTTTTTGTGAGGATGAAAAAAATTTATACCAATAAAGTTCATGTATATGATGACACAGATCTCTTCTTTTGGTGTGGAAATCATTTTTGATTTTGCATCTTACCTAGTAGAGGAGATTCACACAGGACTAGTTAGGATTTTAAAGAGAAAAGTTGAGAAAACATTTGGCCATTATTCATTATTGATGCATATCTTATTATTTAAAGGGTTACTTACCTTGAAAAAGAGATGGTTTTAAATAGAGGATATGAGGGCAATCTAGTTGTGGAGTATAGATATGACCTGGGATGAAGAGGAGGCTAACTTTATTAGATTTGATAGATACTTTGCATCCAGGCTGAGAAATCTCATATTAAGGGACAATCCCAAAATTCCCAAGGCACTACTAGATTTTATCAAGCCTATGGACAAGCCTTATAGCTTGAAGGTATCCCACAATTGGGCAGATATTATACCCTACCTTGTATCTATAGTTTTTAGAGTATATGGTTTCCAAGGGACTCCCCATGTACTCCCTTACCAAGTGCCTCTGAATGTAGGGATAGCTGAAATGCTATGGCGGATAGGTGAATTGAAGGAAACACAATTGAGTGGTAGGTCTAGGGGTTCAATTTTCCCCTCTTGTACTTTTTCTCACTAGTTCATAATCACCAAGGGTGGTTCATTGTTCCTATATAAAATTTTGGACCAGCATAAAATGGTTGTCTCCCATGCTCATTTTAATAGAAATGAGGGATTTTTTGATATATTCAAACAAAGGGCTAAGATTGGTGCTAAGGACCATCAACCCTACTTCCCTAAGGACATACTAAGGAATGAGTTCTTTCTTCAAGCGCAAGAGATCAAAAAGGAGAAGTGGAGAGTTTACTCTAGGGTTTTAGAATTCATTAATTGTTTTGATAGGAATTATAACCTCTAGAAGATGCCAAGACAAAGGTAGATAAGTTAAATAAATTGATGATCACTTTTATAGAGATCATGGAAACTATGAATGAGAAGAAATTATTTTTTATTAATAGAGGTCATGAGAAGGCCTAAGAGGTTATGAGAAGATCGTTCACCCCTGTAGTAAGATTAAGGAAATTAGTTATTCAAAGAATACCTGGCTACAATGTAATTTATAATAAAAGGCTTGTAGTGGATAAACAAAAACAAATAATTGGATCAACTAGTGCTATTCTAGAGGAGATGCCTCATGAGCCTAGGCCTAAGAGGTAGAAGATAGAACAAAAATAAGTGTCTCAAATAGAGGAGTATTCACCCACTCAATCCCCATTACACATAGGAGATGAACAACTCACTAAGAAGCATATGAAATAGTTGGGGTCCTAAGGGGGAGTTTTTATTACTACATCAAAGTTGGAAGAGGGAAATCCTCAAGAACCTCCTATGCCAAGCCTTGATTTGACTATTGTTGATTACAGAGGAAGGGAGTTGGACCCTGTTGTAGAAAAGGCTAGCTATGAATTTATTCTTGATGACAATTTTGTTAAGTCTAGAGCCTTTTATCAGTTTTCCTAGAGGAAAAACATTGGAATTTTTGAAGAGAGATGTAATAAAATTAAAAAAGAGCATCCTAAGATGGAAGAGGTAGATCTACAAAACCAAATAAAGGAGGAAATAATGCAAGAGTTTGAAAGCTTGACCACTGAAGAAGGAAAATGATCAAATCATCTGGAGTCATGTTGCTACCAAATTGGGATATTGCAGATGCAATGGTTTTTAATTATGTTACCAAGAAATTAAATGCAAATGAGAAGGAAAAGAAGAAATAAAAGGTGCCAAGTTCAGTGAGGATCATGTTGTATTGGTAATCTAGTCAATGAGAAAAGGATCTAGAACTAGCTCTTCCCAGTGTAATGATACCAGCATGATAGGAAATTTAATTGTAAAGAGAGTTGAAGAAGCTACAAGTGAAGAGTCCATAGAACTAGGTGTTGGATCAGCCAACTTTACCTTGGCCACAACTCTAAGGGATAAAAGAGAAAGGTTAGAATTACAAGATAAGTATGATAAAGTTTTAGCTGCCTATAATAAAAAATTTCAAAAGAGAATTGAGCTTGAAAATAAGTTAATGGGACACCAAGAGAAATCTAGTAGGCCTAGGATCACTTACCCTTATCCACCAGTGGAGCCTTATAAATCCACTCTTCTTATTGAAATTTGATATACACCACAAAGACCTCAGTATTACATTCTAGAGGATTTTGAAGAAGAAAAGAGTAAACTATGGGTGTTGCATGTAGAGTTAGATATCCAATATGAGGATAGGTTAAGGAAATTCATCATTTATTTAATTAATAAGATTGATTGGCCAACATTTTATGAGTAATTAGCAAAGATAATAAATATATGGGAGGAGCTAAAAGAAAATGATGATGCCCTAAAACCAATTATCAGTAAGTGGAGCAAGAGGGACAAGAATGTCACTCTTCTATGTTTTTCAATTATTACTCTATCTTGTGAACATAGAGAAGAAATGTATGAATTGACTAATGATATCTCTAAGTTTGATGATAAGAGAACTGTGTTGTAGAGGAGAATCATTAATTATCTTGAAAAATAAAAAAGGAAAAGTTTTAGACTCTTCCCCATGCCCTAGATAAAAAGAATAAGTTGAAGAATAAAGAGGAATGGGCCTAGGAACTAAATGAACTATTATGTATTCAGATGAATAGAGTCATAAATGAAAAGGGAAATGCATGGTGGTTAGCTAAAACTGAAGAAGTTGTAAAAGTGCAATTATTTTATGATTCTTTGAGGGAAGATTTTGTTGAGATAGACAAAATTGGAGAATATGTAATCAAAAAATAGCATGATATTATGAATTTTAATTGGCTAGATGACACACTTTTTGACAAGTGGATGGAAGATTTTGTTCATGCAAAACAATTGGAATATGGTGAAACTGATGATGAAGAGATGGAACAAGATGAAGTACAAATAATTGACACATTAGTAAAAGTAGAAGAGGACAAAGGCAAGCAAGAAATTGCAATTAAAAGCATAGAAGCCCAAATAGATGATTTGGAAATAGGACAACCAATGGTGACTATCAATCTGTTAGTACAAGATGACATGGATGGAGTAGCTCAAGTTTAGCTCAGCCTTCAAGTACCAGAACAAGGCCCATCACATGTAGGAACAATGATCACACACTCTGAGGAAGAACAACAATAGAAAAACTGATCATAAACTCATCAACAATCAAAAGTGTAGCAGAAAGTGGTCCTCACAAAAGAATATAATGTAAAGTTTTTTGTTGTACTAATTTTTTCCTTTTATGATAGTAACATTGTAAATATCATTTTGTCTTAAGGACAGTTGTTGGTACTCTCTAAGCCTAAAGCTTGTTACATCTCACACTATATAAGTGAGATTCCAAGGCTAGAGAAAGGGTTTGATTTATTCTATAACTTTTAGTGTTGCTAGTCTATTTCGATCTAGTGTCCTTGATGTCAGCTCTTTAAAGTATTTTCTCTACAATTCTGAGAATACATTAATTCTCCATGATCATGGTGTCTTATTTTGACTTTTTTTTATTATTATCTAATGTTACATAATTTTCATATAGAATTAATACAAAGATGAATTGTCCCCATGTCTTTTCTCTCTAAAACTTGTCTCCACTTTTATTGGCTAGTTATTTTGAGATTGTATGAGCAAAGGTTGTTCAGTTTAATGCAACTAGGATAAGGTGTATGTTAATTTTTTATTGATTTTGATTCAATGAATTGAGTAAATGCTTCAATGAATGTGGCAGGATCTCCGAGTAATTAAGAAGGATTTATGTAAGAATGAGTTTTAGGGAGAATTGTTGATGATATTGATTGTAAAGAAATCAATTAGGTCAAGAAATTGGATATGAAAAGATCATAGATAGATGTCAAGCAAACATAAAAAAAATTAATATCAATTTTACTTTAAATGTATGAATAATGTCATAGCTAGTCAGTATTCATTTATATTTAACCTTTGAGTATTAGTTAGCTACTATTGCCTAGAATTATTTGTAGATCTGAGAAGGATTGTGACCAATCTATTATAAGGGATGAATATTGTTATAAAATTTCATGGAATGAATGAAATTTGAATGTAGTATCAAGTTGTGAATCTTTTATGCCTTAGGTGCACCTACCTTGGTTTTGGAGAGCCAAAAGAGTAGCAAATCTTTTATGACTTTGTTGATGTTGGGTCTAGATTTGAAGAGCATATAGTTATTTATGGGAAGTAGCTAATCCTTAGGTTATTTGTATCTTAATTATCTTGGTATCAGGTATCTTCATTACTTGGTAGTGTAAAGACACTAACATGTTCTAGAGCTATTAATAATATTCTAGTGTTGTATAGGTTTCATTTTCTTAGGATGGATGACATAATGAATTGTTTCAGTAGAGCTAATTATTTTACTAAGATTGATTTGAAGAGTGGTTATCATCATATAATAATCACAAAATGTGATGAATGGAAGAGATGTGTCAAGAGCAATGAAGGTTTTTATGATTGGTTGGTTATACCTTTTAGTCTAACTAGTGCACCTAGTACTTTCATAATGCTAATCAATGAGGTACTAAAGAAGTTATTAGGTAAGTTTTTTATTAGTTACCTAGATGATATTATGATTTTCAAAAAGGATAGTATGGATCATTTGATGCACCTAGGATAATTATTATAAATATTGAAGGAAGAGAATTTGATTGTTAGAGAAGCAATTGTTGAATATCCTATACTTGAGTGTTAGAGAAGTCAGATCTTTTTGTTGATTTATTAGTTTTTATCATAATTTTATTATAAATTAAAACTCAATTTGTAACCCTATTAAAAAATTATGAGAGGGATTGGTAAGATTTCAAGTGGATACATGGATTTGATAAGAGTTTGAAATTATTGAAGTAAAAAGTTACTAAGCAACCAATGTTGGCATTACTGAATTTTACTAAGGTATTTCAAGTTCATTATGACACCAATGAGAATACAATTGAAGTGGTGTTGATTCAAGAAGGTAAACGTGTTTCTTTTTATAGCAAGAAATTAAATGATGCCAAGATAAGATATTTAGTTTTTTCTATGTTATAGTTCAATCTTTGAAAAAGTGGAGACATTACCTATTGGAAAAGGAGTTTTTGTTGTATATTGATCACAATGCACTACAAGATTTGAGTAGTCAAGATCAAATGAATCAAAGGCACATGGGATGGGTTGATTTATTGCAAGCTTATACTTTTGTAATAAAACATAGGAGTCGGTAGTTAAACAAGGTAGTTGATTTTGTTACAAAGTAAAGTCCACCAAGATAATTGAGAGGGGGGGTGAATCAGTTATGCATTTAAAACAATTCTCAATATACATACATACATACATACATACATACATACATACATACATACATACATACATACATACATACATACATACATACATACATATATATATATATATATATATCTATGTATGTATGTATGTATGTATATATATATAAAATTTTGAAACATGTCATCAAAAGATGCAATAACCATAGAAAGATAACCATGTGCAATAACATAAGACATGTTAACTAAGGAAACCCTTAATCAGATGGAATACCCTGGTCAGAATGATGCCCACAAGATGATGTACTAGTATAAAAGTTCCATGTGAAAGGATGTGGCCCTATTAGGAGTCAAACAAAATACAATTAGTACATATGAGTCCATGTTAGGATAATTTGAATCCTTGTCAAGAAATTCCAACCCTATTAGGAGCTATTCCAACCATGTTAGGAGTTGAAAAGAGGACAACTAAACCCATTGTTCAAAATAGCCTTAAACTATCTTCACTAAATAATCTTTGGGATAACATATACAAGTTCTCAACTAACTAAAGAGAAACTTATTTTCCAATAAATTTCCTTTGAATTTTACAGTTCATCCTCAACATCAATCTTTTCTCTAATCAAACATAATTTGCATATGAAGCTAACATGACCAACACAATGATCTCCTGATCTGATGCCACACTTATAGCCAAGGAAATAAACTTTCCTTTATAGCAATTTCTAATAACAAATTGATTCATCCTTGAGGATTTCTCAATTTAAAATGAATAGTATAGGACCATAATAAGATATTACAATACATGTTACATTACAAATGACACTTCGCATTAAGATTTAAACAATAGTTTGCTTCCTAGGAGCAACACATTAAACAATCTTCACCAAACCTCAAATAATGAACATCTAATTCTTCCATGTTAACCATAGCATCCTGAAAATGCCTTCAACCCTAATCCAAGCCTACTAAATAATATTCAACATTGTTGAAAAGATACAATGCAAATACCTAAAAGTGTCAACTAGAAACTCTCTCTAAGAATAGTCTCCACAAAACTTCTTGTAACTCGCACAAATCTCCATACTCTTTTTGTGAACATAGTCATAACATCAGGATAGGTTTCTAAATATACCTTCAATATTACATAGCATAACTCACTAACCACAAACCTCACCAAATGAATCTTCCTCTATAATTGTGGATGAACTATCCATAAAACTGATATTTTGACATCAATGACAAATATTGTCATGCAACACAAAGTACTCAAGCATCTCTCTCACATACTAACAAACTCCATACAACTATATCAATCATTTATGCTTAATAATCTCCCCTTTTGGAATTTATGGCAACATAATATAATAAACATCAAAGTACCATGAATACCAAAATATGTTTCTTCCTCATCTACCTTTACTCCTCCATTCATGTTGCCCATGAATGTAAACATAGATCACAATCTTAGACAAGTTGTAAATAATTTTTCGTGTTCTAATCACAACCATATAGTAAGCCTCCCATGTTGATCAAGAATCAATATATATTATATATATATATATATATATATATATATATATATATATATATATATATATATATATATATATATATATATATATATATATATATATATATATCATTCTCCCATGCATGAAGGTGTTAATATCACTCATAAATAGACATCAATATTCTCTCTTCGATTCATAAAGAATAGTTTTCATGTATTACTCTCTCCCATTGACATCAATAATAAATGTGTCATTATGTCAATTCAATCATCTCTTATCCAATTTGTAAAAAGGATCAAAAAAATGTTGAAAGACACTATTAAATACCAATACCAAGAGTTCTCAATGACTCAACTCAAACACGAATACTCCCTCATAGGAGAAGCATCAAGAATCCAATCTAGACAAAAGAATAGTTTTATGTTACATACTAAACTAATGCAATCTCTGCATCAACTAATTTGAATAAGGTTGGAGAATAACCCCAAGCATACATCTCAAGTACTCAAATGTATCCTTAGCCAAAGGTTTAGTAAATATGTTTGCTAACTATTCATTTTAGTAACATATCCTAATTTGATCTCTTTCTGTGGTACTTTTTCTTTCAAAAGTGATACTTAATTAAAATGTGCTTTGTCCTTGAATGTAAAACTAGATTATTTGACATGCTAATTGTACTTTTCTTATCATAATGTATGATAATAGACTCAATAAACTCAATTATAATACCCTTCAAAATTTTATTCATCCAAATTATTTGACTACAATTTTTTGTTGTTGCTACATATCTTGCCTTTGTTCTACTCTGTGAAATGTAATTAGTTTCTTGCTTATCCAAGAAACCAATCTTCCTCCCAAGAAGAATGCTCCACCACTGGTGCTCTTTCTATCATCTACACTTTCAACCCAATCAACATCTTTGTATGCACACAATGTGAAATTATGTAAACTTTCATACCATAACTCATAATCTAGAGTTCCTTTCAAGTATCTAAAAATTCCTTTTACTGTTGCAATATGTGTCTCTTTAGGATATGGTTGAAATCTCATCAAAATTCCAATTGCATTAGTTTTATCAGGTCCAGTATGTGTCAAATACTATAAACCACCAATCATAGGTCTGCACTTTTTTTATTTTACACTAGGGGATTCATATTTTCTTGATAAATTACATACTATCACCATATGTGTTCCAACAAGTTTACAATTTTCCAAACCAAATATCTTTGACAAATCCCAAGATACTTAGCTTGTGATATGAAAATGTCATCTTTAATCTAAAAACAAATTAATCCCAAGAAGTATTTCATTTCACCAATCATACTCATCTCAAATTTGTTCTTTATTTCTTCTAAAAATATCTTGCTATCTTTATTATTGCCTCCAAAAATAATGTCATCCACAAATACTACAATAATTAACAAACCATCTTCATTCTTTCTCAAGTACAAATCTCTATCAACTTTACCTTTTACAGATTCTTGTCCAATATTGCATACTAAGCTCTAAATTCTTGTTTCAGTTCATATAATGCTTTCTTCAATCTACAAACCATATCCTTTCCTTTTTCTCAAAATAAAACTATCAAGTTGTTCAATGTATAACTCCTCTTGAAGTTCTTCATTTAGAAAAGTTGACTTAATATCCATTTGATAAAATTTGAAGTTCTTGTTAGTTTCATATGCCAAAAAAAATTCTAACCACATTTAATCTAGCAACGGGTGCAAAAATTTCTTCAAAATGAATTGCTTCTTGTTGTGAATATCCTTTATAAAATACTCTAACTTTTTTTCTCAAAACTTCACCTTGTGCATTCATCTTATTTTTAAATATTCACTTTGTTCCAATAACATTCTTATCTTTAGGTCTAGAAACCAATTCCCAAATTATTTTCTTTTCAATCTTCTCCGATTCTTCATTCATTTCTTTTACCAAAAAGTCATCTTTACAAGCTTCATCAAAATTCTTAGGTTTAACTTGAGATATCAAAGACAACTCCTTACTAACGTTGTTTCTAGGCATAACTCATTTCTTCACACTCCCAATGATTTGTCCCATTAGATGATTCTTTGTAATATTTATGTTAGGTGTTACTTTTTTAACTCTGATTTCTTCTCTTTGTCCTGATCTATGTTTAGTTCTTTGTTCTTCTCTTTGTAATTTCATCTCCAAATTAGTGTCAGTTTCATAAAACAATTCCTTCTCAACATTCTAATTGTTAGTCCTTTGATTAGTCACTTCATTATAATAAGAATCAAGTATCCTTTCTTGAATTATAAACTTTTCATCAACTCTCACATTATTACTTTCAACAACAATCTTCAATCTCTATTTAAAACATCTAGATGCTTTACTCTTTAATGAATATCTAGGAAACATTCTTTCATCACTTCTAGAATCAAACTTCCCAATTTTGTCATCTCTTTTAACATATTACTTACTTCAAAATATTATAAATTATTTCACAGTAGGTGTATGTCCAACCAAAATTCATAAGGTTTCATACTAGTGCCTTGTCTAATTTGAATTTTTTTCATAGTGTATACTGCAATTTTTACTGCTTCTCTCCAAAAGATATGTCATACATTATTCTCAAACATTATTTCTCTAGCTTCTTTAGTTACTAATTTGTTCCTTCTTTTTGCTATCCCATTCTATTGTAGAGTCTTAGGAGATGAAAGTTTTATCTTTATGCCATTATCCTTTAAAAAATTGTTAAATTCATTTGAAATAAATTCTCCACCTCTATTTGATCCCAAGCATTTAATCTACAAACTAGCTCATTCTCCACTCTACTCTTGAATATCTTGAATTTCCCAAAAGTGATATATTTCTCTCTAAGAAATGCTACCTATGTCAGTTTAATAAAATCATCAACAAGAAGCATAAATTACCTTTCATCATTAAAAGTTGTTATCTATGTAGGGCCACCCAAGTCTATATTCAGAATCTTCAACTTTGTTGAACTAGTAAAAATTTCGCATGGAAATGAACTTTTCTTTTTCTTTGTCAATGTTTGAAATCTAATAGGGAAAGTAACATTATATATCAACATAAAATCAAATGAATAGAACCAATCAGAAGTGTGATGGTGAGTATAGGAAAGGGAGGGAAGAACAATTTTCAAAATTCAAACTCTGAACAAGGTGGGATTTCTCTAGAATGTTGGAATTGCGCCCCAGGCTTGGGGCACAAGTCATAGAAGGAAGACGGTTAGGGAACTTCAAGCACAGGAGACTAGATGGAGAAAGGTGAGTGGGATCTAGATGTTTCACCCAAGGTGTTGTACAAGATTCCATCAGTTCCCAAGGTGGGTCTACCAAGCTCTGTTAAATGGTCACTTTTTGGGGTCAAGCCTATAGGTAAGTCCTCTTTCCCACCTATTAAGATTCTCCAGTAGAGGAAGGATCCTATGCCATTGCTATTCTGGATGAGCTTGTGGATCATAGCATTGTGTCAATGGCTTCAACTTTGGTTGGTAAATTCTTAGGGCCAAAGCCAAATATAGATATTGTGAGATCTTTCATTAAGAAGAAATGGGCCCTCAAAGGTCATGTCTCTATCACAGCAATGGCTAAGGGCTTTTTGTCTTTTAATTTTTCTTATATGGAAGACCTCTCAAAGATTATGTGTGAGGGGTCACGGTCTATAGGTCATTCCACTTTGGTTCTTCAGAAGTGGTCTTCTAAGTCGAATATGAACAACTCTTTCTTTGTGCAAGCCCTTATCTAGGTAAGGCTTCTTTAGCTCCCCTAAGAATTATGGAATGAAAATGTTTTTTTGGGGGTAGCCAACTCCTTCAAGGAGCTCCTCTCAATAGATCCATTTATAGCCTTGAAAAGATGTCTTACCTATGTTCATATCTACATAGGGGTAAGGGAAGTCATAGACATGCCAGAAATAGTGACGTTCCACTCAAAAATGGGAGTGCATGTGCAAAAATTGATTTATGAGTCTGTACCATTTGCATGTTTCCTCTATTTAAAATTTGGGCACAAGGCAAACCAATGTCCCAAAGCTAAGGTAGAAAGGAAAAAGAGTAAGCCTACAAGTACTTCAGTAAAGGGTAAGAAAATGGTCTAGAAATAGAAAATGACCAATACTTCAGAGAACCGGGATGGGACTGAGGAAAAGAATAATGTCCTTGAATAGGAAGGAGATCAAAGAAATGAAGGAGGAAAAGGATTAAAGGTGTCAAAAAATAAGGATCACAAGGTTGAGCCCGAGCTATAGAAGTGGCAAGTAAGAATTCCTTGAATGAGAAAGAGCAGGAGATCAGTATACTGGAGAACCCTTGGATGAAGAACAAGTTGGTAAAAGAATCTTTGGCCCCAACCAAAGAACTAGGTGGACTCCCAAAGGACTCTAATCACAAACTAAGTGAAGGAAACAAAGGAGAAGAGGTAAGCCATGTAAGGCAGGAGATGGAAGGTGAGGTTCAAAATCAAAGTTCCTTGGTACTTCCTTTGGCTCCTCTGGCAAATTTGCTAGCGTCCAATGCCTTAAGGATGAAGTTTTTAGATCTAATCAACAACTATTCCCCAGAACAAATCTCAAAATTAGAGGAATAGAAAAATAGTTGCTCTCAAAAAAATAAAGGTAAGGGGAGTATGGTTAAAAAGAAGAAAAATCCAAATCAAGATCATCTCCCATTGTCTCCAGTGATGACCAGAAGTAGGATCAAAGCAAATGTTGGGTTAAAATCTAAGTCTCTAGGTAGAAAAAGTCTGAGTTGGGAATTGCAAGAGGAAGCCAAAAATAACTTGGTAGATGGGAACCAAAGAATAATCAAGGAATGTTCTGTTAAAAAGAAATGAAGATCATATCTTGGAACATAAGGGGCCTAAATGGTGCCCACAAATAGGAGATAGTCCAGAATATGATTAGAGACCAAACACCTAATTTTTTACTTATTCAAGAAATAAAGATGAGAAAAGAAATGGTAGGCAAGTTATCCTTCAGTTGTAATATGAGTAGTGAAGCCACAGATTCAAAGGAAGCTACAGGGTGGTTTTGATGCTCTTCAATTAAAAGGCTTTCCAGATCTCCACTATTCTTAATGAAGGTAATGTTCTCCTTTGTAAGGTCTCCCATGTACATAGTGGTGACTCTTGGTTTATTTTAAATGTGTATGCTCCTAATACTAAAAGGGAGAAAAGGGTTTTTTGGGCCAAGATTCTTGATGCTATTTACAATAGTAATATAAATAAAGGTGTTGTTAGGGGGGATTTCAACACCCCTCTTTTAGATGAAGAAAAATCAAGGGGGTTGGCCCTGGATCAAGAAAGTAAATTAGGACTCTCTAATTTTATTAACAATCTGGCCTTTATGGATGTTGATCTTTTAGGGGGACAATTCACTTGGTCAAATAGGAGAACTAGTGAGGATTGCATCCAAGTTCGTCTGGACAGAGCCCTCATTTCCCCAAACTGGATGCAAACCCACATATGTCAACTTTCTCTTCTTCCCAAAGTTGGGTCAAACTACTTGCCCATCTCGCTTTCATTCAGTCCTCTAATGGTCAAATGAATTTCCCTTTCCATTTTGAGAAGATGTGGATTTCCCACCTAGATTTGGAAGCTAAGATTTCCTCTTGGTGGAATATAGAGGTGAAAGGTACAGTAATATTTAGGATAGCTCAAAAATTGAAAAGTGTAAAAAGAAACATTAAAGTTTGGAATAAGACAAATTTTGGGCATATCTTCTAGGAGAAGGATGAGAAGACAGACCAACTTCAAAAAGTCCAAGAAAGGATACAGTAGGAAGGATACAATGATCAGATTAGGATCGAAGAAAGGTCTATCCTATTTGATCTCCACAATATCATTATTAGGGAAGAGCACTTTTGGAAGCAAAGATCTAGAGTCAATTAGCTCAAAGAGGGGGATCAAAATACTAGGTTCTTCCATCTCTCCACCTTAAAACATTGTGCACATAATAGGATTTTGATTATAAAGAGGGGGCAGGCCTCTTTCACTAAAAGATCAAGAGGATATTTTGACTTCAATCCCCCATCTACTACAAGAACATCATAATTCAATGCTAAAGGCTATTCCCTATTTGTATGAAATTAATCAAGCTCTGCTTTCTCTCCCTGCTGACAAAGCTCTAGGGCTGGATGGCTTCCCGACATTCTTTTTCCAAAAATATTGGGAGGTGGTCAAAGGGGATGTGGTGAAGGTAGTGCAAGAATTTTTTGGGGCCAGGAACCTTCAAAAGGAACTTAATGCTACATTTTTTATGTTAATCCCAAAAACCCGAGGTGCTGATTCGATGGATAGATTCAGACCCATAAGCCTATGCAATTCTTTCTATAAAATAATTTTAAAAATTTTGACCACTAGGATTCTTAGTGTTCTCCATTTGATTATTTCTCCATAGCAAACTGGCTTTGTCCCAAGGAAACAGATCCTAGACTCAATAATGGTGGTTCATGAGGTGATTCACTATTTGGAAGCTAGGAAGAGGGAAGGATTCCTGCTCAAGTTGGACCTATCTAAAGCCTATGATAGGTTGGACTCATATTTCTTGAAGGCTATTCTCTAGGTTTTTGGATTTTATGTCTAGGTTTGTAAACTAATTCTTCAGCTTGTCTCCACCCCCTCTCTGGCCATTTTAATCAATGGAGCTCCCTCGAATTTCTTTTTCCTCTAGAGAGGGCTTAGAAAAGGTGATCCCTTATCCCCTATTCTATTCATTATTATGGCTAAGTGCATTGGGAGGTTAATCCTAAGGAAAAGATAGGATGGGAGCCTGCATGGTATTAAGCCATCATCCGGACAGATTACATTCACCCATCAGCAATTTTTGGATGACATAATTCTACACAGGAAAGCCACAATTCAAGAGGCTGAGGTGTTAAAATGTTTGTTGGATACCTGCACGAGGGGTTAAGGATAGGCTATAAACTTGGAAAAAAGCTCAATTTTTTTTGTAAACACCCCAATTAAATGACAAAGAAAGATAATTCACATCTTAGGATGTGGTTTGGGGTCTCTTCTAGCTAGTTATCTTGGAATGTCACTAGGGTCAAAACCACTGGATTCTTTCTTGGAATGGCATTATTAATAGATTCAACAAGAAGCTAGCAAGATGGAAAGGAGATACCCTCAGTCAAGTAGGTAAATGTACCTTGGTGAAATCAGCTCTTCAAAACCTCCCAAGTTATGCCCTCGGCCTTTTCAAGATCCTAATTAAACATGCTGATAGAATGGGGAAAATCTAGAGGGACTTCTTGTGGATAGGGGTTGAAGAAAACAAGATATATCATTTAGTGGCATGGGACAATTTTTACCCCCCTAAAAGCTATGGTGGTCTAAGCATTAGAAAAATTAGACACCTCAACAATGCTCTGTTAGCAAAGCAAATATGGTGCATTTTTCAAAGTTTTGGAGAATGGTGGGATATCATGGTGGAAAAGTATTTGAGAAGGAAATCTCTCAATTTCATATTTAGTGAAGCTAATCTTCCAGATGGATCCTTTATCTGGAATGGGATCCTTATGGAAAAATCTTTGGCTAAATCAAAGGCAAAGTGGAAAGTAGGCAATGGGGAAAGTATCTTATTCTAGCAAGATAATTGGCTAAGCTAGGGGCCCCTCATAGATCACCCTAACAATGAGAGATGGGTTGATTTATGTATAAGAAGATTTGACCTGAAAGTTAGTAACTACAAAGTTGATCAAGGACGGAAAGACCTATCCCTAGTTTCCCAAGATCTTAAACCACTAATGACTATCCTAAATGCCATGATCCTTAATAATAAGAGGGATGAAATTATATGCGGAGACAATTCCAATGGGTTATATTTAGTTGCTTCAGGCTATTTCTCGCTATGGAATAGGATGGAGAAACCTATCTAGGAAAAGAATTGGATGACTGGCCTCACTTCAAAAATTAACATATTCTTTTGGCTGCTTCTTCAAGAAAAAATTCATACTTTGGATAACCTAATTAAGAGGGGTCAGATTATCCCAAATAGGTGCAACCTTTGCAAACATGATTTGTAGACAACTAACCACCTTTTTATTCATTTTCCCTACTCCATAGAGGTATGGGATCTCATGACCAGGGTTTGTGGAGTCAGTTGGTGTAAATCGGCCAACATCTAGGATTTCTTCAGACAATGGACTAGTATGTATAAAGGAATGAAGACACAGATGATATATTCCTAGTCTCTTCCACATTTCTACTAGGGAATATGGAAAGAGAGGAATAATCATATTTTTAGAGGTAGAGAAGCCCTTGCTTTTGTTATTATAGATAAAATTGTTAACACTATGAAGGAGAACTTCACCATTAGAAAGGCAAGAGACATTGAAGAAGGAGGAAATAGCATAGAAAAGAAAAAGGACAATGAGAGGAAAATACAAGAAGCTAAGTGGCTTTTTCCCCCAGAAGAATGGCATAAAGCCAATTTCAATAGGGCAGCCAAAGGGAATCCTAGCCCTACCGGCTATGGAGGAATTATTAGAAATGGTCATGGAATGGGAGTTGCATCTTTTTCTTATCCCTTAGGGACTTAGATGAATCACTTTGTGGAGGCCAGTGCTGCATGTCATATTGTTAAACTAGCTCTAGCTACTAGAATTGAGAACCTTTCGTTGGAGGGAGACGCTTTAAATATAATAAATTTTTTAAAAGCTTTCTCTAAGCCCTCTTGGACCATTGCAAATGTGGTGGAGGATATTCAATCAGACTTGGGCAAATTCAAAAGGTTCCACGTTAGCCATGTGTACAAAGAGGCCAACTCAGCCACTGACTAGTTTGCGAACAAGGTGATAGCCAAAAATAAGGCGATGACATGGCACAATGATGACTTCCTTTTGGACACTAGAATGTATCCAGGGAAGTACAAAGGCAATCTAACATTAATTATGGAAAGATATTTAAGAGTGCAAGTAAGACAAGATGTTAATGAAAATGATGGGAACATAATTACTCTCCATCATTTCGTGTACTTGTGGCATGTTTTATGGGTCACTTTGCCTATCCCCATTAAAATTTCCAAAGGTAAAAAAGATTTAGGTATATGAAAATTGCAAGAAGTTGAAGTCTATAAAAATTGGTGTAGGATTTTCAAACAAGATATCAAGATGGTTGGGGAGAGGAGTAGGAAGGAGCTAACTAGGGAGGCAAAAAAATGGAGGAAAAGAATGAAGGTTTGGAACAAAGTGGAGAAGGGCAGAATAGCAAGGTACATTGAGAAACTTTATGGTTTTGATAAGGAGATCACCAAGCTCATGGTGAATACCTAGAAGGATGGGTGTGTAAAAATTGATGGGGTTTCTCACCAGGTCAATGAGGAAATGATAGCTCAAGTCACGGAGATACCCATGGAGGGGATAATTTTTTATAGGGATAAGAAAATGTTAGCTAGTGTAGTTAAATATTTTGTGAAGAATGAGGAAGAAAGAAAGTAGTTAGTGAAGGCTGAGACATACTACATAATGGAGTCGATAAAAAAGTTGTGGAGGTATCTTTTAAGGGTGGTTATTAAATTTATATCTCTAGACACTAGATTTGACAGGGTTAGAACACACCACTTTATTCTATTAAACCATTTTAGACATGGCATAAAAATTTCCTTTCCTTTTTATCTATTTACTTTGATGAGTAATGGCATTGAGGGTTTTAAGAAGAAACCCAGTGCAAACCCAGCCATTCATGAGGGTTTGCTCCTATTGGTCTATGAATATCTCAAGACTCAAATGAGAGACAAATATTTAGGCCACTCTGGGGATGCTTCAAAGGCTACTAGGAGCTCAAACTATTTCGATTCTAAGGAAGTTCAAAGTTTAAGCTCAAAAGATGAGGATAACACCTCCTTGAAAGGCATGAAGCCTAAGGGAGGGGAGAAAATTTCTCCTTTAGCTAGCATTGTTCCTAGCAAAAAGAGCCCTTAGGGCTTAACCCCAAAACATGTGAAATAGGAGGAAGAGGAGTATAACAAAGGAGAAGAGGAAATAGAATTGAAGGAAGAGAAGAAGGGGGAGGATAGTGAGAAGAAGGGGGAGGACATTACTATTTTGCTAGGGAACCCCACGAAGAGAAAGGTTGAGGAGAAGTTGTTGCTGAAAGAGAGAAAAGATCATACCCCTAAGGCTTTGGGCCCCTTTCCTTCTATCTCTCCATCGTGGGGGATTAAGGAAACTATGGTGGAAGACTATGGGGAGTTAATTATGAAAGATAGAAGGAGGTCATGGAGAAACTTCAACACAAAAATGGCAAAGATGGGGATTGTTAGGGAGATAATGAACTCACAAATCATGGAAGACATAGAAGGAAAAGCCCATTTTGATGAATTCATAGACCCAACTCTAGTTGTAATTTTAGATAATGCAAGAGAAATAGGGCTCAATCTGCTCAATAATGCCAAAAACAACATGATAGATAACTTTTGTTCTATCAAGTGGTTGTTCCATGATATTGAAGTGCTCAAGGAGAAAAGGAGCCAGGAGGAAGGCCATAGGATGAGCAGCAACTAGGGTCATCTTGCTAACCAGGAGGATTGCCTCTTAAAGGTCGAGAAAAGGGTGCAAAGGATGGATATATTGAACCAAAACTTGGCACATTAGGTGATTTCTACTCTAAACACTCTAAATGGGAACATTAATAGTCTGGGAAATTCACTAAAAAATGTAGGAATCAATGGCGAAAAGGAAGAAAAGGCCAACATGGACCTCAGGCAGATTGAGGGAGAAAAAAAAGATACCAAGGGCCAAGTGGAATGATCTAATGACCTAAACTAGGAATGTGTGGGCATGGAGATCCAGAGTGCCAATGAGGAAGCAAAAAATTTGTAGGATCTAGATAGTGAGAAATAATTGCTAGTGGTCTTATTTTTTGCTTCGTCCTTTTTTAAGTTTAGAGTATCTGGCTTTTATTTCCTAGTCGTTGGCCTATCTTTTGTTATAGCTTTTTATAGGTAGATGTATAGGGTCTAGACTTTTTTTTAAATTACTATTTTAGATATTATGTAAAATATCAGATCTAACATCTAATAACATGAGTAAAACATCTAAGCAACAAATCAACACATGAAACAAAGATTTGGTAACACAAAAACACTCTAAGGTGAAGGTAAAACTATGGTAGGGATGACACCCACAAAATATTTGCTACTACAGCAATAAAGTGTGCCTATTAGGGCTACAAAGTTTGATCACGTATGAGGATCTACCTTGTAAGAGGTCTTCCTTGTTAAGAGATTGCAAGACTTATTCAATCTATTTTGATCAAAGGATTTTAAATACACAATTAAGTGAGAAATATGTTAGGAGACTTATATAGCTTGTTAGGAGCACTATGTTAAGAGATTTACCCTAAAACACCTATTAAAAATATATTTGTACCTTAAACCTTTGGTATGCACTTGAATGATGATGAAAGATCACCTCTATAAAATTTGATATCAACTCTATATGGTAGATATACTTTATCTCCTCTCTACACTACTCAGTCACCTTACTACTCCTTAACACTTAACTCCATTGAATTTACCTTTAGCTTTGCATTCAAAACTTCTAACTCACAACCAAAAAAATTAGGTCTAAAACCCTCCTTAACTAACTATATGATTAAGCTTCTATATCTCAATCAATGATCCAAATTCATCCTTTTTCCACTTAGTTCTAATTTTTTGATTGGTTGATCTCATTATGTAGGTATTGGTGATCCTCAATTACATGCATAATTGACTCCTTTATTACCTCTTGAATCTTAATAACATTCCTCTAGCTCGACAAAAATGGTTTACATCACTATTTTCTCCATTCCAAACATTTATACAAAATTGTGTTACTTGGCACATATATCTTTTTGATGCTCAACATATATTGGTTCTTCACATTGTCCCTCAACTCATGTTATTCTTGTCTTCTACTATTTTTCTTGGCCTTTGTATCACTCAACTCATGTGTTTCCTCCTATAAGACTTAGAAATCATTGAGATACTGAGAATCACTTGATCTTCTTGGCAATAACTACTACTTGGCAGTATCTATTGCTTGGCAATAACTATTGCTTGGAAATAACTATTGCTTGGAAGTAACTATTACTTGGTAATAACTACTACTTGGTAATAACTAAATGTTTATACTTATCCTTTACATAGCTCAGTCTGTATAGAATGGCTTGGTCATAGTGATGACTGACCAACTCTACCTTGTAATTTACTAAGAGTTTTGCACTAATTGACAATACTAGATTGCCTTTAAAGGCAACAATCTCCCCCTTTAACGTTAGTGGCAAAAATACTTTGTCATAATCAAAGCTTTACATTCCAAAACTTCCAAAATATGTACTCCCCCTTAGAATGTAATTCATACCTATAGTTCAGTCTATACATATATATTTTTGTACTCACATTTTCAAAATCTTTTTCAAAAAATTTTGATTTCACACATCTAAGCATCAGACTAAGTGACTCCTTATTACTCCAAAATATACATGTAATAAATTTTAAAAATTTAATAACATATATACATGATCATATAATTCCCTTTGGTTATACACATAAACTTACTTGATCATGCATCATTATCATTCCCCCTTTCTTTTGTCACTTATGACTCTAATGGATTTTCAATTGGGGTTCTAGGAGGATCCAAAATTATTCTTAAATGGATGGTACAATCTAATAATGATTTCTATTGTATTTTCATAATTGGCCTTCAAAGTGTAAAGTACTTACTTTTCTATTTCTATCTTTGCCACCAGATTCTTCATGTTGTCTACAATGGATAAGTGTTGGTACTTCACAAGATCATTAGAATTTTGTATGTGCATTTGTATTACTCCCATATGAGATAGAAATATTTATTGAATTGAATTCACCTCAATTATTATATGGTATGTTGGAGTTCTTTCTGGTGAGGAACATATTAGGTGGGTTTAAACCTAATACCAAGAAGCATAAGACAAGGACAAGCCTAAGGATGAGCTAAATCCTATATTCAGCAGGGCTAAATCTTAGTTCTGGGCCAGCATTAAAAGAGTCATCAGAACTCACTTCACCTTAGTCTCTATAGGGCCAAGGTAGTCAAACCTTAGGGATTGATCTTATTAACTTGATACGCTTCTTTGTAAGACTATCCCCTATAGCATAAATGGTCAATAACCTTCTATAATTTGTTGATAAACTTCCTCATTACAGTACCTAACTATAACCAGAGGGAAAGTATATGCAAATAAGTAACAACCAACACTTTTAGTTCTTCAATACATAAAAAGGTAAATTGATATTTGATTAAAGATTTAGATCTTAGCATAACACAAGTATGCAACAGCAGAGAACACGCAACCTCTAAGCTAACTAGTCTCTTATCCATTGGGCATCAACTAAACCTTAACGCGCACATGGACACCTAAAGTATACTCATATATTAAGATATCTGATCTACCTATTTAACTTGCAAATTGCCATCTATCTTCATAAAAACTCTCATACTTATTGTAAAATCCTCCTGATGAAACCTGCAACCCTGTCAAGGTAAATAAGCATTTACTTGGCTCTTTGTTCCAAAAGAAAACCTATCCAAACATACAATCTTAAGGGATTACAATTGAGTTTAAGCTCTTTGTTCTTAAACACAAAAAATTGCAGATAACAGGGGAAGGAGATGAGAATTAGAATGAAACTAAGAAAAATGAAGCTCTTGTATTAATCTCATTAAAACCAATACATCATCTGTATGTCAAAACTTAGAAAATAACTCCAAGGAATTATTGTGTAGTATAAAATGCTTCAAAAGAAATACATAATAGAGGAATACTAAGAAGAAAATGGTATCACAACTCTAGAACTAGAGCCAACCCTGTGGTCTCACTAGTCATAAAAATTGGAACCTCTACAAAGAGCAGAGAAGAAGAATATATAGAAAAGAAGAGGTTCAGATCAAAAATCTGATTCTGACATGTGTCATACTAAAATTATCTTCATCTTGATGTTGTTGAAACTGATCTTATTCATCTTCCTACAATTAAAACCATAAATGTTGTTATAGGAATATCTTATATATCCCCCTTTAAAGTAATCAACAAAATATATTTTGAAGAAATATTAGATACTCATCATAGAATATACTGGAGCTTCAAATCTAATCTTGGTTTTTCATACTTTGCTTTTGTTATGAAATTCAACTATACTGTCAACAAACACTTCACTACTTCCAACTACCTCTAAAACATTCAATTTTACCTTTACAACTACTCAGGGCACTTGATCACATCAAAACCTATTTTAATCCTGCTATCACTTCATCTAAAAAACATCAAATTTGCCTTTGCACTAAGAAGCTCCTAGAATCACAAATCTGACTGTATGTATTTCTAGTGAATACCTGTGCAAAAACCAACTACAGGAATGGAAAATTCATCTCTTTTTTATTTCAACGGTATATTATAGTGCATATTTTGGATGAAAATCATGCCTCTATGGTCCATTTGAAATTCTAGCCTTGGGCTATAAATAGTCATAAAATGAAAAATTTAAATATTACATAGTATAAACCATATAATATCATAAATCTTTCAACATTAAAAATTTGAGCATTGAAAACCTTTGAACTTTTAATTTCTATTCATTTTCCTTATTTCCCCAATCCACCTACGCCATGTGTCAGATTCTTGTTCGTCATCATCCTCCAAGTGGGCCTCGCATCATCCTATGCATAATTAAAAATTGAAATCTTCCCCTTGTAAGATCTTACAATATTACGATCCTATCATAACATCATATATTAAAATTTCCTTCCCCTAACCTCACAGCAACTCAATTTTGTAGCATCTTATCCTAGAATTCTACTGTTTACAATCCTTTGACAAACTAGGCATTGTCGTAACATCGCAAGCCATAAATTTCTCACTGGGCATAGTATCTTGCACCTTCTTTTTGGTCCTCTTGATCACACGATGGATCATAGCATCATAGGCCTTCATCATGAGCTTTCCAATCACATGACACACACACTCAAAAACTTCATAATATTGCAACACTCAATCTTGCATCTCCAATCTCATGATGATAGTGGATCTCGTAGCATCATAGATCATTTATTTTCTCCTTTGATCCTTTGACGGTCATATCATTGTAGCCCATATTTGCTCCTCCCAATCCTACAACATGGTCATAACATTGCAGCTCCATATTTTCTTTACGATTTAAGATGTCTTTTTCTTCGTAATATCGTAATGTAATAACCCATTTTTTGGTCATTCATTTTTTTCTTTTATTGTATCCTTTTTGTTGTATGTACTTTTCCTAATCATGCAAATAAATACTTGCACCATTAATTGCCTTGTCTCTTAGGATGGCTTTTCGTTAATGGTTCAGATTTCATATTGCCTTGATGTGAATTATAGTAACTCATTGACATGTGCTTCCTATTCTTTCAATTTGATTATATTTTATTTTTTTGTTGCTACCTCTGCATTATTGAATCAATCACCAAGTGTTTTCATTCGGGTTCAATACAACTCAGGCCTCTTGTCCTTTGTTTATGGGCATAGCTATGGTCTACTATGTATTCCTAAGTTTGATGTCTTTGATCCTTCGTATTGTCTTCCAACGTCGCTCGATCATTAGATGCTCCTTAACAATTTTGTGTTCTCCAATGATTGCTTCCCTGGTCCTTTCTTCTGATCTGATGATTTTTTGTTAAAATATGGGATTAACCAGTTATATCTTGAGGTGAAGATGAATAGACAAGTTGGAAGAGACACACCCGTATTCATGGATTAGAGATGTAAGCAATTGATTAGATATGCATCCTAACATAAATAGTTCTATATTGGTTATCCATTAATTGCAATTATCGATAAGTTCACATCAATTTCTATTATTGCACATATTGATCTCTTAGTGATGGTCAGTAAGAAGCAAATTCATTGATTCACTTATGTCCAGGTCATTAGATGTGTATTATAACTCCCTAGATATAATTGTTATCTCCTTTATTAAAATGATTTTGGTCCTATTCAAATTGGTTTATATTCATATCATAGGTTGAATTATAATCTTATTGTTATTATTATTATAAGAATAATTATTATTATTGTTATGATAATGTTTCACTTTGTATAATAGATCAATGACAAATTATTTTGGATATGTATTTATAATATTCATTAGAAAATTATTATTTATTTCATAGGATATTATTATTTTATTTTTATATTGGTTATTAAATTATATTATAGAAATGGGAACATTACAGTCATTAGATTGTAATCACATATAATATTTGAATTTATTTATAGTATACTACAAATTAATTATAATGATTATAATTATTATATTTTGATACTTAATATAATTATATTTAATATTTAGGTTATATTTTCAATCACACTTAATAAAAAATAAATGGTAACATTATATTTGCTTATATTATGCTAATTAATATTTATATCTTTCAAAATATAATAATTTGGGTAATAATATTCTTTAAGATAATATTATTAGTTATTTTAACATCATCAATATAATTATAATTTTATTTATTTATAATAATATCAATAAACATTTATATTATAATATATATATATATATATTAATTTAATAATATATCAACTATATTATTAGATTATAATACTTATTAATATAGTGTGTTGATATATTAAATTAGATTATTATTATTATTATAACACGATATGATATTATTATATAATTAGAATGTAATATCACTTTATAAAAATATTATTATTTTACTATCATTATTAATACTACTTTATATAAAACATTTATTTATTATTTAAAGTATATACTAATATGGGGACATCACATGTAACACCTCCTTTCATTGTTCCTAATGCCACGATGACCTCCTTTGTTGTAATATTAGAGATCCCCGAAAAGCATGCCAATCAAATTGTGATATGATCATACAACACAAAGGAAATTGTATGATTGAAAAGAAAAACTTTATCATCAACAATACCATGATAAAGGTTTATCTTAAGATTGGGACATTGAAAACTCCTCCTTATGATACTCTACTATCCTTTAATCATAACATCATAGAAGATGATGTAAAACACAAAATGAAATCCTGCTCAATTATAAAACATAGGGTAGGGACCTAAGCTCAAAATTTATGAATATTTTTTAATGTGGGATAAATTTAAAACCCTAGGGCACTAAACTTTACACTTGGGACAACAATGAAAAATAATTGGATCAGGGTAAAACATGATAGGGTTTCCTCTGCAAATGAAAATAAAATATATAACCCTAACAATTACAACATCAATTCAGTATTTTCACCATAAATTTTGAAAATTAAGCTTAGTGAAAATAGGATTTATTAGTGACTTTGTCTAGGATGATGGATATTCTATATCCATGCAAAGATTTAGAATCTCTGGGTTAAGCAGACCACACAAATGACAAGTAACAATTTGAGGATATATTGTGAGGCCTCAACCTGACGCATCATAGCATAGACATTTTATTACATTTTGATATTTAAGACCTTGATATTTTGGACAGCTATTCGAGACTTGGATGGAAAATGGATTGTTTTATCTATTAATTTTGATACTTCAGTAGTGTTTTACATTTATGATATGCACTAAGAACCTGATATGGTGCATGAAATGATCAAACACATATGGATGTAGTTTTATGACATAATAGTATTAGATTACAATGTGATGCAAAATGTTAAGTTGAAAATGAGGATTTATGATATGTAATAAATGTTAAGTTGAATATGATGATTTACGATATGCAGATAAATGCTACGTTGAATATGATGATTTATGATATGCAAGTTTATTATGATGGTTTATGATATGCAGATTTGAGATTCTAACACCTTGAATGATTTAATTGAAATGATTAGAAAAGAGAATTTAAATTGAATTATGTCAATACAAATTTTGTAAAAGTCAAATTATGCATTTATGATATACATTTTATATGACCTTGGACTACTAATGCTTGAGTTTAATGTGTAGGAAGTGGAACCATGGAATTTCTTGGGGAAACAAATTCCAAACCTATGTGAACATATTTTAACCAAGGCAAATCTTTGGAAGATTCAAAAGCCTCATTTTGAAAGTTTTTTTTTTTGTAATGTAAGTTTGCGTGTATGAGGAAATGTTTAATCATAACTTAGATGCATTAAGGACATGTCATGGTGAAGTGTAATGTATTCTAATGTGTCACTTGACACTTGTAATTTTCTATGTGTTGATGACATGTCAACTAGAGTGTTGGTCACAAGGTCACTTAATCTTAGTCTTTTCTTTTTCTTCCAATTAATTTTTAAGTACACCCACTTGGGAGAGAGTGTTAGGATGGGTCACCATCATGTTGATTTTCAAATTCAAGCTTGTCAGGGATTTTAGGGGGCCTAAATGGGATCCTAAAGTGTCATTTTATTGAAAATAAGCCACCCAAATGGTAGTGTAAAATTTTAGGTGCTTAAATTCAACCATTTTAGTGATTAGCTAACTTAGGGGACCCCTTAAACAGTGCCCATTTGAACCAATTCAAAATTTTGAGTTCCCCATGAGTGTACCCTCACCACCCCACTTGGTCAACTTTCTTATTTTGAAGGGGCAATAATGTAAGAAAGAGGAGGCTTGATATTCCTACTAAAAAAAGGTTAGTAGAGAGTCTTTTTAGAGGAGTGGTGACAAATTAGTGGGTCATTCACCCACTCTCTAAGTTTAGAGACAATTTGGTTTTGGAGGGAGATTAAGGGAGCTCTACTACAACTATCATTGCCTTTAGCTTGGACCAAGGTTGTTGTTTCAAACCATGTTTCTTTTTCTTCTTGAGTATTGTAAATAAATCGGGGCGGGGGCCCTAGCTCGGTTGGCTAAATCTTCCCTATTGCAGGGGGTTGGTCACGGGTTCTAGTCTCTCTCGTCCCCGTGGTACCGGTGGGTGTGTCGTGCCAGCACTACCGATCACGTTAAAAAGTTTACCCTGCGCACTACAGTTTATAGGGGGGGTCATGCTGCACCCAATTCCTACAGTCTAATAATTTTTTTTTTTTTTTTTTGTAAGTATTGTAAATAAATCTACAAGTATGGAGTATTTGTCAATGGAGTATGCATGCTAATTGTGAGTCTTTGCATTGTGATCGTGGTATTGTATTGTGGCAATGTGAATGTGTATTGTGATATTGAAGATTTCTTGGTTTTTCCTTCTTGATTTTCTTGTTTGGATTTGAATGTTGAATGTGATCATGGGTGTGAAGGCTATACTCACCCTTGGGAGGGAAGAGAAGCCTTGGGTGAAATGCTTAGTTGGGCTCAACATTGCAGTTGAGAAGATTTACCTCATGATGAGGAGTTATTTTCTTTCATGGAGTATGGGATCCATTGAAGCCATACACTTCTGTTGTTTTGGGAGATACAAGGGATTTGTGTGTATGAAGGAGGACATTTTATGATGGCCTTGAGATGCTTATGAAATTGCAATATGATGTTTTATGTTGGTTATGGAATCTCCTCTTTGAAGAACCCACCTTCACCCAATGTGAAATGATTCCAATGGTGAATCAATGTGCAAGCCATGGGAGGGATTTGTTTTGTGTTATGTGTTGTTTTTCATGCAATGGAAAGTGATGTATGTGTGTAACATGTTTGGATCTTGTTTCCCCTTCTCGGTGGGTGGCTTCATACAAGCCTAGGATGGGAGGTGAGCCTCCATGGTTCCTAGTTTGTGTGAATGTGTAGGTTTTGTGAAGATGGATTCCTTGAAGGTATTAAGATTTCACCCTTGAGAGAGTTGAAAAAAGAATCAAGTGTGTCAAGAGAGACAAATGTGTCAAGTTATCTCAAATGTATTGTGATATCAAGTTCTCATTGTGATTCCATTATAGTGTAAAGAGGAATTGTTATCATTGTATATTGTTTGAAAATTGTGAGAGGAAAGATTGAGAAATGGTATATAGTTTTCTTGTGAGAAAACATTCATTTTGAGATTTGATGTATTATGATGAAATTATGTAATAAGATCCTCTTTCTTATGTTATTTGTAAATTGTTTGGTAGAAATATTCCATAGTGGATGTGTGAAAGATACTATTTGATTCGAAACATATACGGTTGATTGCAAAATTTATTGATGGAAGAAAACTGTCAAATTTTGATAGTTCATTTTATGTGTTACTGAATTTATAATTATTGTTGCATGTAGGTTTGTAGAATATGTCTCATATAGTTTAACAACTCAATAAGTAAATAGATATCCATAGAACCCACAATAAGATACATTAATGAGAATGTTGAGATTAATGTTGTATTTAATGCCTAAAAATATTTCATGTCATAAAACATTTTGGCAAGGGGAATGAATGGGTTAAAAAAATATATAGTATAACAACTTCACAAAGTGAATAAGCCTGTAGGTGCATATATTACTCTTTGGATTTTGTATGGGAGAGACAAATAAGTTTCCTCTCTATTACAGTCCAATATTTTAATCCAAAGAATATTCCTTGGATTCTCCCCAAAAAGAAATGTAAAGCTTAAACAAATCTACCACAGACCCTTATAAAACATGTGACCCTTAAGTCATCACTTCGAAAACAACACTATATATATAATTTAGGATTATTTTGAATCCATGAATCATGATGGGACTAGACATCTCTTATTAACACTAGGTAGTACATGTGAGAAAACCCCTACAAATATTGAAAGATCATTTCAAATAAAAGTTAAAACAAAACTAAACTGACATTCCCCATACACATGGTCTTATCAAAATACAAAAAAAATAATAGAAAAGACTTGGGAGACGACCCAAGGCCGACCACCTTGGGAGCCTCCCCATCCTTCCTCCCTCATTATCAGCAATATCTTGCTTCATCCCAGACCAAAAGAATAGATGTCTCAGTGCTAAGTAAGGTGTACGATGGGCTTCTGCTAGTATCAAGGTACGAAGCTCATCCAAAAATGGCACATAAATCCTCCCCAAATGTCTCAAAAGACCATCTGACTCTCAAACGTATTCTGCAAACTTACCTTCCAAAGATCTTCCTGAATCAATCTCTCTACATACTTCCTGATACCAGGAATCTGTAGGAAGTGCCTGAAGAATCTGACTCCTCAAATCCACACTAAGAGTCATCGATGATAACACATGTCTCCTGCAACTCAAAGCATCTGCCACCACATTCTCCTTACCCTGAATGTACTTAACCTCAAAATCATACTCGCATAGAAACTCCATCCATCGCCTCTAGTGAGCATTCAAATTAGACTGAGTAAAAATGTACTGAAGACTACGATGATCGCTATGTAGCTCAAATCTGTGCCCCAACAACAAATGTCTCCACCTTGTCAAAGCATGAACTACTGCTGCTAACTCAAGATCATGTGTAGGATAATTTAACTCATCATCCTTGAGCTTGCATGATTCATATGCAATCACCCATCCATTCTGCATCAATACTGCCCCAATCCCTTCAAGAGAAGCATCTGTACATACCATGAAATCACCTTCTGGATCAGGTACAGCTAGAATCAGTGCACTGGTCAAAAGCTCCTTGAGATTCTGGAAAGCTTCCTCACATTTCTCTGTCCATACGAACTTCTTTCCTTTCCTTTGAAGAGAAGTGATAGGATGTACTATCCTAGAGGAGTTCTGGACAAATCTACGATAATAACCAGCTAAACCCATGATACTACGAATCTCTGACACATTTGTTGGTGTCGGCCAATCTATTATCGCTTGAATCTTTGCAGGATCCACTAAAATACCATCACCTAAAATAACATGCCCTAAATACTGAATCTCCAATTTGAAGAATTCACACTTAGCTGCATTGGCATAAAGTTGATTGTCCCTTAAACACTGCAATACCAACCACAAGTGTTCCTCATGCTCCTCCTGAGTCTAAGAATATATCAATATGCCATCAAGAAACACGAATACAAACCTATCCAGATAAGATCAGAACACACCATTCATCAAACTCATGAAAATCGATGGAGCATTAGTCAATGCAAAAAGTACCACTGTGAACTCATAATGCCCATAACGAGTTCGAAAAGCAGTCTTGTGAATATCTGCTTCCTTAATGCGAAGCTGGTGGTATCCTGACTTAAGGTCAATCTTGGAGAATACTGTAGCTCCCTTGATCTGATCGAATAAGTCATCAATCCTAGGTAAAGGATACCTATTCTTAATAGTCACCTTATTCAACTGTCTATAGCCAATACAAAGGCGCAAAGAATCGTCTTTCTTCTTCACAAAGAGCATTGGAGCTCCCCATGGTGATACACTAGGTCGAATGCTCCCTTTGGCCAGAAGTTCCTCTAGCTGAAGATGTAGCTCACTCAATTCTTGAGTAGTCATGCGATAAGGAGCTTTAGAGATAGGCTCTGCTCCAGGAATCAAATCAATACTAAAGTCAATGTCCCTCTTCGGAGGCATGCCTAGAATCTCACTTGGAAAAACATTTGTGTATTCCTGCAAAATCGAGTGATCTAAAGTCTCCCTCATCGGATCTTCTCCATCAAGATCATTTACCATAACAGCAAATATCTGACATCCCTTACGGAAACTTTGCTTCAATTGCATAGAAGAAATCATCCGCAGAGATATAGGCCTCAGTATCCCAACTATCTGCACATCATTCCCTTGGTCATCATGGCACATAATAATCTTCTTCCTGCAATCTATACTGGCTCTATGAGATCCAAGCCAGTCCATGCCTAAAACCACATCATAGGAACCAAGGGGTATGACTCGAAGATCCACTACCTTGGAGATTGGGTTGTTAAAAAAAAGTCAATGACATCTTTTCCCCCATAATTAGCTTGATACTCATGCCCACGTTTATTTGACAAGGCAAGTGCTTGGTTGGTGGGCATATACATTTTTTAATTTGGAAGCACTTTGTTATTTAGAGGGGGCATTTAAAGTGCTTGCTAGGTTTATTTATTTTTTGTTTGTTTGACATAGACTAGTATGTTTTTCTATATGTTGTTTTTTTATAAACACACACACACACACACACACACACACACACACACACACACATGTATATATATATGTATGTATATATGTATATATATATATACACATGTATATATATATATACATGTGTATATATATATATACATGTATATATATATATATACATGTGTATATATATATATAGACATGTGTATATATATATATAGACATGTATATATATATATATGTATATATATATATATATATATATATATATATATATATATATGTATGTATGTATGTATGTATGTATATGTGTGTATATATATGTGTGTATATATACATATATATATACATACATATATATGTATGTATGTATATATGTACACACATATATGTATGTATATATATGTATATGTATATATATATATACATACATATATATATACATACATATACATATACATATATACATATATATACATATACATATACATATACATATATATACATATACATATACATATATACATATATACATATTTATTTATTTCTATCTTATAATGTTCAAGTTATTATTATATTATTCAGGGCCTATTATTTTATTGGTCTATAATGGCAAGAGGCATTATTTGGTTTTCCCCATACATTTTCTAGAAACTAAATATTCATCTACACACACTTTGCTTCTAGGTTGAGTTCATTGCTTTATTTGCTACACAATTTCTCTATGGTTACTTATAATTGAATTTTCATAGTTTGAACATTACATTATGAATTCAATGCTCATTCCATATAATGAAATCTATGATTGAAATATTAAGAATGCCTTAATACTATCAAATTAAATTGCAAGATGCTTTTGCATGGGACATAATACAACCTTTTACTTGTAACTTCATGAACTTCCATTATTGCAATTTTATTGTGAAGTACTCATCATATCTACGAATTCATTATAATTTAGCAACAAATTCTACACTTGGTATGATTTGAGATTAAACACAAATGCATCTAGATTATACATATGTGACATGAGGAAATAATAATAGCAAAATGATAATCTCCTATTCATTCTTCTAATGCCATTCCATGACACTTAATTCTAAGCTCCTTATCCTCTTCCTCGAAACCCTAGTTGTCTTTAAAGATAGAGAGTGGGCAAGTGGGTTTCTAGATGGCATACGATGCTATCTCCATTGTGGCATAACAAACATATATATATACATGTGTGTGTGTGTGTGTGTGTGTGTTTATAAAAAAACAACATATAGAAAAACATACTAGTCTATGTCAAACAAACAAAAAATAAATAAACCTAGCAAGCACTTTAAATGCCCCCTCTAAATAACAAAGTGCTTCCAAATTAAAAAATGTATATGCCCACCAACCAAGCACTTGCCTTGTCAAATAAACGTGGGCATGAGTATCAAGCTAATTATGGGGGAAAAGATGTCATTGACTTTTTTTTAACAACCCAATCTCCAAGGAAGGAAAGCTAAAAAAAAATAGCTTTTAGAAAAAGGACAAGAGCCCTTCCTTGCCGACCACACTTGGGTTCAAAGACAATGTCCCGTTCCTCACACGTGGGGAATATGACTGTACTTCAGCCATAATTTGACTAGGCTTTGGAAGGAGGTAGTTTTGAAAAAAGGTGAAAAGAATAATGATAGTAATAAAATGAAAAGCCTTTTTTTACTTATGACATGACACAAACCCACTTCATAGGTCCCTTGGAGAATATGCCTAAGGGGGACAAGCTTATGAAAGTGAACTTCTGGTTGGTCACGTGAGCATTGGGATAAGTAGATCTTAGGTGGGAAAAGATAGGAGTTGTGGGGAAGGTAAGGTTTCATATTGTCTAATTATTCTGTTTTAAACTTTGGTGTTTATGGAACATTAAGTTTATATTATTTTATTGCTTGTTATTTCATATTATATATAGGAAACTAGGAATGGGTTTTTAATTGTTTTTATTTAGATATTTCATGTTATGGGTGTGAGTTTAGTTAAATGGTTTCTTTTATGTGTAGGGGTAAGATCATGTGTGTGGAAGACTTAGGAATTTATAGGTGTTGTTATCTGATATTTAAATTATACATAATTAGTAATTAAAATAATGTTAAAATAATGATAATGATAAATAATTAAAATGAAACAAGTATAGAGTGGCAAGTATAATAATTTTAAAATAATAATAAAAATGATAGGAAAATTAAAATTAAATAAATAAAGGGATATGTATGACAACTACACTTGAGATGAGTGTCCTAGTAAATAATTGACATAATATTAAGACTTTGTACACGAAGCAAAAATATGAAAGGATGTAAAACATATATGACCCATTATGGCCTCCAAAGAAAGATTATGAATGTATCATAATGGAACACTAACAAAGACGATAAACATGAAAATAGTTAACCTTCACATCTAAGACTAGGTTGGAGTATCAACGTACCTAGAAGTCGCTAGGCATTACCTCTTACACATGATTGCATTAGTGATACCCTAGTGTACTTAAGAAACATGAATTGTAGATTTCTATCCCTATTTAGTTTGATAAAGTATATCTACTGCACATAGATACATATGTATTATCCATTGTTGTACCCTTCAAGAAAAAAATTGGGTTGTGTTTTGCCTCATGAATTTAGGGCATGACATAGACAAAAAAAATATACATATATACAAAGGTTATGCACATATGCACAGGTAATTACAAAAATGTACACACATAAAACCTAACTACTATTAATGGAAGATAAATACCTTCAGCAGAAGTATCTCTTCAAGAATTGTCCATGAACTGGCAATTCTAGAAAGTTTCTTGATAATTCCTTAATGAAACATGAATCCTCATCCCAAGCTGATTCAACCAAATTAGGACAAAGCCAAATGGGATAAAATTTCCCGTGTTTACTTTTATATTCTAAACTTGCATTCCACATTAAGACAAGATCATTAGATTGAAATTTTTTAATCACTGCCTTTTTGTCATATAAATGTTTTGTCTCTAATAGTAATTTCATATTCCTTATAGAGGACTCTTTCCTTGTTTCATATAATCCAACTAATCCATCTATCCTTTCATGCATATCATCATCATACATCTGAATATAGTTATACAAACCCATCAAATTGTTTAGAGGCATTCTAGCCTGAATTCCATATACAAGGTCAAAAGGTGATACACCTGTTACCTTTTTTACTGTTACTCTGTCAGCCCAAATAGCTAACTACAACTCTAATCCCAAGCCCTTTTATTGTCATCCAAGGTCCTCTTTATGACCTTTAACAAACTCTTATTTGTAGATATTTCTTGTCCATTCCCTTGTAGATGATAAGGTGATGAAACAGATCTAGTGATGCCATATTTATCACATAAATTGATAAATTCCTTAGATCTAAAGCACAAAGCACTATCAGTCACTATTCTTTCAAGAAATCCAAACTTGTAATGATATTATTCAATAGGGAGTTGTTTACCACTTTACTAATAGAATTCCTAGTAGGGATTGCCTCTACCCACTTTGTAAAATAATCAGTTGCAACTACTATCCAAGAAACACCACTACTAGAACTAGGTGAAATTTCACCTATAAAATCCATTCCCCATTGCTACCTGGACCTCAATTGACTTCAAAGGTGTATTCCTAGACAATTTCAATTTTCCTACAAATCTCTGACAAGAGTCACATTTCCTAACTAGGATTTGGGTATCTTTAAACAAGCTAAGCCACCAAAAACCTACTCTCATGACCTTATGGGTAGTAGTTTTTTCCATATAATGCCCACCACATATTCCTAAGTGCATATCATTCAATATTTTCTCTATTGATCAATGCACTTTAGCAATACTCCTTCAAAATCTCTCCACCATAAATCTCTATTTACAATAATATATTTGATTGCATGCAATTTTACAGTTCGCTTTTCATTTTTTGTTAGATGGGATGGAGATTGCATATGTTGCAAATAATATATCACATCTTTGTACCAATCACACTGATCCATATCACATGTACCAAAGCTGAGATTTTGATCTTTAACATTAATTTTATTAGCATCTAAATTGGTTTGTATTATGAGCTTAGCTAATCCCTAACCTTTTACCAACTTGGTAACTAGATGTCTATATTAAATTCTTGGATTTTGTTGATCCATCTACAGCTCTTACCAGATACTTCCTATTGGGAGAAAATGTCCTTTACTGCTACATTAGGCACAAAAGCAATAACAATAGCACCTACTAGGTAACACCTAAAGGCCTTAACAACTTTGACTAGAGCATATGCATGCTTCTCATTTATTTCATACTTGAGTTCTGTAGGTTGTAAGGATTTACTAAAGAATTCTATAAGTTGTTCATATCCATATTCATTTTTCTGAAGTAAAACTACTGCAACAGTATGAAAAGATACAAAAGAGAAAACATGCATAGGCTTTTCATGATTAGGGGTTATAAGGACTAGAGCATTCTTAATAGCATTTTTAATTTCTTGGACTGCAACATTAGGCTCACCTTTCGAACTGATTGTAGCTCCATTTTTGGTCAATTTTGAAATTAGCCTACTAACTTCAACAAAGTTATTCACAAATCTCCTCAAGAAATTAACCTACCCAAAGAAAGATTGCATACCTTTTACACTTTTTGGCTTTAGCACTTTATCAATTGTTGCCCCCCTTTTAGGGTCAATCTTTACCCCATCCTTTGAAACTATATGTCCTACAAGCTTCCCTTATGTGACTCCAAAAGTAAATTTTCTAGGGTTTAAAGATACACCATATTCCAAAGCCTTAATGAAAATATTTTCAAGATGCTTGCATTGGTCTTCAGCTTTCTTGGAGTAAGCAATCAAGTCATCTTGATATACCACCTTGAATTTGTCAATATATTCTTTGAAAGCTACATCCATGACCCTCTAAAAAGTTGCTCCTACATTTATGAGACCAAAAGGCATTCTCAAATACACATAAGTTCCCCAAGGAGTAGTAAAGATTGTCTTGAACTATTCTTTTTCATCAACAAGGACCTGGTTATATCCTTAAAAACCATCCGTCATAGACATTGAGTTTGAACCAGTCACCTATTGTAGCATAGCCTCCATATTAGGCAATCCATAATTATCTTTTAAGGATGCAACATTTAAATTCCTAAAGTCAACACAAAGTCTAATGTCACCATTTTTTTTCTAATAGGTACTAAGTTAGATACCCATGAAGAATTCCTAATTGGCTTAATTATCCCTCCATCTCTAAGCTTCAATAATTCTTCCTACATCTAGGGAGCTAGAGTGGGAGTCACTTGTATTTGCTTCTATTTGAAAGGTTTTAGATTCTCTTTCAGAGGTATTACATGCTGAAACAAATCTTGTCTATAAGATTTATGGTCATCATAAGACCATGCAAAAACATGTCTGAATTTTCTTAACAAACCTATCAAGGATTTCCTAATCTCAGCGGATAAGGTCTTACCAGTGTATACTTTCTTTTGGGAATCAGTTGTGCCCAGATTAATTTCTTCTAATTCCTATGGTTTTTTATCTTTTGCATCTGAATACACTCGGTCCTAATTATCAAAATCACTCTCCAATACAACCAATCCCTTGGGTACCTTTTTGGTTTTTAGCTATAAGATTTCTTGTCCAAAAATCTTCTCTTTTCCATCTACTATCTCTACGCAAACACTACAATCCAGTTCCTATCCATGATATTTATCATCATTAAGGAGGAAATTTAAGATATCCTTGTCGTCCTCAAAAAATTGCCAACTATGTACATTATTTGGGATTGAAGGCCTATTATGTACTTCCATAGTAGATATACCAGCAAATGATATGTCATCAGGCTTTATGGCCACATTTGCCAATAAACCAGCCATTTAATTATTACTTCTATCTTTCCACATTATTCCAAAAGCATTAAATGACTCAATCATATCCCAGATAGCATTCCTATATTGTTTCAATCTTTTAGTTTTTGAAACATACACTCCTCTAACCTGGGAAATAATCAACTTAGAATCACCTATGACATGTATTTTCTTGATTCCAGGGCTTTCTACAACCTTTAATCCTAACAATAAGGCCTCATATTCTGCAACATTATTGGTACATGCAAAATTAAGAGAAAAGGAATACCTAAATGTATTTTTGTTTGGGGAGACAAAAACTATTCTTGCTCCTAATCCTTCCTTTGAGCTTGCTCCATCAAAATACATGCTCCATAATTTTGGTGAATCCATACAACATGTGACCTCTTTTCAAATTAGTGCAAGCAATTTTTCAACTTCCTGGATGATCAAATCAGCTCTAAATGCATTCACTTCTATATCTAAGAAACAAGTTGTATCTTTGTGAATATTTTCCTCAAAAATGTAAGTTACTCTTGGCTCTCTATTGACCTTGATATCTTTTTCCCCTACTTGGAAAGTAGCATATGAAAAATCACATTGCAAACTATCCACCATTGTACCACTCCACTTCCTAGAGAATAGCATCCCATAGTGAGGGGGAATATCTACTACGAGGTCTAACATAGTTAGTTCTTCATCTAGGTATGCAACAAGTTTGAAAGGTAAAGCATTAATAGTACTTATGGCAGGTAATTCCCTGGCATCCATTTCCCTACATCTACCTTTCTTGGTGTCCACTCCTAAACCAAGGACCTCCATAACCTTAAAACGCATTATATTTTTTGAGGCACCAGAGTTAATCATATAGTTCTTTAAAGTTCTACCTTTTATGATCTGGCTAAGGAAAAAATGGTCAATGTCCTACAAATATGCAACTAATGAATTATCTAAATACATTTGGGGTATTTGAGACATGACTTCCTTATCCTCCTTTTCTTTTACTAAGGTTGGGAGTTATTGTATAACTATTGGTTCTTGTGTAACAAAATTATTATTTCCTATTCCCCCTAACCAAGAAAGAGCCTTATTTTTATGTTGTTTTATCTTAAACATTTCTAACAAAGGAACCTTGAGGTAATTTGTGATAGCATAGAAATCATATCAATTGGATCATAATTGGTAGGTTTGATATTAATACCTTTGGGTACAAAAGTTTGAACAACAAATGACTCCCTCTACTTGATAGTCTTAGATTTTGATCACTTCTCTTATGCATTTGGCTTGGTAGTTTCAATTTCCTGAAAGTGTACCCTCTTTTTTGGTTCCCACTTCTTATTCTTATTTTCCTTGATCTTAGAAGTCTCAATAATATCCTTCTTATTCTCATTAGTACCCTTTGTAGTAGTGTCCTTGATAGAAATACCTGTTGGCTTCAATGAGGCACCATTTATAGTCATATTCCTTAAATCATAAGTACATTGGACTTGTGCAACCATCTCTAAAGTAATTTTATCAATTTCCTCCTTGGAAAGTTTTCTTAAATCTATGTGATCCATTGCAGTCAATGTGTTACATATAACATTCTGGTCCTTATCTTCATTATCAAAAAATACTTGTTGATGATACATTTGATACAAATCTCTTTGGTCTATAATATCATGTTCAGATTCCTTAATATTAGATTCTCCATCACTGTCACAAAGGTGGATCATATTGCATGTCACATCTTCTTGATTTTCTTCTTATGCTTCCTCATCATTTTGTACTTGCTAATTTGTAGCAAAATATTGAGCTACAACACAAAAATTAGGAGAATGGGGAGATTGGCAAGTAATACACTAAGGCACATCTTCTGCCATATTCACAAAGTTTCTTTGCAAAGGATCTGGTGTTCCTTTATCTTTATTTCCTTGAGTGGGATTTGGAACTGGCTTACCGTCCTTCCACCGAGTAGTATAAGGGTAGTTTTGCATCCTAGGTTGCCTATTAAAATTATTATTAAAAGGAGCCTTCTCTGCAACATTTGATTTATTTTCCTAGTAAGCTGGAGGACTCTGTTTCTTTAGTAAACTTAAAACTTGCCCCATTGTATCCTCTTCACGTTTCTTTCCTATGATAGGCTTTTCATTATCTTTCTTACATGTAGGATTAAACAATTTAGGGTCATCCCTTTTTCCAAGTTTACCAATAGCTCTTCTGTTATTTCAATGTTCATAGCCATTATTTAAGCATCCCTTAATGTTTTTGCATCTTTGTCTTTGAGAACATAAGCCATCTTTCCATCAAAAGCATTGAAGTGAGTAGTAAGACAAACATCTGCATTCAATCTCATCACTTGGAATAACTTGTACATACCTTTTTTGAAATCTGACATTGAAATCAAAGGTTGACTTATTAGGATTCTTCTTGATATTGTTGAAGTCATTTAGCATGAAACTAGCATTAGTCTTATCACCATACTGTCCTTTGAACAATGTCTCAAGATCATTCCATGATTTGATACTGTCATTAGACAATCTTCTAAACCAATCTTTGGCATCTTCAATTAGTGAATGAACAAAAAGTTTCATCACTACATCTTCATGTTCCACCTCATAATCATTTAGCATATCAATAATCTTTTTGAGATTCTCTTCACTAGTAATAGCATTATTTCTAGCAAATTTTGTGACCTTATCCCTCAAATCATTTGAGATGCGATGAGGAAAACTAGGGATACTTAAGAAAGACATTTGTCTATATTTTTCCATATAAATTGGTCTCCTTTGGGAAATTGGAAAACTTGAGGTACTTGCCCCAAAAGGCTGACTTTGGATAGGAATCTAGGTTTGTTGGGTTTGTTGAGCAAGGGGAATCTGGCTAGTTGTAGCAAAAATTGAAACAGGGGCTAATTGTGAAGAGCTTTGGCCTATTGTTAAAGGACCAATACTAGATATAGTAGGAGCAACTTGTCAAGGTTGACCAAGATGAACGGCTAAGATATACTTTAACTTAATGAATTATATATTTCCCCTAGTCTCAGTTGCTTGAGCTTCATTCTCCACCTTCTCAAGTTCCTTTGCTAAATCTTCTTTTTCCTTTTTAGCCTTTTCCAAATCTAAATCAAGTTTTGACATAACAAAAGAAGTGGTTTTATTAGGAGGATTGGATTCATTGATTTGTATCCCAACAACATTCTACTTTCCCTTATCTAAATCTTTCTTATTGACCTCTTCCACTCTAGTATCTAATGGTTTATAAGGTTGAACCTGTGCAACAACATAAACCTCCTTCTACTTAAGAATTTATTCCTACTTTTGAACATTTGACTTTAAAGCATCTGTATCTCCAAAGATGTCAGAGTGTAAATTAGAAGATCTTTCCTCCAATCTCTTGTGTTTTTCTTGTAAGGAAGCCATTCTCCTAAGTAAGTTATCTCTTCCAATAATATTAATCAAGATAATTTTTTCCTTTTCCTTTTCCAAGTGCATATTTCTAGCCTCCTCCTCTACAACTCTTCTCCTAAGAAGGCCAAGTTCTAGATACAACTCCTCATGGTCTATTGTAGTAGTATAAGAATCTACTAGATCATCTAAATCTATAATATTTTCTACATATGATTCTCTTCTAGGACTTAAACTTGTATCCAAGTTCTCTCCAAAACCCCAAATGTGGTTCATTTCATTTACCAAGTTTTATCTATAAGGGATATCCCCCATAGGAAACATATTTTTATCATGAAAAACCATTTTCTCCCTAAATGGACTTGTGAAAGCTTCTCCCAATAAGGTAGCCTCCTCTAATTCGATACTCTTGTAGGATGACTCTTTTTCTACCATAGGATGATATAATGATTGGGTTGATATGTTACCTCTGGGAACCCATGTAGGATTAGACTCCGACTTCTTTTTTATTTGGTTCTTTCTTCCCCTTGGAGATAACTCAAAAATAGTGGTATTTTAGGGTTGTCCTTTGTAAAGGCACATATATACTTCTTCTTCTCAACCATTTGTTTAGGATTTTCCTAAAATTTATAGCACTAGCTACAAAACCTTGACTTGAGTCACCACCCTATGAAGGCAAAGTATAAAATGAAGCTTGAACAATGAAGAATAACACAAAAGATTGGTATCAATAACCCAGTGAGAAACCTACCATACAAATTAGTGTAGAGTAGTCCCTAGTAGAGTCACCATTTTATTGGAGTTCTTTTTGGTAAGGAACATATCGGGTGGGTTTAAACCTAATACCAAGAAGCATAAGACAAGGACAAGCCTAAGGATGAGCTAAATCCTATATTTAGCAGGGTTGGATCTTCATTCTAGGACAAAATTAATAGATTCATTAGAACTCCCTTCACTTTAGGCTCTGATGGCCAAGGAGGACAAACCTTAGGGATTGATCTTATTAACTTGATACTCTTCTCTGCAAGACTATCCCCTATAGCAAAAATGGTCAATAATCTTCTATAATTTTCTGATAAACTTCCTAATTACAGTAGCTAACTATAACCAAAGAGAAAGTAGATGTAAATAAGTAATGATCAACACTTCTAGTTCTTCAATACACAAAAAGATAAATTGATATTCAATTAAATATTTAGATCTCAACATAACCCAAGTATGCAACAGCAGAGAACATGCAACCTCTAAGCTAACTAGTCCCTTATTTATTGGGCATCAACTAAACCTTAACACACACATGAACAGCTAAAGTATACTCATATATTTAGACATATGATCTATCATTTAACTTGTAAATAGACATCTGTCTTCATAAAAACTCTCATACTTATCATAAAATCCTCTTAATGAAACTTGCAACCCTATCAAGGTAAATAAGCATATACTTGGTTGTTTGTTCCAATAGAAAACCTATCTAGACATATAATCTTAAGGGATTAGGATTGAGTTTAAGCTATTTTTTCTTAAACAAAAAATATTGTAGATAATAGGGGAAGGAGATGAGAATCAAAATGAAATTAAGAAAAATGAAGCTCTTGTTTTAATCTCATTGAAACCAATACATCATCTGTATGTCAAAACTTAGAAAATAACACCAAGGAATGATTGTGTAGTGTAAAATGCTTCAAAATAAATACACTATTGATGTTCATAACAGAGGAATACTAAGAAGAAAATGGTATCACAACTCTAGAACTAGAGCCTACCTTGTGGTCTCACTAGTCATAAAAATTGGAACCTCTACAAAAAGTAGAGAAGAAGATTATATAGAAAAGAAGAGGTTCAGATCAAAAATATGATTTTGACATGTTTCATACTAAAATTATCTTCATCCTGATGTTGTTGAAATTGATCTTCTTCACCTGCCTACAATTAAAACCATAAATGATGTAGAAATATCTTATATTTCCCCCTTTAAAGTAATCAGCAAAATATATTTTGAAGAAATATCAGATACACATCATAGAATGTGTTGGAGCTTCAAATCTAATCTTGGTTTTTCATGCTCTACTTTTGTCATGAAATTGAATTATATTGTTGGCAAACATTTCATTGCTTCCAACGGCCTCTAAAACATTCAAGTTTACCTTTATAGCTGCTTAGGGCACTTGATCACATCAAAACCTATTTTAATTTTGCTATCACTTCATCTGAAAACATCAAATCTACCTTTGCATTGAGAAGCTCCTAGAATTACAAATATGACAATAGCTATTTTTGGAGAATACCTATGCAAAAACCAACTACAGAAATAGAAAATTCATCTCTTGGTGATTCCAACAATATATTATAGTGCATATTTTGGATAAAAATCATGCCTCTACAATCCATTTGAAATTCCAGCCCTCGGCTATAAATAGTCATAAAATGAAAAAAGAATTAAAAATTACATAGTATAAACTATATAATATCATAAATCTTTGAACATTAAAAATTAGAGCATTGAAAATTTCTAAACTTTTAATTTTTATTCATTTTCCTTATTTCCCCAATCCACCTGCACCATGTGTCAGATTCCCATTCATCATCATCCTCTAGGTTGGCCCTGCATCATCCTATGTATAATTAAAAATTGAAATCTTCCCCCTGTAAGATCTTACGATATTACGATCCTATCGTAACATCGTATATTAAAATGTCCTTCCCCTCATCTCACGGCAACTCAATTTCATAACATCTTATCCTAGAATTCTACCTCTTATAATCCCTTGACAAACTAGGCATTATCGTAACATCATGAGCCACAAATTTCTCATTAGGCATAGAATCTTACACCTTTTTGGGCCTCCCAATCACATGACAGATCATAGCATCATAGGCCTTCATCGTGAGCTTTTCGATCAGACGACAGACATACTTGGCAACTTCATAATATCACAACACTTTATCTTGCATCTCCAATCTCACAATGATAGTAGATCTCATAGCATTGTAGATCATTTATTTTCTCCTTCAATCCTCTAACGATCGTAGCATCGCAGCCCATATTTTCTACTCCAGATCTTACTGCATGGTCATAACATTGTAGCTCCATATTTGCTTTACAATTTTAAGATGTTTACAGTTTCATAACATCATAACACCTCCTTTCATTGTTCCTGATGCCACGATGACCTCCTTTGTCGTAATATTAGAGATTTCCAAAAAGAAAGCCAATCAAATTGTAATACGATCATATGACACAAAGGAATCATATGATTGAAAAGACAAATTTTATCATCCACGATACCACAAAAAAAGGTTTATCTTAAGATCAAGACATTGAAAACTCTTCCTCATGATACTCTTCTATCCTTTAATCATAACATCATAGCAGATGATATAAAACACAAAATGAAATCCTGCTCAATTATAAAACCTAGGGTAGGGACCTGAGGTCAAAATTTAAGAAGATTTTGCAATGTGAGATAAATTTAAAATCCTAGGGCATTAAACTTTACACTTGGAACAATAATGAAAAATAATTGGATTAGGGAAAAACATGCTAGAGTTTCCTCTGCAAATGAAAACAAAATATATAACCCTAACAATTACAACATCAATCCATATTTTCACCATAAATTTTGAAAATTAAGCTTAGTGAAAATAGGAGCTATCATGGCACTCATCCTATAAAAGTTCAAACTACTTCCCTTGTAAAATTTGAATCTTAGGTAAATAAAGTGAGCTATTGTTGGGATCCATGCTTAACACTTTTCTTCTAGTCTATAGATATGCATCTATCTTTTCCATCTTCTCCCTTATAGTTTTGAAGTATGAGGGAATATTAGCACATAAATTTGCAAACAATGTATTTGCATTAGTGGCTAATAGTTCTAGCTTAGTGACAAGAGTGAAAAGCTCAACTTTCTTGATCCTTATCTCACTAGATACTTTCTCCATCACTAAGTTCATACTTCCTCTCTACTCTTTGCATCAACTTCTCTTGAATATCAATATCAGGATCATTAACTTTCTTCACAATTTTAATCAATTTATCAATAATTGGAGTGTTTTCATCCAAATCATCAATAACAATAGTATCAAGAAAAAATTCTTTGATATCATACAATGCTTGCCTCTTTTGATGTTCTCTCCTCAACTCGGCTTTCTTTTCCTTCCTTACAAATAGTTCACTTAATATTATCATCTACTCCTCTCAAGTTAGATTTATCCCAATTAGGAATAAAAATTTCTACAGCTAGAGTGACTAGTTTACCTCTTATGGCTTGAGGTGAATGTTTCACCTTCTTGTTCAACTTCTTCCTATTGGAATCTTGTGAGTTGGATCTTGGCATAGCCAGTTGCAAACCTTGAGTTTGAACTCCTAGATTAAACTTTTGTGACTCAGTGGTCAACTCTTGTTTCTTTGATTCATCTCCTAACTTCTTCTCTTCTTGACCTTTGTCTAAAATAGACACATATGATTTATCTTTGAGAACAAAAATTCAAAGTTCACTGGATGAACTTAGCTTACCTACCTCCTTATTTCCCTCAATTTGAGGTCCCGAGGCACTTGGTCTTACACCTATAGAAGACTAATCTACTTGATCATCGTGACTCTTATCTTCTTTCTCATTTCCAGCTTGTCCCTCAGTAGCTTAATTTGTCTGTGCAACCACTTGCATGATTTTTCCTATATTGACTGGCACACTCTATTGATTGGCAAGCCCAACTTGTACATCACCTTGGCTATCAAATGACCTTAATGTATTAATAGGAATAGATGAATATTAGACCATTTTAGTGGTCACATGTGTGTCAATCTTTGGTAGTCCTTTACTTGCACTAACATAGAATTAGGGTCTGTCAACTTTTCATGAGCTGGCAACTACATAGACATGCTCTAAACTAGACCTACACTTTGTTGCTTTGGCCCAGTCATAACAGTTTTATTTATAATAGGACTAGTTTATGCCTCATCATCAATAGCCATAGTCTATGCATGCCCTTCTCTTAGCTGCACCAAAATGTTGAATCTATTAATAAGATTAACTTGACCATCATCAATATCTCCAATGTTGTCTAGTTCCACATTTACCTATTCATATTTTTCTTCCTCATTCTTGTGTTCATTATTAGGTATTGGACCATAAATATTTCTCCATGACCATCATCAATATCTCCAATGTTGTCTAGTTCCACATTTACCTATTCATATTTTTCTTCCTCATTCTTGTGTTCATTATTAGGTATTGGACCATAAATATTTCTCCATGTTATTTTGGTCTCTTTGGTAACATTTTCTATTTTATTTTTCAAAATCAAGAATTCTCTCCTCTTAGGTTAAAACCTATTAGTATAATTTCTTAAAGCTAAACAAATCTAACCCTTATCTAATTTTGACATAACCTGATCCAATGTTTCTTCTCTTATTTTCCTTTCAATGGTTAATGCAAATTTCCACTTTCCCTCAATCTTTTTGTACAATTCGTCATGAATTATTATTCCTAGCTCTATAGGTGTATACTTAAAATTACCATCATATCAATTATTACCTCTTCTACTTTGTTCTTATCCTCCTTACTCAGTTTATCATATTTTATAAATTGGAAACCAAATAATCATGCACTATTCCTAATATTCTCACATACCTCATTGATGTTTTTGGGATTTTTATGTGTAGCCACTCTAAATTGACTTAAGACATCTAACTTGGTCTTTTTTACTTTATTTCCTCATCATCCTTCTTGATTATAAGACTTCTTAGTTTCTTCTCAGGTTTTCTTGGCTTGGCTTCCTCAGTGGTGGTATTTCTTGTTGTTGAGCTCTTGACTCAAGAGGGCTTTATTATCTTCACAACACCTTTCTTCTAAGACTTGGCAACTACAATAGTAGTTTCCCTTGTTCTTATCTTGTAACCCTTACTGGTGTAGGTGTAGTTTTTGTAACAACTTTCTTAAGGATTCTCTTCACATTAGGCTCAACAATGATAGTTTTCTTGCCTCTTTTAACCTGTGGCTCGGTCATCACTATCTCCTTGCCTCTTTCCTCTACATCTTCTTCATCATCATCACTACTTTTTTTTATCCTCCCCTTTGCCTTCTGTAATCTAAAAAAGAATATCTTTCTTGAATCCTTCTACCAAAAAATTTTCCAAGTTCTCAATCATGGCCTTCCTCTTCTTATTCAACTTAGGTGCATTAATTTGAAAAATGATCTTCACCTTTACTGAGTCATACCTATTGAATGGCTCAGTGTCCTTGTCCACTTCCTCTGCCAATAGAGTTGTGATAGTTGCATTTACCTCATCAATGTTAAAATCATAAGGCAAAGGTCTCAACCATGCAACCCTAGGTAGAACTACTTGTGTATAGGTAAAATCAGTGTCTACCAAGAAACATACATCATCATAATATTTGTCTGCTAGGTATAGTAGTATCCTAGACCTATTTTTCATTTTCCTCTTGAATTCTTCAAAGTAACCATCCATAACAATTTTAAAATTATCACCCATCTGACCAAAAAATTCATTAATCTATGGGGCAATAGGTCTTGTCTTATCCCAGACAACATCACCAATGATGGCAAACATGTTTTTCACATAAAAGAAAACACAAACAATCAGAGAACCAAATTTTCACATATTTTTCTTTGCTTTCCTTATACTTTCCAATTTCTTTGCTAGTTGTACAAGTTGGAGGTCTGCAAGGTCATAGTTGTGATTCATCCTGATAGTCTCCCATGCCAAGTCTATTGCAACACATGGCACACTATCAAGTCAACTTGACTAATAAAATTTATGGGAAATGACTCTTATAGAAAATTCAATCTCTGCATCCTCAATGGTAGATATTGTCATTCCTCTTTTGTTCTATTTAGCCAGTGTGTTGGCCTCAATTTCTTCTCTCCCTTGACAATGAATGGTTTTAACCCTTTCAGTGATAGGGTATCCTGTAACATGATGGATAATCTTCTTTGTTATATTCACTGGTCCATTATCCAACAATAATTTCATATCATGCACATGGCTCAAAAAAACTTTGATCCATTCAACCTTTAAATTCTTGAGAAAATTTATGGCTTGTGTTAACCCTTTCTTGGCAACAATCTTGTGCTCATCCTTCAGTATTTCATTCTCACATAATTTATCATATGTATTCCTTAACTCAAAATATCCTACTTCACCTATCTTACACATATAACATGCTCTTACATCTTGAATAATTATAACCCTAGGTGGAATTGATGACAGGGCACTCAAGGAGTCATTCTTCATCGCTATTTTAGGATATTCTCTAAATTTAGGTGGGGGTCAAGCATCATTTTTGACTAATTGAGTATGAATAACCTTTAGCTCCATGTTCTTCTCAATTGTAGCCAAACTTGATGTCATTTCTTCAACTTAGGATTCATTTCACAAATTCTACACAAATCAGCTTCAATGCAACTACTCATGGTTCACTTCAATAGTTGATGGAACTCAACAAATCTTCACAATCCTTGTTCAAATGCTCTCAGATGCTTGAACTCGTTGTGCTCTTTAGAAAACTCAAATGTTGTGTGATCAAAATGAATTTAAAAATCACTATCTAACTTAGAATATCAAATTTCGGGCATCATCAATACTGTGTACATGTAGTAGGTGAGTTACAGTTGTCTCGGTCATTACAGGGAAACTTGATAGTCTCACTTCCCTTCATTTCACTCAGCCATTACCAAGACTTGGTCAATACCAACAATTATGCTTAATCGCTTAACACTTTCATGACTCCAATACTGGAGCTCAGTTATCACTATCACTTCAACTTGGCAACAAAAATACTTCACTTAATTCAAACCTCTAATTTTTCCTTGTACATTGATTAACATGTTAATGTATACTTTCATGCATATTACATTAGGAACTAATGTATGATTTAACAATTTTAAATGTAGTTCCATGCATACCTCTTTACTCGATTTAAGGTGGGGGAATCATCTAATCCATTGGATTGGGTGATCACAACTTCACCATTTGAACTTTTTCCTTTATTAATTTTCTTTCCCTAGGTATGATTCATCTAGGTTCTCACTTCTTCAGTATTGACCTTTTCTTTGTCATTATTCTTTTCAACATTAGGTGTTGGTGCTCAATTCATACAGTTTCTTCTTAGATGATCGACCTTCTGATAGTTAAGATATATTGGTCCAAAATTCCTCCAATTTCCTAATCTTCCTCTAAGATAAATCCTTGCACAATTTTCAACAATATGTCCATACTTTCCACATAACTGACAATTGACCCAAGTATTATAGTCCCAACTTATAGTATCGCCTTTCTTAGTTGTTTTGGTTTGACCTTTAGGTGTCCAACTATTATTTTCTTTAGATTTGCAATGTTGTGCCCTATGACCATACTTTTGACATGTGTAACAATAACCTTCAAATCTAGATGTAGCTTATGTCTTACTGGTCTTTGATCTACTTTCATGTGCTTTATGTTCATGCTTGTTACAATTGAAACAATTACCATTGAATTTAGGCTTAGGATTTGATTTACCAATTTTGCTCCTACAAATGTTTGTTGTGTGGCTTAATTTTCTATAGTTATAGCATATAGGCTTTTTTGTTCCTAGAATTTCTTTGTTCACCATGCTTTAATGACTCCCCTTGCTCAGTAGATGACATGAACTTAGTATAACCTAGTCCAGTAGTCTCATGAGGTCTTCTTTGTGCTCTTAGTTGTTCATCAAGTTGTCTCATAGCCTCTCCAGATATGTTCATTCTTTCCTTTTTTTTTCTCATCTCTTAACTAATCTTTCACTTGATCATTCTCATATCTTAGATTTGCAATCTCTTCCACCTTTCTAGCAATATCATGATTGGCACTTGGTAATTGATTGCCCATGTCAAATTGATTTTGAGTCAACCTTTGTACTTCATTTATTCTTTCATCAAGACTTGTAGCCATCTTCCTTTTGTCTTCTTCATCCATTACCTTTTCTTCTTCATGTTTTTTTTTTCTTTTTTTAGTCAGTTCACACATCCTTGCTAACTATATTTCATTTTCTCTTCTTGTTGCTCTTACTTCTTCATTTAGGATGTTGTTCTTCTCTAATAGAATTTCTATTGTTGCATCAGTTTCACTGGATATGCCTTCACCACATAGGTCTTCAATGCTTTATTCCTTCTATTGAATGTCATTTTGTTGAGTCGTCATCTCTTTTCTTCTCTTTAGGGATTTATTCATTTCCTCCTTTATGGCCTTGACTTTCTCAAATGCAAGTTGCAAATAAATCATTTGATTCTCAATAACCTTTTCCAACTTGTAGGATTCCATCCCCAAGATCTTTAACTCTCAAGTGGTTAGACTTCTTAGAGAACATTACTCTAATACCAATTATTGGAAATTTAATAAGGAAAGTAAGATGTTGAGAGGGGGGTTAATCATGATCTATAAAACTTTTACCACTCCAAATGTAAATCACATCCACACTTGTTTCACCACACACATCTCTACCTTAACCTTGAACTTTGACATGAAACATCATATATCAACATGTAATATCAGATCTAACATCTAATAGCATGAGTAAAACATGTAAGAAAAAAATCAACACATGAGACAAAGACTTGGTAATGGAGAAACCCTCCAAAATGAAAGTAAAACTGCGGTGGGGATGACACCCACAAAATATTCACTACTGTAGCAATGAAGTGTGCATGTTAGGGCTACAAAGTTAGATCACTTCTAATGATCTACCATGTGATGGGTTTTCCCAGTTAAGAGCTTACAAGACTTATTTAGTCTACCTCGATCAAAGGATTTTAACTACACAATTAAGTGAGTACTCTATTAGGATATTTATATAGGCCTATTAAGACCACTCTATTAAGATATTTACCTTGAAATACTTGTTAAAATGTATTAGTACCTTTATCCTTTAGTATGCACTTGAATGATGGTGACAGATCACCTCTATACAATTTGATATCAACTTTATATGATAGATATATGTTATCTCCTCTATGCACTACTTGGTCACCTAATTCTCTTTAACACTTAACTCCGTTGAATTTACCTTCAACTTCATATCCATAACTTCTAACTCATAACTAATAAAATTAGGTCTAAAACCGTCCTTAAATAACCATCTGATGAACCTTCTAGATCTCAACCAATGATCCCGATTCATCATTTTTGTCACTAAGTCCTATTTTTTTTATTGGTTGATCTCATTACATAGGAATCGATGATCCTTAATTACATGTGTAATTGACTCCCTGATTAACTCCTTGATCTTAAGAACACATTTCCATCTCAAAAAAAATGGTTTACTTCAATGTTTTTGTCACTCCAAAAATTTACATAAAACTTTGTTACTTGGCACATATACCTTTTTGATGCTCAGTGCATACTAGTTCTTCATGTTGTCCCCCCTATCATGTTATTCTTGGCTTCTACTATTTCTCTTGTCCTCTGTATCACTCAGCTCATGTGTTGCCTCCTGTAAGGCTCAACAACCACTAGAGTACTCAGCAAAAATCTTCTTGACAGTAACTACTTCTCGGCAACAATTAAATGTTTATACTTCTCTTTTGCATAGCTTGGCCTGTATAGAGTGGTTGATTGACCAACTCTACCTTACAATTGACTAAGTTTTTTGCACTAACTGATAATACTAGATTTCCTTTAGGGTGAATAGCCAACACACATTCTTTGCAAATCATATTAGAAGGTTTCACAATCTTAGGCAAATCTCTAATTGAAAATGTTGTACTAGCCTTCACAATGTTATCAAATTTAATATAACAAAATCTCTCATGATATAACTAGCTTTCATCCACTTTAAAAACCAAACATGTCATCTCAATAGGGTTCAATTGAACATTACTTTTTATTCTTGTACCAATATTGATCAATGTTTCATTCTTATATTCAATAATACAAGTCTTCTCTATAAAATCTAACTGATATCCCTTGTCAAAAAGTTGTCCAATGCTCCAAAGGCTATATTTCAATTCATCCATAAAGTAAACATCCAAAGTGTTATTCTTTCCATCAAGAGTAATAGATCCTTTTCCTTTAATATGGCATGCTACATTATTTCCAACTCTAACTATTCCTCCATCATAACTATTGAATTCAAAAAAAAAATTTGTATATCTAGTAATATGATGGGAACAACCACTATCAATAATCAAATCATACTTTTTCTTCTCAATATGTGACACTAAGGCTTTTAGTTCTCTTACTTCTTTTATTTTTGTTTTAGGACTTTCTTCCTTAATAGAAACAAATCCTATTTGATCTTCCTCAACATCACTATCATCTAGGAAACATAACATATTAAAATCAAGGTCATCATCATCATTAACAAAGAAGCAATATTTAGGTACTCTTGACTTGTAAGGCTTTCTAGGCTTAAACTTGTTTTCTCTCTTAGGATACTTAGATGAATAATAACCAAGATCTTTACATATCCAACAAACAAGAATTTTTTTACCTTTAGGTTCTATCTTCATAAACAAGGTAAGTCCATCAATCTTCTTATCTTCATACACATTATTTAGCATAATCTCCACTTGTACTTGCATTGTTCATCAATGTAGGTATGTCTCTCTATATAAAAAAGAATTCTCAACTCTTGGTAATCCATCATTCTATTTCATCCACAATTCATATGCCTGCAACTTTTTAAGAAAAGTCTCTTTTGTAAAGTTATGTTTACAAGGAATAACTTCTTCAATCATTTGTGTCTTCTGATGATAAGCAGGTCTCAATATAGTTGAAATCTCCCTCAAAATCTCATCTTTTGGCTTAGTTACATCACAACTTCTAATTTTTGCAACAATTTCAGATATTCTACTAAATTATTCTCTTATAGTTTCATCTTCTTGCATTTTAGCATGTTGAAACATACATATCCAACTCTGTAATCTAGACTTATTTTCATATTCATCACCTTCAATTATGTTTTGTGATGTAATCTAAATTTCATGTGCAAGATTTAAAGTTTTTACCTCTGTATATTTTCATTCAGATAGAGCTGACAATAATGCTTCCTTAGCAAGCATGTTCTGCATGAATAGATTTTTTTTGGTATGTTCACGGGATTGATAAGTAGGAGATGATTTCCACAGCTAGTCAAGCTTGTCTTCATCTACTATATTCACAGGAGTCAAGCTTGTCTTCATCTACTATATTCTTCTTTTTTAATGTAACTAAATTCCACATCCATACACATCGAGTGAGTCTTCATCTTCTCCTTCTAATGGTCATAATTTACTCCATCAAATTTCAGACTTTCTTTCTTGAAATAAGAAGCCATGGATCTCCTTAAGTTTTTAAACTTTTCCTTCTAGGACATGCTCTGATACCAATTACTAGAAATTAAAGCCTTCGAAGATAACTAAGAGGGGGGTGAATCAGTTATGTATTTAAAACAACTATCAATTTCTTTATTAATTATGAAACCTATGATCAAAAGATGCAATAACCATCGAAAGATAACCATGCACAATAACACCAGATATATTATCTAGGGAAACCCTTGATCAGAGGGAAAACTATGATGGGAATGATGTCCATAAATAATGTATCAATACAAAAGCTCCTTGTGAAAGGATATGACCTTGTTAGGTGTCAAATGAAATATAATCAATACATATGATTCCATGTTAGGAGACTTTAAATCCCTGACAAGAGATTCTAACCATGTTAGGAGTTGAAAGGAGGACAACTGAACCAATTGTTGAAATAGCCTCAAACTGTGTTCGCTAAACAATATTCAAGATAACATATCCAAGTTCTGAACTAACTAAATAGAAATCTCTTTGCCAATACAATTCCTTTGAAGCCCATAGTTCATCCTTAACATCAATCTTTTCTCTAATCAAACATAATTCACATCCAAAGCTTGCATAACCAACATAATGATCTCACTGATCCAATGCCACCCTTACAACCAAGGAAACAAACTTTCTTTTATATCAAGTCCTAATAACTAATTGAGTTGGCCTTGAGGATTTCTCAAATTGCAATTAATAGTATAGGACCCCAATAAGATATTACAATACGTATTACATTACATATAATACTTCCCATAAAGATTTTAATAATAGTCAGCTTCTTGCGAACAAAATACTAAACAATCTTCACCAAACCTCATGAAATGAAAATTTGATTATGTCATGTTAACTATAGTATCCTTAACATGTCTTCAACCCTAATACAAGCCCACTAAACAATCTTCAACCTTTTAAAAAGATACAATGCAAATACCAAAAATTAGCAACTAGAAACACTCTATGATGACGGTCTCCTCAATAACTTTATGTAACTCATGCAAATATTCATAACTCTATACGTGAACATGAACATAATATCAAGATAGGTTCATAAATATACCTTCAAGAGCACATAGCATAACTTAGTGACCACAAACCTCGCCAAATGAATTTTCCTCTGCAACTCTTGTTGAACTATTGAGAAAATCGATATGTTGACATCAATGACAAACACTATCATGAATATGAAACATAAGTACTTAATCATCTCTCTTACATACTAACAAACTCCTTCATACAAGTGCATCAAGCATCCATTCTTAACAAATGTGTTGAGTATAAGAAGGAATTTGTTGACAAAGATAAGAGTAGAAGCACTTGCATTTAATGAATTGAGTACTTTGTATGAAGTCGATCCTAATTTTGTGAATTTATGGAAAGCTTGTAAGAAACCTTTTATGACATATAGAAGTAAGTGATTGAATTATTTTATTTAAGATGGTATTTGGATGTAATGTCGACTTCTCCGCGCTAGTCTTAAAGGCACCTAGTTGGTCTATCTTTCCATCTGGATAGGCTAACGACATATGATTTAGGATGTCAGCCAGTCACAATAGTTAGGGTTTCAATTGAGGAGATTTAAAAAGAAAATCCTAAAATTTAAGTCATTTTATTTTATTGGATCAAAATATAAAGTACTATATTATTTAAAGTCGTTTTAGGATAAAATGACTTAAGTGACTAAAAGACAAAATAGTCTTTTATCCCATATTGCTAAGATGTTTGTATCTCCGCATACTTTAAGGTTATTTAAGAAAGCTTTTGTCTTGGGATTACCACCACAATATATGATATTTTTTAAAATCTTAAGATTTGTTTAAATGTGACTAGATCTTTTCCTAAGGACGAAATCCCTTGAGGAAAAAACAGTGGAGCTAGACACAAACCTAGACACTCACATTGTTCTATCAGTTCTAAGTTCGATTTAGAAATTGGAGATTAGTCAAGAAGTTAAGAGTTATTAACAGCAGTAAGAGGAATTGGTCAGTATTTAATATCAGAAACTGCACATCATCAGTTGAGGCTGGGCGACAGTCAGGAAGCAATCATTTCAGGGCCGAAGGCTTTAGTAGAGACCCCAAGTGAGTAATATCTTAACTTCTTCAGACCTTATACATTGGCAACGTTCGTACATACAGTGCAGTTCACAGGTAGTGGGTCTGAGATACCATTTTTGTGCTTCTTAACAGTGACTGTTATCCACATGAATACCATAGCTTCCAAAAGTGAATAGAAGGCATGGCTAATAAGAACGGCAATGGCATTGGGAGAACTACTGAGTAGTAGATGTTTTGATAGGCAATAATATAAGGATATGACCAGAAGTGAACACAGGAGAGTGTCTAAGTGATTCACGACATCTGCAATTGGCAATAGCATTGATATTATTTCCTTCCATCGTTAGAGTCAGCTCCCTTCATCAGCACAGTTTGACAGAAGAGTCCAGTAGCAGGCGGCAAGTTGGTTGAGTGCCTGGAAGTGGTGACGGGCTGAGTGCTTATTGTGTATGTAAACACTCTCAACGTTATTCTCCAATTTTACAGGTTTTTCCACCTTACATCCCTACTGCATTATTTATATTAATTATTTGCTAATTCTGTAAAGTCTATCATACCATCTTCTGTGCATAACTTAAGGGTCGTTGATTTACTGTCATGAATATAAGGCATTATTGTAAAGTTCTAAGTTTAGTTCCTAATCCCAACTGGCTTGAAGTTCGGATTTCGTTGGTAACATTATCATTTCATAGTATTTGTATCAGTAAACAATAATGTGACAGTACAACGTGTATCATTGTTGAAGGAATGCAATTTCATGCCAATTGTTTGATAAAATACCTTAAGACCATACTTGAAATCTTTGATTTAACTAGCAGAGGTCATTTCATCGAAGCAATTCAGTTATGCATACTTAGAGGATTAATAAGGGGTAATATGATTGAGGAGAAGCGTAGTGGAAGACTTGTAGGACACATTGGTGTTGACAAGATGGTGAGTTAAGTGAAAAGTATTATTAGTTCCAGATTTATAAGGATGTCAAGAAATATGTCGAGAGTTGCAGAGTTTGTCAAGTTGCTAAGGGTAATAGTCAAAATGTGGGATTATACACCATTACCTATAGCTCATAGACCTTGAGAGTATATTAGCATGAGATTTTTGGGTGGGGGTCCTAAGATACAAAGAGAGAATGATTATATATTTGTATTGGTACATAGATTTTCTAAGATGTCACATTTCATTTCTTGTAAGAAGACTTCAAGTGCTTAAGGTGGTTGTGAAATTGCATAGATTGCCAGGGAGTATAGTTTTGGATAGATATAGAAAAATTGAAGGATATTTATGGAGGAAACCCTAGAGAATGAATACTGAATTAAATTTAGTTATGCTTTTCATCCACAAATTGATAGTCAGACAAAGGTTGTGAACAAGAGTTTAGGGAATTTGTTAAGGAGTTTGTTGGAGATAAGCCTTGTAATTGGAATTTGGTTTTAGCACAAGGAGAGTTTGCATACAATAATCTAGTGAATAGGAGCACAGGAGAAACATAATTTGAAGTAGTTATAGGTATGATTCCTAATGGAATTTCAAGACTGAGGGATATTAGTCTAGAGGATAAAAGAGTGTTGGAGAAGAGTAATTTTCTAGTCTTGTTAAGTCATTGCATGGGGATTTGAAACATCATTTGGAAAATATGAATCAGAAGTATTAAGGAGAAGGTTTGTAGGACTAGGTGGCATAAAGATTATCAAGTGATAAATACAATTATGGTTCATTAAAAGAAAGAGGAATTTCCAATTAGGACATCTCAAAAATTGAAGATGAAGAAGTTTGGACCTTGTAGCATGATGAGGAAATTTGGTTCAAGAAATGCTTATGAAGTTGAATTGTCGAAGGACATGGACATATCACCCATATTCAATATTGGAGATTTCTCTATGTATCATGAAACTTTCAAATATGAAGCAAAAGTATTCTAAGAAGAAGTTAGAAGGGATAAAAGAATCATGGGCGGTAGAGTTGGTAGAAGTACCACAAGTAGGGAGTATATGGAGTATTTTGTAAAATGGGAAGATAGACATGGTAAAATGGGCAGATAGACCAGTTGAGGATTCTTCATAGATTTCTCAAGTTAAGTTGAATCTTTTTAATTCTTCTCAATCATCAAAGTGAAAGACCCGCTTTCTTAATAACCCTAGGTGTTTGATGCAGGAGCATCTTGGGTTTAGAGAACTCTTGCATCGACCCAAAAAAACAAATTGTTTTTGGTCTATTCTTATTTTCTTGTTTGTACAGTCTGAGATATTGATCAAGAGAGCAATCATCTCTTTGAGTTAACACCTGTGAACATGGGATTCTTATTAGGACGTAGTCATGAACAACTTCTTAGAATCGCAACTCATTTGGTTCATCAATGCTCAAGTTATGTTTGATTCATTATTGGGTATCTTGTTTATGCTAGTTCTTGAATGTGTCTGTGGAAATTGAATATGCGATGGTGTATACCTCAATGTGCTTCAATCATGTGTGGACCTAAATATCGTACCACAAGTTTTAAAATGGTTTATATAATTTTTTCCTTATGCTTTAGGACCTAACATATCTATTGTGGTATGTTTCTTATTCTTGGGGGAATGTAATTCTTTCTTGGGCTAACTTGTGTGTCATGATGCCTATGTAAGAAATGTGATAGATCCCTAGAAGTAATTTTATAGTTAGAACTAGATAGCTTCATAAGTAATTAGGCATGTATAAGCCTAGCATGTAAGATGGCATGTTGCAACTGAATGTACATTGTTTAATGAAGACTGAACTCGCATTTTTATCTATAATTCCTTGTTTCAATTGTCTTTACTCTTTTTGTGCTTGCACCACCAATGCAACCAAAAATACCCATGAACCAGTTGTGACATCAAAAATAGTTATTAAATTTTCACAATATAACCCCAAGGGAAACAATTATAAAACCATATATAATTAAAGTTTGAAAGACAAAATCCACCTGGGGTAATACTCTACTTGAATGGACAATGTACCCACACAAAATAAAATAACATAGAGTACACACATGAAATATATTTGATGAATTCAATATGTCACATTATGATTTAGTTCTCAATTTCACAAATGTCTCAATATTTAAAGTACCTCATTAAATATAAGTATTACTTAGCACACCTAGATAGATCTCTTTGTTATAAACAATAGTCCACCAATATAAGTGAGAGGGGTGGTGGGGGGGTGAATCAGTTATCCAATAATTATCAACCTTAAAAAATCTTAACCATTCAATCAAATTAAACAACAACCATACAAAGATGCACATACACAATTACACCAAAAATGTTAACAAGGGAAACCCTTGATCAGAGGGAAAAGCCTGGTGGGAATGATGCCCACAAGATAATGTACTAATATAAATATTCCTTGTTAGAGGATGGAGCCTGTTAGGATTTTATTACAACATTTAGTACATATGAGTCCATGTTATAAGACTTTGAATCCCTGTTAGGAGATTCCAACACTGTTAAGAGTTGTGGAAGATCACTAAACTCATTGTCCAACTAATCTTTCAACTATTCCTTGCAAAATAATTGTATGTACTATAGTTTAACTTCTTTTCATTATCCTGTCAACTAGACCAATCACTGTGAAACCTTGTAGACCAGGTCATGAATCTCATATCGAAGTATCAAACTTCAAATCTTACAATAAAACCTCGACAATGAAGTTTCTTCACATTCGCTCTGCTCTGCTTATCTTTACATTCTGCTCTTCGTGCTTCTTGCAATCATTCATACATCTCCTACATGATATAGGAAAATGTCCTTCCTATATATCGAATCCATAAAAGAATTCTTTGAGTCAGCTATTACACTTTCTCAATTAATTATTATAGGGACTCATTAAGAACACGTTACACTTAGCGATAACATTAATCTTTCGCCTTGTAACTTGAATAACTTTCAATATGTGTAACATTATGACAAGCGAGCTTAGCTACATCATCTTCAAAATGTCTTCTTCACACCTTTAAATTCGGCTTCTCAGAATAACAACTCTGCTAAGAGATATAACAAGTTTATCAGAACATGCCTCTGTAAACTCTATCTCAAAATAGTCTTTACTGAAACTTGCGTAACTTCTTCCAGACTTACTATCTTATGCTTCTGAGGTTAGTTGCATATACTAGACACTTAGTATTATCTCCCTTTAACCTCACTTAATGAATATGCTCAACTAGTTGTCCGTACCAACTTGATCTTTCCATTGTTCTTTTATCAAATACCATGAAAAACTACTATGTTGACATCAATGCAAAACATAGTCATGAATGCAACATATCATGATGTTAATGATCTAATCATGTTTCTACAATACTCCCCCATAGAAGTATCATCGGCATTCATGCTTCCAACACTATTTGAGGTCCCTCCATTTGTGGTTGCACCACCAATGCAACCAAAAATACACATGAACCAATTGCGACACCAAAACGATTATTAAAATTTTCACAATATAACCCCAAAGAGAAAAAGATATAAAACCATATATAATTCAAGTATGAAAGACAAAATCCACCAGGGGCAACACTCTACCTAAATGGACAATATGTACCCATACAAAATAAAACAACATAGAGCACACACATGAAATATATTTGATTAATCCAATATGTCACATTATGATTTAGTTATTAATTTCAAAAATGTCTCAATATTTAAAGTACCTCACTAGATATAAGTATTACTTAGCTTTCATTTAGAAATGATATTAACATTTAATTTTAGTCTTGAATCCATGTTATCTTAATTAATTATAATTTATAAATGAATTAGATCAAGATAATGTATTGAATGGGAAATAAGTTGAAAAATGAATAGATATCCTTAATCCATCATTGTGATTGAGGGTTTATAATTTTGGAAAGATTGAGCTTAATAACAGTGATTTTTCTTATGTATTTCCTCTATCTAATTCTCTTTGTAATTTGAATAGTATTATCTCATATAGAATTATATATATCTTAAACTTTTATTGATGGAGAGATAATTTAATTTCACATAATATTCATTATTACCATTCCTAAAGAAAATGTCATTTGAATTGTGTAAAAATATAATCTTCCTTATAGCTATGTTCGAGACTGAAGGTTACTAGTTTAGTAAAAAGACCACAACTTTTATTTAACTTGTTGGATCTTCATAAAACTCAAGAAAAATATCCACAATAAGCTCATACACAATCTCACCAAAGAGAATTCTCAAATTATGTATTTTACGAAAGTTATGGATGATTGTTTGCCTATCTCATATTGAAAAATCAAGCTCAAAGAGGTATGTTCTCACTATAACAATCAATATTTTTCCACATTCGTACAAAAGATCCCTATTTGATTTTGATTTATGTAAAATAAAAACTCAAATGGATGTCGAAAAGTGTCTTTAGATTTTGAAGGTGGCATATCTAATGAGATTTATAGTAAAACCATATGTTTTCAATACCTCAACCCAACATGTGAGCTGTTGCAAACATATAGGTTCATAATCAAGAATACATTTATATATTTTAACTAAATTTGAACAAATTTGTAAAACCCCAAATGTAAATACTCACATGATTTCTTTTAAACCTTCTCTCCTCAAGTTCCCAAACAAACTTTCTTGGAATACCAATTATGTCACAAATAAAACTTACAAGAAAACCATGATCTTTACAACTCTTAGAAAATTAAAAGAGTCGCATTTAAATTCAAAATCAAATTCACAATCAAGCAAGCACAAGGAAAATAATCTTTGCAACAAAAACTGGAAAAAAAAATTGGTAACCCTACCTTAAAATATTGAGTTGATTTGCTAATAAGAAGAAGAAAACCCAACTACAGACTTTAATCACAATCACTTCAATAATTTTCAAGGTCGAAATTCAAACACATAACTTGTAACTAAAACCTTTGTTTTCAAAAGGCTATATAGCCTCCAAAAAGCTCTCATGTCTCTAAAATGACATCGATAACCTATAATCAAGAAAAACTAATAAAATTTGAATTTCTAAAATATGTAAACTTGAGAAGATCACTCTCTAAAATGGCAATGATAACCTATAATCAAGAAAAACTAATAAAATTTGAATTTCTAAAATATGTAAGCTTGAGAAGATCACTCAACTTCAAATTAATTTTTTTTTTTTAATTCTTTATTTTCTTTATATTTTAATAATCAGACTCAATTTACTTAATTTTGTTGTTTTACAAAAAAAAATACATAATTTATTTTTTTCTTTAAATATTAAATAAATAAATTTTACTTATTTATTTCTTTTCAAAGAATAGTTTTTTAATAATAAAATAAATAAGTATTGTTTGTTTATTTCTTTTTATTTTATTGTGTTTTTTATTAAATAAATAATTATTCACTTAAGCACTTGACTCAATCTTTTAATTAGAATTCAAATATTAGTTTATTAAAAGTACAATTAAATTGCATATTAGTCAAAAGGGGCTTGGTCTGTTGCTGAAGTTGAATGGCTCACAAAGATCCCACCAAGGATCAAGTCTTGCTAAGTGAAAGGCCCAGCACCACAAGGGATGAGATCAGGATCGTGCCTTGGGTGATTCTGACGATGACTTCACAACAAAACAGTGTCGCACTTGTTGACTGCATGCACATTGAAATCTAAACAAAACAAAATACAAAAAGTATGCAACAACCAACCATGTTCAACAAAAGTTCACGAATTCAGAAAAATCAATGTCTAGTACTTATCGTGACAATTCAGAAAAAACAATGTCTAGTACTTGCAATATGCATCAAAGTCAAGCGCGCACGCACACAACATAAAATGGTAGGAATCAATGCATCATGTGAATCTCACAAGCAAGTGGCAGAAATATAAAACACCAAGAGCCTCAAATAGAAATATAAAACATACACACCAATCATACACATACAAGTATGGGGTCAAAAAAATCATAAATATGCAAACATTCATCATTATCTAGTTATCATGACATAAGTCAAATAATCACAGCACCAATTTTCTGCGGCATCCATAAATATTGTAATAACATTAAAAGCAACATCAAATATCACTAAAGATGTAAAAAGTGATATAGACGAGTTTGACATCACAAACATAAATGGTAGTAGACAGGTGGGTCTTACAATAACAACAAATTGCTCAACATAGTTGCATAACAGTAGTCTTTTATTTGATTTTGCAACTAACAAAAAGTATAACATTGATTTACAACAATAAAAAAAAAGGCAAAATCTATCCAGAGAAAATAAAATCAGCATTGAAAAAAATGCAGGCTTTAAAATTTAAACGACGATGGCTGTCAAACATTATAGCGCTTTGCAAAAATGCAAAGCTCATTCCTAAATAATGTTTCCAATCTGAAAGACAAATCTCAATTGAAATACATCAGCATAGAGATGTATAAATAACTTATGTGGTCAAGACTGTGTTTCATCAAGACAATTTAATAAGATCATAAGTTCTGATGACATAACAGAATGTAAATGGAAACTATCTGTGCCTTGGTGCCCCCACGGTCACATCACGTCTTCTGTTTCCATTAGCATCTTGTTGACCTCTCCTCATCATGCTCGCAAATTCATCATAGTTAATTCGTCCATCCTAACATTTACACAAACGGAAAATAGCATAAGTTTAACCTTTATCATAAGAAATTTTAAAATACAGAATTTGAAGTTTTAAGATACAGACTTTTCCCAGATAGTAGAATATACTTACATGGTCTGTGTCTACCTCGGCAATTATATCCCTAATGGTTTCTTCATCGCCTAATCCATAGTTTTTCAGGGCTTGCTCCAATTCTTCCTTTGTAATGTACCTGTAGAAACCCCAAAATGGTTTTGGAAATCAAATTTTCATAGGTGAAATCAAATTCCTGAAAATAATGACTCAGCCATGGCTTCTAACAAAACTTACCCACTGTTATCTTTGTCAAAATATTGAAAGGCAGCATATATATGGTCTTCCTTGTCCATTCTGTTCATGTGCACTGTGGCTGTGATAAATTCAAGGTAATCAATCGTTCCATTCCCATCTACATCTGCCTGAAATAATAAACATAAAACCATATGAAAAGAGTCAATAAAAAAGTGCCATACGTCAAAATAACTAGAATGATGTGGTGATGTAACTTAAAAACACCCAACATGGATCTGATTAATAGGAAATATACTTCATTATCTTACAGCATCCATCAATTGCCTGACTTCTGGGTCAGAGATTTTAGACCCCAATCTTGCAAGACCAGTCTTTAACTCTTCGTATGTGACTGTACCACTGTTATCAGTGTCCATGGTTTTGAACATCTCCTTCAAACCCATTATTTCCTCTTCTGATAGACTCTCAGCAATCACCTGGGTTTAGAACGAAACATTTAGAAGTATACACAAAAATACTTGGATATGCCTGATTCAAGACTATGAAAGAATACCTTCAGAGCAACTTTCTTCAGCTTGTTCATTGCCCTGAATTGCTTCATCCTAACCAATACAGCAGTGTCAAGTGGTTTGTCAGGGGCTTCCCCATCTTCCCTCATCCATGAATGGTCTACGTCATGTAAAATAATTGATTAGAATTTGAAAAGTAATCAAATTCAGTTAAAAAATCAATTTATATTAGATTCTTATAAAAAAGGGGTATTTCTAGCATCAATCTGCACAATCATTTACAATGAAGAGAAAGGACATACTCAAAACATCAATAGCTTTAAAACGCTCCTTTGGGTCCTGTCTCAGCATATTTTTGACAAGGTCTTTTGCACCGCTAGATATAGATGGCCATGGATCACTTGTATAATCAATATGTCCACGCAATATCGCATCAAAAATGCCCTGTTCCGACTCTGTCCAGGACAAAGTTGAATGTTGGAGTGGCATTACATGGGCAGCGGGAATCACAAACATTACTGTTTACTGCAAGCATCTACTTTAAAAGACAAAGTCCAGTCTAAAATATATTTCAATAATAACCTGCCCAAAATGGAGGGACACCAGCCAGAAGAATGTACAGTATTACTCCAGCACTCCATATGTCTATCTCTGGTCCATAGCCTCGCCGCAAGACTTCAGGAGCCACATAATATGCACTTCCCACAATATCTCTGAATATATCACCTGTGTCAAACAGATTAGAGCATTCAGTATTTGCGATTTGGCAGTTAAAAGCTTGTAGTAGAAAAGAAAACACAAGACCTTATGCAGCTATTCCCAGAGGGCACCTGAAAGCAGCTTCTGGTCTTCAAGGAGGCAGAATCAAAACTATGTTTTTACCCTTCCCATTTTTTCCATGCTTCGCCAAATTTAAGAATCATGAATACTATATACTCTCCAAAACCTTAGCATTTGCACAATAGTTTTTAATGACAATAAAGTGCAGTTGAGTAGACGTGTGTTGTACTTCACAAAGGATTTAAAATGCAATTAATCCATTTAAACACGCTTATGTACTTGTCTAGGGAAACAGACATCTCAGGTTTAATACACTTATCAGACTAAAATCATTGAATCTTTTCCCTGAAAATTAAAAATACATGAATATAAAGCATTAAACATTGAAAGGTATGGGAACACCAATAAAAAGCTGGAGTCTGACTTCAGCAGATTAGAGTATATTGCTAAATTTCAATGGTGAAGCTAGGATGCAGAGAAGTGGAAGGGCCACCAGGGTGGGAGCTATTGGCCTTCTGTGGAAAAGTAGTTTGTATTTAAAATACAATTGAACCAGACACTTCATTCTTGTCCTTCCAACTGCTATGAAGATTTCCTTTAATGATTAGATAGTCAATGACAACTCCAAAGTGATTGTTGGTACCATGTTTTCATATTATGTAATGTCTCTTCTTTTTGCTAGCATCAGAGTTTGAGGATTTAGCCTATGATTGTGATCCTCGTAGACTAATTATCGTGGATAGAGGGTCTTTTGGGGCAGAGGCTCGGTTATGGGAGGGTCTCGTCTTCTTCACAATTCACTATGTTCCGGTTTGGTTTTCATTTGACTCAGATTGGACTTTGTTCGGCCTCAAGATCATGCACCTATTTATGTGATGGTTGAGAGGGACCCTTTCTATTTTAGGAAAGTGCATTCAGTCACATGGGAAATAATAGGTGTGATGCCTGTTTCAGACAGCATATTTAAAGTCTAAGTAATTTGGGAGTTATTATTATTTTAGTGGGCAAATTATTATGAAATCATTAAATGGCTTATTATAAAGTTATAATTTCACTTAAGTTGAGGGTTGAGTCATCATTAGAAGGGGAGAGAGTTATTTAACTAATTCATGGAAGCCTATGCCAAGAAATTAATTAAAGTTTTGGAGTAAATGATCATCATTTTATATTATTATAAATTCAAATATGCAACCAAAAGCAAAGTTTGCATTTAAGTGAAAATTGTATTTAAGAAGCTACTGACATTTGGTGTGTTGAAGAAGAATTTGCCTTTAATTGTTATAAAAGCAAGCCTCTAGCTTTGATTCATTCATCTCTTGTCATTTGGCTTTTTACGACTTTGTGAATTTCACAAGGGTTTCAATGTTGGCAAAAGAAGTGGACTGATTCCTCCATTTTGTGTTACTTTGAGCTGCTGAAATACACAGTGAATTGTGGCTCGAGTTCTGAGAATTATTTCTGCATTTGGGGTTTAACAATTTGGTGCTGAGGTATACCAAATTGATCTTAAATTTTCTGCAAATTAATCCAGGGTTTGGAGATATACGTTGTGTTAAAAGTTGTTTCTTATTACTGTCAATTATTGAGAGAAGGGACGGCTATCACCGTGGATTATAGTTCTGTAATTCCAATCAGCATTTGATGTCTTTAATGGCAATTTAGAAGGGTGGCGTGCAAGTTCACATTGGCAATGTTGAGTTTCTTCAAGCTGCAATCTCTATAATGAAGCAGTGTCTCATGATACAAGGCTGCAAACAGTATTCCTATGGCAGTGTGGGTATTCATAATTTACATTTGTGGAACAAGGTTAAAATTCATCTTCATCCGCCATTAACAAGGATCCATGTTGAACATCTTCATTTGTCAGGTTCTCTATTAAGTTAGATTGCATGCCAATTGTTTGTAAAAATGTCTATTGGCTGTAGATGCACATTTAACATGTAAAAATCATATTTATGCATTCAAAATTCAAATGGATAAAAAGGATTGCATTTGTGTTCCAATTGTTTACCTGGATTTCGTAGTAATCATTTGCAAGCATTTAAGCTTCGTTTAAAATCATTTCAAGCAAGCAAATACAATCTGAATATAAAAGACAATGAAAATACGGGTTTCATGCAAAGTGTTTGACAAAATCTAAAAAGGTGAAGCAATTTGGTGTTTCTCCAGCTAGAACCAACGGGGGTTCTTATTTATGATAAGCTAAAAACTAAACACAGCTAGTAAGAGACAATTAAGGCAGGGGATACTGGACTTTTGTGGCTAAGTAGGAGTTCCTATTTAAAATAGAATTGAATTAGTTGCTTTAATTCATGTCCTTATGACTGTCACAGAGTTGCCCTTTTCTTATTAGAAAGTCAATATCAGCTCCAAAGTGATCGTCGGTACCATGCAGGGCTCTTTTCATGGTCCAATAAAAAAAATCAACATGGCTAGCAGGGGTAATAATATGGGCCTCCATGCATCTCCAAAGGACCTGGTGAATCCTCATGATGATCAACATTATTCCTACAAGGCACTCCCTCCTCCAACAATGATATGTATTTTTTGAGATCCAATGGCATTTTGCTCACCACAGTCAATGTCTTGTTTGCTGATTGAATATGGTCATAATTTTTCTGCTGTTCATTTTTAATTATTAGTTTTAACATTATTGTAGATGTAAGAAAATTCTTTAAGTTTAGGGTTCATAACAATTTGGAGATGCCGAGCCAACTATATGGATATAACTTTGTTTAATACTGAGATTATCTGGTCAGCAGGTTAATGACCCAACCTCAGTAAAGCATATGAGATGCAATTCAGGATTTTAAGGAGGATCAAGTGAAAGCAGAAATGGCAGGTAACTAACGTATGATAGTGAGATCCAAAAATAAATAAAAACTGAAGCATTTAGAAAGGATCTCAATAATTCCTGAAAGGAGGATTATTTAAGTTTCTGGCTATAGTTCAAAAACTCAGCAGGACTAAAAGTGGTAAAATACAAAATAAAAGCTCTGCTATTTGAAAATGAAGCAACTATGCGCAACTAAGGTGCAAAACAATCCGAATCACAAAAAAGCAGCACAAGCAAATAACAATCAGGAAAGCTCTGGCAAAAAGAATAAAGAGCCCACTTCCCTCATTTGTGACTGCAACAAACAACATTTTGCTAGGACAAAAAAAAAAAAAAAAAACTTTGGGAACAATGGAATATGGACATGGAAAAGGATGCAAGAAGAACAAAGAACACGAGACAACAGGAAAGGCCAACAAAACACGAGAGACCTTTTGTGAAGTTTATGTTTTTTTCAATTATGGACAAAGAGTCAGAAACCCTGACCAAACAGCCTTAATTGGAAAACAGTATGCAGAAATGCAACAACAAATGAGCTAAGATCATGAATAATGAAAAATTGGGATTTGGCAATCAACCTATGTTTTATGTCACAGAACTTTTGTATTGTGGAATTTAACTCAGAAGATAATAAGAACAAAATACTTAATTCACTCCTATAGCGGTTCAAAAACAACCCACTTTATATGCAGAAATGGGAAAATAATTGTAATCCCACAACTAAATCTCTATCAGAATGAGAAATCTGGATTAGACTCTACAATCTTCCACTTAAATATTGGAAAGGGGATTGTCTCAAGCTCATCAGGGGCAAGATGGGACAGGTTGTCAAACTAGATATGGGAAAATATGACTCCGCACTATTTGTACGAATTCAATTGATACATTAAGTCCATCCCCAATTTCATTTGCATCACATACTTCTTAAAGTGAGTTTTGTTCCACTACAACATGCGGAATCAAACACTTAATGTTGCAAATTGAGACACTAAATATCCAATCCTCTCTTGAATAAAGACACTTATTAAGCTAAGACAGAATAAAATATCATAAAGTGAGTTCAAGGGTCCTTCTATTGAGGATACTCACTCAGTTGAGATGATGTGATTTGTTGGTTATCACAAAAGGACTTACGCTGTTCATTCAAGGCTTTGTCAACTTGATTCTAAAGATTTGGCTTCACAATGTGCAATGAAAAATATATTTTTGATTTTCCATCTTTTATCAAACTAAGTTACTTAAAGAAAATTCTAACTTAACAGCATGAAATGAAATTTATTCTATGTGAGGATATAAATCACCACACAATAATTCCAACTCGATCACAATAATTCACTATGTAAGACACAACAATGAATAGTAGAGAAAATTTGGCATTATTTTGGTAACAATTCTCCAACATAACTCCTTTACAAATGAGGAGAGTAAGTCTTATATGGGTCCTCAGTTACAACTTACAATGAACAGCAACCAAGACTAAACAGAATCAATGTGATGTAGAAGCATCCTTGGTTCACTGGCAATCTTACATCACCCAAAAATATTTCCTTTCTGTTTATCTATTTCATTGTTCACTGGGACAGTTTCTTGTTGTTTTAGCTTGCGATCAATCCAATTGGCTGGTTTCCTTATGAGATCCATATGGCGTGATCTAGGCATCTTGGACTTCCTATGTCTAGATCTGCATCATGATCCGAAGTTTCTAGGTCAAGATATTTTAAGATTGATATGGTCCTATTCTGGCTCTCCTATTTTAACGGCTAGATTGGAGAGATTCGGCTTGCAATGGAGGTTTATGACTTCTGATGCACCTTGGTGCATTGCTCTATCTCGTAACATGTTCTATTGGCCCTCTTGAATGTTTGCAAGGCACGGTGCATTCATATGGAGGTTATTCTTATGATTTGGGTCCTAACCTATATGTCTGTAATACATTTCCTTTGTCTTGGAGATTGTTGATTGGAAAAGTCAACTTGTGGCTAGCAATCTTGTATATAAGTAGGGTGAGGGTTCTAGTTTCGCTGGGCAAGCGCAAGGCTAGTGGTGTTAGGAACTTAGGAATGCAAGGTAGAGCCTAGAAGTGCAAGGCTGTAGCACAAACTGTGTGGCAAAAGTGATCTATTACCATTAGGAAAGATGGCTGCGATTTGGGGACTGCTTGTATAGAATAAATTTTGGAGCTGCAATTGATGATTAGATAATGATAAGCATGATGAGTTTGATCACATCTGCATAATGATGTAATGGAGTTTCTCTTGGCAGGCCAACTTGATGATAATTCAGTGATATTCTTCCATATTGTATGCTTTGTTTCTAAATTTGTTGTGTATTTCCGTTGTTATTTACTCTTGTTGCAAGGTAAGACATCTCCCTTACTGATTCTCTATTCTTGGACTGCATCATTTGGCACCAGAGCTGGTTTGGGTTATTGGTTATGGATTGTGCAAGCACTTAGATACCTATTCTCTCTAGAAACCCCTGGATGCTGGTGTGGGTGCGGATGCATTCTGGCTCTCAGATGGCTTTGGATTCCACCCGGATGCACCTAGGAAGCGTCGCCCAAGCCTGTGGATGCTTGTGGAGGCACTTTACGGGGCATCCTATTGATCCATGGATTCCAAGGCTTTGCCAATGAGGGCTTTGCCTTATAAGTTGAGGTTACGCATGTAAAGAGTTTTATTTCCAGCCAAGACAGATGGCATGCAACAAATTCTTCTCTTGGGAATAGAGATACTTTTCTAAGGATGTATATGTGATGGTTGCACAAAATTCAACTATTTGTAATGGCTATATGTGTTTTTGTACATCTTATTTTATCTTTTCTATTTCTTGGCAACAATCTTTGACAATGTTGTGGAGTTCTCGAGTTGTTGATTTAAATATTTCTATTGTCTAGTCAAAAGCAAGTCCTGAGGCTGGATCGAGAAAGTCAGAAGTAGATTGTATACCTGGGCAGTCAAGTTTACCCAAATGAACTGTGTTATCATTGTTTGGAGATGCACGAAGGCATTCAATCATCTAATAAAAATTAGATTTTTCATCTGATTTATGCATGTCAAGTGTTGTTTTCACTTTTCAAATGTTATTTTTCATTCTTTTGAGCTGTCCTATCCATTCTAAGGTGAGCAATCGTCTTTTGTTGCTAACCCATTATTTGTGAAAAGATGTGGCTAAAGTCTTTGTCCTTTATATGTATTAATGCCCAAGCTTGTTGGACTTTTAAGGCCTAGCTTAGGAAGCTGAGGTACTTACACTTTTTTATTCCAAGCCCACTATCGAATAATTTATTTTTGTATATTTCTTGCATTTCTCTACATATATATATATATATATATATATATATGCATTCAAAGTCAAAAAAATCGTGCTCTGCACATCTAATTCTCGCAATCGCATCAGCATCAACAACTTAGTACAAGCACTTGGAATCATGTGGCTTGACTTGCATGTCTTGTTGTGGAGTGGCAGAAGAGAAGATTTTGACTTGCATCAACCAAACGGCTTGGGCTTTTGGAAGATCAAGGTCACACTTGTGAACCTGGTTGTAGGGTGACAAAAGATCGGATATAACCTACAATTATAGTGGTTGCACAAGGAGGATTGGATAGTTGGGAAAGTTGATGAATTTTCTAATTACCCAACACACCTAATAGTCAGGGGCATATTATTGGTGTTGGTACATTGTTGGATTGGACTTGGACAATCAACACTCATGATTAAATCGTCGAACCTGAAGAATTGAAGATTAGCATCTTGGTAAACATGTCACCTAGAAGAATAAATCCCAGAAGACTAGACCAGATAATGGAGGATTTCAGAAATCGGATAAGGACTAAGATCCAAGCTACTTTGGCTAGGGCTAGAAGAATCCCTGAGACAGAAGATGAATTTGAGGAAGGTGTTGAAGATCTTGAGACAGCAACAGATGTGGATATTCCTGCCAAAGAGTAAAGATTATTGAGAGCCATGGTATAGATGGGTAAGAGTCATAGAATAGATGTTGCATATTTTTTTGGTTCTTTACATCCGGAGGAATTGATAAATTGGATTAATGAACTAGAGGACTTCTTTGAGCTTGAAGATTTTAAGGATCCACAAAGAGTCAGGTTCGCATAGACTAATTTGAACGGTCATGTTGCTCTATGGTTGAAGAAATTGCAGACAGATAGAGAAGATAATAGTGAATAGAAGATAACTAGATGGAGGGTTATCATTTCTAGACTTAAGGCTAAGTTCACACTAAAGGATTATGAACTTGACTTGTTTAAGAACTTACAAACTCTGAAGCCAAAAGATTTGTTAGTTAGAGAATACACTGAGGAGTTCTATAGGATGACAATTAGATCTAAACAGCGAGTTATCAAAGGAGAAGGTGGCTAGATACATTACTGGTATGAGGCTTAACATTTAGGATAAGTTAAGTATGTCGAGGATAGGTTCAATTGAAGATGCTTATCAGTATGCCCTGAAAGCAGAAGATAAGTTGAAGAGAAAGCAAGTTAGCCCTAGGGTTAGAGACAAACCGATGGATAAAGGTAACGACAAACTGGTAATTGAAGAAGAATGCAATCAAAAGACTTATGGAAAGAGTAGAGGTAACTATGGAGATTTCAAAGGCACTTGTTTCAAATGTGGGAATGTTAGTCATAGGGCTTTCCAATGTTCGGTTGGCTCTAGTAAAGGAAAACAGAACCCAGTGGTACATGACGAACAAGTTGAGAAGGATGAATTGGTGAAAAAGAAATTGAACCTAAGATGTTCAGAAGAGTTTGATGAGTAAGAAAGAAGGAACCAGAGCCTTGGCAAAGGAAGCAGTTGCTCCGAGTTGTTTGCAAGACTAGTGGCAAATATTGTAAACTGATAATAGAAAGTAGAAGTACAGACAACCTCAGAAACAAAGAAAGAATTTCTTTTGGTCATCCCTGGTTGACAGATTTAACAGGAAACTGGCTGGTTGGAAGGGGACTGTGCTTAGTCAGACTGACAAATTACAGCTCTTCAAGGAAACTCTGAAAAACTTACCTATCTATGCTCTAAGTCTTTTCAAAATCCCTTCGAAGTTGGCTGAGGCTATACAGAGAATTCAGAAGCATTTCCTTTGGTCCAGGGTGGAGGATAGGAAAAGGCATAGGAAAAGGCAGGCTCTTGTGGCTTGGGAGAATGTGTGTAAGCCTAAGAAGTGGGGTGGTCTAGGGATTAGACCTATTAGAGTTATGAATTCGGCTCTCCTGGCTAAGCAAGTTTGGAGGATGTTTGGTGAAGCTAAGGAATGGGAACCTTATTCTTAAAAGCAAATATATTTTTTCCTTCCCTCGGTTGGCAGAGTTTCTTAATTCTAACATTAAGATTAATGGATCCTTTATTTGGAATAGCTTCCAGCACGCTAAGGAAATTGCTTCCTTGAGGGCTGATGGAAACTTGGCAGGGGATGATAGCCGGATTAGTGATAGGCCTCTTAGTCATGATCCTTCATCGGTTCCCTTTAAGGAGGTTTGCATTCAGATTTATGGTAGCAAGGGCAGTAACTATTGGCTGAATGAGTCCAGATTAATCTTGCAAATGTTAATATCTCCCTCTCTTCTCTTATGATGTCTCTGAATGCTTTGTTTGTTCAAGACAACATTGACGACTTTTATTTGGGAAGCAAATGCTTCAGGTAATTTTTCAATCTCCTCTGTTGTTCCCTCTATGTCAAGAAATGATGACCACACTCCTTTTTGGGCTAGTGTGTGGAATAAATCTTTAATTCCTAAGATTAATATTTTTACTTGGATGGCTCTTCAAAATAAAATTCTTACCACTAACAATCTTTGTAAAAGAGGCATCGTTATCCCGAACAGATGCATTCTATGTAAAGATGGAGAGACTGTTGTTCATGCCATGATTAATTGCCCCTATTCCTGGAAAATTTGGCCTTTGATCTTGCAGAGTGTTGGACTTTGCCTTGAAATCTACAGGATTTTTATATTCAATGGAGTTTTGCAAAGGTTCATGTTGAAAAGAGGCTTTAGGATTTAGTGGCCCCTCACATGATGTGGAATCTTTGAAAAGAGAGAAACAACAGCCTATTTGGGGATACTGCCCTCTCTCCTTCTATCCATGTGGCTAAAATTAAGAATTGCATTATTGTTATCAGAACAACATCCATTTGTAGTAGAGCTGCTGGTTTTTGTAAGCAGAGTGAGGCTGGTAAAAAAAAAAAATTTGAGACCATATGGATGACCCCCCTTCCTGGTTGGATAATGGGGCTGCGAAGGGCACTCTGGAGTTGCTGGATGCGGAGGGCTTGTAAGGGACAATAAGGGAGATATTATTATGGTGATTGCTTGTTCGTAGGGGATTCAGTCTTAATCATCTGGATGAAGCTATGGATCCTCTTCATAGCCTTAGGCTGGCTGATAGACATCATTGCAGGAAGATCTGGATCAAGGGGGATTCTAATATCATCCTTGATTATTTTAAGGACAAGTGTACCCCTTCGTGGACAATTGGTAATATAATTATGGAAGCCAAGAGTATAATCAGCAAATTTGATAATGTTTTTATATCCCATCTTTATAGGGAAGCGAGTGTGGTAGCTAACGCTATTGCCAACTTGGTTGTAAAATCTGATGTCATCATTATTTGTAATGGCAGAGAAATTAAAAAGCAGATTTAAAGGCCCTTATTAATTATGATAAGACAAATAGCAAATGTGTCAATTTTTCAAATCTTATTAACAATAATGAAAATGTATCGAATTAAAAAGCTTAATTATTTTGTTTGCACAGAAGGTGGTGTTCTTCCCAAGTTCGGAAACTTTCAACATGTTTATAGGTTTTCTTTTATTGAACTTGAGCTCTTACATTTTTCTAAAGCCTTATGTGAGTTTTAGCTTTAAGTCTTTTAGTTGTGCTATTGTGAATACTATCATGGGAGGTGACTTGAAGCGCAGGAAGCCAGATAGCTGTAAAATATGGATGAACCTGAAGTTTGGGATACGTTGACGAAGGGGTGTCTCACTCCTTCTATGGAAGCAGTTTGTGAATGACTGGGAGGATGGGTTTGTTAGTATGGCTGGGAGGAGTTTGCAACCTACAATGGAGGTCACTGCTGAAGTGACAGGCCTTAATCCCAAAGGTATGAACTTTTTACATGATAGGAAAATATCTGAGGGAGTTGTTAAAATATTTCCTAAGTAGCAATCTGAAAGAAATAAAATTGTTAAATAGTTGGAAGGGTTTTATGTGGTTGATTCATTGAAATTAATCTGGAGTAGGATTTGGTGGCTATAATGGAGTACATTACCCTAGATGTATGATAGGGCTCAATCCTGCCATTTCACGCTTGTGAATCATTTTAGACACAACACAATAGTTTGTTTCCCTTGTTATCTTTTGTGTTCCCTTAGCCACAGCATTATTGCACATAGAAAGAAGTCATGGAAGCATATTCTGTTGTCGGTAGATATTGTGTAGCCGATAGGGTGTGTGTCAAGATGTATGTCGTCAGTAAATGCCCCTTCAAGAAGGTTCTTTTTATGTAGCCGACAAGCCCTTCGATAATTGTCATGTAGCCGACGAACTCCTTCAAGAAGGTTTTACGGAAAGTATTTATACACCCTTTTGGGTCATTGTAAATCATCGAGCATAATGTGATGTCTTTGGCATATGTGAATAATATAAGGAGTTCTACTATTCTTGTTCATTGTCAGTATGCATTAATTTCTTTACCCCAGTACGGTAAACATTTGGTGCCGTTGCCCAATGGACCTAGTACGAAGGCAAAGGAATGAAGACTAATGCCAAATCAGCTGAACAAGAATAAGAATAAGCTAAAGGAAAAGGACGAAATACACACCACGCAGGAAAATTTAATTTTGGCACAACAGGCCGAATGTAGATGGAGGTTTCAGCAAATTATCAACGGACACCGTAGCACTGGAGAATTGTTGGAGGAGACTCGACAACGGCTAGATTTGGTGGAAGAAGCAAGGGAGGAGTTTCTAAACCTGCATACGCCAAGGGAAGAGATTCCAGACAAAAGGGGATTGACTCGCACGGCTTGGAGTGCCGAGGGAGCACAAGTGTGGAGTGAACTCTTTGTCCGAGATACACTTTTGGAACGGACAGCTTCAGTTCACAAAAACCCTTCACCAAATAGTGCGAGTGTCGGAAACAACGCAAGTGTTCAAAGCAGCGCTAGTGTTTAGAACAGCACGAGTGTACAAAATAGCACAGGTGTGCAAAACAGCATGAGAGTGCAAAACAGCACGGGTGTGCAGAATAGCACGGGAGTGCAAAACAGCGCAGGTACACAACAAACCCCTCAACCTCGAATAGTGATGGCAGGACCAAAGGAAAAGTTGCCAAAATTTGATGGTGACGGAGAAACCGATCCAATCCGACATTGTAAAACATGCGAAACAATTTGGAGGTCAAATGGCATTACAGATACAAACGAATGGGTTCGACAATTTATGGTAACCCTAAGGGGGGTAGCAATCGATTGGTATGCCGATACGGATCCGCAAAAAATAATCAATTGGGACAATGTTAAAAAAGAATTTACCACTGAATTTCAATTGCTACGTGATGACAATGAGATCGTAGTCGAGACATACAACACAAAACAGGGGAAGAATGAAATAGTCCAAGTATACCCCAAGAAATTAAAGGGCTTAATAAATGAAATGGACAGTAAGCCGACAGATGGGTTGCAAAAAAGATGGTTCATTGAAGGCCTACGCCCGCAATTGCGGAAGAAGATGAAGATTGTGCCGCAATCGTCATACACTGAAGCATACAATCGAGCAATTAACTTAGAAAGTCAGCAGAAGACAAAAAAGAAAAAGAAGAATAGTTCATCCGATTCAGATGACGATGCGTCTTCGGAAGAAGATAGCAGTGATGATGAAAGCAGTAGCAAGAAGGTCCACGCTCTCCAAGACATTATCCGAATGATGAAAGAATTTAAGAATATGCAAAAGGAGACCAAAGGAAATGAGCTATGGTGCGCAGACTGCAAGACAGAAGGCCATACGAAGGGATCCTGTCCAAAGACCCAGTTCTGCGAGATTTGCCAAATCACGGGACATTCCACAAAAGAATGCAGAAAGACATAAGCAGGTAGAAAACATCAGCGGCTGCCAGAAAGAGTGTGGGATCAGAAGAAAATCACAAAAATATTGTGTTCCATGCAGTTTTGTGTGGGTTTCAAAGTGCTAATTTGGTCTTGGCGATAGGGGCATTGTCCCTCAACCCCACCTTGTATCACGATAGGGAACGCTCCTGGGGGCGATGCCCCCTAGACCCCCAATCGGTGCGGTTATCAATCGTGGGAAGTGTAACCAGTTGATGAGACCTGGAGCTACTGCAGGCATGGAGTGTTTGTGTACCAAAGGCACTTGGAGTAGGTGTTGGACGTTAGGCTGTCTTGGTGGATCACAAAGAGCTCAGGAGGAGTTGATCATCCAGTTGAAGGCAATACAACGACACTTGGCTTAGTGTACACAGGAGTTGGAAGCAGAGAAAGCGGCACGGGAGGCTATCCAGGTTAGCTTGACTACGGAGACAGTATTGTGTTAGTAGAGGCTACAGATGCAACGTGGTTCGGAGATCAGTTTGGTGCAGGCACGGGCCGAATGCGAAAGTGATGTGGCAGATCTATCTTGTTGTAGTTAGTCAGTTAATGTATTTCGTTTGTTAATTTGTTTCAAATATTTTGTAATTGTCGTCCACAGACGACTGTTTCTTTTGGGGGGGGATGATGTCGTCGATAGATATTGTGTAGCCGACAGGGTGTGTCAAGATGTATGTCGTCGGTAAATGCCCCTTCGAGAAGGTTCTTTTTATGTAGTCGACAGGCCCTTCGATAATTGTCATGTAGCCGACGGACTCCTTAGGGAAGGTTCTTTGGAAAGTATTTATACACCCTTTTGGGTCATTGTAAATCATCAAGCATAATGTGATGTCTTCGGCATATGCGAATAATATAACGAGTTCTACTATTCTGTTCTATTGTATGTATGCGTTGATTCATTTACCAGTACGGTAAACATATTCTGCATGAGGGCCTTATTCTCCTCGTCACATATTACATTAAGAAGAATGTGCCTGACCCTATTCATTCTATTGTGAAAGAGAAGGGTGACCCCTCTAAGGAGTCGAGGAGTAGCAACAGTAAGGGGAAACGGATTAAAATTGAAGGGGAGGTAGATTCATCCCCTACTACTAAAAAACAAATAACTATTGTTGATGATAATTGGCAACAAAATTGGAGGGAGATAGTGTAGAGAAACTTTCTCAGGCTGGTAATATGGAGGTGGGTGTTGTTAGTTTAAATACGAAAGATGAGGACCGTGTGGAGTCTTATGGATCTGTGGAGAAGATGATTACTGCCAAAGTGTACCCTAATACTACTAACCCTAATTCTTAGTCTCTCTCCCCTCTAGCATGAGATTGCCCCTTCCCCAGTCCGAAGTGGTATCAAGGATTATAATGTTAAAGATCTGGGAGGATGAAGCCCCTTTTCTGGTTAATTATGCCTTTGGTTGATCATGATGTTCCGTTTCCCCCCAGAACTCAACTAACGTGGCTAAAATCAGAAAGAAGCAAGATGATGTCGTTACTCCATACAAGGAAAAGGATAAGGGGTAGGCTTAGAAGTGCATACCTCTCCTAAATACCATTGAGATGGAAGAGCTTAATTTTCAGCTTTTGGAGGAGCATTTGCAAGATTTGAAGGTGGAACCAGCTTTGGGTGTCCTTCAAACTGCGAAGGCTATGTCGCTATATTCATCCCGGCTTGAAAAATGAACTTTTAATGCTATCAACAAGAACCTGAATTTGAATTATAGATCTTTGGACGCGAAGTTTGATGTCATTCAGACTCAACTTCAGGAAAGTACTACTAATTTGGGGATAGATCATGTTGATGGGTTAGATAAGGTGGAGGGTTTCTGGAGAGAATGGTTACAGTGGAAAACACTATGAAAAACATTCTCAATACTAGCCAAGATATTATGTCTTCCTTAGTGGATTTCCTCGATAAGATCATTGGTAAGATAGGATTCAAGTGCATCGGTTGTGCTAGATGTGGATGTTGGGGATTCCTCTAGGCAAGTTGTTGGTCCTAGAAAACATACGCATGCTAGCAGCAAGAAGAAGATGGCAGCCAAGCCCTTGCAAGATCTCCTTGATATCAAGGTTGTAGTGCGAAGAATGACGGGTCTAAAACAATAGACGGCGGCTTCTGTTGAAGAGTTGGACTGATCTTCTTTGCTTCTGTTCCTTACTGGTTGTGGGGTTTGGGTTTGGTCGTGTCTATTACTGTCTGTTTCAGTCTGGTTTTTTTGTAGCTGATTTTTTGTTGTAATTTTGGGGTTTTTGGTTTGTCCAACATAGTTCTATCTTGGGGCTCTATTTGTTAATCTTATTGTAACTTTTGTATGGTTTCAGGTCCTCTAAAAACTTTATTTTGCATTATAATTGAAGACCTTGTTTCTAAGGAAATGATCCAAAAGTTGGGACTAAGAAGATTCAAGCATCCTTTTCCTAATGGGATAAGTTGGTTTCAATATGAACATAAAGAACAGTGTTCGGTTAATATCAAAATTGGATCATACCAAGATAAGATCTTGTGTAATATGCTAATACGAGCTCATGTCATGTTTTGTTGGGTAGACCTTGGCAATATGATGTTGGGGCTATTCATGATTGGCGAAAGAATGTTGTTTCTATCATCAAAGATGGTAAGAGATTTACTTTACTTCCATTGAAGGATGAAGGAATGAAAGCTTAGAACTTAAGCATTATAAAGACTTGTACCTTATGTGACAACACTGTTTTGGATCAGAGGGTGATGGATCTACAACAGGTGGCTGAAAGAATTTCTAAGGATGAACAATTGTTTAAGAATTTGATGAACAAACTTGAACCAGACAACTTGGAAACTGGTGATGACTGGAAGATGATGTTACAACAGGGTACCAAACGCAAATTGGTATCCGATGAGCAACAGAATCTACAAAAAGGATTGAAGAAAGATGTGTTGCATAATTTCCAAGGTGGAGTCAAACATCAAAGGATGAAGCTGATTGACAATTGTAGTGATGACAAAAGCAAAGATAAGTGTATCAGTAAGATTCATCGAAGCAGGGATAGTTGTAGCAGCAATAGTGCTAGGATATCTAACGGAGGAAGTTGATTATTCTACTGAGAATTTGTTGAGCACTTGCATTAACAGTAGAAGCAGTAGTGGACAGAATCGGAGCAGTATTGGCTCTTCAGATAAGGAAGACAAGTGAGTGAAGAATGTTTGTGGCATCTACATTTTGAACCTTGTCAAATGTTCATTTATTCCTTTTATAGAACATCTTCTATTCACCTGGGTATCTGATGAATGAGCATCCTTGGGTCGTTGGCAATCTTGCATCACCAAAAAATATGTCCTTTCTATTTATTTGTTTCAATGTTCATTGGGACAGTTTCCTGAAGCTTTATCTCGCAGATGATCCAGTCGGCTCATTTCCTTTTGTGATCCTTATGACATGATCTAGGCATCATGTACTTTTCATGTCTATGTTCACATCACGGTCCGATGTTTCCAAATGAAGATATCCTCAGATTGCTTTGGTCATGTTCTGGCTTTCCTATTCTAACAGCCAAGTTGGCGAGATTCAACTTGTGATGGAGGTTTATGACTTGCAATGCTAATCTTGGCTTATTGTTCTATGTTGTAACACGTTTTATTGGCCCTCTTGTATGTTTGCAAGGTACAGTGTATCCATATGGGGGGTTTTCTTATGATTTGGATCATGACCTATATGTTTGTAATTGTTTACTTTGTCTTGGAGATTGTTGATTGGATAAATTGACTTGTGGTTGGCGATCTTGTATATAAGTAGGGTAAGGATTCTAGTTTAGGTAGGCAAGTGCAAGGCTAGTAATGCTAGGAGTGTAAGGTAGAGGTTAGAAGTGCAAGGCTGTAACATGGATTGAGTGGAAAAAGTGATAGATTGTCATTAGGAATAAGATAGTAACATTCAAGGACTACTTGTAGAGGACAAATCTTGGAGCTGCAGTTGATGATTGGATAATGATAAGATTCATGAGTTTGATCACAGTTGCATGATGATGTAATGCAATTGTTCTTGGCAGGCCAACTTGATGATAATTCAGTGATATTCTTCCATATTGTGTGCTTTGTTTCTAAGTTTGGTGTGTATTTATGTTGTTGTTTACTCTTGCTGCAAGGTTAGACATCTCCCTTGGGGATTTTGTGATCCTAGACTACCTCACAACGACCTAGATTTATCCCTAAAAACCCTAATGAAAGTTGCCACCCTATCAAGCAATGAGATTACAAGACCTACAAATAGGACAATAGGAAAATTACAAAGTTTTGGCACTAATCAAATTGCACCAAAACATGGGCCAATTAGAATTAAGCTACTAAACTACTAACCAATGAGAATATTATGTGCCACGTAGGCTTGCATCAAATTAGCTTTTAGAAAATGATTTCCTTTGTTGTTCTCTCTCCTTGCTAATTCAATGAACCCAGAAAAGATGTTGAGCTCATTCATTGGAGGCATAGGTGCATTTTACAATTTCCAATTTTGCCATTTTTAACTCAATTTTGCTTTTGGAAACGGTCTTTTCCCAACCTAGCATTTTTTCTTGAACTGAGTTCATGAAAACTATGAAGGTCACAAATCTCCTCAATTGCTCCCTTATTATGGTGTCATTATCTTCAAGGCTGAGAATCCTCAACTTTTCCTTAACGATTTCCAGATTCTATTTTCTTCTCCTCTCACCAAATTGACATGTTACTATCACTGCTTCCTTAGCCTCATTGCTCATTACCTATATGGTGGAATTGAGGTGACACTATAGTAACACGGAGACACTCACCCCCCCCCCCCCCCCCTTTTTGCTCCACATCTTGGAGACACTAGGGACTTGAAGACTCCGTCCCTCTATCCCTAGTAGCGCCACCAAATTCCACCACCTCCACCGAGGATGGAGGACATCTTGGTGTTGACTGTGTTGATTTGACTATTTTTGTTCAATGTTCCAATTCAATGCAATGTTCAAGTATTTACTCTTTTACAACCTCTGAATCATGTCTCCAACACTGCTAGGCTACTCCCCCATAGGAATACCAATATAAGTTCTAATGTGTAACTTATAGAACCTTGTAGTAATACCTTGTACCTTACATGTATTGTTTACATCAGTTTCATTACAATTAATTTCACAACTTCAGGAAACGATTCATAAAGAGAGAACTCTTGCATCAACTCTCAAAAGATACATGTGATCATCCATGAAACTAAGGACACCAACCTTCAGGCCATTTTCTAGGTGGATTGGACGTAGCCTAATTCATCATTTGCAATGGATTCACATCAGAATTCACATTTGGGATTACAAGTGCATTTTATTGTTTATTTCCAATCTGACTATATTTTTGTATTTAAGATTGGACTTGATTTGTTATTGTATTGCTGATGTATAATGCAATAACACATTTATGAGGAATTTACAAGAATTTGCTGGCTATGATTTGTATTGTTGAAAGTCATAATACGATAGAGATTACAGAGTTTCTCTATATGAGCATTTGCGGTTTAAATCTAGTGTAACACCATTAGTGGGGTACATTGGGACGCCAAGACGAGTTTTCGGGACGAGGGGAAATGGGCCTCATTCTCGGGACAATAGGGGGATGGCGGGGGGACGACAACAAGTGGAGGACGGAGCAGGGAGGGGTGGTGTATAGTATACAGATAGAACTTGAAATGCTAGTTATGAATGATGTTTCAGCAGAACATACCAAATTGAAATACTTGAACATAGCAAAATTGCAACATGAACTAGAACTATTGAACATTCAACATAGTAACATATTACATACCCAATAGTAACATTCAAAAACCAAAATTCAAATAGAAATTCAAGTACCCATCTCAGTTTAGAAGGGGGGTGCGAGAGCCACTGTTACACTGCTTAAATCTGAAAGTTTATTGCATGAGATAACTGTTTGCATTCTGAAAATTACTGGAAGAGAGAAATTGGTAAAAATATAAATTAGGGATACTACATGGCTTAAAGTCCTTCCGCTGTCTATTCATGATCATCAGAACTTTTTCGTAAACTTTATTGGACACTTCTTTTGCTGGAATTTTTTCTATTATTGGGCCCTCCCTTTTTTATGAGTTACTGATGTTGTTGTCTGCATTAGGCACACTACCACCTTTGCTCTATCACTGTTCATTCCATTCTTTTTGTTCTTCGCACATATCAAACTCAAGATGACTTAGGTATCTTGCAAAATCCTTTTATTTATTTCTGCCTCAGCATATTTAAACTTAGCACTTGTTTTTTAAAGTAATATCGCAGCCTTTTCATTCTCAACCTCCCATGTCTTTCACTGCACTTTGTAATACACATGCCCTGCAACCGTTCCCCACCGTGAATTTCATTTGTCTTATATTTTAATGCTTTAACAATTTTGTCCTTTATGGCATCGCCCCTGTTATGGCTTCCTTGTATTGCTTTTCAGTTCGAATATGTTTGATTCTTCCTTATGTAAATTTATCACGGATTTTAGTAACCATGCACCCGTGTAGGAATGTATTGGATATTCTTCCTTTGTATTATGTGCATCAAAACTCCACAAACATGTTAAGGCAGTTACCAAAATTCATTGCTAAGGAAAAAGAGCAAGTCCTTGAAGAAAAGCTCTACAACATAGAAAGACGACCTGCTGGTTTGCCTCAATCAAAGCATAGATTAATTTGTGATTTGGAGGCAACTGAGAACTGTTTATATCTACAATAGAACAGCTAGGCTCCAGAAGTAAGCAAGTGGACATTCTTCGTGTTGTGATTTCTTTGGCTAAGCCAACATTATTGAGGCATCTTGTAGGGAGGTAAGACTTGCAATCACGCAATGTATTGTTTATGCTATGAGGATAACTGCACCACATGATCCATATAGTATGGAAGTTATGACTGAGGTATTCCAATTGATCATGGAAAGTTTTCAAGGCTTATGTAATATCTATATTCATCCTATGGTAAGACAGTCAGTATTTTAGAATCAGTTGCAAAACTTTGCGTGTGATTATGTTGGATCTTAGTTGTGAAGGTTTAATTCATGATATGTGTTCCATCAATTCTTGATTTCTATTAAAAGAGGCCACACAAAAGATGTTTTATCCTTTATGCAGTCCATCATGTCTTTGATCATTGAAGAGAGTGATGATGATTCATAAAATTTCGTATCCACCATATTGGCTGATTTGAAACAAACACGTTACTTATTTTGGTGCTTGTAGCTTGGTTACCAATATCATCAAACAATGTGAGCAAAAACTGAAATCATTCTTAACAAGGGACAAAATTGAGGGAAGAAGGAAAGGAGATTTGTTTCAGCCTATAGAGAGGGATGAAAAGAAAGATAAAACTCAGTCATATGGGCAGCTTAGCAGGGATGAAGTTGATGGTATTGTGGATCAGCTGCCTTGAGCTTCTTCCATTCTGAAACCATGTCCTTTGGTTTATGACTATAGAGGTGATGAGGTATCTTTTGGATCAACTATTTGTGTAGCAGCACCTAAAGATAATTATTCTTATGATGATAATACTTTTAGTTAGCATAATGTTGATTGGATGAAGCGTAGTAATTCGCTTTTTGAGATGGATGCTGATTGGATATTGTAGAATCCACTATTTGAGTTTGATGGAACACCTTTTTATCAAGAATCACAAATTGATACTGATTGCAACCAGGAGGTGACTAATTTATTACATTTGACAGAGGGGCATAAAGCTGATTACAAATCAGCCTTGGATAGTAACTTGGCTAATAGTAGGGCCAAGAAGCCTATATGGAGAAAGGAGAGCATTGTTGGGAATTTGTTGATTGAGTCTTCTCCTCATTTATCTAGTGCATGTTGGTGTTCAACTGCCACAGATGTTAAGCATGATGATAGCACGTGGTTTGTTACAATTCCCCTCACGAAGGAGGAAACTATATTTAGCTTGCTTTTTGAGAAGAGTTACAATTTCAGCATACATATTAAAGGAGCAGTATTGTGGTGGTTGCATATCTTGGACACTACTATTTTTTAGTGCACAGCGACGGGATATTCCAAACAGTTGGGAAGCAGGATGGCTTTTTTGTTTGTGGGACCCAAGAGGATCAGTCACATGGTCAGTATTATTTCAAGGTGCTAGTTGTCATGATGTTGAATTCTCATCTCGATTTGACTCTAGCAGTGCTCGTGACCTTAGATGCAACGAGGTTCTCAGGTTGATTGAGGATTTTCTCACATGTGATAGCAACACCGGGCATGTTGATTTGATAGCTTATGCACACGGAGTTATCCAGGATCATGATATTAGTATGACTGGCGCATTGTGGTGGAAAATTGATGAGGAGCTTCACAATTTGAGACATGTTATTTGTATCAGAGTGGTGCAGCGGCTTACTAGAGCAGCTTCCTTGAGATTGATATGAGACCCTGGTATTAGTTTGTGGACTCATGATTGCTTAACGGCAAGCAATCTTCAGAGAGGACTAGTAATGTCCCATTTTTGGGACATTAGGAATTCCAAAGTTAAATTCATAGAATATTAAATTTGGCTTATGAGAGCTTAAAGAGAATTTATAAGATGGGTCAATTAATTATTATAGAGGGAGTTAAAAGCTGAGAAAGAAGGAAAAGGATGAAAGTGGAGGAAGTTCGTTCAAGAGTCACATGTTGGGTCTTTAAAAAAGGGATGAGGAGCTCATTTGAGTATCCCTGGATTATTGTTTGTTTGGAGAATTCAAGTTTCTCTTGAAGAAACATTGGGAGAGATTGCATCCTCCATTTCAAACTTGAGGATGCCAATCTTCAAACCCTTTTCTAGGTGGATTGAATGTAGCCCCAATTCATCATTTGCAATGGATTCACATCAAAATTCAAATTTGGGATTACAAGTGCATTTTATTGTTTATTACCAATCTGACTATATTTTTGTACTTAAGATTGGACTTGATTGTTATTGTATTATTGATGTATAATGCAATAACACATTTATGAAGAATTTACAAGAATTTGCTAGCTGTGATTTTGAATTGTTGAAAGTCATAATACGATGGAGATTGCAGAGGTTCTCTATATGAGCATTTGTGGTTTAAATCCAGTGTAACACCAGTAGTGGGGTACGTCTGGACACTATGACGAGTTTTTGAGACAAGGGGATATGGGCCTCATTTTCAGGACAACAGGGGGGCAGCGAGGGGTCGACCACAAGTGGAGGACGAGGCAGTGAGAGGTGTTGTATAGTATACATATAGAACTTGAAATGCTAGTTATGAAATGATGTTTTAGTAGAACATACCAAATTAAAATACTTGAACATGGTAAAATTGCAACAAGAACTAGAACCATTGAACATTCAACATAGTAACATATTACATACCCAATAGTGACATTCAAAAACCAAATCTCAAATAGAAATTCAAGTACCCATCCCAATGTCCACATGGTTGCGTTATGGCAGAGGTGGAGGTATTCAAGTACTCAAGTACCTAATGCAGGGACGTCTCGAGGACAAGTATTTCAAGGTTTGGAAGGGGGTGCGAGTCCATGTGTTACACTATTTAAATCTGAAAGTTTATTGCATGAGATAACTGTTTACATTCTGAAAATTACTGGAAGAGAGAAAATGGTAAAAATATCCATTAGGGATATTACATGGCTTAAACTTCGTCCACTGTCTATTCCTGATCATCAAAACTTTTTCATAAACTTTATTGGATGCTTCTTTCGCTGGAAGTTTTTCTATTATTGGGCCCTCCCTTTTTTATGAATTACTGATGTCGCTGTTTGCATTAGGCACACTACCACCTTTGCTCTATTGCTGTTCATTCCATTCTTTTTGTTCTTCGGACATATCAAACTCGAGATGACTTTGGTGTCTTGCAACATCCTTTTATTGATTTTTGCCTCAACGTATTTAAACTTAGTACTTGTTTTTTGAAGTCATATCGTAGCCTTTTTCGTTCTCAATCTCCCACGTCTTTCACTGCAATTCATAATACGCATGTCCTGCAACCGTTCCCCATTGTGAATTTCATGTCTTATATTTTGATGCTTTAACAATTTTGTCCTTTATGGCATTGCCCTTATTATGGCTCCCTTGTATTGCTTTTCAGTTCAAACATGTTCGATTCTTCCTTATGTAAATTTATCACAGATTTTAGTAACCATGCACCCACATAGTATTGTATAGGATATTCTTCCTTCGTATTATGTTGGTGTGTTTCCTTAATATTGTCAACAACTTCATTATTGCTTTTGTATCGTCTTCACTAAAATCTACAATATTCAACCTAATGTTATATTCTTGATGCCAATCTCTGACAGGCGTTGACCATAGTCTTATGATAAATATTTTCTGCAAATACTGGTCACATTCAACTTATAAGACCATCTGCAACTATAAATTCATTTTATGTAGCTGTGCGAAGTATTTACTCTTCTTCATCCGTTGTTGCATCTATAACTGATTTGTATCAATGTCATTCTCAGTTGTTGATCCCTCTTATCTTTAACTCTTCAAGAGTGCATAAGCAACAATATAAACTTGACTTCTCTTTTTGGTCCTTTTGGATTTTGGGAAATTCTTTTGACATCAATAACTAACATTCTCATTATATGTTGTGAACAACTAAGTATAACTTCTATGACGTCAATGACAAACTCCTAACAATATCGTCCCGAAGATCTTTGACATAAATGACTATTTCCATCATTGAAAAATCAAAAACTATATTTTTATTGCACATTGTGAAGCCAAATCTTTAGAAAGAGCTGATATCCATTGGATGAATAATATAAGTCCCTTAAGTGATTACCAACAAATCACATCATTTCACTCACTGATTATCCATGATAGAAGGAACCTTAAAGTCATTTCATGATCTTACTTTGCAACCTTAGCATGAAAAGTAACCTTATTCAAGAGAGTATTGAGTATTTTAAAAACATTGAGTGTTTGATTCTGCTTGATGTAGTGGAACAAAATTGACGTCAACAGGACCAAATTGGCAACCCACGTCTAGTGTCGTACTAGAAATATGATCTTTGTTCTCAATAGCTTCTTCACATCCTGATAAACCAATAGCTCCAACAAAGGGTTGACAGGCCTTGTCTCACAGTGCTCACCACAAAGTTCCTAAAATCCTCAAACATCCCTTTACCTTTGTTAGATGAGGAGGCTTGATCATTTTCAATAAATATCTCTATTGAATTTTGATCCTTTGACAATTTTTTCCTTTCTCCCCACATGAAGTGTGCAACATTAGTACTTATTGCATCTTGGGCTTTTAGAGGCCAAGATCTGCCTTGGAAAATAGGATCTCACTATCTTCCCCATACTCACTGATAATCAGTTTCAGTCTTGGGGTGATTTCAATCCTGATTTGTTTTGGAATTCCCCTCAATGGCAGCCATGTGTGAGAAATTTGGCTACATAGACATTCAACCTTTTGGTCCAATCTCTACCTAAAATCATGCCATATCCATCTGGAATGTCTAAAACTGAACTGTTAATATGTTGCTCCACCCTAGGATCAGATACTACTTGCATATGAAAGTTTTTGATAAGATAAACAGGTTTTATGGGGACCTTGAAACCCAAAAGTAGCTATAAACCAAGGCTGATAATAAGCAAAAAAACCCAGCCAGAAAAAACGAGTCTAATGGCTGATAATAAGCACTAGGCCCAGCCAACAACAAAGGCCAACAAAAAGGCTAGATCCAACTGTCTTTAACATAACTAAGCCAAAAGAGAAATAGAAAAAACACAAAAAGACAAAACAAGAGGGCTACTCTTCATTCTTCTTCTTGAAATCCTGCATGGTCTGGGCAGCCTCATAAATCTTCTGGTGCTCCTCAGCCTTTTGCTCTTGGACTTTCTCCGTTTCTTGGTCCAAGCTGGTAAAGGTGATGGGGTGGCCATATCATCATCAGACCTAGCTCTTTCTCTGTCCTTTCTGTCCTCACCTACTAGCAGGCCTCTGTCTTTGAACACACCGGTTAAAGAGAGAATATTGTCATTGATCGAATTGAGGAGAGAGATCATTTGACTAGCCAAATTATGATTGTAGTTTTCAAGATTCTTAATTCTCCTTTCAACCAAACTGGCCCTATCACTCTGATCCTCATGGTTCTCATTTTCAATCTTCCTGTTGTTGCCCTCCATCTGACAAACCTTCTCTCTAACCTCTTCCAACTCATGGTAAAGCCACTTAATTGATCTGAAATTATCAATCATGTTGTTAGGAGCGTTGTTGAGAAGGTTCATACCTGTCTCCCTTGCATTATTAGAGATGGCCACAATAGCTGGGTCTATAAGCTCTTCAAGTCGAGGCTCTTCCTGATTTTCCACCAAAATCTGAGGATTCATAGCTTCTCTATAAATTCCCAATGTCGCAGTCCTAACATTGAAATTCCTCCAAGCTTTTCTCCTATTTTTGACAAGCACTTCCCCCTCTTTAGCACCAGTATTATCCTTTTCCTTCTCCTCAGAGTGAGATTGATGATGGGGATGAACAAGGGAAAGGGGGAGAATCGAAACATCCGGTCCCTGATTCGAAACCCTCTCATTATCCGCATCATCCCTCTTTCGTTTTTTCCCAACATGGTCCTCTTTAATCTCCTCTTTCGTCTCCTTGTCTTCGTCATCAAAAGCCATGTCCTCCTCATCCTCATTGTAGTCCATATCATCTTTACCAGAGGTTTGGCCATGGTCCCTTGGGCTCTTTCTTCTAGGGGTTAAATCAGAGGACTGCTTCTTTACATGACCCTTAATTTTCTTTCCAGAAGAAACATTCCTCTCCTCCAAGCTTATGCTCTGAATTTCATCAGAGTCAAAAGAGTAGCTGGAGCTGCCATTGTCCTCATCCGCATCCAGCGAAGGGTTGTTGCTATTCGTCTAAGCTTTGAAGTACTTGTGGATTAGCAGCAACAATCCCTCATGACAATGGGTTTCTTCTTAAAGCTTGTGATAGCCTTACTCATGGAGTTAAGTAAATAGTAAGGGAAAGAAATCTTCTTATCATGGCGAAAATGATTAAGAAGAACGAAATGGTGGGTTCTTACTTGATCAAACCTAGGGTCCAGAGTAATATATTCAATGATAGCACGCAACACATACCTCCAGAGCTTCTTGATGGAATCCGTCACATAAAAAGCCTCACTTTTAATCAGTTCATTCATTTCTTCGGTGCTCTTCACAAAATCCTTCACGGCATTGGTAGAGAGTTTTTTATCCCTGTAAAACTTGAAACCCTCCATAGGAATCTCGGTGACCGCAGCGACAACCTCCTCAATGATCAAAAAGAAGACACCATTCACTTTCACCTTGCCGTCTTTCCACGAATTCACCATACTATTGGTGACCTCAGGATCGAAACCATAAAGTTTGGCAATGTAACTAGCAAGCCCTCCCTTTTTCAACTTTTTCCATACTTTTCCCCTATTCCTCCATTTCTCCAGATCCCCGCACTAGCTCCTTTCTACAGCGTTCTCCCATCATCTCTTCTGTATTATCTCCAACAATTCTCATAAACTTTGGGCTCTGCAACTCCTTCGCAGACAAAATTTTGGCACTATTTCTCTGATGCACGCCAAGATAATTCACCTTATTGAAACACACCCAGTAAATGACAATTTCGACCCACAAAACATGTCGAAAAGACAATGATAGCCTCAACTGCTTTCGTAAACCAAAAAGGCCTTTATGACTCATATTCATATCCCATATTCGTTTATTATTCATTATTACCATTAGATCTCCACTGTACACCCTCGGATTTTTTCCAGGTTGATAAGGGTCTTGGCTTCCGCCGGAATATCTATTCCCGATTGCCATGTAATCAACTTGTCAGATCCCACACCTTTATTGGCAAACCAATCTGCAACTGGATTTGCTTCTTTGAACACGTGTGATGTGGACAGTCTCAAATTTAGCAAGGGTGTCACGTGTCTCTTCAATTAGATTGGCAATTGACCATGAAGGACGAGATGTGCCATTAATACAATTAATTATGTTATTGGAATCCCCTTCTAACTAAAGCTTAGTTATTCCGACTTCAAAAGCAAATTTAACCACATGGCACGCTACTCTGGCTTCCACAAAATGATTAGTTTGGGTTCCCAACAAAAGAGAAAAAGCCGCGACTCCCTCGCCAACATTATTTCTTATTATTCCACCACTTCCCGAGGGACTAGGATTTCCTTTTGAGGCACTGTCAAAGTTGGCTTTGTGCCATCCCTTCGGGGGAAGAAGCCATCTGGCTTCCTGTCTTTTTAGCTTCCTGTGTTTTTCCTCTTCTGTCTTACTGCCGCCAACTTCAAACTCTCCCCCCTTCTTGACTTGATAGTTTTCCTTAATGTTTTTATAAATCTTCCTCCCAAGAACAAGAGCCGGCTCCTCCTTATTCCTAAAAATTCTATTGTTCCTTTCCTTCCAGATACTCCAGCAAAAGTGAGGCAAAATCTAGGTGCTTAATTCCTACAATACAAAAGATTTAAACAGACTTTTCCATTGACTAAAGAAATCCAAGAGATTATCCGGCATGCACCAGCAAATCTCAAAATCTTGGGATAGGAACTACCAAACCTCCCTAGAGTAAACAAAATGAATGAAAAGATGGTTTACCGACTCCAACTAGTTTTTAAAAAGAGGGCATCTATTAGGCATGACATGTCCTCTCTTTATAAGATTATCTTGAGTGAGGATTTTATTCTGAAGGGCCAACCAATAAAAGATGTTGATCTTGGGGGTGAGACCAGGAAGCCAGGCATTTGCCCAGGGGGTTTCTCCCTCAAACACCAAAGAGAGTTATAGCCTGAAGCAACAGAATAACTACTAATAGGATTATCCCCCCAAATCAATTCATCTCTTTTATTACTGAGAACCATAGTGTTTAAAATTAACATAATCAGTTTCAGATCTTCAGATATGAGGGATAGATCTCTCCATCCCTAGCCAATCCTATAATTTCTAACTTTAAACCCAAATTGTTGCGTACATTCATTCACCCATACTTCATAGGCAAGATTGTTAATAAGGGGGCCTTAAAATAGGCAACTATCAGACCAGAACTGAATATCCTCTCCATTACCCAGTTTTCAAGAAACCTTGGCCTTTGCCAGGTCCCTGGCCTTCAGGATTCCATTCCAAATAACCAATCCTTTTGGAATATCCTCATTGTTTAAAATAAAATGAAGAGAAGGCCTTCTGATATATGAAAGTTGTTCAGTTCAACCACAACTAGTACCTTGGTTTTGTCCAGTTGCGTAACCTTTGTGTTTGTGTTCATACAGATGAGTCCCAGTCTCCTGAATATGGCCAAGGGCATGACATTAATTGATGCTTCTAAATCTATCATATAGTTATGTAGTAATATTCCAAAAAACCTTATTGATAGCAAGAATGGAACAAGTTCCTCTTTCCCTTGGTAGAATACAACTGAGGTGTTCATCTTGGGCATGAGCTCTATATCTACCTCTGTTGGTTTATAGACTTCTTGTATCTCTATAACATCTTGTTTCTCTGCAGCCCAAGTTCCAGTGTTGGTTGCACCTTTGCTTGAAGTTGGAGCACTTTGGGTTATGTAAACTAGATGTGAAGCCTCATGGTTATTGCTTGTATTTTGATCATCGCATTAAACATTTTGGACAAGGTTTGTGTTTTGGGCCATATTGGACATGTTGTGGGTATTCCCATTTGCTCCCTGTGAAGTATTTGTTGAAATTTAGCTCCAAGCTCCTTGATTCTTGTAGCTTTCAAGTTGTTGAGGAATACATCCCTTATGTCTATTACTTTCACTAACTCAAACAATGGAAAATTAATCTATACCTTGCTTAATTCTTTTGCCACACTATCTCCCAGCTCCTTTAGCTCTTCACTGCTTGGACAATTGCTAGTTGCTTATTCCTTATCGGTATCTAGATTCCACTATTGTTGTTTTGCGTATTGCTAGTATTTTTACCACTGTTATTGTTGCCTTGTCGATATGCAAGAGAATCTCTTGGATAGTCAAGTATGTTGCTTGCATTAGGATGTGGAGGTGTATTATTTTTTTTGGAGGAATAGATGAAGTCAATGGCTCATTGTTCATATTATTCCTTTGATAAACCTTTGGTCCATTCCCTTGAGATTGTTGAAATGCTTGCACCTTCTTTGTGCATTGGAGCTAAACCCTGTTGTTTAAGGGTGGGAATAGATGGGGTACTTTGCTCATTGGTTCAATTTGAGCTTCGTTCGGAAGAAGCCCATTATCTGCAAATGGGTGTATAAAGTTAAGTAAAAGGTAGATGGAACCCTTGACAAGTGCAAAGTTGCGTTGCCAGGGGTTTCTCAAAATAAGAAGACATTGACTAAAGGAGACTTTTGCTTCTCTAGCCAAAATGAGTACATACAGCTCATCCTTGGCTTAGCAGCTTGGTTTGGTTGGAAAGTCCATCAAATGGATGATGAAAGTGTCTTCCACAACAGTGAGTTGCAAGAAGTCTACATGGCAAAGCATTGTGGTTTCAAGGTTGCTGGAAAAGAACATCATGTGTACGAACCGTTGAATGCATTGTATGACCTGAAATAGGCTCCTCGAGCTTGGTGCATCAAAATTGACAAGTATCTTACAGATAATGGCTTTCAGAGAAGTCCATCTGATTCTAATTTGTGTGTCAAAAACACTGGTGGTGATATTCTTCTCCTTGTTACCTACATTGATACCTGATTATCACTTGTAGTTTGGTACTTTTAATTCAGACTTGGGACTTCTGCACTATTGTTTAGGTGTTAAAGTTTGGCAAATTGAAGGTATTATATTCTTATCTCAGCCTAAGTGTGCCAACAGTCTGTTGGAAAAGTTCTGGATGCAAGACTACAAATCTACATCCACACCTATGGAGAAAGGGCTGAAGTTGATAGACAAATCAATTCACATGTGGTGAATGAATCAACATTCTGGCAGTTGCTAGGTAATCTCATCTATCTTACTTCTACTAGGCCTGATCTTAGTTTCACAATGAGCTACATCTCACATTTCATGACAGGGCCCAAGGTTGATCATTGGGTACTAGCGCAGCGTATGCAACGTTATGTGAAGGGTTCTTCTACCTTTGGACTTTGCTACAGTAGAAGTTGCGATCCTAGAGTTATTGGTTTTACAAACTCAGATTGGAGAGGTTTTGTTGATGGCAATAAATCAACATTTGGGTATGTTTTCAATTTGGAATCTGGTGTAGTCCCATGGACTAACAAGAAGCAGCAGACTGTGGCTCATTCCTCAATAAAAGCTAAGTAGTGAGCAATGGTTGAGGAAACTTGTGAGGCAGTTTAGCTTCAAAGCATGATTTCAGATATGCAGATGCCTCACGCAGATCCTACTCCCCTTTACTATGACAATCAAGAGGTGCTCAAACTAGCCAAGAATCCAATATTCTACAAGGGAACCAAGCATGTTGAGCTCCATTGTCACTTAATTCAGAAGTTGGTTGAAGACAGGTCAATCCAGTCTTATGTTCCAGCTGCGGATCAGAGAGGAGATATTCTCACCAAATCTCTGAGCATGGACAAGTTTGTATAATTTAGGGGGGACACTTAGTGTTGTTAATAAATTGACTATTAAGGGAGGGTATTAAAATAATATCTTTATTATTTATTATTTAATGGTCAATATAGTAACTTAAAGTACATTGTTTGATCATTTCATTTATTCATTCAATTATTTACCAAAACATGAGTGTGATGCACTGGGAGAACAAATAGCTGTTTTCCTAAATTCCTAATGCAAAATAAGCACTGGATCACATTTAAAAGTAGAAAGTTAAGAGGAGAAAATAGCTATTCAATCTATGACAAGGAAATTGTTGCTAATACATAAGTCTTGATCATGTTCAAGCAATATTGGGTTGGTGGGAAGTTCATGGTTAAAATTGGTCTCAGATTTTCTACAAGCTTATGGGTTTGACATTCAAGGGAAGAATAATGTTGTTCTTGGTGCACTATGAAGAAGCACACATTTGAAAGACGTGTTAAGCTACAAACTTATGGTTTTGACATTCAAGGGAAGAATAATGTTGTTGTCAGTGCACTGTAAAGAAGCCCACATTTGAGTTCCATGATGGAGATTATTGCCAATTGGAAAGAGCAAATTCTTCTCAAGTATGTCAAAAATTGGTTTGCCACTAGTATCATGGAGGTTACATTGCAGATGAAAAGTATGAGGTGGCAAACGAGCTGATTCTATACAGAGAAAGAATCCTCCTAATCCCATATTAAGGCCCAAAGAAAATATTTTAACAAACTTTTCGTGTTGCTCCCTTGGCTGGTTACCAAAGATTTAAATACTTATATGCAGATCTGTGAGAGATTTTTGAGGAAAGGGATTAAAGAGTCCTTGAGTATATCAAAGAACGCAAAGTGTATTAATAGAACAAAAATGGGCACACTTTTCTTGTCAGCTTGTTGCAGTCCTTACCAATCCCCAACCAAAAGTGGGAAAGTATCTCAATGGACTTCAATAATGAGTTACCAAAAGTGCAAGGGAAGGACTATATTTATGTTATTGTTTTGACTAAATTTGCATATTTACTCACTATTTCTATAGACTTTAAAACAGCTCAGATGGTTGATTTAATTTTCATAAAAGTGTTCAAATTTCATGGTAAGCCAAAAAATGTTGTTAGGTGACAAGGACAGCGAGTTACTAAATCTTTTTTGGCAAAAAAAATTCAGATTGAGAGAAACTAAACTCACTCCTAGTACTAGCTATCATCCCCAAACAGATGGTTAAAAAAAGATGGATAATTAGTCGGTGTGACATCATCATCTAAACTACATTTCAAGACAATAGAAAGATTGGGTAAGATGGCTTCATTTAGGCAAGTATTTTAAAGATTCTACTTATCATATGTCAATTAAGATGCCTCCATTTATGGTACTTTATGAATACGAAGCTCTTTGTTCATTGACCTTTTGTTTAGTGGTAGTAGAGTTCCCCAAGCTAAGGATGTGGTGCAGCAGAGTAAAAATCATTATGAAATCCGTGAAAGACAACCTCCAGCATGCACAAAACTAGCAAAATTTGTATATAGATCAGCACCAAATAGAGTGCACATTTGATGTTGCAGCCTCGAGCAATCTACTCTTAAGAAGAGTGGATTAGAAAAGCTCGAGCCACAATTCTATGGCCGAGTCAGTATCTACAAGAAGCTTGGAGAAATGGAAACAAGTTAAGAATTACTTGAAAGTAGCAAGGTTCATATATGACTAAGTTTTGAATTTTCTTGGGCATTAGTAGATCTATGTAATGTCCCTTCATGTAGATGCCCTATTTTTGCCCTAAATCAAAATTTTAAGTAGAAGTAGAATAGGAATAGTAATATCACGCACCTGGTTGAGATTCTACATGTTAGGAAATCATAATCCACAACTTAAACCTTCCTCATTACAGACATTAAAAGCATAGATCATTTCATCTAGGGTTAGTGTAATATTCCCATTTTTTGTGTCTACCTAAGTGTTAGTTATTTTCAGAGGTTAGTCTATTATCAATAGTCCTTGTCAGCTAATGTAGTGATTAGGGGGCCCTTCAAAAGTGATTCAGAGTTATGCAATAAATTTATTTGTGGTTTGCCTTCCAGAGGTCTTCCGGGCTTCGTTTTTATACACTTACTATTTTTAGCAAATAACTTGGACGTTTTGGTTCATACTTATTATTTATGGTAAGTTCTCTAGATAGTCAGAGGGTGCCATGGTTATATTTAAAAATTTGGCAAGATGAATTATTGGTTTGATATTTGGCATTTAGTTGAATGACTTATTTTAACTAACTAAAGTCTAATCTAGCATTAACTTTAACATATTTAATTTAATTTAATATCTTTGTGATTAAGGAGATATTAGGGGTCAGGTGCACATTAAATAAATCTATACCATAAATATTTAATTATATCTCAAATGAGGCGCCAACATATAGAGGAATAAGGATATTGAAGTGACTTTATATTAAGGAAGAAATTATATGACGAGTCACTTCACTATTATTTCTCATATACAAGTTAAATACTAAAATATTCAAAATGGAAAATTTAAATAGAGGATCATAAAAGGAGATTTGAGGAAGTCATTTGATATACTTGGCTTATTTATTTTCTCTCTAGAAAGCTTAAGAGTTTTGAATTTCATTAATAGGAAATCTAAGGATGGAAACCCTTGGAAATCAGTGCATTGGACAGAAAACCAAGTCCACAATAAGAGGTGAATCCACCAGGAGTTCACCGTTAAGCATATTTGCTGGTTTACATCATTTGAAGCTTCAGTCAGCTAGGATTCAAAAGAAGAAAAACATATCAACTAGGGCTTGAAGATATTTGCTGGTGGAAGACATGTTGCCTCAAATTTGGAGGTTTAATTGTCATATTTTGATGATACCTTGGACGGCTAGGGTTAGGACATCAACAAAGGAGATTTGTATCCAAATTTTAATTTAATTTGGAGATGGTTTGATAATACATCATTGCCAGTTGACTAGTGTTTATTCACCATCATATTGTCATGAATTTATGGAAGGATATTGAAGATTTCTTGAATATTGAAAGGTTGCTATAGTGATGTGAACATTGACACTATAGTGGTGTGTAGCAGATTTAGATTTGTTTGACGAATGACTTGATAGTATTTCATTACTAAGTTGTGCATAGGGTTGAGGCGCTTGCTTTGGAGTTCTGGTACGAACCTTTCAAGGTGAGTTAAGAAGCTACTTCTGACATTAGAGACAGCCTCATTTTTGTTTCAGTTTTGCCATAAAATCAGATTTATATTCAGTTCAGAATCACAGTTGTAATCAGCATCCATAACTTTTTTATTATCATTTTATGCAACATAATGTTGAAGGAAAAATCAGGTACGTAATTGTATTGAAACTCATTGAATTCAATAAGAAAATTTTGTTGTTCAGAACTATATTAGACTACTGATTTAATTCCAGTCCATATATTAGTAGTTATTTCATGTGTTAACGTTTCTACAATTGCTTCGTATCATGGCAAAGACATCTATGTATTGAAAACTCACAAAATACATACACTGCAACTCAGAAAATTGCATAAGACATCAGAAAATCAGATTGCATGCCACTTGTGTGACAAACAGGAAACTACCAAATCCAAGAAAATCAACACAGAATATGGGTGGGACATTACAGTTGGGAACACTAATTTAATTATAATATGTACTTAATTCATTAATGGAGCTCAAGAATGGAGTGGTAGGATAAGGGGAATATTAGTGTTCCTTAAATAATCCTTCACAACCTTCTCCTTGGGCCCAAGAGCGGATATCTTCTCTTGTGCCCATCATGTGGCTCCTTCTGTGTGCCAAGTGAGGAATTCTATAGCCATTTACAATCATCTACACTAGGCCCAAGGGAAAATATCATCCCTCTTGACCACCATGTGGCTCTTTCCGTTCAAATGAGGGGCTGTATCTAGTGGGGGATTCATATCCAATCAATCCTCTACCCTTGGCCCAAGAATGGATATCATCTCTCTTGGCTATCGATATGAGGAAATATACCTGGTGAAAAATTTCATAGTCAATCCCTCTTCCATTGCCACCCTTATCCTTCTTATTGTTAAGAAAAATAGTCCACACACAACTATGGGGAGGGTCCAGGGGTGAATCAGTTGTGAACAAATATAATTAAATCCAAACTTATAAAACTGATCTCCATCAATTGAAACAATGATGCACAACAGTAAGAAACCATACACCATAACACAATGATTCGTTGACTAGGGAAACCCTTGATGAGAAGGAAAACTCCAATGCGGATGGTACCCACAATATAATGTACTAATATATAAGCTGTTTGTGAAAGGATGTGACCCTGTTAGGAGTCAAATACAATTCATTTAGTACAATGGTCCCTATCAAAGGACATATACCTATTAGGAAAACTTGAACCCTTGTTAAAAGGTTCTAACTTTGTTAAAGGCTGAAAAGAACAAGTAGACCCACTGCCTAAATGCTCCAACAAAAGTCAAAAATAATACTTTCAAGATAACATATCCAATGCACATGAACTGACTAATCTGCAACTTACTTACCAAAACAGTTCCTTTGAAGTCCACTCAATCATCCAACATCATCACTGCTCTACTCTGCTAATCCAACATCAAGGCTCACATCATATGTATCAAGAAATACAAAGAACTTTTTTATTGTGGAATTTAACACAGAAGACAATAAGAACAAAATACATAATTCACCCCTATGGTGGTTCAAAAACAACCCAATTTATATGCAGAAATGGGAAAATAATTTTAATACTACAACTAAATCTCTATTAGAATGAGAAATCTGGATTAGACCCTACAATCTTCCACTCAAATATAAAGGGATTGTCTCAAGCTCATCAGGGGCAAGATGGGGCAGGTTATCGAACTAGATATGAGAAAATATGACTCCGCACTATTTGTGCGAATTCAATCACTCTACATCAAGTCCATCCCCAATTTCATTTGCATCACATACTTCTTAAAGTGAGCTTTGTTCCACTACAACATGTGGAATCAAACACTTGATGTTGCAAGCTAAAACACTAAATATCTAATCCTCTCTTGAATAAAGACACTTCTTATGCTAAGACAAAATGAAATACGATAAGGTGAGTTCAAGGATCCTTCTATTGTGGATAATTGCTCAGTTGAGATGATATGATTTGATGGTTATCACAAAAGGACTTGTGTTGTTCATTCACGGCTTTGTCAACTTGATTTTAAAGATTTGGCTTCACAATGTGAAATAAAATATATATTTTTTATTTTCCCACTTTTGAAATTCAATTTAAAAATGCTAACTTCAACTATTTCTACTTCTACCTAAGGATGCAAGAAAATGTGAATATACTTGGACTCTACAAGATGCAGTCTTGTCAATGACTCCACTTACCTAGTGCAAGTCAATCCCCTTTTAAATCCCATCAATGAATGCAAACCAAAGATTGAGTATAAATTGAAGTAAAGTGCTTCTAGTTTCAAATACCATTTGACCACGCATGGCTTGACTCACAATCAATAAGTATGCACTCAAGGGTCAAGAAAGCTTAAGACAGAATCAAATATGATAAGGTGAGTTCAAGGGTCCCTCTATTGTGGATACTCGCTCAATTGAGATGATATGATTTGATGGTTATCACAAAAGGACTTATACTGTTCATTCAAGGCTTTGTCAACTTGATTCTAAAGATTTGGCTTCACAGTGTGCAATGAAAAATATATCTTTGATTTTCCATCTTTTGAAATTCAACTTAAACTTGCTAAGTTCAACTATTTCTACTTCTACCCAAGGATGCAAGCAAATGTGAACATACTTGGACTATACAAGATGCAGCCTTGTCAATCACTTCACTTACCTAGTGCAAGTATCTAAGGTGTACTCAAATGACTTTCAAATCAATGCCCTCTCCAATCTCATTAATGAATGCAAACCAAAGATTGAGTTAAAATTGAAGTTAAGTGCTTTCAGTTTCAAATACCATTTGACCACGCATGGCTTGACTCACAATCAATAAGTAGCTAGTGGTTTGGTCAAGAAAGTATGCACTCACAATTCCTTTTATCCAACTAAGTTACTTAAGAAAATTCTAACTTAACAGCTTGAAATGAAATCTATTCTAAGTGAGGATATAAATCACCACACAGTAATTCCAACTTGATCAGAATTATTCACTATGTAAGACACAACAATGTATAGTAGAGAAAATTTGGCATTATTTTGGTAACAATCCTCCAACATAACTCCTTTACTCCTGACTGATCTACAACTTACTTGCCAAAACAGTTCCTTTGAAGTCCACTCAATCATCCCGCATCATCACTTCTTTGCTCTGCTAATCTAGCATCAAGGCTCACATCATATGTATCAAGATGTACAACCCATACCATACATACATCGCAAACAAGGAAAACAACTTTCCTTTATACCATTTACAAATAATTAACTAGGTCGGCCTATTAGAGCTTCCCCAATATACAATTAATTACATAAGGCCATGCCAAGGCATGCATGCCTTTATAAGCATCAATACAACCATTACATTAAGTTTCCCACATGTTACAATAAGAATATTATATTTTCCAATAATAAACTACAAGCTACAATACTATAGTCAACTACTAGTAAAATACATCACATGTTACACTCTAGCAACCTTTCCAAAATAGTCCAAATGCCTCACACTTCCAAACGCACAAGAACAAGTTTTCTACCATCTTCCATATTCACTAGCATTAATCCATGTTCGCCAATAAGATATAACAAAAATACCTACAACTGTCTCTATCATTATTTCTTGTACGTTGGTTTGCTACTAGTTTTCACTAGTCAACCTATAACTTAAAAAAATCATCACACAAACTATAGTGAACATAGATATGATGTCTATACTCATTCTACAACACATATGTAAGCTCACATATCTACATCTGTCAACCACTATCCTCATTGATCTAATCAATAGCTTGCGATATACAAAACCTGAATTTGTCATAAACATAAGAACATATGTTGTCATCAATACAACATCTCAACAACTCATCCAAGTGCCAACAATATCCTCAATTTCTAACAATCTCCCCTTTGACATTGATGAGAACATATGGTGAAAAACCATCAATATAAAAGTAGACAACGAAATACAATTTTTTGAGTATCCTCAAAATATACAATCTTCAAATTTTAAACTTCCCATGCATATACCTTCCCTGATTATCTTTGATACTCTCCTACGTACCTTCTTTGGTGAAAGGTTTTTCATTGATCTTCTTCCCCTTTGACATTAATGGCAAAGGAGCCATTATGCCAAATGCCAAGACTCTATAGTGAATTCTCATCAAAGCATCCTCCCCATTTGATGATAATCTCATTAAAGTACCTACATTGGATCAAGTCAATCTCCGACCAAAAATATTGTCAAGTGCCAACAAACAATGTTCTGCCGAAATTCATTACATAAGAGCTCTAAGACTAGCTCTACACCATGTGACCACTCACCCTAAGGAGCAATACCGAGCATCACATCCAAATCAATAAATGTGCTCTAAATACATTGGACTCTACATCAATTACTCTTCACATGGTGGGGCCATTACCCCAAGCATACCTCTTAGGTAGTCGGAGGTCTCTTTAGCCAAACGCTTAGTAAATATATCCACTACTTGCTCTTTTGTGCTTACATATTCCAATCTGATATTCCTTGTTCATAACTTCCTCTCTCAAAAAATGGTACTTGTTAGCAATATGCTAAGTCTTTTAATGTAAAAATGGATTCTTGGACATGTTAATTGTACTTGTATTATCACAATGCATAATGATGGATTCAGAGAATGTTATACCAATATCCTTTAACATCTATTTCATCCACATTAACTAATTACAGTTATTTGTTGCTGCTACGTATACTGCTTATGTTGGAGATTGTGATATACAATCTTTGTTTGTTGCTCAGCCATGAAACTAATCTTCCTCCAAGAAAAAATGCTCCTCTACTAGTACTCTTCTTGTCATCAACATTTCCTGCCTAATCCGCATCAATATAGACATATAATGTAAAGTCATTTGATTTATCATACCATAAACCAAATTCCAAAGTTCCCTTCAAATATTTGATTATTCTTTTTACTGTTGCTAGATGTGATTCCTTAGGATCTGCCTAATATTTCGCCACAATACCAACTGCATTGGCTATGTCAAGTCTAATAGGATTCAAATATTGTAAGTCACCAATCATAGCTCTATATCTTGTCTGAAAAATGCTATGGAAATCATCATTATTAGTCAACTTACAACCTGTAACCATAGGTGTTCCAACTCATCTACAATTTTCCATTCCAATTCTTACTAGCAACTCCTTGATATACTTAGTTTGAGATATAAATATACCATCTTTAGTTCTAGTTATTTGCAATCCCAAAAGTACTTCATCTCACCTATCATGAACATCTCAAATTCACCTTTCATTTCATCAAAAAATATATTGTTTATGTCATCATTTCCTCTAAAATGACGTCATCCACAAAAACTTCTTTAATCAATGATCCATCTGAATTATCTCTTAGGTACAGATTACTTGTTGCACTTCCCTTCTTACAACCCAAGTTTAGCAAGTATTTATCTAGCCTCGCAAACCAAGCTCTTGGTGCCTGCTTCAATCCATAAAGGACTTTTTGTATTTGCATACCATGTCTTCTTGTTCTGTCAATGGAAATCCATCAAGCTATTCAATGTATACTTCTTCCTCTAATTCTAGATAATTTTACATCCATCTGATACAGTTCAAAATTTTTGTTAGATGCATATGCCAAAAACAAACTAACTGCTTCTAATCTTGCTATAGAAGCAAAGGTTTCTTCAAAATAATACCTACTTGCTGCAAATAGCCTTTACATACCAATCTTGCTTTGTTCCTTACAAACTTCTCCTTACTCATTTGTTTTATTTCTGAACACCCTTGTAGTTCCAATAACATTCTTGTCTTTAGGCCTAAAGACTAATTCCCATGTATTGTTATTTTCAATCTGTTCAAGTTCTTCCTTCATAGCATTAATCTATGATTCATCTTTGCATGCTTCATCAATATTTTAGGTTCCAAACAAGAAATCAAAAATATCTCATTTACATACTTCCTCTTGTCATTACTCCACTACTTGCATTACCAATAATCTGATTATCAAGATGATTTAAGGAAACATACCTTGATGTTCTTTGTTCTTCTCTAGGTTCATCAGTTGAACATGAATTTCATTATCAATTTCAAAGAATAGTTCTTGCTCTACATTTTGATTTTCCATTGATCTCTAACATGTGTTCACTTGATTTGTACTATCTGTATCATACTCAAAAGTTATTTCTTGTACCTGAAATCTTTCATCAATTCTTACATTTGCACTTTCAACAATCTTCTCTAGTTTTAGGTCATAACATTTGTAAGCCTTACTTTTAGTAGAATATTCAAGGAATATAGCTTTATCACTTCTAGGATCAAACTTCCCTATTTCATCATCTCTTTTGATATAACATATGCTTCCAAAGATTCTAAAATATTTTACAGTAGGTGTATGACCAAACCGAAGTTCATAAGGTGTTGTACCTATTCCTTGGATAATCTGAACTCTATTTATGTTGTGCACAGCAGTCGTTACTGCTTCTCTCCAATGTACATGTATCACTTTACCTACAAGTAACATCACTCTTGCTGGTTCACAAATTGTTATATTTTTCTCTCTGCTACGACATTCTGCTGCAATGTTTTAGGTGTTGAAGTTTGTCTGTGAATATCATTATTTTCTCAATATACAGTGAATTGATTAGATGTGAATTCTCCACCTCTGTCAGACCTTGAAAATTTTATCTTAAATCCTGATTCATTCTCAACTTTTTTCTTTAAAGATCTTAAACTTACCAAATGCTTCAGCTTTCTCTCTTAAGAAAACAACCGACATCATTCTAGTGAAAGCATTAGTAAAAAGTATAAAATACTTCTCACCATAGAAAGCTCTTGTCTTGGTAGGTCCACACAAGTTTGAGTGTAAAGTCTCGAACTTCTTTGTAGTAGTAAATACTTTACTCTAAAATGTACTTTTATGTTTTGCCATCACACATTCCTTATACATCATGTTACAAGGTTTCACAATCTTAGGTAGATCTCTAACCGCATTAGAATTATTGACCTTCACTATGTTATCAAAATTTATACGATAAAATATCCTATGCCATTACCAACTATCATCAACTTTCACAATACAACAACTTATCCTAGAGGGATTTAACTAAGATACATTACCTCTGGTCCTAGTACCAGCTGCAATCTCAATTCCTTCTTTATCCTTAATGGTACCCACAAGATAATGTACTAATATATAAGTTCCTTGTGAAACTATGTGACCTTGTTAGGAGTCAAATACAATTCATTTAGTACAAAAATCCTTGTTAAAAGAAAAATCCCTATTAAAAGACCCACTCCCTCAATGCTCCGACAAAAGTGAAAGATGATACTTTCAGGATAACATATCCAATTAACATGAGTTGACCGATAAGCAACTTACTTGCCACAACAGTTCCTTTGAAGTCCACTCAATATCTAACATCATCACTGCTCTACTCTACTAATCCAACATCAAGGCTTGCATCATATGTATCAAGAAGTACAACTCATATCATACATACATCTCAAACAAGGAAAACAAATTTCCTTTTTACAAACAATTAATTAGGTCGGTCTATTAGAGCTTGCCAATATACAATTGATTATATAGGGCCATGCTAAGGCATACATGCCTTCATAAGCTTCAATACAACCATTAAATTAAATTTCCCAAATGTTACAATAAGAATATTACATTTTAGAATGATAAATAGCACACTACAATAATATAGTCGGTTGCTAGTAAAATACACTACACGTTACTGTTGTGAGGTTTTCACACATCACCCCAAATCTTGGGGACCCCCTTTTTTTTTAATCGCCTCGGCAAAATTTTGGATTGCCCAAAAATTTTTGAGTTTTGAAAATTTCACGCCTTGGCACCTTCAGGACAAATATGGGGAGGCTTAGCTTATTTTCACCCCGTTTCAACTTGATTTTCCAGAGCTATCAATTTTATCCCTAGGCCGAATAATTTTCTAAGTTAATTTCAACTTGGCAAGATAAAATTGTGAATTTTGTACTTAGACGTTTTCTTTTGAAAATTTGGTTTTAATTTTGTAAATTTGGATGATTTTCAAAAGGGAAATTTTAATTAGACTTGAGTTTTTGGAAAATCTCAAATTTTTCTTTGGTGAAAATTTTAATTTTGTTGAAATGAGGAAAATTGCAAAAAAATGATTTTTGGTTCTAGATGCAATTTTATTTTTTTATTTTTTTATTATTTATTTAGCTTGGCAAAATCGATTTGGTGGAAAATTGCAAAAAATTGGCTTTAATTGGATTAATTTGCCTTGAAAGCTTTCAGTTTTTAATGAATTTGGTAATTTAATATTGAAAAAAATGGCTTTTGGTTAGCCAAAATCCAAATTTAATGATGTATTAATTACTAAACCCTCATTAAATGGAAATATTTAATACCCTCAAGGCCATTTAATTTCGTTTTGCAATTTGGAGCTAATTGGCAAATTTAAAAGTGCAATTTCCTTTTGGCAAAATTAATTTTTGTTGAGCAAAGCACTTAATTATGGGCCATGTTTTGGAGTTAATTTTGTTTTTTTTTGTTCTCCTAGACCAGGTCGGCCAGCTTTGAGGAAAAGAAGATTGGGTATAAAGGAGACCCCAACTCCCATTTCTTCTTCACAATTCACTTCTTCCTCTCCATGCATGGGCGAATTTCCTTGAAGGCAGTTTTTTCCAGACTTGGGCGATTTTGTGGAAGGCAGTTTTTTGCATGCTTGGGCGATTTTTTTGCTTGCATTTCTCCATTTTCATGCTTGGCCATTTCTCAAGGGGCAGACCTTTTGCAGATTTTGGTGGTTTTCTCCTCCATTTGTGGGTTGTGATTTGTGCCCTAGGTGGCATTTTGGGCAGATTTCAGACTTCATGCTTGGGCGAATTTTAGACAAAGGCAAAATTTTCCATTCTTGGCATTTTATTGAGGCAGATCTGATTCTGATTTTTGGATAATTCATGGTGAAGGTCTGATTTTTTCCTATTTAGGACTGCATTTTATACCAGATTTTGGCAATTTTGTTGGGAGAAGACATACATATGAAAGTTTAATTTTTGCATAGAAGGCAAGCGTTGGATAGTTTTAGAAGTGTAAATTTCTAATTTGCAAAGGGATTTTAACTTCTTGAAAGTCATATCCTAAGTTCCGAAAAGTCGCTGTAAGATTATTGGTTAAGGTGAATTTTCATCATCTAGAGTTGCAAGGAGTGCTTAAGCTGACATTCATCTTTCGTTCTAGTCTAAGGATTGCTCCGCTTGGTTCTTCTTGCCTTCTGGGCCACCACTCTACCATCCCGTAATAGGGCGACGAGCATGGAGGATGGTAGTGCAAGTAAGAATCCCAAGCGGGCGAACACTAAGAAAGACAAAGAGGATATGATGCCCAAACCTTCCTTCTTCTCGAAAATGAAGAGAATAACCGACACTAATATCGGTACAATGGACATGATACGAATGAGGGACAGATTGAAGGAAGGACAATCCCCCTTGGCAAAAAGGATTTACAAGAGCAAAATTGTACATGCGACAGTTTTTCCTCCCACATTGCCCTGTCCAGAATTGATTATGGAATGTGCATCCAGATTTGATCTAAACAGTAATTCCATCATTTTTGATGAAGGGAAGAGAGTGTTGGCCAGCATTGGCGAACAAGCAATCGAAGAAACATTCAACATTCCCCAGTACAAGGGCATGACAATTGTGATGATGGACCAAGCAACTAAATCATTTCAAGATAACCAAGAGGCTTATTACACGCATCTAAAGCAGAATTGGATACGCGAGGGAAGGAAAGGAGTTAACAGATCATCGAGGCTCACAATGGCAGATTTCAAACCAGAATATGGTGATCTCGTTGTTCTGCTCAGTCGGATCATGGGCCTAGCTCAAGGTATGAGATTTGGAAACTGGATGTACTTTATTGATGAGATTGAGAGAGGGAAAAGAAGGTTTGATTGGGCCAAGATCATAAGCGAGAACTTAGAATTGCAACTTAGAACCGTGCAAAACCAAAGGCAATTCTACATGGGCTCCTATCTGTTCTACCTAATTGCTAGATTGTACAAGAGTCCGGGACTTAAAGCTTTAGAAGTTGGTAGCGGAGCAGGACAATATTTGGTACATGAATGCTATCCGCAGCTCCATTTGCACAATAACGAGGATTACAAGATATTTTGCGATGCCTTCGCCATGAAGACAGTAAGGGTATTACAAGGGACACCTGCTAAGAGACTTTCATCGAAAGCAGAAGCAAGGATTAAGAAGTTTGGGAGTTGGTTCATCCAATTTCCGCAGTTTACATACATTAGAGTGGCAGGAAGTACAGTTTGTCCCAAGAGGCTTCCAAGGTACCCACCCGACAAGGTAGTTTTGTTAGAATTGGCTAGACAACTTGAGCACTATGATAGAATAATGAGAAACGAAGAGAAAACAGGCATTTCATTCTCAATCATAATTGGCAAAGATAGTTGCCCAAATCGGGCCTCCTTTGAAGCCGCAGAAAAGGAATTGGAATGGTATCATCTAGGATGGTACAGAGCAAGGCAAGGGTTTGACCCTAATGGTCTTATCAAGGCATCTCATGGAAACGAATTTGGGCATGTTCCCACCATAGAAGACTTTTGGACCAACGCCAAAGATGACTTTTATGTGAGAAAGCTAGCTTTCTCAAAGTTGATGGTGAACATGATGAGGGCTATTAGATGGAGAGGCCTTGATATTCTGGATCAACTGGAGGATGATGGAAATGTGTTGAGAGAAGACTATGATACAGTAGAAGAAACAGAATTGAATCCAGTGGATTGGGATGACCATCAAGATCCTTCCTTGGAAGTAGTCACTAGGGTAGTGGATTTACATACCGAATCATGGTATAATGAAGGACTAAGGAAGCTGCAAAGACAAAGGATTCCCCTTACCTATGAGATGATGAAGCCAAAAGAGAGACAAGCAGAATCGGTCGGGCAAAGGAATGAAGGAAATAGCCGGCAACAGGAAATGATTAGAAATAGCAAGAAGAAAGTTTTGGAGGTAGAGAAGGGCAAAGAACATCCAGAACCTCCAACCAAGAGACAGCATGCAGCACCATCAAGAGAGAGTATAACTGAGGCTAGAAGCCAAGAGGTCAATTCGAATGATAAAGGGACCGCGGTGGAGGTGAGCTCTAATTCGAAATCAAGTGGCTATAGTGAAAGCACCGAATACTCCCCTCTCTCGGAGAACCAGCAAGGAAATGATATGGAAGAAACTAGTAGAGAAGAAGATGGACCAATCGCCATCGAGGCAATAAGTCAAGAACCCGAGGACGTTGGTAATGCTTTGTTAGTCGAACCAAATCCAGACTTGGGGAGATGTACTGCACCACTATGGTTAAGACAAATGCTTATGCCAAGAGGCGAGGTGATAACAACCCATACAGCTGAGGACATACAAGGGTTAATAGAAAAGGGTGATAGCGAGAACCAAAAATAAATGGCAAGAACGGTGGCAAGGGTAATCAAGAGCGACAATGATGATCACCGAAAGGTTCAAATTGCTATTCCAACAGTCAATAAGGCAGCAGATGAGATTGTGGCCCAAGAATATGAGATAGTGGAACATAACTTGGGAAGGAATACAGATGATATGGAGTGTGAGGAGGTCCAGGAAGGTATAGCATCAATCAGAGAAAGGTTAAGGAAGGCAAATGAAAGGATAGTAAAGTTGGAGACCGAGAACAAATATTGGAGAGATAGCCAGCCCATCCAACAACTGCACCAGGCAACCCTTCCTCAAGACAGCGAGAGCAATTCAGGAGAGATATCAGCTCAACTACATGAAGTCAGGGATTGGATCCATGATACAATCCAAGATGAGCGAAATTTCTTGCCTGCCTTCATCTCGACATTCCAGTCATTAGTGGTCGTTAGAGACAAGTTCAGATTATTCGAAGAGGAGTGGAAAGGTTTCCTTCCCATCATAGATTTGGCTATTCCTAGGCTACAGGCGTTCATTGCGCTAACAAAGGCATATTTGCAAAGGGCCAGATTGGTTGATGAGAGAGGATTGAGTATAGTTGAATCTTGGTTTGTCGCATTGACTACCAGATTTAGAACACTTGAGGAGATACATAATGAGATTGCACGACACAATCCAAGCATCGACACTTCTATTTCAACCATGATGAACGACGTTGGGGTGGCATTTGATTTTGAGGATATTAGAGAAAAAGATATCAATGAGACAGATTTTGGATCAAGACTGGATGAGTTAGGAAAGGTTGCTATTAGGAAAAAACATTTGGGCACCCTTTCCTCTCTCAACGCTTTTATTGGATTTGTAAAGGAATATGAGAAGGATCACGAAAAGATACTACAAGCAGCGAACAGCGTGGCGAAGTCAGTGAAACTCAAGGCGACGCACACACCTTGTCCTCCTATGGAAAAAGTTAACGAAAGGCTAGCTAAGTTCATTGCCTTAGCTAAGAAGATGAAAGAAAAGGGAAGATTTATATTAGATCATTTGATGTAAGCCCAAGTGGCAATTTTCCTTTCTTCTAGAATAGGACAAGTGTCTATTTCTGATTGGCCACCATTTTGGTGCCTTCTCATTGGTTGCCACTTTTTGCACTTTTTTCATTGGTCCATTAATGAGGTGGCGGCTTCTCATTGGCCAATGGGGTGGCAACCCTAATTAGGGTTTTGAGGATCCAATATGGATCGTTGATCTTGTTTTGATCTCCACCGTCCGTTGTATTTTTGGCCCCTATAAAAGGCCATTTGTTCTCATTTGTAAGGGGTCGGAGAAACTGTTGCGAAGATAATACCAAAATTGCTCTCTTTTTCATTGTTGTGATTTGCATGTTGATTAAGAACATTGGGTGTTATTGCATGTTTTCTACTTCCACTTAGTTAGATTTTCTTTCAAGTTGTTGAAGCAAATTGCATTTGAAGTTGTTTAAGTGAAGTTAAAGTAGATAGATAGTTGTATGGTAGCATTGGTAAATGTTTGATAGGGATCAATACTAGGCCACTAGCATCCTAGCGGCTGGTTGGGAAGCTTTGCGTGGTAAACTAGTTTATTATTCCTTCGAATCATTGCACCTGTGGAAGTGAGGCCGCTGGTCAGCTCTCATTAGGTTCGATCCCCGTCCGTTTGCTAACCTTCCATTCATAGGAGGAGTAGAATGGTGAGTAGCTGGGTAGCTGAAGTTTAGAGAGGAGAAAGAAGTTAGAGTAGGTCGAGTATTAGAACACATCCACTCACCTTGCACCACCATCACTTTACCATCAACATCACCATTGGCAGACACATCCTCCATCATCGCCACCATCAACATTATCTGCCCCCGCACATTTCACAAACCAAACCACCATCACCTTCATCCCACCAAATTCCAAGTCATCCTTGAATGAATAGCGTAAGGCCGCCTACGTGATTATCAGCAAATCACATCAATAAAACTGAGCGAGTATCCAACGGTGTAAGGAACATTGGAGCTATTGCTTATGTCTTCATGAGTAATAACTTTTCAAGAGAGGAATTGTATGTTTGATACTCCGTATCAAATGTTCAATTGCTAATATGTTATGTAAGTGATACAAAACTCGCATCAACAGTTACACACTAGTGACCATTCTAGAAAAATCTAAATGTCTCACACTCCCAAACATACGTGCACGAACAAGTCTTCTACCATCTTCCATGCTCGCTAGCATTAATTCATGTTCATCAATAAGATATAACAAAAACACTTGCAATTGTCTCTGTCATTATTTCTTGTACACTGGTCTGCTACCAATTTTCACTAATCAACATGTAACTCAACCAAAACATCACAGAAAGGATAGCGAACATAGACATGATGTCTATACTCATTCTACTACACAAATGTAAGCTCACATATCTACATTTGTCAAAACCTGCCCTTGCTGATTTGATGAATAGCTTGCGATATACAGAAACTAAGACTCTCGTGAACATAAGAACATATATTGTCATCAACGACAAAACCAATCATCAATACAACATCTCAGCAACTCATCCAAGTGCCTACAATATCCTCAATTCCTAACAATTATGATTAGAGCCCCTTAACAAACCTTCCCTTCTAAGACCAAGGGTAGGGCACTCCTTGCAACCCACTTGGCCTCATGGGACAACCTATCACAACCATGAGGTGGCAGACTTAGAAGGGGTCTTCATAAAATTTTCTCCCTCTTTCTATTCCTTATTAGCCCTACCATATTTAATAATAGCAAACACATATAGAGTTATGTATTATTGCATGTTTTGCTCAAATAGGAATCACATATAATGATATCATTTCTATACATTATTCATCAACTAGAAACCATAAATAGGTACATTATCCATAAGTAGGAATTCACCAATAAAATAATTACTCATAAACAGAAATAATCAAAACTCATACTTGTGTGGTTTTCAGACTATCAACTCTTTTCGGTTTAGCAAGTAAAAGTCTTTGTCTTAGACAGTTTTGATTGGCAACATTTTTTTCGAGACTCCAAGTCTAGGGCAAGTGTGAGCAAATTTTGGTCTCTGGTTTGTGCAAGCATTATGATGCCACTTAGAGAAATTTTTGTATCATAAGTCCAAGTGAACAATGGACTTTTATTCCAAGAGAGAAGGGTTTCAAGTTTGACTAAGTTTGTGAGAAACCTTGTCTAGGGGAAATTCCGCATCTTCGGAATTCTCCCTCTTGGGGAAATTTTGCAGCTTTGAAATTCTCCCTCGTGGGGAAATTTTGCATCTTTGGAGGCAAATTTAGCATCTTTGAAAATTTCGCACTTGAGAAAATTTTGCACCTTCCGAGATCTCCCTATTAAAAAATTTCACACCTTCCGAGATCTCCCTCTTTGGGAAATTTCCCATCTTTGGAAATTCCCCTACCTCCTCATCTCCCAAAAATCTCAAAACTCAGGCCTTTATTCGATGGCAACTCAAGTATTGCAATTTTAGAACAATGAGGGGAGAGAATTGATAATTTTCCGAAGGATCTTCCTCCCAAGGAAAATTCTACATCTTCCAAAATCTTGCTCTTGAGGAAATTTCACATCCTTTGAAATCTCCCTCTTGGGGAAATTTCACATCTTACGAAATTTCCCACTTGGGGAAATTTGGCACCTTCGTAAACTTCCCTACATCCTCATTTCTCCCAAAAATCTCAAGATGCCCCCTTTGGGCAAGACGAAGTGCAATAGGAGGCCTTTATTCGGTGGCAATTTAAGCATTGCAATATTAGAACGATGAGGGGAAGAGATTGATAATTTTCCAAAGGATTTTCCTCCTGCAGAAATTTCACAATTTCAAGTATCTTAGCAGTGGAAGATCACTTTACAACACGAGGGTAACCATGAGCAAGAATAGAACAAGGAATTATCAAGGATCATTCAAATGAGATTAAAAAATTAACACCATGTCCTAGGAAAATTTCGCATCTTCAAAAATCTCCCCAACCAACTATCATCCTTTGTTAATCACCAAAACCATCCTACCAAAAATGTTCAAATGAGAAAGTGACAAAAATTAGAAATGAAAAACAATAATAATAATAAATGGTTTTGGCAAGATTAAAATTTGCCTCTTCTTTGCAAAATAGATGGTTTTAAATTGGGATGAAATTTGTTTATTATTGATATGATTTTATTTTCAGACTTTTTCTACAAGCTTAAAGCTTTTCTCCTTTGTTTTGCAAGGTGAATTCAAGAAGGAGAGCTAGAGGGCAAGGTGATGATTAAGGCCTCAAAACTTCGAACAAATACGACAAGGAGATGGCTCAAGTTAAGGGACTTAAGTGAGAAGCATAGATTCATGTTCAAGCTATCAACCCGCAAACTCAAGTCAAAATCAAGAGGAAATTCAAGAAAGCACAGATGATCCAGCTACATAAGGACAATTTCAAGGAAAATCAGGAGAGATCAAGTTCACAGGTTCATGAAGATGCAAGGGATTCAAGTCAATTGCATGAGAAAATTTCAAAGGATGATGAGCTGGCAATTGTTTGCCTCCTCCAATTAGAAAATTACAATTTCAGGCACAGTCAATCAAATCATGCCAAGTGTCTTATTTTCTCATTGGCTATTAAAACTATTGATTTTCTGGGATCGCTGCAAATGTACTAAGCATTGTCATACATTTGGTATGTGTTTTTCAAATGCAACATCCTCTCATATTTATATTGAGCATAGATCATGAATAGACATGTCACTTCATGGAACATGTTTATTCAATAATCAGATAATTTATATTAATCATATATATATAGGTTTATCTGCCAAAAGCTATTAAACATCAACACTCCCTCTTAGCTAGGGAGGATAAGCACAAGACATATATTACACTATTGGTAATATTAGGAAGTCACACATCAAGGAAGTCTTTGATCAGAAGACTTCCATAATATGATATCATATGGGTATTGGCCTATTAGAATGTTAACACATGACATTCACCAAATACACTTTTGATATCATATTAGATAACATGAGTATTGTCCTAACAAAACATCAATCAAATGATATTCACCAAGTACTCAGAGCATTGGCCTATCAGAACATCTACTAAATGATATTCACCAACTACTCAATGTGGTAATGGCCTTCAAAATATCAAGGCACGATATTCACCAAATACCTAAAATATTTCTATACAAACAACTTGTAGATAGTCAAATTAATGACATCTAACACCTAGTTATTGATTTATAAGATAAAGCCTTTTCATGATTTATTTCAACATTTACACAAAATGCATGTCATGATACAAGTTATTGTAAGGTCATCACCTTTCAATAATTTCTCCAAATACAAGTGATAATCATTTAAAAGTCGTCACTTCCTCATAATGTACACAGGTGACAGGCTCATACACGTATGACATCAAAAGTTCACATAAAGTCACCATGAATACTTTTGACCTTCTTGTCAAGGTTACTAATAAAGTGTCAAAGCTCCCTCTTAGTTATATCGACTTTTCTGACCTCTTAGGACAAGGTTCTCTTCAATGAATTGTTAGACTCCCCCTAAATCTATTATCATCCTTCTAACCTCTTGGTAGCAAGTCATGTCATGCTTCCCTAGTTCAATAGGTATCCTGATAGCATAAGGCCTTCCAACCTACATACATGAGACTTTATCCCATGAATCATAGTCCTTCAGCTGTTATAGTTTCTGACTAGTGAAAAATCCATCTCAACAAGATCTACTCCTTCTAAAGCAAGATCATCAAAAGTTTGATTGAAGCATTTTATTTTTATTTTCTGCTCCCTCTCTTTGTCCAAGGTTGCCTTTAATGAGCTGCCAGTCTCCCTTTGAATCTCAATCTCCCTCTTTTTCCCTGCAAGAACATTCTCCGAGAAAAAGATCGAGGCAAATAGCTCATATAGAAATATAAAATAGAGACTATAATGAATAGATAATTGTATACTCAAGGAAAATAAATACTTATCTCACATAGTCAAAGGATAACGTCCTCTAGATGACTTCTTTTCCTCTACTCATATTTCTTCAACTACTGACTTCATTTCAACCTCCCCACCCTTTTTTAATAATAAATATGAATATCTTCACAAAAATCCTCATATATTTTATTTCCATATCTTCACCTTTCTAATTAACAGTAACATTTAATTAAGTAATGTCATCCCCTTCACTTATTATGCAATCCAGTGGTAGTTAATCTGATGAAAATTTAATTCAATGTTGAATGTAAGTGAAGGATGAATGAATAAAACATCATAATGTACAACCAATTCTCTGTCGTCCCTGTGTACATAGGAACTCAGACTAATTTGACAAGTACTTGTTAACATATATAATCTGCAACTGAATAAAAGAAGACATGCAATTTTCAGTCCAAAATGTACATCGCACATATAGTTGAGAGCCCATTGTGGAACCCACTATGTCATTTCCAATTAGTATTGATTCACAATATATGTGCACGTGATTATTATCACTCAAATGTTCCCAATGTTTGATAATCTCCTTTGACTATAGATAACGATTGTCCCCTCTTTCAGCATCGATGAGAGCTTCGTTTTCCTCCTCTGGATTTCAAATCTATCGCTTGAATATGGTGTTTGTCCAATTACACTTTCAGTGGGTGTCGCTCCAAATGCGTAGGTAGAAGATGTGGTTGTTGCCGTGCACGAGTTAACAATTTTGCCAACAATTTCGCTTTTCAATCCATTATTATCACTAAATGTTGTTTCGATATATCTCCTCTCTAGACTTAATGAAATTGCAGCCTTTGTCATGCTCGATGATTGACTTTTGTTTGGTGATTTAAATAATCTATTTCCTTCAATTTCTTTGTTTTGCATATTCTGGAAGCAAGATTGACACAACATTGGATCCCCATCCACGAACCAATAATCCTACATGGATTGATTGTAATAAAGATTGGAGATCCAACAACTCATTCAATTTTAGATATTAAAAAGCAACAACAACTTTCCAGTTTTATGCTCCTTACAGCGAGCTCCTCTACAGCTACCCATGTCAAGCTCCAAGATGATTTGTGGTCAAACCTCAAACTGGCCCACGTTATAGTTCTTTATCACCCTTAATATATTTGGGCTTTACCGATATTGGTGTGGGATTACTTCATCGATATCTTGAAGCCCATGTTGTTATGTTGAAGTCTCTGAGGGATGACGCATGTACTTAGGGTGAGTCATGCAACCCATGAAATGACATTTATCATCCAGTCACCATCTGTGTTTCAAAACAGTGCATCATAACATTTGTTCCCACCCATTTCTTGGTCGTTGCCTCATATTATAGGATCCTCATTGTTGAAAACATGAGATCTCTCAAGAGACAACCTCCCATATTTGGCGTAATCAACCCACTGTAGAAAAAGAATTTCAAGCAAATGTGGAAATCTCAGTGTTAAAATAGCGCTCAACTTCTCATTATACTGACCCCCATATACCCTGTGAATCAACAACAAACTGGCCTCCTTTGATCGACGCATATGGGCCAAACATGGTTCTTGCCCTTGAAGCGGGCACACTATATAGTTTTAAGATGGGACCCCTAGTACGTTTTTATTTCTGCCATGGCTCCATTTCAGAAATTTGACACCTTCTAACCACAACTTTCGATTCTTGAAGAATATATTATTTCATGGAGAGGCTTTCATTGTTCAAATATTCTCTTCAATTCCAATGCGTTGTTTTCAACCACCTACGCATGTTGGCAGCATGCCTTTCCTCTACAATTAAAAGGTGATTATGCAGCATTTAACATTTTCTATATTTATGAATTCTTCTCCATTCCATCTTTTCTATTCTCTCTTACATTTGCAGCAACCTGGCTTTGATACCATGTTGATTTTTCGGGATCGCTGCAAATGTAGTACGCACTGCCATGTATCTGGTATGTGTTTTTCAAATGCAACATCCTCTCATATTTATATTGAGCATAGGTCATGAATAGACATGTCCCTTCATGTAACATGTCTATTCGATAATCAGATAATTTATATTAATCATAGTTATAATTTTATATATATATAAAACAATAAACTTTTATCTCAATATAATGAACATAAATATATATAAATTATATCTCTTATATAATTATATATATATAGGTTTATCTAATAGAAGCTATTAAACATCAACAAAAATTATTGTAATTTTATTAGTGGCCCACGAATTGGTGCCTTCATGTAATTGGTTGAAAATTTGGCAACCCTAATTAGGGTTTGTGGAAAGAAATCTTGGCCCTTGATCTTGAATCGATCTTGGCCCTTTGTTGTAATGGAACTACTATAAAAGGCCAAGGCCTTCTCATTTGTAATTCATTAGTTTAGAGATCAAAAGAGATTACACTAGAGCTAGGAGGAAAGATAAGAGAGCTAGAGTAGATGGGATAGCCAAGGGAGAGACTTGATCAAATTGTTGATATAATGCTTGTCAAAGTAATTAATAATTTATTGTTGGTTCTTCATGGTGAATTGCTTATTATTGTTTAAGAGTGTTGCATGATTTCCTCAATCTTTCACTTGGAGTAGATTTATTTTCATGTTGAATTAGTTTAGTCGAATGGAAGTTGCAGTGGACGTCTTCTTGTTTGACTCAAACAAATCCAAACCACTAGCCTCTTGCCGATGGTAAGGGTGCCTTGTGTGGTAAGCCAATGAAAACACTTAACTTCAATTGATGTTCAATCTTTAGTTTGCATCCAAATGATGGGATTGGAGAAAGGATATTGATGTAAAAAACATTTGTGTAGTCCTTAGAAGCTTCCACTACGTAGGTGGAGGCGCTAGTGAGATTACATCTAGTAAAGTCCAAGTCGTCCATTATTCCTTGCATTCCTAATTAGAGGTAGAAGTAGTAGAAGTTAAAGTTTAATTTGAAGTGAAAAAGTTGAAAAATCAAACTGCATCTTCGTTGCACATTGTAGAGCAAAATCTTTAGAAGAGCAAGAGATGATATCCATTCGATGAATAGCGTAAGTCTCTTTTTGATAACCAGCATTCTCTGCCTTTATACTGCTTTACCATCAAGTTTGCATCACAAAACAATCGCACACTTATCACAATAACGACACTAAACTTCGCATTCAAAAACTTTACTTTATACCATGATATTTCATAATATCAGGCACTGTCAGCCTTCATGCTTACAAACGTATCACAAAATACATAATTATACTTCGTCCACTTAGAGTTAACATCTAGGATCTCGTCCTTAATTAGTCAAGTAATTATTTTGATAAACAAGATAATTCCTTAACATAAAATATATCATTCCTTAACTCTATCCTGTTCTGTCAACTCATTACTACAACTGGAAAAACTACCATAACTATGTTCATACTGTCTATACTACCTCACGTTCTTAGGTACGGTATCCTGACATGTTGTACTATCACTAGGTAACTGTGTGCATGCCAATAATACCTCTGTGAAGCTTGCCACATTCTAACTATGCTACCAGATAAATTGTATAGTACTTAGACAATTGTCTATGTCTAACTGCCAAAACTGTATCTCCATACTCTACTCACTTCATGCTAAGTATATGTTGCCATAAATGACAACTCCATACTATATATCCTAGACAAATTGCCAACACACAGCACATTCATTGAGCACCTTTAGAAGCTTCTGGTCCTTGAATTTCATCACCATAAAAACCTACCAGGAAATGTTACTAGCTACAAGTCTCCGCAGAGACTTGGTAAGGATTCTAGCCCTACCATTGAAAATATCACCGTTCCTAAGCTTCCAAATTGGCCAAAGAATGTGGAGAGTAGGAATAGACCAAAAAGTATTGCAATGTTTATCAACTCCTAGGCATTTTCCAAAAATAACTTTCAAAAGGGAGAAATTGTCATTCAAAGAAAGACCAAATAGACCCCAAACTTCCCTAGAAAAGACATAGGATATGGACTTAGAACGAAGGCAAAAAGAGCAGATATTTGGCTCACCATTTGGTTTCTTAACTAGTTACTTGTGTAGAAGAAGGTGCCACATGAAGCACGTGATTTTAGGTTCAACAAGGGTATACCATAATTCATAAGTCATTTACTCCAATAGGGGTAATCAAAATTAAATCATCACTTATTGTTCAGGTGGTCAAAGAGTCCATTAGTACCAGAAAGAAGTCTATACACATATTTGGCTTTAGTGTCACAAATGGGGGTGTCATTTGACCGCTTCAGCATGGACAACCTAACAACAGTAGCACTACAGCATTTGGATAGTTTAAGAGACAGTTGAGCTTCGTTCAGAATGGCACAACTCCTCTAGTGAGAAAGGGGGAGTTTAAATCTACTCACAAGCCCTTGCCAACTAACCGTAGACAATATCACAGAAAGAATTGATGCCCAAGCAATCTCACTTCCTTGCAGAGCATCCCTGGAGCAAAGCAAGAAGCTTGTCCTCATTGTCGAGGTTCTACCATGTAGATTTCTCCCCACATATATTATTGTTTTGATCAAAAATACCATCTCCTAGGACACAATGCCTAAATTCCTCCCAACTCTTCCAGATAGATTGGAAAACATTTGACCCTACAAATCTCGACTTTATCTTACAGGATGGGAAACCATTTATACGCAATCTTTTCCAATTGATCGTAGACAATATCACAGAAAGAATTGATGCCCAAGCAATCTCACTTCCTTGCAAAGCATCCTTGGAGCAACAAAAGAAGCTTGTCCTCATTGTTGAGGTTCTACCATGTAGATTTCTCCACACATATATTATTGTTTTGATCAAAAATACCATCTCCTAAGACAAAATGCCTAAATTCCTCCCAACTCTTCCAAATAGATTGAAAAACATTTGAACCTGCAAATCTTGGCTTTATCTTACAGGATGGGAGACCATTTATATGCAATCTTTTCCGAGTTATTGCATGGGAGAATGTAGCCCTATGGATATTGCTCCTAATCAAAACCTTCCATGGTTCATTAACTTGTGTGGCTTTGGAAACCCATTTGACTACCAGAGAAATGCTTTGCCATTGCAGGTCCTTCAAGCCCAAACCACCCTAATCTTTACTCTTGATGGACCAATCCCATCTAACTACATGCCTCTTTTTGTTGCCCCAACTTTTGTACCACACTCTAATGAATTTTTGGATATAGTTGATCAAAGATTGGTTGAAAGTCTAGCCAAAGAGTAGTATCTTCTAACAGACTTGCAATCTCTCCACTAGGGAAAGGAACCTATTATTCCATTTGTTCAGCTTCCCCTCAATTTTGTCCAGGACTTGCTCCCACATTGCTTTCAAGTTAAGATTCACAAAAAAGGGAATGCAGAAATGCTTCTTCTCTCATAAAGTCCTTGACTCTTTTCTTGCCCGAAACTTGAAACATAGTATTCCAACTAATCGTACATTGCACTCATTTCTCAACAGCACTACAATGCTTCACTATAGCACTATTATACCACTGAATCATTTGAATAGCAATCTTAGTGTCCTCATCTCAAGAAGAGACGTATTAAGGGCAAAGGCCTTATGGCATTTAATAGGAAGAGAGGGCCTACGCAATTGAAAGATAGAGAAAAGGATAGGATGATGGTTGGATAGAGTGTAAGGGAGGACCTTGACACTTATCCCATCTTCATCCGTCTTGAAGCTAAAGGAGTCTTTGTGGACATAAAATTTGTTCAACTGCAATAGATCCTCCTATCCCCTTTTTGGAAGCTTGTGTAATGTCCGCATTTTTGGCAACTCTCTGCATTTGATTGAATCACTTCATTATAGCAACCCTCGTGAGCTAACAAGGTGATTTGGGGGGTCTCGATTGTAGAGTTACAGTCAACTTTGGGCAGTTGCCATATTTGGCAGTGTAGGTGGTGGCACTGGCAGTTGGTCACCGCTTGGAGTGGATGGAGTTATTTACTGCACAATTTCATTTTATTAAAATAATTATTAAGTCTACATTATTATATGGCATTTATTATATTTAAATGTTTTTAAAATGATGTTGTGTTGAGGAAGCCTCTTAAGTGGAGTTACGTTTGCGAAACTTGTGCCATTTGGAGATTATAAATATGAGCCCCATTTGATGAGAAAAGCATCTGATTATCTATTTTGATTTTGTTACTTGTGAAGAGTTTCCTGTGGTTGATTTTATGCCCTTGCTGAAGTATAAGGGTTTTGAAGCTGAAAGGTATTTTGAATCACTGTTGAGGTATAGTGATTTAATTCTGAATTTGGGTTGACTCTCCATTTTTATACATGTTGTGGCTTTGGAGGATACAATTGTGTTGAGAGATTGAATCCATTGAATTCTTATTTGCTCTTGATATATCACTAAGGGTTATTTGAGTCTGTAGATTATTCCAGGAATTGTATGCAAACAGTTTGTATTTGCTTCTCTATTGTATACACTATGTCTGAGGAGCCAAATTTTGTTTGGAGAATTGAATGATTTGAGGAGACAGATTGACTGTTGAAGACATAAAGTACCTGTGATCTAATCTGAGGAATTATTGTGCACTCTAGAGGGCCTGCGACAGTTACTGGTTGCAGCATTTGGACTTATATTTACGCCTGTGATCACCAAACTGGGGGTCAGCGTCCATTATAATTGACCTGCGATCAGGAATTGGAGGGCCAGCAATTGGATTTTCTGCCCTGCATTGAGAGTTTCAGGCCTGCGTTGGAAGTATTTAAGGCCACTTGCAGTATAGAAGGCAGCGATTGCAATAACAGGGAGCTGCATCCAAGTTTGCCAGCCACTGGAGATTCAATCTGCCCATCGTAAGTATTGTGAGGAGTAATTTGGAGCTGCCAAAATTCATATGAGGTTTGGAGATTATAGCCATACATATTCTGGAAGCCTGTGCGTCTGTTTGGAGGATCTGCATTGGAAATTTGGAGACCTGCATTCAGATTTTTAAGAGCTGAGATGTCATTTCTATTGAGGAGCGTACTGCAAATTGTATGTAGTGATTAACAGGAAATTGATGTTTGTTTGAGCTATAACCAAATCGGGTTATTATAGTTTGATCAAGTCTGCCATATACCCTTTGCTTTCTATCCAGGGAGAGGATCAAATAGATTAAGTTTGCTAAACCTATTTGGACCAAAGTATCTTTCATTACCTCTCCATTCAAACTTTAGAACCTCTCATCTTATCTTCAGGATTCTCCATCATGTTAAAATCACCTGCAACAATCCACGGGATATCCTTCATGCTGCACATCCACTTCCACAGCTCAATCCTTTCATAGTGGCTATTGGATGCATACAACGAGCAGATACCAAAATCTATATCATTGTAGTTTTGTATCACCCACACTACTCTATGCAAGGGGAGTAACCCCAATCTGAGATCAATTCATGCCATCTTGGGCCTACCAATATAGAAGAAGCTCCCTTACCCTTGAAATGATTAGTACAAAAGGCCTTTGCACCCTACCAAATGCATTTCAAAGAAAAAAAATTATGGAGAACTCAATCGCCTTAATTTCTCGCAAAAGGAGAAAGTCAATGCCTTCCTACATCTTAAGAAACCTCTTAATGATGTATTTTATGTCTGGGGTTTCTAAACCTTGACATTCCAAGAAGCACACTTGACTTTCATTAAAAGCATTGAGTCAGTTTCCGTTGGAGCTTGGAAGCTCTTAAAACAACTAGGAAATTTCCTCTTTTGGATTTCAAGGGTTTAATACTGGAGACAGTGTTGGGAGGTCAGACTCTCTTCTTCCTGATAATGGGCTCATTACCTTCAATCTGCTGTTCTTCAACTATCTCCCCCTTTCCTTATCCAACCTACCAATTCTACGCTAATTGTTCTTCTTCCTAGCATTGAAAATAAACATATCTTGCTCATCCTCCTCATAAACAAGAAGAGGTAGACCAGACTACTTGAGCTCTCCCTCTTCAGAACCTTTTGATCCTACAACCTGATAGGGCTCACTCACCTCACCTTTCATTTGCAGGGAGGGGGAGGATGTTCTTCTGAACAATTGGGCCACTCCTCGGAAGCAATGTATGACGTGAACTAGGGGGCAGACAATGGTGGAGGAGCAGGGATGCCAATAATGGTGAAATTACTAAATCTGTCTTCATGGTCATAAGCTTCTTTAATAGCATCCAACCCCCTCGGAAGCAATGTATGACGTGAACTAGGGGGCAGGCAATGGTGGAGGAGCAGGGATGCCAATAATGGTGAAATTACTAAATCTGTCTTCATGGTCATAAGCTTCTTTGATAGCATCCAACCCCCTTTGAGAAGCATCTGCTTCCTTAATAACCTCACAAGAGTCACCACATCCTGCACACCAAGTCAACATTCATTCCTAAATGGGAGACATGTGGGGGCAGGACAATTTTAGGGTTAGAAGAAAGAGGGCTTGGAGGCAGAGAGCCCTGATTCCTGAATTTGTGACCTGAAAGTCTTGATTTTTTCAAGAACAATTTGTTGAGCATTGTAAGTCTTGTGCCTCGGTTTAGGATTCTAGGGTTCCAGGCCAAAATTAATGTCTTTGACATGGTGGAGAGAATCCAAGACAGCAAAGTTTGAATCAACAGGTGAAGGAGGGGCAGAATTACTATTGAAGACTGCCTTTAGCGAGCCCACAGAAGCACAAAGAACTTAGGAGGTAGCAGGAGAAGAGACATCAAGATTTTGAGAGTTTTTCAACTGTTGAGATGAACCATCCGACAGGTTAGTCTGCTGAGGCAGAGAGATGGCACCCTCCTTTTTATTAGTCTTAGTTTTGGGCAAAGAAGGGATTTTCCTTTTAAGGAGAGAGCAATCATGCCTCATGTGGCCCTCTCTTATGCAGAGGAAGCAAGAAATCAAACCATCCAGAAATGAAATAGGAAACGAATAGGGTTGATCACATAAATTAAACACAATCTCTTTAGGAAAATCCCACACTGGGTTGATCCTGATGAAAACTCTAGCATCCGTATGTGGAAGAAAGCTATCAGTTTCGTCAACCCTCAAGACAGTTCCAATCGGCTCAAGGGCTTGAGGAATTAATTCCACAGAAAAGGAAGAAGATTGACAACATTAATCCAACATTAATCCAGAGAGGGCTAGAGATGACCAAAATCTCAGCATCAATGGCTTAAGATGACCACAGCATTGCCATAAAACAAGAACCTGTTTTCCAAAACTGTTTATTGATAACTTCTTTGAATCTTTCTGAGAATGAGGGTTAACAAAGAATATAAAAAACAAACCTAATTATTTTACATCTCTTGCTCTCTCATCCTGATGATGGATCACGTAGTGTGATTCGAAATGTTGATGGCAAAACTTTTTACACAATCTAATCCAGAAACTAAGTATCATAACTATTATGGGTTGTGGAAATCTGATCACATTAATAACCCTTTTTGAATCATACAAAAATACAAGAAATGGAAACCAAATTTTTTGCCCCAAATGTTATGAATCCACTCATTAGGGTGAGTTCTTGAAGGATCTTTGTTAATGCCTTGGGCTGCAAGAAACATGGCAGAATTCCTGAGTTCTTCTCCGCCTCAATAGCCAAGACCATTTATTTATTAGGTCTGATGATACAAGCAGTGGTTGAGGAATCCTTACCTCTATCACTGGTTCCTCCAGCGCCATGGTGTTCGAACTTCGCTCCGGATGGCACCGAGACCTTGTCACTGAGTGCTTGCTTGAAGGCTCTGACCCTAGGTCTCTCACTTGCAGGTTGCAGAGCTGTGATCGCATTACCAGGTAATTTCGAACCCATCACAAAACCTATTCCTAACAATGAAGGAAAGGAGAAGAGTAAATGCAGCATTAACTGCTGTCAGACAAGGACGGCCTTCAGTCTCTGTCCTCAACAATGGCATCCTAATTGCGGAGTGCTACTTTCCATCAATGTTCATATTCACTTGTATTGATCAGAAAATATACCAATCTGAAATCACCAAACACAATACCATAAAGGCCAATTGCATCAGAAGAAAAGAATTGGAAATATATATGGCATCCTGAAAGGATTAGAGTTGATTATTAAGCAACAAGGACTATTGAGAATCTAATAGGAGCTCTGTATTTGAATATCTTGATTTTGAACATTCCATGACTGGTTCAACCAAAACATTTGCACATTTTCCACTGTTAAAGTGCAACCTGACATTTATGGACACATCAGCTGTTACAATCTAATGAGCATAAACAAGATCAGTTTCAATTTCAAGTTAAACATTTAGCATAATCTTTTTTTTTTAAATTAAAAAACCCTCAAAGATGTGTAAGCAATAGCTTAATGGAAATTGGCCTTACCAGGCTCAAAGAGAACTGAAAGTCCAGAATTAGAGACCTTCCAAAGGAATTCTCATCTTTGCCAAGCAAAAGAAAGTTCTCTGCTTTCAAGTCTTGTGGTTAACACCCATTGCATTCACCAACTTTATTGTAGCTATAAACAAAGATGTGAATAGTCATACACAAAGATGTGGATAGTTGTATGCAAACAAGTGGTACTTCTCTCGTTGTAATGCCTCTTGCCAAGAGTATCATTAAAAAGCTCCCCATAAAACAGAACTTCATGCCCAAGTTCACAGAATGCCTGTCCTTATAAGAACCTTGCAGCTCGACCAAATTGGGATGCGCAATTAAATGGTATATCATCTGAACCTCCCTCCTCGCATCCAAAATGTCCACTCATCTATCAGTTCTCTCTTTGCAATGGAGTTAAGTCGGTCTAAATATGTGTTTCAAGGGAGTAGCCTCCATTCTGAATAGTTAGGGCCCCAATAGAGCCTATTTAAATTATCAAAAAAAAAAAAATGCACGGAGAGGAGCCTCCTTAAGGTGACTGCAAAGATGTTGCCATGGCTAACAAGGAGGTTTAATATATCAGCCCTATTCTGTATGCAGATTTTATGACATATTTTTGTGGTTAATGTCACAGAAATACTGTCATTTAGGTCTAGTGTCATGGGCTTAAATATGCTGTTTGACCATTCCTGTCTGTTCCATTGAAGTGTGGAGTCCTTCCCTCACATAGCTATTTATAGTTGTTTTTAGAATTTTATTATTTTAGATCAGACGGTTTTAAGTATTAACAGATTAAGAAGGAAAATAAAGTTCAAGAAACAATTCCATGAAACGCAATTCTGTGGGGTGTTTGAGTTTAGGGTAAATTCATGTTTTAGAAGCTTGTATGAATGAAATCTTACCTTTTGTGGTCATATTTTTTCAGCTTCTTCAAATGAAACTTTGGTCTTCTTTTGTTTCTTTCGTTCTTTCTAAGCATTGTGTATTTTGTAATGAAGTATTTTAAAATATTTTTTTATGGAATATTTTTTCTCTGTGAATTCTTGAAAATGTTGTTTGTAGATATGATGGCTTTGTAGTTGGATGTCTGGTCTTTAGCTGGTTCTGGCATAATTATACATGATACAAAGTACATACTTTCTATTATTAATGTAGAAGAGCTCCAGCAAGAGGTAAAATATTGGGGCTTTTAATTGAGAACCCTAGGTTCAAAACCCCAAGAGACCTGACAAAGTGTTGAAACTGGGTAAATCAAAAAAATTAATCTCTCTGAGTGTAACATTGGGCACGCACAGTAGATGGATAGGCTTGAAGTCGTGAGTTAACCCATGGTCTCGGGTTCGATTCCACCTCCGGGTTCAATGGTGAGTGTGGCTTGCACATGGCCGCTCTGCGCCCATGGGGTACCAGCCGCTGGTCATTAATGGGCTTAGGTCGTGGGGATGCCCCATGTTAAAAAAACATTGTGCGTGATGTACTCCAACAGTTGGCTCATTTGACAGTATAGATACTCTTTGGTTGTCTTGGCCAAGCTGAGGATCATTTCAAAACAGAATTTTATAAAATCTTAGTAAGCTTGGTGTTAGCATGGTTTACTCCACAGTAAAGGTGAACTCGACAAAAGAGATACTCTTTGCTTGTGACATCCACGCCGAAGCTCACTCCATACAGCACTTTATCTAATCAATAAAGATGGACAGATATATAGAGACAGAGACAGAGACTAAGAGATTATCTAATCAGATATAGGGAGAGACAGAAAAATCATCCAAGAGAGGGAGAGAGGGATGGAGGGAGCGGGGTGCGGAGGGGACTGGTGAATATATGTGTGTGAAGTGTGAACTTGTGATCGCATACCCCAAGTTCTGTTTTAATCTTGTGGACACAAATTTCAAATTCGAACAATAGAATTAAAAAAATATTTCGTTTCAAACAAAAACATTAAAAACAATCGACAAAGAAAACTCAACGCAGTAACTCCTTAGAGTGAACAATGCATTAAATGAAATTAATTGGTCCTTACCGGGCTTGAAAAAAACTGAAAGTCCGAAATCAGTAGCCTTGAGGGAAGAATTCTCATCCTTGCTGAGAAAAAGGAAATTCTCTGGCTTGAGGTCCCTGTGAATAACACCCATAGAATGGCAAGTGTGCACCACCTTGACCATAGTCCTACACACCGAAGCGGCGGCTCTCTCACTATAATGCCCCTTGGCAATAATTCTATCGAAAAGTTCCCCACCAGCGCAGAGCTCCATGACCAAGTTTACTGACTGTTTGTCCTCATAAGCACCTTGCAGTTCCACTATATTAGGCTGCCCAGTCAAATGATACATGATCTGGACCTCTCTCCTCACATCTTCGATGTCGTCTTTGGTCCTCAATTTCCTCTTTGCAATCGATTTGCAAGCAAATGTTTTATGGGACTGTTTGTGTGTGCACAGATAAGTGACCCCAAATTGCCCTCTGCCTAATTCCTTGCCAATAGAGTAAATTGACTTCACATCCTCCATAGGCCGCCCTAGGACTGATCCTATCTCACTTGACTCTGGTGCATTGGCGGGAGGCTTAGGAGAAGCTTTGGGAGGGCTAACACGAATTCCAGTCCCGGGGGTTTCTGGACGTTCGTAACGGCCATTACAGTTCCCCATTTTTCTAAAAATAACCAATACAATTTGGTGATCCTCAAGCGATTTTCATGCACATAGATTGCTTTATAAGTGCATTTCTATGGTGAACATCGCTGTTTAGCTTCGAAAATGTTTTTAACGTTGAGATGCAGATGACCTGGATAAACTCTTTTGAAAGATGTTGACGCGGGGGATATTTATTCACTGCAGAAACCTACGGATCCCCGTAATGCAATAGACTATAATTGATCTCGAGAGTTCAGAGCAGTATGATAGAAGCCGAAATTGATTGTTAGGCATATGTCTACAAACACTTAAGGAAAAAAGGCACAGGCTAGAGGCAACTACCCCACTTGTGTTGAGTATATATGTTCTTGTGGATCTAGCACAGATTCGGGCTCACGCGAATGGGAGTATATGATACGGTCTGCACAAACTAAAGTTGAGGGAGGAGAAACGATTCCCGAATTTTTTTTGGAAGTTCTTCCATCTCTAATTGGAAGAGGCAATATGAACGCCTTTTTCCTTCGCTTTTTCACTCTTGAACAGGGTACGGCGTCATTCAATGTTTACCCATAAACGGGTCCCCCGTAAACAATCAAAATAGCTCGTGGAGATTAATAACTGTTTAAATTGTGTCCCCGTAAACAAGCGGAACGGCACCTGGAGATTCATTACTGTTAAAATTTTGTCATGGTCTTAACATCTTCCTCATTTGATCAACCTGTTTCCTCTATTTTTGGTGCGTTTCTTGCACGCTGGCAACGAATACCATTCTCTTAATCTTGGCTTTTGAATTTAATTGCTTCCATTGAAGGGCAAAGTTTGGGATCAAATAAATTCCTTGTCCACTGATGCTGATTTTATCAGTCCTAAGATTGGAATAAAACATGTTTAATTCATTTTTTCCTAAATCTTGAAGGAATTTTCTTTAACACCTTTCTTGAGTGATATGATATGATATGATAGATTTTAATGACGTCCACGAAACTAAAGTAGTCTATGGGACCCATGCAATCGTCCTCTCGAGTCAGGAGCCAAACTAGTCAGTTGCAAAGTTTTGGTTAACTTGTTTCTTCTTCTCTGAATTTTGATAATCAACTCCGCTGTTCTCTTCACTTGATCTTTCTCAAATAAATAGTTGAAGTCCTTGTTCTGCAGAATTTTTGTATAATCAGATCTGATGTCGTTGTAAGCCAAGCATTCCATGACAAAGTGTTGCTCTGTCTCCACTGTTCCCATATTGCAGAATAAACATGTTCTGTCTGCCCACTCTTCGTTTGGAACTTGCCATCTACCAGTTTCACATCGCAGCTGATGTGAACTAGTTCTAATTTGTGTCATCAACATTTTTGCTTTCCAGTTAATAGGTGCCCTTATACAGGCCTTTTCATCATGACTAGAAGTGGGATTAAATTATTTAATGTAATAAGATTTTTTCCTCCCTATGTGTCTTGTCCACAGAATATTGCGAAATTTTTCATTGACAAACTTTTTTATTTCTTTAATGTTATCCGGGCAAGCTTGGATGTTGATATCCCATTTTTGCATCCATTTGTCATTTTGTTTCATCCATGTGCTTTTCTGCCTCACAAGTTTTTCCTCTATTACCAACTTGGGCCAACGATGTGTTTCTAGACCTTGGGTTTTCTTTAAATAGCTTAGCATTCGGATCAATGCGACGGCTTCTAATGGAAAGGAACCCACCTCCGCCAAAAGGATTTCATACGGAACTGTGGTCTTGACTTTAAGATTGCATGTGATAAAGTGTTTTTGAATTCTTTCTACTTGCCGCCATTTCTGTTTGGACATACTACCGCCCCACACTTCACATCCGTATAGAATAACCGGAGTGACTAGCAAATCAAACAGAGTTTTCATGGTCGTCCAATCCCATAATTCTGCGTTCCTGCACTTGTTTTGTAAAGAGTATAATGCCTTCCAGCCCCCTTGGATCCTTTTCGATCTACAAGTATCCCAGTTGAGTTTGTTATGAAAATCGATGCCCAAGTATTTGTACTCTTCCACAATCTCAAGGGGGCTATTTTCAAACAGAAACTTGTCTTGTATGCCCCTATTCTTCTTTAGTGAGAAGATCATAATTTTGGTTTTGCTAGTGTTAACTTGCATTCCTACATCATGGCAAAAAAATTCTAGTGCTTTCAAGTGCTCTTTCAAACCTTTAGTTGTTCTAGCAAGAATTATGAGATCATCTACATATAAGAGCAATCTTATCACGAAGTGGGCCAGCTGCACCCCCTCACCATTGGTCTTGTTTATCCACTCTTCTAACTTGTCAATATAGAGCTTGAATAGTGTTGGAGAAAGCGACACCCTTGCTTAACCCCGATGTTGCTGTCAAAATCTTCTGATATCCCTTCTGTCGTTCTGATTTTAGCTTTGACCTGCTCATATAATCTGTAAACCGCTGACCTAAGTTCTTTAGGGACATCCAGCTCTACCATTCTATCCCATAGTTTATTACGTGGCACTGCGTCGAAAGCTTTTTTAAAGTCCACGAAACAACAAAAAGCCTCGTTCCCCGGAGTGTCCCAAACTTTCTCTATCAAATGCCTGAGAGTGATGTCGTGATCTATAGTAGAGTGTTTTGGTCTAAAGCATGCTTGCCCTTTTGCACGTTTGCCTTCCGTTTCAGCCCAGTTGCTGATTTTTTGTTCTACCAAACTACCAAATAACTTGCCAAATAGTGGATTGATCATGATGGTTCGGTAATTAGAAGGATTGTTTATATCTCCACTTTTGTGGAGTGGGATCACCACACTTGTAGTCCATTTTACAGGGAAATCTTCTCTATTGACACTGTTGAAAATCTTAGTGATGTGTGGTGTGAGGATTTCAGCACCCCCTTTTAAGTATTCCGCTTGTAGCCCATCTATATCTTGCGCTTTACCAGCAGCTAACCTCCTGATGCCTTGAATAATATCATTTTCACTGAATAACTCCCCTGTAGTCTCTGTTTCCATGGTACTATGCTCTCTTAGATCACATTCGTAGAGAGTCTTGGCATATTCCAGCCATTTGGTTCCTGTTATGTTATTCAATATCTGAGTTTTTCTCTGCTGAAGCTCTTTCCAAAATTTTCTGGGGTTGTTTTTACCAAGATTAATCAACTCTATTCTTCTCTTGTTCACATACTCTTCTTTCTTCTTTTTAATCAGTTGATTATACTCTTTTCTACTTTCTTTGTTCATGTTCTTTTTACTCAGTAAAACGGTCCCACCCTCCACATTTTACTCATGGATTTCCTTGAATAGTATGTCAAATATCACTTCATTGACTTCAGCTTCTCATGATTTGGGTGAGCCTAATATATAGCCCACGATATATATATATATATATATATATATATATATATATATATATATATATATATATATATATATATTTTGGTTAAAGATATCCTTTTTTTAGATTTTAATTTCTATTATTTTATATTTTTTTAATTAATTTTGATTTGTATTAGTTGTAGTGGTGGAAAGTGGTGAGATCTAGTTTAAGAGTACAAATTAGAAACTATTTTCATCTATTATTATTAAGGGATAGTGAAGGCAAAACTTTTCCTATTTGGAAGAGTGGGTAATGTAGTTTTGATTATCTTTTTTTATTTGATTTATTAGATACAATAGAAATTAGAATGCAAAAACTAGGTTAGATATACAAATTTCAATATAATCAGTACAAATAATAAGCTACAAAACATATATACAAATTCTAAAGACAAATCTTTAAATGGAGTTCCAAAAAGAACCTTTGTCTACAATTTGAGCCTAAGAGTATCAATTTATATAGCTAGACACCACTAACCCAAAGACACTTGAAGCAAATTTTGTGAATGGGTTTTGAATTAGGATGCCATACATATCAATTCCTTGAAAGTTCATCAAAAACGTGTCAAACATTGTGGCTAATCGATAGTGATCATAGCTTTTTGCTTCTTCAAAATCTAGATCTACTTGTTTCGGTTTGCACTTGATGAATCTGTAATCTAAAATTGTCAAAAATGAGTCATGTATACGTGCGTGCATGATAGAGAGAGAGAGAGAGAGAGAGAGAGAGAGAGAGAGAGAGAGAGAGAGAGAGAGAGAGAGAGAGAGAGAGAGAGTTGGATTGTCCAAGTCAAACCCCAAGTGGGATCCCTTATAGCAATGATGATTAGAAGTAGAACGTAGCTTTTATGAGGCATAGACTAAAAACTTTAAGGAGATGCATAATTGATAATGTTATAACTTTGTTATCAACCTTCTTGCCTTGAAGCCTTTTGGAAGGTTAATGTTGTTAGGTAGGAGCTCATGCATGTCTTCACTCATGGAGGAGACACATAAATTTAATCATAAATTCCAACTTGAATATTTCAACACCTAAATATTTGACATCTTTTTCACTACCTTATGCATATTTACTTGCTCAATTGGAATTGAATCATTTAATGTGAATTGTAATTAAGAGATGTTACAAATGAGGAGGGTAAGACTTACTTTTATACTCAACCTCATGAAACAAGTTGACAATTTTAAATAAGGCCAACATCAGGAGCATTTTCGCACTAAACAATCTTATGATCATTGAGGTGTTAAATTTAAGCTTAAAGTGGGAGGACTAGATGACATTAGACATATGTTAATCTCATATTGGTTTTGACAAGGCAGTGACAAAATACTTAGTCATTATTCAACAAAATTATAGTACAAACCAAGTGATAAGAGCAAGTTGAGCAATCAGTGTGAGCCGAGTGATCAAAGCATGTCGAGTATAAGTTGTCAGACAATACATGTCAAGTAATAGGCATAGTCAGTGTCGAGCACCAGTATGTTTCAAGCAAATAGTTAATGTCGAGTCACTCATGAGCCAAGTAAACAAAGTATGCTGAGTCATTTAGGAACTGAGTTACAGCATTGAAGATATAGTGAATGTCATGTTATTATGAATGTTGATGATACTACATTGGGGGAGTACCCTGATCATTTGAGAGTATTGATATGTTGCATTCATGACTGTGTTTGTCATTGATGTCAACATAGCATTATTTCTATAAAAACTGATTGAGTATCAGACAAAGCTCTTGATGGTATGGACAATGGTTTGATTTTCTAGTCGTGCGTAGTTATGGACATGTATGGCACAGTATCCTGATGACGTGGTTAAGTGCACAGAGTCTGAGTCGAAGATGTACGAAAGTTGTACCTGATTTATAGAAAGAAGTTTGAAGACATAGAATTGGGAAAGTAGTTCCTGATGTTTGTTGTCTATCTTGCATCTGGGATCTATGAAGAGATGTACAGTCAGGCAGTGATAGAGGATAGTTAGATGATGATGTTAGCAAGTGCACAAGCCTTAGTATTGCACGTGTGAAGTTTTGTGTAGACTGTGAGCCAACAATGCCATTGTGATTGTATTTAGTTAATTATCTAATTTTAATTAATTAGGAAAGCCTCAAGGCCAACTCAAGGAATTATTATGAAGATATGGTATAAAGGAAAGATGTTTTTCTTGATTGTACAATATATGTTGAGTATTGAGATCGTTGAAGAAGTACGAAGTGCGAAAAGCAGCAGAGTGCTTATTGAATGTGTGAAAGCGATCCAAGGGATTATTGGATGTGAGATTTGAGATCTGGTTACAAGATCTGAAGGAGTAGAAATTTGGTTGACAGGATTGAGATAGAGGAACAAAGTACATTTCAGTTCTACTATTCTGCAAGTAATAATGCAAAGATCATTTGGATAGTGGGTTCATTGGTCTCGCCCTTGAAGTTATTTGGGCAGTGGGTCCAGCTATCTTCCACAACTCCTATCAGGGTTGGAATCTCCTAACAAGGATTCAAAGTCTCCTAATAGGGACTCATATGTACTAAATGTTGTAACAGACTCCTAACAAGGTCTATCCTTTGACAAGGAATATTTATATGAGTAAATCATCTTGTGGGTGCCATCCCCACGGGGTTTTTCCCTCTAATCAAGGGTTTCCCTAGTTAACATATCTGGTGTTATTGTGTATCAATATCTTGTTATGGTTTTAGTTTATATTACTCATATGGTTAAGATTGTTTAAGGTTGTTAATTATGATATTAGTTGGATAACTAATTCACCTCCCCCCCCCTCTCCGTTATATCAGTGGACTATATATTCCAACAATTGGTATCAGAGCTTCAGGTCTCTTGAAGGATAAGCTTAACAACTTTGGGAGATCAATGGTGAATATGTTCAGGAAGGATAGTCCAAGATTCTATGGGGCTAACTGTGATAGTTGGAAAAAGATGAAAACTCATCTATTATGGATGGGTCCAGGATATTGGATCTTGACAAAAAGGCAAAAGACAATCGTTAAAGAAGAATAGCTTGAAGGATGCAGTGAAGAAGAGAGAGATATATTCATGTGTAACATTAAAGCAAGAGAAACCCTACTGACAACTCTTCTAGAGAATGAATACAATCAAGTAAAGTCACTTATAACATCTCATGAAATTTGGAAAGCATTAGAATCTACTTTTGAAGGTGATGATCATGAAAAAAGAATGAGATTACATAATGGGATATGCACATTTCAAGATGCTAGGATGATGGAAGATGAATGTGTAAGAAGTTATATTGGCAAAATATCAGAAATGGTTGCAGGTATTTGGTCTCATGGTGGAACCAAGGAAGATGATGAAGTCATGTGGAAGATCTTGAAAAGTTTGACACCCCCATTCAAGCCAATAGCTCAGATGATACAGCTAGTGATGCCCTGCACTAAGGATTTCACTAAGGAAACATTACTTGGATGATTAGAATCAACATAAGCAGATTTGAGACAGTCTAGAGAATTTGCAAGAATTAAAACAACGTTTAGTGCCCTAAACATTTGACCTAATTTGACAAGGAGTGAAAGCACTCATGGAGATTTTGTTGGCAGTAGCAAAGCTAATGAAGACAAGAAGATTAAAGAAGGAATAGCCCTTCTAGTGAGAAGAGAAAAAGATGGTAAGAAAATCTTTAAATGTTAGACTTGTAATGAATTTGGTCATTATGGATCTAAATGTCCTAAAAGAGAGAAAAAGTTTAACCCTAGAAGAGATAGAGACATAAATTATTTGTCTACAAATGAGGATGAAGAGTATGATGAGAAAGGTCAAAGTGAAAGTGATGATGAATCAAGAATTGTGGCTATCAAGGAGGATGGTCTTGATAAAGAAATTAGAGAAGAAATAGCTCTAGTTACCCAAGTGGAAAAGAAATCTAATTAGATAATTGACAGTAGTTGTTCACATCACATGACTGGTGATATGAATAAGTTTGTTAAGTTCAAGAATCATGATGGAGGTATTGTTAGAGTTGGTAACAATGCAACATGTCATATAACTGAATTGGATCCATCACTCTTGATGGTAAAACTAACACTAATGATGTCTATTATGTTGATGGATTGAAGCATAACTTGTTGAGTATTGGATAGTTGGTGGACAAGGGTTATCTATTGTAGCTCACTGAGAAGACCTGCACTATCAAAGATAGAGATGGTAAGATGATTGGAACTGGCACTAGATCCAGAGGTAGTGTATTGCAGTTGAATCCTACTGAGATGACATGTTTGGTAGCTAAAGTGGATAATAGTTGATTGTGGCATAGAAGATTCTATCACATAAACTTTGATAATATTGTGAACGTTAGTAGCACTTTTTGTAGTTAGAGACTTGCCTAAGATTGTTAAGCCTACTAATGTTGTGTGTAAGTGATGAAGGGTGTTCCACTTAAAACCACAAACTCAAAAAAAAAAAACAAAGAAACAACAGTAAATGCGAGAACAAAATATGCACTTCTTATTTGCGTAGCAAATGCGAAACTACAGAATTCACAAGTATAAAATGCTAACCCACACGGGCACCTTCATTATAGTAATATGTAAGACTAGGTTGTGAACTACCACCTAGAGTTGTCCTAGACAATATCTGAGCCTTTCTTAAATAGGCAATTTTATGTCACCCAAGAAGGTTATAGACATTGAAACTTAATACCTAAGGCCGATGGACCCTAACAATACATATAGAGTTGGTTAGATACATCTTTGACAATTATTTTAGATATTTTGGGTAGCCCAACTTTGAAAGGCCATGACTCACGAACCATTGCTCTAATTGGCTGTTATAGCCACTTTTCAGAAACATTAACTTCTAATCTATAGCCTCAAAAATTGTGCAAGCGCCTTTCCATCAAGTTTTCAGACCTCATCCGAGCATCTAAGGCCTCCAACAGTGAGCTTAAAGTTTTTTCTGCAAATATTTCCTCCAAAAATCTGCAATAACTTCTCCAATACTTAAGCTGGAGCAATAAGATTTTTGTGGTAGGCTTATACCTGTAAAATGAACCTTCATGTAGAAAATGAGAACATTTTGAGCTTATATGACAAACTTACTAAAAATAGCAAGTTCCCATAAATAGTAACCACCCTATCTACTAATCCTTATTAAAATAGAAAAGACTGAAAATAAAATATTTTTGGGTGATGCAAGATTGCTCTTACACCCACAGTGCTCCTACATCAGTAAGCAATGTATTTTGGCTAAGCAGAAGAAAGTATCATTCCCTAACAAGAAGTTCATTACCATAGACAAGTTGAAGATCATTCTCACATATCTAAGTGGTCCTTCTAAAATAAGAGGATTCTACGATGAAAGGTGTTTTATGATTTTTGTTGATGATTTCACTAGAATGATGTGGGTAGCATTTTTTAAAGATAAATCTAAAGCTTTTAAAAAGTTTAAGATATTTAAGAATAGAGTTGAGAATGAAACACGTGTGTTAAGATGAAGTGTTTGAGATATGATAGAGGAGGATAATTCACCTCTAGAGAGTTTAACATATTTTGTGAAGAAAATAGAATCAAAAGACAACTATCCGCACCTAGAACACTTGATCAAAATGGGATTGTTGAAAGAAGAAATAAGTTTATAGCAAAAGCAACAAGAGTGACGTTATTTGAGAATGATGTTTCTAAGACATTTTGGAGAGAAGCAATTAATACAATAGTATATACTATGAACAGAGCACATATCAAAAAAGGTATGGACAAGACACTTTATGAACTATGGTATGGACATTCACCATCAGTCTAATATTTTAGGATATTTGGGAGCAAATGTTATATTAAGAGAGATGATGACATTGGTAAGTTTGATCTAAGAAGTGATGAAGGTATGTTTCTTGGCTATTGATTGAAAAGATGGGCTTATCGATGTTTCAACTATAGAACTAAGACAATAGTTGAATGCACAAATGTAAGGATTGATGAGAAGTTTGGAACTAAAGAAAAGATGGTAGATTATAATTCATATAAAGAAAAGAATAACTCTGGAATTGTTAGACAGAATACTAAAGTTTTGTTTTAGACTAACAATGACTTGCAGAATGATGTGCTAACTTTTGAGCATAGAGGTAAGAGATAAGAGTTGAGATGTCAACTCCTACCCTTAACAGGAATTCGACAAGGAATCACCCGCCTGAGTAGATAATTGGAAGTAAAGATAAAGGCATAATGACAAGGAATAGAGTAAATGAGGAGATATGTTTGATATCTCAAGTTGAACCCAAGTGCACAGATGAAGCGGTCAAAGATAATCATTCGATCCAAGAAATGAAAGAAGAATTGGATTAGATAGTAAAGAATGATACATGGGAGTTAGTTCCTAGACCAAAAGACAAGAATGTGATAGGAACAAAATGGATTTTCAGGAATAAGATGAATGAGCAAGGAGAAGTTGTGAGAAACAAGGCCATACTTATTTGTAAAGGTTATTCATAGCAAGAAGGCATTTATTATGAGGAAACATATGCACTAGTAGCAAGAATGGAAGTAGTAAGGATGATCCTAGCTTATGCAACGAACAAGAAATTCAATGTTTACTAGATGGATGTTAAATTAGCCTTTATGAATGGAGAACTAGAAGAAGAGGTTTATATTGACCAGCATGAAGGTTTTCCTTTATTAGAAGATAAATACATGGCATCAAATTAAAGAAAGCTCTTTATGGTGTGAAGCAAGAACCTAGAACCAAGTATTGGAGGTTAGACAGTTACTTGGCAAAGCTTGGATTTGCTAAGGGTATGGGAGACAATAATTTGTATCTGAAAGAAATTGAAGATGGATTGCTGATTATTGTAATATTTGTTGATGACATCATTTTTGGAGGTAGTGATGAAGCTAGTGATAAATTTGTTGAGGAGATAAAGAATGAATTTTAAATGAGCATGATAGGAGAAACAAAGTTTTTCCTAGGTTTGTAGATTGTGCAGAATAATGATGGTATATTCATTTCACAAGTTAAGTACTTAAAAGATTTGTTGAAAAGGTTTGGTCTGAAAAGTTGTAAACCTATTGGCAAACCTATGATAACTAGTCAAAAGTTATCCAACAAAGATGAGACACCTACAATGGAGTAGAAGAAGTATAGATCCATGATTGGAGGTTTGCAATATTTGACTCACACCAAATTGGATATAGCAAATGTAGTTGGGATTGTAGCTAGATTTCAAGCTGATCCTAAGGAATATCATTTTGTAGTAGTGAAGAGAATATTTAGATATCTGAAAGGGACATCTGACTATGGTATTTGGTATGACAAATCGAATAATTTCACTCTATATGCATATATTGATGTTGATTGGGTAGGCAATATGGATGATAGAAAGAGCACCAATGGTGGAGAATTCTTTCTTGGAGGAAGATTGATTTCCTGGTTAACCAAGAAGCAAGATTATATTTCGTGGAGTACTATTGAGACAGACTATGTTGTAGTAGCAAACAGCTATAATCAAGTTATACGGATGAAGCAGATGTTGAAGGATATCAGAATTGAGATTGAAAAACCTGTTATCATTTACTGTGATAAGACAAGTGCAATGAGTATGTCTAATAATCTTATATTGCATTCTAAGACTAAGCATATATCTATTAAGTATCATGTGCTGAGAGAGAAAGCGATATAAAAGGAGATTTGATTGGAGTATGTAAGCACTAAGGATCATATTGTAGATATCTTATGAAGCCTTTTCCTAAAGATACATTTGATTACTTGAGAGGTATGCTTGGGGTTATGCCCCTGCCTATTTCTGAGTAGGTGATGCAGAGAGTGCATTAGTCCAATGGTATAGAGAACTATTATTTGACTGGACTAAATGATGTTGCTTCCCATATGGGGGAGTATCTGGTATGTACTACGTCATTGAGGACTCTTGGTATTTGGCATTTTCTATTAAATAATGTCTTTGGACACTCAAGCTAGTTGATGACTTGCAAAAGCTTATTTACAATTGGTACATTGAGATTGTGACCTTTGATATTGATGCCAATGGGGGAGAATATGCATGAAAAACATTTCCTAAAGCATGCAAGAGAGTATCCATGAGATGAGGACATAAGCAACAATAGAGTACTACTTGGTATTCTTGGAACTTAGATATTTTTCATCTATGTTGTCATCAATGCCAAAGGGGGAGATTGTTAGCATGAATGTTGATGATACTACATTTGGGGAGTATCTTGAGCATTAGAGAGTATTGATATGTTGCATTCATGACTCTCTGTGTGTCATTAATGTCAAAATAGCATTGTTTCTGTAAAGATTGGTTGAGCAGGAGACAGAGATCTTGATGGTACAGACAATGTTTTGATTGTTTGGTTGTGTGTTGTTATGGACATGTACAACACAATATCCTAATGATGTGGTTAAATGCATAGATTATAAGTTGAAGATGTATAAAAGTTGTACTTGATTTATAGAGAGTAGTTTAGAGACAGAGTATTGGGAAAGCAGTTCCTGATGTTTGTTGGCTATCTTACATCTGGAATGTAATGAAGAGATGAACAGTCAAGCAATGATAGAGGATAGTCAAATGATGATATCAACAAGTGCACAAGCCTTAGTATCACGCATGTGAAGTTTTGTATAGATTGTGAGCCAACAATGCTATTATAATTGTATTTAATTAATTATCTTATTTTAATTAATTAGCAAAGCCTCAAGGCTGACTCGAGGAATTATTATGAGGATATGGTATAAAGGAAAGATTTTTTCCTTGTTTGTAAAATATATTTTGAGTATTGAGATCATTGAAGAAGTGCAAAGTGCAAAAAGGAGTAGAGTGCTTACTAAATGCGTGTAAGCAATCCAAGGGATTATTGGATGTGAGATTTAAGATCTGATTACAAGATTTGAAGGAGCAGAAATCTAGTTAATAGGACAAAGATAGAGGAACATAGTACATTTTAGTTCTATTATTTTGCAAGGAATAATACAAAGATCATTTGGACAGTGTGTTCACTAGTCTTGCCCTTGAACCTATTTGGGTAGTGGGTCCAACTGTCTTCCACAACTCCTAACAAGGATTCAGAGTCTCCTAATAGTGACTCATACGTATTGAATGTTGTAATACACTCCTAACAGGGTCTACCCACTAACAAGGAATATTTATATTAGTACATCATCTTGTGGGTACCATCCCCACCGAGGTTTTCCCTCTGATCAAGGGTTTCCCTAGTTAACATATCTCGTGTTATTGTGTATGAGTATCTTGTTTTGGTTTCAGTTTATATTACTCATATGGTTAAGATTTTTTAATGTTGTTAATTGTGATATTAGTTGGATAAACTGATTCACCCCCCCCCCCCCCCCCCCTCTCAATTATATCAGTGAACTATGTAGTCTAACATTGCCGAGCATTAGAGACTTCAATTGCCAAGTAAGCAGTTTTGGACATAGTTGTTTGTAATGGCACAAACTTCCATGTAAACCATTTTTGGGCTGACTTAACAATTGTTTTACGATTCTATAAGATTTATACAAATATATATTATGAATCCCTGTGTAGTACATGCAACCAATCAAATTGAAGGATATTCTAAGCTGCAAAATGGATCAAATTCAACCATTGATTCTAACTTAATACTAGAAAACTTGTGTTTACTTAAGGAGACAAACCCTAAACAATTTATAGTGTGTAAATGAAAAAAAGGAGATGCAAGAGAGATGAATGCTAAGAGTAGGGAGCATTTATAGTGGCTATGGAGGTTGTGATAATATTATGAATTATAGATTCAATTAGAGAGAATAGAGGAAAGTAGAGAGAGGATTTAGAGAAGGCATATTTGATCAAAAGGATCAAGTATACACCAAGAAAGAGAAGATATAACATCTAGTAAAAGAGTGCTAAACAAAGGATCATGGTGTTAAATCAACCTAACAAGTGATGCAAAGAAAATCTCTTAACATAATAGTCTTAATAGGCTTGTGTAAATCTCTTAACTAAGTGCTTGTTTTATTTCAAGTTAAAGTCCTCTAATAAGCCACACTATTAGCAAGATGTTTAAACCTTTTAACAAGGTGAGACCTAACAATCTTTGTAAGCCTTTAATAGGGTAGATCATAAGTTTATGGTCAAACTTCTTATAATCTTAATTGGCTACACTTTACAGCTGTAGTAGTGAAGATTTGTGGGTGTCATCCCCACTCCAATTTTACCTTCTCATTGGAGAGTTTCTAGGTAAAAAATTTATTATGTTATGTGTTATTTGTTTCATGCTATGGATGAACATGTGTAATTAACTATTTCAATTTACATGTTAAATTGTGAGATGTATGTGTGGTGAATGTTTTATGTTTAAAGTTTTGAAGTATTGATTCACCCCCCTCCCTCCCTCTCAGATTTTACTTTCCCATTGTTATAACAATTGGTTTTAGAGCCTTGTTCTTTGGAAAGGAAAGCTTTATAGCTTTAAGGAAAGATCTTGAAGATGGAAGTCTACAAGTTGGGAAAGACTATTGAGAATTAGAAGATTGAAATCTAGCTTGCCCTACACTAACTCATAGAAGCAAGAGAAGAACTACAACATTCATTAAGGAGAAGGAGAAGATAGCTATTGAGAAAAATTACACTCATTACCAAGAGGAAGATACTACGAAATTGTTTACAAATGGAAACTCAAGTGATTTTGATGTAGCTATTGCATATCTAACGGAAAAGAATGGTGCCCTAACTGAAGAGGTCATAAATCTTAAGATAGAATAGGAAGTCCAATCAGTATTGCTATGTGAGGTGATCGAACAAAAAAAGAAAGTTGAGGAAGACAAAGGCATGATTGAAGATGACAAAACAACACTAACCAATAGACTAGAAGAGAAGACATCAGAGGTGCAAAAGATTTCTAACATGCAACTGGATACAATGAATCAATTGATGATTACAGAATTGAATGGAAAGGACATTGAGATCATAACCCTAAAGTTACAAAATGAATAACTGAGGAATGAACTAAGAAAAAAAAAGGAATTTGTTGAAAGTTTCAACAAATCTATTGAAGCCATCAAATACTTTGAGAAATTGTTGAGATCTCCTAAATCTAACAATGATACTATTGGATTGGGATACACTGGTACTAAAGAAGGAGAATCATCTAAAAGTGGTGAACAAAGAAACAACAAAGGTAAGAACTACAACCCACTTGTCATAATTTTGAAAAGTTAGGTCATATAACAAATGTTTGCAAGAGCAACAATGCAAATCAAAACCCTAAGCAAAAATTCAAGGGTTATCGTCATCAGTGCAACAAGTAAGGGCATCAAGCATATGAATGCAGGACCAGGACCTTAAGCACACCAAAATTTGAAGGATATTGCCACAATTGTCAAAAGTATGGACATAAAACATATGAATGCAGATCTAATGCCAATTGGACATCAAACAAGTAGACAAAGGTAGAACAAAATGGAAAATCCTACAATTGGGAGTACAATACAAGGTATAGTTGTCACTATTGTCAAAAATATGGACATGTTCCTAAGAATTTCATTATAACACATTTCATAGGCAATTACAGTAGATGGTTGAATGAGACTATAGGCTTTAGTTGTTTGAAGACTGGTCATATTAGTAGAAACCGTCCAACTAGATCACCAACACCAAGAAATGGAAATAATAAAGGTAAAGAAATGGTAAATATTGAGAAGGTCAAAGTGCAGATGAACAGGACATGGAAGAAGAAGGAATATTGCAACATAGATGATGTCACTTCATCTAATAGATATGGGGATCACATCACCCCCAACTAGGCAATCAAAAGGTATGTGTGGGATTGATATTTCATAGTTATATTATACATTAGTTCCAAGAATCTAAGATATGAAAAGATAATATATGCATGAATTATGATGCAAAGTATTAATTAGAACCTGGAAGAAATCTATAGTTTTGTTAGTTTTCATGTTGTTGTCAAGCATGAAAGGTTTCACATTTACTACCGATCGTAAATGGAATTTCAGTTGTTACTGAGTAATGAAGGTTTGGTAGTATTGGTTGAGTTTTCTATGTGAACCAAGCATAGTGGAAATCATGTGTATGCCGAGTGCATTGGAAACCCTATGGTGACCAAGCTTACAACCATGTAAGAATTAAACATTTATTACAAAATTTTAAGGGTTATATAGTCATTTCTCAGCTCATTTGCATTCACTAGCAATCGAAGAGAGCACAAAAAGCATGAAGGCAAATCACTATAAGAGATTCTTGCATTTGCGAACCAAATTCAATTGCAATTTGACATATTCATCAAATTAGAAAGGTATTTTACTGGTGTTGAGTTTCATTGTTTGAATTTCTGTGAACCCTGAGTATCATATACGGTAGCTAGGTCTTTTGCAAGTGTTCGAAAAGAGGGAAAGGAAGTGTTTAATGTGTAACTAATTAGTAATGATGTAAGGCAACCACCTTTCCATGCAATACCTAAAATTTCTTATAAAGGAGACCTGTTTGGTGCATTATCGATGATACCACCAAAAGTTTTTATGATTCAGGATGTCAATTGTTGTTATACTTGCAAAGTTGGAAGTATAGAAGATATGGAGATAAGGGATTTTTACAATCAACTTTGTGTGGATGGAGTCTTAAGAGAAGAGAATAAGATTGTAAAAAAGAAAGGGTTGACCCATGCTCTAGATTTTCCTAATGTATTCAAGATTGAATGGATAAAGATTGTGCTCAGTAGAATACATGATGACTTCATATGGTTGGAAAATGGACCAATTTAGATCACTAAAAGGATCATCAATTGAGTGACAGGGTATCCTAACCTAGATAAACCTAAGAGCATGCAAAGTGATTCCAAGGAGATAATTGAGAAGAACATAGGTGCAATATGGAACAAGAGGGGAATGTCTATAGATTCTATCTGAGACCCCCTAATTGCCTTTTCTATGAGTGATAACTCACAAGTTCTTTCAACCTAGTAGAACAAATAGTGTATTTTGCATGGCAATGGATTTGGGATACAAAATAGTGAAGAGAGACCGCACCTATGACCTTGTCGAGTTACAACTTCAACAACTATCTAAAAACTTGGAGGCCACAAGGAAAACAAAGAGTACATCTTGCAAACTTGGCTCTTTACTAGTTTGTATATTATTTTATGTGTAGAACACATTTCCTACATTTGGAAAAGTTGCTTGGAAGACCAATAGGTCTATTACAATTCAAATTGCAGAATTCAAAGAGTAACTTGGAGATAACTTTGAGTCAATAATGACTAGTTATTTTGAGGATTTTAAGAAATCCATGAAATAGAGACTAAGGATGCCTATCTCACTAGTGGAGAGACATTACAATGATGTTTTCTTCTTAGTTGATGTGGACTATACATATGTATAGCCAACTATCCTAGGGTCAGATGGCTTAAGCCCTTGCCATATGAGATCAATGTAGATGAGGCATCCACAACTATCACAACTTCACTAGTAGAAGAAATAGATAAAAGTGCCACCTCATTTGGGAACTATGAGGAAGCCAAGTCTAGAATTATAATTGACTTGAAATAGCTTTTGTGGTAAGGAAGAAGAACAAACTTGTGAAGAGGTTGGAGGAGAGATTTGGCTAAGAGGGAGAAGAAGATGAAGATGAAGACGATGAAGAGCATGAACTAGTCCAAGCACCTTTGGTACTCACTCAAGGACAAGGAGAAGATGAGGAAGTAAATAAAGGTGTTGAGGTAGAAGAAGCCGAGGAAGCACCCAAACTAGCTAAAAAGAAGAAGAGAAAGGCTAAGGAGCCTAAAGTGGAGAAGCCCAAGAAGAAGCTTGTGAAAATTTCACAACAAAAGCCAGCAGTACCTGCTACTAGGTCTAGCACAAGGTCAGCCACCAAGCAAGTTAAGGTTGCTGAGAAACCAAAAGGAAAGAGGGCTATTACCTTAGCAAAGCTGAGCCAACCTACAAAGAAGACATATGTGAGGAGAAAATACACCCTAGTGGCCAAGTCAGATGAGGAGAAAACAAAATTTGATGACATGAGTCAATTCAAGATAGTAAGACACAATCCCTCCTCTAACTTAGATAATTTGTGTGATAATGTAAAATCAAATGCAAATTTATCTAGTTTTGCACACATTGATTTTGATAAGTTAGTAAAAGTTGAACAAAATACTATTGAGGAAGCCATACATGTGATTATGGCTACATTCAAATCAACTCTTATTGAGATTGCTAACTCCCTACCTAAGATTCTATATGATCAAGTTGAGCAGAAATGGCAATACAGTTTACAAATGAAGAGACAAGTTAGGGAATCCACTCTAGCCTAAGTTATGCCAGAATTGGATAAAAGGAAGATTACCAAGGCTATGGAAAAGAACAAGTCTAAATTTTCTCCTAAATATAGAGCTTTCCAAATATTGAATAAGCAGATTGAGGATGTGGTAACCAAAAGCACAACTATTTGGAGATCCATTTATGGGTTACCCACTCCTATAAGAAAAGATAGAGATGAGAAAGATATACAAGAACCTAAGCAAATTGAATGAGAGACAACAAAAAAAATACAAGAGGTATCAATAAATGATGGTAGTGTGGTAGGCATTAAGGAAGCAACAACAAGATGAGCATAATGTACAAGATGTACAAGTGTTGAATGACAGTCCCCCACATGTAGACCAGGTGAGTCAATAGGACCCAATACAAATCAAGTATGTTCCTGTCAATTCTTCGCATAACATCAATCCTTTAACTGATGATGATTTGAAGAAAATCTTAAAGGATTCCACCATGGAAACACAATTATGCACAAGTCCTGTATTGGTGAGAACATATGAAATTGAAAAGGTAGAAGTGGCAGTAGTAGGGAAGAAACAAGTTGACACACCCAATGTGCTCCCTACAACTGCAGAGATAGAAGACCAAAGTGCAAGTAGAAAATAGCTAAGTGATATTATTGCAACACAAGTAGCATTGTCTCTAGTGCCACTCATTTCAATTGAGCTAGCCTTAGTTATATTTGAGAAAGATGCAACTAAAGTCAAACTAGGTCAGAAATCCAAATTTGTACCTACTCCACAAACTCAAGTTGAAGTACAAATACAAGTAATACAAGATGATAAGTCTGAAGAATTAAAGGTGACTACTACCCCAGAGAAACAAATTTCCATACAGACTCTGGTTACCTTACCAGTTTTCGTTACTCCTACTACTAGTCAAGTTCTTCAAAGACTGAACACTTATGCCACACCATTGCAAATATCAAGGCCAAGTGTAGAAACATCAAGGAGTTCATAAGAAATATCTTATGGAGATGTAAGCCTATACAAGGTGATTGAACTACCAAAGTTTGATCTTAACATTATCACCATTGAGTAGATGAGCATTCTATAGGAAGCTCTATAGAGGAAGAAACCACAAGTTGTTAATAAGGGAGCATAAGCAAAAGAAAGTGCTTCATGACATCAAAGATATATTTCTTGATGCTTCCAGTCTTCCAACTACTAATGAAGAAAAATCAATTATTAAGCAACTAGTGCATATTATTGATAAGATTAGTGATGAAGACCTAGATTCAAATACTAAACTATTAGAATGGTTTGGAAGAAAATTTCACACTAAGCTACTTGAAAAGATATCTAGTGCCATTGCACTATGACTAGTTAATTTAGCAACCAATATGAAGAGTGTGAAGAAGGTTTTGGAGAACATTTTCTCTCTTTACATCAAGTTAAGTGATGTGAATCTTTCAACACATAAGATTCAAATGCATGTTGACCAACTGGAGGGATAACTAAAGACTACAAGGAATACCTTAAAACTATCTTCTGGTCAAAGTTAGTCACATTTTTAGAGATTGTTATCCACTCAAGGTAGGCTTGTTGAGTTGAAAGCACAAGATGCTAACATTTGAGCTACTTTGATCAACATCCAATCTACATTGACCCCACACATGGGAGTATTGCATAAGGAACTAGCCTATGTTGGAACATTGATGAAGAAAGATTCTCATTTTCCCACTCATGATGGCTTAGTTAACCTTGCTTTTGAGCTAAAAATTTCGTACCAATCTCTATAGGTAGTGTGCAACAATTGGGATGCAACATTGAAAATCATAATGGAGATCCATAAATCATTTTTGAATAAACACACTATTAGTGTACCACCCATGACAAAAGTGTCAAAAAAGGGGATATAGTAAAGTCTAGGGGGATAATGAAGTGAAGGGAATCTAATGTGAAAATAAGGTACAACAACTATACTCAATAGGAGTATTAGATTTAGATATAGAAAGGAAACATTTACTTAGGGGGAGTAATGGAGGAATGAGGTATATAGTTTGTCATCCATTTTGCAAAATTTTGAAGCTTTGAAATTTTTTATGAGGACCAAGTCACACATATATATAGCCTAAGTTATGCTCATAATAAAGATTGTATATGCATGACAACATGTTTTGCCACTCATGTCAAAGGGAAAGATTTTTAATCCCAGATTAATTTTGACAAGGCGTTACAAAACACTTAGTCATTATTCAACAAAATTAGAGTGATGAGAGAAAGCTAAGCAATCAGTGCGAGATGAGTGATCAAAGCATGTTGAGCATAAGTTGCCAAATAATACATGTTGAGTAATATACATAGTCAGTGTCGAGCATCAGTATGTGTCAAGCAGATAGTTGGTGTCGAGTCACTCATGAGCCAAGTAAATAGAGTATGTTGATTCATTCAGGAATTGAGTTATGACATTGAAGATATAGTGAATGTTGAGCCTTAGAGACTTCAATTATCGAGTAAACAGTTTTAAACACAGTTGTTTGTAATAACACAAACTTCTATGTAAACCATTTTTGGGCCGACTTAACAATTGTTTTATGATTCTGAAAGATGTATACACATGTATATTATGAAGCCCTATGTAGTACATGCAACCAATCAAATTGAGGGATGTTCTAAGCAACAAAATCAATCAACTTCAGCCATTGATTCTAACTTAACTATAGCAAACTTATGTTTACTTAAGGAGACAAACCCTAAATAGTTTACAATGCATGAAGGAAGAGAAGGCGATGCAAAAGAGATGAATTCTCAGAGGCAAAAGAGCATTCATGGTGGCTATGGAGGTTGTTATAATGTTATGAATTGCAAAATTAGTTAGAGAGAATGAGGAAAGTAGAGAGAGGATAGAGGAGACATATCTGATCAGAAGGATCAAGTACACACTAGGAAAGAGAAGATCTGACATCTAGCAATAGAGTGCTAACCGAAGGATCATGGTGCTTAATCATTCTAACAAGTGATGCAGAGAAAATCTCCTAACATAGTAGTCTTAATAGGCTTGTGTAAATCTCTTAAACAAGTGCTTGTTTTATTGCAAGTTAAAGTCCTCTAACAAGGCACACTTTTAGCAAAATGTTTAAATCCTTTAACAGGGTGAGACTTAACAGTCTTTGTAAGTCTTTAACAAGGTAGACCTTTCATAGGGTAGACATAGTTTATGGTCAAACATATTGTAACCTTAATTGGCTACACTTTATAGTTGTAGTAGTGAAGATTTGTGGGTGTCATCTCTACCCTAGTTTTACCTTCTCATTGGAGGGTTTATGGGTGAAAAATTTATTGTGTTATGTGTTATTTGTTTCATGCTATGGATGAACATGTGTAGTTAGCTATTTCAATAAACATGTTAAATTGTGAGATGGATGTGTGGTGAATGTTTTATGGTTAAAGTTTTGGAGTACTGATTCACCCCCCCCCCTTCTTAGAGTTTACTTTCCCATTGTTATTTCCAAAAACATAGAGGACATTGATGTCTAACATAATAGTCCAACCTTTTTGTCCTAAAATTTGGCAAGTGAACTAACAAATGTATCAACATTCCAAATTTGGTCCTGAAATGAGCATAATCAATCAAAATTGTTGAATTTGATCAAAGATCAACCCCATATCTCCTAAGGATCACCTACATGCAAACACTTATCATAGAAGAGAGGAGCAAAAGCTATAAAGGCCAAAATTCCCAGATCCACAGAGGAATAGATAGTCTTGATGAGCAAAAAGATAAATTGTTATTAATTAAAAGTGAGTTAATTAATTACAAAGATAGATCAATCCTAATAAAAGGAGATCAAAACCCTAACAAGAATCTAACCTAGGTTGTATAATAATAAATAATAACATAATTGATTATTATATGCCTAAAGTTTAGCTTGAGTAAAATAGAGTCAATCAGAAAATATATAATTACTCTAACAACCCCCCTAAAGATAAACTTAAGGAGTAGCTAAAAATATAGAAACTACTATTGAAAATATATTTGGTTCTTACCGACAGGCCTAATGAGGTACCCTCTATAAAAAATTAACTATTGATCTAAAGGACCTTGACTAGAATAGAATATGGCTATGTAGACAAGACTATTATCTACATGACTGCTCTTAGAAGACACTACTCGAGTTAGGAGGCACACAAAAGAAAATAACTAAAGTCAAAGATACAGATGGCAAAAATTACCAAAGCCTAAAGACTTGATCAATTGAACATGGAAGGTTGCAACCAAAGTAATAATGGAAAGAAGAGTTTCTATATGGTAAATGATCTATCTCACCAAAATACATAGGTACCTAGCTACTACATCCACCTAATACATAGAAACAAATACTAAATCCATATGTCACTCCATCGAACCAAGGAAGCATAAGAAACAACAAAAGAACCCCCATATTGCAGAGAATGTTGAGGTGACAAACAATTGAAAAATGAGCCAAAAGAGTTGCATGTCAAGGAAGAATTCTCAAGATGCACAAAGGATACATATGTTTATAATAAGGTGATCAATCTTAGACACATGATGAGGCTAATGTCATGGAAGGGAAACTCATCGGACAAATGAAGATGGAAAAAAAGGCAAAACATTAACCCCCATGGCACTTTAATCAAAGTAATGCATGTACAATAAGGCACAAGATATAGTGAATCCCAAGCATATAGTAATCTATATGAGTGTCTTTAGATGACACTATTCGAATTAGAAGGCAAAACAACTGAACAGAAATATAGATGGAATATGGCACTTTATCTTTGTGCATTTGAAAAAATGCATGCAATAGATTTCTACAAAGACCAAAAAAGACATAAGGTTGATACAACAGATAGTACAACCCATGATGAATCATTTGAAGCAATAAAAATGATCTATGGAATTCAAACAACTAAGATATCTACTAGAATGCAAAAAATTGAATAGAATGTGTTTGGAGCAGAATCTTGAAATATTAGCATCATTAGAAAGAACCCTGAAAGATTTTTCTAGTGATATAAAGAATTCCCAAATCAGAGATTAGATGCTCAAGATATGTCTCCAGGAATGAAATATAGAACTTCAAACTTTGATAGCAAAAATAACCATAAAAAAATGCATCAAAACTAAAAATAACCTATACTACTATGATGAGCTTGGAACTAGCTTTTTGATGATATTTTGTTTGTAGAAACAAAGGTTGTATGCCCAAGATGTGAACATAAAATTGACAATAGGTCCAAATAGAGTTAGGATGACAAACAAGAACATTGATGCAATGCTAATGTTAGCAAGTGATAGACCCAAATTTAGTGAGAAAATGGTTGTCGAGGAAAAAAAATCACAAAAAATAATTCTAGATGTCGAAAAGGACTAGTTCACTCAAAAAAAAATCATAAGGATCTCAAAAAAAACATACCCACAAGAAAAAAATGCTTGGAAAAGGGCCATATCTAGTAAAAATAATTGTTGGCCTACAAAATAAATTCACCATGCAAAAGACAATATCGATCAATGGCCAAAAATGCCTTGAAGAACTCATAAAATTGCACCCATAAATGCCAAATTCACTTAGAATTCACAACAACCACCATAAATTGAGGCAAAAAATGTAGCGTAGAGCCAAATGTGCTAGAAGAAAGGCATTGACACCTAGAAATCAAGGGCTCACAAAACAAAAATGTACTTTGTGCTTTTTGGTGATATGGGCTCCCAAAAGCCCAAAGAGATGTTTTTTCCAAACAATTTTTTTTAACTCTTTACGTGAACTAGTCACAAAAAATTTGGCCAGTCTCATTAGGGGAAAAGGTGTCATTTTGTTCAAATTTAGCACATGATCATGTATTGAATGTTGCATTGTCAAACCAATTCTAATGGGCATTGACATGGTGAAGGCTGTGCATAAAGAGGAGAAACATGCGCTCCTAAACAAATGTCATGCCCAAATTTTGTCACTAAATTTTGGTGGTGAGCTAAACATAGAACACAATGGAGTGGGTCATAAAAAGGTGGTGAGGGGGGACAAAAAACACACGTTAAGTATTGAGACCAACCAAGGGTCCACCATTGAGATCCTAAAGGTTGAAAAATTACAAAAAAACCTTCTTTAAACATTGTGTAGGGTTCATGTAGAAAAATATGGGTGCTGTGCTCGAAACCCACCACTTGGTAGAAGAGCTAGAGGTTAGCTATGAATGTCCAAAGAAAAAACCAAAAAATGGTAGGTGCTAAGGCCCTCTCACCTAATGTTGGGGAGACAAACAATCACTTGACTAATAAACCTATAACATGCGGGAAAATTGTATTGCTACATGAGAGCATAATCCCAATACTCCAACTTGATCTTGGTTTTCAAGACAACTAAGAAGATATAATTTCATCCCTTAATACATTTTTTTGGAGAAATCAGAGTAATGCAAAACACTATAGAAACACTAGTCGGGTATTAGAAGAAGACAAATCTAGGGCTGAAGCATTGGAAAGAGTTGTTCAAAGGATAGAAGTCCAAAGAGAAAAAAGACAAGTAGAACATAAAGCTCGGAGGCAAAATTAATCTAGCATCCTAGAACAAGTAAGATTCCTCAAAAGTACCAAAGAGCAAGGTGGGCAAGATCCTATTTTTGAAAAGCTCAGAGAACTTAGTTTCCACATTGTAAACACTCCTAGGTGAGAAGGTGAAAAGAAAAGTCAGAGTAGACCATCTTCACCTATTAGAAATCAAAGTTCTTCACATACTACTTGTCAGGTATTGGCCTTACACAGAGTATCTGCTACTCCATTTGTCAATTTTCTACCATATCTTGCTAGAATATTCATGCTTGCTCCTTGGGCTACATCGACAGGTCTATTAGCATTGATAGCTTACCACCCAATCCTGTCTGGTTCGAGGAAGAATTTCCCTAATTTTTTAGGTGATGGGAAAGCTACTATAGATGAACATATTAAGGCCTTTTTCACAACTAGTCATATCTTGGGAATATCCCATGAGGATGTAGCTATGAGGCTATTTGTAGAAACTCTAGCAGAGAATGCAACGGATTGGTTTTATCATTTAAATGATGGTTTAATCACAAGTTGGGACACTATGAAGACGAATTTTGTAACAAGATTCAAAATGACAAAAGATGAGCACATCCTATTAACACAATTGACGTCTATTAAAAAGAAAACTACTATGAGTATGAGGGATTTTGTTGCAACTTTTAATAAGATCACTAATAGAATTCCCACTGTGTACAGATCTACTGTGTGTAATCTAAAGACATTCTTCATAAGTGTGATGCTGCCAAATATCACTTATGATTTGAGGAAAGCCCATCGCATAGATTTAGGAGATGCACAAAAGAAGGCAGTCAAGTTTGAAGATGACTTGATCTTCACTAGGAAATGGAAATGAGAACTTCAAACCAAGGGAAGTTCTAGCAATACTACTTCATCTGATGAAATGGTTCAAAAGTTATCAAATGGCTTGGTGGTAGTAAAGAGGCAATTACCTAGATTTAATCACTCTTATCAACAGAATTCTCAAAATCTGCCAAGAAGGAATAATGATGGAAAATTCTTGTAGCTTACAGGTTTACAACCAAGGTTTGTAATTGAGGCCACACCAAAGAAAGGAAATATTTGCATGTTTCATTTGACAACAGATCATGATAGTGAAAGTTGTCCGAAAACTACTTGTATGATGCAATTGTCATCCACTAATGAGCTGAATACTACAACTCCTTTCTTAGAGTCAGATTTGTACTCAAATGGAAACTTTGGAAATTTATTTTTGGAGTATGAGTCAGATTCTAAACCAAAGGGAAAATGCTATGCAACTATCGATGGAACTTCATACACAATGTTAACCTAGAGTCAAAGGCTCAAAAATCAATCTTCTAATCATGTTCTAGGAATTGATCCTACATCTTCATCAAATAATACCCACATTGATCAAGGAGCATCGATATCTCAAGAAAGTAAGGACAAGAGCCCTTTTGATTTCATTCAATTTTGTAAAGAGTCAAAGATCCAAAGCTCTCCCATAGAATATCTAAAATCTCATCCCTTTGAGTTGAGGAGATTAGTAGATCACTGCAAAGGAGATGCTTTGGATTTAAAACATAATGTTACCACTAAGGAGGAAGATGAACCTTTGACATCTAACTTGTTTACTCAAGATGATTTCAATGTCTTGGAGACTTTTCCTAGACAAAAATCTGACCCATTCTACATCTCATTATATATCAATGGATACAAGTTAAGCAATTGCATAATAGATTCAAGCATGTCAGGTAATGTGATGCCATTTCCTATAGTTAAAGCTTTGGGTCTCACCCTCACTAAAGTTCATGGGGGATGTTATTCAATGGATCCTAAGCAGGTCCCGTTACTTGGACAAATCAAAGATTCTTAGATTTCTATAGCCTCTCATTCAAAAAAAACTATTATTGACTATCCTGGTTGCAGATATTTTGGAAAGCTATGGATTTCTCTTAAGCATAAGTTTTTGTAGAGATCTGGGGGGAGAAATAAAATTAGATTGGTCTCAAGCAGTCATACCTATAGGAAGCAAGAAGGTCAAGTTCGATCCTGAAGAAAAGGCAAAATTTACTATCTTAAAATCAGATGATCCTAAAGCCCAACTTATCTACCAAGAGCTAGAGTTTGACAATTACATGTTGTTTACTGAAGGTACTATGAATGAGCAGGAAATTAAACACCCAGGAATGAAAATCCTCAGTGAAGAAAAAGTGTCATCATCTATATGGACATAGGAGTTTGATGGAAGCTGTTCCTAATCAAGATTTGGTCCAAGCGTAGTGTTAATACCTCCTAAAGGAGAACCCAAACCCATGGCTTTCAAATTGAAATTTGGAAATATGAATAACACAATAGAATACAAAGCCCTATTACTTGGGATAATAGCTATGAAGGAAAAAGGAATAAAGATCCTAAGAGCTCAAGGTGATGCATAACTCATCATGAGATAGACTAAGAGGCAGTACTCTATAAAGAATCATAAGTTAAAGAATTACCAAAAAGAGTTTGGGATGAAATAGAAGTCCTTGATGCATTTTCCATCAAATTGGTACCAAGAGAAATGAACACTAAAGCAGATTCACTAGCCGTTTCTGCTTCCTTGTTACTCCCTCATCCAAAATTCAAAGATAAGAAGTATTAAGTGGAAATCATATATCAAGCCTCTATTAGTGACAACACAAAATTCTAACAAGTATTTGAAGATGAAAAGAGTCTGCAATTGTTCCTAAAAAATGACAGAGCTGCATGCAAAAACCAATCCAATGAAGGTAATCAAGAAAGCCCTGATCATAAGCAAAAGAAGTCTCAAACTAATGAAATCCATTTGCAAGGTAATATCATTCCCCCATACATTGTATCTTTAGAAAAATTGCTTAATTGGCATGATGCTTACATAAAATAGAAAAGGACAGAAAATGGTCCTACTACTAGTGAATATGAAAGGGTGAACATTGGAGATGTGCAATGTCCTAAGATGATCAATATTGGAAAGTGTTGCTCGACTGAAGAGAAGGAAGTTGTCAAACAACTTTTTGTAGAATATCAAGATGTGTTTGCTTGGAGTTATGAAGATTTGAAAAGCTACAAAGGCAGGAAAATAAAACACCAGATTCCATTGAAACCTAATGCAGTCCCTTTCTAAAAGAAGCAGAGAAATTATAATCCAAAAGTGGCAGATGCTATATTTCAGGAAGTAGACAAGATGCTGAAAGATAGGATCATTTATCCCATTCATCACTCCACTTCAGTAGCTAATATAGTACCAGTTAGGAAGAAGAACATAGAAATAAGAATTTGCATAGATTTTAGGAATTTGAACCAGGCATCTTTGAAAGATTTTTTTTCTCTTCCTAACATGGATTACCTACTGCAAACAGTGGCCGGAGTTGAAATGATGTCCATGCTTAATGGGTTCTCGGGATACAATGAAGTAGAAGTAGAAGAAAAAGATAAACACAAAATGGCTTTCACGACCTCTTGGGGTACGTTCACATATCATTGAATGCCCTTCGAGCTCATCAAGGCCAGTGCCACATTTCATAGGTGTATGAGTAAAATATTGGTTGATCTAAAAGATCAAATTATCATTATATACCTAGATGATCTCACTGTGTTTTCAAAGAAAAGAAAAAACCACATAGAAGATTTGAAGAAGGTATTAGAAAGGTGTCGAGAACATGGAATCTCACTTAATCCTAAAAAGTCAATTTTTTGTATGATAGAGGGAAAGCTTCTTGGCCATATAGTTTCTCAAGAAGGTATCAGAATTGACCCTGAGCGAGTTGAAGTAATTTGAAGTTTAAGCCTATCGATAAACAAAACATGAGTTAAATCATTCTTTGGGAAAGTGAATTTCCTTAGAAGGTTCATATCAGATTTTGTAGAAATTACTAAGTGTATTGTGGATATGATGAAGGGAAATTCAAATTTCAAAGGGAATGAAGTCGGGAAACAAGCCTTCCATAATATAAAGATTGTTATTATTAATGCTTTGGTACTATGTCATCTAGACTATAAGTTGGATTTTATTATTTACTATTACATCTCTAAACACACCTTGTCAGCTATCCTTATGCAAGATGACAAAGAAAGGATACAAACCCCTATTGCCTTCATGAGCATACCTTTGAAAAGCCATGAGTTGAAATACTCCCAAATAGAAAGGCAAAAAGCACTGAAGAATTTTAGGTTTTATATCTAGCATTCACATTTTATGGTTTATGTACCTGACATAGTAGTAAAAAGTGTGTTAATACAACATGATGTGGGATGCAATGCTAGAGGAACATGGATAGAAAAAATGCAAGAGTATGGCATTGAAATCAAACCTACTAGGCTAGTAAGGGTAATGCTTTATGTAAGGCAATTGCGGAGATTGGAGTTGGGAGAGAAGCAGTTAGTTTTGGTTGTAGGATTGCAAGATTATTGGTTTGAGAATATTACTTATCTACCAACATATAGAGGATGCCCAAAAGGTATGACAACAAAAGAAAGATGAGATCTTAGATTGAAAGCTACAAAATATGTATTTGGGATAACAAATTGTTTAATAGAGATGTAGATGGTACTTTACTAAGATGTGTAGACAAACAACAACAAGAAAAGTTGTTGAGAACATTTCATGATGAAGCATGCGGTCGACATTTCTCATCTTCGGTCACAACTTTCAAAATATTAAGATAGTGTTACTATTGGCCCAAAATGTTTAGGGATGCCTACTCCTAGGTATCTAAATGCAAAAAATGTAAGGTGTTCACCAGGAGAACCTAGCTAGCTGCTCTACCTCTTAGACTTGTCATCATTGAAGGTCCTTTCCAACAGTGGGGCCTCAATTTCATTGGTCCTATCAATATAGCATCCAACACTAACCACCGGTATATTATAATAGCAACCGGTTACTTCACCAAGTGGGTGGAGGCCAAAGCAACTAAGAAAACCACTTTCGAAGTAGTTTGTGAATTCATCAAGGAAAATATATTGGTTAGATCTGGTGTCCCCATCAAATTGGTGATGGATAACACAACATACTTCTCTTTAGTGGAGATTATTGAGTTTTTTTTTTTAGCATGGCATCATAGTCAATCATTCATCTGAGTATTTCCCTCAAGGAAATGGTCAAGTAGAATCTAGTAACAAGAATTTATTGAATATTGTTAAGAAATTGGTGTTAGATAATTAGAAAACTTGGCACAAGAAAATTCATGAGGCAGTATGGGTGGATAGGGTGACCCCTAAGAGGGAAATTGACATCTCTCCTTTCGAGTTGGTCTATGGGACTAAAGCTAATCTTCCATTACCCCTGGAATTGGCTACAAGAAAACTAATAATAGTAATTGAAGACGACATTTATAGAGATGGACTAGAGAAGAGGATTTTGTACTTGAGAAAACTTGAAGAAGAAAGAGAAGGAATCATGGATCACATCACACGACATTAGATGCACATAAAAAGTCATTTAAACTGGCATATCCAGATGGTGAAGTACTACCCCTGACATACAATGGTTAGGATCTAAAACTCTACCAAATTCTAAATTGAAAATAAGTAACCCCTATATTGTATTATAGTTACGTTTAGTTCCCTTTCTTGTTTTCCTAGTTAGGTTTCCCTTGGTTTTTTTCGTACTTTAGTTTTGTTGTGTAGCCCCTTTTATTTTTGTGAAACTAGAGATTTTGGATTCCTAGCTTGGATATGGCTTACCCAAGTCCCCAGACAGAGCCTGTTGTTGAGCCACTTTTCATCCTCTGACCGATTAGTAAAAGTGAAAACTTATGCTTTAGTGAGATCCTAGGTATGTTCAAGTCTAGGTCTAAGCCCCCTTAGGTGGAAAGAGTCTTCATTAGATTTCTCATTTTCCCCTTCTCCACATTCATAGCTGGGTGGTTCTTCTTTTGTGAAGGGATTGTATGGGTAGCTTAGTGCCTAATCTGATGGAGATTCATGTTGCTTTTACAAATATCATAGATCATTTACAAATTTATATCTACTTGCGATCTATCATTTTCTCAATAAAAATAGAAGCTTGCAGAAATCTAGACTTTGTCTTCTCCTCAGTGGGTTTTCAATCCATGAAGATGATTTCTCGCGAAGAGCATCAAATGATGCATTTGGACCGAAGTAAGAAAATAGTAAGGTGCCCTATGGAAAATTCATGTTTCCTTTATGATTATCTACCTTAGGAAATGTTCAGGATTCATCACAACTCTCATAATCATTCCAGGTGGAAAACTCAAAACCAACTTCTCCTTGGTGGGTTTTCAAACCATGAAGTTAGTTTTTGCAGAAGGCAATTCTAAAGGAAAGGAAACAAAAGGTGGGTCCCTATTGAATTTTTGCACTCCTTTTTAGATATTTCTAAGCCCAAAGAAGACAATAGTCTAAAGGTAAATTAAATGGAAGTTTAGGCGAAGAACTAGAAATTGTCTTCTCCTCGGCAAGTTTTCAACCCATGAAGACAATTTTCCATATTTTAAAGAAAATCAAGCTAGTAAGTGGATCGAACCCACAATTTGTGGGCAAAACATCTCAAGATGATAATAAGAATAATCCAACTATTGCGGGAAAGAGTGAATGAGTAGAATTCAACTTAGTGGATATTTTCTCATGGAGTACTCTATTGGTAACTTCTCCAAACTTAAAGGAAAATGAGAATGTAAGTATGAGAAGATAGAAAGTTATCATTGGGCCAATAGAATAATGAAAAGACATTGAGATATCCATTAAAACCATGTATTTACTATTTCAACGGATCTCTCCTTCAATTCATTCATGTGGCACAAATTTTGAAGATCAATAGATGAATTGAAGCTCTTATATAGATGGAAGCATGAACAATTACACAAACTACCTCTCTTTTCTTCAATTGTTATTCTATTAATTTGCATAAATTTTTCAAAAATTCAGTATTTATTACATTAGCTATTTTTGTTTTTTTTTTTTTGTTCTGAATTCAAAATTCATTTTCAAACAAAATGGCAACTAGATTTGCAAGTTTTTACAAGTTGAACGGAATTAAGTCTTCACTGCAGAATTTCATGGATACTTCTCTTCATTTCTATGACATGCAAGATTTTCAAAAGAGAGCGAGGTTAGAGCTGATCCATCCCATTATTGAGAAGCTTCATGGTTGTGGGTTGGTCAAGGCAGCTGGTTTTTTGGTTGCAGTCCAAGCTCCAAAGTAAATCCATGAATGCATAAATCATTATAATCCAAACACCAGACAAATCATACTACTAGATGACACAATGTTGATCTCCATTGACAGGCAAACTATGTTGAATTGCCTTTGAGTTCTGGAATAGGAGGAATTTTTAGATTTGACTTTTGGAGGAGCCATTTCCAAGTTCTCTGTGAAGAAGATGATTTGAAGAAAGGAAATCATGTAGTCATGGTTCCAGAAACCATAAAGTGCCAAGAGTAAGGTTCCTAAGACTCTATTTGGGACTAATCTCAAACCTAAGATTGTTGACATCTTAGTCCTCTTACACAAATTGAAAGCTGAGGTAGAAGCTTTAAATTTTTTTGAGCAATAATTCTTTTTGGTGCAAGTCATCTTCTTTGACACCCAATAGATTGATTGGGCTCATGAGGTAAGCAAGATTTTGTCCAATGCTCTTCGTGCTACAAAATTCTACAACACATTCTATATGTCCTCCTTCCTCATTTACATATTAGCTTCTTTACAATTATGGCCAGGGCTCCCAAGGGTGGAAAATTTTCCTGATGACGTGAAGTCTTATGAATTCTACCCATGTTTATAATTGGAAAATAGTTATGTAGAGTATATAAGAGTTAATGATGCATTCACCATGAGATTTTTTAAGGAGCTATAAGGATGTCCAAAGAAGAGATTCAGCCTTGAAGCTATGGCAGCCATTAGCCAATTTGGGAATTACTTCATTTAGTTCTCATCCTTTTTGTATTTGCATCTTGTAGCTTTTGATGATTTCCCCTTGAAGCTGTCGAGATATCCTAGCGATATGATTGTGCTCATCGAGATCATGCAAAATGTGTTGAGCAAGAGTTTGAAGAAGAAATGGTATGAGTTTCCTTTGAAGGTGGGAGCTTTCAGTTGTGAGACCATTATGATGCAAAGAACATGCTAAAGGTGTTTGGAATGAAGTATAAGTTGGAGATGTATGAAGTCTTAAGGCCTATGTTTGATCCGAATGGATATGCAAGGGAGGTGTTGCAAATTGGAAGTGCAATCAAACATATCACCACCATTGAAGACTATTGGGTCGATTACAAGGACGAGCCATGATAGTGCTTTTGCCAGACTAATAATGGATCAAGTGAAGATGTATAAAGTTAATATTGATGTTGAAGGAGTATAAGATGATGGTTAGAATATGTATAGTAACACCTATTTGACAAAGCTAAGATGCACTCCTATCAGCTCCAAACCTTATGAAGATGTAGGAGGGGAGCTAAATACAATGATGTCCTAGATTATCAAGAGGACTAGGAAATGGGTCAAATGGACCACAACTAGAAGGAGTCAAAGTAAAAGCACATATGCTCAAGATTCTCTAGTAGTTGTAGTGGCCTCCTCATCTCAATGTGGCACATTAGGTGTAACCTTGTCTATCACTCAAGGACTGACTCAAACATCAAGTGGAGGTGATCAAACTCCCGACAAAAATGTTCCTGTGGCTAAGACTTGCCAAGATGGCTCCCTCTTGGTGATTGGAACCTAGCTAGAAGCTGAGAAGAAGAAGGTAGAGGAACCAAAGAATGGTATGGTCACTCTGGCCCTCTCACTTCATAGTAGTCTAGTTCCATCTATAAGTGCTACACTTCTCTTGCCAAGTAACCCTCAAGTGAAAGTAGTGGATTTAGGAGATGGAGGAAGCAGTGATAGCAAGTCTACTGAATTAGACGAGGCAACAAAGAAGACCTCAAAGGAAGAGAAAGGTCAAGATTCTTCAAAGCTCATTTCATAGGATCTAAAGAATTCTTTCTCTTCGACCGTGAAAGCAATCACTCTAGTCAAGAGGAAGATGTTTAGCATAGACTCCCTCAAGACTACCTCCAAAGTGATAGACATAGATTCAAGGTTGGAGGACACTCTGGATAGGAAGAGAAAGAGGAAAGATGATGGATCCCCTAATAAGGATACCTTATCTCTTGCTATCTGCTCTGGATTAGCATTGAGCAAGGTTAAGAAGTAGAAGACCTCGTCCATCCTCGGACAAGACCCTAAAACATGGCATCTAACAATGGCGATTGCAAAGCCTACAAAAGAGGGAAAAATTGAGGACATGACTATAGATGACTTTACCTTACACTCTGTAGATCTTGGGTAGGCTAGACATGACACCAAAGTTGGATTATGGAAGTCAACAAATGAGGTGATCAAAGGATAGTTGGAAAGCCTTAAAGTGTTAAAGGTCAGGATGAAGATGAGAATACAAGAATTGAATAGCTTCATCAGACAATTGGTCACCCCATTGGCAAGTATTTCTAGAATGCCTATCACTAGGGATCCTTCTATTGCAAATGTCCAAGCACTCATTTCCTAGCTCCAAGAAGATAAGTACTTTGGGCAAATCGGTAGGGACTGGAGTGGGAAACTTAAGTTGGTTGGGCTCGCTATTATAGAGAAGATTGGTAATGCCATACTGAGATTGGAAATTGAGAAGGACACTATTTTAGCTAATATAGCTACATTAGCAGTAGAAAAGATTAAAAATAAAGATTGTGTCTCCTTGCTGAAGAAGATCACTCATATGAAGACTAAAGAGGCTATTGAAGCAAATATCCTACCTAAAGGAGATGAGCCTTTATTTGCATGACTTCAGAGTATGTAGTTCAAATTCAAGATGATCATGGTGGTAGAAGAAGGGTTCAAGGAAATAGAAGCTAAAGTGAAGAAGGACCAGGATAGAATCTATGAACTTCTAAGAGGCCTGCGCATAGACTCACAAATTAGTGGACAAGGAAAGGGAATAATTGGAGTAGCCATCATGCAATCAAACTTCTCTAGTTACAAAGATAATCTAATGGGTATATCTTCCGGTCACCAGGAAAAAATTTGCAAGCTCCAGAAACTTGGCAGATGTGTGCATGTCACGATGGAGAAAATACAAGATCAACTAAGTGTTGTCAAAGATTTGGCTAGAGAGCATTCTAAATGGCTCTTAGGATATACTAATGTACATGTTCATAGGCATGAATAATTATTTACAATTATTGTTGCCGCTAAGGCCTATAGGACAAAAGCAAAAAAGGGAAAGAAGGCGAAGTGATTCATATCTTGCCTCTTTCATATTTTGATGTACTCGTTATAATGGACAAACTGGCTTCTTTCCATTCATCATTTTTGAAGAGATTATCTAATTAAACTTCCTTTGTAATGGTCATCTCAAAATCCTATATGTATTGGAATGAAAGATAAATAAAAGGTCAGCTAATTTTTGGTGTGAGATACTTGATGTTGCAGAGCCAATTGAATGGTACTTTGTGTCAGTTATTTTTTGTTCTATGTTTTATCTTTTATCTGATTTAAAACAAGGAACAAATAGAGTTTCATTCCCTTATTTTGAGGCAGTGAACTAAATATGATAAGTATTGTTATCATAGGTTCATCATAGGTTCAAGGAAAATCCTTTAGGTGTTTTCTTTCAAGTTAATCTTTCTTTCTCTATAATTAGTTTCCTACTGAATCATTTTAGTATTACTTAGTATGCACTTTTGAATCGTTAAGCCTTATGAGTTCATAAGATGTGTGGGTTCATAAACTTAATTAATCTTCTAATATCTTTTCTTGCTTGAGTTAGTTCCTTTTTAGGCCTAACTTGGTTTTCCACTTTTGTTCTCAGGTTTAAGAACATATTTCATCTTAGATTTAGAAACAAACATAATTCATTGCAAACCATACTGCAATAGGGATATGTACCTAAGAATTTAGAGGAAGGTTATTCTTTTCAGAAGCAACTTTCCAACTGTTGTAACTAGATATTGTTCACAAATTTGGGCATTTAGAGAGTTAATTCAAAAGAACAATCTATTTACCAACACTAAACATGGAACACAAAATAAAGTGGGTCATAAAAAGGAGGCAAGGGGGGAGACTGAACACACATGAAGTACTGATACTAGCCAAGGGTCCACCAATGAGATCCTAAAGGTTGATGCCAAAAAAATTACCAAAAAAACCTTCCTTAAATGTTGTGTAGGGTTCATGTAGAAAAATATGGGTGCGGTGCTCAAAACCCATCACTTGGTAGAAGAGCTAGAGGTTAGCTATGAATGCCCAAAGAAATAACCAAAAAATGGTAGGTACTAAGGCCAATTGGAGTAGCGGGTGGTACCAAGTCAGATTGTAGGCAAAGGTCCCTTGGGGGCTAAGCCTAGGGCCTTCGGAAGCAATGCAAAACCCAAGAATAAATCTTTCCCCCACTTTTGAAAAAAAATGCAACTTTTGACTCTTTAAAAAAAAAAAAACCAACAACCTCTATCTTTTTAAAAAAAATGGCATGCAATTTTTTATAAAAAATGTTTTTACAAAAAAATGTAAAATTGATTTTATTTTTTAGAATAAAAATAAAATATCACCACCTCAAAAAAATGTGCCTAGACTGTATGACCTAGGTGAAAAATAAATTGTCTTAGAAGCCAACTTTGTCCAAATTGGACATATTTTAAATGGAAATGAGAGTTTTTGGATGCTTTGAGCTCAACAGTGATGTCCGTTTGGGCTCAAAGTATCCAGAAATAAGACTCCCTAGATTCTATACAAAACACCTTTGAAAGAAAAAATAAAAATCTAAAAAACAATTCAAATTTCTCATAAATAGAATAGGGGCATGAAGATCTGGAGCTCTGATACCATATTGAAGTTGATGAAAGATCAACTCCACAACTCCTAAGAATCACCTATATGCAAACACCTATCACTAAAGAGAGGAGCAAAAGCTATGGAGGTTGGAATTCCTAGATCCACAGAGGAGGAGACATTCTTGATGAGCAAAAAGATAAATTTCTATTAATCAAAAGTGAATTAATAAATTACAAAGAGAGAACAATCCCTATAAAAGGAGATCAAAACCCTAGCATGAATCTAACATAGGTTTCGTAATAATAATTAATAAAAAAATTAATTATTATATGCCTAAAGTTTAGCATAAGTAAAATAGAGTTAATTAGAAAATATCTAATTAATCTAACAAAAACTTAAGGGTGTAAAGGGAGAAACACCAAAGTGATCTCTAAATGAGTATGAGATTGTATGAGAATAAAATTTGTGTCATTGTATTTAGCTCCAAATTTTGACAAGAGTATGATCTTATGATCATACTTTTGGTAAAGTGCATGAAAGAATTAGAAACACTCACATCCAGAAGATGACACAACACAAAACCAACCCCTATGAATTAGGATCTTACATGTCTAAGATATAAACTTAAGAGGAGCAACATTGTTAGCATAGTTTAGACATAAATGTAGCATGCAAGAACAAAGAAGAGAATATAGCATCTAGGTCTAGTTTTATGCTAAAAATGCAACACACTTCTATAAACCCTTCTATGCAAGGTATCTCATTGATTAAGAGCCTTGAATGGTGGCTTATAGCTTCCTACTTGTAATGTGTAAGGGAAATGAGTAAAATATGATACTTGTGGCTCTTGAATGAACCAAGATGAGTGAACCTTGCAAGGCACACTACAAGATGGAAGAATCAATGGAATACGAGCAAGAATGATAGAATCCAAAGAGCTTGAAACGAAGATACAAGTGCAACTAAGATGATAATGCAAAGACATAAGCTATGATGCAAAGCAAGTACGAAGAAAGTAAAGCTAATCTAGTAAGATCAAGATTACTACCTCTTAGTTAAGCTATGTGATCTAAGATATAATGCAATAAAGGAAAGATTTAAACTAGTATGAAAGTAAACTAGATGAGAGTGCAAACAAGAGTTGTCAAGTGCTTAAGCGCTCAAATGAAAGTACAACAACATAAGAATAGCATAAACATGAGATATGAGAAAGTGAGGAAAGAGCCTCCTTTTAAAGAGCAATAGATGGTTAGAGATTAAGAGCCAAAATCTATGGTGGAGAATAATTCTCATTTTAACTTTGATGCACAAAATCTATGGTGGAGAATAATTCTCATTTTAACTTTGATGCACAAGATTCTCAAGAGGTAAAATCAATGGATATGCTTAAGAGAAAAAATATGTGTGGAGGGAATTAAGAGGCAAAATATATTCCTCTTACCTTATAAAGTGTGCATTCAATGTGTAGACAAAAAGCTTTTCCTTTTATTTTTTTAATTAGAAAATTAATTTTATGTGCACACATATAACAAAAGGGATTTTTATTTAATTAAAAGGGGACATGTTCTTCTAATTAAATAAAGACTTAGGATAAGGTGGTCAAACCATAGGATAAATTTATAATAAATTATCACAAATTGATTAAGCATAAGATGTAGTTAGCATATAGATTTATATTGTTGAAAGGGGGGCTTATAGTTTACTAGACCATTTTTGGGTGATTACATTTGCCCCTCTTTGACTAATGTATGAGAAATTTGGGAACATGTTGAGTAAAAGAATGATGATATCAATGTAACTAAGATATTTGATTTTGAACTAGCAGTAAATGAAGTAGTGAGATAACTAACCCTAAACTAGAAGTGGAGTAGGGTCAGCAAGAATACCAAGATTCTGATGCACAATTTGAAGCGAAAACTAAAAACTGAAATAAATATTGATAGAGATAAAACAATATCATAATTGATATGATGTAATGAGAATTGACATGTCAAAGAGAAAATAGATTGGATCAAGAGTTTGCCCCAAGTAACACAAAAAGAAGATAGATATAGCAAAATCAATTTGCAACGTTGAAAGATAGGGTATACTTGCCTCCTTAGGATCAAAATAAAAATGATATAGAGGGGATGCAAAAACAAGATGGATTTGAGAAATTGCAAATAAGATAAGGTCCATGATGATAGATAAGTGATGTAGAGACCATAGAACCAAGTTTGACCACCAAGTGATAAGAATGTCCCCCAACTAGACCAAAATAATGAAACATGAGAATTAGGTCAAACAAAGAAGAAATGTGATGAAATGATGAGGAAGAGATTCTGTAGAGGTAGAAATAATGAAATGATGTTTTCCTTGAAATTTTGAAAATTTTTCCTCAAAAGAGTCAACCAAATCCATTGAGAAGAGAGAAATTCAAATCACAATTTTGATGAGAAAGATGAATTTCAATTTCAATTTCAAGCCCAAAAATGTATCCAAGATGTCAAAATTAGGGTAGGGTGTTATTTTTATAGAATCCAAGATAGTTGAAAATGATTTGAAAGCTTAGTATTTAGATGGATTATATATGATGGATTGAATAATGAGTGAAAGAGCAAAGGGTTCATGAAGACATGATCAAGAGAAGAAGAACTATACATAAATGATCAAGTGCAACTAACTAAAAAATGACCAAAATAATGAAGAAGGCCTTCTCTTGATTCATATAAAAACTTAGAATGAAAGCATAAGGTGAAAACTATCACGAACATGCAAAGTGCAAGTTGCAAGGGTCAATTAAATAGGTCCTTGTTTTTATCATCAAGCCATAAGATGTGGGAACCTACAATAAGAATCAAAGAAATAAAGGTAAAGATGACTCGCTAATATATTTCCTAAGTTTAATATTACAAGATACACAATTGTACCAAAGTATAAGGGAAAGTATAACCTTGAGTGTGCTCTTGCATGAGAAAACATAGTGTAACAGACAAGGACATAACACCAAATTACCTAAGTGTCCAAGGTGTCAAAGCAAGAGACACCTAGGATCATCAAAGCTACACCTATAGGAAGAAATCAAAGAGAACATGCCCCATGCCCCTAGTCCTCTAATCAGGTGATGTCCAAGAGAGACTAAGGAGGGAACACTCAACAAAAGATCAACAAAAACATTACACAAAAATAAAATTCAAGCATATGTCACTCATTTTAGTTTAAGCATGATGTGAAAAGGAAAATAAAGTGTTGACTCTCTAAGACTAATGTTTACAAGTGAGAAATATCACACAATTTGAGACTATTGAAAAAGTGAAAACTCAAGACACTAGGTGTCAAATAAAGTGTTGAGAAACATTGTTCGGGTGATGTCATTGAATACTAGTGCATCTTAAAGACCAAAGACAACACAACTTGCACCCCTAGACCTAGACAAAGACCAATTATAGACTAGGATAGATGTAAGTGTAAGGTGGAGGTCAAAATGAGTTAGAGTTCAAAGTAATAAGCTAATAAAAAATAGCACAAAGGTTCATGTAGCATCTATTTCCAAGTTTTTGCCACTCTGAAGGAATCTTTTTTTTTTTTGGTTTTTTAAAAGAATTTTTATACTTCTTTTGTATTTTTTGATATTTTGATTTTTTTGGTGATACATCAAAGCACTTATTGCTAGGATTTAACTAAGATGATATTTTTTCAAGGTATTTTCTACTTTTTAGGATTTGTTCAGGGTCATATATCAATATTTTTGGATTTTTTCAAGGCATTAAGATATATACAAGTGACTAGATGCCAAGAGTATCAAGCATAGAATTCTTTAGATGAAGTATGTTAATAGGTTTAGGTAGTTGGTTTCCCTCTATTGTAGAAAGATGATCAACATTGGATCCTAAAGTAGTAGGTAATAAATGTAAGGACCCAACCAATTCGGTTCAAATTTTCCCTTTTGTGCTCTATTTTCTTAATTTAGGGATTTTCTCTTAGGACTAAGTCACCAACTCTAAAAGATCTATTATGGACTTAGTATATTTATTTGACATCCTCTTCTAATAAAATATCATGTGTTCAAAAGCTATTCTTCTGTGTTCATCTAGTAATTCCAATTCTTACATGCAAGAGATTATATAGTCTTCATCAATGATCAGTTGTCCAAGGTTGACACAGAGTGATGGAATCATGACCTCAATAGGTAAAACAACATCATCACCATAGATAAGAAACAATAGAGTAGCCCCTATAGGTGTGCATATAGTAGTCCTATAAGTGTACAAAGTTAGATTGATCTATAAGTGTCAATCTTATCCTAATTTACTAATAATTATGTGCAAGATCATGAGGATTTTTTTATTAGAGGCTTCTGCTTGACCATTCCCTTGAGGATAATAAATAGAGAACCAATGTTGCTTAATCTTTAATTTCTTGCACAACTTCTTGAGATCCTTATTCTTGAATTGTCCTCCATTGTTAGCAATTATGGAAGAAGGCACACCATACCTAAAGATGATGTAGTTGAGGATAAATAATGACACTTGTTTCCCTGTAGTAGTTGAAAGAGGTACAACCTCAACTGACTTAGTGAACTATTATGTGGAAATGATAATGAAATTATGACCTCTAAAGGAGTTAGGATGTTTATGTCCTACCAAATCAAAATCCCATTGTTGAAAGGGTCAATGTGAAATAAAATGAATAAGATCTCTCCTAGAAGCATGAATCAAATTCTCATATATTTGACACTTTTTATAGGATCTAGCATAGTGAGTAGCATTTTTTTTGTGTGGTAGGTCACTAGTAACAAACCCTAAGAAGCTTTTGAGCTAGCATAAGACTATCTGAGTGAGACCCACATGCATCCTTATGGACTGTGACCAATGCACATTTGGATTCCTCTCTTTCAAAGAACCTAAGAAGTGTTTAATCTGTACCCATATTATACAAGTCATTAGAGATGATGGCATACTAGGAAGAATTAAGGATGAGTTAGCTTTTCTCATTGTGATTTAGGCCATTAGGGAGAATTTGATCTGATAGGTAAGCATAAATATTGACATAACGAGTGGAGTCATGACCAATGATGGCACAAATAACATGATTGTCACATGAGTCATAAGCTAGGTAACATATATCTTCCACTAAGAATTCATATCTTGATTTGTGTTCCTCTAGATGTAAGAGGGAAGCTAAGGTAGCCACAACACCAACCACTTTATTTTTAGCCCTATGAATCTGTTGGAATGTGACTAAAGCAAAGTAATTCTTGAGATCATCAATGATATTCTTATAGGGCACCGATTTATCATCTTTTGTTTGATAGTCATTATTCATTTGATTGATAATTAGCTAAGAATTTCAAAATACATGTAACTTATGTATCCTCAATTCAATCACCATTTTAATCCCATTGGTAAGAGCCCTATACTCATCTATATTGTTGGTACATGGAAACAACAATTTGTAAGACTTGGATATAGTATCTCCTTAGGGAGTAGCAAACAAAACGCCAACACCAACACCATTTTGTGTATGAGAACCATTGAAGAACAATTTCCAGGTGCATGAAGTCATGTACATGATAGACGAGTCAAGAAAATAAATTTTCATTGGAGCATTATATTCAAAAGGAAAATCAACTAATTGATCTACAATAGGTTGTCCTAAAATGACCTTATGTTGGACATACTTAGTGTCAAAATAAAAAAGTATCATCATCCTTTTCGCAAGTCATCTGGTAAGGATAGCCTTACTCAATAGATATTTTAATGGATCAATTTTTCTACAAGATGTATAGTGTGTGCAAGCATGTAGTGTCTTGATTTTTAGATGCAAATACTAGATTAAGGAAATCTTTTTCAATATTATTCTAGTTGACCTCATAGGCTACTAATATTCTATTGATATAGTATATTGTTTATTATTTTCTTGTCTTATCTTTCTATGTTGGTAATGCCCCTAGGGATGTAGGTATACCTGATATGCACAAAATGAGAGGTTTCCCAGGGATAAGAGGAATTAGAATTGGAGGTTTGGCCAAGTATCCTTTTATTTCATTCAAACTCCTTTCGCTTTCCTCATTCCAAACACAGGTAGCTTCTTTATGTAGATTCTTTTAAAAGGTTGTGCTCTATCAATGAGTTGAGATATGAACCTCCTAGTAGATTGAAGAAGTCCTTGAGGACTCCTCATTTGACTTATGTTTTTGGGAGGTGGCATATCCATTATGACTTCAAATTTCTCAGGGTCAACCTCAATTCCTTTAGCTCAAATAATTTACCCAAGTAAATCTCCATAGGTGATGCTAAAAGCACATTTCTTAGGGTTCAATCTAAGCTGAAATTATCCCATATGATCTAAGATCATGGCCAAGTCCTCTAGATGTGTATTTCTCTTTTTAGATTTTGCCAAGGTGTCATCCACATAATATTCCATGTTTTTGTGCATCACATTGTGGAATATTTTATTCATAGCTCTTTTTTAGGTGAATCCAACATTTTAAAATCCAAATGACATGATATACCAACAAAAGATTCCCCATGCACAAGTATTTAAGTAATTTTCTCTCAATCTTCAGGAGCTATCTTAGTTTGGTTGTATCCTAAGAAACCATCCATGAGAGAATAAATTTTATATAACATTCTCATATCCATTATCATATCTATATTAGGAAGTGGAAAGTCATCCTTAGGACATGCCTTATTAAGATCTAAAAAATTGGAGCATATACAAATGGATTTGTTATGTTTTGAGACTGGTACAATATTTGATATCCACTCAACATAATCAATAGCTCATATAAATCCATCTTTGAGAATTTTTATAGTTCTTCTTTGGCTAAGATAGCCACATGTGGATGATTTTTTCCTTAGTTTTTGTTTGATAGGTTTTACACTAGGAGCTATAGATAAATGATGCATGATAAGATTTGTGTCAAGCCCTCACATATCTGAATAGGTCCAAGTGATACTGATCTTTTTCTCCTTAAAATTTTTAGTGTATTTCTTCCTTTCTCCCCCTCATAATGATCAAGCTAGGTGCATGATTTAAGGATGTTCTTTTTTCCCAAGATTTATAGGCTGAGTAGGCTTAATCAATATTGAAGATCTTTCCAAAAAAATAAGTAGGAAAATTACCAAGTACCTCATCCTCGGGCACCTCAATTTGTTTCATTTTTCATTTTATTTTTTGACTACTTGATATATATCTTATCATATTTGTCGTTGGTTAACCAGTGAAAAAAACTATGAATTCAATAGCATTAAGATAGAAGTAAATCTCATAATCATTTTGAAAGGTGAGTGATTTAGGTCATTTATTTTATTGTGACCAATCAATAAGGCTGGGTAGATGAGTGAAAGTGAAGTGGAAAGTTCTAGGTTTTTGATATAATAGGAATAATATCTGGCAACAAGCAAGTCAAAAGCTATAAGGTTCCCCTCAAAGGTACTTAGATCAATTAGTCCCCTAGCTTGATCAACATGATCAATAAGGGAAATGTGTAGATTCTACTCATCGAGCCCTACGAGTGGCTCGTATACTACCTTGGACTAATTAGCATAAGTGTGTATAACATCCACTCTTAATTATGTAGATTCTATTGAATTCAAATCCCATTCACACTCATGTGAATCTAGACTAAGATTTATTTCAAGGAGTCTGACAATATTTCTTTGAATTCTCTCTCCATTAGGATCTTTACTTCACGAGTCACCATTCTAGTGAGATGTAGAGGCTTCATCATTGTGTTCTAGTATATTTCCTTCTTCATTCCATAGAATGGTAGTAGAGGGGACAAAGTTTTCATCATCCGATCAATAGTATTGACATGAAAAGTATCTTGTTCAAATTCATTAGAATTATCAAGAGATTGGAAAAAAAAAAGGTTGAATGTCAACATTAAAAAATCCCAATCTAGTCTTTACCCTTAGATTTCTATCCATTTGTATGACTCAAGGTTTCAGCAAGAGTGTGTTTCTTGTTACTCAAAGGACCATAACCCAAATATCCGATCTTAGCTAAAAATTTATTAGCTAAATTTTTTTATCCTTTTTCATATTTATTAGGAGGTATTTCAATAGTCAATATTACTTCACCAAAAGGTTCTCCTCTATAGACCCATTCTCTAATATCTCTCTCTTCATGTTCATCTTGCAAAGGGACTATTGCTTGAACAAGGGTTCCATAACATGTCATAGTTGAAGATGATGGTTTCATTTCCTCTTAAGGTTTTCCATAAGAACAACATGACACATGAAGAGAAGTGTTGGAATCTAAGTGATACTCTCCCATCCCAACCTAAAGAATTTTCAACTTTATTTCACATTCAACAAGTGTACTCTTACTTTCCTCAACAACTCTGTTGTGGAATACTAAAGATTCATAAGAGCATTGATGAACATAGAATTATCCCCAATAATAGACACCTCAGTGCCATTATAAGGGAATTTTATACACTGATGATAGGTCAATGGGACAACTTGCATGTCATGAGTCCAAGGTCTACCTAGCAACACAGTTTAAGTAAGAAGAATATCCAAAACATGAAAGACCACATCTTTTTCTACATGATCCACTCGAATCAGTAACACAACTAATCCTTTAGATGATCTCTCAACTTTATAATATGCTTTAATATGATCTTTTTCCTTGGGTGGATGGTGAATTATAATAGTCCCAACTATTTAACCAAATAAAATGACAAATGTGTAACATTGTGCTAGTATCTATCAGTGCACACATAACTCAAGTTTGATAGATTTAGACTTCAATGTGTAAGGAAATATTATGAGGGTGGCTTAAGGATTTATTGTATTCTCTAGAAAATGAGAGGTAATGAGGAGTGACAATATGTTTTTTCATGGTTTAAAGCTGATCAGTATCAATATTAATGGTGACATTAGCTATTCCCAGTTCCTTCTCAAAGATTTACTTATGTGTAGGTGATATTTCTAACAAGTCAAAGATAGAGATATGGGTAAGGGTTGAATTGATCAACAAGTTTGTAGCTATATTTGGGCATAGTAGACGCTTGGATGGAACAAGATCCAACTTGTTTGAAGGTAGATTGCTTAGATGAAATAAGACCCTTAAGGATGTCCTTAGTTTGACTTCTTGTGACCACATTTAAGTTCTCACCATATGAAGGGGAATTAACACCTTTAAGAATGACCAAGGATTTGTGTTCATGTTTGATTTTAGTATCATTGTTACAACATATTGACCATGGAGAAGAAGAGCCAAAACATTTCAAGCTAAATTTAGGTGATTCATCAATGTCAAAATCATAATTATGTTTTTCACCCTTGGGTCTAATCATGTGTGCATTCTCCTCAAGGTTCAAGCATATGTATCACATTTTCATTATCCCTATAGGTGTAGATTTTGGCATGCCAAATTTTCTTCTTATATGTCTCACCCCTGTCATATGTGGAGAGTATTTCCTTAAAATCTTTGTGATCTTAACAAGTCCATCCACTCTCACCTCTTCATTATCAATGAGATCTTGAAATTCATGTTTCAACCTTATGCAATTTTTAGTCATATGTCACTTGTTCCTATGGTAATCATAATAGTGGTCATCATTCCACCATTTAGGTTCTATCTCATGCTCATAAGGTCTAGAGTTGTCTAGTAAAGTGATCACCTTGTTGGCAATTAGGGTCTTAAGCACCACATCATAGGAATCTCCCAAAGGAGTGAACTCACATTTAGGTTTAGGTGCCCAATTAGATCTCCCTCTTGAGTTGTTTGATTTTTTTGAATCATTAGCCTTCAAAGATTCTGGTTTTTTGGTTAGTTGAATAGCACTAGTCAAATTGAAAATTGGCTCCTTAGATTTAGGTGCATCAACAACACCATAATTGACCATGTATATATTCTTATTCCAAGAATTATTCTTATCTTTGTAAGAGTTTTTTCCATTGTTGGACTATTCTTGTTTAGTGTAATCTCACCCTTCTTTAATGCAAGGTCCTCTATGTGAAAAGAACTTTCTATCATATTATTGAATGTAGTGAAAAGTTGTTTCCTAAGGTCATAGTGAAATTTGAGTATGAGATTGTTAACAAAGATATCAATATTTTCATTCTCGGGAAATTGTTAAGGATAACTTGAGTGTAACTTCCTCCACCTTAGTAGAAATGTAATAAAAGGTTCACATTGTATTTGTTTGATGTTGCATGGGTTAGGCATGGTGACTATATGTTGAATATTGTAAGAATAGTGTTGAATAAATCTCTAAGAAAGCTCATCAAAAGACTACTTGGAGGATCTTTGTGAACCATGACATAGCCTGATCACTTAGACTTATAGAAAAGAGTTTCATAAGGTAAGTTTCATCATGCATAAAGTCCATGCTCAAAGCGTAAAATTGTCTAACATGGTCATGAGGATCTCCATCTCCATCATACTTGTCATATTTAGGCATCTCAACATCCCTAGGAAAAGGAGGCATGTGCAAACTCTTGTCAAAAGGTAAGATACACATGGACTCATGTGAGAATGGAGTCTTAGGTTTGACTTATTCCAAATTTATCACCATCCATTCTTGTTGCATTTTCTCTAATTGTTTTTCCATTATCTCCCAAGGTGCAGGTTCTTCCTTTTGAACTAAGTTGGCAACATCAAAGTTATGGGGTAATTTGACACCTTGGGAAGCTAGATGCACAAATAATCGATCCTTAATTTGTTCCAAAGTTTTCATCATAATATTTTGCAAGCATCTATCTTGTTGAAATTTCATAATATCATCTTTGATAACCTTGGAATCTAAGTCATGGTCATGTTTGGATCCATGTGAAGCATGCCTAGTATGTGACGATCTAGGTGGTGAATCATATATAGCACTATGTGGTGATCTTGGTAGAGTGTTCGGAGGTGAACCATTTCCATTATTTCCAAACACATTAGCATTGAATTGTTGAGCTAATCAATGTGCTTGTTCTTCCATATAAGCTTTCTTCCTTAAATCAATTTTCCTAGGTCTTTCATTTTGCATGAAAAGATCATGAATGTTTTTGTCACCTCTCTATCCATAGTGTAAGAGATACTAGTCTCATACCTAGGTGATGCAAGGGGTGTTTCTATTATAATGATTTAGAATAATTATGAGGGGGAATGAATCAGTTATCCCAAGGTCAAGATGTACCAATTTAACTTTTACCAATCTCAAAAAACTTAATCAATTTCATAAATAAGCTTTGTTCCTGTAACATATCATCAACATTTTAACTTTTCATGCAATTACTTAAGTCTCTATTTCCTATATGTGTCGACTATCATTAAAATAAACTACTATAAAGATAGCATGCATAAAATGACACCCACACATGTAAATAACACTTTGACACTAGGATTTAATGTGAAAAACCAATTTGGGAAAAACCACCAAGTAACATGCTACCAATTTTTCACTCTTCTAAAGTGAGCTTGGCTAAGAGTCAACCCTCCTAAGGGTTATACAACACACTAGTAAATGTGACCCTGTTAAAGGATTTAATCACCCTATTAGGAGTGGCCTTTTTAGAGGACTTTGGATCATTCCATTAGAATGTCTCCTTGATTAAAGGATTTACAAAATGACTATTGGGTCAACCTTGATTAAAGGATTTTTTTTGCCATAATGGGTAGAATGTAATAGTAGGTTTGATCTTTAAACTACAACTCACTTTGCAAATTTGGATCTTCATTCACTCATCTATTGGTTCATTGTCTGGCCTCCATTCACATCTCCATCACTAATATTCTTGGCATCTCTCCAAGAAATCATACTTGTCATGTCCCTTTTCAAATAATTAAAAATAATAATTTTTGTCAAGGCAGGTAGGCCCAAGAAGGTGAAGTTTCAGAAAAAGGGGGTTAATATTTGGAAACCGTTGGACTAATAAATGAAAATTATTATTAAAATATGTTTCATTAACCTCTCGTGGACGTGAGTTAGGGTTATGCCCTCTTTTAAGGGGTTTGGAGGCATTTTGGGCTCATTCCAGAACTGGATTTTTGCTCATTTATTTGTTGTTCTTCAGAGGCTGCCAAACCTGTGGAGAATGAGACCCAAGAATGGGAGTTTGAAAGTTTCTAGGAAGGCTAAGGATTTTATTTTAAAGCCATTCCATGTGCATGCTCATATAGAGTTTTCCTTTGTGCTGAACAATGCAGATTTGTGAGTTTTCGGGTGTGTTTTTTGTAAGAGTTTGGTGTTTCCAGTTGAGTATTTCATATCAGTTTGGGTTTCTGCTATATTTCAGAATTTTAGATGTTAAAATAGAGCTTAATATATTTATTTATTCATGATTATACTTCTACAATAGATTATCAGTGCTTTTGTGGTGTTTCTGACTATTTTGTGTTGTATTCGAGAGCTCGATGAGCATTGTTTTTGTTCTCCGTTTGGGAGCTATTTTGTAAATTTTATACAGATCTGGAAATGTCATTTTGTAGGATGTTATGCTGCTAAAATTTCTATTAAAAATTTCCACTTTCAGATTTATTAATAATACGTGAAGCTGTGACGTTTTTGGCACTATTTCTAGCATACCCGATTTGGGGTTTATTGAGAAATTGGTGGATTTTTGAAATATTGGTTGTTTGATTTTGAAAATCTGATTAGAGGCTTTAAATATCATTTAAAAAGAAAGGGACATTTCATTTCACCAAACTCTTCACACTTATCTTATGTTGCACTATTCTTCACTACTTTAAGATCACCAATCCACAATGAACCAAACTTAGAAATCATCTCTTATGCCTCCTTAAATTGGTAATTTTGATATTTTTTTTGTTAAAAATCATTTTTGATCTTAGGATTAGGTAAGATTCATTTAATCCTTCCATCATTTTGTTCTCCTTCTTCTTCTAGAAAATTTTGACCAAATCCTTGCCTTTGATCGCATAAAAAAATCTCATTGTGCATTAAATACACCAGCTCATCAATCCTTATCTTATACACATTTTGATTAATTCAAAATTTCAACTCTATTGGCCTTAAATTAATTTCTTTCACAAACTATAACTTTTTCTATCACTTCACAAACATTGTGTTCTTCTACTCAGTCATCACTGTGTAGCTTGACATACAATATACCGCCTTGCTTGACATTAAAAGGCTTTCTCAACCATTACTATGCTTGGTCACTACTAACACTTATTTGTGCACTTTATAGGTAATAAATATCAATTAGCTTCTACTTAAAGTTCCTTAATCTTTTGCTTCAACTCCTTCATTGACTGACCAATATTGATCCATAATCAATCTTATACTTTTGACTTGTTCCAAATCTAAGATTCATCCAACTATCTTCTTTACCCCATGAATTAATTGAACAAAAAATTATCTTGTCAAAGAATGACTTATCAAGTTCCCATTGTATTTCCATAATACTTAACTTCTCATTACTCATCAACATCACTAGCTCACCTTTTTTATCTCTTCTTTTCAAATCCTCTTCATCAATCAATAGATATGAAACTCTATATTGTTAGTAAATGTCTCTCCATTAGGTTTGAAATTATGTCTTACCATTAGGTTTGACATCAATGACAACATAACAACTACTCCAATTGTAGTTTCCAACAATCTCCTTCTTTGGAAATGATGGCAACAACTCACTAGTTACCATGCAATCCAAAATATTCAATACTTGTTCTATCAACTCCTCTGTGTTGGTGTTCTATCTTTCTTAGTTTTATTTTGATTCTCATACATGTAATCTTAGGATTCTCCCTCTATCATTTCAGCACATACTTTTTCATATCTCTAAATGATAATACCTCAACTCATGCTATTGATTTGAACATATCGAGCAACATATGTCTTCCTCTTTGTGCATAAATTCTCTCCCTCTTACTTATAGGAATGGTAACTACCGTACATCTTCCTCTTTATTTGTATGGTAACTTCATCACACTAATCTCACCCTCTTTGAAAACAATACCAAAGACATCAAGCATTCACATAAATCATCATGTCACTATTCTGACTGATATAGAAATGTCACTCCATCATTAAGTCTTTGTAGCTTCATCTACTCATAGTTTGGTGTCTTGCTTTTCACACCTTTAGGTAGCTCCTAAAATGTGACCTCATACATCAATGTATATGATATTATGACTAAAATATTTTATGCAATGCAACATCTTTTCTCAGTTTGTTTTAGGTAGGGGGATGACCCCTAACTTACCTCATAGATATTCAAAAACATCCTCAAGTAGTGCCTTTGTGAATATGCTAGCTAAGTGTTCTTTTGTATTCACATATTCCAACCTCACTTCTTTGTCTTGTACTAGCTCTCTCAAGTAATGACACTTGATCTCAATATGCTTAGTATTTTTATGCATCAAAAGGTTTTTTGATATGTTTATAACATGTATTATCACAATATAACACAACAAGTTCAGTGATCTCTTCCTTCATTCCTTTCAACAATTAATCGATCCATAAAATATTTGAACTATTCACTACTACAACAACATATTCAACCTCAGTTGTAGATTGTGAAATACAATTTTTCTTCTTACTTGTCCTTGAAATCAATCTTCTTCCTAAAAAGAAAGCTCCTCCATTTGTACTTTTTCTGTCATCAACATTTTCTGCCCTACCAGCATCTATATAAACCTTCAATTCAAATTTGTCACTTTTCTTGTACTATAGTCCATAGTCTTTTGTCCCTTTCAGGTGTCTTATTATCCTTTTTACTATCCTCATATGATTTTTGCTAGGATTAGTAGAGAATCTAGCAACAATTCCTATCGCTAATGCAATATTTGGTCTATTGAGTACAACATACTCAAGTTTTTCAGTCATTGACTTGCATAATGTTTGATTCACCTTAGAAGAACCATCATTCTTTGACAGTTTATGTTTAGTCACCATAGGCGTTTCAACTAGTCTTGAGTCTTCCATACCAAAAGTCTTCAAAATTTCTTTGATATACTTGGATTGAGTAATGAAAATACCTTTTCTCACCTGATACACTTGCAATCTAACAAATAATTTAATTTCTCAAAAAATTGACATTTCAAATTCATTTTTTCATTTCATTAGCAAAATATTTGCTCAATGAGTCTTTTCCTCCAAATATGATATCATTAGTAAAAATTTTAGTGAGAAAAATCTTGGTCTTAGATTCACTTTTTAGATACAGATTTCTATTATCATTAGTTCTTATAAAATTCATTTTCACCAAATAATTGTGTAACCTTTCATACCATGCTCCAGGGGCTTGCTTCAAACCATATAAATCTTCATGTAACTTACATACAATATTCTTTATGCTTGGATCAAAAAATCCTTCAGGTTATTCAACATAGACTTCTTCCTCCAAAATTCCATTGAAAAGTACAAATTGAACATCCATTTTGTACACTTTAAATCCTTTGTAAGTAGTACATGCAAGCAAAGTTCTCACTCCTTCCAATCTTGCAACTGGGGCAAAAGTCTCATCATAGTCAACTCCTTCTTGTGTATATCCCTTACAAACTAGTGTTTCCTTGTTCCTTGTGACTTCACCTTTCTCATTCAGCTTGTTTATGAAACCTACTTAGTTCCAATCACATTCTTATCCTTTGGTCTTCTTATTAATGTCCATGTCTTATTTTTCTCAATTTTCTCAATTTCATCATTCATTGCTTCTTTCCTATCTGCATTCTCCAAAGCATCTTTAACTGTCTTAGGTTCAAACTCACATAAAAATAATGTATCATTTCTGGTCTTCTTCTTGTCATGACTCCTAAACCAATGATTTGATGTAGTGCATGACATCTTCTCACATACTTTGCCAACATAGGTTCGGGTTTTCTTTCTTTTTGTTGTTGTTGACTGGATTCAACATGTTCATCTTCTTTAATTACCTCTACCTAGAACTCGACTTCCTCTATCTGATGGTCAATAGTCTCTTCTATGACTCAACTCCTACAACATGATGCTTAAATAATCTATTGATGCTCAACATATCTCCTTTGCAAAACCTCAACATTTCCTGGTTGTTGATACTTAACAACCACCCTTTCTAGTTCAAGTAAGGTGTTAGGTTTACCTTCATAGATATAGACAAAAAAAATGTACTCTTTAGGTTCTTTCTTGCATTCTTCTCTATTCTTTTATGCAAATTTGTCAACTCAACATTTTCATTTTCCATAATTTTGTTAGTATTAGAATTCAAACACTTATAAGCTTCACTCTTAGTGGAATAACCTAGGAATATACCTTCATCACCTTTTGCATCAATTTACCTTTTCTTGCATCCTTCAATATGTAACACTTGCTTCTAAAGACTTTATAATAGTTCACATAAGGTGCATATCCATACCAAAGTTCAAAAGGTGTTTTTTTTGTACTTTTCTTCACTTGTACTATGTTAAGAGTATAGACTATAATACTTACAACTTCTCTCTAGTACTTCTATGAAACATCCTTCTCCATCATCAATGTCCTTGTACAATCTATAATTAATCTATTCCTTCTTTCAGCTATACCATTCTATGGTGGAGTCCTCGGTACACTCATTTGTCTCTTGATTCCTTTATCATTGTAGAATATGCTAAACTCATTTGAGATGAATTAACCACCTCTATCTGATCTCAAGAATTTTAGACTCTTTCCTATTTCCTTTTCAACTCTAGAAAAATACCACTTAAACATTTGAAATGCATAAGATTTTTCTTTAAGAAACATCACAGTCATCATTCTAGAAAAGTAATCAACAAACAAAATGAAATATTTATCAACATAATAACTTTGCACTCCAATAGGTCCACGTAAGTTAGTGTGAACTAACTCCAAAATATCATCATAAGAATAGGTCTTGCTCTCAAAACTAGACTTTGTCAATTTACCTATTTGATATTGTTTGCACACCACTTTATTGGGTTTGCTTAGTCTTGGTAACCCTCTAACACTTTTCATCTTAATAATGCTTACCAAAATTTCAAAGTTCACATGACATGGCCTCTTATGCCATAACCAAATATCTTCATATTGTGAAAATAGACAATTATCTTCAGATAGGCCTAGGTAGAACAAGTTACCTCTTGTTTTCTCCACTTCCAACTAGTTCACTAGTAGCATCATAGATCTTTGTCTTCTTGTTCTAGAAATCAACTCTATTGCATGAACTTATCAACTATGCCACACTCAAAAGTTATATTTCAAACCTTCAACCAATATCCATTGTCACATTTGATCTTCTCATTCATTTTAATTGATCCTTTACCTTTCACATAACATGGTGCATCATTTTCAAACTTAAAATTGTTTCCATTATAATGTTCTAGCTTCTCAAACTTGTGTCACCAGTCATATGATGTGAGCAACAACTATCAATTATCCATCTATCACTCTTTCACATGCAAAATCAATGCAATTTTCTCATCTTCGTCAACATCATCCTTCATTGCAACATAAAAAACTGCTTCATCAGAATCATATTTTATTGCAACATAAACAACTTCTTCATCATAATCATTATAATTACTATCAGAACCATCTTATTCAACAAAGTAACAAGATCTCTTACCTTTATCCTTGTAGTCCTTGTAATCTATGTTAGCTTAGTTGTCTCTATTGTCTCTCCTTCCTCTTTACTTGAAGTATTTTCTTTCCTCTTTCTTATCTCTATTAGGAGATCTTGATGCAATATGACCAACTTTATCACATGTAAAACAAATAATAAGAAGTTTACCTTTGTATTTGCATTTTCCTCTAGGAGGTCTTCTAGCCAATAATGCCTCAAGTTCATCACGATCATCATCAGATCCACTGTTACTTTCTACATACTTTATTTTCTTATTTTTCTTAGATCCATCAAGGGTTAGTTATGCCTTAAATGCAAATTCAACACTAGTAGGGGAATAATTATCAAAATTTTACAATTAAAATGCAGTGAGTCTATCAATTAGACTATCCAAGGTCAAATCATTACTAGGTATACATATTAGCTCTTGAATTGTAGATACTCTAGTTGCATAGATAGGGAGTAAAGTGCTCAATACCTTACTTATCATAGTCTCATCAGATGTATCTCCCCTAGCTTCTCTGATAGCATTCACCACTTCTTTGATTCGGCCACAATACTATGGAATAGTCTCACCTTCTTTCATTTTCATGTCATCAAACTTTTTTCTTTAGCTCTTAATACATTTGTGTCTCCTCTATGGATTCTTACCAAATTGTTTCACATTTTGTTTGTAGTAGTGCATTCCTTCACATCATCAATTTTAACATAACTTAGGGATGTTGCAAGTTCAATCATCATTTGATTGTGCCCCTACTTCTCTTTCATTTGCTCAACTATAATAGGTCTAGGCACCTCAATGTATTCATTTTCCAAGTAGTATGATGTGGAATCTCCAATACCAGATAAGTGTAATCTCATTAGTCTTTTCCATGTTGGGAAGTTCTCCTTATTTAGCTTAGGTATCTCTCTCTTGTACATCTTGATCTTTGACTTGAGTCCTTTAAACTTTCCTTACAAGAAACTAAGCTCTGATACCAATTGTTATAATGATTTAGAATAACGAAGAGTGGGGCTAACTCAGTTATCCCTAGGTCCAAATGTACCAATTCAACTTTTACCAATCTCAAACAACTTAATCATTCTCATAAATTAGCTCTGTTCACACAACATATCATCAACAATTTAACTTTTCATGAAATTACATAACTCTCTATTTCCTATATGTGTCAACTGCTAGTAAAATACACTACTACAAAAATAGTGTGCATAAAAATGACATACACACATGTAAATAACAATTTGACACTAGGATTTAACATGGAAACCAAATTTGGGAAAAACCACTAAGTAACACGCTACCAATTTTTCACTCTTTTAAAGTGAGCTTGGTTAAGAGCCAACTGTGTTAAAGGTTATACAACACACTAAATTAAATGTGACCCTATTAAAGGATTTAATCACCCTATTAGGAGTAGCCTTGTTAGAGGACTTTGGACCATTCCATTAGAATGTCACCTTGATTAAAGTATTTACAAAATGATTGTTAAGTCAACCTCGATTAAAGGATTTTGTTTGCCACAATGGTTAGAATGTAACAATAGGTTTGATCTATAAAGTATAACTTACTTAGAAATTTTATATCTCCATTCACTCATCTATTGGTCCATTGATTGACCTCCATTCACATCTCCATCACTGATCTGCTTGGCATCTCCTCAAGCAATCATAGTTCACCAAACTCTTCACACTTCTCTTCTACTAATATGTTCTTTACTACTTTAAGACTGCCAATCAACAATGAACCATCCTTATAAATCATCTCTTATGCATCCTTAAATAGGTAATTTTGATATTTTATCACTTAAACATCACTCTTGATCTACAGGTTGGATTAGATTCATCAAATCCTTCCATAATTTTGTTGTTGTTCTTCTTCTAGAAACCTCTAATCAAATCCTTACATTTGATCACATAAAAAACTCTCCTCATGCATTAAATACACCATCTCATCAATCCTTATCATCCACATGCTTTGATTAATTCAATATTTCAACTGTTTTGGCTTCAAATTCAATTATTTCACAAATTATAACTTTTGTTGTCACTTGACAATCACTGTGTTCTTCTTCTTGGTCATCACTATGTAGCTCAACATACACTATACTGTCTCATTTGGTATCAATCAGCTCACTCGACCATTACTATGCTCAGTCGCTGCTAACACTTCTTTGTGCACTTACTTGGTAATAACTATCAATTGGCTTTTACTTAATTATCTTAATCTTCTACTTCAACTCCTTCATTAACTAACCAATACTGATACTTGGTCAAGCTTATCCTTTTGACTTTTTCCAACTCTAAGCTTCATCCAACTATCTTCTTTACTCCATGTATTTATTGAACAACAAATTATCTTGTCAAAGACTAACTTATTAAGTGCCCATTGTATTTCCATAATACTCAACTTCTCATCACTCATCAACATCCCTAGCTCACCTTTATTATCTCTTCTTTTTAAATCCTCTTCATCAATCAATAGATATGAAACTCTACACTATTAGTAAATGTGTCTCTAGTAAGTTTGACATTCTGTCTTACCATTAGGTTTGACATTGATGACAACATAAAAATTGCTCCAATTGTAGTTTCCAACAATTTCAAAGTTGCTATTAAAGTAATTGAAGGGTTCAAACCAAGTTTTTGAATTTGTCATAGGAGATTCATCAAAGAGAGCTTGAGGTTCCTTACCTAAGTGATGTTGATGTGAATCAGTCACCCAAGGTCCAAATGTACAAATAAGACTTTTCAGTAATGCAAATTATTCTTATGCATGCATTGACCATTCAATATCTTAAACATATGCATATTGTTGTCCTATGTCAAAATAAATTTGTAGAAATGTAAACATGCAATACTACAAAATCAGTCACACATTTTGACACAAGGATTTTACACGAAAACCCAATTTGGTATTCATCCTCTTCACCTATGCAACTTGTTCACCCTTCAAGCCTTCATCACATTAAGCCTTCTTGATTTTTATGCCAAATATAGACTCTTCTATTTGGCCACCATATGAAGCAACACCCTAGACTTCTTTTCTTCCTTAGATTCTCACACATGACAATTATTGCTTCTAGTTTGCAATCTCCTTATATAGAGAATTTAGATCTTTTGTTGCTAAACCACAATCATCCATTCTAGGGTTAGTGATTCAAGCATGGAGGTGGTAACTATGTTTTTACTTACTACTTCTTCAACTAAGGCTTCTTCCAAGCCAACCAAGCATAACATATTCCATCCCTTCAGATTCTCTAAGGTTAGAGACCAGGTGAATGGCCTATTCCTTCTACCACTCTCACCTATTCTAGTTGTCTCTACCTATACCTTCACAAAACTACACAACAACCTCTCACACCTCACCACACAACACATCCATCACCTTGCACCTCTAGGATATTTATCAATACCATATCCCTATAAAATTCCAAAGGAATTAACTCATTTCCAGTATAGTACCTTCACTATTCATAAGGTTCTAGACACCTTAGAGGCTTCAAAACACCAATAAAAACTACTCTACCTTATAGATTACCTTGGAATGTACGTTAAGAGCTCAAATCATTTAAAAAATCTCTCACACTAAAAGCAAATTTAGATACCTATTACTGAAATTGACTTAATTCTAAAAATATAGATTCCCCACTACTCAATAAGATATATAATATGTAGGCCCGTGTCTAAACCAATAGGCCTAAGACACTTTTGCTCACTCCCAAATCACTTAATCTACAAAGAATAATAAAAATTAAATTCCAATCCATTATTACCTTACCAAAGCCTTTCAATTATTTATTTTCAGACTCCTAGAGATTGGGTGTATGGCCGTTCCACCAAAATTTTGCCGATAAGAGTGTTTTATTGTTGAATGCTAAAACAACCTTCAACCTTCACACAATTCAATAAATCAAATTTATTGACTCAAATTCATTATATCTTTAATCTAACTTATTTTACTGGCACTTGGCAATAACACTCTTTTTGCTTGGCAAACACTGTCTTTTGATGGTTGGCTAACACTGGGTTGCATGATATCCACTAATTCTTTACTAGTGCTTGACACATACTAACTTTCTTCACTCGACACTAATTAGATTTCTATTGCTCAATGCATACTAACTTTCTTCACTCAACACCAACTAGATTTTTCTTGCTTGACACATACAAAACTTATTTCTTGAATTCAACTAATTTTTTGTTTAGAGTGTATTGACTTTTCTTGACTTTCACTCTTTGCTCAGTTAGGATTGGCAGACACATTTCTTTACTTAGCCTTCTTCTAGTCTTTCCTTAAGTATCCTTCCATTATAGCATTAAGTATATAAAAAATACACTATATCATCAATGTCTTGCTTGGTCTTAGTGCTCCTTTTATACACCAAATAACTCAACCTTTCTCTAGGTTCTCTTGTTCATCTTTCTTTTCAAATCCTCTTCATGACTCAATCAATCGATAGCATTCAAACCAAAGTAAGTAATTGTCTCACTAACAAGTAGTAGATTTGACATCAGTGACAAAATAATGATTGTTCCATGATAGGTTTCATCAATATTCTTCACTTCAATAATCTACTTTCAACAATCTCCCTCTTTAGCATTGATGGCAAACCAATACCAACAATAATACCGAAAAGAAACTTTATAACTTTTATTGAAATCTCTCCCTCTATCAATATGTGTGCTTTTCTCTATATATTCTGATCTCTTCCTCATATTTCTCCCTCATCTGGTCTTGTCCCTCCTTGATAATCTTTCTCCTTCCTTCTAAGATCTCTCTGATATCTCCCTCAATACATTCTTCAGGTTTTAGGTACAAATCTCTATTATATTCTCCCTCTTTCTCTTATATCTCCCTCTTTGACAATAATGCCAAAGAGTTGTCATATATACATGTAGATATAATCAATTCAGGTTTTCATTCTATCACCTTACATGTGATTGTAAATATTCTATTTTCAACTCCTTCCTTACTTTAAGTAGGTCCTAAAGTAAGATCCACTACATCAATTTGTAAAACATGTCATCCAACTTAATTGATGTAGGGCACTACTCTTGCTTCTTAAGTAGCTTTGGATAGGGGTATCACTCCTAGTTTACTTCTAAGATATTCATGTGCACCCTTAGGTAAAGCTTTTGTGAATATATCAAGTATCTATCTTTTGCTTTCACATATTCCATTCTCACTTCTTTGTCTTGAACCAATTCTCTCAAGTAATAATACTTTGTTGCAATGTGTTTTGGCTTTGTATGCATCATAAGGTTCTTTGATATATTTATAACACTTGTATTGTCATAGTAAAGTACCACAGGTTTGGTAATTTCCTCCTTCATTCCTTTGAGTAATTGTTTGATCCATACCACATTTGTGCAGTTCACTACAGCGGCCACATATTTGGCTTCAATAGTAGATTGTGATATACAATTTTGTTTCTTGCTGGTCTAGGTGACAAATCTTTTTCTTAAGAAAAATACTCCACCACATGTACTTTTTATGTCATCAATGTTTCCAGCCTAATCAATATCTATATAGGCTCTCAATTCAAACTTGTCATTTCTTGTAGTATAGACCATAGTCTTTTATTCCTTTTAGGTATCTCATAATCTTTTTAACAACCATTAAATTATTCTCCTTAGGATTTGCAGAAAACCTTGCAACAATCCCAACAACTAATGCAATGTCAGGTTTTCTATGAACTACATATTGCAATTTTTGGATCATAGACCTATACAATGTTTGATTTACTTCAATAGAATCATCAATTTTGGATAGTTTGTGTCCTATCACCATAGGAATACTAACTAGTTTTGAATCTTTCATACCAAAATTTTTCAAGATTTCCTTCACATAATTGGACTAAGTGATGTAAACACAATATTTCATTTGATATACTTGCAATCCAAAAAAGAAATTTATCTCTCCAAACATAGACATTTCAAATTCTTTCTTCACTCCATTTGCAAATGCCTTGCATAATGCATTTTTTTCCTCCAAATATGATATCATCATCAAATATTTCAGCTAGTAAAATTCCTTTACCTCCTTCTATCTTAGAGTACATATTGTTGTTGTCATTAGTCTTCTCAAAACCAATCTTCACAAGATAGTTGTGAAGCCTTTCATACCATGCTTTGGGAGCTTGCTTCAAACCATATAAATCTTTGTGCAATCTACACACCATGTTCTTGTTGTTTGGATCAGCAAATCCTTCAGGTTTTTCTATGTAAACCTCCTCTTTTAGTATACCATTCATAAATGCTATCCTAACATCCATTTGATAAACAAAATTCCTTCATATGCAGAGTAAGTAAGTAGAGTTATTACTCCTTCCAATCTTGCAACTAGGGAAAATGTCTCTCCATAGTCAAATCCTTCTTCTTGTGCATATCTTTTGCAAACTAACCTTTCCTTATTCCTTGTGACTTCACCATTCTCATCAAGTTTATTTTTGTACACCCACTTGGTTTCAATAACATTCTTTTTCTATAGTCTAGCTACTAGAGTCCATGTTTTATTCTTGTCAATCTAATCAATCTCTTCTTTCATGGCTTTACTCTAGTCTTCATTTTCTAATGCACCCTTCACTAACTTAGGCTCATGCATGCTTAACAAACACGTGTCATTTCTTAACCTATTCCTTGTCATTGTTCTATTTTCTTTATCTCCAATAATTTGTCCAATAAGATGATGTCTTCTAACATAATTTAACAACCTTCACTCAAGTCTTCTTTCTACAATGGGTGTTTCAATTTTAGATTCACTATTCACTTCTCTATTAGGTAACTCAACATTCCTTTCATGTAGACTATTCTCAATATTAGGATCTACCTCAGCTTTTGACTACAACTCGGCTCCTAAATGCAACTCGGCATCCATTGTATATGACTCAACATTTACTGGCTCTTGTTGATTACCAACTTGTTTTGCAAAATTATTAGCATCAACAAACATATCTTCATATAGTACATAAAGTTTCTATAATTTTTAGGTTTCTTCTTTGGTTCATCTTCATGTTCTTCCATATGTTCATCAAACTTCACATTTGCACTTTCCACAACTTTGTTAGTGTTAGAATTTAAATACTTATAAGCTTTACTTCTTGTGGAATAGCCTAGGAATATACCTTCTTCACTTTTAGCATCAAGTTTACAATTTTTGTTGTCCTTAAAAATGTAACACTTGCTTTCAAAAACTTTAAAATATTTGACATTGGGTAAGTATCCATACCATAATTTGTAAGGTGCAAAATTTTTACTTTTCTTCACTTGTACTCAGTTCAAGGTATAGATAGTTGTACTAACAACTTCTCTCATGTATTTCAAAGCAACATTCTTCTCTATCATCAGTTTTCTAGCACAACCCATTATAGATATGTTCCTCCTTTCAACAATCCCATTTTGTAGAGGGGTCCTAGGTGTAGAAGTTTGTCTCTTGATTCCTTTATCATTACAGAAGTTTTCAAACTCATTCAATGTAAACTCTCCACCTCTTTCAAATCTTAGACATTTCAAGCTTTTACCAGTTTCCTTTTCAAGTCTTGCTAGATAACACTTAAACATTTGAAAAGCATCATATATATATATATATATATAAACATTATTTTCATCATTCTTGAATAATCATCAATAAATAGGATAATGTACTTGTCTTCTTTGTAGCTTTGCACATCAATTGGTCCACAAAAATCAATATGAACTTATCATAGAATATATTTGAAGTATGAGTCTTACTTTTAAAACTAGACTTTGTCATCTTGTCTAAATGACATTGTTTACAAATCAGATTATCAAGTTTCTTCAATTTTGGAAAACCTCTAACTCTTTTGATCTTAGTGATACTAACCAAATTGTCAAAATTCACATGACATAACCTCGTGTATCATAGCCACACATCACCAAATTCTACAACAAGACAAGTAGCACCATTCATATCAAGATAGGATAGATTACCTCCAGTCTAATCTCCACTCCCAATTAGTTTTCCATCAATGTCATAGATCTTAGCATTTTTGTTATCAAATTCAACTTTGCAACCTAAACTATTCAATTGTGAAACACTCAATAGATTATAGTGAAGTCCTTCTACATAGTAAGCATTGCCACACATGATCTTATCTGTCAATCTTATTGACCCTTTTCCTTTAGTTAGACGGGGTGCATCATTACCAAATCTAACACTATTTCCACTGTAATACTCAAGGGTAATGAACTTTCTTTTGTCATCAGTCATGTGATGTGAACATCCACTATCAATGATCCATCTATCACTTTTGTTTACATAAGATATCAATGCAGTTGCCTCATATTTATCAAAATCATCCTTCATAGAAACATGGATAGCTTAATCATCATGATATTTAGATTCATCATTGGATTCTTCTTTAGCAATGTAACAAGCCTTCTTTCCTTTGTCCTTGTAGCCATTGTTACTGTTATCTTTTCTACCTTTAAATTTTTCTTCATTCTTGTTGTTTGATTTATCTGGACATCTTGCTACAATATGACCAACCTCATGACAATTAAAGCATATTATGGGTAACTTACCTTTGTATTTTCCTTTGCCTCCATGAAATTCCTAGCCAACAATGCTTCCAATTCTTCTAGCTCTTCATCATTTGTATCACTATCACTAGTAGCAGGTTTGACTTTTTTCTTTTTCTTATCTTTAGGTTCTTTTAGTGTCAGCTTAGCTTTGAAAGCATATTCAACATTTTCATATTTGAAATTATCAGAATTTGAAAGTGAAAAAATAGTGAGTCTACCAATCAATCCTTCATGGGTTAGATTACTACCAGGGCTACACCTCATTTCTTATATAGAAGAGACTGTAATAACATAGATAGGTCGCAAGGTTCTCAATACTTTGCTGATCACAGTCTCATCTTCAATTTGGCCATCAAATCTTTGAATTGCATTAACAATATCTTTTATCCTTGCACAATACTGGACTATAGTCTCACCACCTTTCATTCTCATTTCATCAAATTTTCCTCTTAGGTTTGCAGCTTTGGCTCTCAACACATTCTTGTCTTCTCCATAGATCTTCTATAGGGCATCCCACATCTTCTTAGTACAACCACATCCTTTGATGTCATCAAACTCTAAGTAACTTAGGGCAGATGCAATCTCCAACATTGCCTAATTGCATTCCTTCTTCTATTTTAGTTTTCCACCACTTGGGGCTCTAGTTGGATCAAGATTCTCAATGGTGATAGTTGATTGTGCATAATCTCCAAGACCTCCTAGACGTAGCTTCAACAAACTTTACCATGCAGGAAAGTTTTCCTTGTTTAACCTAGGCACCTCCTTTATGTACATCTTGATCTTTAGCTTTAAGTACCTTCAAACTTTTCTCTCAAGCACTTGGTGCTCTGATACCAATTGTTGGAATACTTTAGAATAACTGGGGGGGTGGGGTGTGAATTAGTTTTCCAAGGTCCAAATGTAAAAATAAATTTTTTTAGTACTGCAACTTATTCTTATGCATACATTGACCATTCAATATCTTAAATATATGGATATTGTTGTCCTATGCCAAAATAACTTTGCAGAAATGTAAACATGCAATACTACAAGATTAATCACACATTTTGACACAAGGATTTTATGTGGAAACCCAATTTGGGAAAAACCACTAGCAATATGCTACCAATTTTCACTCTTCTGAAGTGATCTCTATGAGGAGCCAACCCTATTAAAGGTTACAATGTACAAAATTAAATGTGACCTGGTTAAAGGATTTCAATTACCCTATTAAGAGTGAGCCTTGTTATAGGACTTTAGAACATTCCATTAGAATGTCACATCGTTAAAGAATTTACTAATGACTATTAGGTCAACCTTAGTCCAAAGGATTTATCTAGACTAATACAATTGTTAGAAAGTAACAACATGACTTGATCTGATAACAATAACAATTCACTTGCATATTACAAATCTCATATTCAATCCTCCATTCTACTAGGAATTCATCCCCTTCATCTTTGACAAAATTTTCACCTTTCAAGCCTTCATGATTGTAAGAATTTTCCTAAGGGAAAAATTCACCCAGGAACTAAGAACTCAAACACAAGCACACAGTAGACCAAGAGAGAGAGAGAGAGTATGATCATAATAACAATATATTCAATAACTTAATTCACATAGTACACTAGGAGTGCCTGATTATAAAGGCCTTAGGAGAGCTTCTAGAATGCATAGAAGTTAGCATCATGATGTGTCATACAACCAAGCACATGTCCACTAGATATGGATTATCCTCCATTAAGCATGGAAGTAAGTGCGGTGATGAGAGGATAAGCCTACAAGGGTGTGACACGCAAAACAGTGTTGTAGACACCATGTGCTCAAATAGAGTTGCGTACTCCTGTGTTGTCAACATGACAACTCACAAGGTGTGCAAACTCCTAAGTATTTAATAAATAAAAATACTAAAATAATGCAATATAATTAAATAATGCATTAACCTAAGTAAACTCAAGTAAGTGTAAATAGTAAAGTACTTATTTACACCAACACCCCCCCTTAAGTGCAAATTAGGGGAATGCCCTTAAGCTTACGAACTAGGATGAAGATGCATAATGGGTCCCGAAAACTAGGCCATGTAAGGTAACCATGTACATAATGAAATGTAATCTCCCATAAAGCGGGAAAAGAGGGAAAACCTCATGGGAAAAACCCTCCCCCAAAAAGAGAGATAAGAGAGGATGCATGGATGGATGGAGTAATCAAGACCCCCCCATTACGACATATATCTAGTATATACAAAAGAGAATAAGAGAAGGAAGAGAGACAAAATAGGCTCCCCCCCTCAAAAGAAGAATGCCAACAAATGAAAGCTTCTCTGATGAAGAAGCTAGTCCATGAGTGCAGAAAGATGTTCCTCCCCTTAGGAAGAAACAATGCCAAAGGTACAGTCCTAAAGATGTGTGCTGGCCCTAAAACATGCTCAAGTATCCCTTGCTGAAAAGAATGAATGTAGATCTAGCAAGGATGTCTGTTGAACCTATTCCACTGAGCCATTTGTATCCTCTACTAACAAAGAGACCTCCACTAATTGTTGTTCATAAGGATCCACAATCACACCAACCTGTACAGATTGATCATGAAGAGAATGAACATGAGGGTCAGAGTGAGCCCTCACAACAACTGTAGAAGAATCATCATCAATGAGAAGATGTAAGTCCTCAAGTCTGTCTCCCAAGTCAAGTAAAGCTGGAGCTGGAAGACAAGATGTACAATGATGTGTAGGACCTTTCATTGTGGCAATGTAAGCACGTGGATTGGACTGATGTGACCTCTCACTACAACTATTGACAGAACCCCACATGTCTGAACTTGTTGAAGCACTATCACTGCTGTCACTATTAGTTTCCACTGTGTATGAAGTGCAGAGAGGTGTAGAGGACAAGTTGGGAGAACTTTCCTCAAAGTGAACATCCTTCTCCACAAAAATCTCATGAGTCTTTAGATCCATAAGTCTGTAAGCCTTCACATTGTCTTCATAACTGATAAAGGTACAAGGCCTAGGTGTCAGTGCCTTGCAACTCCTAGAAAATAGGTTTCCCCATGCTGGACAATTGAAGAGTCTAAGGTGACTCACAATTGGTTTTCTGCCGCACCATGCCTCAAAAGGAGTCTTGCCATCTAAGGCTGGATGAGGAGACCTATTAAGTATGTGAGTAGCACTGCTAATGGCTTCAACTTCAAGTGTAGGATTGAGAGACTTGGCCTTAATCATGCAACTTGCCATGGTCTTGAGAGTCCTAATTCTCATAGTTGCAACATCTATCTTGTGCAGACTAAATGCTAGTGAGTTCTGAAGATCAATCCCCTCAATTTTGCAAAAGTTCTTAAGTCTTCTGTCAACATATCTGTTCTCATTGTCCACTCTAAGTACTTTGATGGCTTTCCTTGACTTGTGTTCAACATGAGTCTTGAAGTCTTGAAGCTTATGAACTACTTCATTCTTGTGATGAAGGAAGAAGACCCAAGTGAATCTGGAAAACTCATCAACAAATGTGAGTATGTAGCAGCCTTGGCTGACTGAAGTCACTGCAAAGGGTCCTGCTAATACCATGTGAACTAGTTGAGGAACAACTGGAGCTTGATAAGACTTCCCTTTATCATACTTTTCCTTGAGATGTATATCCACTGAACAAGATGAACACTCCCCCTTAGAAAAGCTGATGTTGGGTAGACCTTTGACCATGTGTTTTGAGAAAAGTTGTTGAAGACAGCGGAAGTCAAGGTGACCAAACTGCTCATGCCATAAGTTGATGTTTGAATTAGAGTGAGTTAACAAGGCTTGAGAAGAACTCTTAGGCACAAAATGGGAGAAGGAATAAAGCCTCCTGCTATTATTGACTTTCCCAATTGCTACCAATGAATCATCTTTTAGACTGCGCACCATTACTGAATCGGCAAGGAACTCAACCTTATGACCATCTCCAAGGTGAGTGATTTGGTAAACTGATAGGAGATTAGAGCTTAGACTGGGAACATAGAGAACATCTTTGAATTCCCCATCTTCCATTTTTACATGTCCTTTCCCTTCAACTTCCATCTTAGAATCATCTCCTATGAAGATGTGTGGTACCTTTGACTGCTTCAAGGAAGAAAAGTCTTGCTTTGAAGAACCCATGTGGTAGGAGGCACCTGAGTCAAGTATCCATTCCGAAGAAGAATTTGTGTTAGCCATAAGTGCTTGACCTTTACCCTTTGAAGAGTTAGGAGTAGAATCCTTGGAAGTACCTGGCACTTGAATCTTGTTCTTGTTGAGTAGATTTTCTAACTCATCAATTCTTTTTGTCTTGCAATGATGCTCATCATGATTTGGCTTTTTACAGTATGCACAAAAGAGTTTTTCCTTCTTTTTATTACTTCCTTTCTTGTTTGAAGAAGAATCGCCTTATTGAGAGGAGTCATGTTGTGTCTCAGATTGTGTTTTCTGCTTCCATTTCTTTTTCTTGTTGTTTCTTTTTCCCCCTTGACTAGATTTGTGATCATCACTAGCCACTAAGGCTTTGGTCTTAGATGACTTGAGAAGTCCAAAATCCACCAAGTGAGATTGTTCAACAATCAACATTTTTGAAAATCCATCAAAGGAAGGCTTCTGGTAAGTAGATCACATGGTTAACTTGTGAGTAATCAACCACGTGGTGGACTCGTCGTGCGTCAACTACAGACTTAAGTTTTATTGCTTTGTATTCCAACTACAGACTCTTCTATTCAGCCACCATATGAAGCAACACCCTAGACTTCTTGTCTTCCTTAGGTTCTTGCACATGACAAATATTGCTTCTATCATGCTATCTCCTTATATAGAGAATTTCAATATTTTTCTACTTAACCAAAATCATCCATTCTAGGGTTAAGTTAGATTCAATGAATCTACCCATCTTTTTATTTTATTCCCTTTCTAGAAACTTCCTCTACAATCCTCTTTGAATTCACCTCAAATTTTTTATCTTGAATTCTATGCCACCAACTTATCATAGTTATCTTCCACACACTTCAAACAATTTAATAAATCATCTTTGTCAATTTAGATTTGTTAAAAATTTCAATTTAACGCATTTTATTTGCACTCAGTAATAACACTCTGTTTGCTCAACAAATATGATCTTTTGATGGTTAGCCAACACTAGGTTGGTCGGCATCCACTAAGTCTTTACTGGTGCTCAACACATACTAAATTTCTTCACTTGGAACCAACTAGATTTCTCTTGCTCAGCTCATACTAACTTTCTTCACTAGATTTCTCTTGCTCAACACAAACTATATTTCTCTAACTCGACACATATTGAACTTACTACTCACCTTCAACTAATTTTCTGCTTGGTGTGCATTGACTTTGCTCAGCTTGCACAATTTTCTTGGTTAGGGGTGGAAGACACACTTCTTTACTTAGCCTTCTTCTATTCTTTGCTTTAGTATCCTTTCATTATAGCCTTAAGTAGATAAACAATACATTATATCATCAATGTCTTGCTTCGTCTTAGTGATACTTTTATACACCAAATAAATCAACCTTTCTCTAGGTTCTCTTATTATCCTTTCTTTTCAAATCCTCTTCATCAATCAATCAATTGATAACATTCATCCTAAAGCCAAAAATTGTCTCACCAACAAGTAGTAGATTTGACATCAGTGCCAAAATAATGATTCTTCCATGATAGGTTTCATCAATCTTCTTCACTTCAACAATCTCCTTTCAACAATTGTCACCAACATGTAAGAGAATGTAACAAGCTGATAGGATGACTCAAGACAACTTGATGTCTAATATAGATAAGCAATATGTACACTTGTCCAAGATAAAGAAAAGGAGTGAAAGATAAAAGAGATCTTGTCACAAAGTGCACAAAATTCAGGTAAATACCCAATGTATGACACTTGTTAGCAATTAGAGATAGATCAAAGCCAAAGAAAGAGAAGTAGATAAAGATAAAGATGAATAAGTGAACAATTTTACTTATCTTTTTAGCTAAAAACAACCTCTAACTTGCTAGTTTCAGACCAAGAAACCAACAAAAGTCAAGTATGATATATCCTAACTAGCTAATAAAAAGTTTGGAATATGGAAAATTGGATCAACAATTAAAAAATAAACCTCAACAAACCAGGTGACACTTGGACATCAAATGACACTTCATAGATAAGCCAAACAACACTATAGTAGGAAATGACACTCTATAATATGAAAGTATGATAGTTTATAGTATACCTAGGTGATATTTCTCAGGAAGCTAGATGACAACCTAAAATATTGTACAATGTTTCTCACAAAAGAAGGCGACAATAAACCAACAAGCACAAAAAGGCCAAGATTTAACTGAAAAACCCTAGTTTGAAAGACCATTTTGACAATGTAGATCTTGTGACAATGTATAATCTCAATTTTGACAATAAAATAGAGTTTCAGAAGCTAGGTTTTGAAGGAACAAGTGACACATGGAGTAATCTTCAAAAAATCAAGGGACAAAGAGACCTTGCATGATATAAACACTCATGAAGTCTCAAAGGGAAAAGACCCTAAGATACCTAAAGGACACAACTCATTACTCAATACCTTGTCCCACAACTTGATGCTCCCTAGCCTCACACAAAGTGTTTTCCCATAATAGATATTGGCTTTTTCATATAGTGTTATTAACACATCTAAAGGAACACATATGGTGAGTCAAATCTTGGGGTGATCTGGGTAGTCCACTAGGATCAATACTTGCACCAAGATATTGAACAAATAAATAAGGTGATCTCTAATCCTAGGTTTCTAGTAACGGTCTCCATTCATAGCACCCCTCTTGCATCCAATACAAAATAGAGGCCTCATAGCTACAAGAGAATTCAAACTAGCAACTTCCCCATGGTTGTAAGCCCTTGAACATCCTTACTAGAGTTAATAAAGATACTATGTCCCACAATTCTTTGGCATTTGTCAAGGGCTTTATGATTATAGTGGGTTGGAGAATACAAGTTTTCTTATTCCTATCTGGGTCATTCCTATTGACATATCCCCCCAAATAGCAGGTCCTCTAAAGGTAAGAATCTCACAATGAGATTAAATACAAAATGGATCCACATAAGGAGGTCAATATTTTTAATTTATCCCAAGTAGGCAAAGAGAATATTCTCCTACTCCAAATGTTTCACCCAAACACACCAAGAAATTTAATTAAAGTCACTAAAGAGTGACCTCTCCACTCACTTGCTATGATCCACACTAATGGGTCAAGATTTTTTATTGTCTTGAAAAGACAAGAGAATACTTTCCTACCATCAAATGAATCCCTAATCATGAGTTATTAGGTGCCTAGTGAAAAATGAAATACAACAAAAAGCACAAGATATAGGCAAGTGAAGCACAATGAAATATTTTGTTTTTTCTTTTTCTTCAAGGCAACCCTATAAAACTAAAATTTAGTATGCCTTATCAATGCAATATCCCTTAGCAAGAAACCCCTACAAAATGAAAATTTAGGGCACAAAATATGCAAGTGAAAGTAATGTAACCCTATAGTACAACTTGATAGGAAACCATAAATTGAAATATAAGCTAAATAAGAGCTAACTAAACTAAATGACTCAGACTATGCAAGCAAATGAATCTTGATGACACTTCACAGTCTGTCAGGATATCATATGATATTTCTTTGGAAGCCAAATGATGTTTTAGATTTTGACGACAAAGAAACCCAACTTGTACAATACAGTACATAACTGTAGGTGATAGATCACAAAATAGGTATGCGATATTCAGTAACCAGTAAAGTATCATATGTAACGAAATAAAGTATTACACCATAGTACTATGAAATGTTGCATGATATTTCAACTTGAAAAACTAGAATGTGAACCTACAAAAATAAAAGGAAAAAATGCAAGAAATTAGAGCTAAATCTAGGTTGAGCCCCATAATGGGTGTCAAAAATATATGCTAAAAATATATCACACTTCTATAAACCCTTATACCTAAGGTATCCCATTGATTAGGATCCTTCAATGGTGTCTTATAACTTCCTTCTTGTAACGTGCAAGGGAATGAGTGAAATATGATTCTTGTGGCTCTCAAATGAACCAATATGAGTGACCCTTACAAGGTGCACTACAATATAGAATATTCCATGGAATAAGAGAAAGAATGCTAGTATCCAAAGAGATTCAAATAAAGATGCAACTAAGATGATAATGCAAAGACATAAGCTATGATGCAATGCAACTACAAATAAAGTGTTGGAATTATTTAGAATAATTGTAGGGGTGTGAATCAGTCATCCAATGTCTAGATGTACAAGATAACTTTTCACATCTTAGTGAACCCATATCCATAAAACATTTTCATCATGCATGCTTCCATTAGATTATGCAATCACTTAAACTTATAGGTTACTATCAAATCAATTTGTAGAAATGTAAACATGAAACATAATGGATTCAATAACACATTTGACACAATGATTTAACGTGGAAACCCAATTTTTGAAAGACCACTAGTAACATGCTACTCATTCTCACTCTTCTAAAGTGATGCCTTGTGAAAGGTCAACCCTATTAAAGGTTGCAATGCACACTGTTAAATGTGACCTAGTTAAAAGATTTCAATCACCCTGTTAGGAGTGAGCCTTGTTAGAGGACTTTACATCATTCACTTGGAATGTCACCTAGTTAAAGGATTTACAAATGAGTGTTAGGTCAACCTTAATCCAAAGGATTTACCCTAGACTGATACAATGATTAGAGAGTAATAGTAAGGCTTGATCTGATAACAACTTACATCACACTTGCAGATTATAGATCTCTATTTTAGAAGTGTTAGGGCTTCTTAAACACTACATTGAAATTTCCTTTATGCCCTTACGTGACCCCTCACACTATAGAATCTCAAGCCTTCTCAACTGATACTTTCATTCTTACGCTTCAAACCTTCCTTGTATGAGCATAAAGCCTTTGTTATAACCTTCTCTTTACCCTTTACGCTCACACACACATGTATAAGCAAAAACCTCAAAAAAATTCCTTTACACTACTACACTTACTTCATTACCTAAGACATCATAATTCTTTAGACATTCATCCTCCGGTCATATGATCTAGGCTTTCCTTGTGGTATCATAATGCCTCTTATCTTTTGTTTATTTCCCCTTTATGCTTGTACGAGTTCTCTTAACCTCATAGCATCAGAAGGCCTTTACAAATGGCATCCCGCTCTTACATTTCTCCTTTCTCGTCGAAGCGTAAAGCTTTGTCTTCATTCCTTCATCTATCCCTTTATGCTTATACACTCAAGCTTAACTTGTAACCACAGAGAAAGGGATGAAATAGATCTTCATTCATATGCTTACCCTGCAACCATAAAGCCGTAATGAGGGATTTCATCTTTCACTTATTAATGACCTAGATTGAATCTTAGAAAAATGGGAAAGAACATCACTTTTGATTTTAAGCACATGCAAAAGTAAGATCTTAAGTTGTCAGCCACGTGGCTGGGCACATCTGATATGTATGATGTGTCACCACTTGATTTGCTTACATCAGGGCCCATATGACAACTTAATAGGTCCCACTTAGAATGATCAATGTTATAATATGGCTTTGTAGTTGTTCGCAAGTCCAAGAAGCCCATGCATGTAAATGAAACTAGACCTCACTTTTTCTCTTGCGAATTCCTTTTACCCATAGAACCATAAAACACTTTATGCATTCTTACAAACCATCCTTCACACCATGTCAAGGTATTATGTTCTTATGCCATTCATTAGAACGTAGATGCCTAGATCAAAACTCAACACCTTTCTACCCCTTCGCTCAACTGTTTACTCATAATCTCATAAAGCAACATGACATATCTCCTTTAAAACCTTTTACAATCACACGCTTAACACTTTATTGTATGACCAGGAATACCTCTTCAAGCTTCTTTCACTCCACCCGCTCAACTATTCACCATAAAGCCATAAAACCACTTTCAAAGCATAAAAAGCCTTTACACTTCTTTGCACAAAGACCAAACATATGATCAGGAAGCCTCAAAATGAACTATTCCGCTATTATGAAAGACAAAAGTGTATCATCATAAAACAAAAACTTCTTTACACTTTTACACTACATGATAAAATGCGACCACAGAATCATGAGGAAGAAGGTATTTCATTCTTACATGAAACCCTACACCGTAAGACCATTAAGTGAAAAACTTAAACACTCTACAAACTCTTTTGAAAATTTAAAAAGAGATCTAGGGTTTTTACATACTTAAGGTATTTTAATGGCTATGCTGAGAAACAAACCTTGAGAATTTAAAAGAGTTCAAACAACACATGAATCAGGGCATGACAAGGGTAACCTAAAAACTTGAAAATTATGATTGAACGAAACCCTAATCTACATAATACAAGGACTTAAATGATTTTTCATCAAAATTTTAGACTTTTTCTATACTATGAAAAATCAGACCAATAGTGGCTCTAACTGGGGATGATAGACAACTTGAGTCTATGGAAGAATTCATAATCTATGGAAGAGCAAACCATATACATAAATGACAACTTCTTCAGAGAGCACAGAACAGGGAACCAGACTATACAGAGATATTTACAAGGATCTACAAAATATACAAAATGTACAAGAGCACAAGGAAACCTAAAAATTACTGTTCATGGAAAACAAATACTTTAAGAAAAGTACCTCTTCAAGAATTGTCCATGAATTGTCAAATTTACCATGCTTTCCTTTGTCTTCCATTCTAGCATTCCACATCAATACCATGTCACCTATTTCAAACTTCCTATCAGTGGCTCTTTTTTCATATAAGTGCTTCATCTGTGGTTGTAATTTGGAATTTTGAACAGAAGACTCTCTCCTTGCTTCCTCTAGTTGCAAAATGCCATCCATTTTGAGTTGCATCTCATCAATGATATCATCTTCATATAGTTGAACAATTTTATACATCTCCTTTAGGTTATTCTGTGGAAGTCTAGCCTTTATACCCTAGACCAAGTCAAATGGAGCACATCCAATGGCCTTTTTCATAGTAACTCTGTTAGCCCACAGAGCTAATGGCAATTTTGAATCGAAGGATTTTTGTTTTCTCCTAAAATCCTCTTCATGATTTTCAATATATTCTTATTACTTGATTCTGCCTGACCATTTCCTTGGGGATGATAGGGTGATGATGTGTAATTTGTAATACCATACTTCTTACAAAAAAAATTATATTCCTCTAATCTGAAACACTTAGCATTATCAGTTACAATCTTCTGCGGGCATCCAAACCTAGTCACAATATTATTTAGAATGAAATTAATCACCACCTTACTTGTTACATTCTTAGTAGGAATTGCTTCAACCCACTTAATGAAGTAATCAGTAGCCACCAGGATCCAAGAATGCCCACCACTATATTTACTCAAGATCTCACCTATGAAATCAATTCCCCATTACTAAAATGGTGCCTATACTTCAATAGGTCTTAATGGTAAATTCCCAAAAAAATTTAACTCCCCACTAAACCTTTGATAAGCATCACAAACTTTTACAAACTCATGAGCATCTCTGAAAAGTGTTGGCCACCAAAAACCAGCCCTAAGGATTTTATGAGCAGTGATCTTAGCCATATAATGACCACCACATACACCTTCGCGCATATCTTTCAAAATCCTTTTAGACTCAATCTCATCCATACACTTCAAAAGTACCCCTTCCATATTTCTCCACCACAGTTGACCTTGCACTATAACATACCTTATGTCCTATAGCTTAAGGGATCCTTTTAGGTTATCTATTACCTCTGATGGAGATTTTATGTTTTGTAAATAATAAATTACATCCTTGTACCAATTAGAAGGATCCATATCACAAAAATTATCCCTACAACTATCATCAAGTTGATTGATTTGATTTGCATCTAAATTTGCTTCTATCATCAATTTGGTAATCTGAATATCAATGTTAAACTCTTGTATCCTATTAATCCATCTACACCTCCTACCAAATACCTCTTGTTGTGAAAAAATATCCTTCACAACAGTAGTAGGAACAAAAGCAATGACAGTGACTCCCATTAAGTAACATCTAAAAGCTTTTACCCCTTTCACCAGTGCATATGCCTATTTTTCATTTATGTCATACTCGAGTTCTGCTGCCTACAAGGATTTGCTAAAAAATGTAATGGGCTGCTCATAACCTTCCTCATTTTTTTGTAACAATACTGCAACAACAGTTTGGAATGAGGCAAAGGAAAATATATGCATTGGCTTATCATAATTTGGAGCTCTGAGAACAAGGGCATCTTTAATAGCTTGCTTAATCTTCTAGAATGCAATGTTAGGTTCACTATCCCATTTTATCTTAGATCCTTTCTTAAGAATCCTTGATATAGGCCTACTAATCTCTACAAAATTTGTCACAAATCTCCTAAGAAAGTTGATCTATCCAAAAAATAACTGAATGCCTTTAACACTTTTGGGTTTCTGAATCTTATCTATTGCTTCTACCCTTTCAGGGTCAATCCTTACCCCATGCTTACCCACTAGGTTTCCTAACAACTTTCCTTTAGTAACACCAAAACTAAATTTCCTTAGATTCAAACAAAGACCATATTTAAGGGCTATGATAAATACCTGTTCAAGATGTATGTAGTGATCATTCTCATCCTTGGAATAAGCAGTGAGATCATCCTAATACACAACCAAAAATTTATCAATAATATCAACAAAAGCCACATCTATAGCCCTTTGAAATGTAGCCCGAGCATTAGTAAGCCCAAAAGGCATCCTGACATAAACATAAGTACTCCATGGAGTAGTAAGAGCAATCTTGAATTATTTCAATTCTTTAACAACCACTTGATTGTAACCTGAAAATCCATCTATCATTGACATAAGCTTTGAACCAGTGACCCTTTGTAACATAGCTTCCATATTTGGCAATCCATAATTATCCTTTAGTGAAGATATATTAAGATTCCTGAAGTCAGCACATAACCTTATGTCTCCATTTTTCTTCCTGATAGGAACTAAATTGGATACCTGAGAAGAATGTCTAATAGGCTTTATGATTCTTGCATCTCTCAGTTTGATTAGTTCCTCTTGCATTTTGGGAGCCAAAGTTGGATATATTGGTCTTTGTTTCTCCTAAAAGTTTTGGCATCTGGCTTCAAAGGGATCTCTTTTTGAAAAAATCTTTCCTATAGGCTTTTAGGTCATCATATGACCATGCAAACACATGTCTATACTTCCTTAGCAGGTCTATTAGTTCTTTCCTAATCTTAGGAAGCAATTTCTTACCAATATATACCTTTTTTAGTGTTTCCTGAGTTCCCAAATTCACCTCCTCTAAATCTTTGGCATTATATTCACTAGTATTCATTTGTGACCCATCCTGGTTGTCAAAAATATTTTCTAAAACAACTAGATCCTTTGGGATTTTATTTTTCTTCAATTGCACAACTTCCTAACCAAAAACAATATTTTTTCCATTTATATTCTCTACGTAGGCTACACAATCAATTTCTTGTCTTGACAACGTATTCTCACAATTCAAAAATCTTAGAATATCCTTATCATCTTCAAATACTTGCCAATTCTGAACATTATCAGGGATAGAGGATCTAGTTTGAATCTCAATTTTAGACACGCTAGTAAATGTAATATCATAAGGCTTTATTGCTATATTTTCTAGTAAGTTTGCCATCTTATTATTAGTCCTATCTTTCCAAATTATCCCAAATGCATCAAAACATTCAATCATGTCCCATACTACACTTCTATACTATTTTAATTTTTTATTCTTTGACACATAAGCATTTCTTACTTGGGATACCACCAATTAAGAACTCCTATAACATGCAAACACTTTATCCCATGCTTATGAGCTAATTTAATACCTAACAGTAAAGCCTCATACTCTTCTATATTGTTAGTACAAGGAAAACTTAAAGTAAAGCAAAATTTGTATGTTACCCTTGCTGGAGATATCAACAAAATGCCTACACTAGATCCATCTTTGCAACATGCACCATCAAAAAACATAGTCCATAGATTATCCTTGTCTATTTTTGTGTCAACTTCCATTTCCATCTAAGACTTGTGCTTGGATTTCTTGAAAGTCAAAACCTCAGGTCTGAATGCATTAATATCTATATCCACAAATTTTTTCATATTGTCTTCTATATCTTCCTCTATCATGTATATACTCTTAGGCTCCCTATTGACTTTTATCAAATCCCCCTCAATGTTGAAAGTAGCAAATGATAAATCACATTGTAGACTCCCTCCCATGGTAGCACTCCATTTTCTAGATAAAAACATACCATATTGAGGTGGAATATCAACAACCAATACACTCATAGTAAGTTCTTTGTCATGACAGGTTGTTAGTCTATATGGTAAAGAATTAATGGTACTTATGACTGTTACTTCTCTTTTATCCATAACACAACATCTTCTTTAAGTAGTATCTACCTTCAAGCCTAATTCCTTCATTATTTCAAAAGGCATCATAGTATTGGAAGCACCAGAGCCAATCATGTACTTTTTTAATGTTTTACCATTTACTAAAATGCTTAAGAAAAATGGCTCAACATTTCCCAAACACTGATTCATAGAATTATTCAAAAACATTTGAGGAATTTGAGCCACAACTAATTCAACTTCATTGTCTTTTACCTTTTCTTTACTGCTCTCCTTGGGACTATGATTTTCATTACACTCATGACTTATATTTATACCAGTATTTCCCAACCATGCTAAAGCTTTATCTCTATGTTTAGGGATCCTTAACAATTCAGACAAAGGGACTTTGATAGTGATTTGTGATAACACTGTAGTCATATCTATAGAAGAATCTGATGGGCTATCAATAAAAATATTCCTTTTATCATGATGTTTATCAAAAATATTTATAGCACCTTGGTGATTCTTGCCACTTGTAATGATTGCTTTTTGTATCTTCTCATCTAACTTCTTTGGAGTATTATTTGGGGACTCACAAACCTTGGGATTATCCTCCTTCTTTGGTTCCCACTTTTTATTTATAATTTTAACCTTCTCAGTAGGGATCTCTTTAGGCTTCATAGCTTCCCTTTTTTAGGATTAACTCCCTTTATAAACATACTAGCCATCTTATCATTTCCCTCCTTTTTAGCCATGTTTCTAGTCTATACTTGAGCTATCATGTTTGCAGTAATTTGGTCAAATTCTTCCCTAGAGGGCTTCCTTAAAGTGATTTCTTCTTTAGCACTTACCATGTTACACACATTATCTTCAACATCATCCTCATCAGAGAATATTTGCTATTGCACTTTATTTTAAAACTACGTTTGCTCATTTACATCTCTGTCATAGTCCTCATAGTTAGAATAATCATAATGTGATTCAAACATGTTACATCCTACACCATCATTGTTTTCTTCATGTTCTTGACACTTTTCTACTACATTCTAATTTCTAGGGAAAGACAAGGCTACTGTGCAAGATTCAGGGGCATGGGGTAACTGACATACAAAACACCATATATGTTAAGTAGTGAATTCAAGATTATCTACTACATTTACATAGTTTTTAGATAAGGTATTAGAGGTGATCTTGTTGCTAGTATTCTTGGGGGGAAGAACATTAGGCTGACCATCTTTCCAAGTGGTAGTTTAAGGGAAATTTTGCAACCTATTCTGTCTATTGAAATTTGACCGGTAGGGGACCCTATTCTCAGTGGGATTCCTATCATTTTTTACCTGAGGGATATTTAAATTATTTATAGCACTTAGAACTTGACTTATCTCACTAGGGTCTTTCTTTTTTCCACCTCCACCCTTACTATCCTCCTTTTTGTTCCCCTTATTTTCGAACAATCTGGGGTCATCTCTTTTATTTTCCAGCCTTCCTAAAATTATCAAATTATTTTTCACATTTATAGCAATTTTGAAAGCATCCCTTAAGGTCCTAGGTTCTTTATCCCTAAGCTAATATGCAATTTTTCCATCAAAAGCATTCAAATAAGTAATCAAATAGATCTTGTCATCAACTCGCATGAGCTTATACATTGTTTTTTGGAACCTATTATTAAATTCTCTGATAGATTCATTAGGTAACCTCTTAATATTACTGAATTCACTTAGAATATAACTTTGATTCTGCTTGTCACCATATTGCTCTTTAAAACAATACTCAATATCCTTCCAATTAACAATAGATAATTCAGGAAGTCTTTTAAACCATTCTATAGCATCTTTAGTTAATGACTAAACAAAGAATTTCATAGTGACATCTTCAGCCTCAACCTCATAATCACTCATCATATCAAGAAAACTCCTCAAATGATCTTCACAAGTGATAGCATTGTTCCTAGAAAATTTAAGCAACCTTTTCCTTATTTCTTGTGGGATGGGATTAGGGTAACTAGGGATTCCATCAAAACATATTTTTCTATAACCCTCTAATTGGATAGGTCTTCTTTGTAAATCAATCTTAGGATGATGGTCAATATCTTTCCTAGTGTTACCCATAGTATTACTAGTGCTAGCATCACCAACATATTTGTTAAGATTACTTTATGTGAAAATGAGGACAAGAAAGGAATAGGTACCTTAGTAGTATTTTGATTTGCATCATTAGATCCACCATCATCTTTAGGCATTACTGCAGATTGCCTTCTAGCATTCTCCAAGAATTTGATCTTATTATTTATCTCAGCTATGGCTGCTTCATTTTCTGTGATCTCCAAACTCTTAACCAAAGCATCCTTTTCTTTCCTTTTCTTCTCTAGGTCAACATCAAAAAATGACATGGAATCATGGGTCTGAACAATTTTTGATGGTTCATTAATCTTAACACCAACCTCCTTTTTCTTCCCTTTATATTTAGCCTCAATAGCTTGCCCTACTTCTTTTGCTTTGCTATTGTTAGCTTCTAGAGCACTATAGCTCTTAATCTGTTGTATTATAGGTCCTTCTAGGTTCATATTCAGAGCTTGCAATAGCTTTTTTTATTGCATCTTAAGATGTTCAACTTGACCTATAATCTCTGGTTGCCATGCATTAGTTGCTATTTCATTCTTCTTCTTTAGGGTAGCAATTTTCCTAAGTAATGTTTGATTTTCTTCATAAGCTTTTGTAATCTTTTCCTCCCTTTCCTTTTGCAATTTTTTGTTTATGTCTTCTTGCTTAGCAATTTGCATTCTCAAGATCTCAATCTCATTAGAATCTAGGATAGTAAACTCAGAACTAGCAATATTTTCATCATTGAAACTCTTAGGATCTAGATGCTTTGGTGCTACTTCTCCTTGAGAATAGTCAAATAAGAAAGGGTTCATACTTTGCTAAAAAATATTGTTGTTATTTCTTTTTTCTAAATTGGGTGTATTGTGTAGCTCTGCAGTTTCTTGGCATATTACTTTGGGTGTGCTAAAAAAGTCATCACCAGATAGTCTAGGATGGGATCTAGAACTTTCGCAAGATGATTCCCTTTCCATAGTAGAAAAATGAACATTCTCTCCCCTTATTACTTGATCTTGGGGATGGTCTTCTCTATGCATCTGAGATCTTTTCACAGCCCAATTCTACCTTCCCCTTGTAGGGAGATTAGTTTGTAATTTGATTCCCAAGTTTTTTCTCACATTTTCCCGCGTGTTCTTTTTATTTTCCATGATTTTGAGACAACAAACTTCTAAATAATGATAGTGGTTAAAACCTTATGAGTCGCCACCCACCCTATTAGATTGGGAAAACCTTTTGAATAGATCACAATTCCTTCACTAAATTCCATAGACAAAATGTAAATAACCCTTGGGACCACAGAAAAATTCTCATGAAAACACCTACCTCAGACTCTACCTAAGGGAAGCACAGATTGTAAATGATACACTGGTTTATGCCACTTAATATATTATGTCCCTAGTAGAGTCACCATTTTTTTGGTGTTTGAAACTATTGAACAATGAAATGTTCAATACCAAAATGATAACACTCACATAACCTAAAGATTAGCCAATTCCTATAATCAATTACATAAGAAAATCATCTAGACCCAACTTCAACAAAACCAAGGATGGTTTCCTACTCTTTAGGCTCTACAAAACTAAGGTGGGTATACCTAGGGATGATCCCAATGCAAACTATTGTGTGGAGATTATCTTAGTTTCATTTTGATTCTCATCTTCTACCCTTAGGCACATACACAATTTACCAATTTTTCTATGCTCTCAAGTTTATATGCATCCCTTATAAGTAGATTTGGTCATAATTCTCCTATAGTTTACAAGTATTCCTGGAAATAGCAGCTACCTAAGACTCAAAAGACTAAATGTAAACAAGTGGTGACTAGCATTACAACCTTGAACAAAATAGAATGAAAATGACTTTGAATTTATAATTGTTTTGACATGTAGGGGCAGAATTTACTCTCAATCATCTCTGATTTATATGACTAGTACCTTATCCATTGGGAGCAAAGAGTTACTTATTGGTAGGAGATCTTGTTCAATTAACTTGTAATTGATTCTATCAAATATAATCACATATTTCCATTCTTACGTAATATCCTCTTCATAAACTCATGAATTCTATTGATTTATTGAAGCATTTACATAATCCATTGAGTTAAAAGCAATAATATAACCAACATACACCCCACCCAAAATGCATTCAATCAAATGAACATTATTCAAATGATCTTAAAATTAATAAACTCATGAAATGGAGACAGAAAATAGTGACCCAGATTTGTGTAAATACCCTTTTGTATTATCCTTTTTGCTTATTAATACAATAACCAATAGAAATCGGTAAAGAACCCAAAAGTTCATATTGATTCTATCTTTTCTATTTTTCATCAGAAAAGTACATGACTAGAAGTAAACTCAAAAACAACTACACATGACTAGACCAACTGCACTTTCTTGAAAATTGAAAACATACAAGATTCTTAGACCCTCAAAATGCCTTGAAAACTCATTTATATAACATGAGTTGCAACAAGCAAATGGAAATTGTGATTGACATGTGTCCTTTTACAACAATAAGTATAACAACTTTTTTCAAAATATCTAGACACCTTAATTCAAAAAGAAACAATAAAAAGCAGTTGTAAATGACAGCTGGAGCATAAAATCTTTAACTTTGTCTTTTTCTCTAATTGCTCCCTATTGGTAAAGCTTTGATTTCTGCAATTTCTTCCTAGACAATAATTTCTCTCTTGGTGGGCCATTCACATGTCTTGGTTATTGCTAATTCATTAACAAACTTCTACCACCTGGCATCAATAACCACTTTCCCTTCTGTAGTAAACCTATTCATTTCAGTTTCAATCTTGAATAGGGTATTAATCAGTTCATTGAAAACACATTCATCAATATCATCTTGGAAAATAGATGCCACATGTGGCAAGTCTACAATATGGTCAAAGGAACTAGACCATTCATTGAAATTCTTCACTTTGCTATCAAAATCAAGGATAGAAAGAATTAAAGAATGGAAGGCACTTGTTAATACTTTCATTTTGTTTTGTATTGCTGCCAGTTTCCCCATGAAAATTTGTAATAGATCTTTCACATTATCCATGCCTTCTTTCACAACAATAACTTTATATGGCAGATTTGCATTTCTCACTAACAATGGTATCAATCTGTCAAAGAATTGCATATATGGTCCCCATTGTCAGAAGATTGGATCAAGCCATCCTATTGCATCCTTGCATACCTATTCTGCTGATTGTAGATTGATGAATGCACTATATGCATCTTGAGATATTATTTTCAAAATACTTATTCTGTGGCTTAGTATACTCATCATAACATTCTTTTTTGTTTCAATGTCAGATTGAGGAGCCTCTATTTCCATATTTACCATAGGCACTGGCACTGTTATCCCTATAGGTATCTCTTCTATTTGGGCCTCTGCTTCTACAGTGTGCCTTTCTTCTTCCACTTGCCTTGGTGCATGTTCTACCTCTATTATAACCTTGAGTTGTTCTTTGAGGGATGCTACTTCTGCTTCTAAACTCTAAATTTTCCCCTCCAACTCTTCTATCCTCTGCTTTTGCACATAGCTCATCTTGTGCCCCTCCTCATACATTTTCCTGATATCTATACATTCATTGTATACAACAACTAGCCTATCCTCAATTTCATTTACCTTTACCTCATTCATGACTGCAAAGTGTTTAACTAGGCTAGAGATTTCTTTCCCATTATTCTTTTCTAATGTCCACAAAATCATGTTACCTTGTGTAGTCTCTTGTATATCCATCATTCTAGGCTTTTTGGTGTCTGGGGCTACACTCCATACTACTAGGGTCTTTGTGTCTATGTTAAATCCCGACCCCCTCTTTAATCCTTCATTGCTACTAGCTTCATAACTAATGGCTTTGTCTTGTCTTCTAATTTGATCAAGAACAAAAGCCCTCTCAATAGCCCAATGTGGTATCAAAATCGTACCACTCCTATGCACCAACTCCCTAGTTTCTATAGGGGTCATTGTCTCAGTCTTAAGATCATAAGCTAGCAATTTTTCAACTAACTCTTTGTTCTTCTCTAGATCCTCTCCTGGTATGAGGCTCAAAGTGAGCTTGTTCTATTTTATTTTGTAAAGAAAGCTTTTAAACTCTGATGATTTGATAAAATCATCATCTTCCATAAACTTTTTAGATTGGATGAGCTTGTCATCCAATCTTGATGCTACAATTTGGATATCACTTGAGGCTTTTCCTACCTCTGTAGCCCTTTGTTGTAGATAATTTTTCCTAATATTTGTAAAATACTCACTATTTCTTGGCATCACATGTAAGGCTCTACTTACAACCCTTTCTGGGATATGCATTGTTTTATGCCTTTTATTGCCCTTTGGTACCCATGTTGAAGTTGATGGTTGTTCTTCCTCTAACTCAACCTCCAACTATACATTTGGCTCAGGGGATTCTTTATTAAAGTGGTTTCTTCTCCCTCTGGCTCATGTGGCATCTATGACATGATGTAATCAAAATTTTCTACTAGTTTTCTTAGGTTGGTAGGGTAGGGAACTTCTATATAAAAACCCTTAAGAATAAGGTTGCTCCTTCTCAAAGCTTCCTCTACCTTCCGTATTCCTTCATACTTCCTTAATAGCTCATCAACCTCCCCTATTGCTACTATGTTAGCAATTAAATCCTCCACAAGGATTGGCTTGCTTGGAGGTAGGATATATGCCCTAATGGCCTTTACCTCATTTGTGATATAGTTTTTAGGATCATACATCCTATAAGGCCCAATAAATTTTTTATACTGGCCTAAGTACTCACTCAACTCCTCATATGCATTCTTTCCTATTTCAAAATCCCCTACCTTAAATATTCTATAGACAAATGTGGGCTTATGCAGAGAAGGAGGGATCATTTCTTTGTTGATCAATAAGAACTACCAAAAGAATTCAATAATGGCCAATCTAGGAGGTAGATATTTGGGTAGAAGGTGAGGGGGCTATGGGCATGCATATATCCTCATTAATGTGCACTCCTTAAACAAAAAGATGACCCCCCAGGTATGATCTAATTTGGTTTTCTCCTCTTAAAATGAGGGTCTAAGCAAAGTCTTCAAAACATTTGGTGCCCTAAAAAAGGTATGGTCCAATTTCCTCATAATAACATAACTAAAAAAATTAAAGAACATAAGTGCATTTAAATAATGGAAATTCTTATCCCAAATGCGAATCCAAAGTTGCACAGATAACTCACCAAATTCATCTAAAGTTTGATCAATGAAATCCTGGCTGATGTAGCCAATGTTGTAATATAAGATAAGGTGCATCAGCAGTGAGTAATGGTGGAACTTGAAATCTTTCATTTCTCCCTTCTTTGCACTAACAATATGATTAGGAATGCTATCCATGATAAAAGCCACATAATCATATTATTTATGGTGGAAGGGATCCTATATATCGCATGCCATTAGGAACAAGGAACCATAGACACAACCTCTACACCATCACTTCCCAGGACTTTGTGTAACCCATATACTATATTTTTGAAATAATTCTTGAATCTGCTCAAGGGCAAAAAATCCCCCAACTTCTTTGGAATCATCCCTGCCTTGTTCACACTATAAGGGATGTGGATCAGCATGACATTATTACAATGTAAGTCTTATTGCTCCCAAATTTCCTCTACAAGTCTTCAATATCAATAGGTACATCCATTTGCCCTTGTAATCCAAAAGCTTCTACGAAAAAAGTTCTATCCAATGTGCACAAAAAACTCCCATTATGCCCTTGAAAAGTCTTAGTGACTAGATTGTGGGAATTTATCAGTGCTTTTAGTAGGTCCACATCAATAAAAACTTTTGGAAATATCAATTTTTCCATATTCCTATTCCATGGGTTGCAGACTGGTATGTTTTTAGTTCTGTTCTGATAGAAATATAGAAACAGATTGAAGCCATCAATTCTAGGGCATTGTGCATCCCTAACCATGAAATAAGGGTCTTTAAAGACGTGGTCATTTGCTGAAATAGAATTTGATGATCTTGGAAAAAGTTTCAACCAATCTTCTGCATGCTTATTTGGTTTTCTAACCCTCGACTTTTTCTCAGTTTTGACAGCATCCTTCTTTCTTTTGCCTTCAAGTGTGACTTCTACAACATCATCACCTTCATCTTCGAACTCTACCTCTTCTGTAGACACCTCCTCAATCTCCTTGCCAACCATCTTCTCTGTAATTATATTTTAAACTCTGGCACAAAAATCTCAATGCTATGGATACTTGAAGAAAATTTCAGAGCATGAAAACAAATTGTTAAAATGGCAATATTCTTAACATTCAATCAAATATTTATGTTTTAATCATATAGTCTACCAGCTTTTTAATTAATTCTACATGCATGAGCATTTAATACCACCCTCGTAGGTTGACAACAAGAAATATCAACCCTTAAATTTGATCCTAATGTCCTTTTCAATGTTTTATTCTACTTGGCCGTGGTGAACTTTTCTTTTTATGAACTAGCATGACACTTCAACAACTTTCTTTTCAAATTTTGGTCTTCTACTTTTATGCTGAGTCAAGATCTTTCAATCTTTGTAAGCTCGGAACACCCTTGGCAAGCTTTTACATTCTCTCAATAAGGCTTTAGGATACCCCAAGCATAGAAGTGTTAGGGTTTCTTAAACACTACATTGAAATTTATTTACACCCTTATGCGACCCCTTACACCATAGAATCTCAAGCCTTCTCAACTAATACCTTCATTTTTACGCTTCAAACCTTCCTTGTATGAGTGTAAAGCCTATGTTATAACCTTCTCTTTACCCTTTATGCTCACATGCACACGTACCAGCGAAAACCTAAAAAAAAATTCCTTTACACTGCTACACTTACTTCATTACCTAGGACATTGTAATTCTTTAGACATCCATCCTCTGGTAATATAATCTAGGCTTTCCCCATGGTATCATAATGCCTCTTATAAGGTGATTGGATAGATTCTTTGAAATGTTAAAAAAATCCAAGGTGATCAAACCACTAAAATAAGCCTATGGGAGACCTAGAAAACCCAAATTTAGGCAAATAGAAATTCATTACATTATTTTTTCAGTGTGATCAATTGGAGGAAACTAAAAAAATGTTATTGCCTACTTGACTGTGCTAAATACTAGATCAGAAAAGTCAAACAAAAGTTTATTCAATGATATTCAATCAAAGTTAATAATATGATGCACATTTCTCAACTTGAATTGGCTCAACATATTTAATTCCTCAACATGATTCAAATAATAATTAAGCAGATCAAGTTTACTTAGATTTGCACAAGGTTGCTCATCTATTAGATCTTAGAAATTGATTTTTGGGGTTGTTTCAAGGATGGTTGTTGCATTGTTGGAGATAATTAAGACAATTCTAAATCTAGACTAGCCCTACAAACTAATCCTATGAACCCAGAGTCAAGTAATGCAAAGGTGAAATTAAACCTTTCCAATTTTCTAGATATAACCAAGTTTTGACAAAATTGATCTATGTGGATGGATTCTACTACTTTTCCATTTTGAATAAAATCTAAGAGCTAAATTCTTATAATGTCACTTCTCCTAATGGAATGATGCATCTTAATCCAATGGTTTGGGGTTTCCATTAAGGTTGACTGGTAAATGGAGCTTTATTTGTCCCAAAGATAACATGATTCAAAAAGAGACTTCAATTTTGGATGTATTTGAATGAAATTTTGTAGTGTTATAGGGTTAAGGAATGAGGTTGATAATTGACTATGAAGACAATTTTACATTGTGGGACAAACATATAAAATAACACCACTAGATTGTTTTTCATTAAAAGACAAAATAACTTAAAAGATGTTGATTATCTTTTAGTGCAAGATGTGTTGACTAATTTTGTCTTTAACATAATTTTATCCATTTTAGGTGTCTTCCAAGATACTAACATTTAATTGATACTATGATCATGTAATTATCTTGCACATGAGGGTAGTAATTAACACTATAAATTTATTTCTAAAGTTCATTTTTTCTTAGTTGACCAATCAATGATCATTTAAATTGCATTGTATTTACTATTTTTTGGGTGTTCAAACTTATGTGATAAGTAGGATGAAGAAACTATCTAAGGAAGGGTTTCAACACACAGATAGAAGGAGGTCTAATGAATGAAATCTTAGCTCTAATGGACACAATGAGATAAGCTAATCACATAATTTTGAACAAACCTATGCAAGATAAAATTTTTTTGTTCAAAGGAATTATTTTAACTCTCCTATGATACTAACAGATTGTTAGGAACAAGAAAAGTTTGTTAATTTTAGATTTTAAATACTAAAATTTCAAACTGATGTGCCAGTGCCTAGAATAGCTTCTAGGAAACCAACACAAATTTAACATTTTGAGTTTAGTTTCTTGCTTTTTGTATTCAAGAACTACCTCAAAGTGTATCATGTATTTGTCAATTCCTTTTTTGATATCAATGATTAATTAGATCTCTACTCAATGCATTGTCTTTGTGATGATATCTTGATTTCTGGTCATTGAGTAGTATATTATTTTGTTATCTTTTTATGTGCTACAAATATTAGGATAATGATGAACTAAATTTGAAAATTTTCCTATGAGATTCTATACAATTATTTAGTATTTGAAAATGCTATCATTCTTAATTGTATGGAATTTAGATATTGTAGATGCATTTCTTCATTGTAGTCCACAATCATTTATTTATCTTTTTACTATAGTTACACTATTTTCTTTTATCGTGCCACTAAAACTTGAGTTGGTGAGATCTAGTAAATCCTATGATTTGTGCTATAGAATTTTCAATGAATAAGCTAGTGGTATGGGAAGTGAAAGTATTAGAATAGGTGCAAGAGTCATTTTTGGTCCTATTGCTACAACTTTTCAAGATACATCTTAGAAGAAACCCTAATCACAACCAACTTTTAAGAAAGGAAATGAACCATCTATCATGGCAATATAGAACAAGACACTTTTATCTCTAGATTTCATTATACCATCTTCCTAGTTAGACTATGGGTTAGACACAACTTCATTACTTTGAGAACACCTTTCAATTGTTATAGAGAACCTCCAAATCCTTTGAAGAAAATATAAAAGAACTTCTTGAACAACAAATGCTCACATTTCAATGGTTCTTCTAGAATGATTGGGTCTATAACCATCAATGTCTTGGGATAGTATGAAAACATGATTTAACAAAAAAGATTAGAGGCAATTGAATACCTAATTCCATCTAATATAATGGTGTTATATTCATTATAAAAGTCTTCCACCTCTCCCTTTGTGGTTTGAAGGATTTTAAACATAAATCTTCATCAACAAAATTCATTATTATTGTCTAACAATCAATTCTTTATCATATTCAAATAAGAATAATAAAATGCACATTTATTAGGATTGATTGGAATGAGTTTAAAGTCTCCCAACAACCCTTTTTAGTCCTCATGACATTTAGGCCTTTATTGGCACCCATGATTAACAAGATAACATTATCATACTATCACAACATTCAAACAATATTAATTGTAAATCTATTATGTTTACGATAATAAATTTTAGACACTTCAAACTTAAAGGGGAAACCAATCAAAGTAATGAGTTTGTTGTTACAATACCAAATAGTTTGTCAAAAATCTTATGATCAACATTTTCAATGTTATATAGGGATTCTATTAGAGTAAATGATTAATTAATTATTCTCTTACTTAATATTACTTAGATAAATGCATGTAGTTAATAGTTGTAGTGATGAGTTGTTGACAACACAGGAGTTTGTTCCCTTCTAGCATGTTCCACCTTTTTGTGGAAGTGTGCTTAGTTGTCAACCTTATCTTCTACCACCTTCTAGCTTGTTCTATAGGCTTCCTTGAGGCTTTTATATTCGGTCTCTCTCTCATTGTAAATTCATCCATTCACATAGAAATTTCATTTTTCCTATTGTGAAATATTTTCTCTTGCTTTATTTTCTTCAAGCTCTGATACCATGTAGGAGTTGATGAAATCCAACTCCACAGCTCACCAAGATCACTTGCATGCAAATAGAGAAGAAGGAGAAAAAGAAGACTAACACTCCTACCTATTCCTATTGTGGGAAAGGATCTCATGATGAGGCACATTCTTTTTAGAAGAGATTTGATGGCTATGAGAAACAAATTGCAGATTTGCAAGCTCTTCTTTAGAAGAACACTATTTCTTCTCCATCCTCTTCTACCTCATAGGGGTCTGCCTTTCAGTCTTCTTCCACATCTTCACCATCTACATCAAATCTTGGAATGGGTCATGCATTTCAGGCTTCCATTGCATCTCCTTCATAGGTTCCTTGGATACTGTATTCAAGTGCTTCTCACCATATGACATCTTCTCAAGGCGTCTTCTCTACTCTTGAGGCTTCTCCTATTCCTCATATTCTCATGGGGAATAACACTACCCTACTAGTCAATGGGAAAGGTTTAGTTTACATCTAGGATGGTATATTCAATGATGTATTGTATGTTCCATCTTTGTCTACCAACCTTCTCTCAATTTCTTAGATTACACACAGTAGATCAGGGAAGATAGTTGAGTTCATTGTTGATTCAGTCTTCATTCGAGATCGTGTAACACAAGTTCTTATTGCTATAGGGGTAGTTGATCCTTCCACTCATCTCTACACCTTCTTGCACTTTGGTCCACCATCTCCATTGTTAGAGCACACTAGTCTTTCACAAGAGCATCATGTGGTGCAGTCAGGATACTTGAACCTTTGTATTGTTCCTAAGATCCCTGTTTTGACTTCCACACCACATCTAGTTGAGGGCTTTTCTCTTCTGTAGGATTCTTCTTCTACTCTACCTGATCCTCTAGCTCCATCCATCAAGCCTCTAGGTGCACTTGTTGCAGATACTACGTAGGACATTCATGATAGTTTCATCACACTTGCCTTAGGGATTCCCTTTCAGTATCCTCATACTTTCTCCTTTGGGCATTAGCTAGGCCTTCCAGTTTCCCCTCTCATTTAGGGGTTCCCTTGTTATGTTCCCTTGTTTCTTCCACATTGGAGTTGCATTGGTTCGAACCTTACTTCAAGGGCTCCATTATTCTTGGGGGTTTTTAGTATCTCTCGTGGGGGGTTGGTTGTACTTATGGTTTTGAGAGAGTCTCTTGTGCCATTTCTGGTGGAAGTTTTCCTTGGAGGGTCTTGTTGAGGCCTTCCTTCGTTCATGTTTTTTTAGCATGTTTCTTACCTCTTTTTGAGGGAGGGTTTTTCCCATGAGGTTTTCCCTCTTTCCCCATTTTCAGAGGTTGCATTTCTTTGCATTGTACATGGGTACCTAACATGGCCTTGTTGTTGGGACCCATTCTACATTTTCTCTTAGTTCTGTTCGCTTAAAGCATTCCCCTAAGTTGCACTTAAGGTGGGTGTTAGAGTAAATAATTATTTATTCTTTTACTTAAGCTTACTTAGGTAAATGCATGTAGTTAATAGTGATGAGTTGTTGACAATAGGAGAGTTTGTTCCCTTCTAGCATGTTCCAACTTTTTGTGGAAGTGTGCTTAGTTGTCAACCTTATCTTCTACCACCTTCTAGCTTGTTCTACAAGCTTCCTTGAGGCCTTTATATTCGATCTCTCTCTCATTGTAAATTCATCCATTCACATGGAAATTTCATTTTTCCTATTGTGAAATATTTTCTCTTGCTTTGTTTTCTTCAAGCTCTTGCTCCTTTGGTTTCTCTTCAGCAAGCTATTTGCATGCATGTGATCTTGGTGAGCTATGGAGTTGGATTTCATCAACTCCTACAGATTCCTTTAAATGGGTGAGAGTGATTATTTTGTTTCCTTACAACCTTATGAACCCTTCTACAACAACCTTACATTTCAATCATAGTTAAATTTGATAACTTAAGATAACTTCTTGTTGTAAACCACCAAAAATGCCTTACTAGTCATGCTAGGGCATTGAAGTTCTCACACAATACACAATCTTCTAAACTCAAATCAGTCACTCATGCACCTCTTAATTCAATATATATTTAGTTGGAAATTTTGGAACAAAGCTCTTCTTAGATACTATGTTTCCAAATTGGTTTTAAGACCAACTTAATACATTTACATACAAAGAAATGTGTGCAAACAACATATATTCATGATTGCAATTTCAACAAGGTTTGCGATTAAAACACCAAAAAATCCTAAATAACAATCAAAATTTCTATTCAGGAATCCAATTTTTTACATAACAAAAGTAATGTTTGTTAACCAAACCAATCTGAATGTCTACAGAAATGTGCCTTGTCCAAAACAAACTAGAGCCAAAGATGTGAAATATTTGTTGGAGTGGAGGAAGTATTTTATGATCTTGTATGATATAATGGTCATTCTTGGTTTTAATATGAGCTTGCTATCTAGATCTTGAATTCTTCCTTTCTGAAAGAGGGATCCACCTTAAATTTCTATCATGTCATTATCTAAAGTGATAATATTTTATTTTGGCTTTAATATGTGTTTATAGTCTACATAATGACCAATTAATTTCAAAATATGTCATTTCTCCTAATTGAAGCACAAGTATGTATTGTTTTTTGTAGAAATATGATTCATCTTTTGGTTTGTCAATTCTGATGCCATTATGGTTCAAAATAGTTATTATGTGAATTGCCAATTTGTTCTTGAGGCCAAAAGGGCATTTTTTATTTTTTTGTGAAACACCTGATATTGTCACAATGTTGAAGCAATAAAATATAAGTATGATTAATATTCAATTATTTTTCCACTTTACAAACAAATATAAGGTGGAATATAGTCATAACCTTAGAGAAAGAGTGCACCCTTTCTACTGTGAGTTTGATGGATACCACATGCATATATGATTCTTTAACTGTTAGAATGTTTTTAAATGCTTCATAGAGTATTATTAATTTATTTTTCACTAACACTTTAGTTGCATATGTAGGACAAATTATTGTAGGGTGTAGCATGGGCTCATTGAGCAAAACAAAATTACACTAACCTCAGCTATATTCCAACCAATGAAGACACTCTGGAGTTGATGAAAACATCAATGAGTTTAGATGGGACAACAAACATGCAAGAATAAAAATTCTTGTACCTCATGTGGTTTGATTTCTTTCTTACTTATTTTTTTCGAGTATGACACGAATTGGTGAAGAGTATACAATTCAGGGAAAATATATTTGGTTCTTCCACTTGACAATATTTTATATTCGGGTATTTTTAGCTTGATCGGTGGTATATATGTGCATAATTTGTCCATTATTTTATGGAAGGGTTTCAAAAATAAATATTAGTATTAGATGTTCTTATTTAATATTTCTCATAAGTATTAAATAGATAGGAATCTAATTTTTTTTTAGCAAGTGTGGATATAGATATACTTTTCATCGATAAAGAGCCATTTGTGTTCTCTTTCCTATAAATTTAGTTATTTATAAGTGAGGCACATTTTTTACTTAAGGATTTTGAGCCAATATTAAACCACATGTGTCATTACAAAAATGTCTAGATATAGTCTCAAGCTTTTCCAATATTTATATTTTCAATAATAGGATATATTCTTAATAAATTAGGCCTATTATTTTTTATAAAGACATATCTAGATCCAACAACAACAACTTCAATGAATGTAACAATAGATGGTATTTATATGACTATAACAATAAATGGTATTTATTTGTATTTGGTGTCAAGTGTGGTTTTCAATTGTGTGGTGTGAGTTTTGAAGAGTTTTGGTTTTTTGTTTTGTAGAGTGTTGGTGTGTGTTTCTTGAATTTTGGAAACATGCTTTTCTGAAAGTTGATGCAAGTTTTGGTTGCATCTTAAAAGGATGAAGATTATCAGTTACAGTATTGTTTATGAGGATTTTTCATAGTTGGGTAACTTATTTAGACTATTCGTTAGAAGTGTTTAGCAAAATACTAATTTTTGAAGAGTAAATCACCCCTACAAGAGGTCTTACTATTTTCCTTGACTTGTATTTCTAGACTGAGTTAAACTAAGTAGTATCTAAGGTATGTAATATGCAATTAGAGGTGTCATTATGGAGTGCCCCATTTTGACTTATGGAATTGAGTCAATTACCTTGCAAAATTAGTTGCAAGAGACTTCTTTCCTTAAAGTCTCTATTATTTATATGAATTATAGTCTTTGACAATACTTTGAATGATCAAGTTATGCAATTGATCCAACAAATATTCTATTCTTAAAATAATATTAACATTGTTTATATATATATATATATAAACAATGTTAATATTATTTTAAGAATAGAATATTTGTTGGATATTGGTCACTGCTATATGTGTCATGACTAATATTAATTTTGCAAGATTATCTTAATGTTCAATGCTAAAAACACTAGCCTTTTCTAATTTGAGAATGGAGATTATCCTATATTTTCTTCCTATCACTTACAACAATGAATACTATTTCTGATTAAACTTTACAAACTTGTGAATGTTCCAAATGTCATATATATAAATGCAATCACCATCTCTAATTTTAGTCTTCATACATATGCAATAAATATGATGATAATGTTGCTTATCACAAGTCTAATTTCAATCCTTATATATATGTAATGTATATAATGATAATATTTCTTATAGTGATATGTTGTTGTTTTAGATGTGTAGAAATATTCGAGAAACAATGATAATGATGATGTGTCTGGTCTAGATGATATTTTTTTCCAACTATGGTGCTATCTCTGATAAATTCTTTCGAGCTATGCAGCTAATAATATAAGCCCATAAATACTTTTCTTCCAGATACATCCATAAATTGGCTCTACAACAAGCTAAACTAGTAGCATGAAGAGTTTCTATGTTTTTAGACATCTATCACACCTTTTGTCCTTTTGGAAGTAACATGTTTGCTATAGCTTAAGGGTAAGCTTTAGTAAATCTATCTTTTCCTTCACATTATTTATATTGCTAGACTTTATTACGAACCTGTATAGACTTCTATAATTTATTTCTTTTTATCAAATTCTTCCTAGCTATAATAACTACATGTTAAGTACTATAAATGTTTGGATTGTTCTAGGATTTCATTTATTATTCCTTCACTTTCCTAAGAAACTCTCTTTTCCTTTTCTATTATTAAGTTTATATCTTGAACTGGAACCCATATGTTAAACTTGATGATAGCATCCAAGATCTGGGAGAAGACTAAACTTTATACCATATAAACTACAAGAAAATATTTTCAAAGGATCACAAAAAAAAGGTTCTCTTTTTACCAAATCCAAAATCCTCATCAAATGTAGAATTATTATAGTAATTTCTCTTAGTTTTATGCTTAAAATCAAATTTGCTACTATGAAATTGCTTAAGATCAAATTGGATTAACAATATCTTGTTTGTTTGTTCAACCTTCAAAAGTTTCAAAGATTTTGTATGATTCACCTTCTCTTTAATATGAACAGGTTGCTTGAGTTCCTTGGGGTGAATAGGAATCACATGCAACCATTCTTATTTTTATCTTGATTTTAGAATATGTTTTCTTCAAATTTGACTTCATAATCTTAGGTACTTACTCAAGAATGACCTAGTTCCAAACTACTTTGATCATCATCTTGCCAGACCCACACAATATCTTTGAGATAAATTTTGAGCTCTTGATTACATAACTTTTCATATTCTATTGTCTCCATAGGTTTTTCTCAACTCCATTATAGAGAATTAAGGCATCACCTCAAAAATCTTTGCAAAAACTACCAAGTTACATTTTTTGCCATTCCTGTTTCCCCACATCTTGATTGTGTAATCTATTTTCTTCATATTGAAGTTCAAATTTTTATCTACTTCCTCAAGCTTAGAGCTTATGCTAGAAAATTACTGAGTAGATGTAAAGCACTTCTCACTTTTTGCAATGTTTTCCTCTTCAAATATGTATGATAGATTAAAGCCATGAGAAAAATAGATGATATCAAATTCATTTTAATATTTCTAGCTGCTTTACAGGGGTGTTATAAGGGGATGAATTCAAACTCATCTTTGATCTCACTTAGTCAAAACGTTTGCTAACAAAGTCATCCTCCTTTATCTCATAATGCATAGGCTTGAAATTATTTTTGAACCATGAAACTTCCATGAACTAGAGAATAATGATCCAATTTTTAGGATGGGAATCTAATAAATTATTTATTATATTATATATATGAAAACCAAGATGGACATTTGAATTGTCCCTTGCATATTTTATTGTACATTACCATCATATTGTGATCATGAAAACAAAGATAAACAACCATCAAAATAAATAAAATATCCCCACATGAACATACATCTTCCTTGGTTCCATCATCCTTTTCTTGTAATCATTCCAGGTGTAGCACATTTAGGAGTACCAATATTTATATGCAATAGACTACCTTGCATGAGTTGTTGAGTCACTACACTTAATCCAAAGTCTAAGATTTAAGATTGCTTCCCTAATCTAGTGTCAAATTTTGTAGTTTCAAATCTCTATGATAAAATCCCCTACCATGATAGAAGTCCACTACATTGATAAGCTGTTGGAAGTAATTTGTTTCCACATCCTCCTCGAGCTTTCTTTTGGAAACTTTTTTTAAGAGCTCTCATTCACATTTTGTATAAAACAGATTTTGGTTTTTATTTTCATGACTTATAATAGCTATACAATGTTGGGATGCCTGACTAGTTTCATCATAGAGATATTTTCTCTATTATGCTCTCTTTAAAGATAATAGTAACACAATTTAGTGATTATAGAAAGAGTTTGTGATAGTATTAAAGAAGAGAAATAAATAATTATTTATTATGTATTCTTTAAAGAGTGCCAGCTCAATGGAAGAGCACCTACTTTACAAGCAGGAGGATGGTGGTTCAATTCCATCATGCCCTATTATGATAAAATATACTACTCTATATGTGACTACATATATACTGAATATGCTACTAAATATACTACTACATACATGACCAAATATACTATTAAATATGCTATTAAATATACTACCAAATATATGAGTAAATATAATAAAGATGTGACCAAATATATGATTAAATATACCACTTATATACAAAATTTCATATTTTTTTAGTCATATATTATTGTTTTTGTACTAGTGTTTAGACACTTGAGTTGGTTGAAGACTTGGAGTAGATGATTGACATAATGAAGCCTTTGTTATTAATGTCAATGGGAGAGAAGTATACATGAAAAAAATCTCATACGAATGAGGGAGAGATTGCATAGAATATATCTCCTATGGATGATGGAGAAGTATTTTTGATATCATTGGGGAGAAACATTGAATGGGGGAGAAGTTGTGAAAAATTGATTTCCATCTATGTAAGGCTGATATGAAGAAGTTATTCCTAAAAGAGAGTAGTGCAAAAATTTATGACCATCCATAAAAGAATGAGATTTGTTCCTGTTGGTGTAAATAAGTATTTACTATTTACACTTTATTTAATTTTACTTGGGTTAATGCATTAACATATTTTTTGTCATGTAGACACCTAGGAGTTTGCATATTCATGTGAGTTGTCACGTAGATAACACGATAGTTTGCACTCCAATTGAGCACATGTTATCTAATACATCTCTTTATGAGATACACCTTTGCATTCTTATCCTCTTTATTGCATGTACATTTATGTACAATGGAGGATAATCCACTCTTGGTGGACATGTGCTTAGTTGTTATGCTTATCTCTTTGTTGAATCCTTGTCATATCAGTTGCCTTTATATCCAAGGCACTTCTATAATGTATTTATCCAATTATCTAATATCCATTCTCATTTGATCATCATTTGTCTCTCTTTTTCTATCTATTGAGCTTCTTGATCTTGGTGTTAAATTATTGCCTTAGGAAAATTCTTACATAGTATCAGAGCTATACCTGTAGACACCTAAAAATCTTTAGAAAATAAAGTATTTTTATTTTCTGAAAAAGTCCTGATGACATCATCATTTATTAATTAATTATTTATTCAATTAATTAATTAATTTTTATGCCATTAAATCCCTTTATCTTAATTAAAAATATTTAATTAAGGAATCCCTCCCAAAAATGTTTAAATCTTATTTAAACATTATTTCCTTATTTATTAATTATTTAATTAATAAATTGACCAAAAATCCTAAAATAAATAAAAAATTTATTTTTTGCCCAAAACTTGGCCAATTTCCTTATGACGAATAACCTCTTCCAAAATCTTCTAATCCTTCTTTAATTTTGATTAAAGGCTAATCTCATCATTTCCTACCCCTAATCCCAACTCAAAATATTTAATCAAGATTAAATATTAATCCTCATGTTTATTAAAAATATTTTAATAAATATCTCCTCAACCCAAACCCTTGAAATAAATAAAACTTTATTTATTTCATAAAATCTTATCCTAGGAAGTTCTAGACTCTTCTAGAAAGTCTTCATCCTCAGCCAAAGCCTAGACTCTTCTAGAAGATGTCTTTAACCCTAATCCCAATCCCCTCCTAACCTTGTCACATTCCCTAAACATGGGTTAAGACTTGCTAACTCAAGCCAAAGTTAACAAATATCTCCTCCTTCACCCACCCTCATTAATTGCAATCCACTTGCCATCCACTTGCCTAGTCCTAAGCCATCTCTAACCCTTCCTCTAATCATTTTTACAACCCTAAGCAAGCTTAAAACCCCCCTAAACCCTCAAATTTGAATTTCATGGTATCTCCCTCAAAATATCTCAACCATAAAACTTTATGAAGTCCACTAGGTCATAAATGACTCTTACAAGCCCTTTTATGGCTCTTACAAGTCATTATCAGGGTCTTTATGAAGATTTTATCCCTTGAGCCTCCTTTGTTGACTCATCCTTCCCCTTTCCTCCATCCTCTCACCATGTGACATGTGTCACTCCCTGATTGGTTGTAAGGAAGCACAATCCATGTGCTCTCCTCTCATGCAATCTAAGCCCTCCATGAACTTTTTCCCATCCTTGCATCCTAGCCCTTGATCCCTCAAGCCCTTTGCCTATTTAAGGAATCCTCTCCCAAGCCATTTTAACACAATCCATGAAGTAAATTCATAATGCCATTTTGAGAAGCCATTTTACATCAAAACCATACACTCACACCCAAATTCCAACTCCATTTGAAGCCCTTTTTGAAGCATAAAGCTTGAGCATACATCCTATCTATTTAGACAAAGCTACTCAACAAGAGAGCTTCTCATTGAGAGAGCCCATTAATGGCTCATATTCTCAATTGAGAGCTCATCTTAGTCTATCTTGAAGTTTATGAATTTTGTTTAGTTTGTAGAAGCTTTATTTAAATTTAGTTTCTATTAGCATACTAACATTGCTCATATACAATACCAAATTCTTACAGTTCCTTAGAGTATGAACAACTGATGTCGATCCTAAGAATAAGAAAGCACATACATAGAAGTGTTCTAGTGAATTTTAGATCTGATTGATGAAAACATGATAATGACATCAAGAAAGACTGATTTGGTATCTTGGAACTTATATGTTTTTCATATATGTTGTCATCAATGCCAAAGGGGAAGATTGCTAGCATGAATACTGATGGTATTCCTTTGCGAGAGTATCCTAAGCATTGTGAGAACACTTGGGGAGATTTTTAGCATGATTGGCATGTTGTATTCATGACCGTGTTTGTCATTGATGTCAACATAACATTATTTTTGTAAAGACTAGCAGAGTAGCAGACATAGAATGAGGTCATAAAAACTATGTATTGATGATTAGGTGAAGTGCAGTTAAGGATGTATTCTACACTATATGCTGATGACATGGATAAGTGTGCATACAAAGACTCAAATAAATATAGAAGACATGATTGATTTATAGAATATAGTAAGCAGATAGAGTACCTGATGAGTGGTTCTGATGATTGATTTGTATCTCGTAATAGGGATAGAATAGTAATGAGCACAATTAGATAGTAACAACAAATACCTTGATAATGACATCAATGAGTGCATAATGTCTAAGGTCACACATGTGAAAAGTTTTAAAGATTATGAGCTGATACTGTTTTATAATTGTAAAACTATTTTTCATCTTAAAGAGGTCCTATTATAATTAACTAGGAAAGCCTCAAGGCTGACACAAGGAATTATTTTGAGGATATGGTATAAATGAAGATTATTTTCCTTGATGTGAAAGAATGTATTCAAATTTTATATGCAAAGTATTTGGTAAATGTGAGTAAGTGATCCAAGGGATTATTGGATGCAAAGTTGGTGATCTGGTATCTAGATCTGAAGAGGATAAGTCTAATCAAAGGATAGAGAAGGAGCTATACATTTTTATTATTCTACAAGGAATAATATAGAGATTAGTTGGACAACAAGTTAAGTGGCCTTTCCCTTGAAACTATATGGATAGTAGGTCCATTTTCCTTCTACAACTCCTAATAGGGTTGGCACAACTCCTAACAAGGTTGGAATCTCCTAATAGAGATTCAAAGTCTCCTAACATGGACTGATATGTAATGAACGTATTTCATTAGATCCTAATAGAGTCCATCCTTTAACAAGGATCATTTATATTAGTACATCATTTTTTGGTTCCCTAGTTAACATATCTGGTGTTACTGTACATGAGTATCTTGTTATGGTTGCTAATTATATTTTTCACATGTTTAAAAATTATTAAGGTTAATAAATGTTTTAATACTTGGATAGCTGATTCACACACACCCCCCCCCGCCGGCCCCCCTTAGTTATCTTGGTGCCTTAATTTAGTATAGTAGAGGGTCTCGTGAAGTCTAGAGTCATTCATCAGTGGATTCATTCAACATGGACTAGCTAAGAAGAGTGAAGTTTGGTAGAGCTAGTAGCTAAGTGTTAGCTTGGGAAACAAGAAGGTTTCTTGGTGGATTATGAGCACAAGTTTAGATTATTCTTGGGGGTTCTCTACTAGATTGAGGCCTAGACTAGCTAGGAGGTTCGATCTTGTGAGGTTTAGTAGAACTACTATTGTATTACTTTGTATTTGGCTGTAACCTAGAAGGCCTTACAACTGAGCATGTTGGATGTAAATATTATGATTCTATTATGAGAATTGGCATTATATTTTAACCTAAATCTTTGTGTTGTTTTCTATATTCCACTATGTGTTTATTTGATAGGGTCTAGGACATCTCCTTTGGGGACTCTCTTGCCTTGTATTACATCATGCACATAACTTGTGAGTTTCATCACTTGATTGTGGTATGTCCTTTGACTCAATGATAGGCATAAAACTCATTTTCATAGTACCACTTGGACTTTGTTTGGCTCTCATCTAGTAGTTGTGTCTATGAGAAGCTAATGAGGTTGTTTCTCACCATTTCATCAAAGATTATGTCAAGTGGTTTCCTTAAGGGAGTGAAGACTCTATTTGAGTTATTTAGGACACACATTTTTTGTCCAACTATGATATATATGGCATTGGTTTGATACGTTGGTGCTTATTGAGAGAGAGTTGGTGTTTTTTTTTTGATATTATTGTTGTTGAGGTTGTAGATACAATTCCTTGTGGAACATGGTTTTTTGGTGATATTTTTGTTATTACTATAAAATTTGTTGGTAAAATGAGGTTAGTGTTCTTGTTATTGTGCCAACCACATAGATATTTTCATATCTTTGGCACCATTAATTACTGTGTTCTGGTTCTTATTCAAGTATCATGATTTTTTATTAGAGTGACTCCACTCTTGGGTGTTTTCTTTGTATAAATTCATGAATGCATATTTGATGAGTCCTTGTCCTAGATCCATCCCTTTTCTCTAATATATGTACATGTTTGCAAATAGTTCATGCACATGTAATACACAAGATTTGGGTGTGTGTTTGTAATAAACATCTTGACAAGGTTTGGTGAGATAAGTTGCATGAAACTTAGATTTTAAGGATTTTACACCTATGTAGGAAGTCAATAAGGCTTTCACCCCCTTTTTATATGGTTTGGTCTAAGCCTACCACTAATAGTGTTTCCTTGGCCTAGTGAGCATACTGTGCAAAAAAAGCTTTAGAGAGTTTTGCAAATGTCTTCAAATTTCCATAGGGTATCTGATAGAGCCATTCAAGAGAAGGGGCCTAAGGATTTTTGAGAAGACTACATGAGGAATACATTTCTATAAGCCACCTCCTTATAATGCATGTAAAATTATTTCACATGTGTGATTGGATCTCCCTTCCCTCTATTTTTTTTGAATTTTAGTATCTCAAAGTGCTTTGGGAAGAGTGTTGTTGTTATACCCCCAGTCCTAGTGCATGGTATGTATTGGATGGAACAATTGAGTATAGATGATTTTGATATGTGAATTATGGTGGCTAGAAATATGATTGACCTACTACTTGGATGGAGGTTGGTAGTTATTATGTTGGTTGCTAGATATACTACTACTGTACTTGTAGGATGAGTTATTGTTGGTGTTGTGGATTTTGCACATGTTTTTGTGAGAGGTAGTTATGAGATTAATGTACAAATGGATGGGTTGGTGGTTGTGTATGTATAAATTGATGTGGTTATGACACTTGTTGTAGTGGTTGGAGTTGATATGCTGGCACAATGGTTTGAGGAGCCACATTTTTCCCAATGTAGGATGCGCATGTGCCTTCGTGGGAAGGTATTTGGGTGTTTAATGACACTAGATAATTTACATAAGGGGTTTCATCCATTTGTGGTTGTGATAGTAGTGACAAAGTTGATTACCCCCTAGGGGAGCCATGGATAAATAGTTGGTGATGGGCGATAATGGCTTTATAGGTGGCAATGGTGGTGGATGTTGTTGTGGTACTTGGAAGGTGGGTATGAAAGGGTTGCTAGGTTGGATGCCTACAACTATTGGATACAATTTATTAATTGTGTGTTTTGTCTTTGATGTTACACAAATGTCATAATCATTATTAGTTAGTATATGCCAAGCTCACTCAGGTAGTGAAGTCAGTTATTTGTGTCTATCGAGCATTCCTGTGTTTGCCTAGTTTAGAAGGTAGTGTCTACCAGTTCAGTCGGGCATCAAAGGAATAATATAGAAAGTGAGTGTTAACCAAGCTCACTTAGTTAATAAAGGAAAGTTGGATGGAATTAGTGCTAACCAAGCTCACTTGGTTGCTAAAGGATTTTCATAAGTTTGTAGTGTTGACTGAGCTTCTGTTGGTTAACAAAGGAAATTATTTCTAAGTTAGTTTCTACTGAGCTAGGTTGACTAACGAAGGATTTTCTTATTTTCGCATATTAAGCTTAATTGATTTATCTATTGATTCTAGTTGGCTAAGGTGATGAATATCAATTATTCTAAGTTGTATTTGAGCCAACTTGGCATGGTAGAAAATATAAGTATAAGGTCAAGTTGTGATTTTAAAGTGTGTGAAAAAGCATGAAGAAATTATTGAAGATTTAATGATGAGAAGAGGAAGCAAATTTGAAAGATAAGAAGAATATCCTTGTGGAGTAGCAAAGCTATATTCAATCAAGAAGGATCAAGTACAAGCCAAAATAGAGATCTATAATCAAAAAATTAGTTGCATTCAAATTAGGTCATCTCATTATTACTCTCTAACCATTGTAGCAGTGATCTAAATCTCTTAACAGAGTTGGCTTAATAGCTATTTGCAAATCCTCTAACAAGGTGGTAGTTCTATTGAATTGTCTCAAGACCTCTAACAAGGACACTCCTGATAGGGTGATTAAATCCTCTAACAAGATCACACCTAATAGTGTGTTTTGTAACCTTTAATAGAGTTGGCTCCTAATAGGGCTCACTTCAAAAGAGTGAAAAATAGTAACTAGTTGCAATTAGTGGTTTTTCCCAAATTGGGTTTCCATGTTAAACCCTGGTGTCATATGTGTTCATGTCATTTTATTTTATATGTTTGCAACTTAATTAAAGTAATGGTAATCACAAACAACATCTAAAAGTTTATATGTTAAGCATCTACCAAGTTAATTCAGTTATTACTAAGTTACAACATCTTATGTGTGTTTATCAAGCTTCTGCAGTATTTAGTATTTAGTTTGCATTTCTAACATCTAAGGGATCTGGGATTTATTTTAGTAGTAGCTGATTCACCCCTCCCCTCTCAGTTACTCATCTTATATTTCTAACAACTAATATTAGAGCTTTTGGTGCTTGTAGAGAAGGTTTCAAGGACTTAAGCTAAAGATTAGGATGTCTTACAAAAGAGAGATTCCCAAGCTAAATAGAGACAACTTTGTAGCATGGCAAGGACTTAAGAGATTACATCTAGCTACCATCAATGATTCAAGTTGCAAATATCTTGATTTTGAATATGAGACTCCCACTAGAACATTATCAATTGAAGATATTGCTAAAAAGAAGAGTCATAATATCATGATGATTGATATTGCATTTGCTTTGAGTTATGCTAAATTTGATTAGGTAAAGGATTATGAAAATACTCATGAAATGTGCAAAAAATTGAAATATATCTATGGAGGAGATGCCAATGTAAGAAGAGCCAAAGCAAAAAGTCTTAGAGGAAAATTTGACCAAATGAGAATGAGAGAAGATGAAATCATTGAAAAATATGTGGAAAGAATCAAGGCCAATGTAAGTGCAATCAAAGCATTTGGAGGAGACATCAAGGAGGAAACTATTGTAAGTAAAGTGCTTAGAACTCTTCTTCCTATTTATGTAATTAGAATGTATACTATTCAAGAAATGAGATGTGATCCAAATAAAAAATTAGGCTTCGATGTTCTAGTAGGAAGACTCACAGGTTTTGAACTAGACAACTATGATAACTATGTTCTTGCTTCAAAGAATATTGAATCTGTATTTAAAGCTAAAATATCACTGAAAGAAATGGGTAAGAAATAAAAGTCCAATCAATTAGGAAGTGAAGAAGATGGAACATCAGAAGAAAGTTCAGACAATGATCTTGAAGTTGTTGAAGCCCTACTTGCAAGGAATTATTCCAAAGGAAGAGGAAAGTACAAAGGTAAAGTTCCTTTGATATGCTTTTCTTGTGAAGAAGTTGGTCACATTACTACTAGGTGTCCAAATAAGGAAATAAAAGATGAGAAAAAAAGAAATAAACATAAAGGCAAGGAGGACTCCAAGAATTACAAGGACAAAGGTAAAAAAACTTGTTTTATAGCTAAAGATTCTGATAACAATGAAGATGAAATGGTATATATTGCTGTGAAAGACGAATCTAATGATGAAGGAGATAAGATGACACTTATCTCTCATGTTAGCAAAAATGATATATGGATTATTAATAGTGGCTGCTCACATCATATGACTGGTGAAAAAACAAAATCTAAGGACATGAGATATTATGATGGAGGTAGTGTGAGATTTGGAAACAATGAACCTTGTAACATAAAAAGAAATAGATTTATTTCATTAACTAAAGAACTTATATGTGAAAATGCTTATTGGGTTAAAGGACTAGAGCATAATCTACTAAGTGTGGCATAGGTGAATAACATTGGATTCAAGGTAGAATTCATGAATGGACATGCCAAACTACTGGATGGAAAAAGAAATTTGGTTGGATCTGACAAGCAAATAAAAGGTATCTATTTTATCTTGATCTTAGTGATTGGTCATGTTTTATTGCTCAAGTAAAGGAAAGCTAGTTATGGTAAAAAAGGCTATGTCATGTGAACTTTAATAATTTGGTAAAGATAAGCAAACATAGAAGAGTAAGAGGTATTCCTAGTTTGAAGAAGCCTGACATGGGTTTGTGCAAGAATTACCAAATTGGTGTTAGAAATGCTTTAGAATAACTGAGAGGGGGGGGTGAATTAGTTATTCAAGGTCCAAATGTCCTAATAAAACTTTTTCAAGGAAAATAAGCCCATTAAATTGTTCATGCATCCAAGCTAAACTTTCCTACTTAGAAAATTACTGCAAAATCAATATGCAAGAATAACACATGAAAGATCAACACATAACACAATGATTTATGTGGAAACCCAATTTGGGAAAAACCATCAGTAACATGCTACTCAATTTTCACTCTTCTGAAGTGATGCCATGTGAAAGGCCTGCCTTATTAAAGGTTACAACACACTGTTAAATGTGACCTGGTTAAAGGATTTAACCATCCTATTAGAAGTGGGCCTAGTTAAAGGACTTTAGAACATTCACTTGGAATGCCAAACTATTAAAAGATTTAAAAATGGCTATTAAACCAACCTAAGTCCATAGGATTTTACCCTAACTTGTACAATTTTTAGAGAGTAACAACAAGGGTTTTTGACTTGATACAACTCACAACTTAACTTACAGATTTTAGATCTCTATTCAACTCATAACATTGCCTAGCTTTCAATCTCTTTATCTCTGATAGCTTGTCCTCCTCTCAAGATTTGTCTCCCGAGTCTCCATGCTTGATATACTAGTACAATCTTCTATAGGACCATTTATCAAAGTATAGTTTTTGTGCTCTATTCTTCTTCTTGATGCCTTCTCCTTGACACCCTTCAACAACCTTTTTTTACCCAGCTACTCTAGCTTCTTGGCCCATGACTCCTTAAATATAAGTTTGGAAAAATTCTCCCACTCTTAATCTTCCTACTTTAATTTTAGATCGAATGGATTAGGCAGGGTTCAATGAATCTAACCCATATCTTGTTCCTTCTAGAAACATCATGAAGAATCCTCCTGAGTTCACCTAAAAAATCATTTACCTAAAATTATGTGCCAACAGCTCATCATCCTTATCCTCCATCTGGTTCACAAAATTCAAGGTAACAAACTTGTTGACTCAAATTTGGTGAATCATTAACTTTTCAAATAATGAAAGTGTAAGAATTTGGCTTAGGCCAGAATTCACCCAAGAACTAAAGAACTCAACACAAGCACACAGTATACCAAAATAGGCAGAGTATGATCAAAATGACAATATTCATTCAATAATTGGATACAAGAGTACACTAGGAGTGCCTGAATATAAATGCCTCAGGAGAGCTTCTAGAATGCATAGAAGTTAGCATCATGATATGTCATACAACCAGACACATATCCACCAGATATGGATTATCCTCCATTAAGCATGAGATTAAGTGCGACGATGTGAGGATAAGACTACAATGGTGTAGCATGCAAATTAGTGGAGTAGACAACATGTGCTAAAAGAGGAGTGTGGAAAATTGTGTTGTCATCATGAAAACTCAGTGAATGATGCATACTCTTGTGTTGTAGACACCATGTGCATAATTAGAGTTGTGTAACTCAATGAGAGTTCACAAACTCCTAAGTGTCTCATCTAAAATAATAATAAAGTAATGCAAAATAATTAAATAATGCATTAACCTAAGTAAAACTTAAGTAAGTGTAATAAGTAAATACTTATTTACACCAAAACCCCCCCTTAAGTGCAAGTTAGGGGAATGCCCTTAAGCTTACACAATCTAGGATGAAATGCAATATGGGTCCCGACTATGAGGCCATATTAGGTACCTATGGACATAATGATATGCAAATCTCTCATAAAACGGGGAAAGAGGGAAAACCTCATGGGAAAAACCCTCCCCCAAAAAGAGAGATAGATAAGGATGCATGGATGGATGGAGTAATTAGGACCCCCCATTATGACATACATCCAATATATACATAAGAGAATAATGAGAAGAGGAAGAGAGATAGGATGGGCTCCCACACCCCCAAAGAAGAATGCCGAACAGTGATTGCTCTGACGAAGAAGTTGATCCAAGACTGTAGAATGGTGTTCCTCCCCTTAGGAAGAAACAATGCCAAGGGTACAAATAAGACACTTTCACTGTGTGTGGAAAGAGTCCCATGGATAATTGATGTCTCTGAAACTTGCTCAACTAACTGAAGAACTTGTCCCAAAGAACTGTCTAACTCTGCAACTGATGAAGAAGCCTACTGCAACTGCTAATCATAAGTATCCACATTCACTTCAACCTATGACAATTGATCTTGTAGAGAATGAACAAGAGAGTTTGATGGATCTCTCGTGACAACTAAAGAAGGTAATTTTGCATCAAGAAGAAGAGGTAGATCACCAATACTGTCCCCCAAATCTATCACTGAACTTGTATCTGGAAGACTACATGTACCCTACTGTGCTGGACCTATCACTGTGGCGATGTATGCATGCAGACTGAACTGATTAAGTGACCTCTCATTGTATCTGTCAACAAAACTCCACATGTCTGATTCTGTTGAAGCACTATCACTGGTATCACTATCAGTATCCACACTATATGATCTGTGAAGAGGAGTAGAGGACAAGCTTGGTGAAATTTCCTCAAAATATACATCCTTCTCCATAAATATCTGATGAGTCTCAGGATCTAGAAGTCTATATGCCTTCAAACCATCTTCATAACCAATGAAGGTACAAGGCCGAGATGACTATGCCTTGCGACCCTTGGAAGATTTCTTTGCCCATGCAAGACAACCGAAGACTCTGAAGTGTGTCACAATAGGTTTTCTGCCGCAACAGGCCTCAAAAGGAGTTTTTCCATCTAAGGCTGGATGAGGAGAATGATTCAGAATGTGAGTGGCACTTGAGATTACTTCGACTTCTAATGATGGATTGAGAGACTTGTCATGAATCATGCAACTTTCCATAGACTTAAGAGTTAAAATCCTTAATGTTGCAACATCTGTCTTATGCGAACTGAATGCTGAAGGAGTTTGAAGATCAATTCCCTCATGTCTACACAAATCTTTAAGTCTTCTATTCACATCCATGTTTCCATTTTCCATGCGGAGTACTTTGATGGCCTTTCTGGATTTCCGTTCTACATGAGCCTTGAAGTCTAGAAATGAGTCCAAAACTTCACCCTTACTATGTAGAAAGTAGACCCAAGTGAACCTTGAAAAATCATCAACTAAGGTAAGTATGTAGCGACCCTAGCTGAATGCAAAAGGACTTGCTAATACCATGTGAATCATCTGAAGAACACTTGTTGCTCTAGAAGACTTCCCTCTTTGTAACTTCCCCTCTGGATGCATATCCACTGAATCTGATGAACATTTACCCTTAGAAAAGTTGATTTGAGGTAGACCTTTGACCATTTGGTATGTGCAAAGTTGTTGAAGATAGCGATAGTCAAGATGACCATACCACTCATGCCATAATTGCATGCTTGAATGTGATTGAGTTAACAAGGCCTTTGAAGGAGACTTGGGTACAAAATGGGAGAAAGAGTACAACCTCTTGTGATCATTCACTTTCCCTATTGCAACCAAGGAATTATCTTTAAGACTGTGCACTTGAACTGAGTCTGGAAGGAACTCAACTCTATGTCCATCTCCAAAGTGAGTGACTTGATAGATTGATAGGAGATTCAAACTTAGATTTGGAACATAGAGGACCTCTTGAAACTCTCCATTTTCCATTTCCACATTTCCTTTTCTTTCAAATTCCATTTTGCTATCATTCCCCATGAAGATGTTGGGTACCTTGGACTACTTCATTGAAGAAAAATCCTCCTTTGAAGAACCCATGTGATATGAGGCACCTGAGTCAAATATCCATTCCTTCGAAGAGTTTGCATTAGCCATGAGTGCTTGCCCTTTGCCCTTTGAATATGAAGAAGATCCCTTCTCCTTATAAGTATTAGGCAATGGAACATTATGTTTCCTCATGCTGTTGGTCAATTCATCAATCTGTTTAAGATAACACTCATGCTCTTCATGACCCAATTTATTGCAATAAGCACACTTCTTCTTCTCCTTATTGTTGTCCCCTTTCTTGTTGGAATTTGAGGACTTGCCTTGTTGATTGGATTGAGGTGTTGTCTTTTCTGCATCCTCAGATTTACTCTTCCATTTCTTCTTACCCTTTCCTTTATTTGAAGATTGTCCAGCTGAATGTTGAGAACCCTCATTGGCCACCAATGTTTTAGACTGAGGTGATTTGAGAATCCCCATTGTTTTCAACTTCTTTTCTTCATCATCCAATAGTTTTGCATATTCATCAAAAGTGACTTTCTTGTAGGCAGACCCTAAGGTAGCCTTTGAGGTGTTAAAAGAAGATACAAATGTAGAATATTTTGATGGCATCTTGTTATGGATGAGATAGATCAGTCTATCATCTTTGATAGAATTCCCACAATCAGTAAGCTTTATCCTTAATTCATTCACCTTAATGATGAAGTCCTGTATTGAGTCATACAACTTAGGATCTAAGGAAACAAGCTCATCTTCTATTTTGAACACATCCTCTTCAGATACTTTACCATAAAGGCTTTCGAGGGTATCCTAAGCTTCCTTGGATTTAGTACATTTCTTAATTTGATACATGATTTTATCATCTACCCCCAAACATATATCACCTAGGGCTTTCCTATCCATGGCTACCCAATCTAAAATTTCACTTATTGATACATTACTACTTGCTAGTTTAGGAAGAGTACCATCCACATATTGAGAAACTGCATTATGCATTAAGTGATACAACATTTTGATTGACCATGAAGCATAGTTATGAGGAGTTAATTTAGCAAACTTAAAGTTCTCCATAATGCAGAAAATGAAAGAAAATTGGAGAAAAGAGAGAACACAACACCAAGAACACCCCCACCTTTTCACTAAATCAAGAAACCCCCCCAAAATAGATGCTTTGGGCACTTATCAGTAGTGCGATTACAATGGCCACTTGCCAATTTTGGTCTTCATGGACTTCTAATTTTTCTTGTTACAACCTCTTAATGGAGTACAAAACTAAAATTTTACAATGTGCTACAATACTGAAGCATTACAAAGCAAAGAAAGGCCCTATGTTGAAAGTGACAATTTTGTCCACACAACACTACAATCTGATTCCAGATCTAGAAAGTAGACAAAAAAAATGCACTTTCAAAAAAAATAGAACCTATTTTCAACTCCAAATGTGCTCGTATGGAGCTTTTGAAGTTGCAAAATGCAAGATTATCTAGGTACAGTCAATAAAAAATGCTATTTTTGAATAATTCATGCACCAAAACCAGAAAATAGCTACACCACTAAAAAATTTAGAATTTTTTTTACCTAATTTCAAAAAAAATTGCACTTGATTTGGAGTCTGGACGTGTGAGTTATGGCCTCTTGAAGTTGGACTGCCAAAACTAAAATCAATTTGGTGAGAGGTTGTACCAGCAAAAGATAGGTTAAATTTGATGGTCATATGGCCATTGCAGTAGTTGTAAATAGGCCTGTGATGATGTCCAAATGGGTGTCAATTTTAGGCTCATAAAATGATGACATCAACAAAAAATTTGAACCACTGATGACGTGGTAGCTGACGCGGAGATCTGTGCTGTACGGATTGTATGGATTGTATGGAAAATTCCAGCATGGGAGGTGACATGTCAATGCTAAAGTGTCTGCCTATGGGGTGCTGACTGGTCTGGCTGATGCAGTGTTGACGTGGGCAGTCTAGTCACTACTAGTTGAGCTTGCACAATTGGATGTGTTGGCGACGTGTCCGACCCTGATTAGTTCACGTGGGTGACTGTTTAAGCACCGCGTGGTGGGAGCTCTATAGACTGGACCGCTGGATTTATACTGTGGTTGTCGGAGGGTGATATTTAATCCCACATTTGTGGGGATGGGCGTTTGTGGCACTTTATATACAGAAGCCCACAGAGTTCATAATGAAATGTCCACTGTGGTTTTGAAGCTGCGCTTGGTTTGTTTGCCGACAGGAATTTGTATGCCGCCAGTTGTTATCGTCGATTGGAATATGTGATGTTGGTGTAAGCTTGGCCACAGATTTGGTAGCCGAGTCCATAGATATTAATTAAATAAACTTGCGAATATGTAAAATAATACCACCAAAAAATAACGCGCTGAGTCGAGGTGTCACTGCCCAGTTCAGCAAAATAAATTTTCTCTGTCTAGGTGATAAATCCAAAAATAATTATAATTTTGAAAATGCCAAATAATATAGAGAATAAATAATTCAGATCCAAAAAATAAAATCAGATCAATGAATTAGATCATACCCAATTTGCAAATCAGTGCCTTCAAGTGCCGGTTTACAAATTTTTTTTGCCTCACGATCAACTTTTACCCAAGATAGGCAAATTTATAGTCAATCTTCACCAAATCGACACTCTAGACACAAGGGAGAGGTCAGATCTGGCTCTAGATGCTCCTAATATTTGCGGATCCTCTGGATTGGTTTTGAGGTGCTAAAGCATGAACGGTCTCAAACGGCTACGTGATGAGAATCCTCCTTGGCTCTGATACCATGTAAGAATTTGGATTAGTCTAGAATTCACCCAAGAACTAAAGAACTTACACAAGCACACAATAGACTAAAATAGGCAGAGTATGATCAAAATGATGATATTCATTCAATAATTGGATACAAAAGTACATTAGGAGTGCCTAAATATAAAGGCCTCAGGAGAGCTTCTAGAATGCATAGAAGTTAGCATCATGATATGTCATACAACTAGGCACATGTCTACCAGATATGAATTATCCTCCATTAAGCACGGGATTAAGTGCGATGATGTGAGGATAAGACTACAATGGTGTAGTATGCAAATCAGTGGAGTAGACAACATGTGCTAAAAAAAGAGTCCGGAAAATTATGTTGTCATCATGACAACTCAATGAATGATGCATACTCCTGTGTTGTAGACACCATGTGCATAATTAGAGTTGCGTAACTCAATTAGAGTTCACAAACTTCTAAGTGTCTCATCTAAAATAATAATAAAATAATGCAAAATAATTAAATAATGCATTAACCTAAGTAAAACTTAAGTAAGTGTAATATGTAAATACTTATTTACACCAATAGTAACAGCTCAGTATTATTGAAATTTTGGTGCTGAGTACATATTTTGTTACTCAACACTAACTACATTTTATTGATGCTCAACACCAACTATGGATTCACTTGACATTCACTAAGTTTTTTGATGCTTGACATGTATTACTTTGCTTAGCACCTGGACTTGCTTGACTCCTTCTATTTCACTCAGCACACACTAGATTTTGCATTTGCTTAGCACTAACTAAAAATCTACTCGGCATGAACTAGTTTGCTTGACACTCACTAATGAACTTAGTCAAGCTTTGCAAACAACCTTATTAAAACTTATAATTTTAATGTATCTAAGTGTGGCCAACCTCTGTATCTTCAAGTATATTATCAATACATCATTTTACCATTGTCTTAACTGATCCTTGCACTCCATTACAAAACCATAACTCAAACTTTCCCTTGGGTGCTTTTGTTACATCTTGTTGATTAAATCCTCTTCATCAATCAACTAAGTGATAGTACTTGGATCTTATAAGCAATTATCATTCTAGCAAATAGCAAGTTTGATATCAGTGAGAAAACAATGATTGAAAACATTCTTTATCAACAATCTCCTTCTTTACAACAATCTCTCTTCTTCAATAATGATCTTTTCAATCAGATTACCAACAATCTTCCTCTTTGGTATTGATGGCAAACCAGACTAATAAACCAAGTTATCAAAATGCTAACTAGGTTAAAATAGTAAAAACAAATGCCAAAAAGAAATTGTGTTATCACCAGTTTTCACATCTTCCTCTCTGATTTTCTATCTTGATTTCTTTGCTTTTGCTTCTCCCTCTTAGCTGCTATTTCCTTTCTCTTTCCTTTGTATGACTTCCTCTACTTTAATCAAATATGCTCTTCTTAACTACTATTTCTCCCTCTTACATTTTGTTTCTTCTTCTGTATGCAATGATCAAATTTTTCTATTCTACTTCTCTCTTTGTCCATTTGATTCTGTAGATTTGATCATTTTTTGCTATTTCTCCCTCTTTGAAAACAATGCCAAAGACATACTATTTCAACATCTTATCATGCAGGTGTAACATTTGCAAGAACTCCAATTTCTCCCTCTATCACCTTACTTGTGACTTGTTTGAAATTTTAGTACTTTGATTACTTTAGGTAGAAACCTAAAGTGAGTGACCTCTGCATTAATTTGTAACATTTCATCATTCAACTCATTTGATGTAGGGCAATCTTGTTGTTTCTCAAACAGCCTTGGATAGGGGAATCACCCCTAATTTACCTCTAAGATACTCAAATGCATATTTAGGTAATGCTTTTGTAAAGATGTCAGCATTTTGTTCCTTTGAGCTGACATATTCAATCCTTGCTTGTCTTCCACCAACTCTCTTACATAGTGATACTTAATTGCAATGTGCTTTGTTTTGGCATGCATCGCATGATTCTTTGATATGTTGATTACACTTGTGTTATCACAATAGAGTATCATAGGTTCAGTTACTTCTTCCTTCATACCTTGCAACAAATCTTTGATCCATACAATATTGGTGCAATTGAGAGTAGTACCAACATACTCAGCTTCTATTATGGACTGTGAGGTACAACTTTGCTTTTTGCTGGTGCAAGTGACTAATCTTTTACCTAAGAAAAGTGCTTCTCCATTGGTGCTTTTTTTGTCATCAATATTACCTCCCAAATCTGCATCAGTGTAGGTTTTCAACTCAAACTTTTCACTCCTCTTGTAATATAAGCCAAAGTCATATGCTCCTTTTAAGTACCTCAGTATTCTTTTTACTGTCATAAGATGATTTTCTCTTGAATTTGTAGAAAATCTTGCCACTATTCCAACAACTAATGCAATGTCTAGTCTACTATGCACTGCATACTATAACTTTCCAATCATTGATCTATACAATTTCTAATCCACTTTAGCTGACTCATCATTTTTGGATAGCTTATGTCTTGTCACCATTGGTGTAGTGACTGGTTTTGAATCTTCTAAGCCAAATGTTTTGAGTATCTCCTTAATGTATTTTAATTTGGTCACAAATATGCCATGTTTTAGTTGATGTACTTACAATCCAACAAAGAATTTGATTTCTCCAAACATTGACATCTCAAACTCATGTTTCATCTATTCAGCAAAATCTTTGCATAGAGCATCTTTTCCTCCAAATATTATGTCATCAACAAAGATTTTAGGTATTAGAATATCTTTACTTTTTTTGCATTGATATACAAGTTTCTATTGTCATTTGTTCTCTCAAATCCTATCTTCACAAGATATTTGTGCAGTCTCTCTTACCATGCTCTAGGTGCTTGCTTCAAACCATAGAGTGCTTTGTGCAGTTTACAGACCATATCCTTGTTGTTGTCATTAAAAAATCCCTCTAGTTTTTCTATGTAGACTTCCTCTTCTAGTATACCATTCAAAAAAGTAGACGTTACATCCATTTGGTAGACTTTGAAACCTTTGTAAGTAGCATATGCAAGTAGTGTTCTTACTTCTTCCATCCTTGTAATAGGGGCAAATGTTTCCCCATAGTCCAATCCTTCTTCTTGTGCATAACCTTTGCAGACTAGTTTGGCCTTATTTCTTGTGATCTCACCATTCTCATCAAGCTTGTTTCTAAATACCCATTTTGTACCAATCACATTCTTATCAGCTGGTCTTGGAACTAAGGTCCAAGTTTTGTTCTTCTCTATCTGCTCTATCTCTTCTTCCATTGCTTTATGCCAATTATCATCTTGCAGTGCATCTTTCATGATTTTGGGTTCAATCTTACTCAGCAGACATGATTCATTTCTTAACCTATTCCTTGTCATTGGCTTGGCCTCCTTATCACCAATGATTTGTTCTGTAGGGTGATGTCTTCTCACATACTTGGATAATCTTGGTTCTGTCCTTTCTATGTTTGATCTTTTAGCTTTAGAGTCACTATGCACATCTCTTTCTAGTATCTCATCATCTCTCTCATGTGTATTGATCTCAGAGTCAAAATGTGCATTATCTTCATTCTGCAACTCAACTTTTGAATGTAGCTCAACATTCACTAAAATTTGTTGCTGATTCCCAACTTGATTAGTAGCATCATCTTTAGTAGGCATTCCTTCATAAAAGTATACATAAGATCTATATTCTTCTAGTTTCTTGAATTCATCAACTTGGACTTCTGTGTGGTCATCAAAATTTATATTTTTACTCTCCACAATCTTTTTAGTGTTAGTATTCAAACACTTATATGCTTTACTTCTGGTATAGTATCCAAGTAATATGCCTTGATCACTCTTTTCATCAAACTTTCCATTTCTATTATCTTTAATAATATAGCATTTACAACCAAATACTTTGAAATATTTTACATTGGGTGAGTGACCATACCATAATTCAAAAGGTGTTGCATTTGTACCTTTCTTGACTTGAACTTGATTTAGAGTGTAATCAATAGTGCTAATAGCTTCTCTCCAATACTTTAGTGCAACATTTTTCTCCATCATTAGTGTTTTGGCATAGTCTATCACTGATCTATTCCTTCTCTCTACAATGCCATTCTGAGGTGGATTTCTTAGTGCTAATGTTTGTCTTTTAATTCCTTTGTCATTGCAAAATGTCTCAAACTCTTTTGATGTGAACTCACCTCCTTTGTTTGATCTTAGGCGCTTTAGACTCTTTCCTATTTCTTTCTCAACCCTAGCCAAATACCACTTAAACATTTGAAATGCATCAAATTTTTGTTTTAAAAAATGGCAGTCATCATCCTGGAGTAGTTATCAAAAAACAATGTTATGTATTTACCTCCTTGGTAGCTTTGTACTTCTATTGGGCCACATAAGTCTATATTGACTAGCTCTAATACTTCTTTGGAGGTGTAGATTTTTCTTTTGAAACTTGACTTGGTCATCTTTCCTAGTTGACATTGTTTGCAAATTGTATTTTTAGGCTTCTTCAGCTTAGGAAAACCTATCATCTTCTTCTTTTTATCAAAGTCTATATGACATAGCCTTTTATGCCATAGCCACACATCATCAAGTTTCACAATAAGGCATGTTGCATCTTCCATATCTAGGTAAAAAAGATTACTTCTAGTTTGGTCTCCTTTTACTATCAAATTTCCATCAGTGTCATAAATTTTGGTAGTTTTGTTTTCAAATTTTACTTTGCAACCTATATTGCCTAATTGTGACACAATCAACAGATTATAGTTCAATCCTTCAACATAGTATGCATTATCACATGAAAGTTTTTTTATAAGTTTAATAGAAGCTTTTCCTTTGATTTGACATGGAGCATCATTTCCAAATCTAACACTATTTCCATCATATTGAGTAATGGTAATAAACTTATTTTTGTCTCCTTTCATGTGATGTGAGCATCCACTATCTATGATGCACTTGTCATTTTTGTTTACACAAGTTACTAGTGCTGTTGCCTCATCTTCATTTGACTCATCCTTTATAGCTACATAGACTACCTCATCATCAGTTTCATTAGAATCCTCTTCTTTAGAAATGTAGTACTTTTTACCTTTGTCTTTTTAATCTCTACTATCATCTTCTCTTCTATTCTTGTTCTTGTTGCCTTCTCTATAATTCTTTTTCTGTGTGCATCTTGCAGCAATATGTCCTACTTCATTGCAATTAAAACATATAATAGACAACTTACCTTTGAATTTACCTTTGACTCTATGAAATCTTCTGGCTAGTAGTGCTTCCAATTGTTCCACATCTTCTTCATCTATACTGCTGTCACTAGTTGCATATTTTGTCTTTTTCTTCTTCTTTGGTTTCATTTCCTTAGTGTCTTTTAATGATAGGTTTCCCTTAAAGGTAGATTCAAGATTCTCAAGTCTGTAGTTATCAAAGTTGGATAACTCAAATGTAGTAAGTCTTCCTACTATTCCTTCAAAATTTAGTGTGTTCCCTGGACACATCTTAACCTCTTGTATGGCTAAAAATCTAATGGAATGGATGGGGAGCAAGGTTCTTAAGAATTTTCTATTAATAGTGTCATCTTCTAAATGACCACCCAAACTTCTGATTTTAGTTACTACTTCTTTCATTCTAGAGGCATATTAAGTAGCATTCTCACCTTCCTCTATTTTCATGTCATCAAACTTTCCTCTCAGGGTTTCTCTTTTTTCTCTTTGAACATTCTGATCTCCTTGATAAATAATAGTCAAGGCTTTCCACATCTTAAATGCATATTACATCCCTTGATGTCATCAAATTTAGCATAGATGAGGGTAAAGGCAATCTCTAGCATTGTCTAATTGTGCTCCTTCTTTTTCTTTATATCTTTTGCAATGGGTACAACTGGTTCAACATGTTCTACTTCAATTGAAGTGTGTGCATGATCACTTATTGATCCAAGGTGTAGCAACTTCATTAGACTTTTCCATGTAGTGAAGTTATCTCTATTAAGCTTGAGAAATTCTCTCTTGGACATCTTGATCTTCTTGCTTCTAGTACTTTTAAACTAAATTAGTAGATGGCTTTGATACCAATTGTTAGAAACATTTTAGAATAACTAAGAGCGAGGCGGGGGGGGGGGGGTGAATCAATTATTCAAGGTCTAAAATGTCCTAATTAAAAATTTTTAAGTAAAATGAGCCCATTAAACTATTCATGCATCCAAGCTATACTTTCCTACTTAGCAAGTTACTGAAAATCAATATGCAAGAATACAACATGAAACATCAAGACATAACATAGTGATTTACGTGGAAACCTAATTTGGGAAAAACCACCAGTAACATGCTACTCAATTCTCACTCTTCTAAAGTGATTCCCTATGAAAGGCCTACCTTGTTAAAGACTACAACACACTATTAAATGTGACTTGGTTAAAGGATTTAACCATCTTGTTAGAAGTGGGCTTGGTTAAAGGACTTTAAAACATTCACTTGGAATGCCACCCTGTTAAAGGATTTACAAATGGCTATTAAACCAACCTAAGTCCATAGGATTTTACCCTAACTAGTACAATTTTTAGAGAGTAACAACAAGGGCTTTTGACCTGATACAAATCACAACTTAACTTGCAAATTTTAAATCTCTGTTTAGCTCATAACATTGCCTAGCTTCTAGTCTCTTCAGCTCTGACAACTTTTCCTCCTCTCAAGTTTTGTCTCCTTGAGTCTCCATGCTCGATATACCAGTGCAATCTTCTATATGACCATTTATCGAAGCAAAGTCTCTGTGCTCTATTCTTCCTTCTTCTTGATGCCTTCTCCTTGACAATCTTCAACAACCTTTTTTTACCCAACCACTCTAGCTTCTTGGCCCATGACTCCTTAAATAGAAGTTTGGAAAACTTTTCTTGCTCTTAATCTTCTCACTTTTAATTTTAGATTGAATGGATTAGGTAGGATTCAATGAATCTAACCCATATCTTATTCCTTCTAGAAACATCATGAAGAACCCTCTTGAGTTTGCCTAAAAAATGGTTTACCTAAAATTTTATGCCACCAGCTCATCATCCTTATCCTCCATCTGGTTCACAAAATTCAAGGTAACAAACTTGTCAGCTCAAATCTAGAAAATCTTTGACTTTTCAAATAATGCAACAGGTTGGTATTATTGAAATTTTGGTGCTCAACACATACTGTGTTACTTGGCTCCAACTACATTTTACTGATGCTCGACACCTACTATGGATTCACTTGGCATCCACTAAGTTTTTTGATGCTCAACACCTATTACTTTTCTTGACACTTGAACTTGCTCGGGTCCTTCTATTTCACTCGACACACACTAGATTTTGCATTTTCTTGATACTAACTAAAAATCTGCTTGACATGAACTAGCTTGCTTGACACTCACTAATAAACTTAGTGAAGCTTTGTAGACAACCTTGGTAAAATTTATACTTCTAATGTATTTAAGTGTGGCGAACCTTTGTATCTTCAAGTATATTATCAATACATCATTTTACCATTGTCTTAACTAATCCTTGCACTCCATTACAATACCATAACTCAACCTTTCTCTTAGGTGCTTTTGTTACATCTTGTTGATTAAATCCTCTTCATCAATCAACTAAGTGATAGTACTTGGACTTATAAGAAATTTTCATTCCATCAAATAACAGGTTTGACATCAATGACAAAATAATGACTAAAAAAATTCTTTATCAACAATCTCCTTCTTTGCAATAGTCTCTCTTCTTCAATAATGATATTTTCAATCAGATTACCAACAATTGGTAAGATGGGAAAGACTAGGTTCAAAACCAAAAACTATTAGTAAGAAGAAGTCTTGAAAATTATTCGTATAGATTTATGTGGACCTATTGGAATAGAAAGCTATAGTGGAGAAAAGTTTTTCATTCTTTTGTTGATGACTATTCTAGAATGATGACAATAATGTATCTAAAAGAAAAATTAGAAGCCTTTCAAACTCAAGTGGTATCTGGCAAGAGTAGAAAAGGAAATTAGAAAGAGGTTGAAATGCTTAAGATTAGACAAAGGTGGTGAATTTATCTCCCATGAATTCAATAATTTCTACATTGAAAGAGGAATCAAAAGACAAGTATCAGCCCCTTGTACACCACAATAGAATGGCATAGCTGAAAGAAGAAATAAATCTATCATGGATTATGCAAGAACCCTAATGATTGAAAAGAAGGTTGCTCTCAAATACTAGAAGGAAGCTATCAACACTACAGTTCATACCTTGAATAGAGTTCAGTTGAAGAAAGACTCAAACAAAACACCTTATCAGCTATGGTATCATTGAAAACCTAATGTAAGTTAGTTGAAATCATTTGGTAGAAAATGTTATATTGAAAGAATCTAGAAAAGGTAAATTTGATCTAAAAGGTGATGAAGACATATTTCTAGGATACTCCTGCAGAAGTAAAGCATATGGATGTTTGAATTTGTCTACTCACAAAATCATAGAAAGTGCACATGTTATAATTGATGAATTTGCAGAAAAGAGTGAAGACAAAAGCAACAAGGAGCAAAAAGATTATTGAAGATTTGTTTACTATGAACCTAATACCCTACCAAATCTGTCTAAGAGAAAAGAAATTTCATCTCTCGAGTCCCTAGAAACCCCAATAGTTACCAAGTTGTAGATTGTGCAATTTGAGTTACAGTTTGAAGGACTCAAGTCACAATCAGAGGCTACTGAGCTAGTTCAAATTGAGCCTGATGGACTCAAGTCACAGACAAAAGGACCCAAGCTTGAAACTAAAACTCAAGATGAAGATGGTGTAACTCATTCAAAGTCCAAAGAGCCTATGTTAGCAAGATATGTCAAAAGGCATCATGTACCTAATCAGATCATTGGAGACAAATCAGTTGGAATAATGACAAGAGGCAAACTAAAAGGTACATGTTTACTTGCTGAATTTGAACTTAGAAGTGTTAAAATTGTTCTAGAAAATGAAAGTTGGATTGAAGTGACTCTTATTCCTAGACCCAAGAATAAAAATGTAATTGGTACAAAGTGGGTAATTACAAATAAGTTGAATGAAGATGGAAAAGTTTCAAGAAACAAAGAAAGATTGGTTTGCAAAGGTTATTCTCAAGAAGAAGGTATTGACTATGATGAGACATTTGCTATTGTGGTAAGAATAGAAGGTGTTAGAACTTTACTAGCATATGCAAGACATAGAGGATTTAAAGTATATCAAATGGATGTCAAATCTGCATTCTTGATGAAGAAGTCTACATTGAATAACCAAAAGGTTTTGTAGATCCTAACAAAAGGGACATGGTCTGCAAATTACACAAAACATTATATAGTCTCAAGCAAGCTCCCAGAGCTTGGTATGAAAGTCTTCCTAATAACTTGGTAAAAATTGGTTTTCAAAGGACAAATTATAATAGCAGTCTGTATATCAAGGAAGAACCAGATTGTGTTGGTAGAAACATTTGTTGATGATGCTGTATTTATAGAAAATGATGACTTGCGCAAAGCATTTTTAGAAGAAATGAGTAAAGAATTTAAGATTTCCATGTTTGGTGAAATAAAATACTTTGTTGGATTGTAGATACAATAGAACAAAAATGATATCTACATCACTCAATCTAAATATATCAAGAAGATACTGAAGAAATTTGGAATGGAAGATTCAATACCAGTTGGAACCACTATGTCTATTGGACATAAGCTCTCCAAAAATGATGATTCCAAAGAAGTAGATCAGACCAAATAAATATCAATGGTTGGAAAATTATAGTATGTAGTACACACAAGACCTAATATTGCTGATGTAGAGTAAGCATAAGGAAGCAAAAATCAATCAACCTTCTACCCAAACCTCCAAAATCCAAAAATGGCTATGCAAAGGCTTGAATCTCTTCCCAATAAGCAATAATTTGATCCCACAAGTCTTCAAAAAGTTTACCAGCCCAACTCCTCAATCATTACATAAAACTAACTACTTCCTACTTGGATCAACAATGGCCAACTACCTCCAAATTCGCAAAAAGTGGGTTTTGAGATGTTCCCAACCTTCTTAACACCAATAATGGTTTGAGACAACTCCAACATGACCAAAAAAAGGAAAATCAATGATTGGATCCACTCCTAACAACCCAAAATGCAAAATGTAGCATTTGACCTAGTAGCCCAATTAGGCCTCGCAATTCAATTTTTTAGTAATAACACAAAAACCTTCCAAAGGACCTAGTAAAAAAAGTGCAATGTAGAATACCATTTTTCATGTTCTTAAAGACTCCAAATTTTTAAGGCTCCACTCCACTCCAACATGCCTTAACCTAAACCATGCACTCATGCCTAGTTAGCTACTTTAGGCATGGTCTACAAGGAAATGGCCAAGAGATGGGTTCATGGAATCAAAAATCCAAATTTAGAGTGTTCTCCTAACCCAAATAAGGTTTTTTTTCTTTTACACCAAGTCCCTAACTTTCTTCCTTCACATTACTTCACCAAATTGCATAAAATAAGGTCTAATACATAAGGAATATTAGACCTAGGGCTTGCTCCCATAAACATCTGCTGCAACCTCCTACTTGAGGACCCTCAAAATATGATAACACATTTCCCTAATTTTCTCTATGCCCATTCGGAACAAATTCCAATAGTGGAGTTTCAAGTTAGGGCCATTTCTTTGGCCAAACCCTGAATTTAAGGGTTTCACAGGGCAGTGAGCAAAGAAAATTGATAACTTGTGTTTCTTGATTGGTAAAGACTTGAAACCAAAGCCAATACTTCACAATTGAATAGAACTATCCAACAAGTGCAAAAATTTTCACTCCCCAATCATTAAAGGCCATAATGTACGGAAAAGTCAAAGAAATCTATCCTAAAATAGTAGATTTTTTATTTATTCAAAGAGAAAATACAAATGTTTCTTCATACCCCCTCTCCCTTTGGGTGTCTAGAGCCTTTATAGGCTATTACAAGTGGGTAGAACCACCCCATGGCAATTTTAGCCATTGGGGATGGTTATTTGAAAAGTTTTCAAAATATTGCTTGCAATTTTTGCTGTATTAACAAATCTCCTTGCTAATTGACTTCCAACCATTCCCAAATGGTGTTCTAAATTCCTAAACACATAAACTAGCCTAGAAAACATAAAACAAACCAAAATTCCACCTTATTTGGACCAAATGATGCCTAGCTTTATATTAACACCATGGGGTCTTGTATCCATTACATAGGTCGATGGCCTTAAGGAGATCTCTTAATCAATCCTAAGACCTTATTACATTGACCAAAACAAACATTTGATCAGGTGCTCTACACCATTCTCCCCTGCATAAAAGGAACTCTAGTCTTTGGAGTGTTGTGGAGTGGAAGATCAACACCTTGAGCCTTAAGATCCTTCTCTATCATCAATGTTGCATTTGCTATTGTTTGTCCCTTCCATTGTACTAGGTATTCATAGTAAATCTTTCTCCTGGTCTACTTGCTAATTCTTTTGTCTAGAATGGCTTCCACCATGGATTTAGGTATTGGTAGGATAGTATTATTCAACTCCTCCTTGAGATCTACCAGTGTACCCACATTCACATCATCTGCAATAGCACCCTTAAAGCATACAGGTTAGAGACATTGAGAATTGGAGAAAAATTAATATCATGTGGTAAATCAATTTGATAGGCGTTGTTGCCACATTTCTTGACTATTTTAAAAGGGCCAATCTTCTTCATCTACAATTTTGCGTGCATTTTCTTTGGAAGTCTGGCCTTATTGAGATGGACCATTACCATATCCCCCACCTTAAATTGTAGTTCTTTTCTCCTTTTATCTACCTATTTCTTGTACTTGGTGGAAGTATCCTACAACCTATCTTGTACTTATTGGTGGACTTCTCTCATGATCTCTGCAAAATCCTTAGCCTATGCACTTCTTTTTTCCATGTCCTTGACTTCTCTAAGTTCCAAGGTACCCCTAGGGTGAGTGCCATAAAAAATTTGGAAGGGTGTTAGATAAGTACTCCTATTAATAGAATCATTGAAGGAAAATTCTGCCTAGGGTAAGACACAATCCCATGAGGCCCCATGTTGTTTGGAAAGACACCTTAGCATGTTCCCTAATGACCTATTTATTGCCTCAGTCTACCCATTAGATTGAGGGTGATAGGCATATGAAAAACACAAGTTGGTGCCTAATTTTCTCCACAAGTTCCCCCAAAAATTTCCCAAAAACTTAGGGTCCCTATCTGATATGATGGAAAATGGAAGACCATGAAGCCTATCAACTTCTTTGAAGAATACACTTGCTACATGGGAGGCATCATGAGTGGTTTTGCAAGCAATGAAATGGGCCATTTTATAAAACATGTCCATAACTACAAATATAGTGTCATATCCTAATTTAGTTCTTGGTAGACCAGCAACAAAGTCCATACTCAACAAGTCCCAAGGTTTATGAGGTATTGGAAGTGGGGTGTAAAGTCTTGCATTTGGTGTGCCTCTTTTTTCTTGTTGGCAAATTAAACACTCCTCAACATATCTCCTAACATCAGTCTACAATCTTGGCCAAAAGTAAAATCTTCTAACCTACTCCAAAGTTTTATCCACCTCAAAATGTCCTGCTAAACTACCACAATACTTTTCCTTTATGGTGTTCTCCCTAATGGATCCCTTGGGAACAAAAAGCTGACTCCCCTTAAACAAAATACCTTCTTGTAACATGTACTCACCAAATTTAGTATGGTACCTTTCACCCATGGACTTGCAAACTTGGTATGCTTCTTTGAAATCATCATCTTGTTCATAAATGTCCTTCATTGCATGAATGCCAATGCTTTCTAATTGAACCTCTTGAATGGTCAAATTCCTCCTGCTAAGTGCATCAACAACCTTGTTAGTTTCTCCCTTTTTATGCTTAATAGTAAAAGTGCAAGCTTGTAAAAATTCAATCCATTTCATATGTCTATGATTCAACTTCTCTTGCCTATTCAAGAAGCTTAATGCATGATTATCAGTGTATACAACAAATTCTTTAGGCAATAGGTAATGCCTCCATTTTCTAAGTGACTGCACCATAGCATAGAGTTCAAGATCATAGGTTGAATATTTTTGTTTAGTCTTATTAAGCTTTTCACTAAAAAAGGCCATAGGCCTACCTCCTGACTTAGAACACCTCCAATTACTTTAATTTCTTGCATCACACTCCACTATAAACAATTTGTAGAAGTCAGGGAGCACCAAAATAGGTTAGTCTACAATTTTTCTTTTCAAACTTTCAAAAGAGTCATTAGCCTCCTTGGTCCAAGAGAAAACACATTTCCTTCCTCCCTTAATGGTGTCTATCATTGGAGCACACACACCACTAAAATTCCTTATGAATTTTCTAGAGAAATTACACATACCATGAAAGCTCTTTACCTCTGATGGAGTGGTGGGTGGTGGCTAGTTAAGGATGTCTTCAACCTTGGAAGGATCCATGTTTAGTTCTCCTCTTGATATCACAAATCCCAAAAAGATTAGCCCATTCTGCAAAAAGGAACATTTCTCCAAATTTATCATCAATTTCTCTTAATGAAGCCTATTCAAAACCAAATCAAGGTGCCTTAAGTACTCATCCCTATCCTTGCTGAATATCAAGATATCATCTAAGTACACAACAAAAAACTTGTTCAAGAAAGGTTTTAGGACTTCATTCATTAGTCTCATAAAGGTGCTAGCATTTGATAAGCCAAAAGGCATCACAACCCACTCATACAAGCCTTCTAAGGTCTTAAATGCTATCTTCAATTCATCTCCACCCCTGATCCTAATTTGATGGTATCCACTCTTGAGGTCCACCTTTGAATAAATGCTTGCCTTCCCCAAATAGTCCAAAAGGTCCTTTATTCTTGGCATAGGAAACTATATCTAATGGTTATCCTATTGATTGCTCTTGAATCTGTACAAAACCTCCAAGTACCATCCCTTTTAGGAGCTAGGATTGCAGGGACTAAACATGGGCTTATACTTTTCCTAATGAACCCCTTGGCTAATAAATATTCAATTTTCTTTGCTATCTCTTCATTCTGCTCTGGGCTCATCTTTTAGGCTACCTTATTTGGAAGTGTAGTCCCTTGGATGAAGTCTATACAATTACTGATATCTCTTTTAGGTGGCAAGGTTTCAGGTTGGTTGCCTACAACTATCCCCTTATACTTCTCTAACAAATCTCTTACCTCCTTAGGCCCAACATTGATAACCTTGGCTGGATCTTGTGGTGGTTTGATGGGTTTCTTTTTAGGTCTAATAACCAATGCATAGTAGGGTGCATCTTTCTCTTTAGTGACCCTCATGAATTATTTCTCACCTAGTAACATCACTCCATTTGTAACAGAGCTTCCATCATCAGGCAAAGGTGGTATGGTGTATTTGATCCCATCCTTGATTATAGTATATAGATTTGTCTTACCATCATGTTTGGCACACACATCATATTGCCATGGCCTCCCAAGAAGCAAATGGCATGCACCCATCTCTATCACATCACATAAAACTCTGTCATGATATTCTCCTATCTTGAATTCCACCCATACCTACTCATTAATGAGGGTTTGTTTGTCTTTTGTTAGCCATGAAACCTTGTAGGTATAAGGGTGAGGACTTGTTAGTTTCTATTTGTCTACCATTTCCCTAGAGGCCACATTATTAGAGGATCCAGAATCCACTATAACTCTGCATACTTTATTATTCACTTTGCATAGGGTTTTAAACAATGTTTTCCTATGAGGTATTTATATTTTTTTAGGGGATCTAATCATTGTTCTTTGCATCATCAAAGACTCACCATGCTTTAGAAACGTAGGCCTTGAAGTGGCAAATTGATAGGAAGTGACACTTTGACAATCCTCTTCTTGAGTCAATTTCATCCTCCTATCCCCTTGCTTATTCTTTTTAGGGCATCTAAAGGACTGATGTCCTACTTGATTACAAGTGAAACATTTACCTATGAAAACACTAGGACCCCTTCCACTAGAGCTTCCTCTACCATTGGGTCTCTTGCCCCAAAAAGTTCCTCTATTTGTAGACTCCCCATCAGCATTTGATCCACTAGACTCTTCTTGGCTTTTGTTAAAGGATCCTCTTCCATGGAACCTACCTCTGCCCCTATTATTGTTACCTCTACTCAAGCTTCCCCTCTCCTCTTATGTTTCTCTTCAATTTTTAAAGCCATATTAAAGCATTGATGTACTGAACCCAAAGTAATCAATGTTAATTCATCTTGTATACTATACTTTAAACCATTTACATACCTTGCAAGCTTTTGCTTCTTTGTCTCATACATCTTGGCTCTGAGGGTCAGATTGTGGAATTCTTGAGTGTAGGTTCTGACATCCAAGTCCGTTTGTCTAATATTTTGCAACCTCTTGTGCACCAACACCTCATAGTCTTCTAGTATGAATTGCTTTCTTATCTCTGCCTTCATCTTCTTCCATGTAGCAATCTGCTCCTTGTTCTCATCCAATCTTTCATTTTGCAAAGAGTTCCACCAACTCAAGGTAGGGCCTTTGAGTTTGGCCTTTGAAATCTTGAACTTCTAATTTTTAGGGGTCTTATCACTTTCAAAGTGGTTATCTAGGGCTTCAATCTAGTCCATACACTCATCAAGGTCCAACTTACCATGAAAAGTGGGTAAGTCCCCTTCTCCTTTCTTTCCAACCCTCTCCAATACAACAAGGAAGGGATTTTGATTTATAGAAATGTTTTCTTATTCCTCATTACCTTCTATATCCTTAGGATTTGATTCATCATCACTCCCTTTCCTCATCTTATTCTTGAGTCTATCTAACTCCCTCTTCATGGTCCTATTCTCTTCCTGAACCAACCTACTCTCTGCCATCTATTCCTTAACTAGCTTGGCTAGTTCCACATTGGTGATCCTCAAAGGGATTTCCCTCTTAGGCTCTTCTCCTCCATCATACATTGTGTCTCAACAAATAAAAGTAGCTCTGATACCTCTTGATGCAAAGTAAGCACAAGGAAGCAAAAATCAACCAACCTTCTACCCAAACCTCCAAACTTCACAAAGGGCTATGCAAAGGATTGAATCTCTTCCCAATAAGCAATAATATAATCCCAAACTCTTCAAAAAGTTTACCAACCCAAATCCTCAATCATTACATAAAACCAACTACTTCCCACTTGGATCAACAATGGCCAACTACCCGCAAATTGACATAAAATGGGTTTTGAGATGTTCCCAACCTTCCTAACACTAATAATGATTTGAGACAACTCCAACATGACCAAAACAAGGCAAATCAATGATTGGATCCACTCCTAAAAATCCAAAATGCAAAATGCAACATTTGACCTAGTAGCCCAATTAAGCCTTGCAATTCAATTTTTCAACAATAACACAAAAACCTTCCAAAGGACCTAGTAAATAAAGTACAATTTAGAATACCCTTTTTCATGTTTTGAAAGACTTCAAAGTTTTAAGGCTCCACTCCACTCCAACATGCCTTAACCCAAACCATGCACTCAGGCCTAATTAGTTACTTTAGGCATGGTCTACAAGGAAATGGCTAAGAGATGAGTTCATGGAATCAAACCTCCAACTTTAGAGTGTTCTCCTAACCCAAATAAAGATGTTTTTATTTTACACCAAGTCCCCAACTTTCTTCCTTCACATTACTTCACCAAATTGCATAAAACAAGGTCTAATACATAAGGAATATTAGACCTAGGGCTTGCTCCCATAAATATTTGCTGCAACCTCCTACTCCAAGACCTTCAAAATATGATAGCACATTACCCTAAATTTATCCATGCCCATTTGGAACAAGTTCCAATGGTGAAGTTTCAAGTTAGGGCCATTTCTTTGGCCAAACCCTGAATTTAAGGGTTTCACAGGGCAGTGAGCAAAGAAAATTGATAACTTGTGTTTCCTAATTGATAGAGACTTCAAATCAAATCCAATACTACACAATTGAATAGGACTATCCAACTAGTGCAAAAATTTTCACTCCTCGATCATTAAAGGCCGTACTGTATGGAAAAGTTAGAGAAATCTGTCCTAAAACAATAGATTTTTTATTGATTCAAAGAGAAAATACAAATGTTTCTTCATACCCCCTCCCCCTTCGGGTGTCTAGAGCCTTTATAGGCTATTAAAAGTGGGTAGAACCACCCCATGGTAGTTTTAGCCTTTGGGGATGGTTATTTGAAAAAGTTGTCAAAATATTGCAAAAGTTGCTAATGCAACTTTTGCAATTTTTGCAATTTTTGCTATATTAACAAATCTCCTTGCTAATTTACTTCCAACCATTCCCAAATGGTGTTCTAAATCCCTAAACACATAAAATAGCCTAGAAAATATAAAACAAACCAAAATTCCACCTTATTTGGATCAAATGATGCCTAGGTTTATATTAACACCATGGGGTCTTATATCTATTACATGGGTGGATGGCCTTAAGGAGATCTCTTAATCAATCCTAAGACCTTATTACATTGAACAAAACAAACATTTGATTAGGTGCTCTACACCAATTTCTCTAGTAGTTAGAATAGTGGCAAGATTCTCAAAAAATCCCAAGGAAAATCACATGATGGCAATCAAGAGAATGATGAGATATCTGAAAGGTACTAAAGAGTATGATTTATGGTATAAAATTGGAGGCAATTTGGACTTAAAAGTATTTATTGATGCTGATTTGGTAGGAATTTTTGATGACAGAAAAAGCACTAGTGGTGGAGCATTATTTCTTGGTAAAAGACTAGTATCTTGGACAAGCAAGAAGCAAAATTGCACATCTCAATCCACAACAAAGGTATAATATGTAGCAGAAACAATTAATTGCTCTAGCATTGTTTGGTTTAAACAATTTTTGTAAGGAATGAAGATAGAGATCAAGAATCCAATAGTCATATACTGTGGTAACACTAGTGTAATCAACATATCAAAGAATCTAGTAATGCATTCCAAAACAAAGCACATTGCTATAAAATATAACTTCTTAAGAGAATTAGTGTAGGATAAAGAAGTCAGATTGGAATATGTTAATACAAAGGAACATATTATAGACATATTCACAAAGCCATTTTCTAAGGATGCATTTCTATATCTAAGAGGTAAGCTAGGGGTCATTCCCCTATTTGAAATTCACTAAATGAAGCTTAGTGAATGCATCAACTAGAACCTATTGAAGATCAATTAGTTGGTGTAGAATTAGCAAGGGCATATTGCAAATGAATTAGTACTTAAGGTACATTGGTATTTATAGAATCATTATCTTTGGCATGTGTTTTCAAAGAGGGAGAAGTTTACTGTCATATCTCTAAGAATTTTTTTTGGAACTAGAATAAAGTAAGGAACCAAAGAGGGAGAAGTTTTCCAAAGAAGAAGTTTGCTGAAAGAGGGAGAAAGTTCTGAATGAACTTGGTGTAGTTGTTGCAGACATAATCTAGTAAAAGGAAGCTGATAGAGGGAGTAATCAAGTCTAAATACAAAATTTCATTGTGTTATGACATGTTGTGTTGCCATCAATGCCAAAGAGGGAGATTGTTGGATACAATTGATTAATTGTGTTGTCTTTGATGTTACAAAAATGTCATAATCATTATCAGTTAGTATATCTCAAGCTCACGTGGGAAGTGAAGATAATTTTTAGTGTCTACCAAGCATTCTTGTATTTTCCTAGTTTATAAGGCAATGTCTACCAAGTTCACTCAAGTGTCAAAGGAATAATGCAAAAAATGAGTGTTAATCGAGCTCACTTGGTTAATAAAGGAAAGTTGGATGCGAGCTCACTCGATTCCCAAAGGATTTTCATAAGTTTGCAATGTTAACTAAGCTTCTGCTAGTTAACAAAGGAAATCATTTCTTAGTTAGTTTCTACTGAGTTGGGTTGACTAACCAAGGATATTCTTTTTTTGGTATATTAAGCTTAATTGATTCTAGCTAACTAAGGTGATGAATATCAATTATTCTAAGTTATATTTGAGCCGACTTGACAAAGTGGAACATATAAGTATAAGGTCAAGTTGTGATTTTAGACTGTGTGAAAAAGCATGAAGATGTTATTGAAGATTTAATAATGAGAAAAGGAAGCAAATTTGAAGGATAAGTAGAATATCCTTATGGAATAGCAAAGCTATATTCGATTAGGAAGGATCAAGTACAAGCTAGAACAAAGATCTATAACTAGAAAATCAATTGCATTCAAATATGGCCATCTCATTATTACTCTCTAACCATTGTACTAGTGATCTAAATCTCTTAATAGAGTTGGCTTAATAGCTATTTGCAAATCCTCTAACAAGGTGGAAATTCTATTGAATTGTCTCAAGACCTCTAACAAGGCCACTCCTAATAGGGTGATTAAATCCTCCAACAGGGTCACACCTAATAGAATTTTTTGTAACCTTTAACAAGGCTAGCTCCTAACAGGGCTCACTTCAGAAGAGTGAAAAATAGTAACTAGTTGCAATTGGTGGTTTTTGCCAAATTGGGTTTCCACGTTAAATCCTAGTGTCATATGTGTTCATGTTATTTTATTTTATATGTTTGCAACTTAGTTAAAGTAATGGTAATCATAGAAAACATCTAAAATTTTATATGTTAAGCATCTACCAAGTTAATTTAGTTATTATAGAGTTACAATATCTTATGTGTGTTTATCAAGCTTCTGCAGTATTTAGTTTTTAGTTTGCATTTCTAACATCTAATTGATTTGGGATTTATTTTAGTAGCAACTGATTCACCCCTGCCCTCTCAGTTACTCCTCTTATATTTCTAACAACAACATGCATCTATGACTATTCTAACCCTCATAGTATAGATGGAAATAGAGTGGTCACACCTTGTATGAGGGTGAATAGATTACTAGCAATGCTAGATGGGATAATTATTGGCCTCATTGGTGCCATTCATGTAGTATATTTTTGTACTAATTGTATAGTTTATTGGAATGGATTGTTATTACTTCTAGTGAGTATGTATGATGTAAAATCATGTGACTACAAGGTATTAGTAAGCATGAATATTTGGGAGATGGTAGCCCCTACAATGTTGAGTAGGGTGAATGTAGGTTGCATGGTAGCGATGATAATGGAAATGCTTGCAGATGTTTCTTCTATGGTGGTGTAATTTTTAGGTGTGGTATTAACTATTGGTTGTGTGATGCATGGTTTCTTTTTTTGTGGGATGGAGGCATTGAGTAGGTAGATCCTATGTTTAGATCCACAACTTGTTGTATTACAAGCTAGTAACCTCCCCTTGGGTCAGTGGAGGGGTTATTGGGATCAACAAGTAGTGGGAACATGTCATATAAGGGATTTAAGAGGTTTTCCCTTCCTAGTAGTGGTGATGTTCTTCCAAAACCAAAGGCACCAATATTGTCTCTCTGTAAGTTTTCCATGATGGTATCTTTGTTCCTATCAATGATAGCATTTATAAGTATTACATTTCTAGGTTGGTTCATGAATTCCTCTAAGGTGGACATAGTAGGTTTCAAATATTTTGGATTTTGAGGAGGCAATTCATACATGACCATGGAGGCCTTTGGGTCATATTGTGTGATAGCCAAACCACCACTAGGATTAGGATCCATGTCTTTCTTCTTCCTTTTTTCTTTTTTCGTTGAGACATGTGGTGGGTGACATGAAATGATAATGCTCCTAAGTGAGGGATGTGAGTGATGGGATAGTGAATGCAAAGCATAAGATTCATGCTAGGACTTTATAAATACATGAGGATAATGTCTAACCTATGATACAATAATTGTTGGAAATAGGAAATATTGAGGGTGCAGGTGGATGAGGGAAAATTAGTATTTCACAAATTGTTGCCTAACTATGGATATCTTTAATAATATTAACACATGCACTTGTGATTAAACTAAAAATTAAACATAATACTAAATCAATATAACTCATAACACAATTATTGGTTAACTAGGGAAACCCTAGCGAAGGGAAAACCCTGGTGGGGATGGTAACCACAAAATGATCCACTAATCAACAAAAGTATCTTGTGAAAGATATTGAGTCTATTAGGAGTCTATTACATATGTATAGTGTCTCAATCCTTGTTAGAGGACTAGGCATTTTTAGAAGCCTCAACCCTATTAGGAGTTGTTATTATAGTTATAATATGTATGCAAGATTAGCCCACTTTTTAAACATGCAATATACAATAATATTCTATATATAAAAGGAATAGATCCAAAAAACCTCTTGCAAATGTTGATATTTCAATATCTAATTTGATCTTTGTAGCTCACTGAAAAAATTTCACATGTATTGCCTCTACTCCTTTGATCACAAAATTCACATCAAAACAATGATAGTATAGTTACCACAATAACTACGCACAAGTTTGCATCGAAAGTTCTACTCTTTATACCATATTTGTCAATTATATTGGCCTACATGTGATCACACGTGTCCCAAAATGAAAAAGTGACTTTTTCTCACTTAGGGTTAACATCTAGGATGTCATCCCTAATTAGTTAAGTAATTTTTTTGCCAAACAAAATAATTCCTTGAAATATCCATTTCCTTAACTCTGTCCTATTCTCCATGTACATACTTGTGATCACTAAACCATTAATAACTTTGTCCATACTAATCATAATGACTTACACACTTGCATGTTGGTTCCTTATACTTTTTTATTGCTTCCCTCAATTGTGCATGTTCCAATTCCATATCTATCAACTTTTCAAGACAAAACTATAACTGTGCTGACATATAAACTTCATAACACTTCAACAATTTTTTAAGTCCTTCTACCAAAATGTCACCTTCATAATCTACTCGCTTAATATTGAATATATGTTTCCATAAATAAAAACTCCATACTATCTACCTATCCAAATTATCAACAATCTCCCACTTTGGCATTGATGGTAACATATGGGAAAATTGGCTAAGTCCCAAAAATCAAAATCTCAAAATTTTTGAAGTTTTTCACATGGCCATAAAATATTTGAAAATGTGGATCATTTTCCATTTATACCATCTTACATCCTTATATATGCTAATTATAATAATCATACTACTCCCCTTCTGATTTTACTTCTACCTTATATCTCCTTTTACATATTACATATACAATTTTCATACTATACTCTCCCTTTGACATCAATGACAAAGGTGAGTTAAAAAAAAAATACAAATCAAAATTTTTGTTTTACCTTCACTCTTCATGCTAATGAAATGTCTAATAATGAAATACAATCAACAAGCTTCTCTTTAATTTTATTAAGCCTTAATTCCATGCATCTTTTACTAAATTTGAGACTGTGACGAGTGCACAAAATCCATATGATACCAACTCTGTTACTTGAAAAACTAGATAAGAAAAGTGTTCATATGAAGTTTTTGCTTTCAAGAAGTCATTCAAATGTTTCTCAATGGTATCTATTTTTAGTGATAGATGTTCTCTCAATTAAGAAAATCTCTGTAATATCCACTTCTTGGATTCTTCTAGCAATCTACGCTCATCCCATATCTTACTAATTCTCTGTTCCTAGTTGATTACCTGAGCATTTGGATTCTTGATTTCTTTTATCACCTATTTTAGAATTTTTCATTTTCTTTAATCTTTATGATGAAGGTATAAATTTAGTTATGTGGCAACACACATTTCTCATAGAGTTCCTTCCCTTCATGCACATAGATCCTCAATTCCTTGATGTATCCAAGTTAGCTAAGTCATCTTTTACTTTTTGGCATAGCTTTCTAAATAGGTTTGCATCATGTTCTACTTGGGCTTTGAATATGGCTACCTCAATCATAGTTTGAAATTTATTATCAAATTCTTTCAAGACTCCAGGTGCCTTCTTCTAAGGGTTAGACACATTGATTTGAATTTTCATCAGACTTTCCAACTTTCTACTCATTTTCTCAAGAATTTCTTGAGTTTCCTTTATCTATTTTCTCTTCTCCATAATTATGCTTGCAGCTAGTATTGATGTCTTACTAAGCATTTATATTTCTGGGTCCTTTACTGCTTCATGTGAAGTAGTACTCATCATGCTTGCAATCAAGATTTACAGTGGTGAATTTGATGTGCTATATGTATCTCTTCTTGCATCTCTTATTGGGGTGACCAATTGTGTTTGTGCATTATTAAAACTATCATCAATTGATTTTTTTAAGGGATGATTGACTATAGTATCCATTTTCTACATTGCCTTATGTTCATTCTGACTAGTAGAGGTTTCCTTCGCTATCTCTAACTGTTCTGATTCTTTTTCCATGTCCTTCTTCTTTGTTTCTTCTTGCTGCTAGGGCTGACTATCAGATGTCTCTTTCTTTGTTTCAACATGCTTTGACTATGGTGAGAAATGAGATGTTTCTTGTGTAATTACTTTCCAATTGACTTACAACTTCTTATCTACTATATCAAGATCATCTTCTAGAGTAGCCAAATATTCATTCTTCTTTTCATCTTCTCCTTTCTTATCTACAATGATCTTCTCTTTTCTCAATTCTCTTCTTCTCCATTGTTCTTTTCCTCATTATCAAAACTTGTATAACCTACCAAATTGTCAACACTTGGGACATAATCCTTAAAGGATATTTTGAAGTATCAACAATGATATTTGTGCTCTTAATTTTCATGGTATTTGGGCTAATTGAAATTTGAGGTGCCTCTAATGGTGGTGCTTATGTTGCCTTGCTACCTTTTTCTTCTCCCATTACAATATCTTCCTTCCTATCTGCTATTGGTACTATAGTAGGAGTTTCTCCCCCTAACTTAATTCTCTCTTCTTCATTAGGATTATGAATCTTCTACAACTTTTTAATAACCTTAATAATAGCTTTCCCAGTCTCTTTATTTACTTCCTCATAATTACCTCCCATGATAAAGATTTCTCTTGTCTTGTTCCTCAGCAATGGCTCTATATTCTTCATTATTTTCTCAAAGTTCTCCTCATTTACAATTTCACAAAGCTTCCTAGTAATTCTTCTCATTATTGCCTTATTTTCTTCTAGTATCCTCTTCTTTCTATTTACTAACCTTTCATACAAGTTTTTAAGTATCTTTCATCATATATCTATAAACTTCTAATTAAACAAGATCATATGTCTAATAACTACATTTTCTAAGAGTAGTTTCTCAAGGGTATGATAGGAATCATAAAATTGGCTAATTTTGGTAAATTTTCCCTCGTTAATGATCATATTGTTTATTTTTTCTATGTTGGTCTTCCATTTCTTTTTACTCTTGTTGATAGCCACTAGTTTGTCCTGTTCAACTTCTTCTTCCTTTGATTTCTCTTGATCTTTCTATGATTCAAATTCATGTTCTTTCTTTTTATGTTTTCCCACATAAGTGAATATAGTCTTTTGTCTTTTACCCAAACCAGTGACAAGTTCTTTAACTCTCTCATGTTTTGGTGGCTCTACTAGTTCCTATTTAACTTCAACCAACCTCACAGATCTTCTAGTGTTTGGAAGTGTGGCTTACTAATTTTTTACAATGCTTACATTCTTTTCCTCTTTGGGCTAAACTAGTGATGTTGGAACAACTATGGTAATGGTACAACTGCTACATATGAAGCTTGTACTAATGGTCCTACAATTGCAACTCCTTTGGTTGATCCTATTTCAATTGCTAAGGGCTTTACCATTAAGATCCCAAATTTCTCACTTGCTCTCATCTCTTTGGAAATACCCATAGCCTCTCTAAATTCTTCCTTGTTCATACCAAATTCTTTTAATATCTCATTTATCTTCTTGTCATCTTTCTTCCTAATTTCCTTACTATATAGTTGACTGTCCACTTCTCTCAACCTTTCTTCATATGCGCCCTATCTAGGAAACTCCTAATATTTTTACTGATTCTTGTATTATCTTTGCATATCCTTCTAGCAATTCCTCTATCATTTCATATCCCATGGGATCAATGAGCTTAACTGTTAGTTCTACTACTTCCATGCAAGTTAGATCTAACTCTGCCATGAAAAAAAATATCATATTTATACTGGTGTACTATAGTAGGTGGAATCTTGTATCTTTGTTTCATCTCAGCTTGGAAACTTTTCATTATTCTATAGATACTCTATAATTCTCTCCTTAGGTTTCTTTCTATAATAATGTGTAATCAATTCCATTGTGCACTTTCTCAAATTTCATTCATAGTTTTGCATACCAAGGAATTTCCTCTTTACTTGGAAGACTATTTGGGTTAGTAGTGACTCAAATTTAAATTTTGCACTTTTTCTTTTCTTGATTCTATCAATGTTATCAACTAACTATTGCCTAAGAATTTGACACATATTTTCTTTCTCCCTAATGTTATCATATATGTTGCATGGATGAATCCAACAGGTACAAAGCTCACTCTCAAATTGTAATTCATCTTATATCCAATTATTTTACTAATAATTCTCACATCAACTTCCACAATCTTCTCTAGCTTCATATTTCTTCCATTAGATACCAATTTCAAGTTTGTCTCAACCAATTTCTTGACATTTTCCACATTCACAAGATTATTGTTGTGGTTTCACAATGCACACCCCATTTTGAGTAACAAAATGGGGACCCCCTAGTTTAAAATTTCCCTATGAGGCATCTAGTCTAAAGCCTTGATCATTTTGAACCTTCTCCAGGGTCTAGGTCGAACCCTAACCTTTGATCGAGAATAATTTGACATTTAGATAAGAGAAAAAGTATCAGTTTTAAAGACTTTAATGTGCTTTAAAAGTGTGCCCATCTGCACTAGCACACATGCACACCTTGACAAGGTGCACACATGCACCAAGTGTGCAAGTGTACACTTCACCCCATTCTAGGGATGCACACATGTGTGCAACCTCAGAGGTGCACACTTTCAAAGGTGTGCACCTACAAAGGTGTGCACTTAAGACTCGACCCCTTCTCTAACTTGAAAAATGCCAAGACGTGCATGTGTGAAGTTTAGCACCTTATCAAGGTGTGCATGTGTGCTAGTGCATAACTACGCACTTTGTTAGTTTGCTAAGGTAAATTTGTGCACTTGTGCTTCTTCCTAGGTGCGCTAGTGCACAAAACTAGTTTTTTTTTTGGGGGGGGGAAATCCACTATTTTGACTAGTGTTGACACAATTTTGTTACCCCGAGTCCTAGGGAGTCCTCTTTTGGGTTTTTCAACATAAGATAATTAATATTTGCTTCTTTGTGTAGATGAAGAGACATCCTTAACTTGATGGGGTCATAACTTTTGACCTAGAGCTCAGAATTCAAAATCATTTACACCGTTGGAGAGAAGAAGTAAAAATCTAATTTTAGTCCCTAAAATAATTAGCCTTTGGCTACCCAATTTTAGGGACTAATGAAGGTTTCAACTTGAAATTTTGAGTAGAAGACCTCTGAAAAATCCAACTAAAAAGACCTAGAAAAAACTTGTAAAAAGCATGAAAAAAGTTTCAAACATTTGATCATTTTGGATAACTAGGAGGACTTAGTCTCTAATTAGGAAGGATTGGGCAGTCAAAGAGAAGAAAGAATCAAGAAATTTACACTAAGATCAAAGATACAAAGGTTGGATACATGAACCAGAACAAGTTTTTTTATCTTATGCAACTATTTATGATAAGATTAAACACAAGTGCCTTGGGATTTTAGAAGTAGAAGGAATTCAAGACTATGAAACTTTTTGGGTATAAAGAGGGTATAAATCACCAAAAGGATCAAAGTAAGTACATGAAAGTGATCTAAAACCCCATTTGAGCAAAACCCATAAACTATTTTCAAAACTAAGAACTTTAATTTTTTGGGGAATTAAGCACCTTGCACAAATTTCTCCCAAGGTGTGCAAGTGCACTTCTTCAGAGGTGAGTTGATAGTTAATTACCAATTCCAAATTTGGAGCTTTCCATGCATTAAAAATTCATTCTAATAGTAGTTTAACTCCTACAAACACCTAGTGAAGATGGAGCTTCTATTTTTGGCATCTCCAAAGACTCCTACATCATCTAATGGATTTCTTCTTCTTATTTTCTTGTTCTTTGTTTCTTTTAAGACATGTAAAGGCTTAGCCACCATTAAATGATATAAAAAAGGGTGGAGTCCTACTTAGCACCAATTAGAGAGTCAGTTTGTACATAAATAGATTTGTTTTATTAGTTTAGAAGCATATGTTTGCATACAGAGATCTCTCACTCAACACAAATTGAGGAGAAGATTTAATATAAATTGAGGAATCAAACATGTATTTTGGGCTTTTATTTTGATGCAATAATATATGTTGTTGGTGCTTACATTTGGAGTGTAGTGATTCTTGCCTAAGTGTGTTATATTTTGTGAATGTATGTTCATGGAATGTAATTGAACCAATAGTTTTATTGTGTTATTTTGATTGAGCGATCTTTTAATTTTTGTGTTCACTACAATTTTACAAATTCTGTTGATGTACTTAGTTCAAGAAGAGATCACCCTTATTGTTCTTGCATAGCTTTTTGTCCCATATGAGCACACTTTTCATGGCCTTGCAATTTGATGAAAAGTGAAACATCTTATGGTTACTGAATTCCCATTGATGATTGCATCAGTGGAATTAAGGGAGTGTTGCTCTTATTTTCATTAGTTACCTATCGATCTTTTCAAAAGCTAAATTCACAGATGCATTGTTTCTGTAGCTTATATCCATTTAGAATTTACTTTTCAAGTTATTTTCTTAAACTTCTTGTTACCCTATCTTCTTTATTTGTTTTTACAAACACTTGGTTAATTTAGGAATTCATATAGTTGCATTGTTAGATTGCATTCATTAAAAAATAGAAAAATAGAAAAATATATTTCTTTTTGGGTAATTTTTTCTTTTGAGATAGCTAGTAGATTCAAAATCTTAGCTGAAATCAGTCAAAAGTAGAAAAGGCCTCCCTATGAACAAATACATTTATCTTCAACTGAGAAAATTCTAGTAGGTCACCAGATCACCCGAAACCTTGGAGTTGATCCCACATTAGCTTTTCAAGAGAGGAGTTTGAAAGGATTCCTTTAGTTAAGCATCGTGCAAAATGATAGCTCAATAATTATTGCCTTCATTACTTAATCCAATTAATTTATGAATCATGTTATTATCAATCATGATTGGAATTTCACCCACCCAAAACACATTTTCATAAATATGACACAAAATTATCCTTGTCCACTCATGTTGATCAAACTCTTCAAAGAACATATGCTTAGTAATGTTTAGGTTTTCTAAATTTTCAAACCCTTTTTAAAAGATAGGTCATTATTGTACACAAGGTTAATATCATGGTGAATTTTGTTATCTCTAATTATTTCAAATTTATAGTAAATGTAAGTGTGACTATCTTCTACATATAACACTCTAGCAAGTACTTGTGAAAATGCACTAGATGGGTCATCTCCTAAGGAAATGTATGGGTACTTCTTGAACTTGTACCCAGGCCTCTCATTTACATCACAAACTATTGGGATTGTATTCTTTCCAATTTAAACCTTCAAATTATAATTATGCAAGCAATAATTACCTTAAATTTGTGAATTTAGGGCTTACTAAATTTGCTTTCAATTCTACTTCAATATACTTCAATTTTCTCTCAAATTTTCTCTTTTATGCTCCTTAACTTCTTGCACAATCAAATGGTACTCAAAATTTTGATTTCACCCTTTAAATCCTTTCTAATTTCCTCCTACATTAATTGTTCAAGTACTTATAATTGAAAAAAGTTGTTCTGAATAACCAATAAACTTATTTCTCTTCATGCACTTACATATGAATTCATAATATTATGCACACTTAACCATATCTTCCTTTCAATCATATCTACCTTATATTAATTGCACAAACCTTAATTCTTTTTTTAAGGGCTCAAATAACTTTCTAAAGTTAATTTCACTTTATTTGCTATGAAATAAGTTGCTCAAATAGATAGAGGTTAGCAACAATCGTTGACTTCAACTTACTATTTGGTGTTTCACTTGACTTATTTTATACCAAACTTTATGAATTTTTTGGCGATTTAGCTTTGACAAATGTTTCATTTAGGTTCTCTACATGTTCTTTCACATTTTCCTTTTGTTTTCCATTACTATTCTCATTTCTTTTGACACTATTCATATTTCTTTTAAAGTTTGGTGTTCTTTTTGGAAACATAAGAGGACTAACTGAGAGGGGAGGGGTGAATCAGATATCACAAAAAAAATTCAAGATCCCTTTAGAGAACAATACAATTCAAAACCAAACTCAATTGAAATTGAAATACTATTGTAACTCAGTCAACACACGAACACTTGACAAACACTAAAATAGTAACTTCTTAAGATTTTTAGTGTGTTTAACCTTAATTAAATTAGTTACATAATCATAAAACAAATAACCTGAACACAAGAGATACTGAGATTTAACATGGAAACCAAATTTGGGAAAACCACCAATTGAAACTACTTATTTTTTCTTCACTCTTCTAAGGTGAGCCTTGTTAGGAGCCAACCTTATTAAAAGTACAAAACACATTGTTAGATGTGACCTTGTTAAAGGATTTAGTTAAGCCTATTAGGAGTAGGCTTGTTAGAGGTCTTTAGACACTTCAATCTAGAAATGCCACCTTGTTAGAGGATTTAGCAAATAGTTGTTGAGCTAACTCTGTTAGGAGATTTGATTCACTGCTACAATTATTAGAGAGTAACAATTAATTGACCTGATTGCTAATGCAACTCTCTTTGCTGATTTTAGATCTCTATTTTGGCTTGAATACTTGATCCTCCTTGATCAAAAGATTCTTTGTAGATTAGTTAGCTCAGATACTCTGATATCCTTCCAATTCACTTTGTTGATTTATTTTTTCAATCCCATGCTTCTTCACAATTCAATCCTCAACTTGACCTTATATTTATATATTTTACCTTGTCAAGTTAGATTGAATACACTTTCAAACAAATAAAATTCATCCCATGAGTTGGCTAGAACTAACCAATAAAACTATCAAATCAAATATACTAATGTAGGAAAATCCTTCGTTAGCTGACCCAGCTTAGTCAACACTAACTCATAAGTGACTTTCCTTTATAATTCCTTTGGTAACCAAGTGAGCTTGGTTAACACTGGTTCCAAGCCAAATTTTCTTTGATAATTGAGTGAACTCGATTAACACTGTCTTCCTGCAAACTTCCTTTGGTAACTAAGTGAGCTCGATAGATACTGACTCTAAACTTGGTTAACATTGAAATGCTCATCATACACTAGAACCTCCTTTTAATTTTGAGTGAGCTTGACATACACTAATTTCTTGGTATATAATTCACATTTGTGTAACATCAAAGACAACACACAATTGAATGATTGTATCCAACAGTTCTCATGTCATTTCTCATGTTATTTGACATTCTCATGTTGTTCATCTTGTAAAAACTTATTGTATGTACCATATTGTTACAAATATGAAATGCTATCACATCATTTCCATATCTAGGTCTTGACTAATTGAGTTGTAATCTACAATCTCTACTAATATGTCCAAAGTTGTTGCACCTATAACACTTGATTCCATTCCTTACAACATTAGTTCCTCCAATAGGTCTACTAGCTGTGGGGTTAATACCTTGATATATATTATTATTAAATCTAGGTCTTTTGCATTCACTATCTTTATGTCCAAAACCATAACAATTGTAACAACCAAAAATAGGGTTGGTATACTTGTACAATCCTTCTTTTTGTGACCAACTTCATTGCATGCATACAATTTTTTAGTAAATTGTCTCCTTACTTCTTTAAGTGGTTCACATTGTTTAGGCACATCTTCAGATCGATTAGGTTCAACCTTATTTAGATCTTCATGTTGTAGTTTAGGTTGTTGGATCACAAGATGTAGTTCCTCTATACATTTATATCTCTTTGATGATTCTCCTTCATGATAACTAATGCTAGTTGTGTCATAAGAAGGTCTTTGTGCCACGATTTTTTTATCAATCTTCTCACTACTTCAATACAACTTCTCAATATGTTTCTTTCTTTGTGTAAGATCTCCTTTCACAATCGCATTGCAGTTCTCAAGTTTTGCATATTTTAAATTTTAAGATTCAAGTACAGATGTCGCCTTTGTAAGCCTAGTTTTTAGATCTACATTCTTAGATATCAAATATGATTCAATCTTCTTATCAACATCCTTCAAACTTAATTTTACATTTTTAATCTCTAGCTCATGCTTTAGGATCTGATTCTCTTTCTTAAGTCTTGAAACTTCATCACTATCCTTGATTTGATCTTTAGCCTCTTTCTTGGATTTTATATATTTTATCTTCTATTTCAGCTTCTTAATGTATTCCTTCACATTTTCATACTTGTGCTTAATAATATTTCTTTCTTCTATGATTACATCAAGTTTCGCAAGAGCTTCTTCTAGGTTCTTTTGTAATTAATCCATTTCCATAAAGATCTCACTCAAATTGTCAGGCCTCTTCTTAGTAATTGTGCTCTGATACCAATTGTTGGAAATAGAAAATACTGAAAGGGGGGGGGGTGTGTAAATTAGTATTTCACAAACTCTTTCCCAACTATGGATGTCTTTAATAATCTTAAACATGCACACGTGATTAAACTAAAAAGTAAATATAATAGTAAATCAATGCACCTCATAATACCATTATTTGTTAACTGGTGAAACTATGGCCAAGGGAAAAACCCAGTGGGGATGGTACCCACAAAATGATCCTCTAATCAAAAGTATCTTGTGAAACATATTGACCCTATTACAAGTCTTTTACATCCGTATAGTGTCTCGGTCCTTGTTAGAAACCTCAACCCTATTAGGAGTTCTTATTATAATACAAAATTTATGCAAGATGAGCCCACTACCCAAACATGCAGTATACAATGGTATTCTATATACAAAAGGAATAGATACAAAAACCCCTTGAAAATATTTATATATTCAATATTTTGTTTGATCTTTGTAGCTCACTGCACAAACTTCACATGTACCACCTCTACTACTCTGATAAAAAAAAATGCATCACAAAAATGATAGCATTGTTATCACAATAAGTGACACACACAAGTTCACATCCAAGTTTATGTATTTTATACCATATTTTTATATTCTATTAGCCTACATGCCATCAAACATGTCCCAAAATGAAAAAATGAGTTCTTTGTTAGGGTTAATATCTAGGATGTCTTCCCTAATTCACCAAGTAATTATTTGATTAAACAAAACAATTCCTTAACTAAAAATATATAGTTTCTTAACTCTATCATGTTCTACTTGTGTATACTTGAGATCACTAAATCATGAATAACTATGTCCATACTGATCATAATGACTCACACATTGGGTGTTGGTTCCTTATACTCTGTTCTCACTTCCCTCAATTGCACATGTGCCAATTCATTGTCTATCAACTTCACAAGCCAAAACTATAAATGTGCTGACAAATAAAATTCATAACACTTAAATTTTTTCTAAGTCCTGCCAAAACATCATCTTCATAATCTACTAACTTAATATTGAATATATTTTTCTATAAATGACAACTCCATACTATCTACCTAGCTAAATTACCAATAAGATTTTCCTAGGATCTAAAGATGGGTGATTAATACACAAGGGATAATGCATGATGATGCAAAGGATTATGATGGAGGACTTACCCTAAGAATGTGATGCCTAGAGGACCTAAAGGATCAATAATATGGTGTCGATAGTATGAGAGGTGTTATCTTATGTATAAGATCAAGATATGATGGATGTGTCAACCTAGGATAGACTGATGATCTTTCAAAAGATGTGTGATAATCACATGTAGATACCAAGCTATAGATCGAGGTGATGAAGGAAACAAGTGATAATATATATTACCCTAGATAGTGTGTGGTGTGAGGGACAATTGTGATAGCACAAGATGTAGGATAGACAACTTCTAGGATAGTGACACCAAGTTCTTAGATATGATGGGGTTTTGATTTGGGATTTTATTGGATAAGGATTTTAGCTAATAATTTATAAAAAAATTTCTAAGGATGATGGATCTATAAATAACTATAAGAGATGGTGACCTGTGTGATAAATCCTAAGTGAGGATTCTACGGTGAGATAACTGCAAAGTGTGTGAGGAAGAAGATGGATTTAATCATAGTGGTTGTGGATCATGTAGTTGAAAAGGCTATGGTTGTTAGAATCTGATAAGATTAATAACCCAGAAAACTAGTGCAAAGAGTAAATATCTAAACTATGAAAGCAAATGATACAAAATCAAAATAGCATCATAGAGTTAGTCTCCAAGAGAGTAATGCAAATGCTGGAAGCAAAATAGCATTAAGAGGGTGCAAAAACAAGAGATACAAATACAAGCCAGGTAGCATGCTTATATAGGCTAGGAAGAGGGATGAGGTGGCAACACCAACCAATGAGGAGCAACCATCTATTGGACTAAAGATAGAAAAGTATCTCCCAAGATAGCTAATGGATGCTCACATGTAGGAAGTTGACACCTCACAACCATTCACCTAATAAGACATGCTTTATTAACCTAAGCGAGATTATTAAAAGTGTAGGAAAAACCTAGCAAAATAGAAAAAATAAAAAACTACACTAACACCCCCCCATAAGCGAAGCTTAGGTGGATGTAAAAATGGGTCTCGACAATGAGGCCATGTTAGGTACCCAAGTACAATCCAAGAAGATGCAACCTCTGAAAGTGGGGAAAGAGAGAAAACCACATGGGAAAAACCCTCCCCCAAAAATAGGTAAGAATCTAGTGAAGAACTAAAGAAGTCTCCCGCTAGGGAAATTGTCCCCTAAAACAGGAACAAGGAGTGATCATGAAGAAGTAGCATCACTGAAGCATGAAGAACCGCAAAACTCTGTCAAAATGCTGATTTGTAGAACCTCCATGGAAATAGAAGGCACGAACCATCAACCAAAGGAACCTCCATGGAAATAGAAGGCATGAACCATCAACCAAAGAAGCATAGAACAACAATATAACCTGCCCTTAAGGTAGGTGAGGTGACAGGCAGCTGAAAAGATGGGCCAAAAATCTCCTACAACACAGGAGCCAAACACATCGAGAGTGAGGTACAAACACAAATAAAGGCATGTGTCATCAACACTGCATGAGGAATTAGAGAAAGAGGGCCTATAAGCAGCAAACAACTATCCCCCCCATGGCACTTTATATAATAGTGCGAGTACAATGAATCACAATGATGAAAAGGATCCTGAAACACAAGAGTGGCACTTTATCTCAGTGCGTTGCATAAAGATGCTTACAATGAATATCAAAAATGATAAAAAAAAACATAAGGCTGAAACAATAGAAGGTAAAGCCCAAAACGAAGCAACTGAAGCAACAAAATTGATCTCCGGACCTAAAACAAACAGAATATCTACCAGAATGCTAAAATGCAAAAGATTAAATAGGATTTGTCTGGAACAGAATCTGGAACAACAACTAGCATCACTAGAAAGAGCATAGAAAGAGCTTTCCAGCGATATAAAGAAGTCCAAAATCAGAGATCGAAAGCTCAAGATACGCCTCTCGGAGTGCAAAATAGAACATCCAGCTTTAACTACCATAATAGGCAACCAAACTGCATCAAAACTAACAAACACCTATACCAGTATCTTTGTCTCAGAACTAGCTTTTCGACGCTTCTTTCGAATTAGAAAAATACCTCCGTATGCAAAAGTTATGGCCAAAAAATGAAGGTAGGTCAAAAATGACCCTAGGAGAGGTGCAAGAAGGTGCTGATGCAGGGTGATGTCATGCTGACGGCAGTAGCACACGGCATTAAAATTGATGGCCTGTCAGCCATCGCAGCAAAAAAGGTCACCACATGGCATCGCCACGTGGCATGTACGGCTGATGACGTGGTAGGGGCCACATGGCAATGTGCCACGTGGCACACCTGCCACATGTCACGCGCACTAGTTGCTCACTGGGCGGAAAAAACCACGCTATCGCTAACGGGGCACCCGTTGGAGACTGCTAACTGGGACTAGGCGATGCAAAGCAAACGGGCGGTGACTTCTGGCGGTGGTGGCAAAACTGAAGCGGCGGTCGGAAAAACCACTGGCGGAGGTGGCCTCAGTAGTGGAGACTGAGCAGTGCTGGGGTGGCCCGGGGGAGGCGCCGATCCGTAGCGGCGCTGCCGGTGGCAGCAGTCGGCGAGCTATGTGGTGGTAGCTGCTGGGTGGTGCGGTGGGTGCGTTGCGAATTGATTTTTTTTTTTTGAATTTTTTTTTGCACTGCAACCGTACGATCCGTACGACAGTGACCCTGGAGGGTTAAAAAATCTCAAAAAATGCCCTGTGTCCAAAATTGAAAAGCTTTATATGAATCCTGACTGCAAACGACCTTTCAGATCCAATGGTGATGTCCGTTTGGGATGAAAATGCTCCAAAAATTTTTTGTAGTGTAAATCAGACGCCTTTAACAGTAAAAAATGGCTCCAAAAATAAAAAACTGACCCCAACAACCAAAATATGACATACAAATGCTGGATCAGCTTCTCAAGTCCATCAATGGCATGCTGGAACCTGCAAAATTGATTGAAAACTCCAAATATGCAAGTTGGTTGTCAGATTTGAGATTGAAACCCTAGAGAAAAATTGTTTTTGTCAAAACTTTTCTGATTCTCAGGATCATCCAAAGATGCAAGAGAAGAGCATACTTCATTTTTCAAAAAACTACAATAAAGTTTATTTGCCCCCCCCCAAATCTCTCAAATAAGGAAACTAAAATCTACTCTTGCACATAGAAAAGCTCTGATACCATGTTAGAATTTGATAAGATTAATAACCCAGAAAACTAGTGCAAAGAGTAAATATCTAAACTATGAATGCAAATGATACAAAATCAAAATAGCATCATAGAGTTAGTCTCCAAGAGAGTAATACAAATGCTAGAAGCAAAATAGCATTAAGAGGGTGCAAAAACAAGAGATACAAATACAAGCCAGGTAGCATGCTTATATAGGCTAGGAAGAGGGAGGAGGTGGCAACACCAACCAATGAGGAGCAACCATCTATTGGACTAAAGATAGAAAAGTATCTTCCCAAGATAGCTAATGGATGCTCACATGTAGGAAGGTGACACCTCACAACCATTCACCTAATAAGACATGCTTTATTAACCTAAGCGAGATTATTGAAAGTGTAGGAAAAACCTAGCAAAATAGAAAAAATAAAAAACTACACTAACAATGGTTAAATCCATATCTAAATATCATATTTTGAACTCTACGATCCCACCATGTTTGTAAGGCCACTTCAATGCCTTCTTTCTTAATTTGGAGTTCTTTGGCAATTATTGGTTCGCACACTATTCTCTTACGTTCTTCTTCTAGTTCTTTGTATGCTAGTGATTGTTTAAGCTAGACCTTTTTGAAATTTAGTTTGGATTGATCTAACATGGGGAATTCAACTTGATTGTTTATATTTTTCATAACTTGTAGCTTGGGGTAATGACTATGTTAAGTGTTCCCTAACCTAGGTTGGAAGACATGCAAATAAATGTGTCAAGTGAACAAACAATCTCTCAAAGGACAAAGCAATTTTGAGGGAGACACACAAATGATCTCTTTTGGAAAAATGATTTTATAGAACCAAAGTATGTATGTTCAATAAGTGTTTTCACGTGGTCAATCATAATAAAGACACTTCAAGAACATGCTAACCCTATGGTCAAATGGGCTCCAATGTGTTACTCAATAGAACCATAAAAAGGAGCCCAAGCTTGATGTTTTTTTGGTTCTATTCAATTGTGCCCCTCTCAATCTAAGAGGTAAGTCAATTGATAAAATTATATCTCATTGAAGCTTCAAAGTATAGCCAATATAAGCCCCATTTCTACAGAGTCAATAACTCTTGGAGATGAAGCCCAAGTAACCTTATGCTATTCTAGGGAAAAAACATATGGTGAGTATCTTCAAAGAAGTCTTATATTCTCTTGCACCATGAATTCCATACCAAAGATAAAAGGGTATTTTCTAAAGTTGGTATCTAGTATGATCTGTGGAGTCCTCCCAATTGGTTTTTATGCATGTGACACACTTAAGAGCCTAGTTGACCATGCCAAAATTGTAGGAAAGTTTTCCTATGTTGGACTACCATCAATACACATTTCCCAAGCTTGAGGGGATAATGCAAGAGTTTACTTAGCACTTTGTTTATATATCAATCAAGGAGTTTATCAGTTTGAAGTCGTTCTTTGACAAGGACATACTTTTCCCAAAGGATGAGCCTCTCCAGAAGTACTCCTAGATTTTTTGTCAATGATATTGCTAATAGATTTTGGTATACACATCACTTAATCAATGTGATTTACTTGAAAAAAATTGTCTCAAGAAATTTTTAAAAAATACTCAAAACATTAAAAGATACTTTTTTCATTTCCAAATTAAAGTTTAGATGTTCACTATCTATGGTAAAGACACTTGTTTTTAACATTTAATGTTCATTCCTTGAAAGTAAATATATGCATACTTGAATGAAAAAACTAAAAGCTTTGAAAGAGGAGGGAATAAGAGAATTTTTATCTTTAAGCATTCAAGATTTGTTTTCCTATTTTAAACCCCAACTGAAGTGTTTTGGTTTGCAATGTTCATTTTTTAAATCCAAATTGAATGTTTATCACAATGTTTGTTTTATCCTTAGGCACTCAAGATATGATGAAGATTGATTCTATAACTGAAATTGAAGTGTAATAATAAATGCATCTAAACTATGAGCATTCAAGACATTGTTTGATAAATTCTAGGTGCATCGAAATGAAGTGTTTTACTTTTGCCTTGTTTAATTTTACCAAGTGATATTCTTAAAGTCAACATAAAAATATGAGGTGTTGTGTGGCAAACAATTTTTTTTCTAAAGAACCAAATTCAAAAATGAGTGATTTTTAGGATTAAAAATTTAATTCCTCTAACTTGCATTCTTGTACACTAAAGAAGACTAATTAAACAACCTAGGGGAGTGTTCCCATAGGGTCAACATGCATTCTCACTGTCGTAGGAATGTGATCTTGTAGAGACTAAAAATTGATAGAAAGTAAAAATATGACAAAAATACTAGGATACAGGCACAAAACTCTCAAAGTGTTCATGCAAACTGTTGTTCTTGCTAATGTTTTTTAATAGTCCTACATGTATAGATTTGTTAAATTAATTATTGTCTAGAGGCTACATAGAGTATTCTTGATGAGTTGTACATGTGTTCTCGCTAAATCGTGAAGGTGTCACCTCCTAGTCAATTAGTGATCCTATAGGGTCAAGAATGAGAAAGAGAAATAGAAGAAAGAGAAGAAGAAAAATGGCCACATGTCACAAAGGTATAGTTTTAGGAAGCATTCCTACTTTTGTGAGATCATGTTCCCACTAGGTTTTCCTATCAATCTCATGGTCATAGGATTACGATTCTAGAATTCTTTTAAGGTTGTTGTGTGAAAATCAATTGAAGTAAAGATGTCACCTTGAAATTCCTTCACCCGTACAACCTAAAAAAAGGTCAAAAAACCTAGTAGAAAGGCTCAAACAACAACAAAATGTTAGATGTAGGATTAGTTTTGCAAATTAAAAATAGCTTAAAAAAAGAAAATTACCCTTTATGTAGGCTCGCACCAGGCTTGCCAAAATTTAGTATGTGAATTGTAAGTCTAAGAGCACAACTATTCTAAGCATGCAACAAACAAAGCAACACATATATTTATACATAAACAAAAGGAAATAATCAAATAGAGAGTGAAAATCAAGTATAGACTCCCAAATGCTTCCTTGATGTGTACATATGTCCAATGATGGTGTATGTATGCTCAAATAGTCAGTTTATTCAATGATTTGAATTCAATAAATGTGGATGGAGAGATTTCAAATTATGGATGTGTGGAAGTATTTTAGCATTATAATGGTATTTTTTTAGCTTTTAGGCTCTCAAAATAATATTATAAATTTTTGTATGAAGGTGGATGAATTGTGAGAGGGGAAGAGTTTAATTTATAGGCCAAAGTGTGGTTGAATGGATGGCTAAGATGCAAGGTTTAGGAATGGTGAGGGATGGATAGGATGCAAGTAAAGCACATGGATTGTGCTTCCTTGAAACCAAATGTGTGGTGAAACTTGTAAATAGGGGAGAGAGTGTGAGGGAATGAGGATTTTGGAGGTGATGCAATCATTTTCAAGAATGTGAGGGGACAAAGGAGTTATGAGGGGGATAGAGTCTGTAAGGGATGTGTAAGTGCATTTAGGGTTGACATTTAACGCAATTGGGTGGGAGTGTAAGGGATGTGAGTGGTGGGACATGAGGGTAGACTTTGGGTTGCATTAGGATTTATTAATCCATGCTTAAAATTATGCACATGTTTAGGGAGTGATTAGGCTTGGGTTATGAGGTGGATTAGGAGGCAAGTGGGTTTGTTAAGAAAATACAAGTGAGTGGTTAATTAACTAGATTTAATTAGCTAATTAAGAAGGGTTAACATGCATGAATGGGCTGGGTTGAGTTTGAGCCACTGGGTTAGGATTGGATTAAGAATTAGGATAAGGTTTGAGGGTTTTGGTTAATTGATTTATTTAAACAAAAAGAGGAAAATGGAATTAAACAAAATAGTCTAGTGTAGTTATTCAGTTTAACAAAGAAAAAGGGATTTAATTAATAAATCATACTATTGGCTGTCATTTGATTATTAATGGTATTATAGTCAATTAATTAAATTAATTAACTAACTAGGTGACAACATAAATTAATTAAATATTAACTACTTAATCAATTATGCCTTAGGGGAGGAATAAATAAGATTACTTATTTATGTAATCAGATTTAGGTGTCTAGAGTTGGTGCATTAAAATTATGACTTGTATGCTTTAGGAAAAGTACACCCTTCTAATGTGATAAAAAGTATGTTGGGTCTTGATCCTGTAGGAGTTGAGAATCCAACTCCAGAAATGCACCAAGATCACCTGCATGCAAATAGCTTGCTAAAGAGAAACCAAAGGAACAAGAGCTTGAAGAAACTAAAGCAAGAGAAAATATTTCACAATAGGAAAAATGAAATTGCTATGTGAATGGATGAATTTACAATGAGAGAGACACTGCTTATAAAGTCCTCAAGGAAGCTTGTAGAACAAGCTAGAAGGAGGTAGAAGATAAGGTTGACAACCAAGAATCCATAAAAAAGTGGAACATGCTAGAAGGGAACAAACTCCCGTGCTGTCAACAACTCATCACTACATGCATTAAATACTAAATATTAAATAAATGCATTAACCTAAGTAAGCTTAAGTAAATAGAATAAATGATAAATAATAAATTAATTATTTACTCTAACACCCCCGCTTAAGTGCAACTTAGGGTAATGCCTTAAGCTCACAAAACTAAGATGAAAATGCAGAATGGGTTCTGACAACAAGGCCATGTTAGGTACCCATGTACAATGCAAGAAGATGCAACCTCTATAAACAGGGAAAGAGAGAAAACCATGTGGGAAAAACCCTCCCCCAAAAAGAGGTAAGTACAAACATGCTGAAAAATAAAGGAAGGAAGGAAGGAAGGAAGGCCTCAACAAGACCCCCTTAGGACAACTTTCACTCAAAATGTTTCAAGAGACTCTCTCAAAACCATAAGTATAGCCAACCCCCCCATGAGAATAGACACCAAATCCCCTCTAGAATGATGGAGCTCCTATAGAAATGATCAAACCAATGAAACTCCAATGTGGAAGGAACAAAGGCACATAACAAGGAAACCCCTGAATGAGAGGGGAAACTGGAAGGCCTAGTTGATGCCCAAAAGAAAAAGGATGAGGATCCTGAAATGGAATCCCCAAGGCAGGTGTGATGACACTATCATGAATGTCCACTGTAGTATCTACAAAAAGTGTATCTGGAGTCTCAATGAATGAAGCTGGAGGATCAGGTAGAGTGGAAGAAGAATTGTGGAGAGGAGAAAAGCCCTCAACTGGATGTGGTGTACTAGCCAAAATAGGGATCTCAGGAACAATACAAAGGTTCAAGTATTTAGATTGCACCACATGATGCTCCTGAAAAAGAGAAGAACCATGCTCCAACAATAGAGATGAGTGGAAGGATCAACTACCCCTGTAGAAATAAGACCTCCTATAGCACAATCTTGAATGAAGACTGAATCAATAGTGAACTCAACTGTCTTCCTTGATCCACTATGTGTAATCTGAGAAATTGAGAGAAGGTTGGTAGACAAAGATAGAACATACAACACATCATTGAATATACCATCCTGGATGTGAACTAAACCTTTCCTGCAAACTGGTAGTGCAATTTTATTCCCCATGAGAATATGAAGAATAGGAGAAGCCTCAAGAGTAGAGAAGACACCTTGAGAGGATGTCATATGGTGAGAAGCACTTGAATCCAGTATCTGAGGAACCTGTGAAGGAGATGCAATGGTAGCCGGTAATGCATGACCCTTTCTAAGATCTAATGTAGATGGTGAAGATAAGGAAGAAGACTAAAAGGTAGACCCCTATGAGGTAGAAGAGGATGGATAAGAAACAATGTCCTTCTGAAGAAGAGCTTGCAAATTCATAATTGTTCCTCATAGCCATCAAATCTCATCTGAAAACAATGTGCCTCATCATGAGATCATTTCCCACAATAGGAATAGGTAAGAGTCTCAGTCTTCTTTTTCTCCTTCTTCTTAGAAGATGATGAACTAGTAGAAGAGGAATCTGATATCTACTTCGACTTCTACTCTTGTGTATCCTTAGCAAGCAATGCCTATGACTGTAAACCTAAAAGTGAATCCATCTGAGTGATCTTGGACTATTCACGAGTTAATCGATCACAAAATATCTCAAATGAAGGCATCTTGTGTCTATCACCGAAGGCATCCATAGTGGAGTAGAAAGTAGAAGAGAAGATTTGATATTGGCCTCTCAACTTTGAGAGTATAAAAAGATACACTCATCATCTATATTGGTTTTTCCACATCCTTGCACAAGTGTACGCAGAGATTTGAACTTCATCAAGAAGTCCTCAATGGTGGGAAAGCTATCAAGTGTCAAAGAAGTGAACTCTACATCTAGCTGAAGTGCTCAAAACTCATTCACTATGCTAAACAAAGTCTAAAATTTGAGCCAATAAGCCTTTGGAGTGGTCAAACCATCCAAGTGAAATAATAGATTGTCTAAAATATTCAATGCAATCAATCCCATGGCCTCATCCATTTTGTTCCTGTGCTGAAGAACCTCAAAAGGGCATGTAAGAATAGGTTGATTCTCATCCAGACATGACCATAAGCCCCTTGAGATGAGAATCCTAGTCATTTGTGCCTTCTAGGTGTGATAGTTGTGTGGTGTGAGATAGGTTACATATGGATCCACCATTGAGAGAGAAGAAGACAAAAGTAGAAGGGTCTATTTTGAAGTAAATTACAGAAAAGAAAATGCTCCCCCCCAACAATGTATAAATTGGGCACTCTTTACTTAGTGCAATTACAATAGCCAATTTAGGGCCTATTTCTAAAAGTAATATTTCTATCCATAGAACCTATAATCTAATTGCAAATATGGAAAGTAGACCAAAAAAATACACTTTGAAAAAAATGGAACCTGATTATGTGTCCAGATGAGCCCGTACAAAGCATTTAAAGTGGCAAAAATTTGAATTTTTGAGTTGCAAAAAAATTCAGAAATAGAGATGTCAAACCACCTGCACCAATGTGTAGACCACAACATTCTACCCCAAAACAAAATAAATTGCTCCAAAAAATGAGTCTGTATAAGGGAGATATCACTATTTGAAAATCACCCTTGTAGTTATTTTTTCTAAATCACTATCGCCGCACCTCCAAAAAACAAAGGAAAAAGCCCAAAAAATATTAGATCTATTATGCCAAACCCTCTTTCTCCTTTTTCTCCAAATACTGAAAAAAATTCTCTTCCTCTCGATTGAAGAAAAAATCACAAACTAGGGTTGGCTTCAAAAAAATTCTTTTAACAAGAAGTAGAAGGGAGGCTCTGATACCATGTAGGAGTTGAGAATCCAACTCTAGAAATGTGCCAAGATCACGTGCATGCAAATAGCTTGCTGAAGAGAAACCGAAGGAACAAAAGCTTGAAGAAAATAAAGCAAGAGAAAATATTTCACAATAGGAAAAATGAAATTGCTATGTGAATGGATGAATTTACAATGAGAGAGACTACTTATAAAGGCCTCAAGAAAGCTTGTAGAACAAGCTGGAAGGAGGTAGAAGATAAGGTTGACAACCAAGCATCCATAAAAAAGTGGAACATGCTAGAAGGGAACAAAATTCCCTGTTGTCAACAACTCATTAGTACATGCATTAAATACTAAATATTAAATAAATGCATTAACCTAAGTAAGCTTAAGTAAATAGAATAAATAAATAATTATTTACTCTAACAGATCCTTAATATGTGAATGAATTATCAAAGTACATCTTCTAGTGGTATTCTATCAAATGTAATATTGATTTACCTAGAAATTCAATGTGTTATCTTGAATGATGTATCAACCAAATGATCAGCTTTTAATTGTCCTTTTGATGTAAAATTTACTTAATATCATTATCAATTTATCCAACCTACAACAAATGTTGGTTTTCTCAACAAATATTTCAATGGGTCATTTTTTCAATTTAGTTTTTTTGTTGAATGGGAGAACATTTAAAGTCTAAGAATCTAAGATGTGAACACTATGGCCAATCATTCCTTCTTATTGACAATATATTTGAGCTTGTATGATACTAATGTCCTATTGATGTAGTTTTATGTATTCTATTTCTCTTCCATTTAATGCTTTAGCTTTTTGTACTAATGGAGCTCCTAATGATGTTTCAATTGATGATATGTATAGCAATAAAGGTTTCCCTTGCATAGGAATCATCAATATGGGTGGATTAGTCTTATATTCCTTTATTTAGTTGAAGGGATTTCACATGTCTCATCTTGTTTAAGGTTTACTCCTTTGTGCAATGACATAGTGAATGGTTGTGCCTTATGTGTCAAAAGAGAAATTTTTTTTCTTATAGATTGAATCTTGCCTCCTATAGTTCTTATATGAATAATGTTTTTGGGTGGCTACATTTCCATTATGGCTTTCACCTTTAAAAGATCCACTTCAATACCTTTAGCTAAGACTATAAAATCTAGGAGTTTCATGGAGGTTGCCCCAAATGAACATTTATTTAGATTCAATATTTGTTTAAATTGATCCATTATGTAAAATATCCTTTCCAAGTTTGTTACCAAATTTGGATAATGTTTCATCAACATATTTCTGCATGTTATTATTTCATATTGTGAAATATGGTGTTCATATCTTGTTGGTAGGTTTCACCTACATTATTGATCCCAAATGGAACTACATTCCAACAAAACATACCGCATGAACATGCAAAGGTTATTTTTCCTTGATCCTTGGGAGTGATGTTAGCCCAATTGTAGGTAGAAAACCCATCCATAAGTGAATATATCACATATCTTGTTCTAAGATCTATAATCATGCCAATGTTTGGTAGCTAAAAATCACTTCTAGGATAAGTTTTGTTAAGGTCTTTGAAAGTAGTGCAAACTCTAATTGATTTTTCTAGTTTGGATATAGGAAAACTATTGGAAATCCACTCATTATAATCTTTTTCTCTTATAAAACCCATTTTAATTTTTTTTTCAAATTCTACTTTGACAAGCAATTCCACATAAAGGTGCATCTTCCTTAGTTTTGGATTAACAAGTTTGACTCCAGAGGTTATGGATAGGTTATTTTTATGTAAATCAAGATCAAGACCTAGCATGTTTGAATAAAATCCTGTGACATTAACTTTCCTCTCCAATAAATAATTGAGTGAAATTTTCTTTCTCTTCTTATGAAAAGGATTGAAAAATATGTATTAACTATAGATCTTACCTCATTCCAAGATTGATTGGTTGCGTAGGCTCATTCAACATTGATGACCTTTTCTAAAAGTGATTAGGAATAATATCATGTTTTATATATTCAATCACATCAAAGAGGCTTTCACCTTCAGATACATTATTTTATTTTATTGTTCTTATATCTAACATTGCTACTAGGTAGTTTTCACCATTAGACCTTTAATTTGATTTATTTTTATTCTGTAGAATAATAAACATGATATGCTACATTTTCATAATAATTTTAGGATCATTAATGGAAGAAGTGATAGGTTCAAGGACATTAAATAAATAAACTATAACATGTTGTGGTTTCACAATGCATGCCCCATTTCAATCAGAAATAGGGATTCCCTACTTTATCTTTTGGCTCTTCGAAACCCTAATCTAGGGTCCAAGCCTTTTTATAGGTTTTATCTAGTGTCTTAGTTTACATCTAGGTCTTGATTCAAAGATCAAGATTCCAAAATTAGAGTTCTTAAAGAAAATAACTCTTTTATTGAATCAAAAGGCATACCAGTGCACCTCAATAGGTGTGCTAGCGTGCCAAAACCACTCAAGAGAGAGACATTTTGTGATGCGAAGATGCACAACGGTGTAGCTGCACACCTGCACAACACAAAAGAATATGGGGTCCCTAGGTCTATAAAACCCAGGGCCCCTCCCTTAATTCTCCACTCATTTTCATTTGTGCACCTTCCACTTTGAACTCTGCAACTCTATGCCTATCCTAGTGTGCATCATGCCTTTACACTAAGAAAAAAAAAACATCAAGAAACACCTAAAAAGGTGTACATCGGCGCACCTCATGTGGTGCACTGATGCACACCTATTTTTCTTTGAAAAAACTTAATAAAAATTTACAAACCTAACTAAGTTCCTCGTGAGGTGTGCTATTGCACACTTTTCTTTTAAGCAAAAACCCCTCAAAACTTAAACCTTATTGCAAAACATGAGTATAGGGTGCGTATCAATGCACCCCATGAGGTGCACTAGTGTGCACCCCACATTTGTAAATAGAGTAAGGTGAACCATGCACACCCATCAGGTGCACCTTTTCTTTGTTTCTCTTTGCATTTGAGGTTTAAAGATAGGTTTTTTCATGTTTTTGAGTAGTCTTGGTTTTTAGGTTTCGTTCATGTCAAGTATTAGGGTATCATTAATTAATATATTTTTCTTAAATTATGAGCTAATGGAAATTATTTTTGTGTAGATTTGATGGCATCTTCATCATCCTCCCTTGCTGAGAAAATGGTTCCAAAATTGGTGGTTTTCAAGTTCCAAGGTGTGCCAACAAAATCAAGATTTTAGGATGAGTACTCAGAGATCTAGGATACCAAGTTAGGCCATACAAATTTGGGTGCATTTCTAGCATCATACAATAAACCCATAGAGAGATCACTAATGATATCCACTCTGATTCACTCTTGACTTGTCAATATAGTGTCACATCTAGTTTCAGTGCAGCCCTTAGAGTTAATCATGATACTCACAGAGAAATATGTTCTAGAAGAAAGGGTCATCAAGAGCATAACTAGAGAGATCATCATAGATCTCTGACATAATAATATAGAGAAGGTATTCTATCTACCAAGGGTAGATCAATTTATTTGATTGACTTATCACCAAGCTAATAGATGGTATAGGGAATATGTGGAAGAAGCCTCTGAAATTATATAGTCTCCATACCTCATTGAGAAGCCTCCTCTAGGGTGGAAGGTAGGAAAGGTGGATATGAATTGAGGCTATATGAAGGAAAATATTGGGTATTCAATTATACTATTGAGTAGAGTAAGGGGTTTTCCCACTTTTGGACATTTGAATATATGGATGTCCAATTTCATTAAGACTATTAAGATAGCAAAGATGCCAATTAATTGGGCCTCCATTCTCAATGAGAACTTGGGAGAGCAACTAATAGCAATGAAGAATAACAAAATATTCTACATGACATCATACTTGGTGTACTTGTTAGCTACAAGGGTGATAGATTTCCCTGGGCTCTATAAGAAAGGTACCATGCAGGATGCAAACACATGGCCTTACATTGTATGTCCTCAACTAGTAAAGAAGAAGGTTTCATAGAAAAAAAAAGAATATAGGATTGTAAATGATGCTTTCATATTCACGATAATCTATTTTATAGAGTGGGATTATGTGAAGAGGATATCTGAAGGGGTAGCTACACAGATATTAGAAGTTGTAGCTTATTAGTTCCAGTTCTAAACATTTACATATTTTAGGGTAGCAAGTACAACTCTCAACCCTAAGAAGCTCCATAGGTATCCTAGTGATAGACTTATTCTCCTAAAGATCTCTTGACAAATCTTATCTATATATGATAGAGTTAGAAAGTAATATTAAATATGTTAAAAATGGCCTATGACTATAGGACATTTTAGGGTGGATCGTAGACAAGATATTCCATCTTTTGAGTGTGAATAGGATTAGTATCCCTTGGATGAGTATAATTCCCCTCGGACCTATTTTGATAACATTAGGAGAGTGCAATACTTAGTAGGTAAAACATTCAACCATGAAGAAACTATTGAATATCACTAGATGAATGCAACAAATGACTATGATGTCCACATAAGGGATTATTGTAGGATGACTTTGTATCTGGTAGAGAAGGCTTTGATGATAAAGATTCAATTGAATATTGTGCAACAATATACAAAGGATCTTCTTGACTTGTTGTTTAATAGGGACAAAATTGGTGATAGACCTATAATAAATGTTGAGATTGATAAAGAAGAGAACTCGAACATTAATCACAGGGAAGTGCACACCATTAAATTGACAAAAGATTGAGTCAAGAAACCTTTCAAACTTGATCCAATTCCTAAGAAAATGATCTCCCATGCTCAAGACCACCCAAATAAAGGATGAGGAGCAAAAGTCACAATGCCTACATTCATGGCCCAGTCACCTGTCAAACTAGAAATTGTGCACCAACTTGGTAGGCCAGTTGGTTATTACAAGGCTTAGAAAGGTTAAGGTAAAGGAAAAAGGAAGAGGAATTATCCTCAACAAGTAGAGATAGAAGAGGGATAAATTTAGGCACCTCTATAGTAGGAAGAAGAAAATGTACAAGGTTTAGAAAATGTTGAAACTACACAGACCCAAGACAATCCTCAAGTACCACCAGTTGAGCAAGCACAAGGAGGAGATGAAGTAGAAATACAAGAAAGACCTCACTAGCAAGTACAAACCTCCCCCTTTGTGCCTAAGAAAAGAAGAACTATTAAGACTCTAGTGAAAAGAGAGAAAATGTGATAAAAAAAGTGATTCCTTTCCCATCTGTCCTCAAACCTATTCCAGAAGAAGAAAAAGAAGAGGATGATGAGGATGAAGAGGATAATATACCTTTGAACCAGAGGAATCATCTTACAAGATCTATAGAGTTAGAAAGGAGGAGAAGCTCCTCCATCACACCTCCATCTATTCTTGAGCAACCCATCTAGACTACAACATTAGAAGATGAAATGCAACAGTAGATAGATGAGAAAGATGTGGAGAGCACTGATGTCTTTCATATGACAAATTTTGATTTCATGCCCATGGGTACTAAATTGGTCTAGGATAAGATAAGAGACACTCTAACCAATCAACCTCAATAGGAGGATTGGAGTCATCTACCACCTGAACCATAAGGGCCTAAGGGGGTTCCATCATCCTTAGTACAAGTCACATTCTATGTAGACTAGAGATCAAGTAACCCTTTGCCTCCAAATAATGAAGAAGAAAAAGTTCAAGTAGAATAGGAAGAAGAGCCACAAGTATCCACCCAGGAAGTGTCAAAAGAAGGCCAAATAAGTGAACAAACTCAACAAACTTCCCAAGACACCAAGGTGAGGACTATGGGCTCTAAAAATAGACAAATTTCTAGTGCAGATCTTTCACAAAAGGAGAGGACTCCTAAAAGGAGTGATAAGGGGAAGAGTATAGCTGAGCAAACTCCTTCATCCTCAAAAGGAAAATCTCTACTAGAGCATATCCCAAGGTGGATGAGAAAAGAAATAATAAGGAATGATAAACAACAATTTACCACTGAGGAGAAGGATAGAATGGAATTGATTGAAATGATGACAAAGCCTGAATCACCTCTAAAAGATGCATAGGCATTAACCTTTATCATGAGCAATTAGAGCTAGAACTTATTTGCACATGTGGCTATCCCTCCTTCACATTCAAATGTTGAAGAATTGATGCCAAAATATTATTAGATCAAGGAGGTTAGGCTTGGGAAGCCTACCTTGGATATTGCTAAGCTAACGGTTACAACAGGTATGAAGGAGGTATTCAATAGCTTTGAGCAAGATGGGGCAAAATTACTAACACTTCGGTGGAAAAATGAAATCCTAAAGGGATATTTAAGTGAATTTGTTGGCTCCTTGGATATCACAGACCTTGAGGACACTTTGAATACAACAATTGGAAGTAGAGATAGGGGTGCAGTACAGTTGGACCCATTTTTGAGAGCTTGTTAGCAATGGCGAGAAAGTTTTGAGGAAAAGGGTGTACAAATCATTGGGGAAATCTAAAGATGTTACATGTTATGTAGAAGAACGTGGATAGGCTAGTAGCCATTTTGAACCAAGATTTTAGTCTAATGGATGAGATACATACTTCGGGCAAGGATTTGCAAGCATTATAGACAATTAAAGGCCAAAGGTATCAAATACTGAGGGGTGTATTTACAACTGGAGAGTTAGAAAAGATAGATGATTGTATTGAAAAGATTGTGGATGGTAATAAAGTAATGGAGACATTACACGTAGAGATTCATAAGCTCAAGGATCAAGCCCAAGAGAAAAATTTGGAAGCTAAGAAGCATTATAGTGATGTGTGTTTGATATTTTTGAGGATGATGCATGAGACAAGTTAATAATAGTAGAGGTAGTAGTGGAGAAATTTTGAAGAACTTTTGAGGAAGCTATCAATGATGATGACATTAGGCAATCATTCAGGATGGAAGAGGCTTTATTAGAGTTAAATGTAAAACTCAACAATTTTGCAGAGACCTGTATCAAAGTCAGAAACTACAGGCAGAAGGTGAAATACAAATATACAGCCTTAGATTTTCTAGATGTAGCTAAAGTCACTGAGATCATTGAGACATAGCTTTGGTATAAAGGGGGACAAAACCCAAAAGCCAAAATTTTGATTTTGACACTTTGTGAAATTTTACATTTTTTAGAGCCTACTTTTGAGGTGCGCTACTGTGCAAGTGCACTAGATGCATAGGTGCACTAGGTGTAATAGTGCATAGGTGCACTTTTCCAATAGTGTCATGAAAGTTTTTCAAGGAATTCAGAGGTGCACTGGTAGTTAACTGCTAGTTTTAAATTTAGAGCTTTTCATGCATCAAAAATACATTTTGGTGGTAGTTTAACTCTTGTGGACACCTAGTGAAGATGGAGCTTCCATTTTTGCTACTTTCAATCACTTCTACATCATGTAAAGGCTTTCTTTTTCTTATTCTTTCATGTTTTTTTTTTTTATGACATGTAAAGGGTCATGCATCTAATTAATGATATAAAATGGATGGAGTCCTACTTAACACCAATTCGATAGTTAGTTTGTACATAAATAGATTTTTTTTTAATTAGTTTTGAAGCATATGAGTTAGTTTGTAGATAAATAGATTTTTTAAATTAGTTTTTAAGCATATGATTGCATAAAGATATCTCTAACACTCAACACAAATTGAGGTGAAGATTTCTTATAAATGAGGGAATATAATATGTAATCAGTGCCTTCATTATTTTGCAATAATATATGCTTTTGGTGCTCACATTTGGAGTGTAGTGATTCTTGCCTAAGTGTGTTGTATTTTGTGGATGTATGTTCATGGAATGTAATTGAGCAAAATTTTTATTAGATTCTTTCTAGTTGTGTGATCTTTTAATTCTGGTGTTTGCTATAGGTTTACAAATTCCACTGATGTTTTTAGTTCGAGAAGAGATCATCATATTGTTCCTGCATAACTTTTTCTATCACATGAGTGCACTTTCCATGGCCTTTTGATTTGATAAAAAAGTGAAACATCTTATGGTTACTAAATTCTCATTAATGATTGCATCAGTAAAAGTAAGGAACCGCTGCTCCTATTTTCATTAGTTACTCACTGATCTTTTCAAAAGCTTAACTCATAGAGGCGTTGTTTCTGTGGCTTATGTCCATTAGAATTTTACTTTCATGTTATTTTATTAAACTTCTTGTTACCCTATCTTCATTATTTTCTTTACCAACCCCTTGATTAAATTAGAAATTCAAATAGTTGCATGTCTAGATTGCATTCATCTTAAAAAATAGAAAAATAGAAAAATATATTCCTTTTGTATGTGAATTTTGGAGATAGCAAGCAAACCATTCTTCTTATTTGAATCATTTTAGAACCAAAAAAGGCCTCCTCATGAACATTCACATTTATCTTCAATTGAGTGGATTCTAGTAGGTTGCAAGATCACCTAGAACCTTGGAGTTGATCCTCAGATTAGCTTTTCAAGAGAAGAGTTCAAAAGGATTCCTACCATTATGCATCATGCAAAATGACAACTCAACATAACATAGTAAATTAGACAAGTAAAAAATTCTGTAGGCTTGTCTCAATTTCATTAACAATGATCTCAGGATATAGTAAGGATAATGAGTCATTAGGATTAGTTTCAATAGGCTCAAGGGACATGATCATGTTATTATCACAACCATCAACCTACAAGATGAGTTTTGAGACTTTATTCTTTGAAGGATCATTTAGACAATTAAAAATCTTAGTATTATCACTAGAATTATTACTGGTATTATGAGGACCTAATATGAAAGTCATAAAATTTGAGCTATGAGCACATATCTTGTTAGAGCACCAACACCTGTGATGCCTACCCAACTCATACCTATGAACCTAGTTCCATTACAATAGACACCCACTCTGCAAAATTTGACTTTGACATATCCAGGGTATGAACCTCCAAAAGCCACTTTCTTTGAACAAAATGCAACAGTTCCACTAAGGCAGACAATTGTTTTTCATCTAAGTTTGGTCAAATGAATAAGACCATGTCACAAATGAACATTGAGTTAGCTCATTTAAGGTTGTTGTAAGGAAAAAATCATAACTTGCAAAGAAACAATGATGGTTCTTACAACAACAATTACAATCAGAACTACAATAGGAATTTTGCTAGAAACAACAATGTTGGAAACAATAATGTTGGGACTAAGAATGGAGGAAACAATTCAATTCCTCCTAATCATAAAAACTACTTCTAGAGATAGAATAGACAATGGAACACTCATTTGAACAATGGGAGCATTCCTATAGACAACAACAACCATAATGTTCAATATGTAGACATCAATCGATATGATGATGGTCAAAACACATATGCAATGATGGTTTGTACTACAATGGAAATCAAGATATAACTTAGAATTCATAAGTTAATGACAATGGCCCTCTTATATAGTGTAACACTATCCTACTTGAATCTTATGATTCTGCATAGAAGATGCAGGTGGAGTAGCCAAGTGATGAAGAATTATCTTTGTGTGCTAGAAAATGTGACCTCTTGGGAGCACAAATCAACAAATAAACATTAGTTAAAAACCTCAAATATGCATCAAAGACTCATCAAAATGAAAGCACATTAATTAACTAATGCTTGCTTGAGTTTTGCAACTCAAAGCAACCAACAAACCAAATCCTCCAGCCACCTCTACAGCTCAACAAAGGCACCCATGAGAGGCCTTGTTGGTGTGTTAGGATGGGGGGTATATTTGGTGTGCTCTCCCAAAGACAACAATGTAGTGATTCTCTTGAGTGGATGTGCAAATGTGAGTAATGATGAAATATGAACCTAAGTTGCAATGAAATGAAGAACACCTCAAGAAATGGCTATGGAGAAAGCCATACTTGAAGGCATTCAATGATGATGATATGAAATGCAATAAAGAGAAACTACACTAATATGCAAGTTAAACTAAGATGAAAATGAAATGGAGATGAGAAAATGCAAGCAAACTAGACTAATAATGCAAATGAGAAGCTAAACTAGCTACCAAATGGTTAGTATGCATCTAAAAATCACCATAAAAACTACCTTAAAAGCTACTATGAAAACTCAAACTAGCATGCAAGCTCAAATAAAAACTCAAATCTCAAACCAACATGATAACAATGAAATAATGGGAGATGCAAATGCTTGAGAAAAGACCTCTATTTATAGGCTTGAGGGAGGGCTTGGTGAGGTGGCATCCATGTAGGTTCCACATAAGGTGACATGCAACCCATGCAAGTGGTCAAAAATTCAATGTTTTCTCACACATGTGTGAGAAAACTTGAGAAGAAGAGTGGGAGACAACAATGCAAAGGAGAGTGTGTAGACATGCCTTCTCACACATGTGAGCACGCTCTTAGGCTAATGAGGGGGATTAGGAAGGAGATTAAAAATGATTAAGTGGGATTAGAAAAGAAGTAGGCTTAAGAGGATGAAAATGATGGTTATAGGCTAAGCTCTAGGTTGGGCTTAAGATTAAATTAAATGAAATTTAATTTAATCATGGGTTTAGAAGAACTAATAGGATGTGAGGATTTAAATAAATAAGATTTATTTAAAAAGAGGATGATGGAGGATCATGTGTTAACTTAATTTAACACATTAAGGCTAGGAGTATTTAAATTAAATTTAAATACTTAGGAGCACGAATTCATTTAATTAAAATAATTTAATTAAATAAGTAGAAGAATGTGAGCAATATAATTAATTAATTAATAATTAATTACAATGTCATAGGCAATATTAATAAATTAATATAGTCTTTAGGAATGATTTTAAGTGTCTACATTTTGCCCCTCTTGATGTGATGTCAGAATGGCATCATATCAAAGAATAGAAAATATAGATTACCCTAGAGAAGGTGGGAGTCCTATGGCGACGACAGAGGAGGAGGGTGCCCCCTCACAAAAATTGCGCAAAAATAAAATTTGGGCAATTTTAACAAAAAGGTCTTAAGAAAAGAAGAAAAAGGAGAAAAACGGGAATAAATGACAACATTTGCATGACTTGCAGGTAAATAGGGATGGACACGGCTTAGGGAAGACACGGACTCAAATGGGGTCCACAAGGGGCCTATATAAGCCTCTGAGGGGCCCAAAGAAGGTCATTATCACACCACAAGCAGAGCATCCAGAGCAAACATGAACCCCATTACTTGATTGAAGTTTGGTGAGCACATTCAGGAGTACTAGCGAGCAGTCGAGATGGGCCTAGCAGTAAGTCATGTAATCCTCTTCATGTTTTGGTAGGCTAGGCTAGGCTAGGCACATTTAATATGCCATAAATGCACCAAAAATGAGGTTTGGGCAGAGATGATAGTCTCCACCTTGTCATCTACGTAGATGATAAATTGGTGATCTCAATTTGCGAAGATGACAAGATCCATCCTATCATCTTTGAAGATGCCAAAAGGGTGAAAAGATGATATAGAGACAAAATGTTTCATCTTGTCATCTTCATGGACATAAATTTTTTTTAGGGCTAGTGGAGATGATGGAGAATAGGTCGTCATCTCCATAGATGACAAAATATTATCATCTACGTTGATCGGTGGCTGCATTAATCAATGTCTACATAGATTAGCATTTTTTTTTATTAGTGTCTGTGCATATCAACATCTGCACTAATTAGCGGCTTTGTTGATTAGGAAAAAAATCATAGGTGGTTAGGGAAAATGCCCCATTCTAGAGATGTCATAAGCTAGAAAGACTGACTCTTTGCATGTTTATGCTATAGGAGGATATGGTGGTATTTAAGTCAAGAGAGCACTACCCTTCGACCATGGTGATCTAAGAGAGACTCATAGACGCAAATTGGGGACACATGCAACTATGTGGCTTAGAGCATGTTCACAAGTGGCCAGACCTGAGGGCCCACTCAACACAGCTATTGATGCTCATAGAGTGATGGCACATACCGATAGGGAGCTTCCATTTACCGACAAGGGAGGCTACAATCACACTCTTAGATGTGTGGTGGATCTTTTGAGTGTCGATTAGAGGTGCATACTCAAATTATGTACTAGAGGGTTCTGATCCATTCTTGAGGGAGTGCTTTGACAAATGGAAATAGTGGTTACCAATCCAACAATCATGGTTATCATGGAGAGGATCTCTAGAGTAGAGGCTACCGAGGTTGGCAGTGTACCTAGCCTCACTGATATGGTAGATGCTGCCAGATCATGCAGAACACAAGTGGCCAATCAGTTGGGTGTGAGTGCTAAGCACCTTGCTATAGGAGGAAGGAGAGGCCTACTGCTGGGGACAAATGATCCTAGCTTAGTTATACCACAATTTGCACATGTGTGCATATCAGACCTAGCACACTGTAGGACTAGGAATGACACTACTAATGGTCTGGTCATGGGAGCACATTAGGGTCACACGACCTATCACTCGGTGGGAGACCAGGCAGCTTGGGGATTTAGCCTCCCATCCAGTATACATCGATAGAGTTTGTGGGGTTCTAGCACTAGTGCATAGATGCGATTATCATATTCGAGTGGACTCCATATGATGGGGTAGAGTGGTGGGGGAAGACATTGGCAACAAGTGGCAAGGATGAAATGGAGGATTAGATGTACCTCTCATACACACAGACTAACTGCTGGATCATTAGTTGATCCATGCATGTGATCATGTAGTACATGCCCTCTCAAATGTGATGACAATTTGGCAGGATACAAGACGCAGTGCCAGACAGATTCTTATATCCTATGATTTCATGAGAGTATGGTCAGTGTGGGGGCATGGGACCACTCTTTAGATGGCCCATATATCATGGGTATCGATGCCAGCAGTACCATGGGTCCATGGACAAGAAAGGGGAGATGCAGGTGTCACACCGGCATATGCACAGTGGTGGGCAGCCCACTAGCGAGTCAGACTCACAGTGCTAGGGGCACCTTCACCAGTAGAGCAGGCATGGGAAGATGGAGATAGGGGATAGGCAGTTATGATGCTACCTCTGGCATAAGGTGCATAGTAGGGATCTCACGGGGACAGAGCTAGTGTGAGGAGGGGTCGAGGGCCAACACTAGTACAAGGACCACCACAGATAGGGCCCTAGGCATAGGTACAGGAACTGTCACAGGCACCACCGTAACCACAGGTATAGGGACAAGTGCCAGCAAGGGGACAGAGACAAGGGCTAGTAGAGGACCCAGATATGGTGAGGGCTGAGTGGGATAGCCTTTGTGTAGAGGTAGCTCGGCTATAGGGGATAACACAAGTGTAGTAGGCATGAGCTGACAACTTAGAGTAGGCCATGGGGGCTATATAGGCAGAGCTGTAGGTGTAGAGGGCCAGGGGAGATAGTGCATAGGAGGCCTTAGTGGCCCTATAGGCATGGGTGGATACTAGGGAGTTTGCAGGGATAGGGAGCCACACAGAGGTGGAGGAGCAGGCAGAGCTGGAAAGACTCCGAGGGGAGGTAGCCGCATTATGGATGAGCGAGCCACCCATTAGGCACAGTTGGATGGGTACCACATGTAGACAGACATAGCTAGACAAATGCTACATCTTGGGGTAGTTGTCTCTATGATGCAGGAGGACATCGCAACTAGCCGAGCAGAGGCACGAGCCATATGAGAGGCAACCTATTATAGGTTGCTTTATATTAAGGCCGTGCCTACTGATTGACAATAGCCAGATTTTGAGAGGGGGGCCAACTCATGGATCTTGAGTGGCAGAGCCAGATCAGAGTAGTTCGTAGGATAGTAGAGACATCCTTAAGGGGGGGATACAGGGGGGGCTGGGCCCTCATAGCCAATGGCTTGATTTTGTATAGTGATCAATTTTTTGATAGATATGTGCAGATGCAACGAGTTTTTGATGATGCATTTGTACTATATGATCCTACATGATTTGTATATGGATTTTATAGACACTATTTTTTGAGATATATACATGACATGATTTGATGGCTCTATATGTGTATGGACTTATGTGATGCATATGATGTTTATGATGTGGATACTGATGTTTGTGATGTAGGATGTGCTATTATGTGACATTTCTATATGATATGTATATGATGCCTAACATGTGTGTGATGCAGATTTATGGGAGATTATGAAATGTATGCTTTACTTTTCATGTATGGATGCACTATATATATGTGAGATGTGATTATGATGTATATGCCCCTACATGTGATGACTAAAATGAATGTATGCAACTAATAGAATGAACTAATGCAATCTAATAAAATGAACTAAAAATGCATAAGGAACACAAAATGAGATGAATCAAATGAACACAAATGTAGTGGAAAATGAATGAATGCAATAATGAGAAGTTAATGCAACCTAATGGAAATGAACTACTGAATGAATATCTGTCAAAACTATCATTCATAGAAACCCAGTAGCATAGCATAGGAGGGGGTAAATAAATAGAACCTTGTCTCAAGCATGACTCAAATGAAACCCTATACTACATGCATCCTAACAACATGATATCAAGAGATTCCATTGTGTTCATATGGGGAGAACAGCTTAAGTTGATTTTACAAATGAGTTTATGCATTATATGCTATAGAAGCATATATGACATGACTCTTTTATGTGGACTAGACATACAAAACCATAGAGACTTTAGGAAAATAGGTGTAGTTTGCATAGTCATGATGGATCAAATGTCATATACGCCATGGAGAGGTCTTGGCACACTCAAAGTCTTTTTAGGGATCTTTGGTGGAAAGTGTGCTAACCTGTTGCCCCCATTACGCAATGCATTAACATAACCTAAAACTGACACATATGAAATAAAGCCTCAAAAAATAGATCATACCACAAAAAATAGGTGTAGTCAATGAGATCCATTTAGGTACAACCAAAATATGGAAGATCAAGGTGCATCCTAAAAAGGCTTCCATTAACACACAAAAATAAAATCAACCAATAAGAGACCTCATGACCAAGTAGTCATTCAGTCCATAGTTCCTTCCAAGAACCTTAGGTCTAGAAGTGAATGTCGCAATGTCGCCTATAGGAGGGATTCATCCTATAATAATGTGTCAAGTTAGATGTCAATGATCATAAAATCATGTGTTTTTGGAAAGGGCTATGAAGCAAACAAGTTTCTTGAATCATTAAGTCTCAGATGGTGATTTTGTGCAAGTCCAAGTGTGGTCACTATTGTGAAATAGCTCAGTGTGATGGGATTGGATAACCACTTGATGAAAAATGCCTCACAGACTAGAGGTCTTTCAAAAGATGGAGGTGAAGTGAAGCCTCATAGATAAGAGGTCTTTTATTGGATACATGAAAAGTAAAATGCTAGATAAAACTTTGCACAAGGGCAATGAAATGATGGAATGAAGTGAAGCGAAATGAGCCTTATAGAAAATGGATCAACCATACTTTTTTTAGAAACTTTTTCTTCTTTTTAGGCTTTTTTCAGGAACATTTTATAATTTTTTTTGGATTTTTTCGATTTTTTGATTTTTTTTGGATTTTTGTGGGACTATAAACATTGTACAGGAACTACAAAGGCTCAAGCATAGAACCACTTGAGATGTTGGATATTTACAGGCTCAAGGAGCGGATCTCCCTCTGGAGTAGCAATCTGATATGCTCCAAAACCATACTTGGCTGTAATAATAAATGGATCTAGCCAATTTGCCTCAAATTTTCCTTTCTTTTCATGATTCTGGAGATTCCTCATAGTATGCTGCAAAACTAAGTCACCCACTTCAAGCTCTTATGGTTTGACTTTCTTGTGATACTGAAGCTAAAGGCAATTTTGATACACATGGAGGTCATTTAGGGCATTGAATTGTCTCTCATCGAGGAGTGCCAGCTCTTGCAAGCAAGCAACTCGGTATTCTTCTTCGGATATTAGATTCTTGAGAGAGATTTTGAGGGAAGGAAGCTCAATTTCGATGGGCAAAATAGCTATGGAACCATAAACAAGGGAAAATGGGGTGGCTCCTATGGGGGTACAGATGGAGGTACGATAGGCCCAAAGAGTGGGAGCAATTTAGATGTGCCAATCATGGCCAGCTGCATCAACGATTTTCTTTAGGATTTTCAAAATGGTTTTATTGGTAGCTTCAGCTTGGCCATTACCTTGGGGGTAGTATCTGGTGAAAAAATGCTGGGTGATTTTGAATTTCCTACATAATGTGGCAACTTCCTAATTTTTGAAAGGGGTTCCATTATCAGTCATGATATCTTGAGGTATACTAAAACAATAGATAATGTAGTTCAAGATGAACTTCAAAAAAAAAAATTGGTGATGTAGGTTAATGGAATAGCCTCAACCCACTTTGTGAAGTACTTAGTGGTAGCAATAATATACTTGTGGTCATTTGAGGAATTTGGGTATACTTGACCAACAAGATCAAATCCCCAACAAGAAAAGTGCCATGGAGTGATGGTGGGCTGAAGGTCTTGGGTGGAAGCATGTATCAAATCACCGTGTTGCTAACAAGGAACACATCTTATCACAAAATGATATGCATCTGCTTCCATAGTGGGCCAATAGTAACCTACCCTAAGAAGCTTTTTTGCTAATGTAAGGCCACTAGAGTGGGCACCACAAATCCCTTGGTGAACCTCTTCTAACACTTTTCTAGCTTTATTTGAAATGAGACATTGGAGGAGGGTTCCATCAAAATGTTTTCAAAAAATTGTGTCACCTAGGATGGTATATCGAGTTGTACGATGGATGAAGGTTTTTCTTTGATTTGGGGTGAGGGTTATGGGAATGGTTTTGTGATGTAAATAGGAAAAGATGTCGACATACCATGGAGACTCAGGATCAACAATCTCACACACCAACTCTGAATCAGTTTGCTCGTAAGCAGGAGTAAAAAGATTCTCAACAAGAAACTCACATTTAGGACTATATTCTGGCATGAGAATCATGGAGGCAATGTTGCCATAGCATTTTTTGCTTTATTATTAGCCCTTGGTATCTACTGAAAAATAATCTCTGTAAAGTCTTGCTTAAGATCTTCCACTATCCTACGATGGGGCAACAGTTTTTCATCCTTGGTGTGGTATTCATCTATGACTTGTTAAATGACCAATTGTGAGTCTCCAAAGACAAGAAGGTTTTTGATATTCCATCTAATAGCTTGACGCAGTCTTGTCACTAAACCTTCATACTTAGCTATATTGTTTGTGTTGGGGAATGAGATTTTATAGGACTTAGGAATGAGATCCCCTTGTGGTGTCACAAATGAAATTCTTGCCCCTGATCCCTTTTGTGTAAAGGATCCATCAAAAAATAATTTCCATGGTGTAGTAGGGGCTAGGGTCATAATTATGTCATCTGGAAAATTGACTACAATGGGATAGTCACCTTGAAGAGGAGCTTCAACAAGCTGATCTGCAATTACTTGTCCTTTAATGGCCTTACAATCCTTATAAACAATGTCAAATTCACTTAAAATTAAAACCCATTTTGCTTCTCGACCAGTGAGGATGGCTTTTGATAGAAAATATTTGAGTGGATCTATCTTGGTAATGAGGAATGTAGTATGATTAAGCATATAATGGCATAACTTCTATGTACAAAAGACTACAGCCAAACATGCTTGCTTAATAGTAGTGTAGTTCAACTCATAGCTAACTAGTGTTCGATTGAGGTAATATATAGCTTGCTCATTCCCATTGTCATCTAATTGTGCCAAAAGTGCTCCTAGGGCAACTGAAGTAGTTGAAATGTAAAGGATCAATGGTTGTCTTGCAATTAGAGGGACTAAAACTAGAGGATTAGCCAAATATGTCTTAATTTGTTCAAATTCTTTTTAGCATAGACAATCCCATTGAAACATTTTTCCCTTGCAAAGCAAATGCTGAAGAGGGTGGACCTTATCTACTAGTTGTGACACAAATCTCCTAATAGATTGTAACTTTCCTTAAAAACTGCGGAGTTGTTTCAATGTAGTAGGTGGAGGCATATCCATGATGGCTTTCACTTTTGAAGGATCTACCTCAATAACTCTTCTTGACACAATGTAGCCTACCAATTTTCCTAATTTGTCCCCAAATACACATTTCTTTGGATTAAGGCACACTTTATATTTCTCCAACCTTTCAAAAATGGTAGTGAGAACATCAATGTGTAACTCATGTGTCTTTGATTTTCTTAGGATGCCATCAACATAGTCTTCCATTATGACATGTAGAAGGTCATGAAATATGGTGGTCATTGCACTTTGATAAGTGGTGCCAACATTTTTCAAGCCAAAAGGCTTGATAACAAAAGGTTCCCCATTGGGTGGTAAATATCATTTTAAGTTGATCTTCTTTTACAATTTTGATTTGATTGTAACTAGAAAAACCATTCATCAAAGACAACATCTCATGTCCAACAGTCAAATCCACTATGATGTCTATGTTAGGAAGTGGAAAATCATCCTTAGGACATGAAAGATTTAAATCTCAAAAGTTTGAACAAACATAGATGCCCCTAGATGCTTTCCCTATAGGAATAATGTTGGAGATCCACTTAAGATAATCAATAGGGTAAATGAACTTTGCCTCTAACATTTTTTGTAACTTTTCTTTGACTAAAAGTGCTACCTTAGGATGCATCTTGTGCAAATTTTGCTTCATTGGTTTAATCTTGGGGTCTACTGTCAAATGATGCACAACCAAATCAATGTCTAAACCTGACATATCTTTGTATGTCCATGCAAAATTGATTTTGCCATTTTTCAAGAATTTAATCATTGTATTTTTCTCTTTAGGATTCAGGTTAGTGGAAATGTAGATGATTTGTGGATTATTCTCTGTACCCAAGTTGACTGGAATTGTGTCTTCATTCAACATTGATGACTTTTTTGGTGGTAAAGATTTGAATGGCAAGTCAATCTTTCCCTCTTTTGGCACCTCTAAGAGGTTTTCACCAGAAGATGCATCCTTTATTTTATCTTTTTCTTCATCCAAAAGTTCCCCAGAGGAGTTTTCACTAGAGCGACTTGGCTACCAATATAGGCTTCCTCATTATATTGGATCTCATGTTCATAATCTTGAAGATTCTTAAGGCCAAAGAGTGCCATCACTGCTTCATCAGACTTATAGATATCGAGAGCTGGTGGTGTATCTTGAAGGTCCTAGTCTATCATGTCAAGGTTAGTGAGAGGTAGGTCAATGGATGAAAGGTCATCTATGGTAATGGCATGGACATAGTTATCTAGGTCATCCTCAATGTATTGGAAAGGAACTTCAAAGAATTCCTCCTCTTTAGTCTTAGAATCAAGTTCAACCGTACAATAGTTGTTAGCAAAGGATACCTTAGGTTTAATGGAGCCCAATCCATGTCATTTAGGATAGCTATTAGCTTCTAAGGGTTTTCTCATTCCATCTTCTTTAGGTCCAAGGCCAGTACCATGATATCCCATGTTTTTGATAATGGGAGGAGCCTTAACATACTTATCTTTGGGGAACTCCACAAGTTCATCTTTTTCATCATAATATAGCCAATCTAGAATATTAGATTCCATATGCTCATCACTAAGTGAACCCCAATGATCAAATGTTGTCTTGTTAATATGCAGAGTCTCTTTGTTGGTAGGAGATGGTAATTGTGAAGGTTTTCCAAAGGAATGACGAGAGAGTGGTAGTTGTCCAACACACAAGGCATTTTCAAACTTATACTCTCCCATTTCTAAATCAGTAAAAGTAACCTTCTTCCCTTTAGTATTGACCTTAGTATCTCCCACCTTCTCTTTTCCTTTGTGGGAATTGCAATCATCATTGGCTAATTCTGACACTATTGTGGAAGGTGATTCTATTATGGTGAGAGGCTTAGGCATAACTTTGGCAAACTCACTGATTGGACAAAAATTTACTGGTGCACCTTCCAATCTTTTACAAAATGCAAAAGGAGTGGGATCCCCTAGGATTGTGACCTCTCTTCCTTGGTGAGGAAATTTCAAGTATTGATAATAGGTAGATGGGACAACCTTTAGTGTATGTATCTAGGGTCGACCCAGCAAAATGTTATAAGGAAAATCCAAGTCTAGGACATGGCATTTAGTATTTATGATGGCTGGTCCAACCTTTAGAGGTAACATGATAACTCCTTTTGATTCTTTTTCCCTTTCATCATAGGCTTTGATTTTTATCCTCTTATTGACATGTAGGAGATCTTCTGGAAGTCCAAAGAAATGAATCAACTTCAATGTACATAGATTCATATTGGATCCATTATTTATAAGGACTTCAATGTGGAGTGACAAATTATGGTGGGGATCAGGACCTTGGAAATCTTTATCTGTGAAGACAAGGTGTTGTTGGGCGACAAGGTTTTCAATCATGGTAGTGAATTGGAAGCATTAATGTTTTTAGGAACATGAGACTCTAAAAGAGCCTTCTCCAAGATTTTTTTGTGGATGGATGATGTGGTTAGGAGCTCAAGAATAGATATTTGTGCATGAGTCTTACCTAACTAGGATAACACATCATAGTGAGAAGCGGGCCTTTGTGAAGTGGATGTTGTATCAGCTGCATGTGGCATTGAGGGATTAGTGTGATTAGGAGTGGTTGCTTTCAAAGTAAGTCTTCCTCATCGAGTGGTGGCATCACAATCAGCTACTTGTAAGACAAGAGTATTCACATAAGTGTCTACTTCTTCAATGTGACCACACAAGGAGTCAAATCCACATATATCATTGGTTTTTATCTTACCACACAAGGAGTCAAATCTTGATATGTGGTTAGTAGAATAATCATAAGGTAATGTATTTGATGTGGAAGCTTGATTCACATTGTTGGTATTGTTGTTATCATTGTTGTGATCGGGAAATGGTTTTTGGAATATCTTCAATTTAGAATTTTTAGAGGTTGGACCTCCTTCTACTTCAATTTCCCCACCATCAACAAGATTTTGGATAAACACTTTGAGCTTGATACATTTGTTGGTGTCATGTCCTTTGATACAGTGGTATTTACAATATTCATTTTCCCTATGAATTTGGTTGATTTTCATCAAAAGGATCTGTGTTAGGAAATACCATCAAGTTGTGATCCACTAATTTTTGAAAGATGGCCTCTAAGGTTCATGAAATTTAGTGAACTTCCCATTTTGATCATAGTCACAATTGTAATTGTTGCGTGGAAAAAATTGCATTTGATTACGAGATTGTTGATTGCCTTGATTGTCATGATTTGAATGGTTGTTGTTTTGAATGCAGTAGTTGTTGTTGTTCCCTCTTTGAAGATTTTTGACATTAGTAACACCATCATGTGTAACACCCTTATTCTTGGACCAGAATTTGGGTTTTCTATTGTTTTTTGACTCATTGTGCGAGGATGATGAATTATAATGCTTAATGGTACCTTTTTCAAAAAGTCCATTTTCAATGTTCTTACCCTTCTTGGCTAAAGTGGCAAAGTATTTGGGGCTAGCCATCTTCATGTGCAAAGACATTTTAGGTATCAAGTTCTTGATGAATATATCCACAAGGTGGGAATCTACAATTTTATATGGCATACAATTAGCAAGATGTCTCCACCTTTGTAGGAAGTTGGAAAAAGTTTCTCCATTTCATTGTTTTGTGTTGCACAAGTCACTCAATGAGGCATGGTGTTCAATGTTGTAAGAGTATTGTGCTATAAACTTGCTTTTTAAATCATTGAAGGAAGTAAAGGAGCCTTTAGGTAAATTCATTAACCATTCTAGTGTGGGGCCTCCAAGACTTCGTGCAAAGAGTCTCTTAAGATAATCATCACTGTAGGCTATTTCTTGGCACAAAATGGAAAATTCCTTGAGATGGGTGATGGGGCATGTCTCTCCTGTATACTTGTAAAATTTAGGAATTTTGAAACTAGGTGGAAATGGTACCATATTAATGGATTTATCAAATGAAAAAGGACAAATTTCCTCAAAAGAGACATCCTTCACCCCTTTGTTGTTCATGTTGAGGACCAAATTTTTTAATTCTTGGAATTGTTGAGCCAAATATTGATTGGGTTGCACTTGTGATTGTTGGGAGTTCATAAATCCACCTCCTAAATTGTAGGGAGTCCCAAATACAGTGTGAGGTGGTGGAAGTACTCCACTTTGGCCAATGTATTGATACGGAGTTGTTGGAATTGGAATGGATTTCTTTACCATATTGGTTGGAACTTGTAAATAAGAGGAGTGGATTGGTTGTGTAGGCACTTGCCCAATGCCTAAGTATCCCACAGTTGAAGTTGTCAAGGTAGATTGTGGGATAATAGCATGTGTGGTGACATTGGGCATGTCACTAATGATTTTTTGAATATGTTCTACACTTAATTGGAATTTGGATTGTGTGGAAGTGCTTGATGTAGGCATAGCACTAGTTGTCACCATGGTTTCTTTCCCTTTGCTAGAAGTTGGAGTTGTGTTTGAAGTGGGCAATACAGGAGCACCACCTTTTGTAATTTGTCTAAACAAAGTGTTCTCATCAAAGCTTGGGAGAACATTAACACCACCCTTGACCAAATATAGGAATATCTCAATTTTTTTTGCCATAATGGATTTTTCCATCATTTACACATTGTAGGGATCCACAAGGAATGTCCTAACATCACTAGGTACATCATTGGGGTCAATAGGATCTTCATCTTGGTGTACTTCTTCATCATTACCCCCCAAAGTTGTGTTATGAAAGAGATCTTCTGGTTCTTGCATGAATGTTGAGTTAGGCATACCAAGGTTCAAACTAGAGGGAATTGTGCTCCCTAATGAAGTTGTGAGTGGAGGAAATGGATTCTCTATCTCTGATTGCCTCAATGATTCCCACAAATGTGACATGGGATTAAATGTAAACCTTCCTGATTATGTGTGTATCATGCAATAGTGACCAACCAATGGGTGGAAGATTATGGAAGAAAAGGAAAATGAGGATGAGAGCTATTAACCTTATGTGATTAAAGGATCAACCACCCAAATGTGGACAAAAGACCTTGGTTTTGCAAACAAAGTTTGATTAGAGGATAACAGTATCTTTCTCCCACCAAAGATAGTCAAGTGATCTTTAGGCAAGATATGACACCAAATTGATTACTCACTATTTGAAGATGGACTTGTGATCCCAAATAAGTAAGTGTAGTTAGGATAAATGTTTGTTTATAGATAAAAGGTCTAGCACCACAATTTCAAAAGATGTTTTAAGGGTTCAAGCACTCTAGAAGAATATTTGAGAGTGGAAGACTAGGAGTTTGGAAAATGGAGGTCGATATAGAAAATGGAAGATATTATGGTCACTTATGTAGTTAACTCAATCCTCATTCACTGCAAATAAAAACTTTGGGTTCACTCCTGGGAAGGTAGACCAATTTTGAAGTTTTCCATTGTATTTGATTTTATCATAACAATCTTGACTAGCTTCTTCTTTTTTGGACGTCTTTGATTGCGTATCAAAATTGTTTGTCACCGTGTGCTAGGTTCTTCCTTTCCTTGTAAACGGGTGGTTTGGACAACTTCACTTTCTTATGTTTGACTTGGTTGACTTTATCGATCATGGCAAGAATAAAACAAGACCCAAAAACTTTGCAATAAGATGTGACTAGACTTAACCAATTTCAAAATGTAGACTCAATGCAAACTACCAAAAGTAACTGTGAGTCAAGAAGATCTCACTTAACCTATCTCACTCAATGAAATGTTACCTCACAATTTCACTCCGCATGCCGTTTCCTCTTCTCGCTCTTGGTTGGAATAACCTGATCAAATGCCCGGGGGCAGATTCGAGCCCTATTGATTCTAGGGGCCCGCAACTATGGATCAACTTGGAAATGCAATGAATGAAAAACCCAGGCAGGCCCCTACACCCGCTCTCATTAGCCCGATCTTGACACTACTTTTTGCCGGTAGGGGCCGGTCATGGCATTCTACCTTGTGCATTTGCAACTCCAACTATTGACTTTGCCTACAAACCAAACTGGTTGCTTACGTTGCATTCCTATCCACTTCCGCTCAACATAGAATTGTAGGGAAACCTCTTGTTCCACATTATTTCTGAACCATCACCCTGGGGAGGCCCTTAACCTCCCACCCAGATAGCCATAGGGGCCCACCCTGCATGCAGGGTGGTGCGTGCTCATTTTAGAACTTGTTTGATGTTTTGGCTTTGGTTTTGAATGTTTGAACAAGCACGTTGAACATGCCAACAACCCTAATAAAGCTATCACTAGGATGAACAAGGCTTATCTAAGGGGCATCCTTGATATATGCAAGGTACATGAGTCCCAAATCTGTAGATGAAAGAAAACACTGCCACATAGCTAGGGGGAGACGGTAACCCAAATCTCCTCCTTCACTTCCCAAAGGTATAAATTTCTTTGGGGCTTAGTCAAGAGTGACAATATTATGCTTCCAAGAGAGGTTTCTTTTGATTCACCTCCCAATTTTTATACTTTTCTAGAGCACTTGAGTCGAGGTCGTTCCAAGGGGTGATTAAATCCCCAAGTAGGCCTCCTAAAAAAATGAAAAATAAGACCACTTATTTCTTGTGCACCCAAGATCACCCTAAGGCACGAGGAGAGAGAATACATAAGTGGCCTTGGGGTTTAAAAGACACTTGTTCTTTTCCAAATGAAGCTTTAAGTTTTCTATCTACTTGAAGACACTCGTGATTAAAACATGTAAGGTTCTTTCTAACTTGAAATAGTGCCAACATAAATGAAAACACAGATTCGTCAACAAGAAAGTAAAGCGAGTGCGTGAAAATAAAATGCTAAAAATAAAAATGTGAAAAATAAAGTCAATTTACCTTAGGGAATTCAAGAGTGTATGACTTCATTTTAAACACCAAATCCAAATGTGATCTAGCCTAGGCATACATGTCCATTTTAAGCACCAATTCCAAATGTGATCTAGCCTAGGCATACATGTCTATTTTCCCTTAATGCATTCAAGATGGTGTGGAAAACAAATGTTGTTTCTATCCTAAACATTCATGTCAATTTAATGCACCAAATCCAAAGGTTTTCTAGCCTAAACATCGATGTCAATTTTAAGCACCAAGTCCAAATGTTGGCTAACCTAAAATTTCATGTCAATTTTAAGGACCAAGTCCAAATGTTGGCTAACCTAAACATTCATGCATTTAAATAAAAGTGTTTAATCCATACAAGTTCATTAACCCTTAAGTTTAAGTGATAAAAACCACTACAAATCTCCTTTAGTGATAAAAATCACTATTGGTTTTAGTTTTTAGGTTTTCAAGGTTAATTCTCTGCATTAAAATCATCAATAAAAACTTACAAGTCAATATGTTAGCAAAAATTATTATTCAAAATTGCACAATTCTATCACAAAGCAGAGATGTCAAAGTTCAGGCATAGACGTCAATCTGCGTGGATGACAAAATCTAAAGATGCTAAAAAGCATAGATGCTAAACTACACAAATGATAGATGACACCAATTTGATTAAATAACTTGTTGACATAGACAACAATATAAAATGCAAAGATGACAAACAGGGGCTCACATACAATGTAGATGATAGATTTGTGTTCGAAGATGATAGAACAAACCTCTAAGACAATAAAATAAACTTTGCAGACAATAGAAGAAAAACCTAGATGATAGAATGTTTTCCTATGCAAATGCTTAAATGGAAATGCAAGTAAGTAGGTTTTTGAACTATGATAGAGACGCTAAAGAGTGGAGATGCTCATCTCTGCAGATGTTGATCTATGGAGACAAGAAACACAGACGATACTACGGCCCATGGAAATGACACTATGAGGTTTTCTATGACTAAATGAGGTTTTCTCACAAATTTTTAGAATAAAATCAGGGATGTGGGTCCCATCGGGTGTGCCAAAATGTGTGCTAGAAAATGTGACCTGTTGGGAGCACGAATAAACAAATAAACATAAGTTAAAAACCTCAAATATGCAACAAAGACTCATCAAAATGAAAGAACATTAACTAACTAATGCTTGCTTGAGTTTTGTAACTCAAAGCAACCAACAAACCAAATCCTCCATCCACTTCTACAACTCAACAAAGGAACCCATGAGAGGTCTTGTTGGTGTGTTAGGATGGGGGGTATGTTTGGTGTGCTCTCCCAAACACAACAATGTAGTGAATCTCTTGAGTGGATGTGCAAATGTGAGTAATGATAAAATATGAACCTAAGCTGCAATGAAATTAAGAACACCTCAAGAAATGGCTATGGGGAAAGCCATACTTGAAGGCATTCAATGATGATGATATGAAATGCGATAAAGAGAAATTACACTAATATGCAAGTTAAACTAAGATGCAAATGAAATGGGTATGAGAAAATGCAAGAAAACTAGACTAATAATGCAAATGAGAAGCTAAACTAGCTACCAAATGGTTAGTATGCATCTAAAAATCACCATGAAAACTATCATGAAAGCTACTATGAAAACTCAAACTAGCATGCAAGCTCAACTAAAAATTCAAATCTCAAACCAACATGATAACAATGCAATAATCAGAGATGCAAATGCTCAAGACAAGGCCTTTATTTATGGCTTGAGGGAGGGCTTGCTGAAGTGGCATCCATGTAGGTGCCACATAAGGTGACATGCAATGCATGCAAGTGGTCAAAAATTCAAAGTTTGCTCACACATGTGAGAAAACTTGAGAAGAAGAGCGGGAGACAAGAGTGCAAAAGAGAGTGTGTAGGCATGCCTTCTCACACATGTGTGAGTACACTCTTAGGCTAATAAGGGGGATTAAGAAGGAGATTACAAACGATTAAGTGAGATTAGAAAAGAAGTAGGCTTAAGAGGATGAAAATAATGGTTATAGGCTAGGCTCTAGGTTAGGCTTAAGATTAAATTAAATGAAATTTAATTTAATCATGGGTTTAGAGGAATTAATAGGATGTGAGGATTTAAATAAATAAGATTTATTTAAAAAGGGGATGATGGAGAATCATGTGTTAAATTAATTTAACACATTAAGGCTAGGAGTAGTTAAATTAAATTTAAATACTTAGGAGCATGAACTCATTTAATTAAAATAATTTAATTAAATAAGTAGAAGAATGTGAGCAATATAATTAATTAATTAATAATTAATTACAATGTCATGGGCAATATTAATAAATTAATATAGCCTTTAGGGATAATTTTAAGTGTCTACAATCTTTTTTGTTCATTCAGGAACCAAACATTCAACCAGAAGAGATGTTTACCTTTCACAATGACAATCAAAATATGTACAGTCAGCAAAGTCAGAAAGAACCTATGAAGATGGAATTTTTCCAGCATTACAACTAACTCCTCTTGACCTAAGAGTGAGTAATAATCTAGTACTGATCAGACTACCTTATGGAGGACAACAAAATCAAAATTAAGGAGCTGGGTCAACAATATTGAGAAATCTAGCTTGGTCTACTGAAAAGCATAATGTGGTGGAAGATTTGAAACAAATGAAGGCCAACATGTCCATGTTTGACATGCTGTAGAACTAACCTCATCAATGAGAAGCACTGATGAATATTCTCGACCATACAAAGGTGCCCCATAACATGAATATATTCTCTCAAAAGAAAGTATCTCAACAAGTCAATGCTTCAGAGGTAATGCCAACTATATTTAGAGACAAGGCTGAGGTACCCCCATTTTTACTTAGCATAAGGATGTATGGGAAGAATCTTCACAATTTCCTAATTGATTCAAGAGCCTCTTGTAATGTTATGCCACTATCGATAGCACAAAGGTTAGGATTCAATCCTTGACCCTCCAATCAAATAGTGATCCAATTGGATAAAACAAAGGTGAAAGTCATTGGTGTATTAAAAGATATTCAGATATAGTTGATGGTAGATCCTCAAATTCAGGACATCATAGATATACATGTGTTGCATATCCCAAAAACATACAAACTACTACTAAGCAGAGAATGGACCAAATGCCTAAGAGGATGGTTTTCCACATATTTTACTCAACTATGGTTACCATGGAAAGGTTTGCAATCAAATCAAGATAGATGCAAAGCCAAAGTTAAAAATGATGATTACAGTATACAATGCTCCAAATAAGGTAACATTATTACAAATAGATTTGGGCTCTTACAAGGTGATGGCCTTTAATACAACTTCAATCAATATATTAGATAATCATGATGTAGAATCTAGGATTTCAATCCCAAAAGATGAGATCGTAATGCAATTCATAAACAACATGATGGCTAATTTACAACATCTAGGAGAAGAAGCTAACCCTAGTATCGTTCTTCTAGGATTTTGCTGATTGCATAAAGTTAGTCATTCAGAGTTTGAATGTTCATCTTGCCAAGAAATAGTCACTAAGGTATTGACATAAATGATGAGACTAGAAAATAGTGATGGTCCAAAAGATGAACCCATAGAGAATCAAAACTCTATAAACATATCTGTATCTGTGGAAAAGGTTGAAGAGGAAATTGAAGATCTAAATGCATCATATAGTGATACCTCTTCAGATGGTGGGGGTTTGTCTTCTCTTCCACCCAAAATGATCAAAATTCAAAGAAGAAGATAGTATGTGAAAGGTCAAGGATGGACTTCAGTAGTCATCCATCCTAAACCCAAAATGGATGAAATTATAGAATTGATAGGGGAAATTTAGGATAAACAAGAAAAACATACACTTCTCATATCAAAGAATAATAGTGGGGAATCATCAAGTCCACCTCATGAAAGACTACAGTGGCTCCCCAAGAAACAATCCTTCTAGGCCCAAGTGAAAGAAAAAATAAGGAAAAATAAGCATAAGGTTAGGAAACACAACGGGGATCTGATATGGACACTTCACTTCGATGATTCCAAATGCAAATCAGGAGCCGATGCAAGTATTGAGTTGGCCAACCCAAATCATAAGTCTTTCTATGCAACATATTGATTACAATTTAGATGTACTAATAATGTTGCAGAGTACAAAGCATTGGTCTAAGGACTCCTTTTCATATTGGAGAAAGGAATCACAAATCTCATAGTCAAGGGGGATTCTCAGTTGGTTACAAAACAATTGAAATCAATATATTCTTGCAATAATAAGAGGTTTCTTGCATATAAGAAAAGAGTATGGGATTTAATGGATTATTTTGAAGCTTTGAATATAAAATCTATTCCAAGAAGGAAAAACATGGTAGCAAATGCTCTTGCTATTTCAGCAAGTGCATTACAACCAATCAAGAGAATGAAATTGAAAAGATTTTCAATAGAGTTAGTTGTTGCTCCATCTATCCTAGACAATATTACACACTTCCAAGTTTTTCAGGATGATCAACATATACTTGAATTTATCATGTTCAATGGCCACTTCAAAGGACAAGAAATTGACGAGGCTCCTAATGACAAACCTAAGGATGATGAACTCAAAGATGAAGATGGGATCTTGAATTTGAAAACCAACATTATTCCTAAGGGAATGATTGAGTTGGAATGCATTTATGATCATGAAAAATCAACACTTAATAAAATAATGGTTCAAGAAAAAGGGACCGAAGAATGTGATTCATACAATTTGGGTATTAATGAAGATCCTAGAAAAGTAAGGATCAAAAAGGCCTACAATACACAAGAAAGGGAGGACACACTCAAATTACTTATAGAGTATAAGAATGTCATTCCTTGGAGCTACAAGGAGATAAAAACATACGATCCTAATATTATTACACATTACATTCCATTAAAACCTAATGCAAAGCCTTTCCAACAAAGAAAAAGGCCTATTAATCCTATTATTAAACCACTATTAATGAAGGAAGTTGAGAAGTTGCTTGATGCCAAGATCATCTTCCCCATTTTCCATTCTATGTGGGTGGATAATTTGGTTCCTATATGAAAAAATACTGGGGAGATTCATCTTTGCATAGATTTTTGTAATTTGAAGCTCGCGTCTCAAAAGGACAATTACCCTTTTCCTTACTTGGATGAAGCTCTACAAATTGTTAATGGTTCAAAGATGATGTCTTTCTTGGATGGATATTCAAGATATAATCAAATCATGGTCAATGAAGAGGATAGGCTAAAGATGGCATTCATGACTAAATGGGAACTTTTGTCTACAGAAGAATGCCTTTTGGACTAATTAATGCAGGAGCTATGTTTCAACTAGCCATGGATGAAGCTTTTAAGGGATTAATAAATAAGTGTACAATCATCCACATGGATTATTTAACTATCTTTTCAAAGTATCAAAGCACTCATATTTCTAATCTAAGATAGGTGTTCAATAGATGTCATAAATACAACATATCCCTCAAGCCCAAGAAATGTTCATTTGGAGTTACTAAAGGGAAGCTCCTAGGTCATATCCTCTTTGAAGCTAGAATCTCCATTGATCCTAATATATTTGAAGCCATTATGTAGTTATCACCTCTCCATAGTAAAAAAGAATTGAAGTCTTTATTTGGGAAGATAAACTTTGTGCAAAAATTCATAAGTGGGTTTGCAAAGATATTTCATCCCTTTAATGATTTACTCAAAAAGGGAGTTAAGATGGAATGGGTACTAGAGGTCAAGAAATAATTTGAGGATATCAAAGTGGCCATTTCTATGGCCCCAGTACTGGTAAGTCTAGATTATGGAGTACCTTTCAAAATATACTCTTTTTCTTTAGAACATTCATGTGCTAGGATTCTAACACAGAAGAAGGAAAAGGAAGACGAAAGGCACATTGCCTTTATGAGTTGCCCTTTGAAAAATGTTGAGTTAAACTACTCTAACCTCGATAAGTAGTCTTTTTCTTTGATCAAAGTGGTAGAGAAGTTTCATCATTATATATTAAGGAGTAAGGTATATGCCATTGTGCTTGATTTGGTGGTTAAGACATTGTTGATGCAAAATGAACTTAGTGAAAAATGAGGGAAATGGATGGTAATCCTTCAAGAATTTGATTTAGAGATTCAACCTATGAAGTTAGTATGAGGTCAAGGATTGTCAAAAATGATACTATATAATCAAATAAAAGATGAAAAGAAATTCTAGCTTGATGGTGAAACAAATATGGATGACCAAAAAAAGATTGTAGTATCTCAAGTTGATATTGGTTAGGGTGTAATAAAATTTTTTTGGTATGAGGATATCATTTACTATGTCTTAAAAAATTAGTATCTTAATTCAATGAATATTTCATAGCACAGGGGACTCAAAATGAAACGTGAATCCTACATGTTGCATGATAAAAAATTATACAAGAGAAACTATGAAGGGATTTACCTAAAATGCTTGGGGTGAGAGGAAGTAAAGGAAATTCTAGAATAGTTTCATGATAACTATGGTACATGGCATGGTTTGGTAGCAGCAACTACTCATATGATTTTAAGATCAATCTATTTCTAGCCCATGATATTCAAAGATACTTTTGAGCATGTGCATACCTGTCATATTTGTGAGACTAGTGCTCATAGAAAAGACATCTTGCAATGCCATTACAACCACTATTCGAGGTATGACCCTTTGCAAAGTGGGGGCTGGACTTTATTGGTCTAGTGAACCCACCATCATCAATAGGACACACTTTTATTCTCATAGCTACTGATTACTATACACATTGGATAGAAGTAAAGACATTCAAAATTGCATAGCTAAGGTAGTTACAGACTTCTTGGAAGAACACATTATTACTAGATTTGGGATGTCATTCTCCTTAGTGTGTGATAATGAATCAACCTTTGCATTAGTATTCTTAACTCAATGAGCACTGGAAAATCAAGTCATTATCAAGTTCTCTTCAAATTATTATCCAAAAGGAAATGGTGTAGTTGAATCTATGAATAAGAACCTAATCATAGTAATAAGACCAAGTCACAGTCAAGAATGCTTTGGGGACATCTCCATATATGCTTGTTTACAAATAAGAGCCAATATTTCCACTTAACCTCAGAATTCGTATTTTGAAGTTCATGAGTGGGTATGTTGAAGATGTTGATAGAGTACAAATCAGATTGATGAATCTTTTGGAAATGGACAAAAAATGGATAGCTGCTTTGGAGCATATGGAAAAACATCAAGCTGTCATTGGTGGTTCAACAAGAGGGCCACAATAAAGTCTTATAGGATATTTGACTTTTTTCTACTCTAGGACAAGGTGAAAGAAAACACTTTTAGGCTGAGTTCCTTACAGGGGAAATTGGTTTTGTTTCCAATTAATGGGAAATTTTTGAAACATTACTTTGAATCCTAGAAGATATTAAAAAAATAAAAAATTAAATAATTTCTACAAGTGTCTTTATTTCTACAAATGTGTTTCTTTTCAGTTGCGTGTTTGCTTTCAGTCACGTGTTTCTTTTATGAGTTGCATCAATCTAGGGGGTAGGTGCACTCAAGATTCTATCTTGACATATCTTACTAACCATTATTTTAAGTTCAAATTTTTGGGAAGAGGTATTTCTTTGTCAAAACATTCTAACAATTTTGTTTCTTGTACCAACCGAGGAATGGATGTTACTTGTAGTAATAGGGAACTTTTAGTCTTGAATTCATAATTGTAGATCAAAAAGTTCTCGATACTTTTCAAATTTAAAGATTGGTTATCTTAGGCATTGTCAAACCAAGGTTGAAGGCAGCAAAGGATAATCCAAACCCCACTGGTTCAAGCAGAAGGGTCTTCTTGAAGGAATTGCTAAGATCATTGTTTGGCTTGAGATTTTTTTAAAGTTCTTAAAAGAGGAATGCAAGGGACATTCACCAAAGATCAAATCCAAGAAACAACACTGATGTCTTGGCCACACAGTATAAGCATGGTCAAGATACATAAAGAAAATAAAAAAGAAAAGAATGGTGTTAAGAGTGAAGGATTCTACAAAGTTTAAGAAAGGTAATCTAATTATAGGATATGCACTCTAAATAAGCTATCTAGTACCAAAATATTTCTTCTCCAAAGAATCAAATGGAAATTTTGTGAGCTATATGAAGAAAATATTCAAAAAATTACCTAGGACTTCAAAATAAAAGTGACAAACCACCAAGAACCCTCTAAACTGATTCTCTCATCTGGTCAGACAAAGTATCAATGAACAACTTTCATGAAGATTCCCGATGAATGGACTAGAAGGGGTAAGAAGATTGTTTCCAAGTTGTTGAATTTTTTTGATAGGCTACATCCTAAGAGGTAAAAGGAAATAAATACACTAAACATACACTAAGCTTCGAGATTTGAGATTCTGAGCTCTTTGACTATAAAGTGGTCTAAAATACCCTTGGAATGTTTAAGATTCAATTTGTGTTTGACACATGTTAGAGGAATGTTTGTTGATGAAGAAATTCCTTTGTCATTTCTTCATTTTTCTGAGGCTATTTGTTTTTTTTTCATAATGCATACCCCATTTTGATCAGAAACGGGGACCCCCTACTTTATTTTTTGGCTCTTTGGAACCCTAGTCTAGGGTCCAAGCCTTTTTGGAAGTTTTATCTAGTGTCTTAGTTCATGTCCAGGTCCTAGTTCAAAGATTAGGATTCTTGAATCAGAGTTCTCAGATAATATAACTCTTTTGTTGAATCAAAAAGTGCACCAGCGCACCTCAACAGCTGCACTAGTGCGCCAAAACCACTTGAGAGAGACATTTTGTGATGCACAAATGCGTAGCAACACAGCTACACACATGTGTAACACAAGAGAATGTGGGGTCTCTCAGTCTATAAAACCCAAGGCCCCTCCCTTCATTCTCTACTCATTTTCATTTGTGCATCTTCCACTTCAAACTCTACAGCTCTGCGCTTATCCTAGTGCACATCATGCCTTTATACTAAGAAAAAAACACATCAAGAAACACCTAAAAAGGTGCACACCAATGCACCTCATGGGGTGTGCTAATGTGCAACTATTTTTCTTTCAAAAACATAATTAAAACTTACAAACCTAACTAAGTTCCTAATTAGGTGCGCTACTGTGCACTTTTCTTTTAAGCAAAAACCCCTTAAAAATTAAGCCTTATTGCAAAAAATGAGTATAGGGTGCGCATTAGCACACCCCATGAGGTGTGTTGGTGCACACCCCACATTTTTAAATTGAGTAAGGCACACCAAGAACACCCATAAAGTGTACCAAGTGCACCTTTTCTTTCTCTCTCCTTGCATTTAAGGTTTAAAGATAGGTTTTTTCATGTTTTTGAGCAGTCTTGGGGTTTAGGTTTCATTCATGTCAAGGATTAAGGTGTCATTAATTAATCCATTTTTCTTCAATTCTAAGCTAATGGAAATTCATTTTGTGAAAATTAAATGGCATCTTCATCATCCTCCCTTACTGAGAAAATGGTTCCAAAACTGGTGGTATTCAAGTTCTAGGGTGTGCTAACAAAATCAAGATTTCAAGATGAGTACTGAGAGATTAGGGATACCGAGTTAGGCCATATAGATTTGGGTGCATTTTTGGCATTATGAAATAAGCCCATAGAGATATCACCAATGATATCCACTCTAATTCACTTTGGGCTTGTCAATCTAGCATCGCATCCAATTTCAGTACAGTCCTCAGAGTTAATCATGAGACTCACAAAGAAATATGTTCCAAAAGAAAGGGTCATGAAGAGTACAACTAAAGAGATCATCCTAGATCTCTGACCCAACAATATAGAGAAGGTATTCCATCTACCAAGGGTTGATTATTTTATCTGATAGACTTATCACCAAGCTAAGAGATGGTATATGGAACATGTGGAGGAAGCCTCTGGAATTATGCAGCCTTCATACCTCATTGAGAAGACTCCTCTAGGGTGGAAGGTAGGAAAGGTGGATATGGCACAAGGCTATATGAAGGACGATATTGGGTATTCAATTATACTATTGACCAGAGTCATTGGTTTTCCTGCTTGTGGACATTTGAATATATGAATGGTTAATTTCATTGAGACTATCAAGACAACAAAGATGCCAATTGATTGGGCCTCCATTCTCAGTGAGAACTTGGGAGAGCAACTAATAGCAATGAAGAATAACAAAATATTCTACATGACATCACACTTGGTGTACTTGTTAGCTGCAAGGGTGACAGATTACCCTAGGCTTTATAAGAAAGGTAGCATGTAGGATGCAAACACATGGCCTTACATTGTATATCCTCAACTGGTAAAGAAGAAGCTTTCAAAGAAAAGAAAATAATATAGGATTGTAAATGATGCTTTCATATTCATGATAATTCAATTTATAGAGGGGGATTATGTGAAGAGGATATTCGAAGGGGTAGCTACATAGATATCAGAAGTTAGAGCTTATTATATCCAGTTCTGGACATTTACATATTTAAGGGTAGTGGGTACAACTCTTAACCCTAATAAGCTCCTAAGGTATCCTAGTGGTAGACTTATTCTCTTGGAGATCTCTTGACAACTCTTTTTTGCATATGATAGATTTAGAAAGCAACATAAAATATGTTGGACATGACCTATGAATCTAGGACCTTTTAGGGTGGATCAAAGACAATATATTCCATCTTTTGAGTGTGAATGGGATTGGTATCCCTTGGATGAGTATAATTCCCCTCAGCCCTATTTTGATAAATTTAGGAGAGTGCAATACTTAGCAGGTAAAACATTTAACCATTGAAGATCACTAGATGAATGCAACAAATGACTATGATGTATGCATAAGGGATTATTGTAGGATGACTTTGTATCTAGCAAAGAAGGATTTGTAGATAAAGATTCCATTGAAGATTGTACAACAAGATACAAAGGATCTTCTTGACCCACTATTTAATAGGGACAAGATTGGTGATGGACCTATAATGATTCCCAAGATTGATAAAGAAAAGAACTCAAACATTAATCATAGGAAAAGGCACATCATTAAATTCACAAATGATTGGGTCAAGAGACCTTTCAAACTTGATCCAATTCCTAAGACAATGATCTTCCATGCTCAAGGCTGCCCAGATAAAGGTCGAGGAGCAAAAGTCATAGTGCTTACATTCATGGCCCAGTTGCCAGTCAGACTAGAAATTGTGCACCAACTTGATAGGCCAGTTGGATATTACAAGGCTTAGAAAGGTAAAGGTAAAGGAAAAAGGAATTCTCTTCAACAAGAAAAGCTAGAAGAGGGAGAAATTTAGGCACCTCTATAGCAAGGAGAAGAAAATGTACAAGGGTTAGAAAATGTTGAAACTATAGAGACCCAAGACAATCCTCAAGTACAACTAGCTAAGTAAGGACAAGGAGGAGATGAAGTGGAAATAAAAGAAATACCTCACCAATAGGTACAAGCTTCCTCCTCCATGCCTAAGAAGAGAAGAAAGATTAAGACTCTGGTGAAAAGGAGAGAAAAGGTGATCAAGAAAGTGATTCCTTTCCCATCAGTCCCCAAACCTATTATGGAAGAAGCAGAAGAAGAGGATGATGAGGATGAAGAGGATAATATAACTTTGAACTGGAGGACTCATCTCACATGAGCTATAGAGTCATAAGGGAGGAGAAGCTCCACCATCACACCTCCATCTATTCCTAAGAAACCCATCTAGACTACAAAATTAGAAGATGAAATGCAATAGTGGATAGATGAGCTAGGATGTGGAGAGCACTGATGTCTTTCAAATGTCAGATTTTGATTTCATGCCTATGGGTACTGAATTGGTTAGGGACAAGATAAGGGATAGTCCAACTAATCAACCTCAATTGGACGATTGCAGTCAGCTGCCACCCAAACCACAAGGGCCTGAGGTAGTTCCATCATCCTCAGTATAAGTCATACTCTATGTAGACTAGGGATCAACTATCCCTTTTCCTCTAGATAATGAAGAAGAAAAAGTTCAAGTAGAATAGGAAGAAGAGACACAACAAGTATCTACCAAGGAAGTGTTAGAAGAAGTCCAAATAAGTGAACAACCTAAGAAAAATTCCCAAGACTTCGAAGTGAGGATTGTGGGCTCTGCAGATACAAAAATTCCAAGTGCAGATCTTTTATAGAAGGAGAAGACTCTAGAAAGGAGTGATAAGGGGAAGAGTATAGCTAAGTAGACTCCTTCATCCTCAAAAGGAAAATCTATATCCCAAGGTGGCTAAGAAAAGAAGGAATAAGGAATAAGAAACAACAATTCACTACTGAGGAGGAGGATAGAATGGAATTGATTGAAATGTTGATGAAGCCTGAATCACCTCCAAAAGATGCACAATCATTAGCCTTTGTCATGAGCAATTAGAGCCAAGACTTATTTACAAATGTGGCTATCCCTCCTTTGCATTTAAAAATTGAAGAATTGATGCTATGGGATTATTAGATCAAGAAGGTCATGCTTGGGAAGCCTACTTGGATACTGCTAAGGTAATGGTTACAATAGGTATGAAGGAGGTATTCAGGAGCTTGGAGTAGGATGGGGTGGAATTGATAACACTTCAGTGGAAAAATGAAATTGTAAAGGGATATTTAAGCAAATTTTTTGGCTCCATGGATCCAAAAAATCCCGAGGAAACTTTGAATGCAAGAATTGAAACAAGAGATAGGGTTGTGGTACAGTTGGACCCATTTTTGAGAGCTTGTCAGCAATGATGAGAAAGTTTTGAGGAAAAGGGAGTATAGATCATTCAGGGAAATCTAAAGCTATTACACATTATGAAAGAGAATGTAGATAGGCTAGTAGCCATTTTGAATCAATATTTTAGTCTAATGGATGAGATACATTCTTGGGGCAAGGATTTACAAGCATTATAGGCAATTAAAGGCCAAAGGTATCAGATGTTCATGGGTGTATATACAACTAAGGAGTTAGAAAAGATAGATGATTGGATTGAAAAGATTGTAGATGGTAATAAAGTAATGGAGACATTACACATGAATATTCATAGTCTCAAGGATCAAGCCCAAGAGCATATTTTGGAAGTTGAGAAGCATTATAGTGATGCTTGTTTAGATATTCTTGAGGATGATGCATGGGAAAAGTTAATACTAGTAGAGGTAGTAGTGGAAAATTTTTGGAGAACTTTTGAGGAAGCTACCAATGACGATGACATTAGGCAAGCATTCAGGATGGAAGAGGCTTTATTAGAGTTAGACGTAAAACTCATAGATTTTGTGGAGACCTATATCAAAGTTGGCAACTACAAGTAGAAAGTGAAAGAAAAATATGTAGCCTTAGAGTTTCCAGATGCAACTCAATTCATTGAGATCATTGAGAAATAAAAGGGCAAATACCTAGACATAACTTTGGTATAAAGCGGAACAAAACCTAGAAGCCAGAATTTTGATTTTGACACTTAGTGAAATTTTTCTTTTTTTGGAGCTTGCTTTTGAGGTGTGTTGCTGCACAGGTGCTCTAGGTGTGCTGGTGTACTTTTCCAATAGTGTCATATAATTTTTTTTGAGGAATTTAGAGGTGCATCGATAGTTAACTACCAGTTCTAAATTTAGAGCTTTCCATGCATTAGAAACACATTCTAATGACAATTTAACTCCTGTGGATGCCTAGTGAAGATGGAGCTTCTAATTTTGCTACTTCTAGTCACTTCTACATCATCTGAAGGCTTTCTTTTTCTTTTTCTTTTATGCTTTATTTGTTTTATGACATGTAAAGGTTCTTGCATCCAATTAATGATATAAAATGGATGGAGTCCTACTTAGCACCAGTTCGATAGGTTGTACATAAATAGATTTTTTTTATTAGTTTAGAATCATATGATTATATAAAGATCTCTCTCACTCCCAACACAAATTTAGGAGAAGATTTCTTATAAATAAGGGAATGTAATATGTAATTAGGGCCACCATTATTTTGCAATAACCTATGCTCTTGGTGCTTGCATTTGGAGTGTAGTGATGCTAGCCTAAGTGTGTTATATTTTGTAGATGTATGTTCATAGAATGTAATTGAGCAAAAACTTTATTGCATTCTTTCTGGTTGTGTGATCTTTTAATTTTTGTGTTTGCTACATGTTTACAAATTTTAATGACATACTTAGTTTGAGAAGAGATCATCATATTGTTCTTGCATAACTTTTTGTCTCGCATTTGATGAAAAGTGAAACATCTTACGATTACTAAGTTCCCATTGATGATTGAATCAATGGAAGTAAGGAAGCACTGCTCCTATTTTCATTGGTTACCCAGTGATGTTTTCAAAAGCTTAACTCACAAACATGTTGTTTCTATGGCTTATGTCCATTAGGATTTTACTTTCATGTTATTTTCTTAAACTTCTTGTCACTCTATCTTCGTTATTTTCTTTACTAACCCCTTGGTTAAATTAGGAATTCATATAGTTGCATTGTTAGATTTCATTCATCTATAGAAAATAGAAAAATAGAAAATTATATTCCTTTTATGTGTGTATTTTGGAGATAAAAAGAAAATCGTTCTTCTTATCTAAACTGTTTCATAACCAACAAAGGCCTCCTCATGAAAATTCATATTTATCTTCAACCGAGTGGATTTCAATAGGTCACAAGATCACCTAAAACCTTGGAGTTGATCCTCGGATTAGCTTTTCAAGAGAGGAGTTCGAAAGGATTCCTACCATTAAGCATCATGTGAAATGACAACTCGACATAACATAGTAAATTAGAAAATTAAAAAATTATATAGTCTCATCTTGATTTCATTAACAATGATCTCAGGATGTAGTAAGGATAATGAGTCATTATGATTAGTTTCAATAGGCTCAAGGGACATGATCATGTTAATATCACAACTATCAACCTACAAGATGAGTTTTGTGACTTTATTCTTTGAAGTATCATTTAGACATCTAAGAATCTTAGTATTGTCACTAGAATTATTACTGGTATTATGAGGACCTAATATAAAAGACATAAAATTTGAGCTATGATGCACATACTTGTGAATTGCATTACCCCAATTTTAGTTGTAGCATTGGAAAGTAAATCCCACTTATACTCATGTGAATAAATTTGACTATCATCTAACCTTTTTAAGAAATGTTTAATGGTCATTGGTATTTCTTCATCATTAGGATTGATCTTAAGCTCTTGAATGGGTTGTTCTTGATATGTGGAGCATATCCTTGAGAGATTAACTTGCTTATGATTTGTTGTTTTCTAGTTGATGTGCATTGTTTCCCCTTGTAAGAGAAATAATATTTCATACAATATCTTCTTCTATTTCTTCTTTATAACAAACCCCATGTTCAAATATGTGGTCATCTCATTGTAAAGGATGAGGATAATGTTCTTTTTAGCCTAGGCTTGTTTTTTCTTTTGGGATTTATTAATCCATATTAATTGGATTTACAAGTCGTTGTTTTTCTTAGTGGGCCCTATGCCTTTGTATTGCATTTTTTGCATTATATGTTTACTTTTCTAATATCCTTGAGGATATATTTGTACATATTTGACTTCTTGACTAGGTTCTTCTTTTCCTTCATATAGCTAATTGAAGATAAATTTCTCTTCATTATAATCACCTAGAGAATTATTGACTCTCACATATGTCTCATCATGTATAGTCAATATTTATAACTAGAAGGTGTAAGGAAACTTGGCAACAAATAATATAACCGTTTCCACATAACCCATAATAGATAAAAAAGAAGAAGATGGAATTAAAATCCACATGCAAGAGAATAGACAACATACCCACAAAATGTGACACAAGATATACCCTAGGAAACCCTCATTGAGGGAAAAACCCAGCCTCCAAAAGCATCCATCACCATGTATTATTCAGCAAAAATACCATTTCCATACAACCATGGAAGCCTTCATGGCCATAGCCACAACCGAGCAAACTATGTGAACAAGCATGAATCCACACATCCCATGCCATGCTTTCAACCTTCAAAAATGCTCCCTTGGCTAACCTGTCAAGCCTTGTCCCGCTCAACTCTTGCCTTTTGTCTTCTCCTTGTCACTCTCTATACAACAACTACCCTTGTGGCTGCTTATATAGTAGCAAGTCCCACAAAACCACCAAGTGGTATTACATAAACCATGTGCTACCTAACCCACTGACCCCACATTTAATATTGGGCATTTAATTCTTTTCCCCAATATTAAATAATTACATGAAATATTTTTACAATGTTACAATACAACTCATAAAGAATATTCCATGGGAATCTTTACATGTTGCACGTCCATCTAGGTACAACATTACATAATAAAATAAAATAATAAAATATAACAATATTATGCAATGTGTGCAACACCCATTATCTCAACAATCTCCCACTTGTTGTATACATTGCATAGGGTCAATCCCTAGCCACATAAATGAACAAGGAACAATCCCTCCCAGCACATCCACCATCATGGATCAAAATACACCAAGTGCTCCATCCTGGTACCCAAAACAAAATCAAAGTATCTAGCATCTCAAACATGAATGATCTCACCTCCTATTATGCCACTGCCAGTGGACATACATAGAAGCCATCCAGAGAGAAAGCCACCCAACCTGTCGCATTAGAAGATCATAAAATCTTGTACCAACTAAAATTCTGAGCACAAAAAACCTGATCCAAAGGTAATCACATGTATCCATAGTTGTCAAAATATCCATAGCTGAAATAGCACCCACAGCAAGTGCCAAACCCATCCAACGATCCATACCTCTAAGGTATAACAAGTGAATCTCATATCATTGAGATATCCAATCTATAACCTGCAATCACAAGCCTTAAGAGCAATACCTGCCACATATATACCAAGAAGCTCTCACTGCAAAAGATAATATAAAATCTATAACCAATCCACTCAACACATCTCAAAGAAGTGAATCCATGTAGTATCAAGGACATCCACAATACATAATCCAATATCCTGCAAGAATAACTCTCATAACAAGTCTCCAATGCTCTCCCAAATTCTCCACAACCAACAGAGGAAAGAGATCAAGGAATAACCATGTCATCTCTCACACGACATACATGAGCACAAACCAGTGATCACAATCTCTAACCAATCTCAAATCCAATGTAGTCAAAACTGAACATCTAGGAAGATAACCAAGACTGAAGAAACCATGCAAATCGTAACCTGTATCATGTCCTTCTACACACACCTCTAGATGTAAACTATGCAAGTATGATCTCCTCCATAAAACCCCAACAAGAAGCCTCAACAACACCCAAACCATACCATATAACTCATCATGGATGTAAGCCTCTCACAAGAAGATCAAACTCAATAAAACCATTCCTAAACCAAGGAAAATGCCCAATATAAAACCATCTCCCAAATTCAACCAGCATAACAACATATGCACATGGAGATAACTAATGCTAAACCATCTCTCAAATGAACCCTCCAAAATTAACTCATGTACCATAGCTCAAGATCCATATCCATGAAAGACAGGCATAAATATAATGCAACTGAGAGAAACAATGGGCTATACCTCTCAAGTAGAAAACCGCCGAGTAGACCAAGAGTGGGGAATGAGAATGCTCATCAAGATACCCAAGTCTCCAACCAAGACTCATCTAAGAACAATCTCCTCTCAAGTTCATATCAGGTGACTACCCCTCAGACTTCCTATTGAAACTGTCAATCATCCCAACAAATACTTCTCTAATCCAAGAGAAAACAGTGTCACCGTCATCTCTAAGTATCCATGAGCACCTGTAACCAATCAATCCATGCCAACTCCAAATGCAACATAGCAATATGATGAAGTATCCAGCTTATGATAAGTGTACTCAATACCAAGAAACTAAACCAAGATCAATGTCAAAGTTCCAACCATGGCCTCAGGAACATAAACATGACAACATGATCTAAACCATCTCAACCCAAGAGATAACATGCTCCATATGAACACACCATAACATGTCACAACTCTAAATGCGTATCAAGAGTATACCATGACATAATAATGAAACCATCCTCATACCAAGGATAACATGCCAAATAAAAATATAAACCACACCTTTTCCAAGAACCCTGTGAGTCCTCAAGATGCAACCATCTCCACACACCATGAAGAAAACCATCTCCACACACCATGAAGAAAACCATCTCCACATACCAGGAAGAACCATCTCCATACACCATGAAGATAACCAAGAACTCCATGAGTCCTCAAGATCTAACCATCTTCAAACACCATGAAGATAACAAGTGCACCATGCAAATGTTAAAGACGCTTCTGCAGCAACAGGATCTAAGACAAACCTCCAACATCTGCAAACACTCAATAAAATAAATCAATGCCAAAAAAGTCCCGATCAACCATGGTACCAAGTCACCTATGGCATCATAAAATCCATCCTCTCCAAACCAAGAAGATATAAACCAAACCCGGAACTAATCCTGCACTGTCACCTCATCACTGTCACAAGTGTTAGCTTAAAGAATAAATTTGACAACTGAGTGTCAATACACTTAACCAAGATCAAGAATAGGTGTCGAGTGTGATAGATGCCGAGTAAAGTGTAAATGCCGAGTAAAGTGTAGGTGCCGAGTAAAGTGTAAATGCCGAGTGAAGATCAGGTGCCGAGTAAAGTTTAGATGCTGAGTAACACAGTTTTGTGTAAGTGCCGAGTAACTCAGTAGAACAGCATGTGCCGAACAACAGAAATATTCAGGAGCCGACTAATCCAGGATATCAGCATAAGAGTTTGGAATCGCACAAACTATGATGAAAATAGTCTTTACAGCCAACATAAGGAAATCTCGAAGGATTTAATGATCAGATCGAATCTTTTATATTTCCTATGTAATTTGCATGCAGCCAATAAGAAAAATGATAAAGGCATGCAACCAATCAGCAAAAGATAAGTATTAAGCAAAAATGAAGATTGAATATGGATTGTAGATCTAGACCTAACCCTAAATCCTTGAATGTCTTTATAAGGAAGACGATATCTCATAGAGAAGATATGATAGAGAAGGAGATGATGAACATGATGATATAGAGGAGAAGATATAGAGTGGTTGATATACTATTTTCAGAAGTGAAAGATATCAGATCACAAAGGATCAAGATCAGACTAAGCAGAACAGAGCCAGCATTCAGCAATCAAGGATTGTAAACTATCAGGTTCATTTTACCTAATACTTTCTAGCCATTGTATTAGCATGGAAATCCTATGGTGATAGGTTAGCTTAACAGCTATTTCATTGATCCTAGAGATAGGTGATTAAATCCTTTAACAGGGTGACACTTCATGTTAAGTGTTTGTAAATCCTCTAACCAGGTCACTATTGACATAGTGTAAAGCCTTTAACATGGCAAACCATCAGAAGTGGTTAAACAATATTGCTGCAGTAATTTTTGTGGGTATCATCCCCACCCTCGTTTTACCTTCTTATTCCTGGAGGGTTTCTGGGTTACCAATTTCAGGTGTTATGTGTTATTGATGCATGTGTTAGTTTCATGTTTACTTATTTTATTTACATGCATGCAATTTATTTTCACATAAAAGTTTTATAGGACAAATTTTAGTACTTCTGATTCACCCCCCCCCCTCTCATAAGTACTCTTTCCACATTTGAATATTCCAACAATTGGTATCAGAGCGTTACCAGGTTCTCATAAGGAAAAGTTTAACAGCTTGGAGGAAAAGATCTAGAGATGGAAGCTTTCAAACTTGGAAAGATCATTGAAAATCATGTGATAGATGTGCAACTTGATCTGCATAGCTTGGAGGAATTTAGAATCAATTTGAGAAACTCATTAAAAAAAAATGAAAGATCTGGCCATAGCTGAGAATGATATACACTACAAGGAAATTGATACCACCAACATATTTTCCAACGGAGATACCAAAGAGTTTGATGCAGCAATAGCAGAACTGATGGAGAAAAACAAAATTCAAGCAGAAGAGATTAGATCTCTCAAGATGGAACATGAATCACAGGCCATAATGATATGTGAAATTACAGAACAAAAGAAAAGAACAGTTGATGATAAGGTCATGATGGAAAATGACAAAAGGAATCTTGCAAACAGACTTGAAGAAAAATGTACTAAACTGACAAGGATCTCAAACATGCAGATGGATACACTTGCTCAAATGATGAACCTTCATCATGAACTCAATGTGAAGGACATTGAGATCTCTACTCTGAAGATGCAGAATGAACAAATGAAGAATGAATTGAACAGAGAAAAAGAGGTAGCAGAAAATTTCAACAAGTCAAGTGAAGCCATCAAGTATTTTGAACAGTTGCTGAAAACTCCAAGATCTGCCCATGATACATCAGGACTTGGTTACAATAGCACTAAAGTTGGAGAATCATCAAAGAGTGCTGAACAAAGAAGTGACAAAGGTAAGAATACTAAACCCACTTGTCATTATTTTAATAAGAAGGGACATACTGCTAATGTGTGGAGGAGCAGAAGATTCAATCAACCAAACACACCCAAGAGTAAGAGTTTCTGTCACAAGTGCAACATGCAAGGACATATGACACAAGATTGCAGATCCAATTTCACAAGGACTCAGAGATTTGATGGATATTGTTATAATTGCAATAAGTATGGACATAGGGCATTTGAATGCAGATCAAAACCTATGTGGACATCAAATCAACCAGCAAAAATAGAAGGAAAAGAAAGTCATCATCATTGGGATTACAATACCAAGTACAGTTGTCATTATTGTCAAGAATATGGACATACACCATAGAACTGCATAAGAACACATTTAAGAGGGAACTACAAAAGATGGTTGAACCAAACCACATGTTTCAGTTGTCTGAAAACTGGTCATATCAGCAAAAACTATCCTACAAGATCAAAGGCACCCAAGTCTGAAGAGAATAAAGGCAAAGAAAAGATTGATATTGAAAAGATAAGGGGGCAAATGAACAAGACTTGGAAAAAGAGAGATGAGTGCAATACATCAAGTGAAGGGATCACTTCACCCAATGGGTCAAGTGATCACACTTCATCAAACTAAGCATGAGAAGTGTATGGGACTGATATACAAAGTTATATCAGACATCAGTCCCAAGACAAAGAAGCAATTCAAAGTATAAATCTACATGAAACAAGATGTCAAGACGAAAACTAAATGTTGATGCCGAGCTACCTTTGGATATCGAGTCAAAACTCAAAACAGATGCTGAGCTCCCAACAACGACCGAGCTGATAATCGATGCCGAGTTAAAAAAACTCCAATGGAAGCCGAGTAGAAAGGAAATTTAGTAGACGCCGAGCTAGGTTGAAATTTCTTCAAAAGTCGAGCTGGCAGTTGAGCATTTAATACGATGAAATCAGGGTATATTATCGCAATTTCAATTAGTTTTTTGCATCGCGATCAAGAAGAAAAGCCAAAAAAGGAGCGGAGAAGATCAAGAAAAGTTCAAAAGCAATTTGTGAAAGATTTCAACAATGATCTCATCGATTCAAGGTATTTCTCTTAAGTGCCGAGCTACGTAGGTCTCACAAACTTGTTTGAATTATAAAACCCTAGTTTGGAAAACAATGGCATCCGGGTCAGGAACCACCAAGGGTTTAGAAAGCCATGAAGTTCAGTTGGTTAGCAACAAAGTAAAACAACCTAAATTTAAGTCCATACCTGAAGTAGCATACAAGAATGATCCTATAGGTGCATTATCAGTTATTCCGGATAAAGTTGTTATGGTAGAAGATGTTCGCAGATGCTACAATTGTAAAATTGGTGCCATAGGAGACTTAGAAATTCATAATGCATATGATAAATTATGTGAAAAAAAAGTACTGAAAAATGAGTTTTCCATTGTAGAAAGAAAAGGATTAACCAAAACCCTAGCATTTCCGACTGTCTTCAAAACAGAATGGGTATGGATAGTTTTGAGCCAAATACATAACAAAGCTTTTTGGTTAGAGTCAGGGCCAGTAAAATTCACCAAGAAAATCATTCATAGGGTTACTGGTATTCCAACCCTAGATTGGCCAAAGACCCTGCGAAGTGACAAAAGGGAAGTAATTGAGAGAAATACAGGTGCAAAATGGAACAATAGAGAGATGACTATCGACACAGTCGCTGATCCTCTACTAGACTTTGTTGTAAGAATTATTTCACACAAATTATCAATCAAGAAAATTAAATAGTGTACCTTGTATAGCAGTTGATGTTGCATACAAGATAATAAAAAGGGATCACACTTATGATCTGGCAGAGCTCATGTTTCAACAGATTAGTGAAAATCTAGGAGCTATAAGGAAGAGCAAAGGAGCTCAATGTAAATTTGGATCAGTTTTGATATGTATGTTTTTCTATCTGATGAAAGAATTTCCTTCTATAGGGAAAGTTAAATGGAATCCAGAAAAATGATTGTTGAACAAATTAATGGATACATTGAACAGATGGGTGAAAATTTTGATGCCCAAATGACTGGTTATTTTGAGGACTTCAAAAAGTCCATGAAAAAAAGAATGAGAATTCCAGTTTCAATGACTGAGAAATATGAAAAAGATATTTTCTTTCTTGTAGATATAGATTATACTTATGTGCAAGCAGTTATACCTAGAATAAGATGGCTTAGGCCACTAGGATATGAACTTGATGCTGATCAAGCCTTTGCAGCAATAACAACCTTACTTGTAGAAGAAGTAGACAAAAATGAAAAAATCTTTGGAACTTATGATGTTGTCAAATCATAGATAATAACAGAGTTGAAGACTGCTTCAGCAGTAAAGAAGAAAGAGAAAATGGTAAGACAAATCAAAAGAAAGTTTGGTGTAGAAGAAGAAGGGACAACAGAAGAAGAAGGAGATGACATTGAAAAAGAAGAAGAAGTCATTGAAGAAGAAGAAGAAAAACTTCAAGATCAGACTCAAGGGTTAGAAGGAGACAAAGAGGAAAGTGCTGAGGTTGAAGTAGCCAAGGAAGCACCAGTCAAGAAAAAGACCACAACTCCATTTGCTCCTAAATCCAAGGGGAGGAAAGTAGCTGCCCCAGCACCAAAAAGACCAACCACAAGGGCCACAACTCAAAAAGAAAAAGAAGAGGCTAAAGGGAAGAAGAAAGACTCAAAGAAGACTCCTGTTGAGTCAAAGAAGAGGAAGTTCATTCCCCAGCCTGAAACAGATGAGGAGGAAACAAAGTCAGAAGACAACAGTTAATCTCAAGAGGTAAGACAAATACCCCAGATTGATGTTGATAAATTATGTACAGAAATTAGAAATAATGATTTGAAAGGATTAAAGAATCTAAATTTTTCTAAGCTCACCAAAGGAGAGAAAAATAAATTAGAGGAGTCTGTGTATGCTATGATGGATGAATATAAGCACACACCTCTAGAATTAGATGACTCTATGCCGAGAGAACTGTATACAATCATAGAGGATAAATGGCATTTTTTTTACAAATGGAAAAAGAAATAAGGGAGTCAACATTGGCAAGATTGTTGCCTGATTTGACTAGAGATCAAATAATAAATGCCATAAAAAGGCATAATAACATATTCACTCCCAAGTATAGAGCATTCAGTATTCTACAGAATAAAATTGAAGAGGTAGTTACCAAATCCACAAGATTGTGGAAAATAGTTTACACGAAGATTGAAGATGTATATAATGAGGAATATAAGGCAGAAGCAATTGCCAAGATAAAAGAAAAGGGAGCATCAGAAATAACAGAGAAGAAACTAGTGGAGAAGGAGAGTAAAGGAGAAAAGGAAGGAGAGGCACCCAATGAGGAGAAAGAGGAAGAGAAAGATACAGCTGAGCCCCAAGATCAAAGTATGCAAGACATACAGGTATCTCCTCCTAGTCCTCCTCATGCCACCATCACACTTGCAGATTTCATAAAAATAAAGGATGTTACAGAAATTTCAGTTCAAAACATCAATCCATTAACTGCAGAGGATTTGGAAATCCTTGACCAATCATCTTTAGTAGCAAAATTAAGTTCAAATCCTATATTGGTCAGTGTTGATGAATTACAGAATCCAGAAGTCAAAGCAAAAGCAAGGGTAAAAGCACAAATGCCACCTTTGATCACACAAACTACTGGTATTCTATTCTTTCCACCACGACCTTCACCAAGTATAAGTATTGATACACTCCAAGTGCCAAGTACAGTAGCAGGGGAAACAAAAGAAAAATCTGAACAGCCACCAAGTTCAACCCCATCTAGCATTCAAAAAGGGGATACTCAAGCTGAAGAAAAAGAGACACAGAAAAAGGAGAAGACTGCAATACAAACACTGGTTGCATTACCCAAATCTGGGACTCCAACACAAACTCTTCAGCAGCCGAGCACAGATGGATTACAGCTGAAAATCAGAACACCAGGCTCGAGTTCATCAAAAGTAGTCAGGAGACTTCACTATGGAGTTCCCGAGCTTGATGAAGAAATTAAAATCCCATATTATGAATCTAGCACTCTTACAGAAGAAAAGATTAATGAAATTCAGAGTGCACTAGACAAAAGAAGGAGACAAGAAGCACTAAGAAAGGAATACAAGCATAAGCGTACATTGAATGAAATTAAGGATATATTCACGGAAGCTTTTTGCTTACAATCTCCAGATGAGTCAAGACCAATCATGGAACAACTTTCTGATATAGTTGACCAGGTGACTAATGAAGACCAGGAAATAAATGTAAAATTACTTGAATGGTCAGAAAAGAAGTTCCAAGGAAAAGTAAACAGTAAAATATCTAGTGATATAGCACTAGCACAAGAAGAACTGGCAAAGAAAGTTACAACAGTTAAAATTGTACTAGGAAACATCTTTTCCCTACACAACAAGTTGTGTGATTTTTCAACATTCACACAAGACACTAGCCAGAAAATATTGAGTTTGGAAAGCAATCTAAAAACTTCTAGTACGCAACTCCCTACAGATCCAGCTCAGAGTGAGAAGAATTTTGTCCAATCCCTTCACACACAAAGAGAGCTAGCCGTTTTGGCAGCAGAGAAGGCGACTACAAAAGCCAAATTGATACAAATGCAATCATCAATTACTCCTCATTTGGGATTACTTCATAAGGAGCAAATAAATGTAGAGATAGTCCTCAAGAAAGACCCCAATCTTTCTTCATTTGATGGACTTGTACACCTAGCAGCAGAGATTTCCATCCAGCATAAGACATTAGATGTCGCATTAGCAAATTGGGATGCAGCTCTGAAGATACTCCTTGAAGTAAATAGCACATTTTTGGCCAAATATGGCATTTCATTGTAAAGACCCTTGACATAAGTGTCAAAAAAGGGGGAGAATAAGTAATTAAAGAAAGAAGTTGAGTACAAGAATGAAATGATAAGTATAATAAAAGGGGGAGTAATTATAATAAAAGGGGGAGATAGCAGAGATAGCTAATTTTGAAATTTTGACAGGGAGATAGCAGAGATAAGAAAATTTTGGAATTTTGGGGGAGAAAGCAAATTTTGGGAAGCAAAGTTTTAATGAAGGATTAATTACTGAGTCACATGGGTTAAGTGTTTTTGCCACTCATGTCAAAGGGGGAGATTGTTAGCTTAAAGAATAAATTTGACAACTGAGTGTCAATACACTTAACCAAGATCAAGAATAGGTGCCGAGTGCAATAGATGCCGAGTAATCTTCAGGTGCCGAGTAAAGTGTAGGTGCCGAGTAAAGTGTAAATGCCGAGTGAAGATCAGGTGCCGAGTAAAGTTTAGATGTCGAGTAACACAGTTTTGTGTAAGTGCTAAGTAACTCAGTAGAATAGCATGTGCCGAGCAACATAAATATTTCAGGAGCCGACTAATCCAGGATATCAACATAAGAGTTTGGAATCGCACAAACTATGATGAAAACAGTCTTTACAACCGACATAAGGAAATCTCGAAGGATTTAATGATCAGATCGAATCTTTTATATTTCCTATGTAATTTGCATGTATCCAATAAGAAAAATGATAAAGGCATGCAACCAATCAGCAAAAGATAAGTATTAAGCGGAAATGAAGATTGAATATGGATCGTAGATCCAGACCTAATCCTAAATCCTCGAATGTCTTTATAAGGAAGACGATATCTCATAGAGAAGATATGATAGAGAAGGAGATCATGAAGATGATGATATAGAGGAGAAGATATAGAGTGGTTGATATACTATTTTCAAAAGCGAAAGATATCAGATCACAAAGGATCAAGATCAGACGAAGCATAACAGAGCTAGCATTCAGCAATCAAGGATTGTAAACTATCAGGTTCATTTTACCTAATACTTTCTAGCCATTGTATTAGCATGGAAATCCTATGGTGATAGGTTAGCTTAACAGCTATTTCATTGATCCTAGAGATAGGTGATTAAATCCTTTAACAGGGTGACACTTCATGTTAAGTGTTTGTAAATCCTTTAACTAGGTCACTATTGACACAGTGTAAAGCCTTTAACAGGGCAAACCATCAGAAGTGGTTAAACAATATTGCTGCAGTAATTTTTGTGGGTATCACCCCCACCCCACTTTTACCTTCTTCTTCCTGGAGGGTTTTTGGATTACCAATTTTAGGTGTTATGTGTTATTGATGCATGTGTTAGTTTCATGTTTACTTATTGTATTTACATGCATGCAATTTATTTCCACATAAAAGTTTTATAGGACAAATTTTAGTACTTCTGATTCACCCCCCCCCCCCCCCCCCCCCCCTCCCTCCCTCTCATAAGTACTCTTTCCACATTTAAATATTCCAACAACAAGCTCCCACTAAAATGTGTATCCAAGCTATCCATGGCATAATGATGAAAGAACCATCCTCTAACCATGAGAATCAACCAAGGCATCAAACCATCAAAGAACTCAAAGTGCACATCATGAGCTCCTCAAAAGAAACTAAATAACCATGATCCTCAACCAAGAAGATATACCACCATAACTGAATCAAAAATCCAAGCTAATGAACATCAAGGATGTACTTGTATAACCAATCATGTCATGCCAAAATCCATGACACCATGATCACATCCATGAACTGAGCATCTGACTCTCAAAGTGTCCAACCTATCAGCATAAAATAGTCAACCACAATCCTCCACCATGACTGTACCTGGTAACAACATCTCATCCCTTCTACATGAAGAAAATAGTAAATCATGTGACTTAGGGCATAAACAACCCAAATCCAAGCCACTAATCTGAATATGCATCAATAATGAAAGATCAATGGGCAAAGACAACCCATAACCAAGCCATAAATGCAACCTGTAAGTATAGATGGCTTACAACACTGCACAACTTGTAGACCCAACAAGTCATCATGCATATCCAAACCAAAATACTGATAACCATATCATCATGAGACCAAACTTGAGTATACAATGACATCAAAACTTAAATCTCCAATGCCATAAACTCATAATGTTACCATAGTCAAAATATATCTATAAACTGTTTAGATAAATATATTACCAAATAAATCATGCCAAACCTACACCAAATCTACACCAATATGTAGAGCTCTCCAAGAGCTTTCTGTTGACTACTCAAAGTCCAAAATCTGACTCTGTATGCCCAAGTTATGCCCTAATCCGTGCTCAAAATAAATAACATCTGCATTTAGGGCTCTTAAAACTTGACAAAATTTCAAAATCATAGAACCAAACCTACACCATCTTGTAGTTCTCTGAATTAGCTTTCCAACGCCTATAAGAACTCTAAAATTCAATATTCTGAGAGAAAGTTATGGCCATTTTACTAAAACTGTCTTTTTACCATTTTCAGTACGATTTTTCATTTTTTAATTTTTTTAGTGACAAAAATTCCGATGGGATTAAATTTGACAGCCATCACGGGCTGAAACTAAAAAACTCTTTCATTTCCTCTGAACATGGCCAAACTAGGGCATATTATATATCAAATTTTATGGAAATGTTGACCCGGATCCAATGGTGAGGTCTGTTTTTACCCAGGAGGTCATTTCTACATGCTACCCCCCAAAACCCTCATTTAAATGAAACATCCGAATTTTTTTTTTGTCCAACAATTTCACATTCCCAAATATTTTAACATCCCATCATAACAACAAATCCAAAGTCCTCAGATCTGCAATAAATCATTCATATATCTTGCCCTTTTATTTTATCCTCTCATGCATTCCCATGGACTCAATCTAGGGTTACAATAATAAAACCATAGCTCTGATACCACTTGTAAGGAAACTTGGCAACAAATAATATAACCGTTTCTACATAACCCATAATAGATTAAAAAAAAAAGATGGAATTAAAATCCACATGCAAGAGAATAGAAAACATACCCACAAAATGTGACACAAGATATACCTTGGGAAACCCTCATTGAGGGAAAAACCCAACCTCCAAAAGCATCCATCACCATGTATTATTCAGCCAAAATACCATTGCCATACAACCATGGAAGCCTTCATGGCCATAGCCACAACCAAGCAAACTATGTGAACAAGCATGAATCCACACATCCCATGCCATGCTTTCAACTTTCACAAATGCTCCCTTGGCTAACCTGTCAAGCCTTGTCCCGCTCGACTCTTGCCTTTTGTATTCTCCTTGTCACTCTCTATACAACAACTACCCTTGTGGCTGCTTATATAGTAGCAAGTCCCACAAAACCACCAAGTGGTATTACATAAACCATGTGCTAAAACCATGTGCTACCTAACCCACTAACCCCACATTTAATATTGGGCATTTAATTCTTTTCCCCAATATTAAATAATTACATGAAATATTTTCACAATGTTACAATACAACTCATCAAGAATATTCTATGGGAATCTTTACATGTTGCACGTCCATCTAGGTACAACATTACATAATAAAATAAAATAATAAAATATAACAATATTATGCAATGTGTGCAACACCCATTATCTCAACAGAAGGTCTATAGGATAATGATGGTTTCCCTTGAGATCTAGAGGATATAGGTAGGTCATCCATAGAGGGTAATAAATTAGGTTTGTAAACCCCCATTTAATTTTCCTTATATATTTAATGTTTTTTCAAAATTTATTAATGTTGCAACATTATATCTTTCATCATTTTAATTCTTAGTGATCTCTTTGTTTTGTAGTACCATTCTATCAATAACTTATCATATGTTGTTGCAATAGTAATTATTGTTTTTTTTCTGTAGTTACCTCAACTTTGGTATATGAAAATTTTATGCATTGGTGGTAAGTTGATGGCACTACCTTCATGTCATGAATCCAAGGCATGACTAATAAAATTTATATGTTATGAGTAATTCAAGAATTTAACATATGACATCCCTCTCAATGGGTCCCACTTTGATTGACAATGCAACTACATAACATTTCTTTATTTCCATATGACTTTATATTTATTTCCTTCTAGGATCTATGGAAAACTCAAATAATCCCAAGGCTCTTACAAAACTCAAGGTGTAAATATTCAAACTAGTGCCTCCTATCAAGATGCATTTGACTTGATGCTTAAAATCAAATACTCTATGTAAAATGTTTTATTATCTAGATGGATAAGAGACTTGTCTTCTTCTTCTAAAAAAGAGATATATAGTGATGTTATTAGATAACCAACTATGGCTTGAATTTGAATCACATCTAGATCCTTTAGAACAATTATTTATAATAGGGTTGTTTCAAGAATCTTCTTATGTTTTAAATAATCCTAAATGTTGAAGTTGATCCACCAAAATATAGTTAGATGAGGTAGGTGATATACAAGCTACTTAAAGGTAGAGGGCTTCAATAAATTTTCTAGTTACCTTGATTTTACACTTTTAAGGTTTCCCTTAGATTGACTTCTTATTACAACATTAGATGATTCAGACTCCTTATCTTTAATGATAATTAAGTTGACATATTTATCATATGGTTCAAGCATATTTTATCACATTATCATCATTACAATAGGTGTAGGCACTTTAGAACCTAAGGGAGCACCTTTCTCATAACTAGGTAGTGTTTTCTTAAATTCCATGTAATCATTATTCATTTTGTTTCCATAAACCATGATTTCTTCATTATAAATTAGAACTTGGATAACATTTTTTTAGCTTCATACATCTGTTGGTTTTGTGACCCTTATTTCCATGATATTCATAGTTATGATCATAACTCCACCATTTTGGTATGACTAGGAGTTCTCATGGCCTTGAACATGGTAGAGGTTTGACCTTATTTTTTAGAAGGAATTTTAATGTTGCTTCAAGTGGTTTTCCAGGAGGATTGGATTTTCTCTTAGGTATTTCTACACAAGGTGTTTTGTATTCGTTATATTCATGATTCTCTATAAGGGTGTACATAATATTAGGAGTTTTAGAAGCTTGAAAGTTACTTGAACGGTTAAATATAACCAATGATTTTAGTTTGATATTAGATGCTTCCATAACTCCTTCATTTTCCACATTTTTTTTATTCCAATACTTAGATTTTTCTTTGTTGCTATAATTGGAATTATTGGAAAATTTGGTGTCCTTATAGAGTGTAATCTCACATTTTCTCACCAATATATCTTCTATTTTCATAGCACTATCCTCTATTTTGTCAAAGTAAGGTGAGAATTTTAACCAAAGTACAAAATTCATCTTGAGGATTAAATTATTAATGAAGATTTCCATATTTTTATTTCTAAGGATTTGTCTTGGATATCTTGTGAACATCTTCATCCATCTCTAAATGAGAGTGATAAAAGTTTCTCCAAGTCATTGCTTTCCATTAGAAAGGTCTAATATAGTAATAATGTGTTTAATATTACACAAGTATTGTTGGATAAGAATCTTAATTAGATCTCTAAATGATTCAATGGGGTGATTTAGAGAACCACTCCATTTCTTGACTGCGATGACTACCCAAAAATAACCTCATGAGGCATGTTTTATATTATATTAATAAGATATTTTCTTATTAACTCTATTTTACTTAAGCTAAAATTTAGGCATATAATAATTAATTATTTTATTAATTATTATCATTAGGGTTTTGACCTCCTTTTTAGGGATACACATCTCTTTGTAATTCAACACATTCATTCTATTTTTTATTAATAAAATTTTATCTTTTTTATCATCAATAATATCTCCTCTATGGATCTATAAATTCCAACCTCCATAGCTTTTTCTTCTCTCTTTCTATGACAGGTATTTTCTTGTAAGTGATCTGTTAGAGCTATGGGGTTGAGCTTTCATCTACTTCAACATGGTATTAGAGTTGTGTTGGTAAATGGATTTGTCACTCAAATAGTACATGATTTGGACCAATAAAAATGTGTAGCAAATCAATTTCTCCAACAGTTGCATAGGCCCTTGGTATACAGGCTTCCTCTCCATTTAGAGGGGTAGCTCCCCTGTAAGATGTAATTTTTGATTTTCAAATAAAGAGGTATTCAAATTTTGAAAGATAGGAAGAAAGATACTAAAGATGAATGCACCAAACAAATTCTAAGCTTTCCTAAATTAACTTCAATTACTAATGAGAATGATCAAGAAATATGCTTGAAGGCTAACATTATCTTAGTGATAATTTAATGGTTCCCTAAAATTTACACAATACTATGAAAACATTAATTACAACAAGAATCAACACCCAAACTTCTTAGACTTGATAGAAAAGAGAATACAAAATGCACTTCTTTTATTTTTTTACACCAAGAACATAAGAAAGTATGCTGATTACAAGAGCAAGAATTATACACACTTTCCAAAAAATGCTTTGCTATCAAACTTCAACATAAATGTCCCCTTTATTTCCAAATCCAAAAAGTCCAAAAAGTTTCCATTTACAAAGCCAAAATGATCCCTTATATAGAAATTGAGGTTAAGAACTGCTCCTCTATGGTTAATAACTACCTCCCAATTATGTGATTTTGGCGAGGTTAATTAACCTTACAAAAATTAAGCTATAATTGATCAAATCTTTGACCTTTGACTAAAAGAATCCCTAACATCTTTGAAGAAAGAAGTTGATTTGTATCTCAATTTTTTTGAATCAAATCTCTCTCTGGCATCTCCATTTAATTTGATTGGGACACCATCTTATTGGAGAGAATTTCCACCTTCAATTATTTTTCCATGATGTTTGTCATTAATTCATAGAGTTGTGCAAATGAACATGCACTCTTAGCTGCTACCATGACCTTCGAGCTTACACAAATTATAATCATTCTAGATGAAATTGAGAGAGGAGTCTTTTGAGAGCCATGAGTTCTATATATACACTTCATTCATCCATGTGAAAGAGGAGGAGAGTATAGGTTAAAGATACACTATATTACATCTTCCAAGTGCATTTTCTTGAAATTTTGAGTATATAGATGACCATAGATTTTTTCTCATACAAATATTCTACATTACTTTCCTCTTGAGTCCCACAAGATATATCTCTCATCATTTCCCCACACTTAGTCAAATAATTCATGTGCTGACTAGTTTGTGCGTCCAAGCTTTGATGGGTCAATTATCAATCATAGCACATGTTGACAAGGAATCTAATGATGGAGGAAACTAATTTCTATTAGAAATCAACACAATACTAAATCAAAACACACTGCTATAGCAAAACCAAAAATAGAGAACTCAAAATTTTTATTCATATTCTTCACATCCAGGAATAATTACATTGTCTCCTTTTAAATAATCTCTCAAACCACTAACCCTCAGTCTTTTCATAAATGCATGGTATCCTAACTGATCCAAGACTACTAAAAATAGTGGTGGAAGTCTTTATAACTATCATTAAAACTATAGTTCCTAAATTTAGATCTCCTCATTACATGCAAAGGTAAATGCATTATTAAACTTCCTAATTTCTAACTAAAACATATCCAAACATGCAATGATGGTAGATGGAGAACTACTAGATTAAATGGTGCATGAGAAATCTTCAAATTTAATAATAGTGAAGTCTTCTTTATTTGGAAGATTGAAGATTGAATAATACAAATTGTCTCTTGTATGAAGAAATTATTATTTTTGTCATTCCTCCTTAATTTCTTCTATTATGATTACTCCCAAATTTTCTCTTAGATATTCAAAAAATTATTTTGGTAATGCCTTAATGAAGATATCAACTAACTACTTTTTAGATGTGCAATAATCAAGATGAAATCTCACATCAATGTGCTTGCTCCTTTTGTGAAAAATATGATTCTTTGAAATTTCGATTGCTAATTGATTATCATAGAAAATTTGTGTTGATTGCTCTTGTTCTTGTAGTAGATCCTTCAAAGTTATTCTCATCTAAGTTGCTTGGCATGCTACTAATGTGACTACTACATATTTTGCTTCAGTTGATGAAATTGTTACTATCAATTGCTTCTTTGATGCCATGATATTGCATTTGTACCAAAATGAAAGATATATCCAAAAGTTCTCTTTATATCATCAATATTACCTACAAAATCACTATCTAAATAATCAATCAAAGCAAAATTGTTAGTTTTGAAATACAAAATTCCATATTCTTTTGTTCCTGCAACATCTCTAAGTATCCTTTTTCCAACTTTCCAATGTGAGTCTTTTGGTGACTCCATGAATCTTGAGATCAAACTAACACCATATACAATGTTAGGTCTTGTAGCTATGAGATGCATCAAACTCCCAAGTTTCTTCAATAGGGTTGTATTTATTAATGACCCAAAATCATTTTTGCTAAGCTTTACTCCTATTAAAATTGGTGTTGGTGCTGGATTAAAATTCAACATATTGAATCTTCTTGACACATCTTTGGCATACTTTGAAAAATGAAAATCCCTTTATCAAATTGAATAACTTCAATGCCCAAAAAATATCGCATCAACCCCAATTAGTCATTTCTACAGACAAATCTCCAGTGAAAATAAAATCATTAACATATAAGCATGCAATTAAAATTTGACCTTTCTATTGATCTTTGTGTATAAGGTAGGTTCATTAAGACTCCTGGAAAAACCATTATGTCATGCCCAAAAGTAGGGGCAAAAACACACACACAATTTTATTTTTTTTGATGATAGGGTCGACAAACGATCATGTGATTAACTAAAATTAAAATATCATAACATGGTCAAAAGGTTTTAAAGGTTCAACTATACTGGAACTAATCATGAACAATTGCTACAACCCTAAGGATGGTCTAACAACTAGACCCCTTTTTTTTTGATAACTTGAAATGTTATTATGATTTTTAATCGTTTACTTTAGGCTTAGTGTCATTAATTAACTCTTCAGCTTCATTCTAATTACGTTTTACAATTTTAATCCAAAGCCTAAGCTAACCTAAAATTTTCTCCAACACACTTATAACCATCTAATTAATTGATTTATTTATTTCCATTAAAAGTGATGACAAGAATAAATTCAACAAATCTATATTTCAATCTAGACTTTATTTGGACTATTAGAAATTTAAGTTCAAATTAAAAATCGTTCTATGAAGTTCGCAATAGCATAAATCTAATTAGTAAAATAGTAAAATCGTTCTAATTGAATTGTTTCTAGTTTCACATTACAAACTTTAAAAATTAACACTAATTTAATATTTTAACATCTAAAACACTACTATATACTAACATCCATACTAACATAAAAAAATATTTTATCTCTCCTAATATTATCTAACATCTACGATTCCAACTAAGTTTTAATACCATTCTTATTCAAAATTAAATATAAATTTAAATTCTAACTAAATTAAATACTACTTAAAATAACTATCTTTTAATCAAAACAAAACATACTAAACTAAAAATGCAACTAACATTCTAACTAAAATCTAAGACTAACTAAATTATTATAATCCAGCTGACTTTAAGCCCACTAACATACTCTCATTTGAAATTAACATGTATTTAAATTCTAACAAATGAGTTAAACCCAAAAAAATGATGTGACACTAATCACTAGTCTAAATACTAACAAATCTCACAATGTTAACAAAACAATATTAAAATCTATATTACCCCGCCCCCCACCCGCCCCACCCCCCCCCCCCCCCAAACTCCAAACCTACCTCCCCTAGGCCTAAACCTTGGCATGCGTGGCCCCCTCTTCCCTGACAGCACACTGCCCCAAAGGTCTGTATGTGCAGGTCGTCCTTGTCCTTGCGTGAGGGAAGGTCTTGCTTGGCCAGCGCTTCATGTGCAGGGTATAAACTTTTGATTAGTTTTTTTTTTTACAAGGACAAGGTCAGCATAAGGTGTTATTGCATTCGCCAAAACTCACCTAACTTGTCCCCTCCTCCCATGTCACGTGCCCAAGGAGTGGGCTGAATCAACCTCCAAGAAGAAGGCATGTTGGGTAATGTGAGTTGCATTGAAGTATATGTGTGACTGCGCTTCCAAGGTGGGTGAAACAAAGGGTTTGCAAGATCTCCCCTTAATAAATGTGGAGCCCATCACGCAACACCAAGATCTACTCAGCGTGTGATCCAAGGATTTTGTGGTAGGATTGCATTAAACAATCACACCATTATTGTTATAATAGGTTTGCTTCCCTCCTAACTACCTCTGACGCCTATGCTCTTGCAAGAGAGTTAATGTAATAAAGTTTATTTGGTAAGATCATAGGGAAAAAAAAAGGGTATATGCATGTAACCATGATATCTTTAGATCTAGTTTTATTTTAATTAATTTATATGCTAAAATTGACAACATAATTTCAAGAAGATATTAGGTACAACATAACTAAAGGAATATTCTTTGTTTCAAGAAATGAATTAATTGTGACTCTCATACATTTTCCAGAGAGGTTTTTCACTCCTGGACCTATTTTTTTTGTCAATTTTGTCTAAGTGTTACTATATATATATATATATATGTTTTGTTATATTAGGAATGGATCAATCCTATTGTCAACATTCATTTCTTTAACAACTATACCCAAAATAAGGAAGCACATAAGATTATGTTTTTCCTTTCTCTCTCAAAATTTATGTTTCCTCTAATCATCATGCATCAAGTGTATGTTCCATTCTTTTTTAAAATTCAAGGAGATACATAACCTCATAATCCAATTAATTTTGACAATTATGAAACTTAACAATGAGAGAATTAACTTTGAGCTCACAGTGTAGGATTTCCACTTCCTCTTAATACTTATAACATCAAATTGAAAACTTTAACATATCAAATTGCTTCTCATTAGCATAATTGAATACTTGGAAATTCAGAATTCAAAGACATTATCTATCATTCTATTTTTCTCACATACATATGCCAAAGTTTGGAAACACATGAGAGCATTGCAAGAAGAATTTCATAATCTTTTTCTTTCCTCTATTAATCATCCTGGTTCAAGGCTCCATCGGGAAAGAACTAGTAAGAAAACCTGATGTCTTTGCCACTACATCAAATTCAATTAAAACTTACATAATATTAAAATTCATTGAATTTTCTTCAAGGATTCCACAAAAGAAATTTTATCAAATGTCTTCATTGCATCAAGGATAAACATGGAAGAGACAAGAACCAACATGGAGATAACATCACAAGGAGATAAGAAAATTGAAGAAGCATTCCCACCCGGTTGCACAATAGGTCCAACAATGGACCAATATAGAGGAAAGGTGGATTTTCTCAATAGGAGAAGCCAATCACCATACCTTCACTTAGCCCTTTTGGGGCTAATGCATCAAGAATTTCCATTCTTTCACAAGGCCCTTTCGAGGCTATATCCACAAGGATTTTCATTCTATTCCACATTCAAGAATTCTCAATAACAACAAGGTATGGGATGACAAGTAGGGGCCCATACACCCTACCCTTTCTCCCTCCTCTCTCCATGAGAGGAGACTCTACACTATTGAGGTCAAACTAATGCCCTTTCCCTGAGCATGACCATTTCTTCCCTATCCAAGGGTGAGTGTTGCCAAAAAAATTCCCATGAAAATCTCTCAAAAACAATAAACACACCAAGAAGGCATATGAGTAACATCAAAAGAAAACAAGATAACATCCCTCCCAAATCCACCCCCAACACACAACAAGAAATGCAAAACTACATAATGTCTCCAACATGATTCAAGCAAGATTCAAAATATGAACGCACATGAATAACCATTCATGGAGTGAAGAACTTCATAAAGAGTTATGGCAATGGTGGTTTGAGAAGAGCTTCCCTTTATTCCTTCAATCTTCAAGACTTCCTCCAAAACTAGAGGATTAGGTGACAAAAACTAAACTCCCCCAAAAATGCCTCTAAGTATGGTCTTTGACTCCACTAAGCTTCAAGTAACTCAAGATGGAGGTTTGGTTTCACTAACCCAAGTAAAGAGCAACCCATTTTTGAAATCAGCCTATAATAGGGTTTTTAAGAGACCCTAAGAGTCAACCTAGGAGGCTAAAGGGTTGGAAAGTACCCCCACCCATACCCTTACCCATAGGGGTACTTAAATTTAATGTTTCTAAGCCTTTAAATGCTTATCTGGAACAATTAAAGGTTAGGAGAATAGTAAGATCAAATTACAACCTTTAAAGAATTACAATATAAAGTTAGCACAAAATTAACAAGTAGTTTAGCTCCGCTTTTCCGTTGAGTTGTCTCGGCTAATTTTCTTGCACACTCATTGCACACATCAGTAGGTCCAAAACCACATGCATAATGTGAATTACATATTAGAGGAATTTTATGAATAAAACATCCATTTCTTAATAAATAGTTTTTTATCTAATTCTACTCATATTTCTAACCTTTCGACTTGCATAACCAAATGTGTTAGTGTTGCATACATTTTCTTCATTGTTATGCATATTTAAAAGCATTAAATGACAAAATCAAATAACTAAAGTAAACATCACACATCATAAAAATAGCTTAACAATGTTCAATGTATCCAATAATGTTCTAACATAACAAGCATGAGTATCAAAATAACAATGTATCATCGGTGCTAGGATGGGTCGGGGCGAGGCCTCACACATTATTTATCATATATGAATCAATTCTACTATACCAAGCCCTAGGGGCTTGCTTCAAACCATAGTGAGCCTTTTTCAATCTGCATACCTTAGCTTCATGTCCATGTACCTCATAACCTGGTGGTTGTTGAATATAAACTTCTTCCTCAAGAAAACCATTCAAAAAAGTTGATTTCACATCCATTTGAAAAACTTTATAGCCTATCTATGCAGCTATAGCTAAAACCATTCTAACTATATCAAGTCTAGCAACTGGAGAAAATGTTCATTATAATCTACACCATATTTTTGTGAAAAACCCTTTGCTACCAATCTAGCTTTATACCTTTCAAATTCACCTTGTGCATTAAATTTGGTTTTAAAAATCCATTTAACCCCAATACAATCCCTACCTTTAGGTAAATCTACAAGCTTCCATGTATCATTCCTTTGAATGGATTCAATTTCTTTAGTCATGGCTTTGATCCAATGTTCCTCCTTAATTGCTTCTTCAAAACACAAAGGATCAAAAGAGAAAAATGAAAAATTTGAACCAATATCCAAACTCTCTTCTTCTTGATCATAAATATCTTTCAAACTTCTCATATTTTTACCTTTTCTTGCAAAATATATATTACTTATACTTGAGCATGTTGATTTTCATGATTTGATGGTTGACCTTGTCCATGATTTCTTTGTGGAGTGCTTGGTCCTACTTGATTTGGATGACCCACTTTCTCTTCATGCTCTTCTTCATTAGGTATTGGTGCTTCAATTGTGATTGCCCTATCAATATTTCTATCCCATGCTTCTTCCTCCTTAAATATGGCATCCCTGCTTGTAATCATCTTCTTTGAAATAGGGTTATATAATCAGTAAGCTTTTGAATCCTCACTATAATCAATAAACATACATTTTTTACTCTTATCATAAATTTTTATTTTTAATTTAGTTGGAACCAAAACATATGAAACACAACCAAAAATTCTAAAATGAGATACATAATGTTTCATACCACTCCATGCTTCTTGTGGGACTCTATCTTTCACACTCTTTGTAGGACTTCAATTTGAGATATATACCACACATGCAATAGCTTTAGCCCAAAATTAGTTAGATACATTCTTTTTCTTTAACATACTCCTTGCCATTTTCATTATGATTCTATTTTTCCTCTCTACTACATCATTCTATTGTGGTGTGCATTTGGTTGTAAAATGTTTCTTGATCCCATGACATCTGCAAAAATCCAAGAATTCATTAGAATAGTATTCACCACCTTTATCAAATATGAGTATCTTGATGAATAATCCACTTTTCCACCATTGATTTGAACTCCTTAAACTTTTTGAAAGCCTCAAAATTTTCCTTTTGGAAATATATCTAGGATTTTTTGCTGAAATCATCAAAAAAATGTCAAAAAATATAAAGTTCCTCACAAAGATGGGGTTTGCATTGGACCACATATATCAGTATGAATCAACTCCAAAAGATCTCTTTCTCTAATCAAACTTCCTACAAGAAAACTTTCTCTATGTTGCTTTGCCATTTTACAACTTTCACAAGAATTAGAAGGCACTATAATAGGAGGCAAACCTTTTACTATATTCTTCTTCTACAATAAACTCAAGCCATCAAAATGAAGGTTTCCATACCTCAAATGCCACAACCATGTCTGATCTAGGGCTTCTACCTTAAAGATAACTTCTGTCATTCCTTGAATACAATGGATTTGAAGAGGATACATCCTATTCTTGCTCATCTCAACTTCACCAATCAACCTATCTCTAGAATTTCCATCCAAGATTGTACATGTATTATCCTTAAAAATAAATTTATACCCCTTTTCACCTAATTGACCAATACTCATAAGATTATGCATTAGTGCAGACACATAATAAACATCAAGAATAAATATCTTTTCTCCATTTTTAGCCAATACATTAATAATACCTTTTCCCATTACAAGCATTATGCTATCATTTCCCAATTTTATTTCAAATTTGATAGAATCATCCAAATTAGAAAATAATTCTTTATTTCCTATCATGTGGTTACTACAACCACTATCTAAAAACCATACATCCTTAGAACTTTCTTGTGTTAGATTGCATGTTATAAATAAACTGTTAGAATTATTCGTAGATACATTTGAATAATTTGCACCATGACTATCTAGATCCGCCTATTTCTTCTTGCATTCATTTTCCAAATGACCATACATCTTACAATAAGAACACTGGATATTGGATTTATCAAACCTTGATGACTGTTGGTTTCTACCATGTCCTCTATTATTGATGCTTTGATTAGGCTAATTTTTCCTTTCTCCTTGATCTATATTTACTTGTCCAGCTCTACCTCTTCCTCTTCCTCTTGATAAAGTTTGAGCCCTGAAAGCATTCTTAGAAGAGGAATTGTTATTTCTATTAAATCCAGACTCATGAGATAACAAGCAACCCATTAGTTCATCCACAAATAATTGTGATAGATCTTTTGATTCTTTAATAGCAGCTACAATTGAATGAAACTTACTAGGTAAACTTCTAAGGGTAGAAGCAAGGAGTTGGATCTCAATTTTGCAAAAGTCCACGAATTGAGATCTTGCTCTTTTAGAAAAAAGTACCCATTTTTAAAAAATGGGTACCTATTTTAGGCTCGGGCACCCGATTCAAAATTTAAAAATGGGCACCCATTTTTTTAAAAATCAGGGACCCATTTTTTTAAAAATCGGTACCTATTTTTGAAAACATAATTTTTTTTTTTTTTTTTAGAAATGGGTACCCATTTCTAAAAATTTAAAATTTTGTTTTTTGGGGGGATTTTGTATGTCAATTTGACTATTTTCAAAATGGGTACCTGTTTTTTAAATTTAAATAATGGGTACCTATTTCTAACAACATTGGGCGGCATTTTCTTCTCCTACCTTAGATTTTGGTTTGGGATAGGCTTGGTGAGACCAAGCCTATGCCTTGACCTCTCAAGATTTGGCTAAGGCATTGAACTAACAGATTTACACCTTCCCGTAATTTTTAGAGGGTCTTCCTGATTAAATTTTTTTATGAAACAAAAACCCATTAGAGCTCTCACTGTCTTGATTTCAGAAATATAAATTTTATAGTGCTAAGATTTTATTTACTATTTTTGCATTATTTTTAATGAAAGGTGGCACCTAAATGTAAAATAGTGAAGTTCACTAAAACTTTAATAACTTTTTTTATTTTATAATTTTTCTTAAATTAATTTATATGTCATCAATCTACATACATTTCTTTTGAGGTTAAAAAAAGATTTTTTTAAAAAAGTGAAATTTTGATCAAATTATGGTGTCCGTACACGAGAGGTTTAAAATTTTATCTTTATAGCCAATTAATAATTAATAATAAAAAAATTATTCAATGAAAAATTAAGGAAAAGTAGTGTCATCAATATTAGGTGTATTAGGTAACTCCCTTTAAAAGGATTTAAATTCATTTATTTGTGTCAAATTATGGTTTCTGTGCATGAGTGTGGTATGGTCCTGAAATAGGCATTTTGAAAAAGTGGTTTTTAACAAAATCTATCATATGGGTATACAAATAAATTACATATTCAAAAACTAGATTCTGAACACAAAAACTTTTATTTCTGAATTTTTTTATATTCAATCTCTAAATGCCTCAAATTTTGACATTAATTGAGAAGAAATTTCAAAAATAGGAAAAACACCTCCACTTTTTGCCCAAAAGTGAGACCCAACTTCTTGCACTTACCCCTAAGCACCTTTTCAACCACCTTTTGATTAGTAATATCTTCCCCTTGGGTTCTCAATTGGTTAACAATATTCATTACTTCAGTAAAGAAATTGTCCAAATTGTCAGATACATTTGTATTAAGATTTTCAAACTTTCTCCTTAATATTTGTGATCTTGCTACCTTCACCTTTGTTGTACCATGATGAGAAATTTTTAAGGCATCTCATGCTTGTTTTGATTTGGTTTCTCAAGAAACTCTTAAAAATAATGACTCATCCATTGATTTTTGAATGAAAAATAATGCCTTTGAATTCTTCTTCTCCTTATCCTTCAACGAATCTTTTTCTTGTTTTGACAATGCCTAGTATATTGCAAGATCCTTTGGTTCTACAAAACCCTTCTCAACTAAATCCCATAAATCTTGAGAAAGAAATAAAGTTCTCATATTTATGGACCAACCATTATAATTATTACCATTAAATATTAGAATTTGAGGCTGTGATGTATTGTTCATCATTACTGCCATGTCTTCAGACTTTATTCTCCAACTTTAGCTTCAACTTTTTCCTTCAATTAACCTAATACAACTCCACAATAAATTCTGGCTCTAATACCATTTTTTTAGAAATCAACACAATAATATCATACCAAATTTCTATGGCACAGTATTAAATCAAAACACACTATTATAGTAGAACCAAAAATTTTATTCATATTCTTCACACACAAAAAGAATTACATTGTCTCCTTTTAAAGAATCTCAAAACAATAACCCTTAATCTTTTCATAAATGCATGGTATCCTAACTAATCCAAGACTAAAAATAGTGGTGCAAGTCTCTTCTTTATTATAACTATCATTTAAACTAGAGTTCCTAAATTTAAATCTCCTCATTACATGCAAAGCTAAATACATTATTAAACTTCCTAATTTCTAACTAAAACATGTCCAAACATGTGATGATAGTGGATGGAGAACTAATAGATTAAATGGTGCCTGAGAAATCTTCAGATTTAATAACAGTGGAGTTTTCTTTATCTGGCAGATTGAAGATTGAATAATACGAACTATCTCTTGCATGAAGAAATTATTATTTCTATCAATTTTGCATGTACTGATTCTCCTTACTTTGAAGTTACTCAGACATCTACACATGCCTATCAAAATTCACATTCATACTCAAACCTTAGCAATGCTCTTATCTCATGGTTGAAGGATGATAAATCAAGTTACTAATGACATCATATTTACATTCACATAAATTGCACGAGATGAACATTGTAAAATAATGTGTCAAACAATTGGCTTCCCCTATTATTTGGCTCACACATCTTAGAAGCATAAAGAAAATACTTTGTATCTTTGTTGTCTAATTGGGATTATTACATTTATAAGGTAGCTTAGTTGTGGAATACACTCCCTTCATTGAAAAATGACATTCTATCCACCAATATGAGGTTCCATTATGGCATACATGATAGTCTCAACATTATTTAACAACAATATCCCTCTATCTATTTGATTTGATAGGGATACATACTTGGAATTTTGAAAGCCATAGTTGATCCATTTAGTGAAAATTATCATACTACATGTGTACTATTCCCTTAAGATGGTGTTTAAATAGAACACAAAGTCTCCCATCGATGGTTCTATATCCCAATGTCACTCCATATCACCATCATAGTTTTTATGAAAGATACAATCATAAACTCATTGTCAATGACTTTCTAAGTTCAGAGATAATTGCTAGAAGATTCCAACACTTCTTTGATCAATGCCAAGTAGGAGACACATAGTAAGTGCACAGGGCAAGGGAAACATGAACATCACTAAGGCACATTTTATGAAACAGATAGTGGGTAGTGATCTTTTTATTGCATTGGCATTCAAACACTTAACAAACCCACTATCTATGAACTCTTTCAACCACTTCTTCACACATGGAATTTGTGAGAACTTTAATTTAAAAACTCCACATGATTTCCCATTAAGATTTTTTCTTGAGAAATTTAGCAATGTGGTTGCATGCATTGGCTAGGAATTTCCATATGACTGTATCTTTCATTTTTAGATCATTTTGTCAAAACATATATATGTTGTCTATCTCCATGTTGTAGACTCCATATAGGGTGTCATAGGCTTGAATTTTTATATGGGCCCGACAATATAATTTTTAGAAGACATTTAGACTTCTTCACCTATTCTTCCACACTCACCTCATGAATTTGACTCCAATGATAGTGCATTGAGGAGCATTATGTCGAATAGTTCATGCACATGGCTTTTGGCACAATTGAAACCCATTTGCATGAGGGAAGTTGAAGGTTGTGAATCTATTGAGGTGAAAGGTTGGTATACAAAGTAGTCCAGTCATGCCTTGCCAAGGAGATCTCCACTCTTTGTGTCCAATCTATTATCTCAAACCATCAGTGCTTCATATATTCTCTTCCATACATAACCGCTATACCCTTACCTTCTTCATTGGCATTCTATCAAATTGTTCATGTGCTTGTCCATGCTTGGCATTGCAAAGGAAGAATAAAACTAATTAATAAGATACTTCAATAAGATATAGCCTAGAGCATGATGCAAGTCTTGAAACATCACAATAGAATATCCATACTAAACCATCCAATGGAGGGATAATCATAGTCTCAGAATTCACAACTACATGCCAACATCATTTGTGCTTAATCATTGAGGTGATCCGACTCTTAACTCTTATTCTTTATCACTTGGAGAAGGAAGTTAATAACTATATTCAAAATACATGTTTTGAGACTCTAACCTTAACCTTTTAGGATGACTGGTTATACTTAAAGATTAGGAAGAAAATACATATTTTGGAAACTTATCTTAACCTTTTAGATGGAGAGGTTAAGATTTTGAAGTGAAACACGTGTTTTGGAACCCAAAAATTAACCTTTTTTAGAGATTAATGGTTAATGATGTGAATGAAAAATATGTGTTTTAGAACATTCCATTAACCTTCGATAACTTGAGACTCAGTAACTGGAATACATAAATTTGAAATGCAAGACAGAGCTGGGAAAGATCCTCAAAAATTTGAAAGAAAAATTTCCCAAAAAATTGACAAGAAGAGACCAATTAAATGCTTAAAGTGAGATACATCTAGGAATGATCATAGTTTTATATGGTGAGGATTTTCAAAATTTAGTGCTATTTTGATATTTTGGCAACAAGCTGTGTAATTTCATGCCCCTGATCTTTTCATGAGATATTTGCCTTTTGCTTTTAGATCTAATTTTTTTTGAGCTTTTTTTTATTGGATATGGGGGACTTTTATTTTAGGTCTCTTTGAGCCCAAGTGGACATCATCATTGAGCTCAGAGTGCTCAAAAACATCCATTTCCATATAACATTTGCCCTATTAAAAAATTGAGGCAAAATTTTATTTTATTTTGTATTTAATACAAAAATCATGTGAATGTTTTCTTATTGAAAAGACAATATTATTTTGACCAAACGATGTCAGCTAGGGGAGCAATTTTTATTAAGGGAGCAACCTTAATAAAGGAACAATTTTAAAGGTCGTGAAGAGGAGGGGCCCACCAATACACTGCATGTGCAAAAGGGGGATATCCTTGCTTGGACTTCTCATAACATGACTATATTTTATTTTGAGCCCATATTACTTGGGTTGTAGGGTTCCTCTACCCCACCTTAGGCTACGCACCTCTACATGTGCTCAAATTTGGCACTAATTGTGCATGGTTGGAGTTCACATGCATTTTTCTTTGCCATTGACAATTTCCCTTTATTTTTGGCATAAACACTATAGGTTCATGTGCATATCATGGTATATGACATTCTTTGGTGCTAATTCTTTTGGTCTACATGCGTTATTTTTGGCACTAACACCTAACTTGGCAATTGTGCAACATTTTTCTTTGGAAGGGAGAAATTTTTCTTTGAAATTTGTGGCCCCCTTTTTGGAATATAGGATAGATATGATGCTGTGGGGGGGGAAGGTGGGTGAATTAGTATCCTCTAAAACTTTTTCTTTTGAGAAATTTAGTACTTTCTTTGCTTCCTTTGTTACTTGGTTAACATTAAACATATAGCAATTTACTTATAAATGAAAGTAAAACAACTAGTTCAACACATAAACTCATAAAATATAACACATAATACAAACATTTAATATCATAGAAATCCTTGGTTAGAGAGAAAACTATGGTGGGGATGTACCCACAAACTGATCACTACCATAGTAGTAGGTTTCCTGATTAGGGCTACAATATTTTGTTACTTTTTATGACTTACTTGGTTAGGAGTATACAATGAGATTTGCTAGGATCTACTTTTTATAAGGATTTTACAACACTCATCAAGTGTGTACTCAATTAAGAGATTTACATATAAGATATTAAGTCCACCATTTTCAAGGATTCAAAAAACTATACCAATGATTAGAAAGTAGCAATAAATGACCTATAATAGAAGCTTACTTTGTTTGTTTAGATCCCTCTTCTTCTTGATTATTATCACCTTCCTATGATGGATTTGAAATTCCTCTGTGTTCTATCCTTAACTTTGACCTCTAAACTCTGTTCTTTTTTACTTCTTTAATTCCTTACTCAATAGTATTCACTTTCTTCACAAAATAACCTCAACTATACAATCAACAATAGCTGCTCCTTTTATAGTATTCTTTTTCCATTTTGTAGCTTGACCTAATTATAGTTGTAGAAATTTCTAAAGTAGTCCTCTGATTGTGATCAATGATTATGGAATCATCCATTCCTTCCTTGTAATGCCCTATTTAGGAACCCAAAAGAAATAATCTTAATATATTACAAAGTTTACCGAACTATTTTTAAAAAAAAGTTTAAACAACATCAAAGTAACAATAATGTGAAAGCAATATATATATACATCAAGAATACATAATCAATTACAAATATAGTTTCAATTCCTCAAGGGTTCCTTCATGTTGAATCACATTTAAGAAAGTTTTATTAATAAGTTTAGGTCTAATTACAATGTCCATAATCATAAAATGAATAAACACATACATAATCATATAAAAAAATGTATCAGTACAACTAATAATATGAAAGCACATCTAATGAATAACATCCACTGCACATGTCACAAGGTATGTGAAAATAGATACAAGTACATCAAATGAATAAAAGTCTTAAAGATAAGAGGAAGAATGATAATGGTACCACTATATCAATGAGCATCCAACAAATAGAAATGTAAGGGGGGGCCAAATGTAAGAATACACTACCTCCCAACCCTGTGGTCACCTAATCAGGCTCCCACTCCTATCATGCAGGACAGATAATGTACTATCTACACACAGATAATCAAATCATAAAATAGTTCTAGGCAAGGAATCCTAATAGCCAAAACTACCTCCAAGGTACACAAAATACTAAAGAAGAAAGATAATTGAGTTGAAATAACACTCATCCAAAACTAACATCTCATACCAAGTCAACATCTAGATACCAAATATAAATCAAGTATCAAAATCCAAAGAGATACAACCACTTCCAAACCAATGTCAAGTGTCACAAGCACAATAACCAATAGATAACAACCATCATCAATAAAAGTAAACTACCAATCACTAACTCTAACAATAAAAACACCACCAATGAATAATTGATCATTCATTAATAAAATTCAATTGTCAACAATAAATGACATTCAATCAATGAGTAACGATTTACAATAAATACACCATCCAAAATAATATCCAACAAGTATACCACTAGAGGCAAATATTAAAAAACCATGAAGGAGACTTTGGCTACATACTATGGAGTATCACCACATGAGTCGACTCTAAGGTTACCCTGGTAGTCTCTCAAGACCCTGCCCCTTAGTGACTCTATGTGAAACTAGGATACCCTCTCATGAAGATGAGGAAACTAGTTATACCTATATGAATTTGCCTTAGGGAAAAATGACACTAAGATCAGAAGCTCAAGAACAAAGCACAATATGGAGCAAATGATGTATGATCATAATAACAATATGAGAATCAATAATGTACATGTATAGTAGAAGTGCCTATATATAAAGGCCTCTAGAATGACTACGAGTTAGCAAAATGATAAGCCTCACAACTAGGAACATGTCCACCAAGAGTGGATTATCCTCCATTGAGCACAAAAGTTAGTGCAATGATGAGAGGATAAGCTAAAACAGACACCATGTGCTTAATTAGAGTGTGAACAACCTGTCTTGTCTACACCATGTGCTAAAATGAGATGCTAACTCCTATATTGTCAACAAGACAACTCATAAAAGTTACTTCTAGGTGTCTAATTAATAAATAATACAATGATGCATTTAACCTAAGTAAAATTAAGTAAAGTGTAAATAATTAATTATTTACAATAACACCCCTTCTTAAGTGCAACTTAGGGGAATGCACTTAAGCTCACAAAAGCTATGATGGGTCCTAACTACTAGGCCATGTTAGGTACCCATGTACAAATGCACTGATGTACATACAATGGTATGCAATGAAATGAAATGTAATCTCTTTGAAAATGGAGAAAAAGGGAAAGCCTCATGGAAAAAACCCTCCCCTCAAAAAGAGAGATATGTACAATAAAGAAGAGAAGAGTCATGTGACCCCTTGGTGAAAAATCTTGCACCCCCAATAGATCTCACAAATGAAGATTCTTGACCTTAGTGAAGGGCTTGGTGAAGATGTTGGCTAGCTACTTCTTTGTAGGACAATATTGCAATGTAATGACCTACTCATGAATTAGCTCTCTGATGTAGTGCATATGAATCTCAATGTGTTTTGTCCACTGATGTTGAATTAGATGTCTTGAGATTTCAATGGCACTTTGATTATCACAATGTATGCCTGTGGGTCTAGGTAGATCAAAACCAAACTCCTTCAGAATATTCCACAACCAAATAGCTTATGTCTCCGTAGTCATGGCTCCTCGATACTCAACCTCAGTCAATGAAAGAGCTATATTATTTTTCCTTTTACTCTGCCAAAAAATGGAGCTAGAACCAAGATGAAACATATATCCTAAAGTGCACTTGTGAGAATCAATATCTCCTGCATAGTTTGAGTCTGTATAACCCACTAATTGTAGTCCAGTACTAGCTGCATAACATGTCCCATATGTACATGTACCCTGGACATAGTGCAAGATGTAGTTGGCATGGTTTCTCACTTCATGCAAGAGCCACATAAACTTCACTAGAATGTATAGCTCTGATACCATGTAAGAATTTATCTTAGGAAAAAATGACACCAAGATCAAGAAGCTCAAGAACAAAGCACAATATGGACCAAATGAAGTATAACCATAATAACAATATGAGAATGAATAATGTACATTTACACTAGAAGTATCTGTATATAAAGACCTCTAGAATGACTAGGAGCTAGCAAAATGATAAGCCTCACAACTAAGCACATGTCCACCAAGAGTGGATTATCCTCCATTGAGCACATAAGTTAGTGTGATGATGAGAGAATAAGCTAACATGGGTGTATCACATAAAAATATGTTGTAGACACCATGCGCTTAATTAGAGTGTGAACAACTATGTTGTCTACATGATAACTTAGTTGATTATGCAAACTCCTGTGTTGTAGACACCATGTGCTAAAATGAGATGCTAACTCCTATGCTGTCAATAAGACAACTCATAAGAGTATGCATACTTCTAGGTGTCTAACTAATAAATAATTAAATAATGCATTTAACCTAAGTAAACTTAAGTAAAGTGTAAATAATAATTATTTATTTAAACTAACAATACCTCTCAAGGTATCATCTCCATCTCATCCTTAGTCTATACAAGCACTTAAGGCATGGATGAGGAAAAATATCTAACTTATTTTTTTAATGTATCTCAAGGAAAAGAGATAGGCAAAATATTTTAATTACTATGTTATCACTTGTTACACAACTTACAATGAGTTATCTTGACAACCACTTTGGGCCCTAGCCCCTATTGCAAGCCACTCTCATAGACATGCACCTAGACTACCTTCCCAAAAATCATAAACCAAAATAGTGTCCCATACCACAAGATTAATATTGATCAAATTTGGTTACTTAATAAGCAACCCAAAAATAAAATTTGTTCTCAAAACTCAAGTTCTCATAAATGCTCAATAGCATTAATTTCATAAAACATAAATCTCAATTCAAATGATAAAGTTCATCATGACATCTAGTCAAATAATCATAAAAGAAATCTCAAAAATACATCTAGTGCACATCCTAACTTGGCCAACTAAACCACCCACAAAGAAAAACCATCATGAAAATAAACATCACAAGACTATAAATAGAATATTAGAAAACACATAGTTTTTAGCGACATGATTTAATTCCATCAATTTCTCTACCAAGGATAACTTTAGTGGCTAATATTTGCCAAATGGCTAATATCACTCATTAGAGATCCCAAATTTGGCTTTTTTTTTGCACTTTTGGGGTGGTTATGTCGCCTGCCCTTTATGAAAATTGGGTCCCATGCTTAGGCCAATTGCCAATAATAATACAAAAGTATTTGTATTTTAGTGATGAGTTTGCCAATGCAATCTATTTTTTCCATGTGGTAAATTATATATATTCACTTACAATTTCTAATTATTATTTTAATCAATGTCATATTAGCCAATATTTGGTAAAAATTTAAGTTAGGTTATAGGTTAAGTATGTATATTTGACATGCATCTCTTTTATAGAGACTTTCCATGAAACTTATCCTTTCTCACTTTGGCCCAAAATAGATTTGATGTTGAACATGTGTCTTTACTTTTGGGTCTTTCTTTAAAACTCAGTATCCTTTTAAAGGTTTGGTCCAAAATAGGAATTAGGCCATTGATTTAGGATCCTCCAACAATTATAAACAATAGGGATTGCCTCCATACCACTATTCATTAATTTGAAGGGAAACTATAAGGCTATAAGTGGAATAAATTTAACCTTCAAGTTTGATAATCAATTAGGATCCATATAATAATAATAATTTTTAAAAAATCATTGTTTCTAGGTATGTTTACTTCTACCTGTAATTTTCATTAATAATGTAAGATTTGCTAGGATTTCATAGAATTTTCATACAATAGAAAAAAATTGCCAATAAAATTAATTTTTTTCCTACTCAAAAAAATTAATTCACCAATAGAAATTAATTGTTTTCCCCTTTACTAATGTTTGATTCACCAAAATTTTATACATTTTTCCAAAAGGGGGTTTCTTAAAGTTATCATTGTTTCTCTTGTTTAGTTTGGGTCATAAGGATGTGTTCATAAATAAAGTAAGAATATAAATGTTAATATAAATTATTATGCTAATATACTTATTTAAAATAATAAGTAATTAAATATCCAATTTCTTTGTGCATACAAAATATCATGCAATATTATCATGTTATTAATTTAAATTATCTTAAATCATAAATGATTTAATCAATAACATAAATATATATTATTAGATTAAATATTAATATCAATTTCATTTCTAAAATATTAATCTGACTAGTCCAATATTAACATTTACTTTTCTTTTAATTCATAATGCAACTAAAGATAAAATTATAAATTTAATTGAATTATTTATAATTTCTCTCATAAAGTCAAATATTTATTAACTAGATGATCACAAAGTGAACTCTACCACAACTTCTCTTAAAATATAGTAGAATTATAAATATTAATTTATTAATTTCCCTCTTACATTAATACTTATAAATTCATTTATATGGAACTAAGAGTTTAACTAAACTTAAAGAATTACTAATACTAACATTCATTTTATAACTAAATGACTAGTATTAATTTGATTTTTGAAATTAATTAATAATAATTTTTATTTTATTTTTAAATAAATAAATCTAAAAATTATATTATATTTTTATAAAATAAAAATAAACATGCAATTAGTATTTGCATGTGTCTCTGATCTCTCAAATCATGCAAGCATAGTATTGAAACCATACTATACTAAATTTTTTATTTTTAGTATATTTGTTTTCATATGCATGCATAAGTTTAGTTACAACATGCTTTCCTCTCTATTATTCTTATTTTCTTTTTCCAATAAATTTTGTAGTTAAATTTTTTTAGATGTAAGAAAAATATTCATCTATATTTAGAAAATTCATGATAATCACATAGTTCTAATGACAAATTTAAAGTTGAAACCTAACTTATCAATTTATTCTTTTTTTTTTTTCAATTTTCTATAATTAATTTTTTTCTATGTAAGAAAGGGTTTCAAAAGAATATAGTCATAATAAATTTCTATAATTTTTCTATAATTTTCCTCAGTCAAGTTTTCTTGATTAATAAGTTTTCCTTTTCAAAATCTACAACACAATTCTTTATTCAACAATCAATACAGTAAATTAATGAGCAATATGCAAAATACCCAAGAAGACACGAAGAAGATAGATCTTTCAATAAAATTCTACAATGGATTTTCAAACCCTACCTCAAAACCACAACTAAAATCTGAGACAATCTCTGAATGCATGCAAATCCAAACCCTCCAAAACTTTCAACAATTCTTTTGATCCAATTCTAAATTTTGCTCCCTAAAACCTATGTGTGTAGAAATGAGCTTGAATCTCTTAATAAAGAGTTTAACTTTACTTAGGATTTTTAGTTTTCGAACATGTAAATGACTCTCATTAAAATAAACTTTTATTATTTAATCCTTTTATGCATACTTAAAGAACTTTTTAATAAAAATATTATTTTCTTTTCTTTTCCTCCACTTTATTAATTAGTGTCAGCACTAATCAAAGTGTAGTTTATTATTTAAATTAATAATAATAATCAAAACTCACTATTTAAATGCAATTCTAATTTTATTATTATAAAATAAATAATTATAATAAAGCAATATTAAATTTTTAATATTTTAGTTCTCTTCTTATCCAACTTCTCAAATTAAAATTTTAGATTAAATCTTTTAAACTAGAGCACATATTTAATTAATTTATAATTAATTAACGATTATTTAAATATCATCATATTCTAATTTCTCTTTAACCAATTTTTTAAATTTAGACTTCTAAATTAAGACTTTTAAATTAAATCATATATTTAATTAGTTTTTTTATTAATTAAATATTTTCATGTTTTAATATTTGCTTTTTAATCAAATAATATTTAATTATATGATTAACCCAAATATTATAATTAAATCATTTACCAAATAGATCACATAGCAAAATTCACATAAAAACAACATTACCAAAACAGACCAAAACTCAAAATCAAACAACATAGACAAAGATAAACTCATGGGTTTAAAAAGAGTGGAAAGTCAAATACATGTCCTCCTTCTTAGGAAAAGTAATTAAACTATGGTTGGGATTGGATCTGAACATTATCTCTTCATTCTTAGCATTGAGTTATTGTGATAGGGCACACTCATCTTGACAATTTAGGGAAGTTGGTGTCTGGTACCTACATTCTACATAAAGGATGAGCATGCACATGCATATAAATATATCTAAACTAAATAAACAATGATAGGGAGTGGTACATCATGTAGATCCCAACTAGTAGGTGACTACAACTCCCTCCCTTAACCACATCAAACACAACAAACAGAAAGATAAAACAAACACATGCACCATACACATGCAAGTATGGGGTAATAACTATAATAATTATAAGTCAAACATCAAATGCTCAAATAAAATAATGCATCGTTACAAATATGAAGTAATCACCATTAAAACATCATCTAACATTGCTATGAAAGAAATCACATTTATTAACTATGAATCATTAAAGCATCATTAATGCACCAATAACCATAATCATTAAACAACACATGAAATATAGTCAATTACGTAATCATCATTGATATATCTCTAGTCCAAGTTATGAAATATTGAAACTAACATGTATACATGAAATAGGCATAAAAGAGTTTGCTAAATATAATGAAAAAACAAACTATGGTTGGGCATTACATTCCTTCCTTTTCAAATTTATTTTCATTGGTTTGTGTTGCATTGAAATCATCAACAATGACTTTGTATTCTTCACAAAAATCTTATCAAATATTTACCTTGATTCATGTATACTATTTTTATTTCTCGATATAGTTGTGTCACATTAGATTTTGTGGTTCAAACTTTGATGTCATCTCTATGTTACTTAGTAAATACAATGTTCTTTCATTTTGAAACTTAGTGTAGACTTTCCTCGGTCTCTTCTGACTTGACTGGGGTGAAGTTTATGCTCAAGATATATAATCACTTGGTTTGAACTTGAGCTTGGGTATAACTATAGCGTAATGTCATCTCCTCCTTCATAGCTCGGGCATTATGATGACTCGATTAATATGCACATTTTGACACTAACTCACAACATAATAATCTATAGGAGTAACATTCTTCCCCTTTGGCATTAGTGTCAAAAATAATATCTACATAGATAAATTGACCTTTATACAAAATTCTCCCCCTAAACATATACTTCCTCTCCGTATAGCTTTTATTTTTCAAAAAAAAAAATTAAGTGATTTTGTTTGTATTACATCAACTACTTATATCTTTGCAAATACATACATAATACAAAAAAACATATATAAATACAAAAATGTATATCACATTATCATATTATTCCCCTTTACATATTATCCCCTTTTTTAATACTTATCTCAAAATAAAATAATGGATGAAAACATACTAGTGTTACAATCCATAATGATCAAGAAAATCTTTATGGTGCATCTTTAAAATTGCCATTGTGTTGTCCCAATTGGTTTTGATCAAGTTTATTATCTGCATTTAAATCAACAATTTGGCCGCCATATCTGCCATGTGATCTACCATTGATAAAATTAGAGTCTCAACTAGTTCTCTTGCGATCCTCATACATGTCTGTATCACCTCAAGATGTGGTAAAAGTAAGGCCATAATTTTATTTATCTCGACTCTTATGTTTCTCTCTTCCTATTAACACTCATGTTGTAAACTAGATAAATCCCTTACTTAGGAGTAGTGCATGGAGGATGTACTCAAGTTATTCTCCAATTCTTTTGCACTAGCTCTCATACCGTCATTTACCTTCTACAATTTTTTCTTTATTCCACCTGTGAGAGATGGTATGCCACATGAATTTTGAAATAATATTGTAACATTTTTTTCTAACATCCCCAAATTAGTAATAGAAGCAAACATGGCTACTTTCTTATATCTATATTAGTGGAGACTTTCTCTAAGAATTTTCTTTCAAATTTATTTTTATTTTTACCAATAACAATGATTGTGTCTCAATATCTAGATCATTTAGTTTGTCAACAATTTGAACCATTTGATCCAATATGGGTGCTTTCTCATTCAAAACTATATATGGAATAACTTCAATAAGTATATCCTTCACATCATGACGTGTCTATTTTTTCTTATGTTCTTTCCTCAATCTTGCTTGCTCCTTTATTTCACCTATCTCTAAATAAATAGTTATTTGGTCATCATCCAATTCATTGGGATCCCATCTTAGTATAGTAGTTTACTCTTCTAGGGTGACTGGGTTGGAACATATGGCATGGGACTCCTTTTTCTGCTTGAACTTCTTTCCTTTGCTAGTGCTTGGTGAAATATTTTGTGGTGATGGAACTTGGATTTCCGATGCAAGAGCATCCAGAGGTGTAAGGGCAATCTTGTATCACCCAAAAATATGCTACTATTAGTTTTTGTTTAATGTGTTTTTATTTTTGGACACCTTTTTGGGTCAAATAGAGAGTCCAACTCTCATAGTTCCACTATTAGTTTTCTGGGTTAGTGTTTTTTAGCACCTTGGGATATGTGCCAATGTAAAAAAAAAAGGTTATTTTGTAACTGAGCCATAATAATGATGAGTTATATGGTGTGATTTGGAGGGATGATTATACTTGTAATTTAAAGCAATCCAAAAAAAGAATCAAATCAAAAGGCTTTAGAGTTTGAAAGTTATTACAGTTTTAAGTTGCTTGGAGGCGCCTTAAGAGCACTTCAAAGTTAGAATTAAGGTAGTAAATAGCCTTTTATGGGCCCAAAAAATGGGAGACAAGAAAATCTGGTCCATAGGACTATAGAGCACTTGGAGAGCTTTCCAAAAATGTCAATAGTTCGTCAATTAGAGTCCTAGATCAAAAGTTATGCCTCTCAGAAGTTGGACTAAATTTTATGGATTCTTCTAATTTTGTACCAAATTTTGACATGTTTTCTAGGGAATTTTGTTTTGATGGTGGATACCAAATGGAATATTCTAAAATGCATCCCTAACCCTAAACCTAATTGGGGTTGCTTAAGGTCATTTATGGCATTTTAAACACAGTTTTGGTGTAGATTGGGAGGAGGTACTGTAAGGAGTTTTTTTCTCCAGAATCAGACTACATTGTAAGCCCCTAGGGAATGTCATTGAGTTTTATTTTATTGTACTAAATTTAATAGCATATCACTTATGATAATAATATTCCTCTTTTCTCATTCTGTTCATTTTGACTTGGGTTGTTCCCTCATCAATTTCCAAAATTGGTAATGTGGTCCTTCGTTATATTTTTGATTCATCCTCCTACTTAACTGGTTCATTGGAAGATAAATGCACCACAAATGGTACAAGTTCCATGCTCGGTGATGTATCTTTTTCTTGATTATCCTTGGTCTCTTCAATTGGTAACTCTTGTACTTTGAATTTAGGTAGCTTCAAAAATGATGTTTCTAAAAATTTGTGATCAATAGAAAAACTTGATAATGGACTAAGGAATTTAATTCCAATAATTTTTTGTTCCTGTGCTAGAATCAATTGGCAATGCCCAATAGTTATCTCACTCAGAGGTCCATCGGTTGGTATTATACTTCCTGTTGTAGAAATCTCTGCATTATGCTTCATGGAGTCTCCTTCTGTCATGAGCATGTTCATCATCAATGTTCTTATCTCCAATACTTTCATATCCTTGTCCCCATTTAGTTAGTTGAGCTAGTTGCTTAGTTTCTCCTTTAGTTTGTTGTTTCCTAGTACTCACAGTGGTATTCGGTAACATATGTAAGGAGCCCATAGGAATATCATTCTCATCTTGCTCCTTAATCTTGGAAAACTCTTTAATTTTTTGTATAACTAGATCAAATCTAGGTATGTGGCAATGTGTTGGCTCATTAAGTTATGTTTTCTTTGTGTCCAACTATGTAGTTACTGAGATATCTTCATCCTTCTTAAACTATTCAGCTAGATCCTCCTTTGGAGTATCTTCAATTGTAATATCATCTTTCTTTCCAATAATATCATAAACCATTTCATGAACAAGATCATCTGCAATATCTTGTGTAGTTTTATACTCATCTTGTTTATTATCAAGTTTAATAGTTTGTTCGGTTGCATTTTCATCAACATCAATGGTTTTGATTAGATCCTTAATTTATAAACTTGTTTCCATATCATCTCTAAATCTTCATCCACTAAATGTAATTTTCTAGGAAAAAAATAAAGATCTCTATGCTTTCATACAAATATGTTCTTATGCTTCTCTAGAGCTTTAGATATGTCTTCTAAACTAGAAAATGGCATTATTTTAGCTAGTGATCTTCTCATTTATTTCTCATGTTTTAGAGCATATTTCCATCTACTATAAATCTTTTGGTATAGATCATTTGGGATTTGATTTCCAATATTCAAGGCTTCAACCTTTTTCTTATCATCTTCACTCATTGGTTCATATTTATAATATTTGAAGTCATTGAATCCTTTACCATTCTTTATATTCTTAGTTATCTCTTCTATGGTTTTTTGTCTTACAAGAATAGGAGCTTTAAATGATCCTAGTTCATCTAACTTTGTTTGTTAATTATCTTCATCATCATCATCATCATCATCATCATCTTTGATTATGAGTTTTCTTCTCCTTTTGGTAGATTTCTTGGCCTCTTTACTAGATGACTCAATAAGCTGCTTTCTCTTTTGAAAATTTTTCACTTTTAGTGTTGTAGGATTTTTAATTTTGACAACACCCTTCTTTAATGATATAGCTTCTTGTGTTTCTTAAGTTCCAGACCTTGTAGCCTTAGGACTTGTAGGGGTAGCTGCAATAGGACTTTTCCTACCTTTTGACAACCCTAGCTTGGTAATAATGATAGCTTTTTCTTTTTCTTCTTTTTCAACTTCATCTTCACCTTTCCCTTTAGTGATCATTAGTTGTCTATTTTCATCTCTTTCACTAAATACAGTTTCCAAGTTCTTCATTATTTTCTTTGTTTTTCTTTCCATTTTTGGTATAACAAGATTCATAATACTTTCTTTTTGGCTATTTCATATGTCCCAAACTTGGGTTATCTAGGGTTAATAGGTTTATTAATCAAAGCTTCAATTGCCTTAGTGGTATAATGAATATTTACTTCATAGTTCATTGGCTCCAACTATGCAATTCTAGGTTTAATCCTTCTACAATAGTATTTTTTTGTATCAACTATGAAACAAATATCATCATGGTACTTATCCACTAGGGCCAAGGGTATCATGTATCTACAGTTCATTCTCTCCTTGGAGTTATCAAAATATTCATTCATAACACTGTCAAAATTGTTACATAGTTTTTAAATATACTCATTGATTTGGTAGATGACAGGAGTATCAATTTTCCAATTTACTTCACTCAAACTAGGAAATTAATTTTGCATATAAAAGAAAATACATACCAATAGTGAGCTAAACTTGCATATATTTTTCTTTGGGACTTGGATAGTTTTCCTGTTATCTTGCAGTTGCCTAAGTTGTAACTCAGTAATATCATACATATGACCTTTCTTAATAATTTTATAACCTAAATCAACTACCATGCATGAAACATTGTTGTGCCTGTTGGATGGAAATATCTTGTATGCCACCACATACACATCTAATTTAATCTTCAAATATTCATTAGTGTCCACTTTCATTCCTTTGTTATACTATGAGGCCTTTTAATTTTCTTCAATTTCATTCTTGGGACTCGTCTTGATGGTTTTAACCTTGTTAGTGATAGGGTATCCCCTAACCATGTGAATAACATCCTTGGTTATCTTAATAGGTTTTTCTACCACATGTGCATATCATTCACTCTTCTCAACATAACCCTAATCTAGCTTGTTTTGAAATCTTGTGGAAAATGTAGGGCATGAACAAGTCTAGTTGATTCCAAGTTCTTGAACTCATCTTTTAGTTTTCCATCAATGCACATCTCATCTTAAAACTCGTGCAATTCAAGATCTCTGACTTCCCCAATTTTGCAATGGTAAAATAATCGTACAACATTTATAAGTAAAACCCTAGGTGGTATAGCAAGAAGGGAACCTACCTTGTCTATTTGCATGATGACTTCTAGATGTAGTTTATACTTTGACTCTTCACATGCTTCATTTTGTATCAGCTTAATAGGGTTCACCTTTGCCTTAGTTTGTCATTTTACTCATGTGGATCTAGAAGCCATTTTCACTAAGTAGGGTTTGAACAAGAACTTGACTTTCTCACTCAATTGTTTCTAACCTTCTTGGTGCACAAATTCTTGGCACAAATTTTGCAAACTCACTTTATTTCTCTTCAAATGCAGGGTGAAACAATAAAAATAAAAAATCCCAATATATACACAATAAGATTACCTTTTTTTTACCATTAGGGCACATTGAATGCATCGTACTCCATGTTCTATCATATTTAATGGGCTCGATTACCTTTAGTAGCTTAGTCACCTCACACTTACATCATTGCTTGGGTGACTTAGTAAGTGTAATTCAAACTTAGGCAATATAATATAAAACCTTTTCTTGGGTGACTTAGTAAGCCTAATTCAAACTTAGGCAAGACATTATAAAACCTTTAGTATTACTTGATCGATTGCCATTACTAGCACTTACTTACCAACACACTTGGTAATATTGTCTAATTGAAAGATTTTACAACTTCATGTAATGTCCTCTTGCATCATGTATTATGAAGATATGGACTTTATTCCACTTTGTTCTAGGAATTGATATAGGATTTGTCAATGATAATATAGTTCCTTAACTCCTTATGCTATTTAGTTAGAGGTGGAGGTATCACCTAATCCTCCTCATTTGTTGCACTTGATGTCTCATTTTCTTTTGTCTTCCTTACCCACTTCTTGTTAATCTATACATGAATTTTATCTGTGCCCCTTTTTCCTTTACTTTTAGATTTTTCATCATTGGGTGTTGAAACTCAATTTCTACAATTTGTACTTAAATGACCAACCTTGTGACAATGATAACATGTCATGCTAGAATTTCTCCAAGTAATTGATCTTCCTCCAAAATGTAAACTCATGCATTTTATAGTAATATGACCATAATTCCCAAATGGAGTATATGAATACCATGTGTTATAATCCCAATTGGTTATCTTACCTTTCTTTCTTGAATTCCAATTAGTCTTCATCAGTGATCTACATTCTTGTGACTTATGTCCAAACTTGTTAAAAGTATAGAAGTAACAATTGAATACATAATTCTTAGGTGATTGGATAAACTTTGATCTATAGTCAAATTCTTGATGTCCATACTTTTAATAATGATAATAATAACCATCAAATTTATGAGTAACCTTGCTCTTACTATTTTTGCTCCTTCATATATTTGTTGTGTGTCCAGGATTTTGACAATGACAGTGCATCAATTTCTTTGGCTTTAGACTGATATACACATTTTTTTTCTCTAACTTCTTTGATGATTCATCTTTCTTGGTTGTAGAGTTCTTGATGTAACCTAAGCCAGATGTGTCTCTTGATTACTTCTTTCCTTTGAGTTGTTCATTTAGTAGATTGATACTTTCTTGTGATCAATGCATTCTCTCAATTAGTTCTTTCTCAAACTTCATTTCATTCTTCAATATTTAATTTTCAGTCCTTAACTCAACAATTTGTTATTGTCCTACCAATTTCATGATTTGCATTGAGTAGTTGATGTATCATATGAAAGTGATTTTGTGTCTATCTTGAGTTCTCTTCATCTTTTGCATTTAGTCTTGCAACAATTTGTTTCCTATCTTCTTCCATCATTTGTTTGTCATCCTCAACTTTTCTTTTTTGTTCCATTACTTCACACATCCTTGTAGACTACACTCCTTATTCCCTTTTTAGTGATTTGACTTGCTTTGTCAGATTGTAGTTTTGCTCTAGTAGATTAGCTATAACAAAATCAAATTCATTAGACATGTTTCCATCAGATAGCTCTTCTATAACTTGCTCTTGGTAGGTTGTCTCATTGGTTTATTGGAAAACTTATTTTCTCTTATTCAATGACTACTTCAGGTTATTCTTCAGTTCATTGATTTTGTAAGCCTGCCTTCAATACCCAAGTTTTAAACTTTGAGAATTTGCCCCATGGGAGGAATCCCTAGATCATCCTAGTGTTTTGATTGATTTTTATTGTTAAAGATATTTTGTAAGACTATGACTTGTGAAGAAGATAGTGTCCTAAGGATATGTTGAATTGGAACTTTTAACCTCAAAGTTCAGTGGTTCAAGTTCAAAGTCCAAAAAAAGAATTCATTGATTTAGAGTTCAACTTCGGTTCATATAATCAAATTTCAAGCTTTAGGTTCAAAGGTTAAAGATGTAGATTCAGTTTTCAAATTTGGATCCACAGTTCAAAATTTGGATTTTGAGGTGTCCAAGTAATATAGATTTAGAGTTCAGATTTGGGAGTATACATTGAAGGTTGTGAATGAGTGATTCAAGTTCAATAGTTTGACAGTACAGAAGCACTAGCCTAAGTTGTTGATTCTAAATTTTTCAAAATTCAAAATCACAAGTTTAGAGTCAAATAATGTATTTTTTGATATAAACATCGATGATAACTCCATTTCATTGAAGTTACAAGCAATAAATTTTAGTGAGAGAAACTATTTTCAATGATGGTTTAAAAATAATGTGGTCCCCATCACAAGGTCAACTTGGCTCAAAAATTGACAAAGATGTGGTTCCATAAGCCTGATTTTATTAAAGTTCCACATTGTAATACAATCATATCTAGCATCAAAGGCACTTTCTACTTATTAGAAATAAAGCAAAAAACTTTGTAACAATCCCTTAAATTTCATGTGGTTGGTCTTTGGTATAACATAAGATGTGGACAAGAACATGAAAGAGACAAGTGTATATGGAGGGCTATGGGATGTGAAGACAATTGATTCAAGGGTCTTATTCTATTTTGATATTGGGATCCCATGTATCACACTAAAGCTTCATGAAGATATGGTCTCTAATATGGCATCCCTCACATACAAATGTCATGGGATTTTCTTCATAATAGAGATTTCTCATTAGGAAGAGCACACACATGGACTATTTGATAGAATGCCTGATGGTCTCCATGCATTAGTTTGATTAGCCCAAGTGCTATAGTGTCAACATTTTCTTGCAAGTGTATGCCAACACAAGGATCAAAGGCTCAGATAGTTTCTACATTGGGTTGATATAACTTAGAATCTATCATATGTATATCCAAGCCCTCTAAGTCTAGTGAAGAGTTAACATGGTGATACTAATTCTTATTGCTTGAAAAATGGTGAATGAATGAGGTTGTGCATCATGACTAGAGGGATTTTGAGCCTCCCTATATATGGATAGTGTTTTTTATGGTTTATCAAGTCGCATCAGAAAGAAGTATACTTTAGCCCAATAAAGAAGCATCTTGAAATTTATAAATTTCACGAGCTTGGCCTTCTGATCTCATGTGCATATTATCATAGAGGTGAAATCTATAGAGGGAAGCCTCAAGTTTACCAATATTCAAATCTCTAGAAGAGCACAAGACAAGAAAGGTGTTAAAGTCACCCAATATGTAATAGTTGCTACATGGAATGAAATACCAAGTATGTTGAAAAGGACACTAGGTGTCATCATATAATGGATTATTTGAATCAAGTGGAAGGTCATCAGTGATATGGTATCATTAGAAACTATAAAGTTCCCATGGATTGTTCATACAATGTATTTGATGGAGAACATATGTGAATTTTTTGACAAAATGCCGCAAGCCAAAGAAGGTTCTTCATATGTGCAATTATACAAAAGTTTGCAAATGTGAGGTTTTGAATATTAGAGAGAGAAGTCATCTTCATTGATATCATCTTTCCAAGTCCTTTATCATTAGATGAGAATAATAATGTAACATGTGTTTAATGTCCATGGATTTTGACCTAATGAATTGACACAAAGGGTCATTGAGAAAGGAAAGAATGGGATGCAGATCTCTAGTAAAGAGGAACATATATAGAAATGGATCTGTATCTGCATATTAGGTTGTGGGTTAGTTCCTTGCTCACCATGAAACACTTAGAGTTTTAGATTATGATTGGTCATCCTTACTAGCTTGAGAATAATCATTCTTCATATGATGAGAGCTTGATCCAAAGGGATATATGCAAGATGTTTAATAAGATATTAGTGTAATGAACAATGCCTGCAAAGTCCATCATTGACCATGGAGAGCTACAAGTTTTATCAATATCATTGCATGTATAGGGAGATTGTACGGGTTATAAAATTCAAGTAGACATGGAAGTATCTTGATTGTAGAAATTAAGCTTGATCATAATGGAGGTAGGGTCCAAATTTTTAAGATGACTCATATCAAGAATGATAGATATCAGATTATTTAAAGGCAACCAATCTACTGGTGCTTATTTCAAGATCAACCAAATGTTACCTAGCATATGAAGACATGTGATAATTATGAAACATCATGGTTATAAAACCCATAATTCCACCTAACACACACCTAGTAGCCAACCTTTAATAAAGTGTTCTTATTTCAAAGCTATCCCAAGAGGTCTGGAAGATTTATTATGTGAAAAGGTGAGGAGGATAATGTCAGTTCCAAGAATTAGTTATTAAAACTAAAATAGATCATCACAAATCAAGGAGTATAAATGTGAAATGTAAGGGGGTAGAGGAGTTCTTCCTTTTTCAAAGATTCCTAAGGCTACCAATGGGAATGATACATTTTGATTATAACAAAGGATAGGGGATTTGTTTTTTGCAACTTGGTTGTATGAGCAGGGGCATAACGATTTTGTAGTTATTTTTTCATGTTTTCTTGAAATAAAGATGAATATTTGTATGTTGGGTCCTAAGGTCTCAACGTTTATTTTTCTAATTGAAATCAATCATGTGATTTTTTCTTTTTTATTCTAGAATATAATCCTGCAATATCATTTCAAATATGAGTGTATTTATAAGTTAGTTGGCTGACAAATTTATAATTTGTAGAACAAATCATGTTATTCCTTTAACTTCTTCTATGATGTAAAAGACTTAGTAGATAGTCTTATGGCTATTCTCTTGTTTTTCTTTCATCTTCTAGTTTTAATCTTCATGATTGCATTTTTTCCATAGTGATGAGCGAATGTTAGAAAACCTTTGTGTCTTCAAGTAAAAGACATAACTAGTTAAATCTTTTTAAGAGGGAGTTGTACCTCTTAATTCAAAGGAGAGTTCTCAATCCATGATAACTCATCCAACTATTAGTATCTATTTTTTCTTCTATTTGGACATATTGAGTCATACTTTGTAATTCTTTTCAAAGGAAAAATCTATTTACTAATAGATTTGATTCATGGACATCTTCAATTCTAGTACCTGATTCTTAATGACACTATCCAATCTATACTTCTCCATGACTTGGATTTGTACTCTCTAGAAGTAAAACCTTTAACAATAGAACATAGATTTTATACCAATTGTTTGAATATAGGATAGATCTACAATTCCTCTCTTTATGTCCTTAACACTAATCTTTGATCTCTATTCTATTTTGTTGCTTCAATTCCTTACTCAATAGTATTCACTTTCTTTACAAAACAATCTCAACCATACCATCAATGAAGACAACTTCAAATTGTTCTTAACTGCTCCTTTTCTAGTATTATTTTTCGATTTTACAACTTGACCTAATTAGGGTTTTAGAACTTTTTGGAATAGTCCTCTAATCATAATCAATGATTCTAGAACCATCCATTTCTTCCTTCCTTTTCAACTTTTCTTTCATTGGTTTTTGTTGCCTTGAAATCAGTGACAATCACTTCCAATTCTTCAATAAAATCTTATCAAAAAAATTCCTCAATTCATGTAAACTATTTTTCTTGCTTAGTAGAGTTGCATCACATAGATTATGTGCAAATTCAAACTTTGATGTCATCTCTATTTCACTCAATAAATACAATGATCTTTCATCCTGACACTCGGTATAGACTTTGCTCAGTGTCTTCTAACTCGACTTGACTGAAGCTTCTCCTTGGTAGATATATAATCACTCAGTTTGAGCTTGAGCTTTGATATAATTGTAGTGTTCTACCATCTCCTCCTTTATAGCTCAAGCATTATGATGACTCAATTACTACACACATTTTGACACTAACTAGAAACATAATACTCTATAGGAGTAACACCTTTTTGGTGACTAGGTGTGGATATTATTTGTGCTATGCCCTTGTGTCCTGAACTATGTACTCCACATCTAGGTATAACATGATGGAATGCCATATCAACTATCAAAAGTATTATGGGATGCCTATTTCCATCCTATGCACAAAGTATTTCTTGTGCATTTTTATGAGATTTTTTTATTATTTTCCACATGGATTGTGGACCCTTGCGCAAAGTCCTTAGCATGCTCCCTTACTCATTGGCCCATGCTCAATCACCCTATGGTTTATGATTTTTAAGGAGGCATTCCTCACCTTGATGGTTTTCTAAAACAAAAGGTTGTTTGGTGGTTTGGTGTGCAATTTGATTGGTGGTGCAATCAACTTTTTGATTATGCTTTGACCGTGGTAAAATCAAGTTTGTGCTCATCTGTGTGTTCTTGGTAGGAGCATATTTCCTCTATTAACACGTATTCCTTTTAGATGATCTACAATTTGCATTGATAGTCTACCCATTCCTTTGGCCCAATAACACACATCCACTCCAGCATCGAGGTCCATGAACTATGTTTTTATTCCAAGTATGAGCAAGGCTCATTTTTGGCATGGTGGATTCTTTTTTCTTAATGGGTGGTTTTTTTCTTGTCACTTGTGGTTTCAAGATTTTCATGATGATTTCTTCCATACACTAGCAATTTCTTCACTCTCAAGGTGGTTTACCACCATTTGATGGTGGTTTGTGCTATTTTTCCCACATGCCCATTTTAGCTACCAAAATTATTTATCCATCTCTGGCTATCTTTTTTGATAAGGGGATTTTTTAGCATTTTTTACCTTGACGACTATTTGACCATCAAATTTGGGCTCATCACTTGGTGACATCATCACTATATCAACATGTTTGTTATCTCTCCTCACTCTATTTGGACCTACTTTCATGTTTTATCATATCTTAGGTATATAGAATCCATTTTATACAAATAAGATATCACCAAAAAGCTAGTACTGAGATGGTCACAATAGTATAAGTATTTATTGGTTTTGATGCACTTTTATGGATTTTTTTTGTGTTAAGATTAGGAGTTTCGCTTTTCACTTTGGGAGACATATCTTGAGAATTTGATCTCTGATTTGGGAATTCTTTATATTGTAGGAAAGGTCTTTTTGTACTCTTTTTAGTGGTGCTAGTTATTTTTCTAGAGTCTATTCTAGACACATTCTATTTTTATTTTTTAGTTTCATTTTACATTTTTGCATTTTGGTGGATATCTTAGTTTTTTCAGGTTTAATGATTAATTTTTTTGCTTTGGATGATTCATCCTGGGTTGTACTATCTATTGTATCGGCCTTATGTCTCTTTTGGTCTTTATAGACATCTATTATATGCATTTTTTCAAATGTATTGAGATAAAGTGTTATATTCCTTATGCATTTTTGTTTTGCCTTATTTTTAATTCTAATTTTAGTAGTGTCATCTAAGGACACTCATATAGATTATTGTATTCTTGGGATTCACCATATCTTATTCCTTATTGTACATGCACTACTCTGATTAAAGTGTCATGGGGGGTTAATGTTTTGCCTTTGTTTTCCATCTTCCTTTGTCTAGTAAGTATCCCTTCCATGACATTAGCCTCATAAAATGTCTAACAATGATTAGCTTAGTATACACATATGTATTCTTTTGTGCATCTTGATTGTGGTTCCTTGATATGCAATTCTTTTGGCTCACTTTTCCAATTTCTCGTTACCTCACCCTTGTCTGCATTAGGGTAGGTTCTTCTATTAGTTCTATTGCTTCCTTAGCTTGATGGAGTGAGTTACGTATTTAGTATTTGTTCCTATGTACTAGGGGGATGCAATGGCTAGGTACTTATGTATTTCAGTGAGATGGATCATTGTCTACAGTGAGATGGATCATTTTCCATATAGACACTCTTCTTTTTATTCCTATTGTGGATGCAACCTTTCATGTTTGATTGATCAAATATTCAAGCTTTGGTGTTTCATGTCATCTGTATCTTCGAGTTTAGTTGTTTTATTTTGTGTGCCTCCTGATTTGAGTAGTGTCTTTTGAGATCACTCATACAAATTATAGTCTTCTCTACCTAGTTAGGTTCTATTTCAGTGGAGGTTCTTTAGATTAGAGTTATTTTTTATAGAGATTTGGAGCTTCTACATGATTTAGTGGTGTTCTTAATTATCATATTTTTGTTCCTATCTTTTAGAGCATTCTCTAGTTTGGAGGCTTCTTCACTCCTTCACTAGTTCTTTCAACATTCTTTCCATCTCTTCTTGGAGTAGATTTTTTTCCATGTGGTTCTCTATTTCTCCCTTTTACAGAGATTTGGTTGTGCTCAGGTACCTCATTTAGTCTTGTTATCAGGACTAAAATTTACTTTCATTAGCAGTTACTAGGTTTTTAGCTACTCCCTAAGTTTATCTTAAGGGGGGTGATAGAGAAATAAAAAAATTTCTTATTAACTTTATTATACTTAAGTTAAATTTAAGGCATATAATAATTAATTCTTTTATTAATTATTATCATGCAACCTAGTTTATACCTTTTTAGGGGTTTGATCGCCTTTTTAAGGACATATCTCTCATTGTAATTCAATACATTCATTCACTTTTTTATTAATAAAAATTTATATTTTTGCTCATCAAGAATGTTTCCTCTACAGATCTATGAATTCCAACCTCCATAGCTTTTTCTTCTCTCTTTCTATGACAGGTGTTTGCATGTAGTTGATTCTTGATAGTTGTGGGATTGAGATTTCATCAACTTCAACATTTTAACATGTATAAATTTAATGATTAGAGGGAAAAAATCCCTCACATGATCTTGGGGATCATTATTATAGGTTTACTTGTCATATTAAGGGATTTCAATCCTTTATATAAAAAGTGGCATGTAAAAACATTTATCAAATAAAAAAGGACATATGGATTCCAAAAATTACTTGTTTGAGGATTTTTCCTTTTCATTCTTCATCTTAGTGAGCTCTAATTGCATATCATGAAGTTCTTTGTTGGGAATAAATATAGGGTTATTCCTCTTATGTTATGAGTCTTTCCACATCAAATTCCTGATGCAGGAGCATCCAGAGGTATAAGGGCAATCCTGTGTCACCCAAAAAAAATGTACTTAGACTTAGTTTCTGTTTCATGTGTTTTCATTTCTAGATACCCATTTGGGTCAAATAAAGGTTCCAACTCTCACAATTCCACTATCAGTGTTCTAGGATAGAGTATTTGAACACCTTGGGATATGTGTAAATGCCAAAAAAAATAGGAGTATGTAATTGAGCCATCATTTTGGTGAACTAGGAGGTTGAAATTGGCTAGATGAATGTAATTGTAATTTAGAGCATTCCAAAAAAAGAATCAGGTCAAAAGGCCCCACGGTTTGAAAGTTATCGCAGTTTTTCGAGTTTTGGAGACCTCCTAAGAATGCTTCAAAGTTAGGTTAGGGGCATTAAATGACCCCAAAAAGGGCTAAAAAATGGGGATGAGTGAGGTTCATCCATAGGGCTATAGAGTGCTTCCAGAGCTTTCCTAAAATGTAAATGGCTCATCAATCGGAGCTACGGTTCAAAAGTTATGCCTCTTGAAAGTTCGGTTACCATTTCTAGATTCTTCTAGATTTGCGTCGACTTCTAATGCAGCTTCTGGAGCCTTCTATTTAGTCGGTAGATGCCTACTAGCACTTTCTAGAATGCATTCCTAGTTCTTAAGCCTCCGAGGTCTATTTAAGGACATTTCTGGCATTGTAAAAGGCAGTTCGGAGTGGAGTTTCAGAGGAGGCACTGAAAGCAGAAATTATCTCCAGATTTATGTTATTGTAAGCCCTTAGGGCATGTTTTGAAGTCTATTTTCTCTATACTAAATGTACTGGCTTATTTTCATAGTTCATACAATTTTGCCTTTTCTTGTTGTGTCCATTCTGTGTGTGGGTTTTGTTCCCATCAAGTGGTATCAGAGCTAGTTTTCCTAAGTGTGTAGCTAGAGCGCTGACTGTGAGACAATTTGCACCAGGACTGTGTGGTTGTGGGATTGAGTTAAGAAGATGCCTCCATGAAGAGAGCATGGTGGAAGGGCTAGAGCTGTTAATCCTGAGGAGGTTAGAGCCCTCCAAAGGTAGGTACAAGCATTGCAGGAGGAGCTTAGTAGAGGAACAAATGTTGCTGCAAGTGACGACAGTGAGGATGACAATGAAGAAGAAGAAATTGGACTAGAAGGGGAATTTGATGGGTAAGTTCTGAATTAGGCAAAGGAAAGTCTTTTTAGGGCCATTACTAAATTTGGTAAAAGACCTACAATTGATGTGGGTGTATTTTCAGGAAATTTGAAACCAGATGAGTTGATTGACTGGATCAATGAACTGGAAGAATACTTTGAGTATGAGGATATCAGAGACCCAGATAGGGTTAAGTTCACAAAGGCCAAATGAAAGGCCATGCCAAAATGTGGTGGCAAGAGGTTCAATTGCAAAGAAACAAAAGAGGAAAGGAGAAGATCACAAGGTGGGATCGCATGGTGGACAAATTGAAGAAGCAGTTCATTCCTATGGACTACGAACTTGATTTGTTTAAGAAGATGCATGGGTTAAAGCAAGTAGGAAGATCAATCCAAGAATATATAGAGGAGTTTTATCAAATTTTGACTAAAGAAGGGCATACAGAAGAAAATAAGGAGAAGGTTTCTTGTTATATCAGTGGGTTGCGACCTAGCATCTAGGAGGAATTAAGTCTGGTAAGAATGACCAGCGTTGAAGAGGCATACTAGTTTTCCCTATGAGTTGAAGAGAAGCTGAATAAGAGGTTTAAAGGGAGACAAAGAGGGAATGGTCAAGGAGGAAGGGGAAGCGGTAAGTCATCTGGAGGTCAAAATGAAACCCAAAAGAAAAATGAAGAAGTGGGTACTAGCAGCAACCAGAGGAATGAGGGTTTCAACCACTCCCATGATCAAGACTTTGGAAATCAGAGAGGAAGAGGTAGAGGACATGGACAAGGAAGATGAGGCTTCTGTGGTACCTATTTCCATTGCAATGAAGAAGGTCATGGTGCCTTTGAATGCCGTCAACGACAAGGAAAGACAGACAGGAGAGCTGAGGGTCAAGCTAGGGTTGCTCATGTCGATGAGGATGCACAGTGATCACATTCAGAGGATGCAAAAAGAGGAGAAACCTTGGTAAATGAAAGGGTCCTATTAAGTGGTGAGATTGAACCAGGACAAAGGAGGAGTTTGTTTCGTACCAAGTGCAAATGTGAGGAAAAAAGTTGTGATGTGATCATTGATGGTGGTAGCACTAACAACTTGGTGTCAGAGGAGATGGTCTCTAAGCTGAAGCTCAAGAGGGAGAAACATCCTTAGCCCTATAGAATTGCTTGGGTAAAAGATGATCATAAGGTCCTAGTAAGTGAACAATGTTTAGTGAAATTCAAAATTGGGAGTTACCATGATGAAATTATCTATGATGTTATTCCGATGGATGTTTGCCATCTATTGTTAGGTAGACCATGGAAGTTTGATAGACATGTAGTACATGATGGTCATGCAAACACATTCTCTCTAACAAAGGATGGAGTTCGCCACAAACTGAAGCCCATGAAAAAAGAAGGTGAAAAGGTATGTAGTAGTGCTAGGATTTGTCTTGTTGATGGAAGGAATTTTCTAGATGGAATGAAACATCAACGTATGTGCTATGCTTTGATTCCTAAGAAAGATAAAGAAGGTAGTAGTGAAATACCACTTGAAGTTTTAGATTTACTAGGTCAATTTGGAGATGTTATCTCTGATAATGTTCCAGAAGGATTGCCACCAGTAAGGCAAATCAATCATCAGATAGATCTAATTCCAGGAGCAATTTTTCCTAACAAGGTTGCTCACAGGATGACTCCTACTGAAACAGAGGAGCTAAACAGACAGGTTCAAGAGCTATTAAGGAAGGGCTTGATTTGGGAGAGCATAAGTCCATGTGTAGTACCAGTAGTACTCACACCAAAGAAGGATGGAGAGTGGAGGATGTGTATAGATTCTCGAGCTATAAATAGGATAAACATCAAGTACCGGTTTCCTTTGCCAAGAATGGATGATCTTATGGCCTCCTTGAGTGGAGCTCAGTGCTTCAATAAGATAGATCTCAAGAGTGGTTATCACCAGATATGGATTCGAGAAGGAGATGAGTGGAAAACAGCCTTCAAGACCAAGGAGGGTCTTTATGAGTGGTTAGTCATGCCCTTTGGATTGACAAACACCCCAAGCTCCTTCATGTGGCTTATGAATGAGGTACTTAAGAAGTTCTTGAGAAAATTTTTTATTGTCTATTTGGATGATATTTTAATTTTCAGCAAGACTTTGGAAGAACATTTATTTCATATTCATAGTGTCCTTGAAAGGTTAAGGGAAGAGAAACTGTTAATTAATTTGAAGAAGTGTATCTTTGCAAAAAGGGAGTTAGTCTATTTGGGGTTTGTTATATCACCTGAAGGTCTCAAAATGGATCCAGAGAAGGTAAAAGCCATCCTGGAATGGCCTACTCCAAGCTCTGCTACTGAGGTAAGATCATTGCATGGTCTGTTTAGTTTTTATAGGAAGTTTATTAAGAATTTTAGTGGCATATGTGCACCCCTAACTGACACAATAAGAGGGGATATAAAAGAGTTCAAATGGACAGCAACAGTTGCGAGAAGTTTTGAATTGCTGAAGAAGAAGGTAACAAAACAACTTGTGTTGGCACTTCCAAATTTTAGAAAGGTGTTCTAGGTGGATTGTGATGCTAGTGGCAGTGCTATTGGGGCTGTATTAAGCCAAGAAGGTAAGCCTATTGCATATTTTAGTGAAAAATTGAATGATGCAAAGAAGAAGTATTTTGTTTATGATCAAGAGTTCTATGCAATAGTTCAAGCCTTAAAGAAATGGAGGCATTATTTGTTGCCAAAGGAATTTGTTTTGTATACTGATCATCAGGCATTACAGTACGTAAGTAGCCAAGGTAAATTGAATCAGAGGCATATGAAGTGGGTAGAGTTCTTGCAGAGTTATACATTTGTGTTGAAGCATAGAAGTGAAAAATCTAACAGGGTTGCAGATGCACTAAGTAGGAGACAGTTGTTGCTTACAGTAATGCAGGTTGAAGTAGTTGGGTTTGATGAACTCAAGAATTTGTACCTTGAGGATCCTGATTTTGCTGAAGCATGGAAAGCTTGTAAAGAGCCTATTGTTGTAGATAGAACCAAGTGGTTAGACTATTTGATTTAGGATGGCATGTTGTTCAAGGGTAGTCAATTATGCATTCCAAGGAGTTCCATGAGGGAAAATCTGATTAAGGAGAAACATAGTGGAGGGATGGCAGGACATTTTGGTCAAGATAAGACCATTGCCATTCTTAGAGAACATTATTTTTGGCCTCATATTTCACTAGATGTGAAGAAGTTTGTACAGAGTTGCCAGGTTTGTCAAGTTGCCAAGGGATTTAGTCACAATACTGGACTATATCAGCCATTGCCTGTTCTATCAAGGCCATGGGAGGACATAAGTATGGATTTTGTTCTTGGATTTCCAAGGACACAAAGGGGTAATGACTCAGTATTTGTGGTGGTTGATAGGTTCTCCAAAATGGCACATTTCATTCCATGCCACAAGACTCATGATGTTGTCCATATTACAGACTTGTTTTTCAGAGAGGTGGTAAGACTACATGCTCTTCCAAGGAGTATAGTTTCTGACAGAGATACTAAATTTTTGGGGTATTTTTGGACGACATTGTGGAAGAAGTTGAGAATAGACTTGAAATTCAGTTCCACGCATCACCCACAGACTGACGGCCAAACAGAAGTCTGGGCAATTTGCTGAGATGTTTAGTTGGGGATAAGCCCAAGGGATGGGATTTGATTCTACCACAAGCAGAGTTTTCTTACAATAACTCTATAAATAGGAGTACTAGAAAATCACCATTCCAAATTGTATATGGAAGTAGCCCAAGGAATGCACAAGAATTGAGGAAGATAGAGCAAGGGGAAAGGACAAGTGTTGAAGCTGAAGAATTTGCTGAACATATCAAGCATCTACATGAGGAGGTTCAAGCACACATTACCAAGATGAATCAAGAGTATAAAGCTAGGGCTGATCAAAGGAGAAGACATAAGGAATTCCAAGTAGGGGATCTAGTCATGGTGCACTTACGAAAAGAAAGATTTCCAGCCGGTACTTATAACAAGCTAAAAATGAAGAAATTTAGCCCTTGCAAAATTTTGAAGAAACATGACTCAGGAAATGCATATGAGGTGGAGCTGCCAGATGGTGTTTACATTTCTCCTATTTTCAACATTGCAGACTTAACAGAGTATCATGATGATGGTGCAGATGAGGAGCTAGTGTTAGAGCAATGTCCAATTCTTGCTTCTAAGAAGGAGGAGATAGAAGACATTCTACATCATCGTATGGGTAGAAGTACCAGAAACAGGTAGTATGAAGAGTACTTGGTCAAGTGGAAAGGACGACCGATTGAGGACTCAACTTGGATTTTAGTAGCTGAGGTTTCCCATTTGCGATTTCCTCTACCATTCATAAAGTTATAGGGTCACTTTTCAATCTACCCTGGGTGTCTGATGCAGGAGCATCCAGAGGTATAAGGGCAATCCTGTGTCACCCAAAAAAAATGTACTTAGAATTATTTTCTGTTTCATGTGTTTTCATTTCTGGATATCCATTTGGGTCAAATAAAGGTTCCAACTCTCACAGTTCCCCTATCAGTGTTCTAGGATAGAGTATTTGAACACCTTGGGATATGTGAAAATGCCAAAAAAATAGGAGTATGTAATTGAGCCATCATTTTGGTGAATTAAGAGGTGTAAATTGGCTAGATGAATGTAATTGTAATTTAGAGCATTCCAGAAAAAGAATCAGGTCAAAAGGCCCCACGGTTTGAGAGTTATCATAGTTTTTTAGGTTTTGGAGACCTCCTAAGAATGCTTCAAAGTTAGGTTAGGGGCATTAAATGACCTCAAAAAGGGCTGAAAAATGGGAGATGAGCAAGGCTTGTGCATAGGGCTATAGAGCACTTTGAGAGCTTTCTGAAACTATAAATGGTTCGTCAATCGAAGCTACGGTTCAAAAGTTATGCCTCCCAAAAGTTCGGTTACCATTTTTGGATTCTTCTAGATTTGCGTCGACTTCTAATGTAGCTTTTGGAGCCTTCTATTTGGTTGGTGGATGCCTACTAGCACTTTCTAGAATGTATTCCTAGTCCTTAAGCCTCCGAGGTCTATTTAAGGACATTTCTGGCATTGTAAAAGGTAGTTTGGAGTGGAGTTTGAGAGGAGGTACTGAAAGGAGAAATTATCTCCAAATTTATGTTATTGTAAGCCCTTAGGGCATGTTTTGAAGTCTATTTTCTCTGTACTAAATGTACTAGCTTATTTTCACAGTTAAGACAATTTTTCCTTTTCCTGTTGTGTCCATCCTGTGCGTGGGTTTTGTTCCCATCAAGTGGTATCAGAGTTGGTTTTCCTAAGTGTGTAGATAGAGCGTCGACTGTGAGGCAGTTTGCACCAGGACTGTGTGGTTGTAGGATTGAGTTAAGAAGATGCCTCCACAAAGAGAGCGTGGTGGAAGGGCCAAAGCTGTTAATCTTGAGGAGGTTAGAGCCCTCCAAAGGCAGGTACAAGCATTGTAGGACGAGCTCCATAGAGGAACAAATGTTGCCGCAGGTGACGACAGTGAGGATGACAATGAAGAAGAAGAAATTGGACCAGAAGGGGAATTTGATGAGGAAGTTCTGAATCAAGCAGAGGAAAGGCTTTTTAGGGCCATTACTAAATTTTGGAAAAGACCTATAATTGATGGGGGTGTATTTTCAGAAAATCTGAAACTAGATGAGTTGATCGACTGGATCAATGAACTGGAAGAATACTTTGAGTATGAGGATATCAAGGACCCAGATAGGGTTAAGTTTGCAAAGGCCAAACTGAAAGGCCATGCCAAAATTTGGTGGCAAGAGGTAATATTGGAAAGAAATAAAAGAGGAAAGGAGAAGATCACAAGGTGGGATCGCATGGCAGACAAATTGAAGAAGCAGTTCATTCTTGTGGACTACGAACTTGATTTTTTTAAGAAGATGCATGGGTTAAAGCAAGCAAGAAGATCAGTCCAAGAATATATTGACTTTTGATTAGAGCAGGGCATGCAGAAGCAAATAAGGAGAAGGTTGCTCATTATATCAGTGGGTTGCAACCTAGCATCCAGGAGGAATTAAGTCTGGTAAGAATGACCAGCGTTGAAGAGGCACACCAATTTTCCCTACGATTTGAAGAGAAGCTGAATAAGAGGTTTGAAGGGATACAAAGAGGGCATCGTCAAGGAGGAAGGGGAAGCGGTAGGTCATCTAGAGGTCAAAATGAAACCCAAAAGAAAAATGAAGATGCGGGTACTAGCAGAAATTAGAGGAATGAGGGTTTCAACCGCTTCCATGATCAAGACCTCTGGACAAGGAAGAGGAGGATCCCATGGTACCTATTTCCATTGCAATGAAGAAGGTCATCGTGCCTTTGAGCTCCCTCAACAACAAGGAAGGGCAGATAGGAGAGCTGAGGGTCAAGCTAGGGTTGCTCATGTGGATGAGGATGCACAGTCATCACATTCAGAGGATGCAGAAAGAGGAGAAACCTTGGTAAATGAAAGGGTCCTATTAAGTGGTGAGATTGAACCAGGACAAAGGAGGAGTTTGTTTCGTACCAGGTGCAAATGTGAGGAAAAATGTTGTGATGTGATCTTTGATGGTGGTAGCACTGACAACTTGGTGTCAGAGGACATGGTCTCCAAGCTGAAGCTCAAGAGGGAGAAACATCCTCAGCCCTATCGGATTTGCTGGGTAAAAGATGATCATAAGGTCCTAGTAAGTCAACAATGTTTAGTGAAATTCAAAATTGGGAGTTACCATGATGAAGTTCTCTGTGATGTTATTCCGATGGATGTTTTTCATCTATTGTTGGGTAGACCATGGCAGTTTGATGGACATGCAGTACATGATGGTCATGCAAACACATACTCTCTAACAAAGGATGGAGTTTGCCACAAACTGAAGCCCATGAAAAAGGAAGGTGAAAAGGTATGTAGCAGTGCTAGGATTTGTCTTATTCATGGAAGGAAGTTTTTAGATGGAATGAAAAATCAGCGTATGTGCTATGCTTTGATTCCTAGGAAAGATAAAGAAGGTAGTAGTGAAATACCACTTGAAGTTTTAGATTTACTAGGTGAATTTAGAGATGTTATCTCTGATAATGTTCTAGAAGGATTGCCACTAGTAAGAAAAATCAGTCATCAGATAGATCTAATTCTAGGAGCAAGTTTGCCTAACAAGGCTGCTCACAGGATGACTCCTACTGAAACAGACGCCATGGCCACTATCGGCTCGCTCTTGGAAATTCCCCAAGAAGCTATGTAGTATGAGTTTTTAGTTGAGTAGCTCCTCACACCTGCCTATGCGAATGAGGATTCAAACTGTGTTTGTATCTTGGTTGGTCCCCAATCCCCTTGGTACTAGGAAATTCACACTTACCTTAACGATGGTATCATATCCCCTCACCTCACACATACCCAACGCCAGAACCTCATCCAAAAATTATCCCGCTATGTTATCATAGCCAATACCCTATATCGTCGAGGTTATCACGATACTCTCTCTCGATGTTTAGATGAAAATGAGGCCGCGATGGCATTAAAAAATGTACATTCTAGACTCTGCAGTGCCCACACGAGTGGTATTATCCTAGCATGACAAATCCTTAGAGCAGGCTACTTTTGGCCTACCATTGAAGAAGACTCTTGTGACTTTGTCAGAAAGTGTCTCCCATGTCAGCAGCATGCAAATCTTGTGCATGCTCCAGCACAAGATCTACAGCCTATTGCACCACCTTGGCCTTTCGCTTATTGGGGCCTTGATCTAGTTGGAACTATCACCCCTCTCTCATCTGATGGACATAAATGGATAATAACAACTACAGACTATTTCACTAAGTGGGTGGAAGCAGTCCCCCTAGTCTCAGCTACAGGAGTTCAAGTCTCCAATTTCATCTTGTATCACATTGTTTGCCGCTTTGGCATCCCATCCACCATCTTCACTGACCACGGAGGTAACTTTGAAAATCTCAACATGGAAGAATTATGCACTTCCCTCCGCATCCATCACCACTTTTCTAGCCCATATTTCCCACAAGGTAACGGCCAGGCAGAGGCAACTAATAAAACCCTCCTCAAAATCCTAAAGAAAGTTGTCAATGATTTCGGCTGTGATTGGCACCTTCAAATAAATCTGGCTCTATGGGCCTATCGAACTTCCTTCCGTACATCCATAGGCACAACTCCATACTCCCTAGTCTATGGTGCCGAAGCGGTATTACCTATAGAAGTTGAACTTCCCTCACTACGCATATCTTTGCGAGGGCAAATCTCAGATGAAGAATACAGACTAGCTTGACTCACCCAGCTAGATCTCTTAGACGAGAAGAGACAATAAGCCTATGACCATCTCATAGTCTATCAAACTCGTCTCAAAAGGAATTTCAACAAGAAGGTTCTCCCACAAAACTTTCAGCCAGGTGACATGGTCCTCAAAGAAAATATGAAAGTCCAAGCAGATCGAGAAAAGAAAGGCAAGTTTGAACCTACATGGCTTGGTCCCTATGTGGTTACTGCCTCCTTTGGATCTGGAGCCTATCAATTATTCTACACCAGAAGGAGAACTCTTGAATGATCCCACTAACATCATTCATCTCAAGAAGTTCTATGCTTGAAGATCCTTGGTATACCCAGCTTTTGAAAAATACAAAAAAAAAAATAGTAAAGAGAAATAAGCGTCCAATGGTGAAAACTTGGCAATTCAAGCACCTTGGATAGGTACCTTGGTGAAAACTTGGTAATTCATGCGCCTTGTGTGCTAAAGACTAATCCATTATCTATCACTATCCTATCCCTCATCCATCCACCCACCATCCCATAAAACACCTGCTTGTTCCCTTGGTGTTCCAATCAAATATCCAAAATCTGATGGAGCTTGTCAATACCTCCTGTACAACTTGTAAATCTTGTACCAAATCTTGTATTATACCTTTTAAATCTTGTACCATACCTTGTATATATCCAAATCTTGTCCAAAGCTTGTACCATATTCCAGCTTGTAAATAATCTTGTATCCTAGCCTGTATCCTATCACATGCACACACAGAATCCCATTTTCCTTAAGCTTTTCACAAATCATCTACCTATCCACCTATCAACTATTATAGACATCCCATCCTTCACAAACATTTCCATCTCACAAAAAACCAAAACATGAACAAACTTGTACATTTGTAACATATCTTGGTCTGTCAGCTTGTACATCCTCTTTAGCTTAGTATCATTGTATCTATCTGGCTTTCGTGTTAGTTCATCCTTGGTCAACATCTTGCACACATCGCACACTTTGGTTAGATATTCCAATGCATCCTTTAGCTAGATCTCCTATCACTAAAGTGTTATCCTTCTTAGTTCAGCTTGCCAGACACATCACTCATCCAGATCCATCAGCTTAGGTGCTCTCTGATAGATCCTTGCAGGATATAGCTTTCCTCATGTCTGATCTTGGTCTGTTAGTACCTCGTCCTACCCATCTCGTTGGCAAATAGTTCTCTTTTGGATTTTCACTTTCTTTTGATTTGGGATCTTCCCTTTTGGGTCTTGAAATATCTTTTCCAAGCAATCTCCTTGTTCCCTCCTCAAGGTTGCCACGATCTTCCATATCATGGTATGCTGCAAATGGGGCAATTAGAGCATAAGGTCTTGATCAGGTCTTTTGCTTGTTTTCTTTTCTGATTGTGGGTTACCTAGTGTTGTTTCCACGCTGCTTCCTCTGGGATTCATGTGTGATACTGGGGCAATCCTTGTGTGTTTGTTTTGAGTCAGTTCGTCAGTCCTCTGGATGGTTGGTAAAAAGGCCTTGATGTTCTTGGTAACCCTGGCAATTAACCAACAGTCCTATAGAAAATCTAGTGCTCAACTACATGGTGGTACTTCTCTTTGAAGTATCCCCCTGCTCAAAAAGCTTCAATGGATTCCCTTCATCTGCATTATCCCCCATCCATATCCTACATCTGTCGCTCCTACCCCAGCTTATGCATCAGTATCTCTTTGAATCACTCCTCACGCTTAGCTTTAGGGATCCACAATCTTAGTCTTAGGGATCCACCAATCAAATCAATCCACCAAGCCTCATCTTTCGAGATCCACAATCCTAGTCCTAGGGATCTCCGAAACCCATCTTCCGCCAGTTTGACTCTTTGAAATCCTATTGCATCAGCTTTATCATTCTATCATCCATCTCCCTACCATGGATTCCTTTTATAGCGCTCCGCTCCTCCATCTCCCTCCCCCAATCCTGGAAAGTCTTAAGCTTGCTTTACTATTGTGCCTCTGATTTCCCTTTATCATTCTCCCATAGTGAGAGTTTGAGCTAATTCAGCCCCTTCTCTTCGCCAACCTGCATCTCAGCTTGTCTCAATTTCTTGTACTTTTCAAGAAGTCGTCGAGCCTCATTTCTCTCCCCGCCGCCTTCTTGAGGGGGCATCATCTAAGTCTAGTCTCTCCTCTTCTTATCCGAGACTGGGGCAACCTTGTTGCTAAAACATCTTCCTCGTGTCATCTTCATTCGAACTTCTTTGAAATAGTGTTGTTTCAACACTATGTCAAAGAGGGGCAAAATGTAGACACCTAAATTTGATTACACTGCTTTGGTAATCTAATTTAGCCATCTCTAAAGGCATCATTAATTAAATTCTTATTTAATTAATCCTTTGCCATCCCTAGTTGATTAATTTAATTAATCATCTATAGTCCTAATTGATAAATCAAATAATCTATTATTTATCAATTAAATCCTTTTCTCCTATCTAATTCCAAAAATCCCCATTTATTAAATAAATCTATTTGATAAATAAAATTCTCAAATTCAAAAACCCCTAACCTATCTCTAATCCTCCATTTAGCCTAATCCACCCCATCCACCCATACTAACCAAGCTTAGCCACTAACTCACCCACCCTCATTAATGCCATCCACTTGCACATCTCTAACATCACTAATCTAATCCTAAACCCAAGCCTAATCCACCCGCTAATGTTGTCACATTCTTTAAACAAGTTTAAGACTTTCCTAATCCAAACCAAAGTCTCCCCTCAAAAAACCCAACCACTAAGTCATGAGTGCTCTTACAAAACATAAAAGACTCTTACAAGCCCACTCATGACTCTTACACCCATCTTCCACACTCTTCCCTCTTCCACACTCATTCCTCTTACATCCCTCTTACATACTCAACCCCACTCATCATGCCTTTAACCAACCCTTTACCTACCCTCTCACACTCATCCTTCTTGTGACAAGTGTCACCTTCCCATTGGTGCTAAACAAGCACAATCCATGTGCTCTCCTTTGAGTGCATCCTAGCCCTCCTTAAGCCTTCATCCATCCTTGCATCTAAGCCCTCCATCCCTCTACCCCTTAGCCTATAAATTGAATCCCATCCCAAGCCATTTCATCAACAATCTTTGAGCTAAAGTTACCATGCTATTTTGAGAACCAAAGCCATCAATCTTACCCTTATAATGCCAAATTGATAGCTCACAAAGCTACCAATTTTCCATTACCCATCTCCATTGAAGCAACTTTTGAGCATCTTGAGCATACATCCATAGCAAAAGGACACATCTACAGAATCAAGAAAGCATGGAGTGTTTTCTCTTGTGAAGTTTGCACTTCTTGTTTGCTTTCTTTGTCTAAGAATATATGTGAATTTAGTTTTTGGTTTGTGAATGTTTACTTTATTTGTTAATGTTCTTTGCATACAAAATCTTGTTCTACATTTTGGCACGCCCGGTGGCACGCCCGGTGGGACCCCACTATGGGTCATTTAATCATCTATTTTCATATATATGTCATTTTTTCTAACCATCTAATGTTTTTTGTTGTTTGAGTGTGTTGTGAGGGTGTTTTGCTTGTTTTTGCAGGTTAAAGAATGCACTTAGGAAGAAGAAATACCATCTGAAAAAAAAAAATTCACATTTTTCAACTTTTTTCGCGCAGTGTCGTCTCTACAGTTTTGGCGTCTGCAACCTGTTTTGTCATCTCCGCCACCGCCAATCCAAATCGTTGTCTACAAAAATCCGTGTCCGTGCAAATCAACATCTCCGCCACCGCCAATCCAAATCATCGTCTGCAAAAATCTACATCTGCGTAAATCGGCGTCTCTGCTTGTCACCTATTTTCTGCGCCGCAAATCTGTTCTATCGTCTCTGAATACTAGTGTCTTTATATTTCAGCGTCTTCGTATTTTGGCATCTTCACTTAATAGACTGTCATCTCTGCCTGCTTATGTTGCATTTCTGATTTAAAATCTTTATTTTTGCACTTTGTAGCTTAAAAAAAAAAATTTTAAAAAAAAAACGAGTATAAAACAAAATTTGACTTTTAGTGGTTCCGTAGGATTTAGACCATTTTAAGCATTTTTACGCGTAAAAAAAAAAGCAAAAAAAAGTTAAATTTTTTTTTCTCATAGTTAAGCTCTCATTTTTGAAGATTTTGGCTAACTAACTAAATTGCTTTTTTTTTTTTTTTTTTGGTCTCATTGCAGGTTGGAGCACATATGGAACCACTAACCATGTTTCTTGTAGGTTTTCATGTTGCTAAAAAATGAACTTGAATGTTTAACCATTTGTCTTTGAATGCATGTTGCTAAAAAAATGAACTTGAATGGTTAAACACATTTTCCATTGAATGAATGTTGCTCAAAACACACTCTTGAATGTCATGGATTAAAATGAACTTTCCTTGGAATGCATGCTTAAAACAACAAATCCAATCTTGAATGCCAAGGATCAATTAACCATTGCAATATCAAACACTTCATTTGGAGCTTCTAAAATTGAACAAAACAAATCTCTTTTCCACATGCAATCTAGGTAAAGTTTGATTTTTGGACATTTAAGAAACTTTGTTAAGTTAAAATACAAATTTACAAAAATCAATTTGAGTAGTTCCTTGGACTCACCTCTTTTCTAATCACCCATCAAATATTAACCATTGGTTGCAATCTCAGCGCCATTTATGGGGATGGGTCTACTTGAAAAAGGTGTTAAATGTTCCACAATCTAACTCACTCACTTGGTCTTTGAACGTTTACTTTAACTTTATCAAAATTCTTAAATGGCCAAAACTCTAGATTAAATCGATCACACTTCAAGTTTGGGCACTAAAATTGAACAAACAACTGACGTGGAGAGCCTTCGGGCATGCACTTGAAATCGAATCTCACACACTTTTGTTTTGGGCTTAAAACAAACTCACACTCAATCTTGAATGCCTTAAAGAAAATTAATCGATACTTGACGTGGAGGGCCTCCGGGCGCGCGAGTTTGCTTTTGTTGACCCTAACTCTTCTTATTGTTTACATTCTTCGATTGATTTACTTTTGTTGGCGCTTCAAGTTGGAATTGAACATTGTCTTTTAAACATGAGTGCTTGCAAAGTCTAGATTAGTACACATAAGAGTCAGTTGGTAAAAGAAAAAGCGTGTTTTTTAGCCCAAGGTCATCCAAGTCTTCTCTCCCCTTGTCGTCTTTCGAGGCCATCTTGGGTGCATAAGATTAGGATCCAAAACCTTGTTTCTTTTTAGGAGGCCTGCTTGGGGATTTCATCACCCCTTGGACGACCTCAACTCCAGCGTTCCGACAGAGTATAAGAATCGGAAGGTGAATCGAAAGACACCTCTTTTGGGATCAAGATTTTGTCATTCGGGCTAAGCCTCAAGGAAATTTATACCCTTGAGAAGTGAAAAAGGAGAAGTGGGTTACCGCTCCTCTTGGTTGTGTGACATCCTTTTGATCTCATCTACGGATTTGGGCCTCACGTACCTTGCGTATATCGAGGACTCTCTAGCTAAACCAATTGTCAGCCTTGCAGAAAACCATCTAAGATGTTAATGTGTTTGGAGTGACTGATCAAAACATTTGTAGAACATACACACTCCTCGGTGCAAGTATCACATTTTGAGAACCACAAACTTCTATCTGGGTGTTCCTATCTATTGCTTGTTTTTATTTTACTTGTTGAATGAATGTTTTCCAAACTTGGTCAATCCTAGCTTAGGGCACACTTAGCGTAGTCACTGCCTATTTTGGAAGTTGAACAAGTTGAAGCAAAACAACTGAGATTTTTCCCAAAGCCAAGAAAATTTAGGAATTTATGTCGGAACAACCCAAACCCAAACAGAAGTTTCACAAGGGCAAACTCAAGCCATCTCTAGCATACCAAGAACTTTCAGCCAAGAGAAAAGAAATAACACCAAGCCCACGAATTGCCAAACTCCACAAAGCAGAGGACAAAGCTACCGACGAAGCACATCAAGAGGCCTGGTTAGAGCGCACCATCAAATTTAGCCAACATCCAGGAGTTAATCTTGCTTATGCCTTACCAACTAGGCATGATTTCTATGATTAGACACCCTTGTTTCTCCACATCTTCTTGGATAAGCTTCACTTTAGAGTCATCTTTGTAGAAAAGCCAGCCATCTTAGGTTATCCCCTTAAGCATTATTAGCTCATCCATCTCATTTAGAATCAAAATTGTTGTCACCTTGCTAAAAGTTTGCCATTCCTAAAATCTTCCAAATCCACCAATCTCACCAAGGTTATCCCTTTGACAGAGCTTTGTCTAGGGTAATCTAGCTTTGTCACTTGTTATCCCTCATCACCTTGAGCTAAAGGTTGGGATCCACAAGTGGTCAATCTCATGTTCTTCCTAAAGGATCATCAGTCTATCCTTAAGTTGACACAATCACCACCAAGCTTGCACATAGGAAAGAAGACCTTTTGTGCTTTGACAACATATCTTTGAAGTTAGAATCCCCAACCCAATCCTCCTTAGGTTTTGTCATATAGCTTTGCCTCAACCTAGGAAATCATTTGCATAGAAAAGCCTTCCCCCTTTTGCATCCATCAGCATTATTGCATCTCATCCCTAGGAGCATTTTTCATGCCACCCGTCACTCGCTTAGCCAAGAAGAAAGAAAAAATGGAGCCCTATCATTTGGATCAAACAGCCTCACCCCCCTTGAGCACTCAGCCATCCTTCAGCCTAGAGCAAGCTATGCCATCACCTACTGACATTGAAGCTTTCATGAACCAACTAGGAAATGCAGTATTGGTAAACGCCATTATAGACAAAAACAAAGAGACAATCATGGCTAATTTTCAAAGGGACAATGTAGGAACCTTTGACTTTGGAAGACCCCCTCCATTATCAGATCCATCTCACCCGTTGTTTGGGCAGCTGCCACCACCCATAGGCTCTTATGATCCAAATTATCCTCAATATATTCCAAAAGAAGAGCCTCCAGCCAATCCATATGACCCAACAGACCCAAACATACCATCATCCACCCAAGTTGAAATCTCCATGTCGCAAGCCAACCCAGCCACCACCACTCCATCCTTGGTTCATACCTCTCTGCTCCAAACCCCCTTTACTCAAAACACCTCACCGTTCACCCCCTTCACTATTGCTACTACTCCCCAACCCAGCCTTCCAAATCCACCCATCTCCCAAATCAGTACTAGCATCTTTGGCCAACCTCAGCAATATACAACAGGGATGCCACCCATGGGGCCAAGTAATCAACCTTTCATCGCCCCCAGCTTGTTCACCATAGCCCAAAGCACAATCCCATCATTTCCATCAGATCTTGGGAGCTCAATACCACCAACCACAAATCCACAAGCTACTACCTTCACTCCACAAAGCTATCAAATCCCACAAGCTACTGCCAATCTTCTACCAAGCTCCCAAGTGACCCCAGCTCCCGCCACCACTATACCAAGCTTCCAAATCTAGCCACCAAGCTATCAAACCCCATCAATTCCATTCCCAAGCTTTCAATTCCCACCACCTCCACCACCAACTAATCCATTACCTCCTATTACCAACTACTTTTCAATGCCACTTCTAGGAGGTAATCCACCACCCCAGCCAACCACCAATTATTTGCAGATACCATCCCAAATGGGGGCACAACCCACATATATTGGTCAAACCCCACAAGCCCCACGATCCTTTCCTCAAGCCTCACAACCATCTTATACCTTACCTCCACAAAGCAATCCATTTATCCCACAGCCAGCTTATGTCCCTCAATCCCATATCAACAGCAAGCCTCGCAGCACATGCAGCAATATGCGCCACCTCCCCCTCAACAACCCGTCATCCACCATGCAGCTGCCCAAACAATGTACAATCCCTATCAGCAAATACCTCATAACCATCCATATTCAATGGCCCCATCCAGTACATACCTACCTCAAGGCACTCCTACATTGGGGGCACCCCAGCCATCACCTATCAATTCAGAATGGGAGCAAATGAAGACAACTCTGAAAGCCATCCAAGAAGGGAATGATCCAAAGACATTCAAGTTTGAGAATGTGTGTCCTTACCCATTTGACAGAGCCATTACCATGACACCATTTCCCAAACACTTTGAGGTACCTAAATTTGACAAATTCAGAGGAAAAGGAGACCCTATCACACATATCAAAGAATTTTACATGCACGCCAGGACGTGGCATACAATGATGTCTTCCTCTTGCACCTTTTTCCCAAAAGCTTGGCTGGACCAGCTCTTGAATGGTTTTATAGAATCCCCTATGGCACAATTAAAAACTTTGCTGAATTATCTGAGGCATTTGTAGCCCAATATGCCCATCTTGTTGAAACAGAGCTATCAATAGTTGATCTTGTCCACACCAAGCAAAAAGGTGGAGAAAGCCTTGCCGAATACCTACAAAGATGGCAAACCCTTACCACCCGCATATCCTGCACCTTGCCAAAATGCCATGTGGTGAAAATGTTTATTGATAATGCACATCCCAGCTTGGCTCACCACATGACCATGAACTGTTTGCAAACCTATAAGGATATCAAAGAGAAAGGAATGATCCTTGAGCAAGGACTCATCAAAGATGGTGTGGTAAAAATTTACAAAGAGGCCAACCAAAATCAATCACATTCCAATGACAGGTCTAGGTATTGGAACAAAAACAAGCATGTTGCAACAGATGGGGTTACTGACACCAGACATGTGAATATTGTTGGTCCTTCTCAAAACCAGTCTAACCCACCATATCAAACAAACAACCAACAAGCTATCAATTACCAACAATGAAATAACCAAAGCTATCAAAACCACAATACAAGACCCAACTTTCAAGGGTCTAACAATCAAGCTAATGCCATCAATGTAGCTGCAGGGCAAAAGCCCAAATTCCAACCTGCACCTAGAAACTATACACCCCTTGGTGAGCCATTGGATGTTATTTTTGAGAAATTGGCTAAGGAAAACCTCATCAAATTTCCTCCTACCCAGCAAATTGATCCAAGCCAATCCAAAGATGCATGGTACAAGGACAATGAGTATTGCAAGTTCCATAGGGTACATGGTCACACCACCCTCAGATGCATGAAACTGAAAGACTATGTACAGGACCTTATTGATCGGAAGGAAATCACTGTTGGTGCCCAAACCTCTCCCAATGTAGGCTTATAGATTTATCAAAATGCTTTTCCTCCACACAACAACCAAAATCCTAGAAAAGCACCTATCCAAAACAACACCAAGAACTACCAGCCAAACCAACAGCATGGGAAGAACAATGACCACACTTCATCCTATATAGACTATGGTAGCCTTATAGGTTGTATATCTGAGAAAGAGCCTTCTGTCAATGTTATCAATATCCGAGGACCAGACAATGAGTGTGCGGTCACCACTCGAAGAGCACGATTTAACATCACAGGCCCACCAGCTTCATTAGCACCATCAGCTCCATCAAAAAGCTGATATAATATCTTGGAACACCTTGGGAACATGCCAGCCCAAATCTCCATTTTAGACCTTCTCCACACTAGTCCTGTGTACAAAGACATCCTTGACAGTGCTCTCATAGAATCTCGTGTCCCTTATGATATCAATGCTACTGATTTTCATAATCTTGTTGGACATCTTTCATCCTCATGTGCCCTATCTTTCAAACCCATCGACATACCCGCGGTTGAGCCAGATCACACCCTTTCGCTTTGCATAGCCATCATGGTATCCAATTTTTCTGTGAAAAGAGTAATGATAGATAATGGATCAGCCTTGAACATTTGCACCCTAAAATTCATAAAACAAGCTGGGTATACTGAGGCAGATATGATCAGTGAAGTTATCACCATCAAAGCTTATGACAACTTGGAAAGAACCACAGAAGGGACTATTTTGCTACCAATCAAGGTTGGGCCAGTCATCCAAGAGACAGTTTGCCATGTTGTTGATCTAAACGTACCATTTAACATCCTCCTCGGTCGCCCATGGATTCATGCTATGAAGGCCATTCCATCCACCTACCATCAGTGCATCAAATTTTCGCATCAGAGCACTGAGGTAACCATCCATGCTGATCCAGAACCCTTTGCTTACTGCAATGCGGTTGAAGCTTCATATACAAACCATTGCCCTGGAATAGACATCGGCACATCCATCGCCAGCTCATCCCACACTTGTAATGACGCAAAAACCATCCTTGCCTCCACCCTATCTACCGTAAAGATCAACAACAAAGGTTGTGGAGAATATAGTCTATCAAATGCATTTGTTGTCGGAGCAATCCCACTTGATCCACATACCCATGGACGATCGACATATCACAAAGCTAGGGAGATTCCACCTCCTCGATACAAATAGTTTGGCCCAACCACCTTTGTGTCCTCAAAAACCCCTCTTCATGAAGAGCTCACTCCAGATATCAACAATTGGTTACATAAGGATGCACCTCCAAAAAATCAAGCACGCCTTGATCACTTCAGCCTAAAGTATCCCCAACAACATAAGCTCATCACTGAAAAATGGAACTATCAAGGAGGTGGACTAGGACCAGAAGAAAGGGGCATGCAATGTCCCATCAAAGCACATAATTGGGAAACGAAGTCAGGACTTGGCTTTGGCATACCCACAACTGGGGGCACCAACAAGAACGGTCACACTTTTTCAAACATCCACCGCGACCTTGTCGAAATCGAAGACATTCCTGAGGAAGTTGAAAAGAGAGCCTACGACGATATCCCAAACCAAATCTTCCTAGGAGACTTTGTTCTCTAAGAACTATCCATCCATCTCATTGACCTACCACTTGCTCATCCACAACTCATAGATTGGGACCAACCAAGTGTCATACATATTGATGAGTTTGCATCAGAGGAAGCACTTCTAAGATTCATGGGAGCCAAAACTCCTCATAAGAAGACAAAGACAGATTTTGCCTACATCTACAAGCTAGATCCCAAGGGGTATTTTGGAGAAAATCCCCAACCTAGTTTCGATACACCCAAAACTAGAACTAAGGTAAATCTGGGACTAGCTAAGGCAGCAAAGAGAACCCCTTAGCAAGAAAATCCAGAGCCACAAGCAAAACATGAGGATTTAGTATTGCCTCCTCAAGATAATCGACCAGAGGTGTCTTCTATTCTAATAGAGGATACTAGAGAAGTCAACATTGGTTCTTTAGAGATCCCTAGAATTGTTCACATTGTTGCATCCCTATCACAAGACCAAGCTGACCTCATCTTTGAGGTTTTACGAGAGAACATTGGCCGATTTGCATGGTCATATCAGGACATGCTAGGACTTGATCCAAAGCTTGTAGTTCATCATCTTGCAGTCGATTCAAAGATCAAGCCTGTCAGACAAAAGCTTAGAAAAATGCACCCCAAGGTGGCATTACTAGTCAAAGCTGAACTAGAAAGAATGTTAGCTGCTAAGGTTATCCGACCTATCGACTACTCAGAATGGATCTCCAACATGGTCCCTGTCACTAAGCCTTCCGGTGACATCAGAATCTGTACTGATTTTAGAGATCTTAACAAAGCTTGTCCAAAGGATGATTTTCCCTTGCCCAACATAGATATGATTGTAGATCTTACAGCTGGACATGAAATCCTGTCCCTTATGGATGGATTTTTTGGTTATAATCAGATCAAGATTGCAGAAGAGGATCATCATAAGACAACATTCACTACCCCCTGGGGAACCTTTTGCTACACCATGATGCCTTTTGGCCTAAAGAATGCTGGGGCTACCTATCAAAGAGCTATGACAGCCATTTTCCATGATCTTATCCATAGCATTTTGGAAGATTATGTGGACAATATCCTAGTCAAATCTCACACCTTCATGGATCATCTTGCTGACCTGGAAAAAGTCTTTGATAGGTTGGCCCAATATCATCTCATGCTAAATCCCAAGAAGTGTGTCTTTGGGGTCACATCTGGCAAGCTTCTAGGCTTTATAGTTTCTAAACGAGGTATAGAGATCGACCCCAAAAAGGTCAAGGCTATCTTAGACATGCCTCCTCCCCAGACACTGCGACAGCTTCGCTCTCTTCAGGGAAAACTTCAATCTGTCTGACGCTTCATCTCCCAACTTGCAGATAAGTGTACACCATTTTCACACTTGCTAAAGAAGAATGAGAACTTCAAGTGGGATCTTTTATGTTAGCGCAGCTTTGATCAGCTCAAGCAGTATCTCATCAATCCCCCTATCTTGGTTCCACCAGTTCCTGGTTGTCCCTTGATCTTGTATATATCAGCAACACCTACTGCTCTAGGGGCACTTCTAGCACAACATGATGATTATAGCAGAGAGAGAGCCATCTACTATATTAGTAGAACCCTAGTTGGTTATGAACTCAATTACACTCCTATGGAAAAAGCTTGTTTGGCAGTTGTTTTCTCAACTCAAAAGCTTCGCCACTACATGCTAAGTCATACCATCCAACTAGTCTCTAAGATTGATCCTCTCAAGTATATGCTCTCTAGAACAGCACTCACAGGTCGGCTAGCAAAATGGGTTATGCTACTAAAAGAGTTTGACATCCAGTATGTGGACAGAAAGGCAATCAAAGGGAAAGCTATAGCAGATCACCTAGCTAATGCACCTCTAGTAGATGCATATCCTTTTCTCACAGAATTCCCAAATGAGCATATCTGCCTAATTGAAGAACAACCCCCATGGAAGCTTTATTTTGATGGCTCATACACCTCTCATGGATCAGGGGCAGGAATATTATTAGTTACACCTCAAGGAGATTACATTCCAAAAGCCTTCAAGCTACAATTCCCTAGCACCAACAATATAGCAGAATATGAATCTCTTGTAGCAGGATTAAAGATAGCTGCAGAATGGAATATCACTGAGTTACAAGTCTTTGGTGATTCCCAACTCATCATCAAACAAGTCTTAAATGAGTATCAAACCAAAGATGAAAATCTATTACCCTACAAAGAGCTAGTTGATCAGCTGGCCCAGCATTTTACAAAGCTTCAGTTTACACAAGTGCCACGAATGCAAAATAAAGTAGCAGACGCCATGGCCACTATCGGATCGCTCTTTGAAATTCCCCTAGAAGCTATGCAGTATGAGTTTTTAGTTGAGCAGCTCCTCACACCTGCCTATGCGAATGAGGATTCAAATCGTGTTTATATCTTGGTTGGTCCCCAATCCCCTTGGTACCATGAAATTCATGCTTACCTTAACGATGGTATCATATCCCCTCACCTCACACATACCCAACGCCAGAACCTCATCCGAAAATTATCCCGCTATGTTATCATAGCCAATACCCTATATCGTCAGGGTTATCACGATACTCTCTCTCGATGTTTAGATGAAAATGAGGCCGCGATGGCATTAAAAGAAGTACATTCTAGACTCTGCGGTGCCCACACGAGTGGTATTGTCCTAGCATGACAAATCCTTAGAGCAGGCTACTATTGGCCTACCATTGAAGAAGACTCTTGTGACTTTTTCAGAAAGTGTCTCCCATGTCAGCAGCATGCAAATCTTGTTCATGCTCCAGCACAAGATCTACAGCCTATTGCACCACCTTGGCCTTTCGCTTATTGTGGCCTTGATCTAGTTGGAACTATCACCCCTCTCTCATCTAATGGACATAAATGGATAATAACAACTACAGACTATTTCACTAAGTGGGTGGAAGCAGTCCCCCTAGTCTCAGCTACAGGAGTTCAAGTCTCCAAGTTCATCTTGTACCACATTGTTTTTCGCTTTGGCATCCCATCCACCATCTTCACTGACCACAGAGGTAACTTTGAAAATCTCAACATGGAAGAATTATGCACTTCCCTCCACATCCATCACCGCTTTTCTAGCCCATATTTCCCACAAGGTAACGGCCAGGCAGAGGCAACTAATAAAACCCTCCTCAAAATCCTAAAGAAAGTTGTCAATGCTTTCGGTCGTGATTGGCACCTTCAAATAAATCCGGCTCTATGGGCCTATCGAACTTCCTTCCGTACATCCATAGGCACAACTCCATACTCCCTAGTCTATGGTGTTGAAGCGGTATTACCTATAGAAGTTGAAATTCCCTCACTACACATATCTTTGCGAGGGAAAATCTTAGATGAAGAATACAGAGTAGCTCGACTCACCCAGCTAGATCTCTTAGATGAGAAGAGACAACAAGCCTATGACCATCTCGCAGTCTATCAAACTCGTCTCAAAAGGAATTTCAACAAGAAGGTGCTCCCACGACACTTTCAGCTAGGTGACATAGTCCTCAAAGAAAATATGAAAGTCCAAGCAGATCGAGAAAAGAAAGGCAAGTTTGAACCTACATGGCTTGGTCCTTATGTGGTTACTGCCTCCTTTGGATCCGGAGCCTATCAATTATTCTACACCAGAAGGAGAACTCTTGAATGATACCACTAACATCATTCATCTCAAGAAGTTCTATGCTTGAAGATCCTTGGTATACCCAGCTTTTGAAAAATACAAAAAAAAAAATAGTAAAGAGAAATAAGCGTCCAATGGTGAAAACTTGGCAATTCAAGCGCCTTGGATAGGTACCTTGGTGAAAACCTGGTAATTCAGGTGCCTTGTGTGCTAAAGACTAATCCATTATCTATCACTATCCTATCCCTCATCCATCCACCCACCATCCCATAAAACACCTGCTTGTTCCCTTGGTGTTCCAATCAAATATCCAAAATCTGATGGAGCTTATCAATACCTCCTGTCCAGCTTGTAAATCTTGTACCAAAGCTTGTATTATACCTTTTAAATCTTGTACCATACCTTGTATATATCTGAATCTTGTCCAAAGCTTGTACCATATTCCAGCTTGTAAATAATTTTGTATCCTAGCCTGTATCCTATCACATGCACACACAGAATCCCATTTTCCTTAAGCTTTTCACAAACCATCTACCTATCCACCTATCAACTATTATAGACATCCCATCCTTCACAAACATTTCCATCTCACAAAAAACCAAAACATGAACAAACTTGTACATTTGTAACATATCTTGGTCTGTCAGCTTGTACATCCTCTTTAGCTTAGTATCATTGTATCTATCTGGCTTTCGTGTTAGTTCATCCTTGGTCAACATCTTGCACACATCGCACACTTTGGTTAGATATTCCAATGCATCCTTTAGCTAGATCTCTTGTAACTAAAGTGTTATCCTTCTTAGTTCAGCTTGCCAGATGCATCACTCATCCAGATCCATCAGCTTAGGTGCTCTCTGATAGATCCTTGCAGGATATAAATTTCCTCATGTCTGATCTTGGTCCGTTAGTACCTCGTCCTACCCATCTCGTTGGCAAACAGTTCTCTTTTGGATTTTCGCTTTCTTTTGATTTGGGATCTTCCCTTTTGGGTCTTGAAATATCTTTTCCAAGCAATCTCCTTGTTCCCTCCTCAAGGTTGCCACGATCTTCCATATCATGGTATGCTACAAATGGGGCAATTAGAGCATAAGGTCTTGATCAGGTCTTTTGCTTGTTTTCTTTTTCTGCTTGTGGGTTACCTAGTGTCGTTTCCACGCTGCTTCCTCTGAGATTCATGTGTGATACTGGGGCAATCCTTGTGTGTTTGTTTTGAGTCAGTTCGTCAGTCCTCTGGACGATTGGTAAAAAGGCCTTGATGTTCTTGGTAACCCTGGCAATTAACCAACAGTCCTATAGAAAATCTAGTGCTCAACTACATGGTGGTACTTCTCTTTGAAGTATCCCCCCGCTCAAAAAGCTTCAATGGATTCCCTTCATCTGCATTATCCCCCATCCATATCCTACGTCTATCGCTCCTACCCCAGTTTATGCATCAGTATCTCTTTGAATCACTCCTCACGCTTAGCTTTAGGGATCCACAATCCTAGTCTTAGGGATCCACCAATCAAATCAATCCACCAAGCCTCATCTTTCGAGATCCACAATCCTAGTCCTAGGGATCTCCAAAACCCATCTTCCGCCAGTCTGACTCTTTGAAATCCTGTTGTATCAGCTTTATCATTCTATCATCCATCTCCCTACCATGGATTCCTTTTATAGCACTCTGCTCCTCCATCTCCCTCCCCCAATCCTGGAAAGTCTTAAGCTTGCTTTACTATTGTGCCTCTGATTTCCCTTTATCATTCTTCCGTAGTGAGAGTTTGAGATAATTCAGCCCCTTCTCTTTGCCAACCTGCGTCTCAGCTTGTCTCAATTTATTGTACTTTTCAAGAAGTCGTCGAGCTTCATTTCTCTCCCCGCCGCCTTCTTGAGGGGGCATCATCTAAGTCTAGTCTCTCCTCTTCTTATCCGAGACTGGGGCAACCTTGTTGCTAAAACATCTTCCTCGTGTCATCTTCATTCGAACTTCTTTGAAATAGTGTTGTTTCAACACTATGTCAAAAAGTGGCAAAATGTAGACACCTAAATTTGATTACACTGCTTTGGTAATCTAATTTAGCCATCTCTAAAGGCATCATTAATTAAATTCTTATTTAATTAATCCTTTGCCATCCCTAGTTGATTAATTTAATTAATCATCTATAGTCCTAATTGATAAATCAAATAATCTATTATTTATCAATTAAATCCTTTTCTCCTATCTAATTCCAAAAATCCCCATTTATTAAATAAATCTATTTGATAAATAAAATCCTCAAATTCAAAAACCCCTAACCTATCTCTAATCCTCCATTTAGCCTAATCCACCCCATCCACCCATACTAACCAAGCTTAGCCACTAACTCACCCACCCTCATTAATGCCATCCACTTGCACATCTCTAACATCACTAATCTAATCCTAAACCCAAGCCTAATCCACCCGCTAATATTGTCACATTCCTTAAACAAGTTTAAGACTTTCCTAATCCAAACCAAAGTCTCCCCTCAAAAAACCCAACCACTAAGTCATGAGTGCTCTTACAAAACATAAAAGACTCTTACAAGCCCACTCATGACTCTTACACCCATCTTCCACACTCTTCCCTCTTCCACACTCATTCCTCTTACATCCCTCTTACATACTCAACCCCACTCATCATGCCTTTAACCAACCCTTTACCCTACCCTCTCACACTCATCCTTCTTGTGACAAGTGTCACCTTCCCATTGGTGCTAAACAAGCACAATCCATGTGCTCTCCTTTGAGTGCATCCTAGCCCTCCTTAAGCCTTCATCCATCCTTGCATCTAAGCCCTCCATCCCTCTACCCCTTAGCCTATAAATTGAATCCATCCCAAACCATTTCATCAACAATCTTTGAGCTAAAGTTACCATGCTATTTTGAGAACCAAAGCCATCAATCTTACCCTTATAATGCCAAATTGAGAGCTCACAAAGCTACCAATTTTCCATTACCCATCTCCATTGAAGCAACTTTTGAGCATCTTGAGCATACATCCACAGCAAAAGGACACATCTACAGAATCAAGAAAGCATGGAGTGTTTTCTCTTGTGAAGTTTGCACTTCTTGTTTGCTTTCTTTGTCTAAGCATATATGTGAATTTAGTTTTTGGTTTGTGAATGTTTACTTTATTTGTTAATGTTCTTTGCATACAAAATCTTGTTCTACACTATGAACTTGATTTTTTTAAGAAGATGCATGGGTTAAAGCAAGCAAGAAGATCAGCCCAAGAATATACAAAGGAGTTTTATCGACTTTTGATTAGAGCAGGGCATGCAGAAGCAAATAAGGAGAAGGTTGCTCATTATATCCATGGGTTGTGACCTAGCATCTAGGAGGAATTAAGTCTGGTAAGAATGACTTGCATTGAAGAGGCATACGAGTTTTCCCTATGAGGTGAAGAGAAGTTGAATAAGAGGTTTGAAGGGAGACAAAGAGGGTGTGGTCAAGGAGGAAGGGGAAGTGGTAGGTCATCTGTAGGTCGAAATGAAACCCAAAAGAAAAATGAAGATGTGACTACTAGCAGGAACCACAGGAATGAGGGTTTCAATCGCTCCCGTGATCAAGACTTTGGAAATTAGAGAGGAAGAGGTAGAGGACGTGGACAAGGAAGAGGAGGCTTCTGTGGTACCTATTTCCATTGCAATGAAGAAGGTCATCGTGCCTTTGAATGCCCTCGACAACAAGGAAGGACAGATAGGAGAGCTGAGGGTCAAGTTAGGGTTGCTCATGTGGATGAGGATGCACAGTCATCACATTCAAAGGATGCAGAAAGAAGAGAAACCTTGGTAAATGAAAGGGTCCTATTAAATGGTGAGATTGAACCAGGACAAAGGAGGAGTTTGTTTCATACCAGGTGCAAATGTGAGGAAAAATGTTGTGATGTGATCATTGATGGTGGTAGCACTAACAACTTGGTGTCAGAGGAGATGGTCTCTAAGCTGAAGCTCAAGAGGGAGAAACATCCTCAGCCCTATCGGATTGCTTGGGTAAAAGAAGATCATAAGGTCCTAGTAAGTGAACAATGTCTAGTGAAATTCAAAATATGGAGTTACCATGATGAAGTTCTCTGTGATGTTATTTCGATGGATGTTTGCCATCTATTGTTTGGTAGACCATGGCAGTTTGATAGACATGTAGTACATGATGGTCATGCAAACACATACTCTCTAACAAAGGATGGAGTTTGCCACAAATTGAAGCCCATGAAAAAGGAAGGTGAAAAGGTATGTAGTAGTACTAGGATTTGTCTTGTTGATGGAAGGAAGTTTTTAGTTGGAATGAAACATCAGCGTATGTGTTATGCTTTGATTCCTAAGAAAGATCAAGAAGGTAGTAGTGAAATACCACTTGAAGTTTTAGATTTACTAGGTGAATTTGGAGATGTTATCTCTGATAATGTTCCAGAAGGATTGCAACCAGTAAGGCAAATCAGTCATCAGATAGATCTAATTCTAGGAGCAAGCTTTCCTAACAAGGTTGCTCATAGGATGACTCCTACTGAAACAGAGGAGCTAAACAGACAAGTTCAGGAGTTGTTGAGGAAGGGCTTAATTCGGGAGAGCCTAAGTCCATGTGCAGTACCAGCAGTACTCACACCAAAGAAGGATGGAGAGTGGAGGATGTGTATAGATTCTTGAGCTATAAATAGGATAACCATCAAGTACCAGTTTCCTTTGCCAAGAATGGATGATCTTATGGACTGCTTGAGTGGAGCTCAGTACTTCACAAAGATAGATCTCAAGAGTGGTTATCACCAGATATTGATTCGAGAAGGAGATGAGTGGAAAATGGCCTTCAAGACCAAGGAGGGTCTTTATGAGTGGTTAGTCATGCCCTTTGGATTGACAAACGCCCCAAGCACCTTCATGCGGCTTATGAATGAGGTACTTAAGAAGTTCTTGGGAAAATTTGTTATTGTCTATTTGGATGATATTTTAATTTTCAGCAAGACTTTGGAAGAACATTTATTGCATATTCGTAGTGTCCTTGAAAGGTTAAGGGAAGAGAAACTGTTAATTAATTTGAAGAAGTGTATCTTTGTAAAAAAGGAGTTAGTCTATTTGGGGTTTGTTATATCACCTGAAGGTCTCAAATGGATCTAGAGAAGGTAAAAGCCATCTTGGAATGGCCTACTCCAAGCTCTGCTACTGAGGTAAGATCATTTCATGATCTGGTTAGTTTTTACAGGAAGTTTATTAAGAATTTTAGTGGCATATGTGCACCCCTAACTGACACAATAAGAGGGGATAGAAAAGAGTTCAAATGGACTACAGCAACTGCGAGAAGTTTTGAATTGCTGAAGAAGAAGGTAACAGAACAACCTATGTTGGCACTTCCAAATTTTAGAAAGTGTTCCAGGTGGATTGTGATGCTAGTGGTAGTGCTATTGGGGCTATATTAAGCCAAGAAGGTAAGCCTATTGCATATTTTAGTCAAAAATTGAATGATGTAAAGAAGAAGTATTTTGTTTATGATCAAGAGTTCTATGCAATAGTTCAAGCCTTAAAGAAATGGAGGCATTGTTTTTTGCCAAAGGAATTTCTTTTGTATACTGATCATCAAGCATTACAGTACCTAAATAGCCAAGGTAAATTGAATCAGAGGCATATGAAGTGGGTAGAGTTCTTGCAGAGTTATACATTTGTGTTGAAGCATAGAAGTGGAAAATCTAATAGGGTTGCAGATGCACTAAGTAGGAGACAGTTGTTGCTTACAGTAATGCAAGTTGAAGTAGTTGGGTTTGATGAACTCAAGAATTTGTACCCTATGGATCCTGATTTTGTTGAAGCATGGAAAGCTTGTAAAGAGCCTGTTGTTGTAGATAGAACCAAGTGGTTAGACTATTTGATTCAGGATGGCATGTTGTTCAAGGGTAGTCAATTGTGCATTCCAAGGAGTTCCATGAGGGAAAATCTAATTAAGGAGAAACACAGCAAAGGGATGGTAGGACATTTTGGTCAAGATAAGACCATTGCCATTCTTAGAGAACATTATTTTTGGCCTCAGATTTCACAAGATGTGAAGAAGTTTGTACAAAGTTGCCAAGTTTGTCAAGTTGCCAAGGGATTTAGTCACAGTACTGGACTATATCAGCCATTTCCTATTCCATCAAGGCCATGGGAGGACATAAGTATTGATTTTGTTCTTGAATTTCCAAGGATATAAAGGAGTAATGACTCAGTATTTGTGGTGGTTGATAGGTTCTCCAAAATGGCACATTTCATTCTATGCCACAAGACTCATGATGTTGTCCATATTGCAGACCCTTTTTTTAGAGAGGTGGTAAGACTACATGGTCTTCCGAGGAGTATAGTTTCTGATAGAGATACTAAATTTATGGGGTATTTCTGGAGGACATTGTGGAAGAAGTTGAGAATAGACTTGAAATTCAGTTCTATGCATCACCCACAGACTGACGGCCAAATAGAAGTTTGGGCAATTTGCTGAGATGTTTAGTTGGGAATAAGCCCAAGGGATGGGATTTGATTCTACCAAAAGTAGAGTTTTCTTACAATAACTCTATAAATAGGAGTACTAGAAAATCACAATTCCAAATTGTATATGGAAGTAGCCCAAGGACTGCACCAGAATTGAGGAAGATAGAGAAAAAGGAAAGGACAAGTGCTGAAGCTGAAGAATTTGTTGAACATATCAAGCATCTATATGAGGAGGTTCAAGTACACATTACCAAGATGAATAAAGAGTATAAAGCTAGGGTTGATCAAAGGAGAAGACATAAGGAATTCCAAGTAGGTGATCTAGTCATGGTGCACTTATGAAAAGAAAGATTTCCAGCCGGTACTTACAACAAGCTGAAAATGAAGAAATTTGGCCTCTGCAAAATTCTGAAGAAACATAACTCAGGAAATGCATATGAGGTGGAGCTACTAGATGGTGTTCACATTTCTCCTATTTTCAACATTGCAGACTTAACAGAGTATCATGATGATGATGCAGATAGGGAGTTGGTGTTAGAGCAATGTCCAATTCTTACTTCTAAGAAGGAGAAGATAGAAGACATCTTAGATCATCGTGTGGGTAGAAGTACCAGAAATAGGCAGTATGAAGAGTACTTGGTAAAGTGGAAAGGATGGCCGATCGAGGACTCAACTTGGATTTCAGCATATGAGGTTTCCCATTTGGGATTTCCTCTACCATTCATAAAGTGACAGGGTCAATTTTCAATCTACCCTGGTTGTCTGATGCAAGAGCATCCAGAGGTATAAGGGCAATCCTGTGTCACCCAAAAAAGATGTACTTAGACTTAGTTTCTGTTTCATGTGTTTTCATTTCTAGATACCCATTTGGGTCAAATAAAGGTTCCAACTCTCACAGTTCCACTATCAGTGTTCTAGGATAGAGTATTTGAACACCTTGGGATACGTGTAAATGCCAAAAAAAAAGGAGTATGTAATTGAGCCATCATTTTGGTGAACTAGGAGGTGTAAATTGGCCAGATGAATTTAATTGTAATTTAGAGCATTCCAGAAAAAGAATCAAGTCAAAAGGCCCCATAGTTTGAAAGTTATCGCATTTTTTCAGGTTTTGGAGACCTCTTAAGAATGCTTCAAAGTTAGGTTAGGGGCATTAAATGACCTTGAAAAGGGCTGAAAAATGGGGGATGAGCGAGGCTTTTCCATAGGGCTATAGAGCGCTTCGAGAGCTTTCCGAAAATGTTAAATGGTTTGTCAATCGGAGCTACGGTTCAAAAGTTATGCCTCTCGAAAGTTCGATTACCATTTCTGGATTTTTCTAGATTTGTGTCAACATCTAATGCAGCTTCTAGAGCCTTCTATTTGGTCGTTGGATGCCTACTAGCACTTTCTAAAATGTATTCCTCGTCCTTAACCCTCCGAGATCTATTTAAAGACATTTCTTGCATTGTAAAAGGTAGTTCGGAGTGGAGTTTGTGAGGAGGTACTGAAAGGAGAAATTATCTCTAGATTTATGTTATTGTAAGCCCTGAGGGCATGTTTTGAAGTCTATTTGCTCTGTACTGAATGTACTAGCTTATTTTCACAATTAATACAATTTTCCCTTTTCCTGTTGTGTCCATTCTGTGCGTGGGTTTTTTTCCCATCAAAAATTCCTTAGGAAGTTTGACTCCCATTTAAGAAATATTCATAGAGTATTTCTCCTTGTCAAGTTTAAGGAGGGTTTGCAACATCTTTTGGAAGGACTTTTTTGGTTGACACTTTTGATATCTTCTTCAATAATTTCTTCCTCATCAAAATAATCATAATGAGTAGTATGAGTGCTATGATTTCCCTAGTCATATCCTAACACCTTGGAATTATTATAATGATTTGAGGGAGATTGTTGATTATTTGAATAATATTGTCAATATATGGTTCTTTGAATTAGATATGGTCTTTGATTTGGAGAATCAAAAGCTTTCCCTTTTGGATTAGGATCATATCATTGATGGGAACTTTGGGTTTAAACTGACATGAAAAATTAGGTATAAAAATTATAGTTTCAAGTATGTTGAACTAAAGAGCCAAGGTGAGGCTACTATAACACTTGTCTAAGATGAAAATATTGAGTGAGTTTTGATGATGTTTTAATCAATATGTCATGTTGAAGGTTGATTCCATGATGGCTACATCTTAGAATCAAATTTGAAGATTAATTGATTGGACAAATAATACAAGCCAAGACAGTAGAAGGATGAAGATCAATGATCCAACTAACTAAACATGATGGCGATAGGATTATGGGATCTGATTTGGTTGTCTATGATGATATAACTAGATAGAGGACCAAAAAGGGTAATTGTGATTGCAATTATATTCAACCAAAACTATATGGAAGTGCCTCTTCCTAGTATATGATTTTTCTTGTACAATAATCTGACAAATTGATATGCAATCAAAATAAGTAAGGTACAAATCTATAATAGGGTCTATATGATTCAATAATGGGATAAAAATAATGACACTAGATGGTATGACCAAAGAGTCTATTACAAACAAAAATAATATTTTAAACAATCAAAGAAAGAGATATCACTCTACTGCAACAAGTTGTATGATGAAAAAAATAGGTATGAATTAATATTACGTCCAATACAAATAATAAATGAGGTATGAAGAAGGACCCAATCTAACATAACTCTATAATTAGGTAAGGTATTCTATCACTAATTTTTGAAGTTTATCTCCAAGATTTTTCAACATGCTTTATGTGAATTCAATATTTTAATGTTTTTGTGACCATTCAAATCATACAAAAAGCATGTTTTTCATATTCCTAAGAACCTTCAAACACTTAGTTATTTCAAAATTTATTTGCCCCAGTTTAACACAATTACAAGCACATTAAAAAATATATTATCTTAATAAGTGTGGTTATAATGTGACTTCAATGGGCCCATGCTAAGTACACTAGATTATAGTGTGCATTTCCTCACCAATCTAATAGAAAATCTTAGGTAGATATGTTGATAATGGGAGCACATTATAGAATCTTCAAGGTGCTTATGAGTAGGGGATTCCTTTTGGGGCTTTCTTGAGTTCAAGGCAGTGATATCCAAAAACCCTTTATTTTTCTACCACAAATGCATGTATGATAAGTGTACACACTTTCAAGGACACTTTCAAGGGTGACACAATCACTATGCATAATGGAATAAATACCAAGGATAAGATAATGTGGCTTGCTAACTACTGGAACTATTTTGGATTCCATTCAAACAATCAAGGTTCCCCTAGATGAATAATCCCAACTACATTCATATGATGTAGTTTTTACTACACCAACATTTATTTATAGTAGATGAGATAGGTTGTTTGTTCATTGTGCCACTTTGAGTTGTTCTCACATGATTCTCCACCTACAACAAGATCTCTAAGGAGAAATAAATGCAAAAACCAAACCTTAATAGTACGTCAAGATTTTTTATTACCTCAAATAGGTGATATCATACTCTCCCACTACATTTAAGATAATCCAAGCCACATTTCTAACACAAAAAATGTGGGAATGTTTGTTGTCTTTTAAATTCTTATACCACATTAGAGAAAGTCGAAGAAGGAACTTTAGCCATAATCCATCAAAAGGTCTCAAACTAGATCAATGCAACCCTAGAGAGGTAAAAAGGATGTCAATTCCAAATATGTGTCCCTCATCAAGATCTATACTCAAAGGAAAACTTTATAACAAGGCACTTTCCCTTATTTTCAATGTTATAGATTAATTTTATTAGGTTATTATTATGCATAAGTAAACTGACCAAATGAGAACTAAGAAATCAATAGACTTTTATGATAGTAAAAGGAAAATTTGAAGCATCGAAATAAGAATTATGAAATAAAAAAATAAAAAATAAAACTACTTGGGGGCCAATGAGGAGGGTCTATTCTGATATTTAAAAATGGTGTAAAAACCAATCAAAATCTGGGACCTATAAACTAATATTTTGATATTCTACAAATCTAGAGGTCATTAGATAGGGATAACCTAGAGACAAATAAACATGAAATTCAAAGATCCAATATGGAACTTGTAACCTATAACATAAATTGGTAGATTTAAGTCCTTTAACTCTGAAACATTTATATCTACACCTACTAGCAAGAAAATGATATTTAATTTAAAAAATCTTGCGGTGAGGGTGAGGGGGGTTCCTCGGTCAAGCCTCAGTTGAGGAATCAACCTTAAAAAGATAAAGCACATAAAATGAAAGATAATTGTAAATATTCACCTTTCTTGTCAACCTCCATGGATGGAATCATATATGCTATCCACAAAGTTGTATCAATACTTGTATGAATATAATGATGTAGCATGTATCCATAAATAAAAATAGATCCACGAATACCAAATCATAGATCCATGAATATAGATATTTTTTAAATGCTTGAAGGACCAAATTCTTGAATGATCCTTGAAAACTTTCTTGAATAGATGATGTGTTGGATGAATCTTGATCTCAAATGGATATGGAATAGGTACTAAAGGAATTTATCTTGAATATAATAGATGTTATGGATATCCAAATGAAGTGATTAAACCTCTTTTAAAATGATTTCATAATAAAAAATGAAAGGTCTAACTACACTGAGCAGGGAAAAATTGTAAACCTTGATACTAAGCCCCAAATTTTGGGGAAGTCCCTCAAGTAAGGGATGAAATTACCCCTTAATAAGTGGTTAGGGGTGATCTTGTCCTTGACCAAAGGGTCAAGGATGACCTCAAACCTAACCCTGATGATTTTGAACCTTAAGATTCCTTCCAAGGTCTTGGGGATGCAAAAAGGGTCATAAAAAATGGGGAAAAACTCAAGGAAAGACATCACTCCAAGAATAAGTGCATTCATAAATCTATGAGGTCATAAAAGAGAGGGATAAAACTTCTTACAAATAAATTTATTCTATTTTAAGATGGTACATTAAGGCCCTACTTTAGTACGAGTATGAGTCAAACATAAACGCATGGTAAAGTAGACAAATTTTATAGTATGATCTTATCATGACTGCAAATACACATAAGCAATGAAGACCCCAACAAACTTGAGTCTTTGTCAAGTCCAAAACAAAGAGAGACATCATTGATGAAATAGAAGTAAAAAAGAGTGTTGTTAACTCACCTAGTAAGATTTGTGTCCCCCATTGTGAATCACACCAAAGGCACATTGCAACAAAAGATGGAATTGATGGTATAACAACTGTGTGTGGTATGTTAGTCAACCAATCAAGGATTTTCCTTTAGAGAATAATGTCATAAAAAGAGAAATCTAAACAATGATCTAGTCATAAGGATGTGTGTATCATTGCCAATAGTGGCATGTTGTGATGGTTAAGTTGTTGTGTTGTTATCCTTGCCATCAAGGTTCAAATCTCATGGGGATGAGGTCCCCCGTTTGTGGCCTCACTGGTTCATAGCTCTGGGTCAAAGCGTTTACCCCTCTTTGAAAATAAGGATGTGTGTATCATTGTGAGGCCAAAAAATTTAAATGCAGAGATCAGGCCTCAAGGACTATTAATAATCCAAAAAGGGATCCAAAATTAGCAGGACTAAGCCTTAAAAAATACTAGTATTCCAAAAAGGAATAAAAATATGTGGGGATCATGCCTCGAAAACCATTATATTTTAAGAAGGGATCCTACTATGCTGGGATCAAGCCTTCTAGACTGTTAACGGTCCAAAAAGGGAACTAAATATGTCAATAATCATAGTACATGTGTACAAAATGTGAGAAAAGTATATGCATCTACACTAAAGTGATTGTAAATTCCTTACTTAGAGCAACAGATATAAAAAAATTTACATGCATCCACTATAGAAATTTCCACTATAAAATGCCCCAAAGAAAGGACATGCCAAGGGAAATATGCACATGATAAAAAAGAGAAAGCACAAGATGGATTTACCTAGGGTTAGCATGATCATATGATAATGTTGAAATCTTATCTCAAACATGGAATCCCAACATTTACCAAAAGAAGTAGAACTACAACACAATGGAATAAATATATGTAAGAGATATGAAGAAGAATTATTTTTGGGCCTACATCAAGAGACCAAAAAGAATTTGCTTCTATTATATTACAACATCCCTTGTGAACTACACACAATCACATTTACAAGTAATGAACCATGTAACAAAATATAGAATAAGTAAGGTATAAAAAAAAACATGAGTATGAAATGTTAGATTAATTTATACATAACATGTAAAAAACAAAAAATCATAGGGGAAACACATTACAACAAAAAACCACATAAAGACCATTAATCAAGAGGAGATAGTCAAGCATATCACCTTCCTCCCCCCCCTCCCCATATTTGTCTGTAGCATTTAGGGAAGGTAGGAAACTCATAAGACAAGGAACATCAATAATGATAGAAGGAAAAATAGCTAATTCTAAACAAGAACTATGTTAGGAAGATGGGTCATTGTGTTTAATACTAGAAGTGAGTGTTAATCATTGAGAAAGCATCTATGGTCAATCATGATAAATATTTATAGTCTCATATAAATCATTAGATTCGCTAACATGTATATCATCTCTACCATAACTAACACCATCAAGACTATCTTCTTCATCTAAATCAATTATAATAGAATCCAAGATGCAAATTTATCATGATTATTATGAACAATTTAAGTCATAAGAATATAAAAAAGAGGTGAAGCAAAAGGTATATGAGATGAAGATTCTTTTTTGGGAAACACAAGTGTGAGCTTTAGCTTTATCTTGGTGTATTTTATGATGATCATGAGCACATCTATTATGTTTATCTTTGGATGATATTTGAGGTGGCTTAAGGTCAATTGACATGAGACCCCTATCTCCTTATAATGAAGGAATAAAAGGAAAAATAGTAAGATGGTGTGTAGGGTGCATAAGAGAGGTCTATAAAGAAGGAACCAATGGTATTAGAAGATGACCACTCTTAGGAAAACTAAGTTCACAATTTTTTTGAATCTTTAAAGCTTGATAAGAATGGAATAGATGATCAAGACACAATGGTGTTGAGTTATTAATAAAATGCCAAAAGAAATCAAGATCGACAAAGTCTCAAGGCCTAGAGGGATCATACAGACCATGGTTATGGTTTTGATCTCTCCATAATGAGGAAACTTAATATATTTATGCATATAATAAGCTACAACTTTCATGGAAGAAAGAACAATGAATATCAACATTGACTTGAAATTGATCAGAAATAAGAATAACCACAAATGCAGTATCCACAAATCTACCAAGTGTGATATGAAGAGATGTAGTACTTGTTTAGGGGGGAAATGGAAGTGATGAATTTTTTAATGTAAATTAGATGAGATGAGTTCATCATTTAAACATCTTAACCATCAAATCATTCAATACAAGAGAAAGAAGTGCTTTTGAATATAACTCTCAATATAACCCAAGTTAGACTAGAAAAAACAATAATAAGGTTAAGAGATGTCAATACTAAACCCAATTTATATTGAGGAAGCATGCAAGAAAGTCCTCTTTCATGCAATGTTTAGTAACCTTAGATTTGGAATCTAAGTATATTGAATAAGTGCTGAGATAATGGGTGTTGCATACATTGCATAATATTGTTATATTATTTTATTTTATTTTATTTTATTATATAATGTTGTATCTATGAGCACCTATATGGATGTGCAACATTTAAAGATTCCCATGGGATATACTTGATGAGTTGTATTGTAACATTGTGACAATATTTCATGTAATTATTTAATATTGGAGAAAATAATTAAATTTTAATATTAAATGTGGGGTCAATGGGTTAGGTAGCACATGGTTTATGTAATACCACTTGCAGGTTTTGTGGGACTTGCTACTATATAAGCAGCCATAAGGGTAGTTGTTGTGAGAAGGAGAGGAAATAGAAGAAGGAAAAATGGTAAGAGTCAAGCAAGACAAGGCTTGACAGATTAGCCAAGGGAGCATTTGTGAAGGTTGGAAGCATGGCATGGGATGTATGGATTCATGCTTGTTCACATGGATTGCTCGGTGGTGGCTATGGCTTTGAAGGCTTCCATGGTTGTATTGTAATGGTACTTTTGCTAAATAATACATGGTGATGGATGCTTTTTGAAGCTGAGTTTTTCCCTTAGTGAGGGTTTCCTAGGGTATATCTTGTGTCACATGTTTTCTAAGTATGTTGTCTATTCTCTTGCATGTGGATTTTAATTGCATATTTATTTCAGATCTATTATGGGTTATGTGGAAACAGTTATATTCTTTGTTGTAAGTTTCCTTACAAGTGGTATCAGAGCTATGGTTTTATTTTTGTGTCATGCCCTAATTTTTACAAGGTAAAAACACAACCTCAATAATTTTTTTTAAAATTAAAAACATAGAGAATTGAAGACTGAATTTCTAAGACTCGATAAATCATAGGCAATAAGGTGTGGAACACTCTCTTGATCCATTCTCAGGAAGGATCAAAAATTCAAAGGAATCATCTTTGCATGCCATTAATTTACCATGTAACCCTAGGAAACACCCTTTCTCTTCTTTCCCTTGGGAAGACCCTGGTATGACCGCATTGCTTTGGAGAATTTGAATTGTTATGAATTATTGTTGTTGTTCTTGATTTTGCAATTTTGGTTATTTTGTGGAACATTTATTTATGATGATTTCTTGGTATGGTCCCCTTTTCCTTGGGACATGACTTGTCTAAATGAATTTTATTTTAATTTAATTTAATTTTGAGGCATTTTTCTATGAGAGTGTTGTATGATACTTTTAAGTCAATCATATCATGAAATATCCTTGATAAAAACCATGAGGAAATTAGAATATCACCCTTCCATTCATCATGAGATATGATTTCATTTAACCCTATAAACTTGAGAATACGTTGACTCTTGAACAAATATACCTCAATTTCACACTATGTTAAGGACCTTACCTAAAGGTACTGAATGTGATAAGCCTATAAGGACTGGAAGCAAAAGGATACACAATGCTATTCTAATCTAGTAATTAATAAGTATATCTAACCAATAGTGTAATGACCAGATTTTCTAATTAAGATATAACCAAAAGAATACTATAACTATCAAGTGTCTACAATTGAGAACTTGTAAGTGGATCTTGATGTTAAAACCAATGAATTCTTGGAGTTTTGCAAAATATATCAACCCTTCACTGATAATTTGATTTTGGATTATCATCATAAGCCTTGTCAGTGCTAAGTTGAGTGAGTGACTCGAGAACTAATACAAAGCTAGATAGTTGGTAAGAACTAATGAAGAATTGATGACATTGGTAAGCGAATAGTGTTCCAAACAAGACATAGTATATAAGCTCACAATCTATTAAGCTAGAAAAAAAATTATAGAATAAGAATAACCAAGTGAGAGAGAGAGAGAGAGAGAGAGAGAGAGAGAGAGAGAGGAAATCAAGTAAATATGCCAACTAAGATACAACATAAGAGGAGATAGGTAGACAAGTAACACTAATCTGTAAATGGAAATGGCACTAATTAAACAAGTGACAAAGGTAATGAGATTATGTCATAGAAAAAAATAATCCAACAACCAAAAAGGTATATTATAGAATAGCTATTGAATATATTATTCGTGGCAAACTATTCCCAACTACCAAGAGACTGGGAATGCTATTATGAGCTAAACATTTTACATATAAACAACAGCCACCCTATCCAGCTAGGAAGAAGTTAACACTTATATATATTTATAGTAGGTATTGGTAGGTACCCTAACTTGAGATGATACCCAAGCAAATCAATGGTGAGCTAATCAAATTTAAGAAGAATCATAGCTCTATGAGCTATGGGACAACGTTTTATGGTCTATATCTAGAATATATGTAAAATTGTTAGGAATGTGAGCTAATCTTAGGACAAGCCTAAGTGGGGCAATTATGATAGATCAAGGTAAGCCCTACATATGGAAGTAGTGTCCCTGATTATAGAGACTTCTAGGAGGAAGTCGATAGCTAGGGGGGGAGGATGTAAGGTCCACACTAGTACCCTACTTTAGATCCTGATGAAATAAATATGATTAGGATTTAATTAGGTTATGATTAACATTTTTGTTAAGATAAGACCACATGAAAATGAGGCTCAAATTGTTTAAGCTGAGAACCTGGCCATGAAATTCAAGTTATGATTTACTAGACAATTAGAGGAGAGGAATTAGCATTCACTCTCATAGGAAATAACAATGAATGTAGATCAAATGATTCAAAACATAATAGTTGCACTTGTAGATTTGGTTTTAAATTACAATGACATCATTATGGAAACATTTTAACAATCTGAGGAATTTACCCTAGAAACTCACACACAAACCCCTCGTAATGTGATTAAGGGATATTGCTAGGGATGTCGATATGTTTAAATTGATTGAAAGGATACTAGTTAACAAGTCTTCATATTAGTGATTCTCACATAAGACATATATACTGAAATCCATTTCATATGTTTTAATAGTTTAATGAATATAAGAATGGTGATAGTACTTAGAATGGTAATTTCATTATGATAAGAAAGATAAATGTTGATACCCATATGATTGATATTGCAATGTTTTGAATATGTATCAAATGAAAGTTAATTATATATGTACTTAGATGAAAGTTAATTATATATGTACTTAGATGAAAGTTAAATGAATATCATATTGCAATGTTTCTTTTTATAGTATTTAGAATGGAAATGATTAGATGAAGTTAAATGTATATGTTAATGTGAATTATGAGACATTGGATTTATTTTGCACTTATTTGTATGTATTTGTATATTATTTTACTGGGCTACTAATGTTTAAGTTGAGTGTGCAGGAAAATTGAACCATGGAGATAATTGGGGGAAACAAGGTTCAATCTTATGTGAACATGGTAAAGCCAAGGTGAATCTTTGGAAGATTCAAAACCTCGTTGTATTGTGTTTATTTCATAATGTTATTGTGCATGAGTGTTATAGTCAGAGATCATGATTAATTAGAGACATGTCATCGTGATGTGTAAAGTGTTTTAATGTGGGTGTGTGTCATTTGACACTTGCATTATCTATGTGTAAATGACATGTCAAATAGGATTCTTTGGCATGAAGTCACTTAACCTAAGTCTAATCCTCATTATGAAATCAATTAACCCACCCTAGAGAGTATTAGTATGAGTCACTTTCATGATGGAAAATTAACTTAAAAACTTTGATAGAAACTTTAGAGAGACTTAAAGTGGTTCCCTAGTATTATTTTGGTGAAAATAAGTAACCCACATGGTGAAAATATAACCATAAGTTGGCCTAGGGGACTTAGGAGGCCCTCTAAACTAGTCATCTTCAAGTCAATTCGAAAGTCAAAGAGTCACATGACTTCTTTCCTCATCCCACCACTTGGTCAAGTTTCCACTAGTAGAAAGGTACAAGGGTGTAAGAGGGATAGGTGAGGAGGGAAGTGGAGGTCTTTTTAGGGAGCTTGTGCCAAAATTAGTGGTGGTCCACTCACTCTCTAATTGGAGAGATAGAGAGGTTTATGGAAGAGAAGCTTAGAAGCCAAGGAAGGGAAGAGATCTTCATCACCATTCCATAGCCATAGCTTGTAAGGAGATTAGTGCTTCATGCCATGCTTTCTTTAGTTCATGTAGTTGAAATTGGAAATTGTAAGAGTGCTTCTTGTAGGTTTATGTGAGTGATATGGTATCATGTACTGTCTTTGAAATCCTTGTGTTGTGTTGTGTTGTGATTGTGTATATTGTTTCATGAATTTTCTTGGGGTTTCTTTTAGATTTCCTTGTTTGGATTGAATGTTGAAATTTTTTCATGGGTGTGAAGGATTCACTCACCCTTGGGAGGGAAAAGCATGCCTTGGGTGAAGGGATTAGTTGGGCTTGAAATATAGTTGAGAACCTTGGAGTATGGGCTCCATTGTATGCCATATTCATTCATAACTTGCTTTGGGTAATAAGGAGAATGATGGTGTAGTAAGAAGGTTTATGAAGTATGGGATTCCAAGGATGCTTTAGTCGATGGTAGTATGATTGGAGGATGTTTGTGAAAGCCCCAAAAGGGCATCAAATTTTTTGTTTTTTGAAAGCCCTAAAAGGGCATGGAATTTGTGGATTTGTGAAAGCCCCAAAAGGGCATGAAAATTGTTGTTACAGATTTGGTATGTTATGGAAAGTCTCCTAATTGAAAGCACACCTTCATCCAAAGTTTATGATTCCATTTGTGAATCATTGTGCAAACCTTGGTTGGGGTTGTAAATGTGTTGCAAAATGTCATGATCTTGTTAGTTCATGTTGCTATGATGATGTTTGGATTTATCTTGGTTGAGCCTTGTTTCCCCTAGTGCGGGGGTGGCCTCCTTGAAGCCTAAGTTGGGAGGTGAACCTCCATGGTTCCCCATTTTATCCCTCTTGTGCAGGTATTCATTTGAAGAGTTTTAGAAGCTGGATGTTATGAAGTTTATTTCTTACATAGGAGGAGACTCATGATTATTGTGTTGAAATGGAGAGATAAACTCGACTTTTTATGTGAAGAAATGTGTATTGTGAGAGAGGAGTGATTGTTCCCAATTCATATGTTATGTGAAGCATGATGTATTGTAAGAGTGTAGTGATTGTTTGCAATTCTTATGTCCATAGAAAGAGAGAGTTTTGATAATTGCATGTTGACAAAAGAACCTTCTATTGTATATTCAATTTGATGATTTTCTCACTTCAATACTTGTATGATGTTGATTTCTTAGCAATACTTGAATTAGAATGTGCTAAGGAAAGAAATTTTGTATCATATTATACCTTGAAAAGAAAAGAAGAATGGATTGAACACTATCGTTTGATATCTTTATCTCCCAAATTACATGAGAATAAATGAATAGCTTGATGTTTAGTGTTGAAATCCAATTGACTTTAAGATATGAAAGTGTTAGTAGTGGAATTGGAAGAAAGTATATATTTTGGAAATGAATGGCATGCAATGTAATCTTAGTTTCCAAAGACTCATGAGTTCCTTTTTGCAAGTAGATTTAGTTAGAACATGATAATTACATCATATTAGTTGTCGTTAGAATAGGAAATGATAGTGCACAATACATTGATACACCAACCACAAATCCAATTCAAACAATCATAAAGATTTCATTAAAAGAGTTGGAAAAAAAAAATTTAAGTTCAAATGAGACCTGTAGATGTAAATTGAGTCTCTGGAAAATGTATGGAAAATCAATAAATGTTCATTTTATTACAATCCATTAAAAAATAGCCCCCTGATTATAATACTAATATCTTGAAATATTGGTGAGTTAGAAAGGAAAAGATCATTTCAAAAAAAAAAAGACTTCCATTTAATAATATTAGATTGAAATTTTTGAATGATGATGACATCTATCTATGACAAGACCTTAACTAAGATTAAGATATATATATATATATATGATAGAAAAGAACTAACAAGAGAGAAAATTTAATATAATGATTGACTGACTTCTTATATTAATATTCTCTCACCTAAACTATTTTTTTTCCTACCCACGTACCTTTTTCTCCACCCAAGAAACTAAAGAAAATATATGTTTAATTTAGTAATGATGGTGGGAATGTCTGTTTTCCTTCTCCTAGGTGATCAAGTAGGAGTTACTTGGAGAAAGTAATTTGCAAGCATCTATTATAGGCCCTGACTCAAGTCATACTTCTCCTTTCATATGCCTAGAATTGAAATGGATGTAATAGATTGCAATTTAAGAGAATCTACTGCCACCAACCCACGTGTTGGAAGAGGGAAAGGATGAGAGTGTTGAAAAGAAAGCCCATACCTTGGGATCTTCAAGTCAAATATTGTCCTCAAAACTTAAATGGGGAAAAGACAATCAAACTAAAAAGTTAAAGGAAGAGAAGTATGTGGGCATGTGGCCCCATGCTTTGAACTTTGGAAATTTGAGCAGCATTTGAATTGCATGGTTAAAGGTTAAACAAAGTCAATCAGTCAAGCCTACCTAAGTGCATACTACAACTTGGCTTAAGTACAAGGGGAATGTTTATTTAGTAACATATGTTTCCTTGGCCCAATTCAAATTTAGGGGAAGGGGGCCCACAATTTGAGTCATTATTATAAATGGGGTGGGTCATGTGAAATTATTGGCTTGGGACGGATGTCAAAGGCTAAGGGTATTAAAGGAGATAGGAAAGTGAGGTTTAGGTATGTTAGTAAAAGATAAATTAGTTTAATGCTAAAAAAAATTTAGATAGGTTGTGGTTTGGTGTTAAAGGTATTGAATATATATTTCTTTTATTAAAAAAAAACAAGATAATAAGTAGAGTTAGGAACTATGTGGGGAGAAGGTGATTACGGGTAGGGTAAATGATGTTTAAAGTTAGATAGTTTAGGATATTTAGTAATACATGCTATGAGTAGCAAGTAAATGGTTAATAATCAGAATAATCAAATTTATTTAATGATTGTAATTAGCAAGTAACATTTATTTTTAGATTTTTTTTTAGTCAATTGATGAATTGCTTAAATTATGGATGTTCAAAATAAATCAATTAGTAATTGGGCTCAATGGGTATCTAGTGTTTACTTACATTAGGGTATTTAAGTTCAGAACTGCCAAGGGAGATAACTAGATTAGAAATATACATATATGTTGAATTGAAAATTTAATTAATAATAAATATTGAATATACTTTTGCATTAGAAATAAATCGAGCTAGATGTTAAGCTGTACTATCTAGTAGATAACTAGAGGCATGATTTAGTAGAATTAGTATCATAATAAATAAAACATATCTAAATATAATGTTGTGGAATTGGTTTGTAACATAATGAGTTAAGTGTTAAAGCTAGTAGTATTATTGGGTAGAGGTGTTATACTTAGTTAATAGTAAAGTGTAATTTAGTATTGTAAAAATAATAATAATAGTAAATAAATATTTTTTTAAAATAATATTGAGGTTTTATTTTTAACTTGTAAAAATTAGGGCATGACATATTGTAACCCTAGATTGAATCCATAGGAATGCATGAGAGGATAAAAGAAAGGGCAAGATATGTGAGTTGTTTATTGTAGATCTGAAGGTTTTAGGTTTGTTGTTATGATGGGATATTGGTAGATTTTGGGCATGTGAAATTGTTGGAGAACGGGACTTTTTGGATGTTTCATTTACATGAGAGTTTTAGGGAGTAGCTTGCAGAAATTATCTCCTAGGTGAAAGGAGACCTCGCCATTGGATCCAAGTCGATGTTTCCATAAATTTTGATATATAATATGCCCTAGTTTGGCTATGTTTAGAGGAAATGAAAGAGTTTTTTAGTTTTAGCCCATGATGGCCATTAAATTTAATCCCATCAAAATTTTAATCACAAAAAAAAAATTGCAATGAAAATGGTAGAAAGACTGTCTTATTAAAATGACCATAACTTTCTCTCAAAATATCAAATTTTAGACTTCTTATAGGTGTTGGAAAGCTAATTCAGGGCATTACAACTTGGTGTAGGTTTAGTTCTATGATTTTGACATTTTGTTAGATTTTAAGAGCCCAAAAGTCTGATGTTATTTATTTTGAGCACATATTAGGGCATATGGAGTCGAATTTTGGACTTTGAGTAGTCAATAGAAAGCTCTTGGAAAGATCTACATATTGGTTAAAATTTGGTGTAGGTGTGGCATGATTTATTTGGTGATATATTAATCTAAATAGTTTATGATATATATTGACTATGGTAACATTGTGAGTTTATGGCATTATATGTTTGGAGATTTGGATTTGATGTCATTGTATACTCAGCTCATATTTTAGATTGATCTCATGATGATGTGATTATCAGTGTTTAATTTGAATATGTATGATAACTTGTTGGATCTACAAGTTGTGCAATGTTGTAAGTGGTCTATAATTATAGGTTGTATTTATAGCTTGGATATGGGTTGTCTTTGCCATTAATCTTTCATTATTGATGCATATTCAGATTGGTGGCTTGGATTTGGGTTTTCTATGCCCTAAGTCACATGATTTACTAATTTTTTCTTCATGTAGAGGGATAAGATGTTGTTTCCAAGTACATTCATGGTAAAAAATTGTGGTTGACTATTTTATGCTAACAAGTTGGACACATTGAGGGTTAGTTGCATGGTTCATAGATGTGATCATGGTGCCATGGTTTTTGGCATGACATGATTAAATATAAAGCTACATCCTTGATGTTCATTGGTTTGGATTCTTGATTTAGTAATGGTGGTATATCTTCTTGGTTGAGGGTCATGGTTATTTGGTTTCTTTGAGGAGCTCATGATGTGTACTTTGAGTTCTTTGATGGTTTGATGCCTAGATTGATTTCCATGGTTAGAGGATGGATTTTTTCATCATGATGTCACAGATAGCTTGGATACATGATTTAGTGGGAGCTTGTGATAGTGATGGGGTGACAGTGCAAGATTAGTTCCTGATTTGGTTTGTATCTTCTTAGTTTGAAGATCTTGGTTTCACTTGGTACTGACACTTTGGTTGTGTGAGTGTAGACCTAGAGGATCTTCATGTAAGAGATGGATTTTATGATGTCATAGGTGACTTGGTACCATGGTTGAGTGAGAATTCTCAGCATTGATATATTTATTGAGTTTTTGCAGATGTTGGAGGTTTGTCTTAGATCTTGTTGCTACAGAAGCGTCTTTGACATTTACGTGGTGCATGAAGATGGTTAGATCTTGAGGACTCATGGGGTTCTTGGTTATCTTCATGGTGTGTGGAGATTGTTCTTCATGGTATTTGGAGATGATTTTCTTCATGGTGTGTGGATATGGTTGCATCTTGAGGACTCACAAGGTTCTTGGTAAAGGTGTGGTTTATGCTTTCATTTGACATGTTATCCTTGGTGTGTGGATGGTTTCATTATTAAGGTATACTCTTGATATGCATTTAGCATTTTTGACATGTTATAATATGTTCATATGGAGCATGTTATCTCTTTGGTTGAGATGGTTAGATTATGTTGTCATATTTATGTTCTTAAGGCCATGGTTGGAACTTTGACATTGATCTTGGTTTAGTTTCTTAGTATTGAGTACATTGATCATAAGATGGATACTTCATGATATTGTTATATTGCATTTGGAGTTGGCATGGATTGATTGGTTACAGCTGCTCATGGATACTTAGAGATGGTATTGATATTGATTTCTCTTGGATTAGAGAAGTATTTGTTGGGATGATTGATGGTTTTAGTAGGAAGTCTGAGGGGCATTCAACTGATATGGAATTGAGAGGAGATTGTTCTTAGATGAGTCTTTCTTGAATAATTGGATATCTTAATGAGAATTCTCATTCCCCACTCTTGGTCTACTCAATGGTTTTGCTACTTGAGAGGTATAACCCATTGCTTCTCTCAGGTACATTATATTTATGCTTGTCTTTCATGGATATGGATCTTGAGCTATAAAACATGAGTTAGTTCTAGAGGGGTTCATTTGAGAGATGTTTTAGCATTGGTTATCTCCATTTTCATATGTTGTTATGTTGGTTGAGTTTGGAAGATGGTTTTATATTGGGCATATTCCTTGGTTTAGGAATGGTTTATGAGTTTGATCTTCTTATGAGAGGCTTACATCCATGATTAGTTATATGGTATGGTTTGGGTGTTGTTGAGGCTTCTTATTCAGGTTTTATGGAGGAGATCATACTTGCACAATTTATATCTAGAGGTGTGTGTAGAAGGACATGATACTAGTTATGATTTGCATGGTTTCTCTTTGGTCTTGGTTATCTTCCTAGATGTTTGATTTTACTTACATTGGATTTGAGATTGGTTGGAGATTGTGATCACTAGTTTGTGCTCATGTATGTCATGTGAGATATGAAATTATTATTCCTTTATCTCTTTCCTCTATTGATTGTGGAGAGCTTGGGAGATTTTTGGAGACTTTTTATGAGAGTTGTTCTTGTAGGTTATCAGTTTTTGTGTTGTGGATGTCCTTGATACTACATGGATTCACTTCTTTGAGATTTTGTGCATGGATTGGTTATAGATTTGATATTATCTTTTGCAATGGGATCTTCTTGGTATATATATGGTAGGCATTTCTCTTGAGGCTTGTGATTGCAAGTTATAGATTGGATATGTAGATGATGTAAGATTCACTTGGTATACCTTTGGAGGTATGGATAGTTGGATGAGTTTGGCACTTGTTGTGGGTGTTGTTTTAGCTGTGGATAGTTTGAAAACTATGGATAAATTTGATTACCTTTGGATTAGGACTTTTTGTTTGGCATTTTAGTTGGTATAGAATTTTATGATTTTCTAATATGACAGGTTGGGTGGCTTTCTCTTTGGATGGCTTCTATGTATGTTCAGTGGTAGTGGCATAATAGGAGGTGGGATCATTCATGTTTGAGATGCTAGATACTTTGATTTTGTTGTGGGTACCAAGGTGGAGTACTTCATATACTTTGATCCATGATGGTGGATGTGCTAGGAGGGATTATTTCCTTGTTCATTTATGTGGCTATGGATTGACCCTATACAATGTATACAACAAGTGGGAGATCATTGAGATAATGGGTGTTGCACACATTGCATAATATTGTTATATTGTATTATTTTATTTTATTATGTAATGTTGTATCTAGGAGTACCTAGATGGATGTGCAACATGTAAAGAAACCCATGGGATATACTTGATGAGCTATATTGAAACATTGTGATAATATTTCATGCAATTATTTAATATTGGAGAAAAGAATTAAATTTCAATATTAAATGTGGGCTCAATGGTTTAGGTAGCAAATGGTTTATGTAATACCACTTGGTAGTTTTCTCAAACTTGCTACTATATAAGCAACCACAAGGGTAGTTCTTGTGAGAAGGAGAGGAGATAGAAGAAGGTAAAAGGGCAAGAGTCGAGCAGGAAAAGGCTTGACAAGTTATCCAAGGGAGTATTTGTGAAGGTTGGAAGTATGGCATGGGACGTATGGATTCATGCTTATTCACACAGATTGCTCAATGGTGGCTATGGCTTTGAAGGCTTCCATGGTTGTATTATAGTGGTATTTTTGTTGAATAAGACATGGTGATGGATGCTTTTGGAGGCTAGGTTTTTCCCTCAGTGAGGGTTTCCCAGGTTATATCTTGTGTCATATTTTTCTAGGTATGTTGTCTATTCTCTTGCATGTGGATTTTAATCGCATATTTATTTCAGATCTATTATGGGTTATGTGGAAATGGTTATATTCTTTGTTGCAAGTTTCCTTATAATAAGTGCTAGATTGATTCACTTGCCTAGGGTTAAGTGATCTAAATGCAAGAAACACATGAAAAACCCCACTAATGAATGAAATCATATCTAAGACACAACAGGAAGAGCAAGGAAGTGACTAACTTGAAGAAGGGTAGTAGAAAACACCTTTTTCCTCTTGATAAATTAAAGACTAGAAATAACAAAATAGGAATTGAGACCAAACTTGAAACAAAATAGAAAACCCAAGGATCTTAGAAAAGTATAGATCTCAAAGTATAGGTTGACTTGGCTGATCTATACTAGTATATGATTTCCACCAAGTTGACATATTCTTAGAAGGAAAAACTATAGTCAAATTCGAGTCTTCAAAAACCTTCTCAAAATAGGTTTCTGATTTGAATTTGTAATTCTGACAACTTGTTCTTGCAGATAAGAAAAATATTTATTTATTGGGGGAAGGGGGTGGGAGAGGGGAGTTTCTTGGTCAAGCACACATTTAGGAATTAACCCCTAAGGATACAAGAATACAAAATCATGTAAAGAAATAAGAGATGTGCTATGATTCACCTTACTTGTTGAAACCCTTGTTAGGAAGAGCTTCAGAACATTAGATAAAGTTGATGTTGAGTCTTTAATGATAAATATTGGAAATCTCCAGAAATAAAATGGATCTAATAAAATACCAAATCATGGATCCATGGATGTATACATGTAAAAAGGAAAAATAAGATGAATTTTATGATGTGTATCTCTTCACTTAATGACTTATAAATTTATAGATATTAAAGAGGAAATGCTCATAATGAATGCTTACATCTTGAAAAGAGCTTGAGAATGCCTTGAACATTTGATGAATTCCCTAAGTATGGTTTCTTTATGTCCTAAATGCATGTGTAGGTGTTGTATGGATTTAAAAATGAAGTGCCCAAGCTTCCTTGTATACTAGTTTTTGGCATTAAACACAAAGTGAGCTAATAGGAGCACAACATTTAATGATTTAAATACCCAGGGAAAAAATGGCCTTGAGACTAAAAAGTGTCAGGATATAGGTTGACCTAGTCATCCTATAAAGTTGACCTAGTCGACCTATACAATGATTATCAAAAGGAGAGATAATCCTAGGATCAAAGGGATGGTACAAACAGAAAAATAGTCATTTTTTCAAAAATGCATCTATTGAAAATAAGATCATTAAAGGGAAGGAGATAAAAGGTATTAAATGATGGATTTCTTCATGTTAAGATGGTATATTTAGACCCCAATTTAGCAAGAGTATGAGACTACCTCATGCTCGTGGTAAAGTAGATCAAAAACAAGAGTTGATCTCATTGTGACTAAGGAGACAAAGAAACTACCAAACCCCCAATAGACTCAATTCTTTTCCATATCCAAAATCATAACAAGAGATGTGTCTCCAATGAGAGAGAGAGAGAGAGAGAGAGAGAGAGAGAGAGTTCAACTTGCCCAATAATGCTTGTGTTTCTTATTGTGAACCACACAAAAAGTTGCACTACAACAAAAATATGGTGTTGAATGGTCTAGCAAGTGTGCTTAGCATTCCATTCAACCCACAAAAATTATTTAAATGGTCTAGAAAGTGTGTGTGTGTGTGTGTGTGTGTGTGTTTCATGCTATTTAATCCATAAAAGATTCACCCTTGAGGGCCCTAGTCTCCCAAAATGGGAATCTACAAAAATAACCCAAGCATAATAATGTGTGTGTTTTAAAGGGATAAAAAGAGTTCAAGAACCAAGATTAAGCTTCCCAAATTTTTTGAAAATCCAAAAAATTATCAAAAGAAAAATATTAGGCCTCCCAAACCATTTGGTGGTCCAAAGAGGGATAAAAGAATTGCAAGGATCATGCTTCCTAGGTTGTTTGGTAATCCAAGGAAGGAGCCAAAAGATTCAAAAGAAAAAAATCAAAGTGCATGTGTACACACGTGAGAAGATTGTATTCCCCCATGAAAAGTAATTGAAAATTCCTTTGTAATGTCCTCTTTTGAATGCACTTCAAATATCTCTTAGTTTCCAATTTAAGTTCTTATAAATAACTGCAAGTATTCATTCTATACTTGGAAATATATAGAATTTGTATTTATTTTCAAGGAATTCCAAATTCTTGAAATAAAATAATGACTTCGTATATAAGATAAAATATACTTGAAATTAGGAATCTCTCCTAACAATATATCAACTTGTACTCCTCTCTTACTTATAGCTTTAAGCCCCTTTTTTCTTTATTGTTAATTCAACTTACAACCTAATTATCGACTCCCTCTTTACCTATAGGTCCTCCTTATTACATAGACCCTTTTACCATTAATTTTTGTTCAACACTTCATTTGTGTGCTCTTACTAAAGGTTATGCTACGTACGGTGCTCCATGGTTTTGATTTAAGGGTGGATGGGTTTCACTATAATCAAATATTCTAAGCTTCACACTCTCCCAACACTTGCAATGTTTGATGTGCTCTTTTAGACATCACTCCATATCCTTCCTATTAATATCAATGTGAAATCTGAGTTGGATACTCATATCTTGTTTGAATATGATTTGGTCCTTCCTATGCCAACATGATGATATGTTATGTTTTGCACCTCCTATTATAATCTTTGATATGCCCCACAGACTTCACTCCATGACCTTTGTATTAGTTTCCATATGAAATTAAAAGATGATCTGTCCTATCAAACCACCTCTTTTTATTCTTCTACCTCCCAAACCTGATGATGATGACTTCATACAAATATTTATACTCGAATCTTTGAATGGTTGTGTCCCTTGACCCGATGTGTCACTTGATTTTGTCCTATTGACAAGTATGTCATATTTGATTTATGGAGTAATTTTTATTAGATTTAGGGGTTAATTGCCCATGTATTTATAATAGCAATGAAATTAGTTAGTATTTAATAGTGGAATTTTATATAAGATGTATATTGTTTATAATTATTATTATGATGAATAATATAAATTTATATTATTAAATATAAATAATTAAGTAGAATAAATATTTTTCTATATAGTTTGTCAATAATGTTTCTTTTGTGAATAATCGATAAAAGTATATATTTTAATCATATCATGAACTATTATTATATAATTTTATTCAATTATAATTATAGGATTCCCTTTTAGGAGAGGTCATGATAGCCTCAATAGGAGACATGGCTTTAAATGAAGCACACAAACATCTATTAGAGGTATTTCCACTACAAAATGCTCCTTGTAGAGAAAACTTCAAGGAAAATAAACACATGACAAAAGAGAGAGCACAAAAGAGATCTAGTAATTATGGGGTTAGTGTGATCATATAATAATATATAAAATATTACATCAAATATAAAATGTCATCATTCCCAAAGGATATATAACTATAACATGATAGAGGAAAAACATGTAAGACATACAAAGAAGAGTCTTTTTGGATCTACATCGTAGAGGCCAAAAAGAATTGGTGCTATCATGTCACAAGAATAAAAGAAGACTACATAAATCCACATGTATAAACAATGACACATAAACAACATGACATTTATGAGAAGAGAGATACAAATAGAGGAATGTGTATAACATGTTTGATTACTTTATCACCTTGTGTCAATAGAGAAACATAGATTATTTAAAGTAATATAGAAAACACATATAATAAGCAATATGTCACAAGGGAAACATAGTACATGTGTTGCATAAAAATGTAATAATGGAATGAACACTAAACAACTAATGCATCTTCCTACATTATCATGCAAAACCTGAAAATATGAAAGAAGACATGGACATAAACATAACATGAAACAAAAAAGAGTATAAACTATCAAAATACCACTATGCAGACCTCATGAAACCATCAAGTGGAGATGATTTCATCACTCATGGGATGTGGTTCCTCACAAATCCAGAAGCATAACAATGAGGTAGATGGTGCTTGTGAAAATGAGGAGAGGGCTCTCCTTTTATAGGAAAATGGATGCAATGGATGGCTAACATTGAATGCAAGATGGATGGCTAGGATCTCTCAGGATCAATGAGGCATCCATGAGGTGGAGGCCAAGTAGACTCCATGTGGATTAGGATTTTGACCATTCAAAGGGGGAAAGATGCTCACACATGTGTGAGCAACTTTTGATGTGACATGTCAATGACAGGTGTAAGAGGTGTGTAAGATCATGTTTCCTCACACATGTGTGAGACACCTTTGAAAGTGATGGGTCAATGACATGTGTAAGAGGGTTGGAGGCTCAAGGTTTCTCACACATGTGTGAGACACCTTGGTTCGCATGTGAAGGGGGACAAGGTTGTAAGTGTGTAAGAGTCACATGTCACATGTGACTAGGGTTTGCTAATCCTTTGATTAGGATTGTACAAATGATTAATAATGTGATGAGATGAGAAACTAAGATTAATTAGTGGATAAGTAGATTGACCTAGGTTAGAAGGATGGGTTAGGTTAGGGAAGTGAGGTTAGGTGAGGGTTAAAGGTAGGAGCCATGTGCTCAAATAGGATTAAATTTAATATTTAATTCCAAGAGGGATTAGGAAAGGATTAATTAAGTAAACAAAGTACTTAATTAAAGGTGATGGGTTAGGATTTAAATAAACCTTAGTTTGTTTAAATCAAGAAAAGGTGAACATAATTAAATAAATGTAAAATTTATTTAATTAAAAGGGAATTAAATAAATAATAAATATTTATTTAATTGGTCAAGACACATGATTTGGACAATTTTAGGTGTCTACAGTACAATACAAAAACACACAAAAACTACCATGCTAGAGAAGTAACTAAACCATGTTGTATGCCTCTCCTATATTGGTTTGTATCATTAGGGAAAGGTGGGAAACTTACAAGATGAAATACATCCAACATAGTAGGAACAATAGCCAGATCCAAGAAAGGACTTTGGTGGGAATCATTGTGCTCAACTAGGAGCAATCATTTACTATTTGAAAATCATGTTAGGTAAATCATGATGAAATCAATAGTCTCATAGTTATCATCACTAATATGTGTATTATTAGATTCTATAACTTCATCATCAAGTGCATCTTCCTCATCAAGATTAAACATAATAGAATCTAAGATACAAATATAATTATCATGTTTATCCATTTTCATCTTATTATGATGATATACTTCCTCCAAAGGCTCAAGAATGGGTTGATAAAAGGAAGGAAAGGTTTGAGAAGGAGTAGGTTAAGAAGTAGGAGTGGAATCTTTAGCTTTCGCTTGATGTTTCTTACAATTCATACAAGCATGTTGATTACAAATATTTTTATAAAATATGTAGGAGTAGGGTAAACAAATATTGGTTTTGAAGAAGGAAAAATGGCAGGTTGAGAGGTATTTTGAGAAATAGGATAATCTAAAGGAGGAATAGATGGAGTAGGTAAATGGATTTAGAAGGATCAGTCTTAGATTAACTAAGTTCAAGAATCATTTGAATTTTGAATTTCTGATAGAATCCATAAAGATGATTGGGACAAGTTGGCAATTTTTGAGGTAAAGTAGACCAAAATAAGTCCATATTAGTACAATATTGAGGGTGGAAATTTTTATAAAGAGAATGAATAATAGTGATGATCTATCCATTATGGGGAAATTTAACGCATCTATGAATGGGAGAAGTGGCAACTTGCATGGAGGAAAGCCATGACATACCAAGCTTATCTTGAAATTCACCCAAATTATGGACTATAATAAAGATAGTATCTATAAATTTTCCAAAAATGGTCACATGAAGATATATAGAGCCTTGAGGATAATAAAGGAAACCACTGCAAGTTTGAATCCAAAATTTAGATGTATCATAAAAATCTCTATGCAATTGTTTTTTGTAAAGATGTTCTTTAATGATAACATTAACCATAGAAGAATAGTCAATTAAAATACCAAGAGAAGGGATATGAGCAACCCTAGAAGTAATGTAAATAGAACCATTAGGTGCTTTAGTCATCCTAGAATTATCATAGGTGATAGGAGGTGAAGTTTTAGGTTCATGTGGAAGTGGAGGTAAAGTTAGAGGTTAGGATTGAGATTGGACATGACTGGTAACATGATTGGCTTCCTCCACATTTTCATTATAAGTTATATTAGTAACATGGGAAGTAGGTTGATTAAAACCATTTTTTGAATGAGAAGGTAAATTATTAGTTTAATTTTATAAGTTTTGATTTGTTTTCATTTTAAAACCTCAATTTCAATTGATATAGCATTATAATCTTTGAGATCTTGAATAACATTTTACAAAGAATAGCACTTTTTAGTATCATGGCTAGGTTGACAATCATATTGAAAAAAAAGTGTACTAGTATATTGGTTTGGGCATTAGTTTACTAGTATTGATAGGTTGGATGGGAGGAATTTTAATAATATTAGCATTACTTAACTTTGACATGGAAACATATAAAGATTCAACCAAGAAAGTGTACTTACAATTAGTGTAATACATAGAGGAAAAAGTAGCAATACCTTTAGATGTGACAACAACTTGATCATCTACTATGTTTGTTGTCTTGTCAATTTTGATCTATTTGTTGGGTTTGGAGTACTTGTTTTGATGAATGGATACATCACTCTTATCAAAAATCAAGAGATCCATTGGAGTGGTTCTCTCATTCTAGCTCATTTATAATTGATAATGGTAAAGCACTATACAAATTTATGAGAAGGAAGAATACTATGTAAGGATAATCCTATCTCTAATGTCTTTTTGAAAATTATAAATGATAATGCATTGAATATCATGATTAAGAGCATGATAAGATATTTGAGTGTCCAAATGTTTGAATCCACTAATAAACTCACTAACATTTTTTTTTACATTTTTTTTTTAATAATGCATTAAATCAATTAAAGTAATTTGAGGACCAATATTATTTTGAAATTGTTGAATCAATTTTCTGGAGATATTTTTGAAAGGAATCAATAGAATAAGGGGATAAAGAGAAACACCATTGCAAATATTTGTCCCTATAGATTTAGGTGAAGAACTTAGCCATTAACCTGTAATAGTGAGTAAAATCACTACATAGAGTTTGGAAAATCCTAATAGGAATCACAGGATCAGCCTTAACACTCTAAGTTTCAAGATGAGGTATCTCAACATGTTGCAAAATAAATATTTGAAGGATTTCTATAGATAAAGGATTAGCATTGTCACATGTAGGAATTTTGTATTTGAATTAAATGAATTGATAATAATAAAAATTTGTGAAGTTGAGATAGTCTTAACTAGTTTGCTAATGGTAGGATTGGAAGAGGAAATAATAGACATAAACATATTATATGTGTTAGGAAATTTTTTATAAGAAGAAGAAGGAACATTAAAATGGTAGGTGGAAGACTTTAAAAAGTAGTAAGAGGATTGTAATATGTAAAAGTCATAACATGATATGAAGGGAATGAGGAAGGTAATGAAGTCGCAAAAATGCTTGAAGAAAGTATGGGATTGAGAAGACCAACACTTTGAGGATTTTGGACTTGTGTATATGTTTTTATAAGAGGTGGCACATGAGTTGGAATGCTAGGAATGAAATTTGAAATAAGAATGGAAATTTCAATAGTTGTGGAAGGAGGATTATATCCTAACTCTTGTGAACATTCTATCAAATTATTAACATGACTATCAATAAGATGTAAAGTTCCATACAAAATAGAAACTTTACTATCATCATGGTTAAGAAATTTATTTATAGCTTCGATAGTGGAAACACTACCAAGATTTTGGTTTTGTTGCATAAGCCAATTTGCCATTTTGTCAAATTCATGAGAAAGTTTGTCATCTTGGAAAGGAGGAACTTGTAAGGATTCACCTTCATCGTGAGAAGAGTGAGAAGATTTATTCTCCATGATAAGACTAAGATCACAAGGGATAATGTTGGTATCATCATGAGCTCTAGGAAAGAAAGACAAATCATGATCCAAAGAGCCCATGGTTCTAAAAATTCTTCTAAAATGAATGCTATATGTTGGACTTAATCTAATAAAGCTCATAAAAGGCAAGATCCCACCAGATAACCTAATGGGATCTAATCAAAAGAATGCAAAAGAATATGTAAATATGACTAATGAGAACATGACCATATAAAGAATACATACATACATACATATATATATATATATATATATATATATATATATATATATATATATATATATATATATACACACACATAAAGAAGACTTAAAGAAAACTAACTCCACAAAGAAGGAAAGGTGCATGAATTGGGTTCACCAAAAGAAAATGAAGACCTAATGTAAAGAAGGAAGGGTCATGAATCAAGTTCACCAAAACTTTTAGGGAGAAAATGGAAGAAATAATTTTTTTAATGTAAACTAGATGAGATGATTTCATTAGTTAAACATATTCACCCTGACCCATTAAATACAAGATAAGAAGGGCTTCCAAACATAACTCTCAATATAGCCCAAGTTAGAATAGAAAAACCTGAATTAGATTAATGGATTCCAATGCTAAACCAAAATTATACTTAGGAAGTATGCAAGTAATACATCTTTCATAAAATATTCATTAACCTTTTATATGTGATGTGAGTAGATTGAGTTGATTTTTAAAGTGCTAGATTGATTAACTTGCTTAGGGTTAATTTATTTAAATGCAAGAAACACATGTACAACCCTACTAAAGAAAGAACTTAGATCTAAGTCACAAGAAAAGGAAAGAGAAAGCAAATAACATAAAAGACGGGTAGTAGAAGATACCTTCCCACTCATAAAATTAAAGACTAGAAACTAAAAAATAGGAACTAAGGCAATATCTGAAAATAGGATGAAAAAACTTAAAATCTCAAAATATTGTAGTTATCTAGGTACAGGTTGACCTATTTGACCTATAATGGTATATGTTCCACAAATTTTATGTGCTCCCAAAAGGAAAAAGTATAGTCAACCTCAAATCTCCTAAACCCTTATGATAATAGGTTTTCAATTTCAAATTTGTAATTCTAAGATCTTGTTCCTACACACAAGAAAAAGGAAATGTTGCTAGGGGAGGGGGGTGTTGAAAAAAATTGATCAATTGTATATTGTCTTTGATGTTATACAAAATAACATATCTTTACTAGTCGGTGTATGTCAAGCTCACTTGGGCAATGAAGATAGTTTCCTATGTCTTTCAAGCATTACAATGAAGATAGTTTCCTATGTCTACCAAGCATTACAATGTTTGCCAAGTTCAAAAGACAGTGTCTATTGAGTTCACTTGGGTGTCGAAGAGAATTTTGTAGAAGTTGAGTGTTAACTAAGCTCACTCGGTTAACAAAGGAAAGTTGGATGAAACTAGTGTTAGCCAAGCTCACTTGGTTACCAAAGGAAGTTTATGATGTTGTAGTGTTAATCAAGTTCACTCAGTTAACACAAGAAAATCATTTCAGTGTTAGTATGTACTGAGTAGGTTTAGCTAACAAATGATTTTCTTGTTTTGGTATATTGAGTTTAATGAATTTTTTTGTTGGTTCCAACTGACTAACGAGATGAAGTATTATTGTTATAAGTTATATTCAAGCCGACTTGACAATGTATATGATATAAGTATAAAGTAAAGATGAGGATTAAAAGTTTTTGAGAATGTGTGGAAGATAGAAGATGCTTAGTAGAAGAAAATTGGAAGGATAAGAAGAATATCTTTGAGGAGCTGCAAAGATACATTTGATCAAGAAGGATTAAGTACTAAAGCCAAAATTAAGATCATCTAAAATCAGAAAAGATAAGTTTGAATTAGAAATTAGGTCATATCATTGTTACTCTCTAACCATTGTAGTAGTGTATCAAATCTCTTAACAAAGTTGGCTTAACAACTATTTGTAAATCCTCTAACAAGGTGGCATTTATGGATTAAAGTGTCAAAAGACCTCTAACAAGACCACTCCTAATAGGGTGATTAAATCATCTAACAAGGTCACACCTAATAGTGTGTTTTGTAACCTTTAATAGGGTTGGCTCTTAACAGGCTCACTTTAGAAGAGTGAAAAAATAGTAACTAGTTGCAATTGGTGGGTTTTCCCAAATTGGTTTTCCACATTAAATCTTGGTATCACTTATGTTCATGCTATTTATTTTATGTGTATGCAACTATGTTAATTAATGCTAATTACACTTAATATATTAAGATCCACATGTTCAGTATTTGTTGAGTTACAGTTGATATTATAGTGCTTGTCAAGTTACAGTATGTTGTTAATGTTAACAGAGCATCAACAATTTTAACAGATTTTATGTTTTTTGTTGACATCTAAGGGATCTAGGATTTATTTTAGTGGTAACTAATTCACCCCTCCCCTCTCAGTTGCTCCACTTATATTTCCAACAACTGGTATTAGAGATTTTGGTGCTTGCAGAAAATGTTTCAAGGACCTAAGCTAAAGATCAAGATGTCTTAAAAAGGGCAATTCCCAAGTTGAACAAAAATAACTTTGAGACATGGTAGGAACTTATGAAGCTACATTTGGAAACCATCAATTATTTGGGTTTGAAATATTTGAATACTTAGTACAAGGATCCTACTATAACTTTGACTATAAAGGAGATTGCTAAAAATAAGAATCATAACATTATGATGATTGACATTGCATCCACTCTTAACTATGTTGAATTTGATGAGGTTAAAGGGTGTGCTACTGCTCATCAGATGTGGATCAAATTGAAAGATATATATGGAGGTGATGATAATGTGAAAAAAGCCAAGGTAGAAAGCTTGAGAGGTTAGTTTGATCAAATGAAGATGAGGGAAGATGAAAACATTGCAAAATATGTTGAGAGAATCAAAGCTAGTGTAAGTGCAATCAAAGCTTCTGGAGGGAAAATTGATGATGTGACAGTGGACAAGAAGGTACTTTGAACCCTTCTTCCTATATATGCAATTAGATTATGAGTTATTCAAGAGATGAGATGTGATGCAAATAATAAGATAACCTTGGATTCTCTATTGGGAAGATTGATAACATTTGAGCTAGATAATTATGATAGTTATGTTCCTAGTTCTAGCAATCTTGAGTCTACATTTGCATCTAAGTTATTACTCAAGAAGAAAGCTGCAAAGTCTAAAGGTAAACAATCTCAAAATAAAGAGGAAGATAGTTCTAATAGTGATCTTAAAGCTATTGAAGCATAGCTTGCAAGAAAATATCCCAAAGGAAAAGGAAAGTACAAAGGTAAAATTCCTCTAATCTATTTTTCTTGTGAAGAAGTTGGTCACATTGTTGCAACGTGTCCAAATAGAGAAGAAAAATATGAAAAGAAGAACATCAAGTATAAAGGAAAGAAGGATTTCAAGAACCACAAGGACTACAAGGACAAAGGTAAGAAGTCTTGTTTCATGGCTAAAGATTCAAATAGTAATGATGATGATGAAATGGTTTCCATTGTTGTAAAAGATGAATCTAATGATGAAAAAGATAAAATGGCACTTATTTCTCATGTTAGCAAAAATGGTACATGGATTATTGATAGTGGTTGTTCTCATCATATGACTAGTGATTAAAAAAAAGTTTGAACATTTGGAACACTGTGATGGTGGAAATATAAGATTTGGAAACAATGAACAATGTTGCATAAAAAAAAAAGGTTGTATTTCTCTAACTAATGAACTCATATGTGAGAATGCTTATTGGGTTGAAGGATTGAAACATAATCTATTGAGTGTAGCACAATTGAATAACATTGGATTCAAGGTAGAATTCATGAATGGGAAGGCCAAGTTGCTAGATGGAAAAGAAAATCTAGTAGGGTCTGGTAATCAAACAAAAGGTAACTTATTCTACCTAGATCTTAGTGAAAGTTCATGTTTCATTTCTCAAGTAGAAGAAAGTTGGTTATGGCATAAAAGGCTGTGTCATGTGAAATTTGATAACCTGATCAAGATAAGTAAAAACAAAAGAAAGAGGTATTCCTAGTCTGAGGCAACTTGATGTTGGCCTATGCAAGAATTGTCAAATTGGTAAGATGTACAAGACAAGTTTCAAGAGAAAGAACTATCATTCTAAAGAAATCTTGGAGCTAGTTCATATAGACCTTTATGGACCTATTGGCATAGAGAGATATAGTGGAGATAAGTAATTTATTTTATTTATTGATGATTATTCTAGAATGATGGTAGTAATGTATCTAAAAGATAATTCTGAAGCTTTTCAAAAGTTTAAGTCGTATCTGGCTAGAGTTGAGAAGGAAATAGAAAATAAGTTGAAATTTTTGAGATGAGAGTTAGGTAGTGAATTCATTTCTAATGAATTCAATAAATTTTGCATTGAAAGAGGAATCAAAACACAAGTATCAGCCCCTGTTATACCTTAGTAGAATGGTATAATAGAAAGAAGAAACAGATCAATCATGGATTGTGCAACAACCCTTATGATAGAAAAGAATGTTGCAATCAAATATTGGAAGGAAGTAATTAGTATAGTAGTTCATACCTTAAATAGAATATAATTAAAGAAAGACTCAAATTAGACTCCTTATGAACTATGGTATGGTTGCAAACCTAATGTAAGTTACTTGAAAATATTTAGTAGCAAATGTTATATTTTGAAGGAGACTAGGAAAGGTAAATTTTATGTCAAAAGTGATGAAGGCATATTCCTAAGATACTCCAGCAAAAGCAAATCATACAAACGTTTGAATCTAACTACTCATAAGATCATAGAAAGTGCACATGTGAAGCTTGATGAGTTTGTAGAAAATAGTGAAGAAGAAAAAAGTAAAGAACCTGAAGATTACAAAAAGTTTATTTACTTTGAACCCGATACATTGCCTAATCTAATTGGAAGTCAGTAGACTTCACCTCCCAAGTCCCTAAAATCTCCAAAAGCACTTGAGTTGCAACTAGTGGAACCTAAGTTATAGTCTGAAGGACCCAAGTCATGGTCAAAGGCTACTGAAGGGCTTGAGCATGATGAAGAAGGTCATGGTGAGGCAAGTGGAACAAGTTTTAAATCCAAAGTGCTTATATTAGCAAAATATATTAGAAGGCACCATGCACCTGAGAAGATCATTGGAGGCAAACTAAATGGTACAGTGACAAGGAACAAATTAAAAGGTACATGTTTTCTTACTAAATTTGAACCTAGAATAGTTAAAGATGATTTGGTTAATGAAAGTTGGATTGAAGTAATGAATGAAGAGATAAAATAGATAGAAAGGAATAAGACCTGGACTCTTGTTCCTAGACCCAAGGATAAGAATATAATTAGCACAAAGTGGGTTTTCAAAAATAAGTTGAATGATGATGGAGAAGTTTCAAGAAATAAAGAAAGGTTAGTATGCAAAGGTTATTCTCAAGAGGAAGGTATTGATTATGGTGTAAATTTTGCTTCTATTGAAAGATTAGAAGGTCTTAGAACTCTACTTTCTTATGTTTCATATAAAGGATTTAAAGTATATCAGATGAATGTTAAATCTACATTCTTGAATGGAATTCTAGAAGAAGAAGTTTACATAGAACAACGTGAAGGTTTTTTAGATCCTAGCAAAAAGGATATGGTTTGTAAACTGCACAAAGCATTGTATGGTCTCAAGAAAGCTCCTAGAGCTTGGTATGAAAGACTTTATAATTATCTTATGAAGATTAGTTTTTAAAGGACAAATGATAACAATAGCCTATACATCAAAGAAGGACTAGACAAGAAGATTGTTTTGGTAGAAATCATTGTGGATGATACATTGTTATAGGAAATGATGACTTATGCAAATATGTTTCAAAGGAAATGAGTAAGGAATTTGAGATGTAAATGTTTGGAGAAATCAAATTATTTTTTGGCTTGTAGATTTTATAAAAGAAAGATGGTATCTACATTACTCAATCTAAGTATATCAAGGAGATACTGAAGAAGTTTGGAATGGAGGATTCAAGACCAAATGGAACACCTATGTCCACTAGACATAAGCTTTCCAAAAATGATGATTCCAAGGAGGTAGATTAGACTACATATAGATCAATGATTGATAAATCGCAATATGTTGTGCATACTACGCCTGATATTGCTCTTGCAGTTGGTATGGTAGCAATATTTTCAGCTAATCCTAAAGAAAATCATATGATGAAAATAAAGAGAATCATGAGGTATCTGAAGGATACTGAAGATTATGGATTATGGTACAAGAAAGGAGGCAACTTAGATTTGAAATCCTTCAATGATGTAGATTGGGTAGGAAGTGGTGATGACAAGAAGAGCACCAATGACAGAGCATTATTTCTTAGTAAGAGACTAGTGTCTTGAACAAATAAGAAGAAAAATTACACCACTTATTCTACAACAAAGGAAAATTATGTTGCAGCAGCAATTAATTGTTCCAATGTTGTTTTGTTCAAACAACTCTTGGCAGGTATGAAGGTAGAAATCAAGGATCAAGTGGTTATCTTTTGTGATAGCACATGTGCAATTAATTTATCAAAGAATCCTGTGATGCATACCAAGACTAAGCATATTGCAATAAAATATCATTTTCTGAGAGAATTGGTGCAAGACAAAGAGGTGAGATTGGAATATGTGAATAATAAAGATCAAATTGTAGACATATTCTCCTAGCCATTACCCAAGGATGCACTTTTCTATCTAAGAGGTAAACTAGGGATTATTCCCCTATCTAAAGCTCACCAAATGAAGTTTAATGATACATCAACTAAAGCATATTGAAGATTAGTCAAGTTGATGCAGTAATGGAAGGGAAGATTGCATATGAATATGTACACTAGGCACATGGAAATTCAATGTATACTATCTTTGGCATAAGATGTACAAGAGAAAGAGTTTGTTGTGTCATATCATAGAAGTTTTCTAAAGAGTGAGAATATACTATATCCCATAAATTTTGTTTAAAGATGTCAAAGAGGGAGAACTTGATCTAATATCAAAGAGGGAGAGTTTACTATCAGAAGAAGATGTTGAAGATAGAGTTTGCTAACAAAAGGAGAAACTAAAATTAGAGGGAGTTCACATTGATAGAGAGAGTCTCATGGATGAGAATCATAATGAAACTAAGGATATTATCCTTACTTTTATTTTTCAATAAAATTTTATTGTATTATGACATGTTGTGTTTCCATCAATGCCAAAGAGGGAGATCATTGAAAATAATTGATCAATTATAAATTTTCTTTGATGTTACACAAAATTTCATATCTTTACTAGTCAATGTATGGCAAGCTTACTCAAGTGATGAAGATAGTTTCTTGTCTTCCAAGCATTATAGAGTTTTCCAACTTTAGAAGACAATGTCTACCAAGTTCACTCGAGCATCAAAGAGAAGTTTGTAGAAGTTGATTGTTAACTGAGCTCACTCTATTAACAAAGGAAACTTGGATAGAACTAGTGTTAACTAAGATCACTTGGTTACTAAAGGAATTTTATGATGTTCCAGTGTTAACAAAGGATTTTCTTATTTTGGCATATTGAGTTTAATGAATTTGTTTATCAGTTCTAGCTGACTAAGGAGATGAAGTATTATTGTTATAAGTTATATTCAAGCCAACTTGACAATGTATATGATATAAGTATGAGGTCAATTTGAGGATTAAAAGTAAGTGAGAATGTGTGGAAGATAGAAGATGCTTAGTAGAACTGAATTGGAAGGATAAGCAGAATATCCTTGAGGAGCTACAAAGATACATTTGATCAAGAAGGATCAAGTACTGAAGCTAGAATTGAGATATGAAATTAGAAAATATAGGTTTTCATCAACAATCAAGTCATATCATTGTTACTCTCTAACCATCATAGCAATGTATTGAATCTCTTAATAGATTTGGCTTAATATCCATTTGTAAATCCTCTAACAAGGTGGCATTTCTAGATTGAAGTGTATAAAGACCTTTAACAAGGCCACTCCTAACAGGGTGATTAAATCCTCTAATAGGGTCACACCTAAAAGTGTGTTTTGTAACCTTTAAGAGGGTTGACTACTAATAGGGTTCACTTCAGAAGAGTGAAAAATAATAACTAGTTGCAATTGATGTTTTTTTCCTAAATTGGGTTTCCACATTAAATCTTGTTGTCACTTGTGTATGCAACTAAGTTTTGAGATAATGGGTGTTGCACACATTGCATAATATTGTTATATTATTTTATTTTATTTTATTTTATTATGTAATGTTGGACCTAGATGGACGTGCAACATGTAAAGATTCCCATGGGATATACTTGATGAGTTGTATTGTAACATTGTGATAATATTTTATTTAATTATTTAACATTGGGGAAAAGAATTAAATTTCCAATATTAAATGTGGGGTCAATGGGTTAGGTAGCACATGGTTTATGTAATACCACTTGGTGGTTTTGTGGGACTTGCTACTATATAAGCAGCCACAAGGGTAGTTGTTGAGTGAAAAAACAAAAGGGAAAAAGGCAAGAGTCAAGAGGGACAAGGCTTGATAGGTTAGCTAAGGGAGAATTTGTGAAGGTTGGAAGCATGGCATGGGATGTGTTGATTCATGCTTGTTCACATAGTTTTCTCAGTTGTGGCTATGGCTTTAAAGGCTTCCATGGTTGTATTGCAATGGTGTTTTTTGCTAAATAATACATGGTGATGGATGCTTTTGGAGGCTAGGATTTCCTCTCAATGAGGATTTCTTAGGGTATATCTTGTGTCACATTTTTGTGGGTATGTTGTCTATTCTCTTGCATGTGGATTTCAATTGCATATTTATTTCAAATCTATTATGGTTTATGTGGAAATAGTTATATTCTTTGTTTCAAGTTTTCTTACACTAAGTTAATTAAGGCTAATCACATTTAATATCTTAAGATTTGCATGTTTAGTATTTGTCGAGTTATAGTTGATACTACAGTGATTGTTGAGTTACAACATATTGTTAGTGTTAACCAAGCATCAATAGTTTTAGTAGAATTTATGTTTTATATTGACATCTAATAAATCTAGAATTTATTTTAGTAGTAACTGATTCACCCCTCCCATTTTAGTTACTCCTCTAATATTTCCAATAGGGGGAGAGGCTAGCCTTTGTTAATCCCCAATTTAGGAATTAACCTTGAAAGAGAAAAGTATTTAAAATCATCTAAAGAAGTAAGAAAAATGCAATGATTCACCTTACTTGATGAAACCCTTGTTAGGAAGAGCTTCATAATGCTAGATGTTGTTGATGTTGAGTCATCAATGATAAGTGTAGGAAATATCCACAAATGAAATGATCTAATCAATAAAAAATTATGGAGCCATGGATGTAGATGTTCAAAAAAGAAGATGATGATGAATTCCATAATGTACATATCATCCCTTGATGGCCAACAAAAAGCTAGATCTTGAAGAGAAAATGCCCACAATGAATCCTTAAATCTTGAGAAGAGCTTGATAATGCCTTGAAAACTTGATGAATGCCTTGATTATTCTTACTTAATGTCCTATATGTGTGTTTAGGTGTGGTGTGGATGTGAAAAAATAGTGTTCAAACTTCCTCATATACTAGCTTTTGGGAATAAAAATAAAGTAAACCTTCTAGAGCACAACATTTAACAATTTAAATACTCAAAGAAAGACTAGACCCAAGACTAAAATGAGAAAGATATAGGTCAACCTAGTCAACATATACTAGTATAGTTCAATGTGGTTGAACTATACCAAGATTATCTTGAGGGGAGATAATCTCGAGTTCTTTAGGATGGTGCATAAAGACTCAATAAAAAGGAAAAAAAACATGAAAAAATGTTATTTGAGAAAAAATGCATTTGTAGACCATAAGATCACTAAAAGTGAGGAAGATAAGAGGTCTTAAATGATGGGTGAATTAATTTTAAGATAATAAAATACCATGAGGAAAATAAATAAAACCATTGTAGGTTTGAATCCATACATTAAATGAATCATAAATATCCTTATGCAATTGTTTACCAAAAACATGGTTTTTTTGTTATAACATTTACCATGGAAAAAGAGTATGGATGTGAACTACCCTAGTAGTAATGTAAAGAGGAGCATTAGGTTCTTAGATCATTCCACATGATCGAAAGCAATACAAAGTTTTGGTAAAGGTTGAGATTGAGTGTTAGGTGGAAGATGATGATAGGTTTGGGTTGGGCATGTTTGACATTGGTGACAACATGATTCATTATTCAATATTATCATCATAACTAAAGTGCTTTGTGGGTGAAGAGGGTTGAGAAATAGTGCCCGTAGAGTAAGATGGTAAATGATTGATGTAAACATGCAAATTCTTATCAGGAAGTTGCACACATTTTTTCTCATAAGTAAGAGAAACATAAATAGATATATTCTTAGAATCAATATTATCTTGGATAGTATTCTTCAAAGAGTAGCATATTTCAGTGTCATGATTTGGTTGAAAATGATAGTGACAATAAGTATTGACATCATAAAATCTAGGAAGGGGTTTACTAGTGTATAATGGTTTAATAGTGGTAATTTTAATGATGTTATCTTTGAGTAATATTGTCATCACATTATGCATAAAGTTAGATGAAGGAGTATAAGCACAATAAGGTCTAAAAATAGAGAATACAGGATATACATGTTTGTGTGATGTTTTCACTTGATCATCTATTACATTAAATAATTTGTTGTTCTTAATGTAATTGTTTGGCCTTTGGAACTTGTTAGGATGGGATGCACATCACTCTTGTCAACAATAATAGGATCCATTTTTTCTCAAACTGTCTCACTTTTAGTTGATAGTGATGAATCACTACACATAATTATGAAAAAGAAGTAAATTCAATAAGAATAATCTTATCTCTAATGTATTTTGCAAATTATATATAAAGATACATTGTATATCTACATCACATGCATGATAAGAAATTTGAGAATGCAAATTTTTGAACCCACCAATAAAGTCACTTATCCTTTCTTTAACTCCTTGTTAACAATGCATTAAGTTGGTAAAAGAAATTTAAGGACCAATATTATTTTCAATTTTTTGAATGAAATAATTATATATTTTTAAAAAGTAATTAGTAGAATATGAAGGGAAATAACAATACCATTGCAAGGCTTTGTCTTGAAAGGTTCTAGCAAAAAATTTAGCCATGAACCTATCGTCATGAGAAAAATCACTACATAAGGTTTAAAAGGTTTTCACATGAGTCATAGGCTAAATCTTACCATTCTAAGTGTCAATAAGGGGAATATCAATCTTAGGAGGAATAAAAACTTGAATGATGTCAAAGAAAAATGACTAGAAATGTCACATGTAGGCATGTAGTACTTAGTTTGAGTGAAGGAAACAATTTTTTATTGTAAGGTAGATCCCTTTTGAACTAGGCTATTAATGGTTGGATCAATAGAGGAAAATATATGAAGAGACACATTGGGTGCATTAGGAAAGTTATGGGACACAAAAGAAATTCTAGATGAGGTATGGATCATGGTGGGAGTGGTTGGAGGGGGAATGGAATATGTAAAGGGTACACTATGGTAAGAAGGCATAGATGAAGCCATTGAAACACACAGTATGCTCAAATAAAGAGTGAGTTTAGGAATACTCACAAAGTTTGGATTGGAAAGTTGAATAGAATTAGCGATAATAGGTGTCACATAAGTAGGAATGCAAGGAATAGTAATAGAAAGGGGGGAAGGCTCAACACTCAAAGGAGGGAGAACATATTCAATCTCTTGAGCAACATATGTTAAAGATCTAATATTGGAATTGACAATATGGGAAATGATATGCAAAAGGTTAATTCCATGTTCATCATTTTGAATAATTTTCCTTATGACTTCTATAGTATGTATGGCCTCAAGATTTTGATTCTCTTAAACTACCAATTTTCCATTTTCTCCAATTCATCGGTAAGTTGTTGGAATTGAGTAGGAGGAAGATATAAAATATCATTATTGTCATGGTAATAATGATAAGAGTTATTCTCCATGATATGATTAGGATCATGAGGAAGCATTGTGGTCTCCTCAAGATTCCTATGAAAGGAGGATTCGAGATCAAAGGAACCCATTAGTCTACAACTTCTTCTAACAATAATGCTATTGGTAAGACTCAAAGTGATAAAGCTCATACATAATGAAATATATCAAAATGAATACAAAGTAGATATAAAACCTAAAAAAGAAACACAATTGAAAATATTATGAAAATGCAAGGCAAAAAAGATGAAACTAATTACTAATTTTTATTTGTGATTTTATAGTTTGAAATGAATGCAAGATGTGATTGAAGTGTAACTAGATGTGTAAAATAAAACAAAGTGGATATAAATAAGGAAGGAAATCTAATACCAAAGATAAAAATGAAGGGTAAGATATCGGGTTCAAAAAATATATGATGAAGGAAAACACCTAATCATGCAAAGTAAGATCTAATACCAATATCAAAAGGTTATAAATCATGAAAATGTCAGGTTCACCAAAATGTATGATGAAGGTGAAAACCCAATTATGAAAAGTAAGATCTAATGCAAGTATCAAAAAGGTATAAATTGTGAAGGGGTAGGTTCACCAAAATGTAACTTAAATTTTTGGGGTGTTTTTTGCCTTTTAAATTATAATTCCACATTAGGGAGAGTGGAAGAAGGGCCTTTAGGAACAATTTGTCAAGGGATTCAAACTAGATCAACAAAACTCTAGAGAGATGCACAAGATGTCAATAAAAAATTTAAGTCCCTTATAAAGATCCATACTCAAAGGAAAATTTTATAAAAATGTACTTTCCCTTATTTCTAATGTCATAAATTGATTTGATTAAGTGATTATTAAGTGCAAGTAAATTCACCAAATGAGATACAAATAATGAATACAAGCTTATGCTAATAAAATGCATTAAAATATTATATATAAGCATTGAGATAAGCATTATGGAATGAAAAATAAAACACACACTTCACCTTTGGGGCCAATGAGGATGATACACCTAGATTTAAAAAAATTATGATAAAAATTTATCAAAATCTAAAATTGTTCTAAATCTCAAACCTATAAACTAATTTTTTTGGATTTTACAAATCTAGAGGTCACTAGATAAGAATAAATTGGAGGTCATGGATGCCCTGGGTAAGGGATGAGGGAATCCCTTACCTAATCTACATAAATTTTAGAGATCCAGAACAAAACAAAAAAAAAACCCTATGAATTGAAACCCAAAATTGAAGATCTTAGTCGTGTAGCTCTAAAACCTATAAATCTATATATGTAAGCAAGTTAAAGTTGTTTTATTGGGGAGATGGGAAATTAGAATGATTTCAAATAACTAAGAAGGGGGAGATGAATTAGTTATACTTAGGTATAGATGTACCAAGTAAACTTTTGAATACTTCAAAAGAATTAGATCTACTCTTTAGTCCACTCAGTCTCTATAGAAACTTAGCATTCAATAACATAAACATGTAGTCCATTGTCCCAATAATAACCTAGTTGTAAAATGTAAAACATAATGTCGTAAAACATCTCAAACAACATTCACACAAGTGTAACATTGGGATTTAACATGGAAACCCAATTTGAGAAAAACCACTAGTAACATGCTACCAAATTTTAACTCTTCTGAAGTGAGTTGTATTAGGAGCCAACCTTGTTAAAGTTTATAAACATACTTTTAGGTGTGACCTTGTTAAAGGATATAATTACTCTATTAGGAGTGGCCTTGTTAGAGGACTTAACAACATACCATTAGAATTTCACCTTGATTAAGGGACTTATTAATGACTGTTAGGTCAACCTTAATTGAAGGATTTTAACAAATACAATGGTTAGAGAGTAACAATAGGTTGATCTAATAAATACAAATCACTTTTCAAATACATATCACAATGTAGCTCATCTGCTAATTTATTGATTGGACTCCATTCATGTCACCATCATTGCATCTAGTCTTCTTGGAGTGTCTTTCAAGCAATCACTCTTCACCTCTACTCTACTCCTTCTTCATAGCCTTTTGCTCAATTTTTCCAATAAAAAAAATCAGCAACTACTAACCCCCCTAGGTTAATCAGTATTCCTCCTTAAATAGGTTCTTTAATCTTTTTCCAACTAAACATCACCATTTATCTTAGGATTAGGTCAAATTAATCAAATCCTTCCATCATTTTGTTTTCTCCTTCTCCTTCTAGATACTTCTCAAAAGTTCTCTTTGAATTCATGCCTAGAAATTCTCAAACACAGTTTCTCAAACATAAAATGTTCCAGCTCATCAATACTTATCCTTCACATACTTTGACTAATCCAAAAATTCAATTGTGTCAACTAGGAATCGCAATTCCTTCATAAACTATCAAATGATGACACTTGGCCAAAACTGTGTTCTTTAGCCTTGATCATCACTAGATAGCTCGGTCAATACTAACTCTCTTTCTTGACTTATATTGTCTTTACTCAATCTAAATATTTTGATACTCAATCTTTATTGGTGCTCGAACAACACTATATTTTCTCAGCTTCTACTGTTCACTCGATCGACACTAGCATAGCTCAACTTCAACTATAAGTTCCTTAATCTTCAACTCTTTTTCTCAGTTAAGCCTATGCATTTGGTCCTTTACTAATCATCTCAACTAGGCTTCAAATCAACTATCTTCTCCACTTAGTGTAATGATTAAACAACACATTATCTTGTCAAAGTCCAATTGATCAAGTTCCCATTGTAGTTCCAATAACTTAATCTTTCCACTAGGTCTTTTTGTTATCTCTTCTTCTCAAATCATCTTCATCAATCATCTTGATATGACACTCTACTCAGGTAGAAACTATCTCACCAATAAGGTTTAGCATCAATGAGAACATAAAAATTATTCTAATTGTAGTTTCCAACAATCTTTCTCTTTGGCATTGATGGAAACACCTCTAGTTACCATGCAAACCCAAAGTTTAGTAATAAATATCTATTAATATCATTAGTTTTATTTTGATTCTCATCTCAACATCCAAGAATCTCCCTCATATTACCTTTTAGTTTCATTCTAATTCTCATATATGCAACTCTGATATGCAACACCTCTAGACATTAATTATAGAGACAATTGTAACAACTTTCTCTATCTTTTTAAAACATGTTTTTTCTCTTTACACGCTCCCTCTTTTATAGATATCTTCTAAACTACTTGACTTCCCTCATCTTTACTCATGTTTCTTGGTAACTATATATTTGATTATCTCCCTCTTTGAAAACAATGCCAAAGACACTTCAATATCTTCAATTAACTATGTCTCATACATTTTCAACTTGTAGATATATCTTTGTCATTTTTCTGAACTAGATTCTCTATCTTTAATCTTTCTTATGAGTAATTCAATGTATTGTGCTTATCTCTTCATAGCTTTAGGCAGCTCCTAAAGTGTGACCTTCTATATCAATTTGTAAGATATTTTGATCAAAACATTTGATGCAGATCTTCATCTTAGCTTAAGTATCCTTAGTTAGGAAATCACCCCCAATTTACCTCTTATATATTCATGAGAATCCTTAGGTAAATCTTTTGTAAAAATATCAACTATATGTTCCTTTGTATTCACATACTCTAATCTTACTTCTTTTTCTTGTACCAACTCTCTCAAGCAATGATAATTGATAGCAATATGTTTGGTATTAGTGTACATCACATGATTCTTAGATATGTTTATAGCACTTGTGTTATCATAGAATATAACAATAGGTTTAGTAATATCCTCCTTCATTCCTTCAAATAATTTCTCGATCCACACTGTGTTACAACAATTAACTATTCTGGCTACATTTTTGACTTTTGTTGTGGATTGAGAAATGCAATTCTACTTCTTACTTGTCCATGAAACTAGTCTCTTTCATAGAAATAATTCCCCACCTCTTGTAGTCTTTTTATCAACATTTCCAACCCAATTTGCATCAGTGTATACTTTCAGTTCAAATTTTTCATTCTTCCTGTAATACAATCCATAGTCCTTTGCTCCTTTCAAATATCTAAATATTCTTTTTATAGCCATCATGTGATATTCCTTAGGATCTATAGAAAATCTAGCAACTATCCCAACTACTAGTGCAATATTTGGTCTTCTATGAATGACATATTGTAGCTTTCCAATCATTGATTGATATAAGGTTTGGTTCATATCAAAAGAGTCATCATTCTTTGAAAGTTTATGTCTGGTAGCCATGGGTGTTCCAACTATCTTGAGACTTCCATTCCAAAAGTCTTTAATATCTCCTTGATGTACTTGGATTGGGTAATGTATATTCCTTTCTTCATTTGATACACTTGCAAACCCACAAAGAATTTGATCTCTCCAAACATAGGCATTTCAAATTATTTCTTCATTTCATTAAAAAACAATTGACAAAATGAATATTGTGCTCCAAATATGATATCATCCACAAATATTTCAACTAACAATATCCCTTTTACAAATTGAGTCTTCAAGTATAGATTACCATTATCATTTTTCCTTGCAAAACCAATCTTTATCAAATAGGTGTGCAAGATTTCATACCATGATCTAGGGGATTGTTTCAATCCATACAGTGATTTGTGTAACTTACATACCATATTCCTTTTACTTGGATCAAAAAATCCTTCTAATTGTTCAATATAGATTTATTCTTCTAAAATTCTATTCATAAATGTATATTTGACATCTATTTGATACACTTTGAATCATTTGTAAGCAACATATGAAAGAAAATTTATCACTCATTCTAACTTTATAACTAGGGCAAATGTCTCCCCATAGTCAATTCCTTATTCTTGTGTATATCCCTTACAAACTAATATTGCTTTGTTTCTTGTGACTTCTCATTTAGCTTGTTTCCAAATACCCACTTTTACCAATGGCATTCTTGTTCTTTGGTCTAGGAACCAATGTCCAAGTCTTGTTCTTCTCTATTTTCGCAATCTCTTCACCCATGGCTGCAATCCAATCTTCATTCTCAAGTGTATCATTGACTAGTCAAGGCTTAAATTAACACAATAAACATGTATCACACCTTAGTCATTCTCTAATCATAAATCTCAAATATTTATCTCCAATGATTTGATTTGGTGCATGACATCTTCTCACATATTTTTCTAGCAAAGGTTCTTGTCTTCTTACTTCTTATTGTTGCTCTTCAAGTTCATTTCCTATAGTCACTTTAGGTAGCAATTCTTTTATCTCAATTTTTTCTTTTGGTTGTTTCACAATCACTTTCTAATGCTTAACATGCTCTTCTTGATGCTTGGTACCAATTTCTTAATGCTCGACACATTGTTGTTGTAACTCAACATTTACTAGTTGTTGTTGCTTGAGAACTTTCTTTTCATGTTCAAGTAAAGTGATGGACTCTCCTTCATTAGTGTATATGAAATTTTTATAATCTTTAGGTTCCTTATTGCATTCAAATTCATTCTTTTTTTCATATTCATCAACTTTCACATTTTCACTTTCCACAACTTTACTAGTGTTAGAATTCAAACACTTGCATCCTTTGATTTTAGTGGAATAACCTAGGAATATACCTTCATCAATTTTTGCATCAAGTTTTTCATGTCTACTATCTTTCAACATATAACATTTGCTTCCAAATAATTTGAAATGTTTCACATTAATAGCCAAACCATAACTTAAAGGGTGTGTTGTTTGTACCTTTCTTGACTTGTACTCCATTCAGGGTATAAAGTGTAGTACTTATAGCTTCTCTCCAGTACTTTGGTGCAACATTCTTCTCCATCATCAATGTCCTAGCACATTCCATGATTTACCTATTCCTCCTTTTTGTTATACCATTATGTGGATGAGTCCTCGGTGTAGATATTTGTCTCTTGATTCCTCTATCATTAAAGAATGTGTTGAATTCCTCAGTATGAATTCATCTCCCCTATTAGATCTCAGACACTTCAAGCTTTTATCTATTTTTTTTTCAACTCTAGCCAAATACCACTTGAATATTTGAAATGCATCAAATTTTTCTTAAAGAAACATCACAGTAATCAACAAATAGCAAAAAAAAAATTGTCAGTACAGTAGCTTTGCACTTCAATAGGTCCATCCACAAAGGTTAGTATGAACCAATTCTAAAATTTTATCAAAAGTATAGGTCTTTCTCTTGAACTAGACTATATCATTTTTCCCAATTGACATTATTTACATATTACATTATTAGGTTTCTTCAATCTTGGTAACCTTCTTACTCTCTTTATCTTACTAATGCTTATGAAATTGTCAAAATTTACATGACATAACCTCTTATGCCATAACCATATATCACCTCATTGTAAAAAAAATCATGTATCATTAGACAAGTCTAGATAGAACAAGTTAACTCTTGTTTCATCTCCACTTCCAATTAGTTCTGCATAACCATTGTAGACCTTTGCCTTCTTTTGTTAAAATTTAACTCTGTAGGCTAAATTGTTCAATTTTGCAACACTCAACAAATTATAGTTAAGTTTTTCAAACCAATAAGAATGATCACATCTGGTGTTGTTAGTCAATCATATTGATCCTTTACCTTTCATAGGGCATGGTGCATCATTACCAAACTTAATAAAACTTTCTTTATAATATTCTATTGTTTCAAACTTACTTTTATCACTAGTCATGTAATGTGAGAAACCACTATCAATTATCCATCTATCACCTTTACTCACATATGAAATAAGTGCATTTTTCTCATCTTCATTTGATTCTTTGATTCTTCCAATAGATTGAGCAATATTCTCACCTTCTACCATCTTCATGTAATCAAACTTTCCTCTCAATCATTTTGATTTGGATCTTAGTACATTCTTGTTTCCTTCATGGATCTTTGCCTATTTGTCCCACATTTTCTTTGCAGTAGTGTATTCTTGCATGATTGTATTCTTGTTTCTCATTTATCTATTGGGCTATCATAGATGATGGTACTTCTATGTAGTTATGCTCCAAGAAGTATATTGTTAAATTTCCAATTCCAAAAATGTGTAGCTTCATCAAACTTTTCCATGTATGGAAGTTCTCCTTGTTCAACTTGGGTACTTCCTTTCTATACATCTTGATCTTTAGCTTTAAGTCTCTTTAAAAAAATTCTTGCAAGAACCACAAGCTCTGAAATCAATTGTTAATATGATTTAGAATAATTGAGAAGGGGGATGAATTAGTCATCCTTAGTTTTATATGTACCAATTAAACTTTTGAATACTTCAAATAATTTAGATCTAGTATTTAGTCCATTTGGTATCTATAGAAGCTTCACATTTGGTAACATAAAATTGTAGTCATCCAATAACATGCTACCAATTTTTCACTCTTTTGAAGTGAGCTCTATTAGGAGATAACCTTGTTAAAGGTTATACAACACATTATTAGGTGTGACCTTGTTAAAGGATTTAATCACCCTGTTAGGAGTGGTCTTGTTAGAGGACTTAAGAACATCCCATTATAATGTCACCTTTATTAAAGGATTTACAAATAAGTATTAGGTCAACCTTAATTAAAGGATTTTAATTGATAAAATGGTTAGAAAGTAACAATAGGTTGATCTGATAAATACATATCACAATGTTGCTCATTTGTTAATTCATAGACTAGACTTCATTCATGTCTCTATCACTATCTACGTCCTTCTTGGAAAATCCTTCAAGAAATCATACTTTACCTCTACCCTTCTCCTTCTTCACAACCTTCTACTCAAATTTTCCAATTAACAACTACTAACCCATCTAGGTTAATCCTTATGCCTCCTTAAATATTTAGCTTTTCTCTTTTTTCACTTAAACATCATTTTCAATCTTAGGGTTAGGTCAGATTCATTAAATCCTTCCATCATTTCATTTTCTCCTTCTCCTTTGAGTTACTTCTCAAAACTTCTCTTTGAGTCCATGCCTAGAAATTCTCAAATATTAAGTTCTAGCTCATCAATACTTATCCTTCATGCACTTTGACTAATCCAAAAATTTAATTGTGTCAGCTAGGAATCTCAATTCCTTCACAAACTATCAAATGTTGACACTTAGCCAAAACTGTGTTTCTTTGCCTCGGTCATCACTAGATAACTTGGTCAATACTAATTTTCTAGCTCAACTTATACTATCTTCACTTGATCTAATTTTTTTGATACTCAATCTTTACTATTGCTTGGTCGACACTATATTTGCTCAGCTTCTACTATTCACTCAGTTGACTAGCATAGCTTGGCTTAAACTATAAGTTCATTAATCTTCTGCTCTTTTTCTTGGTTAGGCCTATGCATTTTGTTCTTCATTGATCATCTCAACTTGGCTTGAACTCAACTATCTTCTCCACTTGGTGTAATGATTCAAGAAGACACTATCTTGTCAAAGTCTAACTGATCAAGTGCCCATTGTAGTTCTACATAACTCAACCTTTCCATTAGGTCTTTTTGTTCTCTTCTCAAATCATTTTTATCAAGCATCTTGATATGACACTCTACTTAGGTAGAAACTATCTACTTAGGTAGAAACTATCTCACTAGTAAGGTTTGACATCAAAGACAACATAACAATTTCTCCTATTGTAGTTTCCAATAGGACTTGTGTGGGTCAACCTTAAAGATATAAAACATGCAAAAAGCAAGATAAATGTCTTTGCTACCATGGATGTATTCAGATTCGCTACCATAAATATGTATCAATGCTTGTATGAAGATGATGATATGGGATATCTCTAGAAATTCAAATAGATACACTAATAAAAATTCATAGATCCATGAATTTAGATATGTTTTTGAATGTTTGAAGGATTAAACTTTTGAATTCTTCTTGAAAGCTTGCTTGAATGGATGTGATGCCTTAGATGAACTTTTCTCTCAAATCGATGTGGAATGGGTGCCAAAGGATTCTCTTTCAATACCATGGATGTTGTGGATGGACAAATGAATTGAGTAAGTCTCTTTTATACTAGTTTTAAAATTAGATTTAAAAGGGAAGACTATACTAGGCAGGAAATCAAAGATCAAACCCCAAAATAGGGCTTTAAAAATGAGGGAAATCCCTCAAGTAAGGGATGATCTCATCCCTTACCTGTCATAATTCATAATTTACTAGAGGGTACATAATGATGTTAAATATTATCATGAGTTTTTTGAGCGTTAGAATGCCTTTCAGGGTTTTGGGGATGCAAAAATGGTCATTGAAAATAACCATAACCTTGAGGACATGCAACATTCTAATCATAAGTGTATTCATAAACCTAGGAGATCATTAAAGGTAGGGATAAAAGGTCTTAAAAATTAATTTATTCTATTTTTATATGATACAACATTAAACAAACATTAATCCAACTATTGCCATTCTTTTTTTGTCAAATGAAGTGAGGAATTGTTATTGAATTCCCAAGCCAATCTGATTCAAGCATATGTCTAAGTTTCTAATCACCTATGAAGGGTGATAAAATAACTCCCTAATACCTTTAAAGCTCATTTGGCTACTAACCAATTAAGCTAGGTATATAAAAAATTAAAATAAAATTATGAAAAGACATAATGTTTAGTTGATCCTTGCTTAGGCAATTTGCAAATTAAAATCCTGACTAGTTTAATAGTTCTTATCTTCACCAAAACTTCTTGTAGACAAGTTTTAGACTATTTAGAATCATAAAAAAATGCAAGAAACATCAAAGGTAAAAATTATTACCTAAATCTAATTTAAAAACTTTCAAAAAGTTCTCTCTTCATTTACCTATAGACTCATATGATTCAATAATAGTCTTCACACAATTATTCCTTGATATGATTTAAGAGTGACCACCATATGATTAAGGAAACCACATATGACTAAGGAAACATTCCCATACAATTAATAATTTCATATGACTAAGGAAAAGGGTTAATCGAATCTTATAAATGGCATATGATTTTGGATCAACACAATACAATTATGTGATCAATTAGATACCTTAGCCCACTTATTTTATTAGAGTTTGATAGGAAATTAGAGCTCAAGCCCCATGGAGGGAACAAAAAATGTGTATTAATTATTGTTCCTACATATCTTGTAACACAATTCTTATATAACTCATTAGATCATTTTTTAGTCCATATAAATCAATCAAAATAAAATAATTGAAACCAAATTATAACTTTAAAATCATAGATATTAGAGTCCATTTGGAATGTGTTCTCAGATTTAACATTTAGACCAATGAATTCTCCTATGAAATGAAAGATTCAAACTATTGTTTATCTATATGTTTGATTATGATGAAATTGATATTCCTAGATGATGAAATATGCTCTTGTTATGCCTTGCATAAACGTGCCTACTTTTTGTGGCTAAATCGTTGGGTCCCTCTTTTCACCTTTTTCTTACCTCGTTTGAGGTAAGTTCTTTTGTTTAGTTTCATGTTTTGGAATTTGGGTTTTTACATCCCTATGTAGGATGTGGGACCTTGCACTTCAAAGAAGGAAGCGAAGATTTTTTTACCTTGGGGAAGGTATCCTTGATCTTTGCAAAAGCTACTTTTAGGATCAGGTGAGAGTTTGTTCTCGTGTGTCTTTGACTATAGGGAAATATTTCTATGGTCCTAAGGTAAGATGCATGGAAAATTACATTAATGGAGGACACATATAATGAATGCACATATTAACTATCATGATCAATAGGTTATTTAAGGCACTTAAATAGATTAATTATCACTTTGTTTGATAATAACAATTTTTCTCTACAAGAAAAAGTTGTCACTTGGGTTGTCACCCTACCTGTAAGTGGTCATTATGTAAGTCTGTGAAGGTGTTTCCTCAAGGTTAGTTTGGTTATGGTTCATGTGCAGATAAGGATGGGTCCTGGCATTGAAACAGTTCTCCATTCTAGTGCTTCAAGTTGGTGTTTTCTCCCTTATATGTTTTCTTTTGTTTACAGGTCATGTCTTTCAAGTTGTTGTGTGATTTTTTCCTTTTCTTTCATCTCTCTTTGTGGCCATCTTTCCTTCCTACCAATTTAGCATGTTTTTTTTTTGGTGGTCATGTAGCTCCTCTTTCAGTTAATATTACATGTGGTTTCCTATCATTCTGGTTGTTAATCATCTTTGTGTTTTGGTAAATTGGTTTGCATTCTTTTGGCAAAATGAGCTAGATAGTATGGATTCTAGACCCTCATGGGGGAATCTTAAATTAATAGTAAAAAGTGCATCTAGTTCTAGGATGATAATTTTTCTTTTTCCTCTATTCCTTACATTGTGTTTAGTCTTTTGGTACAAGTTTTACTTCTACTAGTCTTACTAGGCACTTGACCTATAGGAAAGTGGTTTCTTCTATCTAGGTTCCCTTTGGTACCCTATTTTGGTCCTAGTTTTCACATGAGATGGGATCTCACCAGTTAAGTTTTTTTTTTCTCGACCAAGGGATCACCAACATGCCTCCATGGGTATCTAGGTGGTGGTTTGTGGCTCTAAAAGTTAGAAAGTATGGGTGTGTTGTTACTATTACATGTGCATGTGCGACTTCATCCTTGGTAGGATGAGTGGTGGATTGGTGGCCTAGCACTAATAGTTCCATGATGGTCTATGGTAACTATGAGTGGTGGTTTTCCACCTCTCATCATCTACCCTCAGGCTGAGTGTCTTGAGTCACTCACAACAAGTTTTTGGGTATTACAAATTCAAATAGTTGTCACATCAAAAGTACCTAGAATTTATTAATCCCATGTGTCACGTTAGTGAATTTTAAATATTTTTCTTAGTAATCATGTAAGGATAAAAAAACATTATCAGCTGCATTGTTGGAATTCTTGTGTAGGTGATTAATTTTTGGTTTTCAATAGAGAGAAAGTGATGTAATGGTAAGTTTGAAATTGTATATTTTTGTACTTATGAGATTTTAAATTGTAGGTTCTTGAGATTCAAGGATTTCACTCCCCACTACAAGTGAGAGACAACTTTCATGCTTCTAAGGTATGGGTTTAGGTTACCATTTTTTCCCCTTTTATCAAAGTTAATATATTTGTATAGGTTTTTGGGTTTAATGCTCCTTCACCATGTGGCACATTTGTCCTCCTTAAGGACAAGAAGATTTGAGAACCCAAAATCCCTAAAATCTTGAGTCTAATAGAAGGTGTTTCTGAAAAGAGGATCATGGTATTAATGTATGTCTAATATTCATAGGTGTTAATGGGTACTAGCTTTGTAGGACCCACAAGATTTTTGTACAACAATTGATGCAAATTCCAAAAGATGGAGATCGCTTGATAAAAAGGGCATCTTTGAGAAAAGATGGGAAAATGATTCTCTAAGGGTTCTAGATTAGTTGGGTCCTAAGATCCTAACCATGAAAGGACCAGTTGCCAACACCAGGAAGGGAATTATTAGGAGCAACAAGTTTACAAATAGAAGGATGCTTGCATGATCCACACTCCATGAAAGCATGTCTGAGATGTTTATATTTTTGGCTCAATGAGACCTCCCCTTCTATGTATGACCCTTCTAGTGCCATTACATGTGAGGGTACATAATGAGGACTCCCCTATAATCAATATTTTGAACATGTAGGGATCCTTTTGGTTGGCTTCAATACTTGCTCAAAAGGAGCTTCACTTGCTTTTAGAGGCACCACAACACTACTAAGTCCATATCCAAATCTAGGATTCTCTCTTCCTCATGACTTGTTGAGTGACCTTGCATTATGTCATGGTTAGCATTTAACATTCTATATTTGGGAGTCTTGGAACTCAAGTCCTTCTGATATATGAGTGGGTGTGTCATGATTCCTTCTGAGTCTGGCCTTTCACCCCTATTGCTAGATGACAGAGTGATGAGCTGTTAATGATGGCAGATAAATAATTTCTCTTTTTCAATTGTACATTTCCCCATGTACTCAATGAATTTAATAATGTCAAAGAAGTGGAGTGTTCTTATCAATCTATTAACACCCCGAGGAGATAACTAACAGAGATTTTATGGAAAAAGTGTGTAAAGATTAGCATTCATGGATCATATTTTCCTTGGGAAATCCCCTTCCTCATTCCCTACTTCTTTTCATCCTCCTTTTATACCTTTTAAAGTATGATTTCCTCTTTTATATTTGTTTTTACATGAAGATGGAAGTAAATTTTGTAAATTTTGGAAATAAAGGCAGTAGGTGAGTTAGTTAGGATAAGAAGTTAGTTTCCTATCTAAAGTTGAATATAGTTGCGTATAAATAAGAAGAATGTAGATTTTTCTAGGGTCAATAATATTGGTGATTTTATTTTTCATTTCATTGCAATGCCATGGTTATGAATGCAAGTAGTACCACCTTTTCTTTTTTTTGCAATTAGGTTTCCCAGAAGTATTGTTTCACCTAGTGCATGTTGATATTTATAAGTTGTTATTAGAGTAGAGGAATCATGGAGTGCTTTCTATGGGATTCATTCATATCTAAAAGCAATGAGATGTTTCTATTGTTTTACTATTATCTTCCTTGGCTTGGATAAATCTAAATAATCTTTTTTACTTTGGTACTATTTCATCTACAACACTTACTTATCTTAAATTAATTGATCAAGCATTTATTTAAGTTATTCTACCATCCAAGCACGTATTGTTGATAATAATGGTGCAAAAGTAGACTATAGGTATATTAAATCTCTAATCCTGTAGACTCTTTATTTTTTGTTATTTTCTTTCTGTAACACCTTGGTTCCATCCTATGCCATTTGCCCAACCCAGTTTAAGTGATCCATTGCTAGAACCAATATGCGTAAAGAATTACTAAAGTCTCCACCTACCTTACTATAAATATAGTCACCTCCTTATCTAACTTTGTCAATTCCTTGCATGATCAAGACTTGATCTATAGGAGATTGGGAATTGAGAGTTCCTCTCTCTGCTCTTCCAGGTGATATTGGCCGAACATTCCAGTCTAGTGATAATTCTTACTCTCTTGGAAGTGTGTGAAATAAAGCTCTATCAACAACTCCTAAATGTTAAAAAGTGCTTGTAAATGATGCTTATACATAATGAATTATAAGATGAATTGTTATTTCAGATGATCTAAATGAAAAAATACTACTACATATAAGTGTAAAAGTGACCTAGATGGTGAAAAATTAAATTGGTAGAGTTTCCTTATGCAAAATTATCTAGATACCCAAATGCTTTGAATGAGCTATGTTTGTATAGTCTATCTAGAAGGGAAATGATTCAAATGTGAATTGTGTGGTGGAGATTAATCCCTGAGAGATGGTTGAGATTCCAATTTAGGTGATCCTCGTACTTGAATTTGACTAGTTAGAACTAAGTCCTTTGTTCTTTTGTGAGTTGTGTGGATAATAGGAGAATTAATAAATTCATTTCAATTAATATCACTAACCATGGGGTTTTAGATATAGATTTAATTAAATATATAAGACAATTAATTAATGCTTTACTCATTCATTATTGATCTTTGATCCTTGATTATTGATGATTGATTATTCGATGAATTATGTAATTAAATTTACTCACAAAATTATACATAAGATTAAATTTGATGTCTTAATTAGGGCTTTGAGTCTTGTTTAGAATTTAGAGAAATTTGGTTGTGGTTTAGGTGTTTTGAATTTATTAGCCCTATTTTAGATGACTACAAGATGACCCCTCTTACTTTGTTGGTGCAAGGAAATGAAAAGAATAACATTTTCATATCATTCCTCTATTTATATCATCATTTTTCGACATGTGTAAAAATGTTCTCTTTTTGTTTCTTACTTGGTGACAATCCAAAATATTAAGATCTTTTTAGTCTTTTCCATGTTAACCCAAAATGAGTTTTGTAGTTCATATTATGTGTTTTTCTTCAAATATTTTTTGACGCCATCCCCAAAAAATAACCATGCACCAAAATAACACAATAACAAAAAGATTTAGATCCAAATATGTCACCTCTCACAATAGAATCATAAGGTTTTCATTTTGCATGCCTGGTTGTAAGGCCTTCTAGGTTATGACCAATACATAAGCAATTACAATAGCAATTGTGCAAGACCTCACAAGATCCAACTCCTAGCTAGTCCAAATCCACACTATGGTAGAAACTCCAAGAAGAATCTAAACTTGTGCTTGCAAACCACCAAGTAACCTTCTTGTTTCCCAAGTCATAGCTACTAGCTCTGCTAAAAAACTTTACTCTCTCAGCCACTCCTTACTTCCTCCATGCTGGATGAATATTGACTCTAGATTCCACAAGACCCTCTAATTATACCCAACTAAACCACAAGTTATCCTAGCAAGTTAAAAATTAAATAAACCCTTACATTAAATACCTATTTGAGACACAAGTAGGCCTACAATAGATATTAAATACAAGATACCTTAGTCACCTTATGATACCCATTAAATTCACTTAGGATAAAGATCCAAGGCCCAAATAAATCTATAAATCTCCACGATTGATCCACATCATAATCACACACTACGTGCATTAAATGCACCAAGTCAACCAATCCAATCCACAAGAACTCCATACGGTGAACTAGACTACTGAGCGTCAAAAAACTTACCAAACATCTAGACATTGTTAAGCAAGCATGACGATCAAGCTCCCACAAACATCATCAAGCAAGCCAAGCATAGTTGAGAAAGCAACACATGCTGAGAAATATAATGTATGCCAAGAAACATACACTTTTTCAAGTTCCTTCAATGATTGAATGCATTCCATGACCAAGCTCCTTTAGTGATTAAGCTCCTTGTTCAATATTGCAACCGGGAACTACCCTAATAAGGATTGAGAAACACTTCCTCAACTCAGTAACATGTACTTCAACCAAACATTAATCTTCTCCAACGAGCCCATTTGGTCAAGCCTCCAACTAAGAAATACCATAGAGAAGGTCAAGCACCTCTAGTCTTGCACCAAAAATTTCAAAATTTTCAGGAACCTCAGATGCCCCTACATCATACTCCCAAGGTACAAAGAAAAGTGTGTCCCACACTTTGTTCCTTCATTAAAACTAGACATCCACTTCATTTTTACCAAAGGCTTCCAATCCATGACAAATAAAAGAATAAATTTTGAAATCACCCATACTTGTGGAATCCATCCAAAGACTAGAATTGTATGTATCACTACTAACCAATCAACATGCAACTTATCACCACAATCTATAAGTGCATCAAACTCCACATCCACAACACCAACATGTTGATCCAAAACCAAATCCACATTAGTAGCAATATGCAAGACATCACCAACACAAACCAAACTCTTAGCACCAAGATGTTATGCAACATACAAATTATCATGCACAAAAACCTAATTGTCCATGACCAAGTGCTCTCTAATTTCCATGTCAGACACAACCAACTGATCATGAAAACAAATCTCCATCCCAATATCAACAAGGTTAGGAACCTCTTCAGCACCAACAACAAGTTTCTCTATAGGTTTCACATTAGACTCCAAAAATTGATCAACGAAACCAACCTCCAGCTCAACCTTTCCATGCCTTCTTCATTCTTGAACAAGTCTCCTAGCCAACCAAAAAACTCTCTTTTAGATTCGTAAAATCCAACTCTAGAAATATTTGCAAAACTCAACTATCCCTTCCTTAACTCGATTGGTCCAACTAGCTTCCAACTTAGCAAAAGACTTATTTATCTTTGTCTCCACCACATCATGAATATTTGTAATCATCCTAGGGTCCAATCTTCTCATAGGCATCTTCCAAAAATTTTGTAAACCCAAAGAAATAAATCTCCAACCATATCCAATCTCCACTTGACAAGATCAACCTTCCAACTACAAGTCCTCTACAATTGAAAGTTAGAACCACACTATGTCACCTCACAATCAAGATATCTAGGACTCCAAAAAGAATAATCAACTATAAGATCGAACTCTACTCCAATAAACATTACCCAATCCAAGGTCCTAGTGCAACTGCCTCATGTTCAACAATCTATTCACACACTTAGGATCTCATGCTCTTATACCACCTAACATAGTAGTTAGGACAATCCCCAAAGGAGATCTCCTAGCCCCTAAAAAATAACCACACAATAGAATAACACAATTACACAAATATTTACATCCAAATATGCCACCTCTCATAATAGAATCATAATATTTTATTTTACATCCCTGACTATAAGGCCTTTTGGGTTACGGCCAATACATAAGAAATTATAATAGTAACTCTACAAAACCTCACAAGATCCAACTCCTAGCTAGTCCAGATCCACACTCTGGTAGAAACTCCAAGAAGAATCTAAACTTGTGCTCACAAGCCACTAGATAACTTTCTTATTTTCCAAGTTGTAGTGACTAGCTCGACTAACAAACTTTGATCTCTTAGCTACTCCTTGCTTCCTCCATATTGGATTAATAATGAATCTAGACTCCAAAAGATGCTCTACTTATACCCAACTAGACAAAGTCAGCCTAGCAAGTTACAAAGTAAGTAAACCCTTATATTAAATACCTATTTGAGCCACAAGTCAGCCTACAAAAGATATTAAATACAAAATGCCTTAATCAGCTTACAACACTCATTAAATGCATCTAGGATAACGATCCAAGGCCCAAATAAATCCACACATCCCTATAATCAATCCACATCACAATCACATACTACAAGCATTAAATGCACCAAGTCGGCCAATCTAATTCGCAAGAACTCCATACAATGTGGAAAATTGTCTAGTGTCAACAAACTCGCCAAGAATTCAAACATCATCAAGAAAGCATGAGATAAAGCTCCCAAAAGAATCACTAAGAAATCCAAGCATAGTTGATCAAGCAACACATGCAGAGCAACATACACTTTTCTGAGTTCCTTCAGTGACCAAGTGCCTTCCAAGACCAGGCTCCTTTAGTGATCAAGCTCCTTGGTGAAAATTGCAACTAGGAACTACCTCAACTAAGTAACATACTTCAACCAAACACCAAGCTTCTCCATTGAGCCCATTTGATCAAGCCTCCAACTAAGAAATACTACAGAGATGGTCTAGCACCTCTAGTCTTCTACCAAAAATGCCAAATTCTTCAGGAACCTCAAATGCTCCTGCATTTTTCTTATATTTCCACTACTTATATTTAGTTGGTATATATAGTGACCTTGTATAGTGGATCTCTTGTGCACTCGTTCATTTCTTATGATTTTTACCTTTGATATCCCTATATTTTAGGGAATTTTCATTATAGTGACATGCTAATCTTTTATGTTCATTGTACTATCTTAAACAAATTACTCTTGGTAAGGCATATTGAATTGCTTTAATTTGGGGGTGTAAACTTCATTATATGTTACACTATATGCAAACATTACAAAGTTTGGTTTGCACATTTTGACCACATACCATGATGAGATTGATTGTTGAGATAATGGGAGTTGTACACATTGCATAATATTGTTTAGATTGTATTATTTTATTTTATTATGTAATGTTACACCTAGGACCACCTATATGTATGTGCAAGATGTAAAGATTCCCATGGGATATGCTTGATGAGTTGTATTATAACATCTTGATAATATTTGATGTAATTATTTAATATTGGGGAAAATATTAAATGCTTAGTATTACATGTGGTTCAATGGGGGTTAAGTAGCACATAGTTTATGTAATACCACTCAATGGTTTTGTAGGATCTTGGCATTATAAAAGCAAGCACAAGGGTAGATGTAGAGACAAGGGCAAAAAGGGCAAAAAGAAAAGTTGATCAAGAAGGAGAGATAATCTAGCCAAGGGAGGATTTGTGAAGGTTGGAATCATAGCATGGGAGGTGTGGATTAATGCTTGTTCACAGGGATTGGTTGGTTATGGCTATAACTTAGAAGTCTTCCATGTTTGTATTGCAATGAGTTTTTTGTTAAATAATACATGCTAATGGATGCTTTTGGGGGTTAGGTTTTTTCCCTCAATGGGAGTTGCCTAGGATACATCTTGTGTCACATTTTTGTGGGTATGTTGTCTATTCTCTTGAATGTGGATTTTAAGTGCCTATTTCTTTTAGATCTACTATGGGTTATGTGTAAATGGTAATACTTTTTTTAGCAATTTTCCTTATAAGTGGTATCAAAGCTATGGTTTTGTTGTTGTAAGCCTAGATTGAATCTATGGGAATGCATGAAAGAATAAAAGAAAGAGGAAGATATATGGGTTTTTAAGGTTGTTTATTATAGGTCTAAGGGTTTTGGGTTTTTTTGTTAAGATGGGATGTTGGCATATTTTTTGGGCATGTAAAATTATTGGTTAGAAGAGTTTTTTGGATGTTTCATTTAAACAAGGGTTTTTAGGGGAGCTTGTAGAAATGACCTCCTAGGAAAAAACAACTCACCATTGGATCTAGGTTTCCTTTTCCATAAATTTTGATATATAATATGTCCTAGTTTGGCCATGTTAAGATAAAATGCAAATCTTGTTTTAGTTTCAGGTCATACTAGTCGTCAAATTTAATCTCGTCAGAATTTTTATCAAAAAAAATGCTTTGAAAGTGGTAAAATGACCATTGCTTTCACTCAAAATGTCATATTTTGGACTTCTTATAGTCAATGGAAAGATAATTTAGAGTAATAAAAGTTGGTGTAGATTTGATTATGTGATTTTGACATTTTGTTAGGTTTTATGAGCCTAAAAGTTAGATGTTATTTATTTTGAGCATAGTTTTGGACATAGATTGGGCATACGAAGTTGGATTTTGGACTTCAAATAGTCAACACAAAGCTCTTGGAGATATATACACATTGGTTCAAATTGGGTGTAGGTTTTGCATAGTTTATTAGGTGATATATTAATATGAATGGTTTATGATTTATATTGACTATGGTAACATTACGAGTTTATGACATTGTATATTTTAGAGATTTGGAATTTGATGTCATTGTATAATTATCTTGTATTTTAAATTGGTTTCATGATGATATGGTTATCAATGTTTGGTTTGGATATGTGTTGTAAGTAGTCTATACTTGTAGGTTGCATTTATGGCTTGGATATGGGTTTTTTTTCCCATCAATCTTTCATCGTTGATGCATATTTATATTTGTGGCTTGCAGTTGGGTTATTTGTGCCCATATTTACGTGATTTTTTTATTTTTCTTCATGTAGAGGGGATGAGATGTTGTGACTAGCTACAATCATGGTCGAGGATTGTGGTTAACTATTTTGTGTTGACAGGTTGGACACTTTGAGACTTAGATGCTCAATTCATGGAAGTGATCATGGTTTCATAGATTTTGGCATGACATGATTGGATATATAGGTAATTTTTTGGTGTTCATTAGTTTGGATTCCAAATTTATTTATGGTGATATATTTCTTCTTGGTTGAGGATCGCAGTTATTTGGTTTCTTTTGAGGAACTCATGATGTGCACTTTGATTTCTTTGATGATTCTATATCTTTGTTGATTCTCATGGTTAGAAGATGGTTTTTTAATCATGATGTCAAGGATAGCTTGAATATACAATTTAGTGGGAGCCTATCATAGTATAAGGTGGTTGTGTAGGATTACTTTCTAGTTTTGTTTGTATTTTCTTAGTTTGGAGATCTTGGTTTCACATGGTACTAAAACTTTGGTTGTGTGTGTATATACATAAAGAATCTTCATGTAGGACATGGATGTTATGATTTCATGGGAAAATCACTGCCATGGTTGAGTGGGAGTTTATGGTATTGATATATTTATTAAGTGTTTGTAGATATTGAAGGATGTCTTAGATCCTATTTCTACAAAGAATATCTTTGACATTTGCATGGTGCACTTGTTGGTGATTGTTCTTAATGGTGTGTGGAGATGGTTGCATCTTGAGGACTCATAGGATTTTTGGTAAAGGTGTGGTTTGTGCTTTCATTCAAACTTTTATCCATAGTGTTAGGATGGTTTTATATTATTCATGATATGCTCTTGATATACATTTAGAGCTTTGAAATGTTATGGTATATTCATATTGATTATTTTATCTCTTTGGTTGAGATGGTCAAATCATGTTGTCCTATTATGTTCTTGAGGCCATGATTAGAACTTTGACATTGATCTTAGTTTAGTTTCTTTGTATAGATTACATTTATCATTTGTTGGATACTTCATGATATTTCTATGTTGTATTTGGAGTTGGCATGGATTGACTAGGTAGAGGTGCTCATGGATACTTAGAAATGGTGGTGATGGTGATTTCTCTTGTGATTATAGATATATTTGTTGGGATAGTTGATAGTTTCAATAGGAATTCCAAAGAGAATTCATCTAATATATACTTGAGAGGAGATTGTTCTTAGATAATTCTTGGTTGAATACTTGGATATCTTGATGAGCATTCTCATTCCCCACTCTTGGTCTACTTGACAGTTTACTACTTGAGAGGTATAGCCCATTGTTTCTTTTAGGTGCATTATGTTTATGCTCATCTTTCATTGATATGGATCTTGAGCTATGGTACATGATTTAGTTCTAGAGGGTTCATTTGAGAGATGGTTTAAAATTTTTTATATCTTTAAGCATAAGTTGTTGTGATAGTTGAGTTTGGGAGATGGTTTATATTGGACATATTCCTTGGATTATGAATGGTTGTTTCTTGGTTTAGGAATGGTTTATGAGTTTGATCTTGTTGTGAGAGCCTTACATACATAATTTTTTATATGGTATGGTTTGGGTGTCATTGTGGATTCTTGGTTAGGGTTTTATGGAGATCTTACTTGGAACAATTTATAGCTAGAGTTGTGTGTAGAAGTACATGATAGAAGCTATGATTTGCATTTTTTTTGTGGTCTTGGTTATCTTCTTGGATGTTTGGTTTGACTTACATTAGATTTTAGATTTGTTGAAGATTGTGATCACTGGTTTATGTTCATGTATGTCATGTAAGAAATAGCATGATTGATCCTTCATCTATTTCCTTTGTAAGTTGTGGAGAACTTGGGAGAGTAGTGGAGACTTTTGATGAGAGTTGTTCTTGTAGGTTATTAGTTTATGTATTGTGAATGTCATTGATACTATATGGATTCACTTCTATGAGATTTTATGAGTGAATTGGTTATATATTTGATATTATCTTTTTTAGTGGGAGCTCTTGGTATATATTGCAAATATTGCTCTTGAGGCTTGTGATTGTGGATTACAGATTGGATATTTTGATATCGTGAGATTTACTTTGTGTAACCTTGGAGGTATGGATAGTTGGATGGGTTGGCACTTGTTGTGGGTGTTATTTCACGTATGGATTTTGATAGCTATAGATACATATAATTACCTTTGGATTAGGTCCTTGTGCTTGGCATTCCAATTGGTACACAATTATGATTCTTATCTGATAAGTTGGGTCACTTTCTCTTTGGATGGATTTTATGTATGTCCAATGGTAGTGAAATAATAGGAGGTAGGATCATTCACATTTGAGATGTTGGATACTTTGATTTTGTTGTAGGTACCTAGATGGAGCATATAGTGTACTTTGATCCATGATGGTGGATGTGCTAGGAGGGATTGTCACAAATTGACCTTATGCAATTTATATAACAAGTGGGAGATTATTGAGACTATGGGTGTTTCACACATTGCATAATATTGTTTAGATTGTATTTTTTTTTTAATGTAATATTGCACCTAGGATGACCTAGATGGATATGCAACATGTGGAGATTTCCATTGGATATGCTTGATGAGTTGTATTATAATATTGTGATAATATTTTTTATAGTTATTTAATATTAGGGAATATATTAAATATACAATATGAAATGTGGGTCAATGGGGGTTAGGTAGCACATAGTCTTATCATGTGGTTTATGTAATACCACTTGGTGGCTTTTCGGTAGGTTGGTGCTATAAAAGCAACCACGAGAGTACTATTAGAGACAAGGGAAAAAAGAGAAAAAAGGAAAGTTGAGCAAGAAAGGAAAGATATGTTAGCCAAGGTAGCATTTGCGAAGGTTGGAAGCATGTCATGTGATGTGTGGATTCATGCTTGTTCACATGGATTTCTTGGTTATGGCTATGTATTTGAAGGCTTCCATGGTTGTATTGCAATGGTTTTTTGTTGAACAATACACGATGATGGATGTTTTTGGAGACTGGGTTTTTTCCCTCAATGAGGGCTTCCCAGGATATATCTTGTGTCACATTTGTGTGGGTATGTTGTCTATTCTCTTGCATATAGATTTTAAGTTCATATTTGTTTAAGATCTATTATAGGTTATGTGGAAATGCTAATACATTTTTTTACAAGTTTCCCTACATTGATGCCATAATAACACCTAGTTTATAGTCACAATTTTGGACTATTTAGCAAATTGAGTCTTTGTGGTGCAATCTCTGTCTCATGAACATTGAAACACCCTTTTTGTAGTCACATTCTAAGATTATCTAGAAAAGTAAGTTTTATTTGTAATCTTTTGTTAAAGTAAACTACCATGATGCACCTAGTGTTGGAAATACAAATGGGAAATGTATACTTCTAAGAAGGGGGGTGAATTAGAAGTACTAATCTCTAACCAATAAAACTTTTAACTTTAAAACAATGCTTGCATAAACATATTGAAATACAATGTAAAGTAAATGCATCCACATAAATACTTGAACACTAGATATGATTACCCAGAAACCCTCCAATGAGAAGGTAAAACTGGGGTGGTGATGACACCCATAATTCTTCACTACTATAGTACTAGAGTTCACTTGTTAAGGTTACATAATTTGACCATTCTCATGATCTACCCTGTGAAAGGCTTTCCCTATTAAAGGCTTACAAAGGATTGTTAGATCCTACCCTGTTAAAGGATTTTAACACCCTGTTAAAAGTGTGCCTCACTAAAGGACTTTAGAACACTCACTTGGAATGTCACCCTATAAAAGGATTTCACTATGAGTATTAAGTCAACCTTAATATAAAGGATTTCATCTTGTTGATATAGTTGTTAGAAAGTACAGTAGAATGTTTGATCTGATACACTTACAATCTGGTATTGCTGATTTTAGATCTTAATTCAGTCCATCTTGATCCTTTTTTATTTAATATGAAAGTATTGTATCCTTGATCCTCTATTATGCTAACCGATTCTACAATTTTGTCTTTTTTCTTAGTCACCTTGAATGTATACTGATCAATTCACCCCTTTTACTTGCTTCAAATCTTTGCTAGTATCATCTCCTCACATGCATTCACTAATTTTCTCTCATACTTTCATTTTGGGGCTTCGTCTCCCTTTACAAACTTTGGTGGCTTGGGGTTAGGTATGAATTTATGATTGAGATTCATTCATTTTTCCTGTTCAATTCTTTCCATTTTTTTGATTGGTTGCATGTTGATTGCATAGGGAATCCAAATAGATTTGATCTTATCTTTAAAGCTTCAAGATCTATCCATATGTCAGCTCAAAAATGGTTTACATAGTTGTTTGTGCCATCACAAACAACTAGGTCCATTTTTTGTTACTTGACACTTGTTAATATTGATGCTCGACACATACTATAATTCTGTCTAGCCCGGCACTTAACCTTGCTCAGCATCTACTATTCACTCAGCACTTGAACTGCTTGGCACTTACTATTTACTCAACATCTATACATATCATACTCGGCATATGTTACTAGATCGGCATGAACTTAGTAGTAAAAAAAAAAGCTTAAGTGTTTTGACACTCAATTGTCAAAACCAATCTAAGATCAACAATCTCCCCCTTTGACATGAGTGGAAAAAACACTTAACTATACATGATGAATCTAATCTTCTCAAGTATAATATATATCTGGTTCAGCATATATACAAAACTTCAAAATTGTTCAAAATTTTATATTGAACTATATACCTCAACATTTTGTGACTTCCCCTATGTTTTATGTGTCTTTTTTGTATCCAAAATCTCTTTCAATAGATTTGCCTCTGTTGTTACTCTTTGTCTTCAATCATTTTTATACTCTTTATCTGATATCTACTTTTTTACTATTTTCTCCCCTTTTATGTGTTATTTTCTCTATTTATTTATATCTCCCCCTTTCACATGTCTCCCCCTTGCATATTTATCTCCATCTTTTATCTCCCCCTTTAAATATTTCTCCCCTTTTTGACACTTATGTCAAAGGTTCTATACACCGAGTGTGTATTTATCCAGAAAATTATTATTCACTTCCATTATAATCTTGAAAGAAGCATCCCATTTGTCTATTACAACATCTAATGATTTGATTTGGATGGTTGTCTCTACTACAAGGTGAACTAAGTTTTCCAATGTTGAAAGATTAGGATCTTTCTTTAGTACTATTTCAGCATAGGCTAGTTCTTTCTGTAGTATTTCCATGTGAGGGATCAGGGAGGCTTGAATGTGGACTAGCTTGGCTCTTGTGTTAGCCTCTTCTACTATTAGTATAGCTAGTTCCTTTTGTGTGTGAAGCACTGTATGGAGATGCTTCTCACTCTGAGCTAGATTTTGTGGTAATTGCATACTAAATATTTTTAGGTTTCTTTCTAGACTCAAAATTCTCTGGCTCATTTCTTAAGTGAAGAGTGTGGGGTCACACAATTTTTCGTATAATGAAAATATATTCTCAAGTACCTTCTTCACTTTTTCTATCTTTGTAGCCAACTCTACTTGTGATAGTGTTATTCCACTAGATATCTTCTCATTAACTTTACCTTGAAACTTCTTTTTAGACCATTCCATGAGTTTTGCATTGGTTTTTTTGGTCTTCATTTGTCACATGTTCAACAATTTTTGACAATTGTTCCAATATAGACTTGGTTTCATCAGGTGTTTGAAAGTTGAATATATCTAAAAAGATGTCTTTGATCTTATGTAATGCTTGCCTTTGCTTATACTCCTTTTTTATTATTTCTTGGTTCTTCTTCCTTTCCAATGCCTCCTGCATGATATTGATCTATTCTAGGTTCATGGTTGCATACTCATATTTTGGTATAACTATTTCCTCATCTAGTGTTGGGTCTCCATAGTGAAGTACCCTCGCAACCTTTATTGAGCTCAAGCTTGGTGTAAAGATCTAAAGTGGCATTGCATCAGTGCTCAGCTTTTGAAGGACTTTGGTAGGAGTGCCAGTTGTTGGTAAATTAACCAATGTCTAAATGGCTTCCTACTCCTTTTCCTTTGGAATGTCCTTGTCTTCTTCTGATCTTCCTTGATTAATTAAAATTATCTGTGGTGCACCTTGTGTTTGTGTAGTAGGTATAGATATGTTTGTCTATCCTACTTGATCATTTGTGGGCTCCTCTTTAGTTTGAATTTGTTATACAATCATAACATCTTTGACTGTGGTGTCAACCTTTGTTGATGTATCTTCTAATGTCTACACTAGATGTTAACCACTAGTAGTTATAGGGATGGAAAGAGGTGGTTCTTGTGTATTTTCCTTATCCTTAGTTATGTTAGCTACTACTTTTTATAACTCATCCACACTGACCAATACTAGATTATCACATAATTTAGCCTATAGTGTGTATTGGTCAAGGATCTTCTTTAGATCCTCTACAGTTAGTGGATTGATGTTCTGAGCTGAGTTGTCAGGAACATCTTTCACTTTTATTGTGGCTACAGGTGTGTTTGTGTCATGTAGAGGACTTAATGGTGGAAATTTTGTGTCTTGCACACTTTGATTTGTTTATTGCTCCTCAACCATTTCATCTCCCTTTTGTTGTGTCTCCTCCACTGTGTTACCTTCCTTTTCTTTCTCAACTTCTCCTTCCTTGTCATTATCCTCATCTTCTCTATTGTTCCTTCCCTCAAAGGGATCCTCTTCTCCTTCCTTGATAGTAATCAAGCCATATATCAATTTCCACATTTGAGTGGACTTCTTTACAATATCTTCAATCTTGTTTTGAAGTATGTTGAGGGCTCTATAATTGAGTGCAAATTTGCTACCATGTTTCTTATTTGCCTTGGTTATTTGCCCTTTTGATAATTTTGGCATCACTTGTGCCAATATGGACTCTCTTATTTCATTTTCCATATTTAGGCAATAATGCCATTTATTCTCAACAATTGAATATAAATCTTTGGGCATTGTAGTACTTCTCTACCATGGAAACAAGAATTCTTAGCCTATGTTTCATTGATTGTTTAAAATCTTCAAAATCTTACTAACTCAAAATTGTCTCCCATTTGTTCAATGTACTAATTTATTTGCATAGCCACATGCCTATTGGTCTTCCATCCTACTATGCCAAAAGATGGAAATTCATTTTGAAAATAAAATAATATGCATATCAATATGGAACCAAACTTACATTGAGCACTTTTAGATTTCCTTATTGCTCCTAGGTTCTCCATTATTTGTTGCAACTATAGTTATGAAAGATCATAAGTATGATCTTTCTTCACAATCTTATATCCTACATCAACTACAATACATGGAACACTATTCAGTTGGCTTGATTGATAGAATTTGTGTGATATGACCCTCACTTCAAATTCAAGAAATGGATCCTTGATAGTATCAATGGTCATTCCTCTCTTGTTCCACTTTGCCCTTGTATTTTGCTCAATCACTTCTTTAGAGTCACTCCTTAGGGTCTTGGGCTGATCTAGGGTTGGATATCCTATAACCCTATGTATAATCCTCTTTGACAATTTGATAGGTCTTCCTTCCAGCCATAGGCATCCATCATGGATTTTGCTTAAGATAATTCTTATCCATTCCATTTTAAAGACAGTGGGGAAATCTAGGGCACGAGTTAGTCCCTTTCTTTCTACAATTTTGAATTCTTCTTTCAACACTCCATTTTTACATAATTTATCATAAGCCTAACGTATTTCCATGTCTCCAATTCATCCAACCTTGTAGTTATAACACTTCCTTACATCCTAAACCATTACAACTTTGGGTGAAATAACAGATAATGCGCTTGTTGGGTCATTTTTTGTATGTGACCTCTAGAATAGCCCTAAAATCTAGTTGTTTTACCTCATTACTAACTATATGAACTTCAAATGGCTCCTTACCCTTAGAATTATTAGAACTAGAGGCCATTTTACAAACTAGGGTTTCAACAAATAAAACTGTGTAACTGCGTAACTTGACACATGAAGAATACCTTTAGATCGGTGGAATGATGCTTGATCTTTGCTAGAATCCATGTAAATGCTTCAATCTCTACCTGTCAATTTCTTCTTCACTCTTGTTCACTCTTGCTCTGTGTTCATAATGAAGAAAAATGAGCAAAAATCTACCTATACCATTTCAAAATATAGCATTTAATGCATGGTGTATGTACAGTTGTAACTCAACTTCTATGCAATTTATGTTTCATTCAACATCCACTACTTTTCCCATAACTCAAAAACTATTAGAATTACCCTTACTTGATAGCTATAGGAATTTCCTTCACTCAGCAGCTACTACTAACTCGACTTCAACTAACTTTGGCTGACAACTCGGCACACACTAGAATTTTATTTGGCAATTGAAGAGGATTTTTCATACTCGGCAGTAAGATGAAAACTTAAAGATTTGACCTTGGTTTTTCCGTGTTGACTTGCATCCTTAATCATGCTGATTTGTCCTTTTTAGCACTAACCTATCTTGGAACTGATGTATGATGAAGCATTTAAATATCAGTCCCACATACCTATTTTTTCTTAGTTTGTTGAGATGTGATCACTTGACCTTTCAGGTGAAATGATCCCTTCATTTGATGTGCTACATCCATCTGTCTTCCTCCGTGTTTTGTTCATCTCTCCTTTGTTGTGCTCAACATCTACCTTGCCTTTTCCTTTATTGAACTTTGAGTTAGGTGCCTTTGTCCTTATTGAGTAATGCTTGCTAATATGACCAGTCTTCAAACAACTAAATCATGTAGTTGACTCAACCATCTATTGTAGCTACCACTGAAGTGTGCTCTTATGCAATTCTCAAGGATGTGTCCATACTCTTGACAATAATGATAGCTATGTCTTGTGTTATAATCTTAGTTATAGGAATTTTTATAACTTCTTCCCTTGTTTGATGACCATATGAACTTAGATCTACATTCAAAGGCTTTGTGTCTAAATTCCTAACAATTGTAGCAGCATCCTTCAAATTTTGGTCCATGTACAGTTCTAGTTCTATATTCATGTGCCTGATGACCTTTTTTGTTGCACTTATGACAATGGGTCATGTTCTTAGTCTTAGCATTCTAACTAGTATTCTTGCTCCTACAAACATTAGTTGTATGTCCTTTCTTTCCACAATGATGATAAGTAGGTTTAGAATTCTTACCTTTATTGTTTCTTTCCTCAGAAACTCTTGATGTTTCTCCTTCTTTAGTGCTTGTGCAGCCCAATCCTGATGTGTCTATATTGGATCTAGGGGATTTTAGTAGTTTCTCAAAGTACTTGATGGCTTCATTTGGCTTGTTGAAACATTCTGTAAACTCCTTTTCTCTTTTCAGGTCATTCTATACTTGCTCATTATTCTACTTCAATGTAGTTATCTCAATGTCCTTGATATTCAACTCATGATGGGCATTCATCATTTGACTTAGGGTCTCCAATTACATGTTTGAGATCTTAGACAGCTCTACTGGCTTTTCTTCCAATCTATTTGACAAAATTCTTTTGTCTTCTTCAAGCATGGTCTTGTCTTCTATAGCTTTCTTCTTTTGTTCAGTCACCTCACATAGCAATATAGCTTGTGATTCTTGCTCCAACATGAGATTTCTAATTTCCTCAATTTGTTCTATGTTCTTATCCATGAGATTTGCAATTGCTGCATCAAATTCATAGAAGTTAGCATCTGCAAATAACTTTGTGGTGTCAATCTCTTTATACTGAGTATCATTTTCTATTATAGAAATCTCTTTCCTTCTCTTTAGCGAAATTCTCAAGGCATCTTTGGCTTCATTTAGTTGTTTTAGTAAGCGATTTATCTCAATCTCCTTATTTTCAATGGTCTTTCCCAACTTGTAAACTTCAATCTCAAGATATTTTCTGCAAGCTGTAAGGCTTCTCCTAGTGAGAACTCAGCTCTGATACCAATTGTTGGAAATACAAATGGTAAATGTATACTTCTAAGAAGGGGGGTGAATTAGAAGTACTAATCTCTAACTAATAAAACTCTTAACTTTAAAATAATGATTGCATAAGTATATTGAAATACAATGTAAAGTAAATGCATCCACATAAATACTTGACACTAGATATGATTACCGAAAAACCCTCCAATAATAAGGTAAAATTAGGGTGGGAATGACACCCACAATTCTTCACTACTACAGTAATAAAGTTCACTTGTTGAGGTTATATAATTTGACCATTCTCATGATCTGCCCTGTAAAAGGCCTGCCATGTTAAAGGCTTACAAAGGATTGTTAGATCCTACCTTGTTAAAGGATTTTAACACCTTGTTAAAAGTGTTTCTGGCTAAAGGACTTTAGAATACTCACTTGGAATGTCACCCTGCTAAAGGATTTCACTGACTGTTAAGTCAACCTTAATATAAAGGATTTCATCCTGCTAATACAGTTGTTAGAAAGTATAGTAGAATGTTTGAGCTAATACACTTACAATCTGGTATTGCTGATTTCAGATCTTAATTCAGTCCATCTTGATCCTTTTTGATCTGGTATGAAATTGTTGTATCCTCAATCCTCTGTTCTACTAACTGATTTTGCAATTTTTTCTTTCTTCTAAGTCACCTTGAATATATACTGATCAATTTGCCCCTTTTCACTTCCTTCAAATCTTTTCTACTATCACCTCCTCACATGCATTCACTAATGCTCTCTCATACTGTTATTATGGGGCTTTATCTCACTTTAAAAAGACTTTAGTGGCTTAGGGTTAGGTATGAATCTATGACTGAGATTCATTCATTTTTTTGCTCAATTCCTACTATTTTTCTAATTGGTTGCATGTTGATCGCATAGGGAATCCAAATAGATTTGATCTTATCTTCAAAGCTTTGAGATCTATCCATATGTTGCCTCAAAAAAGGTTTACATGTTGTTTTTGTCATCACAAAAAAATAAGTCCATTTTGTGTTACTCGACACTTGTTAATACTGATGCTCAGCACATATTATAATTTTGTCCAGCTCAGCACTTGAACCTACTCAACATCTACTATTCACTCAGCACTTGAACTACTTGGAACTTACTATTTACTCAGCATCTATACATATTATACTCGGCATATGTTACTAGCTCGACATGAACTTAGTAGTAAAAAAAAAGCTTAAGTGTGTTTGCACTCAATTGTCAAAACCAATCTGAGATCAACACCTGGCTAAAAATTTGACTCTCCCTTCTCTAACATGACTCTATGTAAGAAACTAAAAGAAAAGATAAAGAAGAGCAATGAAACTTAATTAATCCAAGCGAGTTATTAGTGAAGAGAAGTTACCATGAAATAACCAAGCTTCAAGAGAATATATCAATGGAGAGAAACAAAGGAGACAATGATTTTGAAAGGGGAAAGAAAATAAAACCCCTTGTGTAATATTATGAATGAGGGTAAAGCCTATGGGGAGAGAGAGGGAGGGGGGGGGGGGGGGGGGGAGTGCAGGGGAGCACATTAAAATAACATAAAAGTGATGTGTAGAAGAGTTGAAGAATGAGTGAGAGGCATCTCTTTTATAGAGATGAAAATGAAGTTGCATGTGTAACTTCCATTTCTATAAATGCCACCATTCATAATAAGTGTGTGAAAAGTTTCAAGATACTCTTAAGGAGGATAAAATAATTTCCTTATAAAAAGAATTACAAAAATGATTTGTCCTCACATGTGTACTAGAGGACAAACAACATAAGGTATTAAGGGATACATTTGTTTATCTCATTTAATGAATAAATACAGTCAAATAAATATTATTAACTCTAACGCCCCCTTTAATCTTTACTTGGGGAGATTACATCAAAGGGTATTAAACCAAAAAAATTACAATGAAATTCAAATTTCTCTTTAAGAAGAGGCATTGTCAAAATATCAGCAACTTGATCTTCACCCTTATAATAGATGAGGGACACTTTATTTTCTTCAATGTGCTCTCTAATGAAGTGATGGTGGAGAGAAATATGCTTTGACTTTGCATGGTAGATATGATTCTTCACCAAGGCTATTGCACTTTGATTGTCACAATATAAAGATGTAGGTTTTTGTTGAGGTAGACCCAAATCTTCAAGTATTATTCTAAGCCATAGAGCTTCTTTAGATGCATTAGTACAAATTTTATATTAATCTTTGGTAGATCATAGAGAAATGGAGGTGTATTTCTTACTTTTCCAAGAGATAATGCCTGAACCAACAAAGAAACAATAACCACAAGTAGATTTCCCATTAATGGGATTTCCACCTAAATCATAATCAATAAATCCTTGTAAAGTAAAATCAAGACTTGCGTCATAAAATAAACCTAGATTAAGAGTTCCTTTGATATATCTTAATGCCTTCCTAGCTACTTTAAAGTGTGTTTGTTGAGGTTTGGACATAAATCTTGATACTAAATCTACACTATATGCAATATCGGCTCTAGTAAGAGTGAGATAATTTAAACTTCCTACAAGATGTCCATAAAAAGGTGCACCAACAAAAGGAGTGCTCATATCAACCATTAACTTAGTTCCTAATTCACAAGGAATCGAAACATGGTTCGCATCATTCATTTGAAACTTATCCAAAAGATCTTGAGCATACTTGCTTTGAGAAAGAAAAATACCCTTAGGTGTTTTTCATATTTGTATTCCTAAGAAGTAATGTAAAATTCCTAGATCAGTCATTTGAAATGTTTGATTGAGTTGAAACTTAATATCATAAATTAAAGTATTATAACTTGACGTAAGAATCAAATCATCAACATATAGAGTAATAATGGTAATATCATCTTTAGTATGTTTAATGTATAAGTTAGGGTCATTTTTTACTTCTATCAAACCCTTGAGAAATAAAGAACGCATTAATTTTGGAATACCACTCTCTAGGAGATTGCTTTAAACCATAGATAGATTTTTGTAGTTTACATATTAAATGTTTACTGCCTCCTTTGATAAAATCAAGAGGTTGAGCCATATAAATTTCTTCATGTAAATCACCATTTAAAAAAGAACTTTTAAAATCCACTTGATGAATAGGGTAATTCATTTTAGAAGCTAAAGCAAGCACAATCTTTATTGTAGGAATCTTAGAAACTTATGCAAAAGTTCTTTGTGATCTTAAGCTTCAATTTGAGCAAATCATCTAGCTACTATCCTAGCTTTAAACTTACTAATTTTATTATTGGCATTGAGTTTAGTTTTATATAACCACTTGCATGAAACTAAATTCTTACCATGAGGAAAAGAAACTAAATCCCAAGTTTGATTAGAAATTAAAGTATCATATTCCTCATGCATATCTTTTTGCCAATGAGGTTGAATCTTAGCTTATTCAAAAGTTTGAGGATCATTAGAATTCATGAGAGAAGTCATCAAACCATAAATGTAATAATTAATTCTCCTAGGTTTAAGTCCACCAAATCTATTAAGATAATCATCTCTTTCATTAAGCAACCTTTGAAACCATTTAGGATTTTTCCTAGTAGTGATAGATTGATCACTAGAAGAAGAGTCGTGATCTATAAATGCATCATTAGTATCAAAATTATCAAAATTACTATCATTAGAAGAAATAGGAGGAATACAAGAAGATACTTGAGGAGTAGGGTTTAGAGAAGGAGGTTGGTCCTCCACTACCATGTTTTACTTCCACTAAATTCATCATCTTGAACCTTAGAACAATCATGTACTTCATTTTTTGCAATACAAATATCTATTGTAATTTGCACTTTATTAGTAAGAGGATTATAAACTCTATAAAATTTAGTACTTTCATCATACCCAACAAAAATAAATAGAGAAGATTTAGCATCTAATTTATTCCATTTTAATTTGGGTGTGTAAACATAAGCAATAGATCTAAATATTCTTAACTGTTGTAAATTGGGCTTCCTAACTAACCAAGCTTCTTCCAAGTTATATCTCTCAAAGACTTGGTAGGAGTTCTATTAAGAATATAAGTGGCACAAGCCATATCTCCAACCCAAAATTTGTAATCCATATTTTTAGCATGTAACATACATCTAGCCATTTCCAAATAGTTTTATACTTCCTTTCTGCCACACTATTTTGTTGCGGTTATAAGGAATATTAAGCTGATGTTTCATACCAAAAGATATTAAGAAATAGATCCAAATTATTTTAGTAAAATCATCAATAAGGACAAGACCATACTTTGAACTATGAATGAAGATGTTCTCCATAGGTCCTAAAAGATCACTATGAATAATTTGTAACTTATGAGACACCCTCCATGATGAACCATGGGGAAAGGACTCCCCATGCATTTGCCCACTTGTGCACCTAGTGCATACAATCTTAGATGGAGCAATATGAGGAAATCCTTCAACCTTATTAGATTTTTGCTTCAATGATATATAACCAGAATTCAAATGACCAAGCCTTTCATGCCAAACATTAAAATCAATATTTTCTTGCAAAGAGTCCCTTGAAGAGGTAAACTCATAAAATTTAAACATATTATCATGATCCAACTTAGTATTAGCGACAACTTGATTGGTGTTAGGATCATAGCACATGTCCTTATGAAATTCAACTTTATAATCTCACATAACTTGGCAACTAAAAGAAGATTTGATTTCAAATTAGGAAAATAAATAATATCATGTAATTTTCCATTTGGAACACTAACATCACCAAATCTTTTAACTTTGCAACTATGATTATCAGCTAATTGAATTGTAACATTTGAAGGATCAAGTTGCAAAGAATCAAACACTTCTCTATGAAGTGTAAAATGTTGAGAAGCACCACTATCAACAATACATTCTAAATGTTTAGAAACATTATAACTAAACTTAAAAGCATGACGAGATTCATTACTATGATATTTTTTATTATTTTGATGATTCTTATTCATAGGTTTCTTACTATTTCTATTTTTAAAACACTTATTAGTTAAATGACCATCTTTATAATGATAAGTGCAATGGGGTTTTCTATTAAGACTATTATGTTGATTAGGATGGTTATTATTATAATTTATATTGGGGTTATTATCATTGTTAAAAAGAGGCCTAGAATTAAATCTATTATTATTATTATTGAAATTATGAGTATTTAAATTTTGATTATTAGGATTACAGGGAGAATTATTATGATGAGATTATTTAAAATTTTGATTTTGGTTCTTAGACACAAAAGTATGTTCATCAAATTTAAGAGTACCAAATTGCAACAAATTACCTTCCTCTTGACGCAACAAATTTTGAAAAATACCAACAGTTAATTGAGTAGACTTAGCAAGTTGAGAATGAACATTAGTGATGAATTGCTAAAACTTTCTAGGAAGAAATTTCTTTAAAATAATGATTATTAATCTAATACCAGTGAGAGAAACCCCTAGACCAATTAATTAAGCTTTAATATAATCAAATTTAAGTATAAATTCATCCATAGATCTGAAATCAGTATACCTTAAGTCTTCCAAATTGTCTTGCTATTTGATCTTTTGTGATTCGGTAGGCCTATTATATGTTTGCTTTAAAATATCCCAAGCTTCATGGGAAGTAGTACAATGAGCAATTCAAACATATAAATCTAGGTTAAGAGATATACCAGTGAGGCCAAGGGCTTCCTCATTTTTTGTGTCTCGTGTGTCTTTCTCCTCTTGCGTATCTGAGGCACCAAGAACTAAAGAAGGGTCAGTAGCAACATCTAATATATGCTTAAATCAAAAAATAAATGAGAGATGAGTTTTCCAAGCATGATAATTTGATCTATCTAATTTAATTTTGGGGATCAACATAGACATATTTACAAAATTAATGTACCAAAAAAATTGCCTTGATTAAATTATATATATCCCTCTTTTTATGAAAGATTTTTTTTTTTAAATCAAACCTTAAAAGCTATGAATCAACAATTTATTTTACTTTTTTTAAGAAATATTTATATATCTATGAAATTTTGGTAGTTTAATTTTTAAAAAACTTATGAATAAAGTTAAATTAAAAAACTCTAACCTTTTAAAATATTAAAAAGTTTAACTATTTTAAAGTTTAAATTTAAAATGACATGCCTTCTTAATTTGAAAGTGTTGAAGTTTGAAATAAAGTATCTATGACAAGTCTTTTTTTTTATTTAATTTATAAATATGTGAAGAGGAAAAAACATGCAATTAAAAAATCTCTTTTTGTTTTTTTTTCCTTAAAACTTGCTAAGAGGAATAATGTGGTTGAATTATGAAGGGAAGTCAAATATTTGGTTAAAATTTATAGTTGCATTTAAGCTTTACTAACACGTGGTTATTCTGGAGAGTAAATTAATTATTTCAAACTTTGAAAAAAGAATATAGTAACTTCTAGTTAGGTGGCAATAATAATAGTTGAAGGACCAATCAAGAAAAAAGGTATGCCCAAAAAAAAAATTGTAAGAGCCTGTTGGTGAAATGATAATGAGTAGGTCGGTAAATGATTAAAGTCAAAAGAGGATTGAAAGAAAACCAAATATAGAGAAAAAACTATTACAAAAAGCTGATATGAAGTAATTATTAAAAAATATATATAGAAATAATGCTCAAGTATATGATAGAGATCTGGACTAAATGCTAGTTGAAAACTATATTGCTAAAGCAAGTAGTAGAGGGGACTATCACAGATGGATAAAAAAATATGAGAGGTGCAAGGAATAAATGCTAAAATATGTTGTAGCATAAAGTTTCGAGAAGTAATAGATTGCCAAAAAAAAAAGTGCTCTTACTCATAGAGGGATGGTTTAGAAATTCAATTGATACTAAAGTGCAATGATAGAAATTTAGGAGGTAGCTATAATGATAAGCTATAATGAACAACTCTACAAAGCTCTTGAAGTTAAGAGAAAGTTCAAGCAAGCAAGTAGAAAAAAAATTCTAAGAGAAGGTTCAATATGTTAGAATTTACAAGTGGGAAGATTTGCTTTAGGGGGGGTGAATCAGAAGTAACAATATTTTAACCTTTAAAACTTTTAACTGAGATCAATCCATGCATCTAACACATCTAATAAACATGAAAGTAAAGACATGCATGAAAATAAATAACACAAGATTTTAGTCACCCAAAAATCCTACAAAATAAGAAAGTAAAATTGGGGTGGGGATGACACCCACAAATTATCATTGTAGCAATATGTAATTGATTAAGGTTACAAAGTTTGACCACTTCCAATGGTCTGCCCTGTGAAAGGCCTACCCTGTTAAAGGCTTTACACCCTGTTAAAAGTGACTTGGTTAAAGGATTTACAAACACTCACTTGGAATGTTATCCTATTAAAGGATTTATCACCTTGTTAAAGGTTTACAACATGGCTATTAAACTAACCCATCTCCATAGGATTTTCATTCCTAATACAATGGTTAGAAAGTATTAGAATGTGTTGACTTGATAACTTACAATCTTTAATTGTTGATTCCAGATCTTTGTTCTGCTCAATCTAGTCTAATCCTTCCTAATCTGATAACTCTCTATTTGTAGTGTTCATGCTCTATTCTAACCAACTTGATACTATAGTGCTACTCTTTCTCTAAGTATTTACACCCCTTTGAACTTTGCTAGCATTCTCCCATACTTTCCATATATCTCTCACATATTATTTTCATTCAACTTCTCTCTACTATAAATTATGGGGTTTCAACCTCCTTATAAAGCTTTTGAAGACTTAGGGTTAGGTATGAATCCATGATCGATATTCATCCATATTTCCCACTCAAATCTTTACACTTTTCCTATTGGTTGCATGCTTTGTCCATTTTTCTGATTGGTTGCATGTTGATTATATAAGGAATGTAAAAGATTCGATCTTATCTTTTAGATTCTTCAATATTCATCTTGAGTCAACTCAAAAATGATTTACATCTAAGTTTGTGAAGGCAAAAACTCATATGTTGATTCTGTGTTACTCAACACTTACTGATTGCTGATGCTCGGTACATATAGGATTTTTTTCTTGCTTGACTCCTATAGTAACTTTGTCTCACTCAGCTCCTATACTTTTCTCAACACCTATAGTGACTCAGCATCACTTATCACTCAACACTTGATACTTGCTCGACACCTAAAGTTCACTTGGCACCTGTTGAATTTTTGGCTCAACACATACTGTAGGTTGACATCTATATTATACTCGGCATCAACTTTTAGTAAGTGTGTTGACACTCAATTATCAAAACCAATCTAAGATCAACAATCTCCCCCTTTGACATGAGTGTCAAAAACACTTAACTAAACATTATGAATCTGATCTTTATGAGTATAATACACATCTTGCTTGGCATATGTAGAAAACTTCAAAAACTTGTTCAAAATTTTGTAGAAGACTATATACCTCAAAACTTGTAACTCCCCCTAAGATGATGCATCATTTCTGTATTCTAAAATTCCTTAAGTTGGATTTGACTCATGTTGTTTTCATTCTCTATCTTAGCATTCCTTTCCTTGTCTTCCCTATTTCTTTTTGTGTTATTTACACTCCCCCTTTCACACACTTCCCTTGCAATTTTTGTATCCTTTTGGCTTTATCTCATTATTATTATCTCCCCCAAAATTATTATATCTCCCCCTATTGGGTAGCTCCCCTTTGGGTTTCATTTATTATCTCCAAAATGTATTCAATCATCTAATTTCTTAAATCTCCCCCTTTTTGACACTTATGTCAAAGGGTTTTATGAATGAATTGAATATTTAGACAAAAAAGATTTATTTACCTTCATAATGATCTTCAGAGAAGCATCCCAATTGTCTAAGGCAATTTCTAGTGTTTTAAGTTGGATGGATGTCTCTGTTGCAAGGTGTAACAGGCCTTCCAATGTAGAAAGATTGGGATCTTTCTTCAAAACATTCTCTACATAGGCCATTTCTTTATGCAACACTTCCATGTGAGGAGTTATTGCAAATTGGATTTGTATTATTTTGGCCTTGGTGTTTGCCTCATCTATTGTGAGTACAGCTAATTCCCTTTGTGTGTGAAGCATTGTAGCAAAATGCTTCTCAGTTTGAGTTGGATCCTTGGGTAGCTATGTGCTAGATATTTTGAGGTTCCTTTCCAAGATCAATATACTATGGCTTGTTTCTTGTGTGAAGTATGAAAAATCACACAGTTTGGAATACAATGAGAATATATTCTCAAGTACTGCTTTCACCTTTTCTATCTTCTTTGCCAGTTCTGCTTGTGACAGTGCTATTTCACCAGATATTTTCTCATTTACCTTCATCTGGAACTTCATTTTAGACCATTCAAGTAATTTGACATTGGTTTCTAGGTCTTCATTTTGTACCTATTACACTATGTTAGATAGTTGCTCCATGATTGGCTTTGTCTCATCAGGTATTGGCAGGCTGAAAGCACCAAGAAAGATGTCTTTAATTTCTATCAATGCTTATCTCTGCCTATACTCATTCCTAAGTATCTCTTACTTTTTCTTCTTCTCTAGTGCCTCTTGCACTTCATTGATCTATTCTATATTCATTGTTTTATAGTCATAGATTGGTATGACTATCTCCTCATCAAGTGCAGGGTCTCCATAGTGAAGTACCCTTGCTACCTTGGTAGAACTTGAGCCTGGTGCTGATATTTGCAATGGTACTGCATCAGTGCTCAGCTACTTAGTAGGAGTCCCTATAGTAGGCAAATTGACCAATGTTTGTATTGCCTCTTGTTCTCTCTCCTTAGGGGTCTTCTCCTCTTCCTTACCTTCTTCAGTTCTACCTTGATCAATTATAGTGATCAAAGGAGGTGCACCTTGACTTTGTGCTATAGGAATATAGGTATCCCTTTGTCCTGTTAGCTCCTTTTCTTGCTCCTTAGTAGTTGGAGTTACTGTCACTGTGGAATCAACCTTAGTAGATGCATCTTGTGCTTGTTGCTCTTGTGGTTGTCCACTTGTAGATGTTGGAGTTTGTGAAGGTGGTTCTTGTGGACTTTCCTTCTCCTTGGTTATCTCAGCTATTGCCTTATGTAGTTTTTCTACACTCACCAGAACTAGATTGGTACACAACTATGATTATAAAGTTGTTTGGTGAAGGATCTTTCTGAGATCCTCTACAGTAAGTGGGTTGATGTTCTGACTTGAAGTATCAGGAACATCCTTCACAATTATAGTTTCTATAGGTGTAGGTGTTGTATGTGGAGGACTAGGTGGTGGTAGTTGTGTGTCTTGCACACTCTGTTCTTGTCACTGCTCTTCAGCTATTGTCATATCACCCTTTTGTGTGTCTTTCTCCATAGTAACTTCTTCCTTTTCTTTCTCTCCTTCCTCCTCCTTTTCATTTTCCTCTTCTTCCTCATCATTGTTTCTTCCCTCAAAGGGATCTTCTTGTCCTTCCTTCACTATAGTCAACCCATAAATCAATTTCCACATTTGTGTGGACCTTTTCACAACATCCTCAATTTTATTTTTCAAAATATTGAAGACTCTGTATTTGGGTGCAAATTTGCTCCCATGTTTCTTGCTTGCCTTACTTATTTGACCTTTAGTGAGGTCAAGCATTACACAAGCAAAATTTGACTCCCTTATTTCTTTCTCCATTTTTAGGTAATAATGCCATTTATTTTCTACAATGGAGTACAGCTCCTTAGGCATAATATTGTCTAGTTCAAGTGGAGTATTCTTGAACCTTGCCATCATAGTGTAGACTGATTCTTCTACTATGTGTTGTTGTTCTCTTGTCAGCTTACTATAATCAATAGTTTTCGATCTAGTCAAATCTTCATTATCCCTAATATTGTCACAATCATTTTCTAAGTCAAATTTAGTGGTATGGCTTACCACTCTAAATTGTTCATTATCATCAAACTTTTTCCTCTCCTCATCTAACTCTAGAGGTGCCACATATTTTCTTCTCTTTTTCTTTGGTGGTCCTCCCTACTCTGTAGCTTTCTTCTTTTCTTGTTCTTTTGCAACCTTATTTGTTGCCCTTGTGTCTACCCTTGTGGTAGGTTTGGCTAGGCTTGGTTTAGCCATTTTCTTCTTGTCTTTAGGCTGTGTAATAGGCTACCTTTGTGCTTTCCTCTTTTTGGGTTCTACCTTAGGTGCTTGCTGCTCGACACCTTCTTCTTCTTTGGCATCTTCACCCATTCTTGGGTTAATGCTAGTGGTCCTTGCCCTTGTTCATCTTCATCTTCTTCTTCCTTTGCCTCTATTGTGCCTTCTCCAAATTTGGCCTTAAGATTCTTTACTAATTTATCCTTTTCCTTAAGTTAGAAGTTATTTTTAACTCCATATCCACTTTGGATCTCACCACATCATATGTGCCAAATGTGGGGCACTCTTATCCACTTCCTCTGCTAGTAGAGTTCTTATGGCTACAGATGCCTCATCAATTTTTATTTCATAACCAAGAGGTCTAAGCCATCTAACCCTTGGTATGGCTACTTGAATGTAAGTGTAATCAATGTCAACAAGAATTCAAATGTCATTAGTGTGTTGCTCCACAAGTGAGACTAGAATCCTAAGTCTCTGCTTCATTGAATTCTTGAAATCTTCAAAATAACTAGTCATTAATGTCTCAAAATTTGCCCCCATTTGTTTAATATATTCATTCACTTGGGCTACAATGGACCTATTTGTCTTCCAGCTAACTTTTCTAAAAGATGGAAATTCATTCTATACATAGAAAAATATACAAATCAAAATTGCACCAAATTTACATTGTGTTCCCTTAGTTCTTCTTATAGCTCCAAGATTTTCATTGATTTGTTGTAATTACAATTCTGCTAGGTCATAGGTATGATCCTTTTTAACAATTTTATAACCAACATCCATTGCAATACATTGAACACTGTTGAGTCTGCTAGATTGATAAAATTTGTGGGAAATGACTCTGACAGCAAAATCAACAAGAGGATCCTTAATTGTATCTATAATCATGCTTCTCCTATTCCATTTTGCTCTTTTATTCTTCTCAATAGCTTCCTTAGAGTCACTCCTTAGGGTCTTGGGCCAATCTAGGGTTGGATACCCTGTTACCCTATGAACAATCATTTTTGATATCTTAACTGGGTCATCTTCTAACCATAAATTTCCATCATGAATCCTACTCAAAAAAATTCCAATCCATTTGGTTTTGAAAATAGTAGGGTATTATAGGGCATGAGTTAAGCCCTTCTCAATAATTTGGGATTCTTCCTTCAAGACTTTGTTCTCACACAATCTATGATAAGCTTCTCTATTTTTCATATCTCTCATGTCTCCTATCTTATAACATCTCCTAACATCTTGCACCATTACTACCTTAGGAGAGATTATGGATAGGGGTTCGGCTAGGTCATTTTAATAAGCAACTTCAGTGATAGGCTGAAAATCAGGTTGCTTAACTTCATTTGACACTAATTAAACTTCAAATAGTTCTTTCTCCTGAGGTTTCCTAGAACTGAAGGCCATTTTTACAATCTAGGGTTTAAACATGAAGAAATTTTCAAACTATGTAGCTCGGACTAGTATAAATACCTTCAAATTGATTAAATTGTGTTGAATCTCTATAGAAATCTACTCAAATACTCAAAATTCTACTTGGAAATTGTTCTATTTTCTTCTTCTTTTTTGGTCTTTGCTCACAATGGAAAAAAATGATTCAAAATGTGATCATATACCCTTATTTCATAACATTTAATGCTTAGTGTGTTTATAGTTGTTCACTCGACTTCTTAAGTAATTTTTCTTTACTCGGCTTCTATTGTCTTTCCACCACTCGGCATGCACTAGAGTTTCCTTTGCTCGGCTTCAACTGGAGTTTCTCTTTACTCAACATCACTACCATCTCAGTTGCAACTATTCACTTGGCTTTTGCTAACTTTGGCAAATAACTCAGCATGTACTAGAATTTTATTCGACATCTAAAGGCAACTCGGCAACACTTGTGAAAACTTGAAGTTTTACCTTTACATCTCTATTCATCTTGATCTCTCATTTTCAGTACTTGGTTGACTTGGAACTAATGTATGATAAAGCTTTGTATATCAGTCCCACATACCTTTTTTTGCTTAGTTAGATGAAGTGTGACCACTTGACCTTTTGAATGAAGTGATCCCTTCATTGGATGTGTTATTTCCATCTTTCTTCTTCCATGTCTTATTTATTTCTCCTCTGATTTGTTCAACATCTACCTTCTCTTTTCCTTTGTTGAACTCTGAGTTGGGTGCCTTTGACCTTGTTGGACAATTTTTTTTGATGTGTCCAGTCTTCAAACAATTGAAGCATGTAGTTTGACTCAACCATTTGTTGTAGTTTCCACTGAAATGTGTTTTTATGCAATTTTTAGGGATGCGTCCATATTCTTGATAGTAGTGACAGCTATGCTTGGTGTTGTAGTCCCAATTGTAGTGATGTTCATGATTATTTGATCTTGATAATTGATACATAGGTTTTGATCTACACTCAAAAGCTCTATGTCCATACTTCTTGCAATTGTAGCAGTGACCTTCAAATCTTAGTGTTCTGATAGTTCTTGTCCTGCAGTCATGTGCTTGATGTCCTTCCTTGTTGCACTTGTAACAGTGGTTCATGTTTTTGGGTTTGGCATGCTAATTAGTATTCTTGCTCATACACACATTAGAGGTATGTCCCTTTTTATCACAAAAATGACAAGTAGGTTTAGTGTTCTTACCTTTGTCACTTCTTTCTTCCACAGTCTTGGATGACTCTCCTTTTCAGTGCTGGTGTATCCTAGTCCTAAAGTATCATTGTTGGCTCTTGGTGATTTTAGTAGCTGTTCAAAGTACTTGATAGCCTCATTGGGATTGTTGAAGCTCTCTACAAATTCCTTCTCTCTTTTCAAGTCATTTTTTAGTTGTTCATTTTGCATCTTCAATGTGCAAATCTCAATGTCCTTAACATTCAGCTCATGATGTGCATTCATCATCTGGCTTAGGGTGTCTAGCTGCATGTTGGAAATTCTTGCAAGCTCAATTAACTTTTCCTCCATTCTATTAGCAAGGTTTCTCTTGTCTTCTTCTAGCATAGCCTTATCTTCAATGGCTCTTTTCTTTTGTTTAGTTACTTCACAAAGCATCATGGCTTGTGATTCTTGTTCAATCTTGAGAGTTCTGATCTCTTCTGCTTGAGTGTCATGAGCCCAAATTAAAAGGATATATGAATATTCGAATAACATATTATACAATGATAATAATTAAGAATAATAATATTATAATCCATTATAATAGTGATATATTTGACAATAAAAAATAAAAAACAATAAATAAGATTATAGCATAATTCTAATGTAAAATATTATATTATAATTATAATTTTAAGAAGTTAAATAAATTAAATAAAAAATAAATAATTTGGTTATAAATTATATCAAATACTAATAATTTTATAGCGTACCTATGTGGGATAATATTATAATATAATTAAGAATTAAATATTATTATAAATAATATATAAAGAAAATACACTACGTAATAGTATTAAGAATAATGATATTACTAATATTATTAATATAATATATAATATGTTATAATTACATTATAAATCAATAAGGTGATAATATATCTAACTATTATCACATCGGATATAAATACTATTAATGACTAAAGGTAATGGATTGATTAATTAATCAATATAATATTATATCTAATATGGTACAACCATTAATATAAAATGTTAGTACAATATAAATATACAAATATAAAAGTAAATAGTCTAATATTATGTAATATTATATTAAATTATATTGAAAAAATAAATTAATATGTATTATTATTATTTATCAATAGAATAATGGTAATTAATAATATATATGATAAATAAATTAATAACACTTCAATAAATAAAATATATATCCAATATAATATATTATTGATCTATCATTAATATGACATGAATAAAATAATAAAATGCACAATATAATAATATATCAATGGTAACTAAGAAAGTCATGACCAAGGAAAGGTCTGACATTTCCCTCAGCCCTCCTCACACGCATATAAGATGAATATGACATTAAAGCAAAAATGAAAAGCAAGCATTGTTACAAATATCAAAGACAACATCATCTAGAGGCATAATCAATTCAACATATATCAGAGACAGCTTCATTGACAGCACATTGAGATAGATTGACCAAACACAACATTTACAATATCCATTCATTATCTCAAAAATGCCTTCCATCAAAGATATCATTACCATTATATCAACCTATGTATACAACATAGCACATATTAGAGACAGTCATCTAGGTTATTAAGTTTAGATTTCATTTCCATATTAGATACAACATTGATAATTATTGGAAGCATTTACATTCATTATGTTATACTTAGCATCGGCAATTGGAATTGGAAATTAAAATAATGAATTTCATCGAGTTATATTCATAAAAGTGTGGAAATTTCCATAGTGCCTCAAGTATCATAAAGAGGGTCATTACAATTGGTATCAGAGCATTTGATCTTGCCATCTTGTGAAGTTATCCAAAAATTTGCAAAAAAATTGATATTTAGATGTATGTGGTGATGCAATGAGAAAAGATGATCTTCAAACCAACTGAATATAGGAAGAATACATAGTCAGGAACTGTGAAGAGAGTAAAACAAAGCAAAGCATTTATATTAAAATTAGAGCTTTTTAGAGCATGATTCTGCTAGCCTATGGGATAAAATATTAGCAAATATCTGCATCAAGAAGAGCTAGTTCCATGATAAATTAGCGGAAAGGATAGGTAATTGCGTGAGTTGAAACAATGATATTATAAAAGATGATTTACTGCAAGGTTTGGGTCTCTTTGTTCCATGTCTATCATAGGTGGCTCAATATACAATCAAAGTTACATATAAATCAAATGCATATGGAAAGGTGGCAGCTCGCTTGATTGAGGAAGTCTTGAATTAGCAATCAATCTCAGCATGTAGCCAGCCAAAAACTCTATAAACTTCATCTGGGGTTGAGGAGTGATTGAGGAGGATGTCTAAATAGATCATTTGTTATATGGCCAAACAACCTAGCAAAATGGCCCTCCAAATGCTATTTTCTAGCTCTATTACAAAAAATTCTATCACCAGACGTGTAAAATGGCAATCTACTTCATGTGCCAGAGGATCAAAATTTCTTGTTAGCCACTTGTCTGCCTGCACATTGCCAAGTCCACAAATGGCATTCTATAATCCATTCACACTATTTTTCATAAGAGCCTTAGATCTTATATGAGCTAGCAACAACAACCTCTATAAAGTTTAGGGTTTCTTATATTTTGTATTTGTGTTTCTGAATGTGTTTACTAAAGTTGCATCTTGATTTGCTATAAAATTTTGGAAGGTAAAAGAAATCCATCATGTCTGAAAGTTGTGGATGGGGTTGAGAATATTGATGTTGATTTAGACAAGAAAATGATCACCATAAAGCATGCTTCATGTTCTCAAGGAAGATCTAATTTAGTTGGCGCGCTAGAGGAAAAATGTTTCAAAACCATAAACTGAAAGTTTTAGTGAGCCTGTCCAGGAACAAACAAACAAAAACTAAAAAGAATGATATTCTACTTAAATTTTAAAGATTGTGCTGAGAGTTTATTAGACTAGTTAGCAAGTGGATTACAATAATCTTATTTTTCTAAGACTTCATATTTTGGGCATTCAATAGATTTTGCAGCTTATAAGTTCAGAAAGAAGACTTGAATATACTGAGTGATTAAGGACTTGTAGTACATAGTTAATTTGCAACCTGAATAGCTTATAAATGATTGCAACCACTTGAACCGAAAGCAAAAATATACGAAACAAATTTGGCTTTTGAAGCTCATTTAGTCAATTATGAAAAGAAAGAACACGAAGATGAAAATAACCAAATACAAATCCAACACTAGAGCACTTGCACTCGCCAAAGCAGTATCTAAAATTCTACTAATGTAAGCTAAACTCCACAAGTGAGGCTTGAAGATAGAGAAATGCACAATGTCAGGAAAATAAAAGGATAGATAAATCACAGCATTCCATTTGTGACTGTGAAAATATTATAATTGACAATCATTTGTTCAAACAGCAGATAGCTCGTGCACTCTGTAATCATTATTCATCCGACCATTTACACACAGCAACTATTGAAAGACAACAGATATATCATGTACTTTTTTATCATTATTCAATCAGCCATTATTTAAAGCAACTGTTGATATTAGATATATCAGTTTCTACATTCATATCTCAGATAAGTTTCAGTATTCTTTCTCTCCAGTTTAATTCATATCAGAATCAAAATTTAAATTGTCTTATCCAGTACTTACTATTAGTCTAGAATTTTTGAACATGGTACTAGGTTTAAATAAAGATCTATATTCAGAGTAATAATTAGCAATATCAATATTTGATCTTCTTTAATAGCCAAATGGTAAACAAACTTAAGGTGGAGGACAGACTAGAAGGTGCTACAAACTTCACATCATGGAAGTTTAGAATGATGTTAGCCTTAGAAGAGAATGATATAGGTAGATGATAATACTTCACCCACTAATGTGTCAGAAATTCAACAATGGAAGAAAAATAGCATTAAGTTTAAGAGGATGATAGTAGAATCAGTAAAAGAACACATTGTGCTAATCATATCCAAAATTTGGACTGCCAGAGAAATGTTTATGACATTAATGAACATGTATGATATTAACAACACTAGCAGAACACTTGCATTCAAACAAAGGTTACACCAAATTATAATGACTAATAGAGAATCAATAATGTCATACTTTATGAAAATTGGTATCAGAAAGTTTATAACTATACATGTCAAAGATCTGATGTTATAACTATAACAAAATTGGTCACTATGCAAGTCAATGCAAACAACGCTCTAAAACCCAAGCTAGATTATAAAATTGATACAGAAAAGGATTAAGATGAATTCTTATTTTTTCAACACTTTCAAGTCATGTACCTATTGATCATAGCACCTAGATAATTGACAATGGTGCATATCGACACATTGCAAGATTTAAAGGACCAATTAAAAGATTTTAAGTAAATCTTTTGACCAAATTATTGTTGGAGATGATTCCAATTATACCATTAAAGGAATTGGATTCGCCTCCTTAAAAGTAAATTATGACATCTCCCTATAATTAGATAATGTTATGTTGTTCCTGGAATCAAGCAAATCTTGTCTTAGTATTAGCCTTGGAAAAAAGGGATACCACATTGCATTGACAAGTGTTCAAGGTACTATAGAGCCAAAGAATTCTAATATCAAAATAGCTAAGGTTATTGGAGTTCGACATGGGCATCTCTGTAGACTGTGCTTTTTTCCTACTCAAGCATTAATTCTTAATTCATTCAACTCAAGTGAAGTATTAAACACCATAGAAATATATTAAATGAGGTGTAGTGACCTATCATAGTTTAGTGACTATTGGTTTTACACCTGACATTACAAAAGAGTAAATACATGTCCATAGAGCAGTGTATATTCCAAAAAAGAAAGAATTTAACCAATTATGATAGAAGGGAAAGCCATGTGATTAGATAGTAAATAGGGGTCTATTTTCTCGTCCACGTTATGATCTCTTAAGAAAGGGAGTTGGTGGAGGGAGAGGCAGAGTAATTTCGGGCACATGACGGATATCCTCCAAGGAATTGCTTGTAGCCTGTTTCATGTGCCCTCTACACCATAAATATACCATCTCAAGATGATCCTAATAAGGAGAGAGAAAGATTCTTGTGCCAAATAATTATGTTCATTAGATTAACACTCATTTTCTTGTCTAAATTATGAAATCTTACGATAGGGAGTTGGTGGAGGGAGAGGTGGAGTAATTTCGGGCACATGATGTATATCCTCCAGGGAATTGCTTGTAGCTTGTTTCACACACCCTCTGCACCGTAAATCTACCATCTCAAGATGATCATAATAAGGAGAGAGAAAGTTTTCTATGTACTATAAGAAGAAATCTTCCAAATAATTATCTTCTCATCCACATTAGGATCTCTTAAGGTAGGGAGTTGGTGGAGGGAGAGGCGGAGTAATTTTGGGTACATGACGGATATCCTCCAAGGAACTGCTTGTAGCCTGTTTCACGTGCCCTTTGCATCGTAAATCTACCATCTCAAGATGATCATGATAAGGAGAGAGAAATATTCCTTACAAAGCATTATGTAAATGAAAAAAGGGACTCGTCTTTTCTTTAGAGCTATTATATGCTAATAATTATTTGTGTTGCAGGTCCATGATCAAAAGGCGTATTAGGGAAGTATATTTTATAAATCATTCCCTTTACTCTACTTCATTGTGAAATTTAAATTATAGAGAATCAACAAAGAATGTATGATGTGGCTTCATCGTGTATGCTTTGTGTTTTCATGCACTTATGTGTCTACTTTGTGTTTGCTTCGTGTCTTCTTGCATTAATGTGTATACTTCGTATCTACTTTGTGTCTTCATGCATTAATGTCTAAATATTGTATATATTTTTATTTCATAATTTTGTTAGCATAATCATAATTTTAATAATCTAACGTAAGATAATCAAGGAATAGGCTATTGATTTTTAAGTTGAGTGGAAATTAGGAATTGCTTGAGGGCAAGCAATTTGTGGAAGGACGGACTTGTCATGAGCCCAAATTAAAAGGATATATGAATATTCAAATAACATATTATACAATGATAATAATTAAGAATAATAATATTATAATCCATTATAATAGTGATATATTTGACAATATAAAATAAAAACAATAAATAAGATTATAGCATAATTCTAATGTAAAATATTATATTATAATTATAATATTAGTAAGTTAAATAAATTAAATAACAAATAAATAATTTGATTATAAATGATATCAAATACTAATAATTTTATAATGTACTTACGTGGGATAATATTATAATACATAAATAATATATAAAGAAAATACACTATGTAATAGTATTAAGAATAATGATATTACTAATATTATTAATATAATATATAATATGTTATAATTACATTATAAATCAATAAGGTGATAATATATCTAACTATTATCACATTGGATATAAATACTATTAATGACTAAAGGTAATGGATTGATTAATTAATAAATATAATATTATATCTAATATGGTACAACCATTAATATAAAATGTTAGTACAATATAAATATACAAATATAAAAGTAAATAGTCTAATATTATGTAATATTATATTAACTTATATTGAAAAATAAATTAATATGTATTATTATTATTTATCAATAGAATAATGGTAATTAATAATATATATGATAAATAAATAATAACACTTCAATAAATAAAATATATATCCAATATAATATATTATTGATCTATCATTAATATGACATGAATAAAATAATAAAATGCACAATATAATAATATATCAATGGTAACTAAGAAAGTCATGACCAATGAAAGGTCACGACATTTCCCTCAGCCCTCCTCACATGCATATAAGATGAATATGACATTAAAGCATAAATGAAAAGCAAGCATTGTTACAAATATCAGAGACGACATCATCTAGAGGCATAATCAATTCAACATATATCAGAGACAACTTCATTGATAGCACATTGAGATAGATTGACCAAACACAACATTTACAATATCCATTCATTATCTCAAAAATGTCTTCCATCAGAGATATCATTACCATTATATCAACCTATGTATACAACATAGCACATATTAGAGACAATCATCTAGGTTATTAAGTTTATATTTCATTGGCATATTAGATACAACATTGATAATTATTGGAAGCATTTACATTCATTATGTTATACTTAGCATCGGAAATTGGAATTGGAAATTAAAATAATGAATTTCGTCGAGTTATATTCATAGAAGTGTGGAAATCTTTGTAGTGTCTCAAGTCTCATAAAGAGGGTCATTACATTGAGCTCTATTCTTCTCCATTAGGTTGGCTATTATTGTATCAAATTCTTTGGAATCTCCATTTGCAAACACTTTTGAGGTGTCAATCTCCTTGTACTGTGTATCATTCTCAGCTATTGCAGTCTCTCTTCTTCTCTTTAAGGATTTCGTCAGTTCTTCTCTGGCTTCTTCCAAAGAATGTAGAACGAGTTGTACCTCAATCACTTGGTCCTCTATTATCTTCCCAAGTTTGTAGACTTTCATTTTTAGATCTTTTCTCCAAGTTGTAAGGCTTCTCCTTGTGAGAACTTAGCTCTGATATCAATTTTTGGAATATACAAGTGGGAAGATTTGCTTCTAAGAGAGGGTGTGAATCAAAAGTAACAATATTTTAACCTTTAAAACTTTCAACTGAGATCAATCCATGCATCTAGCACATCTAATAAACATGAAAGTAAAGGCATGCATGAAAATAGATAACACAAGATTTTGGTCACCCAGAAACCCTCCAAAATGAGAAAGTAAAACTGGGGTGGGATAACACCCACAAATTATCATTGCAACAATATGTAACTGATTAAGGTTACAAAGCTTGACCACTTCCAATGGTCTGCCTTGTGAAAGGCATGCCCTGTTAAAGGCTTTACACCTTATTGAAAGTGACTTTTTTAAAGGATTTACAAACACTCACTTGGAATGTTACCCTATTAAAGGATTTATCACCTTGTTAAAGGTTTACAACATGGCTATTAAACCAACCTATCTCCATAGAATTTTTATTCCTAATACAATGGTTAGAAAGTATTAGAATGTGTTGACCTGATAACTTACAATCTTCAATTGCTGATTCCAGATCCTTGTTCTACTCAATCTGGTATGATCCTTCTTGATCTAATAACTCTCTGTTCATAGTGTTGATGCTCTGTTCTAACCAACTTGATACTGCATTGCCGCTCTTTCTCTAATTCTTTACTCCCCTTTGAACTTCACTAGCATTCTCCCATATATTCCATACATCTCTCACATATTCTTTTCATTCAACTCCTCTCTACTATAAATTATAGGGTTTTGACCTCCTTATAAGGGTTTTGAAGACTTAAGGTTAGGTATGAATTCACAATCGACATTCATCCATCTTTCTCGCTCAAATCTTTACACTTTTCCTATTGGTTGCATCCTTTCTCCATTTTTCTGATTGGCTACATGCTAATTACATAGGGAATGTAAAAGATTCGATCTTATCTTTTAGACTCTTTGAGATTCATCTTGAGTTGCCTCAAAAATGGTTTACATCTGAGTTACTCAGTACTTACTCAACACTTACTGATTGCTAATGCTCGGCACATATAGGATTTTTGTCTTGCTCAGCTCCTATAGTAACTCTATCTCGCTTGGCTCCTAAACTTTGCTCGGCACCTATAGTGACTCGGCATCACTTATCACTTGGCACTTGATACTTGCTCAACTCCTATACTTTTCTCAACACTTATAGTGACTCAGCATCACTTGTCACTTGACACTTGATACTTGCTCAGCACTTGAAGTTCACTCGGCACCTGTTGAATTTTTGGCTACACATATTGTAGCTTGGTATCTATATTATACTTGGCATCAACTTTTAGAAAGTTCGTTGACACTCAATTGTCAAAACCAATCTAAGGTCAACACAATATGGTTTGGAGTTAAGAAGAGGATGACAAACAAGGATAGAATGAGCCAAAAATGCTAAGATAAAGAGTGGTGTGAGGGTGACTACAACAAGAGAGATGAAAAAAAATTGAAAGAAGACAAACGGCCCTCCAAATAGAATATGGTATAGAGGATGGACTTCTCGACAAATATGAAGCTATAACTCTAAAAACAATATAGGTCACTCATAAATCCAAGATATAGGGACTACTAGAAAGCACAAAGATATATTGTAGATTTTTCAATTTGAAAAAAAAAATAGCATAAGGAAGATTTGCAATTGAAATTAATTATTTTGAAAATACATAGATAATATGATATTTTAAAATAGAGCTAGACATTAGATATAGAGCATATTAATATAGATAAAGAACTTCCCTACAAATAGGAAGATGAGATTAATAAAATATGCAGTTACAACTATTAAATTAATGAAATCTATAACAAAAGAGTGCAAAGTTTATCTTGATTTGGCAGCAAGCCTTCCAAAACAAGGAAAAAATGTTTATTTTTTGCAAAAGAGAAATCCTTTGGAGGCAAGCCTTCCAAAGGGGATTAGAACAAATAAATAAAGAAAGAAACTTTCAATACAAAAGATTAGTAATGAAGATTTTCTCTTTTTCTCCTCTCAACAAAAAATTCCAATATGGTAACCTTCACACAAACTTAAAAACAAGGATTAAGAAGCTTTGATACCATGAAAGAAAAGATAAAGATGAGCAAGGAAACTTAATTAATCTAAGCAAGTTATTGGTGAAGAGAAGTTACAATGAAATAACCAAGCTTCAAGAGCATACATCAATGGAGAGAAATAAATGATACAAGGATTTTGAAATGAGAAACCAAAGAAAACCCTTGTGTAATATTATGAATGAGAGAGAGAGAGAGAGAGAGAGAGAGAGAGAGAGAGAGAGAGCACAAATTAGCTCATTACAATAACATAAAAGTGATGTGTAGAAGAGTTGAAGAATGAGAGAGAGGCATTGCTTTTATAGAGATGATAATGGAGTTGCATGTGTAACTTCCATTTCTATGAATGTCACATTTCATAATAAGTGTGTGTAAAGTGTCAAGATCATCTTAAGGAGGATAAACTAAATTCTTTATAAAAGGAATTACAAAAGTGAGTTGGCCTCACACATGGAAAAGAGGACAAGAAATTGACATATAATCACATGTGTACCAGAGGGAAAACAACATAATGGGTACCTAGTTTATCCCATTTAATAAATAAATACAACCAAGGAAATATTACTAATTCTAATAGAAACTCTCACTAGATTGATAAGTCATACGTCTTTCTCTTATATGGTTCATAGAAAGTAACCCTTGCTAGTGTAATCGCCCAAAAAATGGTCTAGTAAACTATAAGCTCCATTTTTAGCATTTTAAATCTATATGCTAGACTACATCTTAGGCTTAATCAATTTGGCATAAATTATTAACCAATAGTCCTTGATCAAATCATCACTTAATCATTTATTCAAATTTATCATATGGCTTGACCACCTTATCCCAAGTCTTTATTAAATTAGAAGAAAATGCCCCCTTTTTAATTAAATGAAAATCCCCTTTATTCTATGTGTGCACATAAAAGGAATTTTCTAATTTAAAAAAGAAAAAGAAAAGACTTTTTGTCTACACCTTGACTGCACATTTTTCAAGGTGAGAGGAATCTCTTTTGTCTCTTAATCCCCTCCACACATATTTTTTCTCTTAAACATATCCATTGATTTTGCCTCTCCAGAATCTTGTGCATCAAATTCAAAATGAGAATTACTCTCCACTGTATATTTTGCCTCTTGATCTCTACTTATATATTTCTCTTTAAAAGGAATCCCTTTCCTCACACTCTCATATCTCATGTTTATGTTATTCTTATGTTGTTGCACTTTCATTTAAGAAGTTGAGCACTCTTGTTTGCACCCTCATCTAGTTTACTTCCATACTAGTTTAAATATCTCCTTTATTGCATTATATATTAGATCACATAGATTAACTAGTAGGATAGTAATCTTGATCTTGTTAGATTAGCTTTACTTCATATTGAAAATAGATTGATACAAGTATGATAGATGTGTTTCAATCATTATTTTTTCACTGATGTCAAACCTACTACTTTCTAGTAAGATAATTGCTTATATGATTTAAGTACTATCATTTATTTGATTAATGAAAAGGATTTGATCAAATGAGGTAACAATAGCACCTGGAGAAATGTTGAGTTATGATATGAAAAGGAGTAGAACAATTAATTAAGACAATGATATTATAGTGCATTGATAATATACTTAAGGTTGCAAAGGTTGGATACACTGATTATGTTTAGAAGAATAAGTTAAATAGAGTTTATTTGCCAAGTTTGATTGAGTGGATAGTAGGTGTCAAACAAAGTTAGTACAAGCTAAGCAGAAAATTAGTTGGAACCAAGAAAAGTAAATTTCAATGTAAGCCAAGTGAAAGAGTGTAATACAAGTAAGGTTTAGTTGATACCAAACACCAGTAAACTTTAGTTCATGCCTAGTATTTTCATGCTAAGTGTTTTGACAATGGATGTCAAAAATAATGCAGTATGTGTCGAGCATCAGAAGCCAGTTAATGTTGAGTGTTAGCATTATGAGAAAGATTAAGAATTTTATAAATATGAGACAACAAGTTTGATTTCTTGGATTGTGTGAACCATGTGGAAGATAAGATTGATGAGTTGGTGGTACATAATTCAAGATGAACCATTTTGAGGTGAATTCAAAGAGAATCAAAGGAGAAGTTTTTAGAAGGGAATGAAATGAAATGGGGGGTAGATTCATTTAATCCTACCTAATCTAACCTAACCCTAATATGGATGATGGAGGATGAACAAAAAAATATCTTAATTCTCTATTTATAGAGTTGGTTGGTCAGAAACAAGGGTTGTCATGTGCGAGAACCTAAGGAAGACAAGGAGTCTAGAGTGTTGCTTCATTCAGTGACTTAAGAGAAGAGACTGCATTAGCAAGTAGAGAAAGAAGACTTAAGGGTATGGATGCTTGAAGGGTGAACAAAATATTAGAGCTAAAGAGTGTGAAAGCAAGTAGAATGGAGGACTAAAATAGAGATCTATAATTTGGAAGTGTGATATAAGTTGTTATCAAATCAAGCCTTACTGTTACTCTCTAATCATTGTATTAGTCTAGAGAAAATCCTTTGGATTATGGTTGACCTAACATTCATTTGTAAATCCTTTAACCTAGTGACATTCCAAGTGAATGATCTAAAGCCCTCTAACAAGGCTCACTCCTAACAAGGTGATTGAAATCCTTTAACTAGGTCACATTTAACAATGTGCATTGTAACCTTTAACAAGGTTGGCCTTTCATACGGCATTACTTTAGAAAAGTGAGAATGAGTAGCATGTTACTCATAATTTTTCCCAAATTGGGTTTCCACGTTAAATTAGTGTGTCAAATATGTTGTTGAATCTGTTGTGTTTTATGTTTACATTTATGCAAATTGATTTGATAGTAACCTACAAGTTTAAATGATTACATAATCTAATGGATGCATGCATGATGAAAATGTTTTATGGATATGGGTTCACTAAGTTATGAAAAGTTATAATTATACATCTAGACCTTGGATAACTAATTCACCCCCCCTCTCAATTATTCTAAAGAATTCCAACAAATGGTATCAAAGCCATCTGCTTAAGAAGACTAGTTTGAAGATATCAGAAGCACAAAGATCAAGATGTCAAACAAAGAAGTACCCAAGCTTAATAGAGATAACTTTCATGCATGTAAATTCTAATGAAACTACATTAGGAGATCTTGAAGATCATGCACAATCTACCATTACTATTGAGCATACTGATCTTGCTGGAGCCCTAACTATTGAAGATCTGAAGAAAAAAATAAGAAAGAAAGCAACCAAGCAATGTTGGAGATTGCCTCTACCCTAAGCTATCTTGAGTTTGATGATATCAAAAGTCTTGACAGTGAAAAGAAAATGTGGGATGCTCTACACATTATCTATGGAGGTGACAAGAATGTTCTAAGAGCCAAAGTTGAGAGTCTCAGAGGTAAGTTTGATGATATGAGAATGCAAGAAGGTAAAAATATTGTTCAATATTGCTTGAGGATAAAAAAATGTTGTTAATACAATAAGAGGGGATACTAGTACAATAGATGATGATATTGTGCTAAACAAAGTTTTGAGAACACTTTTGTCTGTATATGTTGTTAGAGTTTTTGTAATACAAGAATTGAGATGTATACCAAGGAATACTCGAAGTCTTGAAGATCTAGTAGGTAGGCTCACTACTTTTGAGCTATCTAACATTGATAATTATAAACTTGAAAATATGGAATGTGCTTTCAAAGCTAAGCTATAATTGAAGGAACCTAATGAGAAGAAGAAGAAAAAGGCAAAATATGTGTCCAATGATAGTGAGATGGATGAGGAAGATGTAGATCAACTTGAAGCACTATTAGCAAGGAGATTTCACAGAGGTGAGCTTTAGTTTAAAGGTAAGTTACCTATCATGTGTTTCAATTACAATGAGGTTGGTCATTTTGTTGTGAAGAAGAATTACAGAGGTGGTGACAAGTAAAAAATTAGAAGAAATGAAGACAACAAAGACCACAAAGACAAAGGAAAGAAGTCTTGCTACATTGCTGAAGAGGAAACAAAAGATGGATTTGAAGATCATGATGATGAAGTGATGTATGTTGTAATGAAGGTAAATTTGATGAGGATGAGGCAACTACACTAGTGTCTTGTGTGAACAAGAATGATAGATGGATCATTGATAGTGGATGTTCACATCACAACTGGAGATAAAAGTAAGTTCAATACCTTGAATTATTATGACGGAAATAGTGTAAGGTTTGGTGATGATGCACCACGTCTAATAAAAGGAAAAGGTTTAATCAAGCTTACAGAAAAGATTTTATGTGATAATGCTTATTATATTGAAGGACTTAACTATAACCTATTGAGTGTGTCACAACTAATTAATTTGGGTTGTAAGGTTGATTTTGAGAACAAAATTGCTAAGATATATGATACTAATGGAAAATTGATTGGAAATGGTCATCAAACTAGAGGTACTATATTCTACCTTGATATAGAGGATGCTACTTATTTAGTTGTAGAATTTGATGATGTGTGGCTATGACACAAGAGGTTATGTCATGTTAATTTTTATAACTTGCTTAGTATCAGTAACATGAGAAGAGTTAGAGGTTTGTCTAAGTTGAGAAAGCTTGACAATATAATATGTAAATAATGTCATATAGGCAAAATGACAAAGTCAAGTTTTAAGAGTAAGATTCATACCTCTAAAGGAATATTAGAGATTGTTCATACTACCTTGTGTGGACCAATTGAAGTGCAAAGCTACAAAGGAAATAAGTACATTATGCTTCTTGTGGATGATTATTCTAGAATGATGATTGTTATATTTTTGAAACAAAAATCTGATGCTTTCCAAAAGTTTAAGTGGTACTTAGCAAGAGCTGAGTAAGAAACAAGTAAAAGTCTAAAATGTTTGAGATCTAACAAAGGAGGAGAATTTACATCAAATGAGTTTTAAAAGTTTTGTAATGACATAGGAATCAAAAGATAGACATTTGCTCCTATAACCCCTCCACAAAATGGAATTGTTGAAAGGAGGAATAGGTCTATAATGGACTATGCTAGGACACTCATGATGGAGAAGAATATTGCTTTGAAATATTGGAGAGAAGTTGTAATGACAATTGTTTATACCTTGAACCATGTACACATCAAGAAAGATATTCATTCAATACCTTTTGAACTATGGTATGGATACTCACCCAATGTAAAATATTTTAAGGTATTTGGAAGCAAGTGTTATATTCACAAAGATTTCAAGAATGGTAAACTAGATGCAAAAAGTGAAGAAGGTATATTTCTTGGTTATTCCACAAGAAGTAAAGCTTATAAGTGTTTAAATACTAACACTAACAAAGTAGTGGAAAGTGCAAATGTGGAATTTGATGAATATATAAAAGTATATGAGGTTGAACCTATGAAGGAACTAGAAGAATACAAAACATTTGTATACTTTTTATGAAGATATGACAACTAAAAAAAATGGTGTAAATAAAGTTGCAAACCAATAGCAAGTTCCAGTGACTGCCAAGTCAAATACAATGAATGTCGAGTTGCATTCAAGAACTGAGCTACATTCAAGTGTCAAGTTATAGGATGAAGTTGAGGCATATTCTGATTCTAAGATTAGTCTACATGAAAGAGATGTTGAACTACCTAACAAAGAGGTACATAGTGATTTAGAAGTTGAGAGACAAAATGTAAAAGCTAGAGCTAAACCAAGATTGTTTATGTATGTTAAGAGACATCACCTTGTTGCATAAATCATTGGAGATAAAGATGCTAGACCAATGATAAGGAACAAGTTGAGAAAAGATACATGTTTTTTGAGCATGAAAGAACCTAAAATAGTGAAAGATTCCTTAGAAGATGTGAACTGGAGTAAAGCCATGGAAGAAGACATCGAACAAATTGAGAAAAATAAGACATGGACTCTAGTTCCTAGACCTAAAGATAAAAATATGATCGATACCAAGTGGGTATACAGAAACAAGTTAGATGAAAATGGTTAAGTCACAAGGAACAAGACAAGATTAGTCTGTAAAGGATATGCACAAGAAGAAGGGATAAATTATGGAGAGACATTCACTCCTATTGCAAGATTAGAAGGAGTAAGAACTCTGCTTTCTTACTTTGCATACAAAGGTTTCAAAATTTATCAAATGGATGTTAAGTTTGCATTTCTAAATGGTATATTGGAGAAAGAGGTTTGTATAGAATAGCCAAAAGGATTTTTTGATACTAACAACAAAAATATGGTGTGTATACTACACAAAGCTCTTTATGGTTTAAAGCAAGCACCAAGAGCATGGTATGAGAAACTTCATAATTATCTTGTGAAGATTAGCTTTGAAAGGAATGATGATAACAACAATCTATACTTGAAGATAGATAAAGAAAAAGGTATTTTGTTATCTAAAATTTGAGTTGATGATATCGTATTTGGAGGTCAAGATACTTTATGTAATGATTTTACAAATGAAATGAAGAAAGAATTTGAGATGTCTATGTTTGGAGAGATCAATTTCTTTGTGGGGTTGCAAGTACATCCGATGAAATATGGTATATACATCACTCAACCAAAGTATGTTAAGGAGATACTAAAAAATTTTGGATTGGAAGATTTCAAGCCAATAAGTATACCTATGGTGACATGACATAAATTGTCAAAGAATGATGATTTAGCTGAGGTGTGTTGGTCTGATTTTTCATAGTATAGAAAAAGTCTAAAATTTTGGTGAAAAATCATTTAAGTCCTTGTATTATGAAGATTAGGGTTTCGTTCAATCATAATTTTCAAGTTTTTAGGTTACCCTAGTCTTGCCCTAATTCATGTGTTGTTTGAACTCTTTTAAATTCTCAAGGTCTATCTCTCAGCATAGCCATTAAAATACCTGAAGTATTAAAAACCCTAGATCTCTTTTAAAATTTTCAAAAGGGTTTGTAAAGCGCTTAAGTCTTGCCTTTTATGGTCTTATGGTGTAGGGTTTCACGTAAGAACAAAATATCGTATTCCTCATGTTTCATGGTCACGTTTTATCATGCAGCATAAAAGCACAAAGAAGCTTTTATTTTTACGAGGATACGTTTTTGTCTTTCATAATAGTGGAAGAATTCATTTTGAGGCTCCCCGATCATATGTTTGGTCTTTCGGTGAAGAAGCGTAAAGGTTTTTTATGCTTTGAAAGTGGTTTTACAACTTTATGGTGAACAATTGAGCGGGTGGGGCAAAAGAAGACTAAAGAGGTATTCTCGGTCATACGATAAAGTGTTAATTGTGTGATCGCAAAAGGTTTTAAAGGAGATGTGTCATGTCACTTTATGAGATTATGAGAAAATAGTTGAGCAAAGGGGCGAAAAGGTGTTGAGTTTTGATCAACACATCTACGTTCTAATGAATGGCATAAGAACATAATACCCTGGCATGGCGTAAAGGATGGTTTGTAAGAATGCATAAAGTGTTTTATGGTTCTATGAGTAAAAGGAATTCATAAGAACGAAAGCAAGGTATAGTTGCATTTATGTGCATGTGCTTCCTAGACTTGTGGACAAACGTAAAGCCATATTATAACATTGATCATTCTAATGGGACATGTTGAGTTGTCAGATGGGCCCTAATGTAAGCAAATCAAGTGGTGGCATTCCATACATATTAGATGGACCTAGCCTGTGTGGCAGACAACTTAAGTTCTTAATTTTGCATGTGCTTCAAATCAATGGCAATGTTCTTCTTCATTTTTCTAAGATTCAATCTGGGTCGTTGATAAGTGAAAGATGAAATCCCTCATTAGGCCTTTATGGTTGCAGGGTAAGCATATGAACAAAGATATTTTTCATCCCTTTCTCTGTGGTTATGAGTTAAGCTTCAGCATATAAGCATAAAGGGATAGATGAAGGAATGAAGAAAAAGCTTTATGCTTATATGAGAAAGGAGAAATGTAAGAGTAGGACGCCATTTGTAAAGGCCTTATGATGCTATGAGGTTAAGAGAACTCATACAAGCATAAAGGGGAAATAAAGAAAAGTTGATCAATATTAATGAAATAAACTCAAATTAAATTGATTTGATAGGTTAGCAAAATCAGTCTGATCAAGCCATGCTATAATGAACAACTAAGATTGTTTTGATGGTAGTCCATTTCTTCTTCAACTATTTCAACCATTAATCACATAAAGTAGGTTGTTTCATTCAAGATAAGAAACACATATGATGTAATGACCCATTTAAATAATGAATATAAATACAGGTTAGAAGACATAGGTAGCACATATATTAAATCACATAATGAGAGTGTTGGTAATACTAGGCAGTCCATGCAAGAATATGTTTTGGAAGATCTGAAGATAATTCATTACCCTTTGTTATAGCCTTTTTCTGCTACTACTCTTTGGCGTTATGAGTTGGGGGAGAAATTTTTTGATGCCTCAAGTATGCTAGTAGACTACAAAAAGTTTAATAAAAATTATGAAGTAAAACATACAATTGTGTTGAAAGGCTCTTGCCAAATAAGATTCATTTCCATTGCTGATATTTTAGCCAAACTAGAGACTATTGAGAGACCTCTACTATTGGATACAATTGTCTAATTGTGTGTTTTCTTTGATGTTACACAAATTTCATATCATTCATCGGTCTATGCTTATCGAGCTCACTTGGTCAGCAAGACAGTTTTTCATCTCTACCGAGCATTCCTGGAGATTACTCTACAAAGATAGTGTCTACCAAGCTCACTCAGGTGTCGAAGGAAATTATGGCAGGAAGCAATGTTAACTAAGCTCTCATGGTTAACGAAGGAAATTTGGTCAGAGTTAGTGTTCACTGAGTTCACTCAGTTGCCAAAGGATTTTGCAAGTTCGCAATGTTAACCAAGTGTCTATTGGTCAACACAGGAAATCATTTTAGGATTAGTATTTACCAAGTTGGGTCGGCTATCAAAGGATTTTTTTGATTTGGGATATGAAGTTTAATTGTTTCAATTATTCATTCTAGCTGACTATGGTAATGATTATTGGTCATTGTAATTTGTAATTAAGTTGACTTGATAATATGGATGGTATATATGAAAGGTCAAGTTGAGATTCTAATGTATGATGAGTATGCAAGTGTATTGATTGAAAAGGAAAAGTTTGTGAGTGAATTTGAAGGATGTTCTAATATCCTGTGGAGCACAAAAGTAACATTCAATCAAGAAGGATCTAGTATGAAGTAGAACAAAGATCTGTAATCAACAATTTAGTTGCATCTCAATCAGGTCATTTCATTGCTACTTTCTTACCATTGCAGTAGTGCTTCCAAAATCTCTTAACAAATTTGGTTTAACAGCTAGTTGTAAATCCTCTAACCAGGTGACAGTTCCATTGAATTTTTTAGGACCTCTTACAAGGCCACTCCTAATAGGGTGATTAAATCCTCTAACAAGGTCACACTTAACAGTGTGTTTTGTAACCTTTAACCAAGTTGGCTCCTAACAGAGCTCACTTCAAAAGAGTGAAAATTAGTAACTAGTTACATTGGTGGTTTTTCCCATATTGGATTTCCACGTTGAATCCTAGTGTCTCATGTGTTCATTTATTTTATACTTGCAAGTTAATTACTATGAATGTTTAAGATCTATTAAAGTATAACTTACATTGTATTTACCAAGTTACAACATTTTTAGTATGTTTATCGAGTGACAGCAATAAGTAGTTTGTTGACATCTAATGGATCTATGAAATAATTTGTGTAGTAATAGATTGACCCCCGTCCCCCCCCCCCCCCCCCCCCCCCCTTAATTACTCCATCTATTATTCTAACAATTGGTATCAGAGCTTTTGGTGCTTGCAAGAAAGGTTTCAAGGATCTAAGCTAAAAATCAAGATGTCTTACAGGAGAGAAATTCCAAAGCTTATCAAAGAAAACTTTTCAGCATGGCAGGGTCTCATGAGACTTCATATGGCTTCCATTAGTGATTTAGGATGCAAATACCTTGATGAAGAATACACAACTCCTACTGGCACATTATCTATTGGATATATTGCTGAGAAAAAGAACCATGATGATAGATATTGCATCTGCTCTTAGCTATGAGGAATTCAATGATATCAAGGACTGCAAAACCACTTTTGAAATGTGGAACAAGCTAAAGGAAATATAGGGTGGTGATGGAAATGTGAGGAGAGCCAAAGCTGAAAGCCTTAGAGGATAGTTTGATTAGATGAGAATGAGAAGATGAAAATATTGCCAAATGTGTTGAAAGAATCAAAGCAAGTGCCAGTCCAATTAAAGCTTACGGAGGAGATATCAAGGAAGAAATTTTTGTAAGTAAAGTTCTCATAACATTGTTTCCTATCTATGCAATTAGAGTATCTACTATTGAAGAAGAGTATCTACTATTGAAGAAAGGATATGTGAGACAAATCATAAGATAACTTTGGATACGTTAGTAGGAAGATTGACGGCCTTTAAGCTAGATAACTTTGACAATTGTGTTCCAGCTTCCAAGAATATTGAATTTGCATTTGAGGCCAAGCTTTTACTTAAGAAGAAAGGTAAGAAAATAAAATAAATTTAGTCAAAAAGTGAAGAAGAATTAGAGGAAAGTTCTGATAGTGACCTTGAAGTTGTTGAAGCTCTATTTGCAAGGAAATATTCTAGAGGCAGAGGAAGATACAAAGGTAAAGTTTCCCTAATCTATTTTTCATGTGAAGAAGTTGGTCATATTGTTGCTAAGTGCCCAAACAAAGAAATCAAGGATGAGAAGAAAAGTCACTAGTACAATGGCAAGAAGGATTTCAAAAATCACAAATCTTTCAAGGACAAAGGTAAGAAGACTTGTTTAATGGCTAAAGATTCTGATAATAGTGAAGATGAAATAGTATATATTGCTATGAAAGATGAACCTGATGATGATGAAGATAAGATGGCACTTATCTCTCATGTGAGAAAAAATGATACATGGATCATAGATAGTGGATGTTCACATCATATGACTGGTGAAAAAATAAAGTTTGAACATTTTGAAGACTACGATGGTGGTAGTGAAGGTTTGGAAACAATGAACCTTGTTGCATGAAAGGGAGAGGCTGAATCTCATTAACCAAAGAACTTGTATGTGATAATGCCTATTTGGTTGAAGGACTAAAACATAATTTTCTAAGTGTGGCATAGCTAATCATCATTGGATTCAAGGTGGAATTCATGCATGGCAAGGCAAGACTATTGAATGACAAAGAAAAACTGATTGGATCAAGCAAACAAATAAGAGGTAACCTATTTTATCTTGATCTTGGTAATTGCTCATGTTGTATTTCTCAAGTTGAATAAAGTTAGTTGTGGCATATAAGGTTATGTCATGTAAATTTTGATAACATGGTGAAAATAAGCAAATACAGGAAAGTAAGAGGTGTTCCTAGCTTGAAGAAACCAAATGTTGGTTTATGCAAGAATTGTCAGATTGGCAAAATGGGATAGACTAGTCTAAAAAGCAAAAACTATCAATACGAAGATATCTTAGAAATTGTGCATACTAACTTGTGTGGACCTATTGGAATAGAAAGCTATAGTGGAGAAAAAACCTTTGTTCTTTTTTCTTTTATGACTATTCAAGAATGATGCCTATTATGTATCTTAGACAAAAGTCAGAAGCATTTGAGAAATTCAAATGGTATTTGGCAAGAGTAGAGAAAGAAATAAGGAAAAGACTAAAATGCTTAAGATCAGACATAGGTGGCGAATTCATCTCCAATGAATTCAATAAATTTTGCATTGAAAGAGGAATCAAAAGATAGGTATCAGCCCCTGGAACTGCACTAGAAGAAAGCTATCAGCACTGCAATTCATACCTTAAACTAAGTAAAGTTGAAGAAAAACTCATTTAAAACTCCTTGAGTTATGGTATGGCTACAAACCCAATATAAGTTACCTAAAAGTATTTGGAAGTAAATGTTATATCTTGAAAGAATCTAGAAAAGGAAAATTTGATGTGAAAGGTGATGAAGGTATATTCTTAGGATATTCTTGTAGAAGTAACGCACATAGATGTTTGAATTTGTCTACTCATAAAATCATAGAAAGTGCACATGTGAGAATTGATGAGTTTGCAGAAAAGACTGAAGACTAAAAGAGATTTGTTTACATCGAACTTGATACATTGCCAGACATGTTGGGTAAAACTAAGGTTCAACTTGATGCTATATGATCAAATCAACAATACCCTAAAAATGTCAATCCAGGATTTGTAAACTCATGAGAGATATAATGACTATTTGCACAAGGGGTGAAGATAATAAATCAAGAGCTTTATGAATGAAATTACTACTTGCTAATAAATTGAATTGTCCAAATTACCAAACATCTAAGATTACTTTTTCAAATGGATTCTAATCTAAAGTTCACACCTTTAAACAAGTAAACACAATGTCTTTATGAATGTTATTAACACACTTCTAAAGAATTAATCATATATGTTATTAACACTCTTCTAAACAATTAATCACAATGTTGTTACAAAGTTTTATCTGATTAAAAGTTGGTATAATTAAGAGTTGAAATCTACTTGGATTTCAATAGGAGGTTTAGTGGCAACAGGAGCTTGCTTACAACAAATTGGCTTTAATACAAAATGTGACAGGAAGTCTAATAAATGCGACAAGAAGTATGATAAATGGGGAGAAAGAGTATTATGAATAGTCATAGGAAATGGTTCAATGGATGGATGGATGTGGTAGGAAGAATATAGCAGTGAGTATTATGTGATAGACTTATGCAAGCAGCAAGATAATGATATATAGTGAACAATTACTTTCATAAGAATGTCGCAACCATTTACTTTATCAGACAATTGAATTCTCAATTAACAAGCACTACACATATTTAATTAACAAACATATATACAATAAATTCTTTATAAATGCACATGGTCAATTCAATCTATAAAGAACACACAAAATCAATTGAAATACTTACAAAAAAAACTAAGATAATCTCACCAAGTTTCCTAAGAGGGGGCCCTCCTCTGGTTCACAAGGTGAGAGATGTTTTAAAGTCGACTGCTACAGAAAATCTATGCTTTTAATACCACATATTTTAGAGATAATATAAACAAAGTGTTTCATATATCACATCATATCATGTCTTTCATTTAACATTTTCTTATATAGACTGAAAATGTTTAACCAGATTAATACCTAAGCTAGAATGGCCAATGGTTTATTGCCTAAATATAGAAAATAATTTGTTTTGGCTACTAGCCACACATAACAGTTTACAAAACAACTTGGCCAAAGTCATATACAGCCCAAAACTGATCGATTAAACAGTCAGAGCTATTTTCCCAAAATGACAACTTTCAAAGTTGTTCCTCCAACTAAATGGCCAACTCCATATCATGCATCCTTAGTCCTTGTAGCAGCATCAATCAAAATATATCATTTTCTTGTAATTAATAGCTTTTTAGGAACTATTCTTCCCTCTTTTTAGAAGTAATAAATATTCTACTTTCCTATCAATAATTTAGCAAAAAGGGAATTTCATGCCAAAGAAGTAGGAAATGTGGGAAGTAAAAGGTTAATAAAAATACAGCATTATTAGGACTCATCATTTCCCCCCAACCGAGGGATTTGCATGTCCTCATGCAAACAATGTATACAAGCCAAGTGAAATATTGTTGTCCAGGTGCTCCATGGACTCTTTTGGGACAATAGTTGTATTGATAATGTTGTCCTATAGTAATACCTTGGATCTTAGTTGTTGAAGCTCTTGTTGAAATTGAATGAAAGTTGTAAAAATTCATTGACATTAACCATAGAAGTGCCTGGTATTGTTGTTGTCAGTGGAATGGGATTAAGAAGAAGACTAGAAGTACCCAAAAGGTCTTTTGGAGGCATGTGAGAGAAAATCAAAGACTATGATGTCATGGCCTTATCAGGTTCTGGGGGACAAGAACTCTCTATATTTTCTATAGCATCTTTCGAAAGGGGTTCTTTCTAAGGTGTTTCAGAATTGTCTTCCACATTTTTCTTTAAATGATCCTCATATTATTCATAGGCCCTCTGGATAGTATTTTGCACTATATTATCTTTCCATACAACACTAGGTTCAAGTTCATCTCCTACATCAAATGTTTGTTGACCCATGTCTTCTTTATCAAGATTGTTCTTTGGAGATTTTGTAGCTTTATCAAGGCCCATTTGTTCTATAGGTTGACATTCAGGTTCCTTATTAGTTTGGCTTTCAAGGATTTCTCCCTTCTTATTTGTTTCAAGATTTTCCAATTCATCTTGAGGACCACATTGGTTTGCAGTAGTATCACCTTCATTAGGATTATCTTCTTCATTAGTAGGGTTTGGAAAACTTTCTATGGGTGGTGCATTTCTCTATTTCTTCATATGTTTGGTTTGAGGGCGGTATTCCCTACCTACTTTCTCCTTTTATTTCTTATTAGAGCTACTGGTCAAGACCTCAATTTTAGCATTTGTAATAGCTTCAGTGACATTGGGAAAATTGTTTAAATGACTAGTAGATCACGGAGGATTACAGTGTACTGAAGAGAGGCTAGGCATTTTTGTAGTGGAGGAAGTCAAAGGACTTTTTTGGGTGTTTGCAGGGGCTCACTAGCAAGGTTTTTCTTTGAGTTGTGGCTTAGAGAGGGTTGTTCCTCAATCATAGTTTCAACTACTTCTGGCTGGGGTTGAATGGCAATAAAAGTAGGTTGCATAAATGCATCCCATGCTATGGGGATTTCTTCAAGCTAAAGACCATGCATGACCAATAGCTTAGTAAGACCATGACATGCTAATGAATTCTCATGACCTTCCCTAAACAGATTGCAAGCTCTTTTCAAGGAATGATACAGGTAATAGGGAAGATTAACAAATTTCCCTAACCTTAAATGAAGCATGAGCCATAAATGATGTGCATGAACAAAATTGAAGCGGCCCTCACAGGTGATATACTAACCTATGAATAGGGTTATTACATCCTATGGTGGAAGAAGGGTTTCATGTTGAGCTCCTTATCCCTTAATAATCTCCACAGACTCATTGCGCTACAGGAAATTTGTTCTGCTAGTTTTCAATTCTATAACCCGAGTATTGGCAATAGGAAAATACAACTCACCAATTTGAGGAAGATCAGTTACAATGGCCACTATTTGTACTGTTACAAGAAAGGTAAGGCCTTGCATTATCACATTATCTTAAACAAAGGTAGGGGTAAATTCTTTAATGATGGCAAGGTCATAACCCTACAGCCGATAGAAGAAACGATGCCATCCTACATGATAAAAAATCTTATATGCTTTTTCATTCGCCAATAACTTGTCCATGGAGTCTAGTTCAAATCAGTTTCATTTTCCACCCATGATGATAGAGGATTGTTAAAACTAGGATATGAGTAGAGGGAAATGGAGGGTTTGTTTTTATAGATGAAAATGAGGAAAATAATGGTGATAAGACTCCAACCTATGCAAAGGAGTCATAAATAGAAAGTGGCATGGATGGAAACGATTAATGGGAGAGGAAACACAGAGGTATGACACCCCCCTCCCCCCAACTTTGGCACGAAAATGTCTTGATTTTGCTAAAACTAGAGATAAGAAATAAAAAATAAAGTACAACAAAAAGGAGGGTAAGAAAACTTCCCTTAAATGCAGAAGGATGATCAACTAATGATGACCGATTGATGATAATCGATATCAATGTCGCATGAGCCAAGGAAATAGTAATGATGCCGAAAAACCCAAGCAACATCTCAAAAAAGGAAGGTACTTAGCAACACGTGAGAAGTAAATAAGTCCTATAGCATAAAGATTTGAAAAGGAATGGTCATCAAAGTGTAAGATATTGAGCAGAGACATGTGGCAGGTACAATAGTGCAGTCTTCTTGAAAATATGGAGCAACAGGAGAGTCACATGGAAGGGACACCAAGGGATGGGTGACAGGAACAAGGAGACCTCTTGTTGCAACCATCAAAGTGTATTGCTAAAGGGGTTACACTCATTCTCCTTTCATTTTCTTTTTTGTCTTTTTTTTGTTATGTACAACACTAGACTGTCGAGAAATTGGTTTTCAATCAAGTGTCGCCTAGCAGCATTGGCGAACTAGTTTTCACTACCAGGAAGTCTAACAACTAAAAGTCACTAGATTACCCAGTTTTCAACAAGAAGTTGGCCAACAATGATAGAGAACTAGTTTTCATTGTCGAATCTTTTTTTTTTTAATATATATAATGATATAGATATATTCTATCAATGTTGAAGGAGACCAAAGGGAACCACAGTGAGTTCCTTGGTAATCTCCAAAAAGATAACTTCTTTTGAGAGAGGCTTCTTATATAGCTTCAATCGATGACCATTAATGAGGAGCTTGTGACATTCAGAGTCCACAGTGTAGAGCTAAATTGTACCATTTTCATATACATGCTCAATTTCATAAGGTCTGAGCCATCTTGTATGAAATTTACCTTTAAAATCTTGGAATCAGGAGTCATATAGAAGTGCCCAATCACCAGGCTAGAAAGAATGTTGATGAATTTGTTTGTCATGCCACAATGCTCGTTGATTTTGAACAAGTCCAATATGAAGAAGTGCTTCTCAATGAAATTCATCAAGGGAGTGGAGTTGGGTTAGGTGTTCCTTTTTGAGCATCAGAGAGACTCAATCCAAGTTGAAGGGCAGTTCAAAGAGTCTTAATTTCAAACTCAATAGGAAGTACAACCTTCTTACCATAAACTAATTCATAAGGGGTCATACCAGTAGTGGTCTTCCATGTAGTATGATAGGCCCACACATCTTTAGGAAGTCATGTGGCCCAATCATGATTATGAAGTGCAACAATTTTAGTAAGAATATTCTCTAGTTCTCGATTAGTTACCTCAACTTGTCCATTTACTTGAGGATGATAACGGTGATGATTTCCTATGGCGAATCTCATATTCTTTGATTAATGTAGCAATGAGGTCTAACGTGAATTAAGGTCCTTGATCAGTAGTGATCTCATGTGGAACACCAAAGCAAGTGAAAATATCAGAATATAGGAATTCAACAACTTTGGTATCTCGAGCATGCTTAAGTGTAACCATCTCAACCCACTTTGTGACATAATCTGTACTAACAAGAATATATTCCTTATTTTTGGAAGGTGGGTTGATAGGTCCAATGAAATCATGACCCCATTTTTCAAAAGGTTCAATAGAAAGCTGAGGGTGAAGTGGCATCTCATATGATCGTGTAGGACGACCCATGCACTGGCATTAGTCACAATGTTGAACATAATTTTTGTAATCCTTATGGAGTGTAGGCCAATAATAACCTACATTCAGAATATTTTGAATAGTCCATTGAGTAGCAAAGTGTCCTCTACAAGGTTCAGTATGACAGACACAAAGAATATCAAAGACATCTTCCTCAAGAATGCAATGGTGCATGATGTTATCAATGTCGGTGCGAAATAGAACACCATTGATCCAAGTATATCATCCACTGAGGCCCACCAACTTATGATTCTCACGAGGGGAGAAGTGCAGTGGAAGTTTGCATGTAACCTAATAGTTGGCAATGTTGGCATACCATGGACTTTTAGTAGAAATCACAAAGAGTTGTTCATCAGGGAATGAGTCATTAACAGGAACAATTTCATTATCAAACTATTGTAATCGGGACAAGAAATCTGCAACCACATTTTCTCAACTAGGCTTATCAAGTATAGTGACATCAAATTCTTGTAATAAAAGCAACCATCTAATAACTCTACCGGTTACTATAGTTTTATTCATCAAAAATCGAATTGTTGAATGATCAATATGAACAAACACCTTATAACCAGTAATGTAGTGCCAAAATTTATTAATGGCATAAACAATAGCTAAAAAATCTTTTTCAGTTATCATATAATTTACATCGGCACCAGTGAAGTTCTTGCTAACATAGTAGATTGAACAGAAGAGGTTATCCTCCTTTTGTCCAAGTATTGCCCCCATTGAGAAGTCAAAAGCATCAGTGTGAATATGGAATGGTAATTCCCAATTAGGACCTCTAAGAACAGGAGTAGTTACCAGCTTGGTCTTAATGGTTTCAAAGGCTTCTTGACATTCAGGGGTCCAAGTGGAAACAACATCTTTAGCTAATAAGGCAAACAAAGGAGAAGCAATATTACTGAAGTTTTGAATAAATCTCTTGTACTATCCAGCATGACCAAGGAAACCCTAAACATCTTTTTGTGTCGAAGGTGTGGGGAGGTCTTGAATTATTTGGATCTTTTTGGTATCAACTTCTATACCTTTTGATGAGATTAAATGACCTAAAACAATTCCCTCTGTCATCAACATATGACATTTCTCATGGCTTAAAGATAGATTAGTGTCGATACATCGGTTAAGCACTTTTTCTAAGTTATCTCTAGCTTCACCAAAGGTATTTTCATGAACAATAAAATAATCCATATAAACTTCAACACAATCATTAATTATATCAGCAAAGATTCTTAATACTACACGTTGGAATGTCGCAGGCGCATTACATAACCCAAAAGGAAGAACATTGTATGCAAAGGTTCCCCATTGACAAGTAAAGGTAGTTTTGTCCTGATCTTTTGGGGTAATGTGGGTCTAATTGTACGTACTGAATCCATCCAACAAGGAGAAGAATTGCTTCCTTGTAAGAGTATCCAAGACTTGATCAATAAAGGGTAATGGAAAATGATCCTTCTTAGTAGCCTTATTTAAAGCTCAATAATCAACACAAATATGCCACTTACCATTTTTCTTTGGAACAACAACCAACGGAGATACCCACCTGCTGTCTAAAATTGGATAAATGAAACCAACATTCAAGAGTTTTTGGAATTCTTCTTTGACAATATCACACAAGGTAGGATTGAGTTTGCATTGTGGTTGTCGAACTGGGTGACTTCCTTCTTCAATGTAAATGTGATGGGTACAAGTGTTAGGATGAATATCTTGCATTTCTTGATACTCCCATGCAAATGCATCTTTATGTTCTTTAAGAATACTTATGAGATCCTTAACCTAAGTTGGTGTTAACTATGGATTAATATTGAGCGTACGCCCGAGTAGGATTTCCATAGGTTCTAATGATGTAGGTCTTGATGATGTTTCTAGTTTTTCCAAAGACAATAATGGGCTATACAAACACTAATGTGGCAAGAGCTAATGTAATGTGAGGAAATGTTGAATAGATCTGGGATTTCTAACTAAAGGAAAATTCTTGAAAGGGCAGTCAACAGTTGCATGAGAAGGGAAGACTATAATTTTTAGGATATCATTAGACTCATACCTATTCTGGAGAAAGTTTACTAAGATGGCCTAGTCAATTGGGTCTTCAAAATATTGTACTTGTCTAATGGTAAGGATTGGAACATAACTGTCTGAATCAATACCGACACATATTGGGTCTTCGGTGTCTAATAATGGTTGAGTAGGAGGATATAAGATTAACTCTCTTTTTTTCTCACCATTAGAAATACTCATGTTACCTAACTGACAATTAATGTGGGCATTAGCTACTGCTAACCAAGGTCTTCCAAGAATTAGAGGGATAAAATTGATTGGATAATCCCAACTATCAATGGAAAGAATGACATCTTCTATAACCCCTTCTGGTCTAACTAAGGAGTGATCAGCCATTTGAAGCACTATAGGAGTAGGTCTAAGTCCCTCTAAGGAAAATTTTATTTTCGTTTCATTTGTCATTACATTTATAGTAGCACCTAAATCCACAAGTGTATTAGGAATAACAATTGTACTAATACTTACCTGGATGACAGGACTACCACGATCTACATATTTTGGAATGTCGATATTTCCCAACATTAATTCTGCTAGTTGTCCAATAACTTGAATAGTTTTTGGATCCTTCCTTTTCTGGCATTAGGTACATAATTCTCCTATCATCTTGTTGTATACTAGTACATCCTTGAGAGCCCGTAAAAGAGGAATTTTAATGTTAACATTCCATAATTCATTTAAAATATCAAACTCAAAATGTGTTGGTTCTTTAGGCTCTGGCTTATGAATGAATCGATCAGGAAAGGGAGGTTCTTTTTCTGACTCCTCTTCAGGTTCATCTAGGACCTCTATGATAGTAGGTCCATTAATAGCCTTCCCAGGTTTGAGGTGTACACCATCCAACTCAACCATGTTAACAAGGTAGGTAGGAAAATTAGCCATCTCACTATGATAAAGTGGTTGAGAAGGCTTATTATTAGGGTTTGGATTTGGCTGAGTTGGCATGGATGTGGGCTTAGGTAGTTATGGTGGATTTGAAGGCAGATTTGAAGAAGATGGAGGTATGGGAGGAAGAAATTATTGAGGTTTTTGATAGGGGCTTATTATTAGTGGTGGAAGAAAGGACTATTGTGGAAGATAGGGTTGCATATAAGGTGGTGAAGGTAGATATGATGATTGTGGAGGTGGATATGAAGGTTGCAGCCTCCATGTTTGATGCCATGGTTGTGTACTAGGTTGAAAATTTTGGGGCCACTGTGGATAAGGTTGAGGTTGTTGATAACCTCCATACCATGGACCTTGGTTAGGGAATTGCTGAGGTGATCCGAAAAAGTATTCATTAGAGAACCCTCTAGGTAAGAACTAGCATCAAGGAGCCATATAATAAACTAGTTCTTCGGTATATTCCATAGGAATCATCCCTTCAGAAGAGGTTGTAGTATTGAAGTCTTACTAGCTTCCTCAAGTGATGCTTCATGAGTTTGATTATAAGGGCAATCTTCTGGTCCATGCTTCTTACGACAAGTTGGACAATATACTGCCAAAGCCTTTTCACCTTCCTCATGTTTCCTGCGAGAATACAATGTGTGAAATTTGTTTGCCCATATGATTTAATAAGTCAATTTTAAGATCTCCAAGTAAATTACCAATTTCATGCTTAGAGATACCTAATGTATTACCCATAGTGGAAAACTTACTTGAATTCTTGTAAATAGATCAATCAGACCACGAATAGCTCATGCATAAATAGCAAATATCTTCAAAGGATATTTTAGAAATATCACCTTTTCCAATCAAATTTAATGCATCCATGCTTTCATCATGAATCCCTCTTAAGAAAAGCATCTTGATAGTTTCCAAAGTTAAATTAGGACGTCTTGAACATTATAAGCTAAAGGCAAAATGTTCCAAGAAATCTTCAACTGACTCTTCTTTTCATTGAGTCATGTGAAAGATTTCATCCCATACTTCCTTGGTCTTATAGTACTCCTAATATTTTGATAGAAAAGCATCTTTCATTTGGTTCTATGTTTAACTGTCCCTAAGACTCATGAACCATCGTAATGCAGCATCCTTCAAAGTAGCTGGAAATAACTTTAGTTTTTGTTCATCACTTTAATAATCATAGCTATTACAAAGGACATCAAATTCAAATAGGAACATATCAAGGTCCTCATATGTTGACCCTCTAAATATGGGAAGTGTTGAGTGAGGGATGTTCTTCATAGGGGCATCATCTACAAGAGGCTAAATAGGGAACTCAAAGGTCATATTGTGTTGAACAATTTCATTCCTATTGTTTCCAACATTATTTCCTCCTGCATTGTTGTTTTGACATTGTTAGCCATGACTTCTTCCAAAACTTTGGTTTCCCAAGGTATAAAATATGTTTTAAATGGTTCTTCCAGAGGTTTTGGAGGCTTACTACACCTAATTTTGTATTACTTTGCAAATTGTTCAGCAATTTCAGAAGGTGTAGTAGGGGAGGTGAATTGAGAAGATGGTTGAATTTTAATTTTTCCGCTTGGTTTGATTTCAATAGTTGATGGATTTTCCTCTTTTGTGGTTTTTGAATTTTTGAACTACCTACAAATTCCTTCTTAACAAATCTACCTTGACTATTATTGGAATTAAAGGTAGAGTAACTAAGAGGGGGGTGAATCAGTTACTTACAAAAATTAATTCATAGATCCCTTAGATGTCTTAAAGATCTAGTTACTGTTGGTACTCGGTAAACATAACAAAAATGTTGTAACTCAGTAAATTAAACTACTACTTATCTTCAAGCAAACATGCATGCAATTGAAAACAAAATGAACACAAGAGACACCAGATTTAACATGAAAATCCAATAAGGGAAAAACCACCAAGTAACTAATCACCAATTTTTCACTCTTCTAAAGTGAGCTCTGTTACAAGCCAACCCTATTAAAGGTTACAATGCACACAATTAGGTGTGACCCTATTAGAGGATTTAATCACCCTATTAGGAGTGGCCTTGTTAGAGGTCTTTAGAAAAATTCAACTAAACTATCACCTTGTTAGAGGATTTACAAAATGGTTTTTAAACCAACTCTATTAAGAGATTTGAAATCACTACTACAATGGTTAGAAAGCAATAATGAATTGACCTGAACAAGATACAACTAAATTTGCTGACTACAGGTCTCTGTTTAGCATCATTAGATCCTCCTTGATCAAATATAGCTTTTTTGCTCCTCAATGATCTCTAATCATCCTTCAAATTTGCTTCCACAATAAGCAGTCTTCATATCACACACCTCGCACTTAGAATTCGCAACTTGACCTCTTAATTATACCATTCAGATTGTCAAGTCAGCCCATTTACATGTTACATTTACCAATAAACCATACATCAGTCAACTACAAATATTACTCTAAACAAATAAATGTTATTTCATAAAACAATGAAATCCTTTACTGGCTGACCTTGCTCGATAAATATTGCTTACAGAAATTTCCTAAGTTAACCTTCTTGACTCGGTTAACATTGCAATATCCATAAAATCCTTCGGCTGCTGATTTTACTTAGTAAGAATTGAATTCCTTCATGAGAGCTCGGTAAGAACTACTTCTGCCACATTTCTTTTGATGACCGAGTGAGCTCGGTAAGAACTATTTCTACCACATTTCCTTTGATGATCGAGTTAGCTCGGTAAGAACTGTTTACTTGGTAGATACTGCAAGTTTTCTTTACTAACCTCCTAAGTTCAGTAGATTCTGTCCTTTTGCATTGTTGACCTTATGAGCTTGGTAGACTCTGTCCTTTGCCTTGCTAACCTTCTGAGCTTAGTAGACTCTATCTGATGACTGATATGACATTTGTGTGACATCAACAACAACACACAATTGAACAATTGTATCCAACAATATCCCTCTTTGGCATTGATGGCAACACAACATGTCATAGTAGAATGAAATTTGAAAACAAGTCTTTTACTGATAGAATACTTCACTTTCTTCTTCAAATACAGCAAACTCATTCTTTCATAATAATCTCTCCCTCTTGCACAAACTCTTATTATTTTCCAAATTTTAGAAAGATATGACAGTATATTCTCCCTCTTTGACAACACATGCCAAAGACAACTTAAAACAATTGAATAGCATTGTACCTGATGTACTGATTCATATGCAATGTCTTCATTGGTTTGCTACATCAACTGATAGATCTTCAATTCTGTTTCTGTTGATGCATCACTAGAACTATATTTTAGTGAGCTTCAGATAGGGAATGACCCCTAACTTACCTCTTAGATACAAGAATGCATCCTTAAGTAAAGGCTTTGTGAATATGTCAGCAATTTGTTCCTTTGTATGGACATATTCCAATCTTATTTCCTTTTCTTGCACTAATTCTCTAACAAAGTGATACTTTATGGCAATGTGCTTTCTTTTTAAATGCATCACTGGATTCTTGGAGATGTTAATTGCATTTGTGTTATCACAAAACATAACAAAAAGTTCTTTGATTTCTTGCTTCATACCTTCCAGTAATTGTTTGAACCACATAATGTTTGAGCAATTTACTGCTGCTGCAACATATTCAGCCTCTGCTATGGATTGAGATTTACAATTCTGCTTTTTGCTTGTCCAAGAAACCAACCATTTCCTGAGAAAGAAAGCTCCTCCACTTTTCCTTTTTCTGTCATCAATATTTCTTGCCCAATCTGCATCAGTGAACACCTTTAAAATCATATTTCCTCCAAGTTTATACCATAATCCATATTCTTCAATTCCTTTTAAGTATCTCATGATCCTTTTGATTGACATCATGTGATTTTCTTTTGGTTTTGCTAAGAATCTTGCTACAATTCCTACTACAAGGGCAATTTTTGGTCTTGTGCACACTACATATTGCAACTTTCCAATCATAGATCTATACAATGTCTGATCCACTTCCTTTGATTCATCATCCTTGGTAAGTTTTAATCCAGTACACAGAGGAGTCCCAACTAGTTTGCAGTCTTCCATACCAAACTTTTTCATTATCTCCTTGATTTATTTAGATTGAGTGATGTAGATGTCATTCTTATTCTATTGAATTTGAGACCAACAAAGAATTTGATTTCACCAAACATTGACATTTCAAATTCCTTGATCATTTGTTCTGAAAATTCTTTGCAAAGATCATCATTTCCTGTGAACAAAGTATCATTTACAAATATTTATGCCAAAACAATCTTATTATTTGGTCCTTCCTTTATGTACAAACTATTGTTTTCATTAGTTCTTTGAAAACCAATCTGAATAAGATAGTTATGCAATCTTTCATACCATGCTCTAGGGGCTTGCTTCAGACCATATAATGCTTTATGCAATTTTTAGACCATGTCTTTCTTGTCTGGATCAAAAAAACCTTCAAGTTGTTCAATGTAAACCTCTTCATCCAATATGCCATTGAGAAATGCTAACTTGACATCCATCTGATAAAATTTGAATCCTTTGAATGCAGCATATACAAGTAAGGTTCTGACACCTTCCAATCTTGCAATAGGAGCAAAAGTTTCTTCATAGTCTAAACTTTCTTCTTGAGAGTATCCTTTGCATACCAGTCTCGCTTTGTTCCTTGATACCTTACCATCTTCATTTAGTTTGTTTCTGAATACCCACTTTGTTCCAATCACATTTTTGTCTTTGGGTTTAGGTACAAGAGTCCATGTTTTATTTTTCTCTATTTTTTCTATCTCTTCATTCATAGCTTCAATCCAACTTTCATTGTCTAGTGCATCTTTGACATTTCTAGGTTCAAAATCAGCAAGTAAACAAGTGCCTTTCAACTTACTTCTTGTCATTGTTCCTTCTGATTTATCTACAATGATATGATCTGGTGCATGATGCTTTCTGACTACTTGGCTAACACAAGCTCCTTGCCTTTTGAATGACTTGCATTGTTATCCTTTTGTGTCTAAACTTCTAGTTCTAATTCTGGTTGCTCGGGCTTAGTAGATGCTAACTCAGTAGCTTCTATTTGCAACTTAGATTCTTGCAGCTTGATAGCAACTGACTCGATTTGAACTTCTTGTGACTCGATTAATGAAGACTTTGGAGTTGAGGATTCCTAATTAATAGGTATACTTGGCATTGTATCAAGTTTCATTTAAACAAATCTTCTATAGTCTTTAGGTTCCTTTTTGCTTTCTTCTTCTGTTCTTTCTACAAACTCATCAACTTTCACATGTGCACTTTCTATGACTTTGTGAGTAGATAAGTTCAAACATCTATATCCTTTGCTTTTGCAAGAGTATCCCAAAAATATTCCTTCATCACTTTTTACATCAAATTTACCTTTTCTAGATTCTTTCAAAATGTAACATTTTCTTCCAAATACTTTTAGATAACTTACATTGGGTTTGTAGCCATACCATAACTCATAGGGTGTTTTGAGTGAGTACTTTTTCAGCTGTACTTGGTTCAAGGTATGAACTACAGTGTTGATAGCTTCCATCCACTATTTGATAGCAATACCTTTCTCAATCATTAAGGTTCTTGCACAATCCATGATACATATGTTCCTTCTTTTCAGGAGTTCCAGGTGCTGAAACCTGTCTTTTGATTCCCCTTTCAATGCAAAAGTTATTGAACTCATGTGAAATGAATTCACCACCTTTGTCAAACCTTAAGCATTTTAGTCCTTTGCCTGTTTCCTTTTATACTCTGGCCAAATACCATTTGAACTTTTCAAATGCTTTTGATTTCTCTCTTAGGTACATAACAATCATCATTCTTGAATAATCATCAACAAATAGAATGAAAAAAATTTTACCAGTATAACTTTCAATACCAATAAGTCCACACAAATCAGTATGCACAATTTCTAGAACTTCATCAATCTGATAGTTCTTGCTTTTAAAACTAGTCTTTCCCATTTTACCAATTTGACAATTATTGCATAGACCAACCTCAGGTTTTTTTATGTTATGAATACCTCTTACTTTCCTGAATTTACTGATCTTTATCAAGTTGTCAAAGTTTACATGACATAACCTCATATTCCATAACCAACTTTCTTCAATTTGAGCAATGAAACATGAACATTCACCAAGTTCAAGATCAAATAAGTTACCATTTGTTTGAGTGCCTGATCCAATCAGCTTTCCTTTTCCATCTAGCAATCTTGCTTTTTCATGCATAAATTCTACTTTGAGTCCATTATTGAGTAGCTATGCCACACTCAACAAAAAATTCTTTAGTCCTTCTACCCAATATGCATTATCACATACAAGTTCCTTAGTTAGTGAGATTCTTCCTTTCCCTCTTATACAACAAGGTTCATTGTTACCAAATCTTACACTGCCACCATCATAGTCTTCAAAGTATTCGAACCTAGTTTTATCACCAGTCATGTGATGAAAACAACCACTATTTATGATCCATGTATCATTTCTGCTCATATGAGAAATGAGTGCCATTTCTTCATCATTATCAAATTCATCTTTCACAGCAATGTAGACAATTTCTTCTTCTTCATCATCATCAGAATCATTAGAATCTTTAGTCATGAAACATGTTTTCTTATCTTTATCCTTGAATGATTTTAAGTCTTTATTGGCATTTTACTTGTGACCTTTTTTCTCATCTTTGTTCTACTTATTTGGGCACCTAGCTGCAATATGTCCAATTTCTTCACAAGAAAAGCAGATTAGAGTTACCTTACCTTTGTATTTCTCTTTGCCTCTTGAATATTTTCTTGCTAGTAGAGCTTCAACCACCTCAAGATCATTGTCTAAACTTTTTTCTAATTCTTCATCACTATCTAATTGTGGATCCTTCATCTTTTTCCATTTTTCTTTGAGTGAAAGCTTGGCTTCAAATGTTGATACAATGTTCTTGACAGCTGGAACATAATTGTCATAGTTTTCTAGCTCAAATGCAGTCAATCTTCCAACTATGGCCTCTAAATTTATTTTATTATTTTTCTCACATCTTCTTTCTTGAATTGCAACTTTACTTATAATTGTCTCATCATTGATATCTCCTCCAGATGCTTTGATTGCACTAACACATGCTTTAACTCTTTCAACATACTTTGCAATGTTTTTATCCTCTCTCATCCTCATTTGATCAAATTGTTCTCTCAAACTTTCTACTTTGGCTCTTCTCACATTATCATCTCCTCCATAGATCTCTTTTAGCTTGTTCCACATTTCAAAGGCAGTTTTGCAATCCTCGATGTCATCAAATTCTTCATAACTCAGAGAAGATGTTATATCTATCATCATGTTGTTGTGATTCTTCTTTTCAATAATATCATTGGCAGATAATGTACTAGAAGGTTCTTCATATTTTTCATCAAGGTACTTTAGCCCTATATCACCAATAGAAGTCAGATGAAGCCTCATCAATCCTTGTCATGCTGAAAAGTTGTCCCTGTTAAGTCTTGGAATTTCCCTTTTGTATGACATCCTAATCTTTAGCTTAGATCCTTTAAATCTTTTCTTGAAAGCACCAAAAGCTCTGATACTAATCTCTGAAATTAAAGGTAGAGTAACTGAGAGGAGGGTGAATTAGTTACAAAAATTAATTCATAGATCCCTTAGATGTCTTAAAGATCTAGTTACTATTGATACTCGATAAACATAACAAAAATGATTTAACTCGATAAATTAAACTACTACTTATCTTCAAGCAAACATGCATGCAATTGAAAACAAATTGAACACAAGAGACACTAGATTTAATGTGGAAACCCAATAAGGGAAAAACTACCAAGTAACTAGTCACCAATTTTTCACTCTTTTGAAGTGAGCCCTATTAGGAGCCAACCCTGTTAAAGGTTACAATGCACACTGTTAGGTGTGACCCTGCCAGAAGATTTAATCACCCTGTTAGGAGTGTCCTTGCTAGAGGTCTTTAGAACAATTCAACTGAACTGTCACCTTGTTAGAGGATTTACAAAATGGCTTTTAAACCAACTTTATTAAGAGATTTAAAATCACTGCTACTGTGTGCTAGAAAATGTGACTTGCAAGAAGCATGGGTTAACAAACAAACACTAGTTTAAAATCTTGAAATTGCATCAAAGGCTTATCAAAATGAAAAGAACAAAATACCAACTAATGCTTGCTTGAGTTTTGCAACCTTAAGCAACCAATAATTCCAACCTTCCAGCCACCTCTACAGCTCAACAAGGACACCCATGAGAAGCCTTGTTGGTGTGTTAAGATGGGGGGGGTGTTTGATGTGCTCTCCCAAACACAACAATAAATGAATCTCTTGAGTGAGTGAGTGCAATTGTGTATGCAAGTAAAGTATAAATCTAGACTAAATGAGATGAAGAACACCTCAAGAAATGGCTATGGAGAGAGCCATTCTTGAAGGCATTCAAAGATGGAGATGATATGTAATGAAAGAGCTAACTAAATATGCAAACTATGATAAAAATGCAAGCTAAAATGAAGCTACAAATGCATGTAGAAACTAGATTAACAATGCATAATGTAAATCAAATCCACGACCAAATTGTTAATATGAACCTACACAATCACTATGAGACTCTATCAATGCAAGCTCAAACTACTATGAAAGCTCAAACTATGAATGCAAACTCAAATCTCAAACCAACATGATAACAATGCAAAATAATGGGAGAGGCAAATGCTTGAGACAAGCCCTCTATTTATAGGCTTGAGGGAGGGCTTGGTGAGGTGGCATCCGTGTGGCATCCACATAGGTGCCACAAGGGAGACACATGGGCTAAAGGACAAGCCATGCAAAAGTCAAAAAGAGTATTTAATGATTGAGAGGCTCAAGGTGTGCTCACACATGTGTGAGCAACCTTGGGGGAGAAAGTGGGGGACAAATGTGTAAGAGGTGTAAGAGGGCATGGCTTCTCACACATGTGTGAGACACCTTGACTCTCATGCAAGAGGACAAGTGTGCAAGAGGCACGCAAGACATGAGGGATGAGAAAAGTGTGAACATCTCTCACACATGTGTGAGGATTCTTCACACGTGTGAGAACACACTTAGGATTAAGAGGAGATTTAACTAGGATGATTATGCAAAGCAAGCATGATTAAGGAAGTGGTTAGGTTTAGCAAGGTGGGTTAGGTAGGCTAGTGAGGTTTAGGATTAAATTAAATGAGATTTAATTTAATCATGAGTTTAGATGAATTAATAGGATGTAGAGAATTTAAATAAGTAAAATTTATTTAAAAAGAGGAATGTGGAGGATCATGTGTTAAATTAATTTAACACATTAAGGCTAGAAGCATTTAAATTAAATTTAAATACTTAGAAGAATGAACTTTTTTAATTAAAATAATTTAATTAAATAAGTAGAGGAATGTGAACAATATAATTAATTAATTAATAATTAATTATAATGTCACGGACGATATTAAAATTAATTAATATAGTGTTTAGGGATGATTTTAAGCGTCTACATTTTGCCCCTCTTTGATGTGATGTCAAAACAGCTTTATATCAAAGAAAAGAAAATATAGGTTGCCCTAGAGAAGGAAAGAGTCATATGGTGACAACAGAGGAGGAGGGTGCCCCCCTCACAAAAATTGTGCAAAAAGAATAAATTTTGGGCAATTTTTGTGAAAAAGGTCTTAAGACACAGGAAAAAGAATAGAAAACAAGAATAAATGAGAACATTTGCATGGCTTGCGGGTAAAAAAGGGGATAAGCACGGCTCAGGGAAGGCATGGCCTCAAACGGGGTCCGCAGGGGCCCTATATAAGCCTCTGAGGGGCCCAAAGAAGGTTATTGTCACACCACGAGCAAAGCATCCAGAACGAACATGGACCCCATTGATTGATTGCAGCTTGGTGAGTGCGTGCGAGAGTACCAGCAAGTAGCTGAGATGGGCCCATCGATAAGTCATCTGATCCTCTTCATGTTTTGGTAGACTAGGCTAGATGAGGCGCATTTAATAGTTCATAAATGCACTAAAAAAGAGGTCTGAGCAGAGACAACAGTCTCTACACTGTTGTCTGCGCAGACGACAGTGTGGTGACTTCAACATTCGCAGAGACGACAGGTTACGTCTTGTCGTCAGACGCCAAAAAGGCAAAAAAGTTCACGGAGATGATAGGTTTTAGTCTGTCATCTACGCGAATGACAAAAGCCAGTGGAGATGACGAAGGATGCCTCGTCAGCTCCGCAGATGACAGAATGCTCTCATCTGGGCAGAACTGGCGTCTTCGCTGATCGGCGTCTGCACAGATTAGCGTCTTCATTGATCAGCGTCTCCGCAGATCAGCGTCTGTGCAAATAGGCGTCTGCGTGAAAAAGTGGTCATGCCAAATAGGGTAAACTAGGGGGAGGCAATGGGAGATGCCCCAATGTAGGGATATCTCAAGCTAGCAAAACTGACGCTCTACATGTCTATGCTACAGGAGGATACGATGGTGTTTAGGTCGAGGGAGCACTATCCTCCGACCATGACGATACAGGAGAGGCTGACAGATGCAAACTGGGGGCACGTGCGGCTATGCAGGCTAGAGCACGTTCACGAGTGGCCAGATCTGAGGGGCCATTCAGCGTAGCTATTGGCTCTCATAGAGCGTTGGCACATGCCTACTGGAGCTTCCAGCTACCGACAGGGGAGACCTCGATCACACTCCTAGATGTGTGGCGGATCTTGCGGGTGTTGATCAGAGGTGCGTACCCAGAGTATGTATTGGAGGGTTCAGATCCGTTCTTGAGAGAGTGTTTTGGCCAGCAGCGACAGAGATTACCCATCTAGCGATCATGGTTGTCGTGGAGGGGTGCATTGGAGCAGAGGTTACCGAGGTTGGCAGTATACCTAGCCTCACTGATATGGCAGATGCTGCCAGATCATGCAAGACATGGGTGGTTGATCGGGTGGGCGCGAGTGCCGAGCACTCTGCTATAGGAGGATGGAGCAGTCTATTGCTGGGGATAGACTATCCTAGCTAAGTTGTATCACGATTTTCATATGTGTGCATATTAGACCTAGCGCACGGTAGGACCAGGACTGACACTACTGATGGTCTAGTCATGGGAGCACATCGGAGTCACATGGCCAATTACTCAGCATGAGACCAGGCAGCCTGGGGAGCCATATGCTTGCAGATACCGACCTCCTATCTAGTATACATCAACAGATTCTGTGGGGTTCTGGCGTCGATGCCTAGATGAGATCATGTTCGAGTGGACTCCGTATGATGGAGTAGAGCGGTGGGGGCAAACACTGGCAGCGGGTGGTGAGGATGACATGGAAGATCAGATGTACCTCCCATATACACAGACTGACTACTGAATTATTGGCTGATCCATGCATGTGATCATGCGCTACATGCCCTCTCGAGTGCGACAAAAGTTTCGTAGGGTACAGGATACAGTGCCAGATAGATTTTTATATCATGTAGTGTCGCAAGAGTATGGCCGGATATGGGGACATGGGACCACAGTACGATTGGCCCAAGCTTCTTGGATGGGGATGGTAGCAGTGTCATGGGTGCACGGCCAAGACAAGGGAGACACAGGTTTGACACTGGCGTACACACAGTGGTGGGCAGCCCACCAGCGGGTCAGGCTGACAGTGCCAGGGGCACTGCTGCCAATAGAGCAGGCACAGGGAGAGGGGGATGGAGCAGCGGATGGTGGGCAGGCAGCCATGATGCCACCAGTAGCTTAGGAGGCACAGGAGGGACCGCACGGGCGCAGAGTCTGAGCACGGAGAGGGCCAGGGCCAGTACTAGCACAGGGGCCACCACAGATAGTACCCTAGGTATAGGTATAGGCACAAGCACAGGCACAGGCACCACCACAGGCACCACCGCAGGCACCTCTACAGGGGCAGAGAGAGGACCCAAACATGGTCAGGGCTGAGAGGGATAGCCTGCGGACAGAGGTAGCCCGTCTATAGGGGGTAGCACAAGTGTAGCAGGCACGAGCAGACAGCTTAGAGCAGGCCATGGGGGCCATACAGGCAGAGCTGCAGGTGCAGAGGGTTAGGGGGGACAGTACACAAGAGGCCTTAGCAGCCTTACAAGCATGGGTGGATGCTAGGGAGTTTTCAGGAATGGGCAGCCAGATAGGGGTGGAGGATCGGGCAGAGGTAGAGAGGCTCCGAGCGGACGCAGCCACCTTACGGGCCGAGCAGGCCTCCCATCAGGCATAGCTGGACGGATACCACAGGTAGCAGGACATAGCCATGCAGATGGTACAGCCAGGGGCAACCATCACAGTGTTGTAGGAGGCCCTCACAGCTAGCCGAGCAGAGATGTGGGCCATACGAGAGGCAGTCTATTATAAGTCACTTTACAGAGAGGTCGTGCCTGCTGACCAGCAACAGCCAGATTTTGAGAGCGGAGCCAGCTCATAGATCTCAAGAGGCAGAGCCAGATCAGAGCAGTCCGTAGGACAATAGAGACCTCCTCGAGGGGGGAATATAGGGGGGGTAGGGCCCTCATAGCCAGCTACATGATTTCATATAGTGATCAGTGTTTTGATAGATATGTGCAGATGCAGCAATTTTTTATGATGCATTTGTATTATATGATTCTATATGATTTGTATATGGACTGTACAGACATTATTTTTTGAGATATATACATGACATGAGTTGATGATTTTATGTATGTATGGATGCATATGTATGGATTTATGATGTGGATATTAACGCTTGTGATGCAGGATGTGATGCTATGTGATATTTCCTATGATGTATGCATATGTACATGATGCCTAACATGTGTGTGATGCAGATTAATGGGTGATTATGAGATGTATGCATTGTTTTATGAATGCATGATATATATATGTCATATGTGATTACGATGTATATGCCCCTAGATGTGATTACTAAAATGAATGTATGAAATAATGCAATCTAATGAACTAAAAATGTCTAATGAACATGAAATGAAATGAATCAAATGAATACTAATGCAATGAATGAATGCAAAAATGGAAAGCTAATGCAACCTAACGAAAATGAACTAATGAATGAATATCTGTCATAAATGTCACTCATAGAAACCCAGTAGCATAGCATAGGAGGGGGGAAATAAATAGGACCTTGTCTCAAGCATGACTCGAATGAAACCCTAGACTACATGCATCCTAACTACATTATATCAAGAGATTCTATTGTGTTCATATGGAGAGCACACCTTAAGTTGATTTTGCAAATGAGTTGATGCATTATATGCTATAGAAGCATAAATGACATGACTCTTTTGTGTGGACTAGACATACAAAAGCATAGAGACTTTAGTACAATAGGTGTAGTTTGCATAGTAATGATGGATCAAATGTCATATACGCAATAGAGAGGTATGGGCACACCCAAAGTCTTTTAGGGATCTTTGGTGGGACGTGTGCTAACCCATTGCCCCCATTACGCAATGCATTAACATAACCTAAAACTAACACACACATGAAGTAAAGTCTCAAAAATATATCATACCACAAAAACATGTGTAGTTAATGATAGCTATTTTGGTATGACCAAAATATGGAAGATCAAGGTGCACCATAAAAGGCTATCACTAACACACAAATAAAATCAACCAAAAAGAAACCTCATGACCAAGTAGTCATTCAGTCCACAGTTCCTGCCAATAACCTTAGGTCTAGAAGTGAATGTCACAATGTCACCTATAGGAAGGATGGATCCTATGAAATTGTGTCAAGTTGAAATGTCAAATGATCATAAAATTGTTTGTTTTCGGCAAGGGCTGTGAAGCGAACAAGTTTCTTGAAGCATTAAGTCTCAAATGCTGATTTTGTGTAAGTCCAAGTGTGGTCACTGTTGTGAAAAATCTCAGTATAATGGGATGACAATCACTCGACAGAAAATGCCTTGCGAATTAGAGGTCTTTCAAAAGATGGAAGTGAAATGGAGCCTCGCAGACAAGAGGTCATTTATTAGATGCATGAAACGCAAAAGGCTAGATAAGACTTTGCACAAGGGAAGTGGAATGGTGGAATGGAATGAAGCAAAACGAGCCTTATAGACAATGGATGAATCCATACTTTTTTCAGGAACATTTTTCTACTTTTTAGGGCTTTTTTCAAGAACATTTTATGAATTTTTTTTTTTTTTGGATTTTCTGATTTTCTAATTTTTTTTGGATTTTTTCGAGACTATAAACATTGTACAGGAACTACAAAGGCTCAAGCATAGAACCGCTTAAGATGCTGGATATTTACAGGCTCAGGGAGCGGATCTCCCTCTAGAGTAGCAATCTGATAGGCCCCAGAACCATATTTGGCTGTAATGATAAATGGTCCTAGCCAATTTGCCTCTAACTTTCCTTTCTTTTCACGGTTCTGGAGATTCTTCATGTTATGCTGCAAAACTAAGTCACCCACTTCAAATTCTTGTGGCTTGACTTTCTTATGATACTAAAGCTGAAGGTGATTTTGATACACGCGGAGGTGGTTTAGGGCATTGAGTCATCTCTCATCAAGGAGTGCCAGCTCTTGCAAGCAAGAAACTTGATATTCTTCTTCAGATATGAGGTTCTTGAGAGAGATTCTGAGGGAAGGGAGCTCAATTTTGATGGGCAAGATGGCTTCGAAACCATAAAAAAGGGAAAATGGGGTGGCTCCTGTGGGGGTGCGGATGGAGGTACGGTAGGCCCAAAGGGCGGGAGCAATTTGGATGTGCCAATCACGACCAACTGCATCAACGGTTTTCTTTAGGATTTTCAAAATGGTTTTATTGGTAGCTTCAGCTTGGCCATTGCCTTGGGGGTAGTATCTAGTGGAAAAATGCTGGGTGATTCTGAATTACCTACATAGGGTGACAACCTCTTGATTTTTGAAAGGGGTTCCATTATCAGTCATGATATCTTGAGGTATATTGAAACGACAAATAATATAATTCAGGATAAACTTTGAAATCTATTTTCCAGTGATGTAGGCTAATGGAATAGCCTCGACCCACTTTGTGAAGTATTCAGTGGCGATAATAATGTACTTGTGGCCATTTGAGGAATTTGGGTATACTTGACCAACAAGATTGAATCCCCAGCGGGAAAAAGGCCATGGAGTGATGGTGGGCTGAAGGTTTTGGGCAGGAGCGTGTATCAAATCACCATGTTGCTGACATGGAACACATCTTTTCACAAACTGATATGCATCTGCTTCCATAGTGGGCCAATAGTAACCTGTCCTAAGAAGCTTTTTTGCTAATGTAAGGCCACTGGAGTGGGTGCCACAAATCCCTTAGTGAACCTCTTCTAACGTCGTTGGGGCTTCATCTGAATGGAGACATCGAAGGAGGGTTCCATCAAAGTATTTTCGAAAAAGTGTATCACCTAGGATGGTATAGCGGGCGGTTCGGCAGATGAAGGTTTTGCTTTGATTTGGGGTGAGGGCTATGGGAATGGTTTTGTGATGTAAATATGCAAAGATGTCAGCATACCATGGAGACTCAGGACCAAAAATCTCACACACCAACTCTAAATCAGTTTTCTCATAAGCAGAAGTAAAAAGATTCTCAACGAGAAACTCACATTTAGGACTATATTCTGGCATGGCAATCATAGAGGCAATAGTAGCCATGGCATCTACTGCTTTATTATTAGCCCTTGGAATCTTTTGAAAAACAATTTCTATAAAATTCTGTTTAAGATCCTCAACTATTTTGTGGTAGGGCAACAATTTCTCATCCTTGGTGTGGTATGCATCTGTGACTTGTTTAATGACCAATTGTGAGTCTCCAAAGGCAAGAAGGTTTTTGATATTCCATCTGATAGCTTGATGTAGTCCTGTGACCAAACCTTCATACTCAGCTATATTGTTTGTGCAAGGGAATGAGATTTTATAAGACTTAGGAATAAGATCCCCTTGTGGTGTCACAAATAAAATTCCTGCCCTCGATCCCTTTTGTGATCATAATTGTGTCATCTGGAAAATTGGCTACAATGGGATGGTCACCTTGAAGAGGAGCTTCAGCAAGTTGATCTGCAATTACTTGTCCTTTAATGGCCTTATGATCCTTATAAACAATGTCGAACTCACTTAAAATTAAGACCCATTTTGCTGCTCGACCAGTGAGGGCGGCTTTTGATAAGAAATACTTGAGTAGATCTATCTTGGCAATGAGATATGTAGTATGATTAAGCTTATAATGACGTAGTTTTTGCGTACAAAAGACTACATCCAAACATGCTCTCTCAATAATAGTGTAGTTTAACTCATAGCCAACTAGTGTTCGACTAAGGTAATATATAGCTTGCTCATTCCCCTTATCATCTAATTGTGCCAAAAGTGCTCCTAGGGCAACTGAAGTAGCTAAAATGTATAGAATCAATGGTCGTCCTGCAACTGGAGGTGTTAAAACTAGAGGATTAGCCAAATATGTCTTAATTTGTTCAAATGCTTTTTGGCATAGGCAATCCCATTGAAACTTGTTTCCCTTGCGAAGCAAATGCTAAATTGGATGGACCTTATCTGCTAGTTGTGACACAAATCTCCTAATAGATTGTAACTTTCCTTGAAAACTGTGGAGTTGTTTCAATGTGGTAGGTGTAGGCATATCCATGATGGCCTTCACTTTTTCTAGATCTACCTCAATACCTCTTCTTGACACAATGTAGCCTAACAATTTACCTGATTTGACCCCAAATACACACTTCTTAGGATTAAGACATACTTTGTATTTTTCCAATCTATCAAAAATAGTGCTAAGGACATCAATGTGGGATTCTCTTGTCTTGGATTTTCCTAGGATATCATCAACATAGTCCTCCATTATGACATGTAGAAGATCATGGAATATGGTAGTCATTGCGCGTTGATAAGTGACACCAACATTTTTCAAGCCAAAAGGCATGACTTGATAACAAAAGGTTCCCCATGGAGTTGTGAATGTCATTTTATGTTGATCCTCTTCTACAATTCTGATTTGGTTATAACCGAAAAATCCATCCATCAAAGACAACATCTCGTGTCCAGCAGTCAAATCCATTATGATGTCTATGTTAGGAAGTGGAAAATCATCCTTAGGACATGCAAGATTTAGGTCTCAAAAATTTGAACAAACACAGATGCCCCTAGATGCTTTTCCTACAGGAAAAATGTTGGAGACCCACTCAGGATAGTTAATAGGATGGATGAACTTTGCCTCTAACATTTTTTGCAACTCTGCTTTGACTAGGAGTGCTACTTTAGGGTGCATTTTGCGCAACTTCTACTTTACTGGTTTAATCTTGGGATCAACTATCAAATGATGCACAACCAAATTTGTATCTAGGCCACGCATGTCTTTGTATGTCCATGCAAAATTGATTTTTCCCTTTTTCAAGAATTCAGTCATGGCTTTTTGTTTCTCAAGACTTAAGGTAGCAGCAATGTAGGTGATTTGTGGACAATCCTTTGTTCCCAAGTTGACTGGAATTGTGTCTTCATTCAAAATAGGCTACTTTTCTGGTGGCAAGGATCTGAATGGCAAGTCAAGCTCTCCCTCTTTTGGCACCTCTAAGAGGTTTTCACCAGAAGATGCGTCCTTTATTTTATCTTTTTCTTCATCCAAAAGCGCCCTAGAGGAGTTTTCACTAGAGGATGTTTCTTTTATTTTTCCATTTTTATTTTCTTTTTCACTTTTGCGACTAAGAGAGTTGACTTGGCTACCAAAGTAGGCTTTTTCATTGTACTGGATCTCATGTTTGTAATCTCAAAGATTCTTGAGGCCAAAAAGTGCCATCACTGCTTCATCAAACTTACAAATATTGAGAGCTGGTGGTGTATCTTGAAGGTCCCAGTCTATCATGTCGGGGTTGGTGAGAGGTAGGTTAATGGATGAAAGGTCATCTATGGTAATGGCATGGACATAATTCTCTAGGTCATCTTCAATGTATTGGAAAGGTACTTCAAAGAATTCCTCCTCTTCAATCTCAGAATCAGGTTCAACCGTACAATAGTTGTCAGCAAAGAATACCTTAGGTTTAATGGAGCCCAATCCACGTCCTTTAGGATAGCTATTAGCTTCTAAGGGTTGTCTAATTCCATCTTCTTTTGGTCCAAGGCTGGTACCATGATATCCCATGTTTTCAATAATGGGAGGTGCCTTGACATATTTATCCTTAGGAAACTCTATAGGTTCATCTTTTCCATCATAATATATCCAATCTAGGATATTATCTTCCATGTGCTCATCACTAAGTGAACCCCAATGCTCAAATGTTGTCTTGCTAACTTGCATGGTTTCCTTATTAGTAGAAGGTGACAATTGAGAAGGTTTTCCAAAGGAACGGGGGGAGAGTGATAGTTGTCCCACACACAAGGCATTTTCAAACTTATACTCTCCCATTCCTAAATCAGCAAAAGTGACCTTCTTCCTTGTGGTGTTAATTTTAGTATCTCCAACCTTCTCTTTTCCCTTGTGGGAGCTTGAATCCTCATTAGCTAATTCTGGTACTATTGTGAGAGATTTGGGTACAATTTTGGCAAACTCACTTATCGAACAAAAATTCATTGGTGCACCTTCCAATCTTTTACAAAATTCAAAAGGGGTGGGATCCCCTGGGATTGTGATCTCTCTTCCTTGGTGGGGAAATTTCAAGCATTGATGATAAGTGGATGGGACCGCCTTTAGTGTATGTATCCATGGTCTACCAAGCAAGATGTTATATGGCAAATCCAAGTCTAGGACATGGCATTTAGTATTTATTATGGCTGGTCCAACTTTTAGAGGCAACATGATAACTCCTTTTGATTCTCTTTCCCTCTCATCATATTCTTTTACTGTGATCCTTTTATTAACATCTAGGAGGTCTTCTGGAAGTCCCAAGAAACGAATCATTTTCAATGTACAAAGGTTCAAACCGGACCCATTGTCTATAAGGACTCTTTTAATCTTATGTCATTGTATAAGGACTTCAATGTGGAGCGACAAATTATGGTGGGGATCAGGACCTTGGAAATCTTTATCTGTGAAGACAAGGTGTTGTTGAGCGGAAAGGTTTCCAATCATGGCAGTGAATTGGGAACCATTAATGTTCTCAAGAACAGGAGACGCTAAAAGAACCTTCTCCAAGATCTCTTTGTGGATGGGTGATGTGGTAAGAAGCTCAAGAATGGAGATTTGTGCAAGGGTCTTACCTAGCTGGGACAACACATCATAGCGAGAAGTGGGCCTTTGTGAGGTGGATGGCACAGCAGGCGCATGTGGCATTGGGGGATTAGTGTAATTGGGAGTGGCAGCTTGCAAAGTAAGTCTTCCTTGTCAAGTGGTGGCATCACAATCAGCTACTTGTAAAACAAGGGTATTCACATGAGTGTCTACTTCTTCAATGTGACCACACAAGGATTCAAACCCTGATATGTGGTTAGTGGAATAATCATAAGGTAATGCATTTGATGTGGAGGCTTGATTTGCATTGTTGGTATTGTTATTATCATTGTTGTGATTAGGAAATGGTTTTTGAAATATCTTCAATTTAGCATTTTTAGAGGTTGGACCTCCTTCCACCTCAATTTCCCCATCATCAACAATATTTTGGATAAAAACTTTGAGCTTGATACATTTGTTGGTGTGTCATGTCCCTTGATACGGTGGTATTTACAGTATTTGTTTTCCCTATACCACTTTGACTTTGGTTGATTTTCATCAAAAGGACATGTGTTAGGAAATACCATCAAGTTGTGATCCACTAATTTTTGAAAGATGGTCTCCAAAGGTTCACAAAAGTTAGTGAACTTTCTATTTCGATCATATTCACGGTTGTAGTTGTTGTTGCGTGGAAAGAATTGTGTTTGATTTCTAGATTGTTGATTGCTTTGGTTGTCATAATTTGAATTGTTGTTGTTTCGATTGCGGTAGTTGTTGTTGTTCCCTCCTTGAAGGTTTTTGACATCAATAATAGCATCATGTGTAACACCCTTATTCTTGGACCATAATTTGGGTTTACTATTGTTGTTTGACTCATTGTTGGAGGATGATGAATTATGATGTTTGATGGTACCTTTTTCCAAAAGGTCGTTTTCAATATTCTTGCCTTTTTTGACTAAAGTGGAAAAGTCTTCGGGGCTAGCCATTTTTATGTGGAAGGACATTTTGAGTATCAAGTTCTTGATAAATATATCCACAAGATGGGAATCTTCGATTTTATATGGCATACGATTAGCAAGATGTCTCCACCATTGTAGGAAGTTGGCAAAAGTTTCTCTGTTTCGTTGTTTTGTGTTGCACAAGTCACTCAATGAGGCATGATGTTCAATGTTGTAAGAGTATTGTGCTATAAACTTGCTTGTCAAATCATTGAACGAAGTAAAGGAGCCCTTAGGTAAATTCATTAACCACTCAAGTGCGGGGCCTCGAAGACTTCATGCAAAGAGCCTCTTAAGATAGTCATCACTGTAGGCTACCTCTTGGCACAAAATGGAAAATTCTTTGAGATGGGTAACGGGGCATGTCTCTCCCATATACTTGTCAAATTTAGGTATTTAAAAACCGGTTGGAAATGGCACCATATTAATGGATTTATCAAATGGAAAAGGACAAATTTTCTCAAAAGAGACATCCTTCACCCCTTTGTTGTTCATGTTAAGGACCAAATTTCGCAGTTCTTGTAATTGTTGAGCCAAATCTTGATTAGGTTGCAATTGTGATTGTTGGGTGTTCACAAATCCACCTCCTAAATTGTGGGGAATTCCAAATGTAGTGGGAGGTGGTGGAGGCACTCCACTTTGGCCAATGTATTGATATGCAGTTGTTGGAATTGGCACGGATGTCTTTACCACAGTGGTTGGCACTTGTAAATAAGAAGAGTGCATTGGCTATGTCAGAATTGCCATTGGTTGAGTAGGCACTTGTCCAATGCCTAAGCATCCCACGGTTGAAGTTGTCAAGGTAGATTGTGGAATACTAGCATGTGTGGTAACATTAGGCATGGCACTAATGATTTGTTGAATATGTTCTGCACTCAATTGAAATGTAGGTTGTGTTGAAGTGCTAGATGTAGGCATAGCACTAGTTATCATCATGGTTTCTTTCCCTTTGCTAGAAGTTGGAGCTGTATTTGAAGTGGGCAACACGGGTGTACCACCTTTTTAATTTGTCTAAACAAAGTGTTCTCATCAAAGCTTGGGGGAACATTAACACCATCCTTGACCAAATTTAGAAATATCTCATTTTTGTTTGCCCTAATGGATTTTTCCATCATTTCCACATTGTAGGGGTCTACAAGGAATGTCCTGACATCATTAGGTACATCGTTAGGGTCAATAGGATCTTCATCTTGGTATACTTTGTCATCATTATCCCCCAAAGTTGTGCTATGGAAGGGATCTTCTGGTTCTCATGTGGATGTTAGGTTAGGCCTAACAAGGTTTGAACTAGAGGGAATTGTGTTCCCTAATGAAGTCGTGAGTGGAGGAAAAGGATTCTCCATCTCTGGTTGCCTCAATGATTCCCACAAACGTGACATGGGATTAAACGTGAGCCTTCCTAATTGTGTGTGCACCATACAAGAGTAACCAAACCAAAGGGTGGAAGATTGTGGAAGAAAAAGAAAATGAGAATGAGAGCTATTAACCTTTTGTGATTAAAGGGTCAACTACCCAAGTGTGAACAAAAGACCTTGGTTTAGCAAATAAAGTGTGATTAGAGTATAGTAGTATCTTTCTCCTACCAAAGATGGCCAAGTGATCTTGTAGGCAAGATAGGACACCAAATTGATTACTCACTATTTGGAGATGGACTTGTGATCCCAAATAAGTAAGTGTCATTAGGATAAATGTTTGCTTATAGATGAAATGTCTAATGTTGAAATGTCAAAAGATGTTTTAAGGTTTGAGCTCCCTAGAAGAAAATTTGAAAGTGGAAGACTAGAAGTTTGGAAAAATGAAGGTAGATATAGAAGATGAAAGTGTTGTGGTTACTTATGTAGTTAACTCAATCCTTGTTCATTGGAAATAAAAACCTTGGGTTCACTCCTGGGAAAGCAGACCAATTTCAAAGTTTTCCATTGTATTCAATTCTATCATAATGGTCTTGTGTAGCTTCTTCTTTTTGAATGTCTTTGATAGCATATCGGAATTGTTTGTCACCATATGCTAGGTTCTTCCTTTCCTTGTAGACAAGTGGTTTGGACAACTTCACTTTCTTATGTTTGACTCAGTTGACTTTATCGATCATGGCAGGAATAAAACAAGACTCAAATTTCAAGTACCCAAGAACTTTTCAATAAGATGTGACTAGACTCAACCAATTTCAAAATACAAATGACCAAAAGTAACCGTGAGTCAAGAAGACCTCACTTAACCTATCTCACTCAATGAAAGGTTACCTCACAATTTCACTCGTTTTAGAACTCGTTTGATGTTTTTTTTTTTTGGTTTTTGAATGTTTGAACAAGCATGTTGAACATGCCAACAACCCTAATAAGGCTATCTCTAGGATGAACAAGTCTTATCTAGAGGGAGTCCTCGATATACACAAAGTACGTGAGGCCCAAATCTGTAGATGAAAGAAAATACTACCACACAGTCGGGGGGAAATGGTAACCCAAATCTCCTCCTTCACTTTCCAAAGGTATAAAGTTCTTTGGGGCTTAGCCAAGAGTGACAATATTCTACTTCCAAGAGGGGTGTCTTTCGATTCACCTTCCGATTTTTATACTCCGCCAGAACACGGGAGTTGAGGTTGTCCCAAGGGGTGATGAAATCTCCAAGCAGGCCTCCTAAAAATAAAAAATAAAACCACTTATTTCTTATGCACCTAAGATCGTCCAAAGGCACGAGGGGAGAGAATACTTAAGTGGTCTTGGAGTTTAAAAGACACTTGTTCTTTCCCAATGAAGCTTTAAATTTTCTATCTACTTGAAGACACTCGTAATTAAAACATATGAGGTTCTTTCCAACTTGAAATAGTGCCAACGTAAATGAAAACATGAGTTCATCAACAAGAAAGTAAAGCGAGTACGTGAAAGTAAAATGCTGAAAAGAAAAATGCAAGAAATAAAGTCAACTTACCTTAGGGCATTCAAGAGTGTATGACTTCATTTTAAGCACCAAACCCAAATGTGATCTAGCTTAAGCATGCATGTCCATTTTAAGTACCAATTCCAAATATTGTCTAGCCTAGGCATACATGTCCATTATCCTTTAAAGCATTCAAGATGGTGTGAATTCTTTTTAAGCACCAAATCCAAAGGTTTCTTCTAGCCTACACATTCATGTCCCTTTTAAACACCAAAGTCCAAATGTTTGCTACCCTACGCATTCATATCAATTTTAAACACTAAAGTCTAAATGTTTGCTAATCTAGACATTCATGCATTCAAATGAAAATGTTTAATCCATTCAAGTTCATTAGCTTTTTAGGTCTAAGTGATAAAAATCACTACAAATCTCCTTTAGTGATGAAAATCACTATTGGTTTTGCTTTTGGGTTTTTAAGGTTACTTCTCTGCATGAAAACCATTAGTTAAAACTTGCAAGTCAATCAGTTAGCTAAAATTATTGTTAAAAATTGGATAATTTTTGTCAAAATGCGAAGACGTCAGAATACAAGTGCAGACGCCAAAACACGCAGACGACGAAACTCAAAGATGCCAAACTATGCAGACACCAAAATACGCAGACGACGAAACTTGAAGATGCTAAACTACGCAGACGCTGAAACTTGCAAACGACGAAACTCAAAGACACTAAACTACGCAGACGCTGAAACTCGTAGACAACAGGCGACAAAGCAATTTTAAACACAGACGACAACTCAAAAATAGGAGACGCCAAAACTCGGAGACAACAAAATGGTTATAGCCCCCAATGCAAACAATAGATTGACTTCGCAGATGACAAAACTAAAGATCAAGATGACAGAACTAAGGACACAAACGACAAAGTAAAACTCGAAGACGACAGATTATAAATGCAGACGACGGATTGGTAACAGAGACGACATAATGGAAACGGAGATGACAGAATGGAAACAGAGACAATAGAATGGTTTAGGCAGGAAAGCAAGAAAGTTTTGAACCATTATGGAGACGCTAGAAGGCGAAGATGCTAGTATGCACAGACGCTAGTATGCGCAAATGATAATCGGAGATGACGCTGCGGCCTTCAAAGACAACAATGCGATGTTTTACGACTGAACCAGGATTGTTTGCAAATTTTTGAAATGAAACCAGAGACGTGGGTCCCACCGAGCGTGCTAAAAATGTGTGCTAAAAAATGTGACCTGCAAGAAGCATGGGTCAACAAACAAACACTAGTTTAAAATCTTGAAATTGCATCAAAGACTTATCAAAATAAAAAGAATAAAATACCAACTAATGCTTGCTTGAGTTTTGCAACCCTAAGCAACCAACAAATCCAACCTTCCAGCCACCTCTACAGCTCAACAAGGGCACCCATGAGAGGCCTTGTTGGTGTGTTAAGATGGGGGGGGGGGGTGTTTGATGTGCTCTCCCAAACACAACAATAAATGAATCTCTTGAGTGAGTGAGTGCAAGTGTGTATGCAAGTAAAGTATGAATCTAGACTAAATGAGATGAAGAACACCTCAAGAAATGGCTATGGAGAGAGCCATTCTTGAAGGCATTTAAAGATGGAGATGATATGTAATGAAAAAGCTAACTAAATACGCAAATTATGATAAAAATGCAAGCTAAAATGAAGCTACAAATGCATGTAGAAACTAGATTAACAATGCATAATGCAAATCAAATCCACTACCAAATTGTTAGTATGAACCTACACAATCACTATGAGAATCTATCAATGCAAGCTCAAACTACTATGAAAGCTCAAACTATGAATGCAAACTCAAATCTCAAACCAACATGATAACAATGCAAAATAATGGGAGATGCAAATGCTTGAGACAAGCTCTCTATTTATAGGCTTGAAGGAGGGCTTGGTGAGGTGGCATCCACATAGGTGCCACAAGGGAGACACATGAACTAAAGGACAAGCCATGCAAAAGTCAAAAAGAGTCTTTAATGATTGAGAGGCTCAAGGTGTGCTCACACATGTGTGAGCAACCTTGGGAGAGAAAGTGGGGGACAAATGTGTAAGAGGTGTAAGAGGGCATGGCTTCTCACACGTGTGAGACACCTTGACTCTCATGCAAGAGGACAAGTGTGCAAGAGGCATGCAAGACATGAGGGATGAGAAAAGTGTGAACATCTCTCACACATCTGTGAGGATTTCTCACACATGTGTGAGAACACACTTAAGATTAAGAGGAGATTTAACTAAGATGATTATGCAAAGCAAGCATGATTAAGGAAGTGGGTAGGTTTAGCAAGGTGGGTTAGGTAAGCTAGTGAGGTTTAGGATTAAATTAAATGAGATTTAATTTAATCATGGGTTTAGATGAATTAATAGGATGTGAAGAATTTAAATAAGTAAAATTTATTTCAAAAGAGGAATGTGGAGGATCATGTGGTAAATTAATTTAACACATTAAGGCTAGAAGTATTTAAATTAAATTTAAATACTTAGAAGAATGAACTTTTTTAATTAAAATAATTTAATTAAATAAGTAGAGGAATGTGAACAATATAATTAATTACAACGTCACGGGCGATATTAAAATTAATTAATATAGTGTTTAGGGATGATTTTAATCGTCTACAACTACAATGGTTAGAAAGCAACAATGAATTGACCTAAACAAGATGCAACTAAATTTTTTAACTACAGGTCTCTGTTCAGCATCATTAGATCCTCCTTGATCAAATATAGCTTTGCTGCTCCTCAATGATCTTTGATCATCCTTCAAATTCAGTTCCACAATAGCCAGTCTTCATATCACACACTTCACACTTAGAATTTGCAACTTGACTTCTTAATTATATCATTTAGATTGTGAAGTTGGCCCATTTACATGTTACATTTACCAATAAATCATACATCATTCGGCTACAAATATTACTCTAAACAAATAAATGTTATTTCATAAAACAATAAAATCCTTTACTGGCCGACCCTGCTCGGTAAATACTGCTTACAGAAATCTTCTAAGTTAATCTTCTTGACTCGGTTAACATTGCAATATCCATAAAATCTTTTAGCTATTGAGTTTACTCTGTAAGAACTACTTCTGCCACATTCCCTTTGATGACTGAGTGAGCTCGGTAAGAATTGTTTTTGCTACATTTCCTTTGATGACTAAGTTAGCTTGGTAAGAACTGTTTACTTGGTAGATACTGCAAGTTTTCTTTACTAACCTCCTAGGCTTGGTAGATTTTGTCCTTTTTCTTTGCTGACCGTCTGAGCTCGGTAGACTCTGTCCTTTGCCTTGCTGACCTTCTGAGCTCGGTAGACTCTATCTGATGATTGATATGACATTTGTGTGACATCAAAGACAACACACAATTGAACAATTGTATCCAACAAACTATCTCTAAGCTTATTCATGCACCTAAATGATTTACTGCAGTGAAAACCAAAGGTACTATCCTAAGTAAGATCGACAATTGCTCAAGACTTCTCGAGGGCTCACTATTCCTCTCTTGACTTACTATAGTTTCATGCCTTTAATATCTCTCCCCGACAATGGCACCAAAAATGTTGGGTAAAAATGAGGTTCAACTTGATGGTATATGATCAAATCAACAATACCCTAAAAATATCAATCCAGAATTCGTAAACTCATGAAAGATATAACGGCTATTTGCATAAGGAGTGAAGATAATAAATCAAGAGGTTTATGAAGGAAATTACTACTTGCTAATAAATTTAATTGTCCAAATTACCACACATCTAAGATTACTTTTGCAAATGGATTCTAATCTAAAGTTCACACCTCTAAACAATTAAACATAATGTCTTTATGAATGCTATGAATGTTATTAACACACTTCTAAATAATTAATCACAAATGTTATTAACACTCTTCTAAACAATTAATCACAAATGTTATTAACACTCTTCTAAACAATTAATCACAATGTTGTTACAAAGTTTTATCTGATTAAAAGTTGATCTAATTAAGATTTGAAATCTACTTGGATTGTGAGAAGAGATTTGGTGGTGACATGAGGTTGCTTACAACAAACTGGATCTAATATAGAATGCGATAGGAAGTCTGATAAATGCGATAGGAAGTATGATAAATGGGGACAAAGAGTATTATGAATAGTGATAGGAAATGGTTCAATGGATGGATGAATGTGGTAGGAAGAATATAGCAGATAGTATTATGTGATAGACTTATGCAGGTAGCAAGATAATGATATATAGTGAACAATTACTTTCATAAGAATGTCTCAACCATTTACTTTATTAGACAATTGAATTCTTAATTAACAAGCACTGTACAGATTTAATTAACAAACATATATACAATAAATTCTTTATAAATGCACATGGTCAATTCAATATATAAAGAACACACAAACTCAATTGAAATACTTACAAAACAAACTAAGATAATCTCACCAAGTTTCTCGAGAGGGGGCCCTCCTCTGGTTCACAAGGTGAGAAATGCTTTAAAGTTGACTGCTACAGAAACTCCATGCTTTTAATACCATAGGCTTTAGAGATAATATAAATAGAGTGTTTCATATATCATATCATATCATGTCTTTCATTTAACATTTTCTTATATAGACTGAAAATGTTTAACCAAATTAATACCTAAGCTAGAATATTCGATGGCCTATTCCCTAAATATAGACAATAATTTGTTTTGGCCACTAGTCCCACTTTATAGTTTATAAAACAACTTAGCCAAAGTCATATATGCCCCAAAACTGATTGATTAAATAGTCAAAACTATTTGCCCAAAATTACAACTTTCAAAGTGTTGGATACAATTTTTCAATTGTGTGTTGTCTTTGATGTCACACAAATGTCATATCAGTCATCAGATAGAGTCTACCGAGCTCAAAAGGTCAGCAAGGCAAAGGATAGAGTCCACCGAGCTTAGAACGTCAATAAGGCAAAGGACAATGTCTACCGAGCTCAGAAGGTCAGCAAGGCAAAGGACAGTGTCTACCGAGCTCAGAAGGTCAATAAGGCAAAGGATAGTGTCAACTAAGGTCAAATGGTCAGTGAGGAAAAAGGACAGAATCTACCAAGCCCAGAAGGTTAGTAAAGAAAACATGCAGTATCTACCAAATAAACAATTCTTATTGAGCTCACTTAGTCATCAAAGAAAATGTGGCAGAAATAGTTCTTACCGAGCTCACTCAGTCATCAAAGGAAATGTGGCAGAAATAGTTCTTACTGAGCTCACTCGGTCATCAAAGGAAATGTGGCATAAATAGTTCTTACCGAGCTCTCATAAAGGAATTCAATTCTTACTAAGTAAACTTGGTAGCAAAAGGATTTTATAGATATTGCAATGTTAACCAAGTCAAGGAGGTTAACTTAGAAAATTTCTGGAAGCAGTATTTACCAAGCAGGGTCGGCCAGTAAAGGATTTCATTGTTTTATGAAATAACGTTTACAATAATATTTGTAGCTAACTGATGTATGGTTTATTGGTAAATGTAACATATAAATGGGTCAACTTGACAATTTGAAGGGTATAATTAAGAGGTCAAGTTGAGTGGAATTAATGTGATATGAAGACTGATTATTGTGGAAGCGAATTTGAAGGATGATTAGAGATCATTGAGGTGTAGCAAAGCTATATTTGATCAAGGAGGATCTAATTATGCTGAACAAAGACATTTAGTCAGCAAATTTAGTTGCATCTTGTTTAGGTCAATTCATTGTTGCTTTCTAACCATTGTAGCAATGATTTCAAATCTCTTAACAGAGTTGGTTTAATAGTCATTTTGTAAATCTTCTAACACGGTGACAATTCATTTGAATTGTTTTAAAGACCTCTAGCAAGGCCACTCCTAACAGGGTGATTAAATCCTCTAACAAGGCCACACCTAATAGTGTGTATTGTAACCTTTAACAGGGTTGGCTCCTAACAAGGCTCACTTCAGAAGAGTGAAAAATTGGTGACTAGTTACTTGATAATTTTTTCCATATTGAGTTTCCACGTTAAATCTGGTGTCTCTTGTGTTCATTTTGTTTTTAGTTAAATGCATGAATGCTTGAAGATAAGTAATAGTTTAATAAACCAAGTTATAGAATTTGTTACCAAGTATCAGTAGTAACTAGATCTTTAAGACATCTAAGGGATCTATGGATTAATTTTTGTTAGTAACTGATTCAACCCCCCTCTTAGTTACTCTATCTTTAATCCCAACAATTGGTATCAGAGATCTTGGTGCTTTCAGAAAAAATTTCAAAGATCTAAGCTAAAAATCAGGATGTCTTACAAAAGAAAAATTCCAAGACTTAACAGGGACAAATTCTCAACATGGCAAGGATTGATGAGGCTTCATCTGGCTTCTATTAGTGATACAAGGCTAAAGTACCTCGATGAAAAATATGAAAAACCTTCTAGTACATTATTTGTCAATGATATTGCTAAAAAGAAGACTCACAACAACATGACGATAGATCTAGCATCTACTCTGAGTTATGAAGAATTTGATGACATCAAGGATTGCAAAACTGCCTTTGAAATGTGAAACAAGCTAAAAGAGATCTATGGAGGAGATGATAATGTGAGAAGAGCCAAAGCAGAAAGTTTAAGAGGAAAATTTGATCAAATGAGGATGAGAGAGGATGAAAACATTGCAAATTATGTTGAAAGAGTTAAAGCATGTGTTAGTGCAATCAAAACATCTAGAGGAGATATCAATGATGAGACAGTTATAAGTAAAGTTATTAGAATTCTACTTCCCATTTATGCAATCAGAGTCTCTACAACTCAAGAAAGAAGATGTGAGGCAAATCATAAAATAAATTTAGAAGCCATAGTTGAAAGATTGACTACATTTGAGCTAGACAACTATGACAATTATGTTCTAGTTGCCAAGAACATTGAATTAGCATTTGAAGCCAAGCTTTCACTCAAAGAAAAAGGGGAAAAGATGAAGGATCCATAATCAAATAGTGATGAAGAATTAGAACAAAGTTTAGACAGCAATCTTAAGGTGGTTGAGGCTCTACTAGCAAGAAAATATTCAAGAGGCAAAGGGAAATACAAAGGTAAGGTTCCTCTAATGTTCTTTTCTTGTGAAGAAATTATACATATTGTTGTTAGGTGCCCAAATAAGCAGAACAAGGATGAGAAGAAAGGTCACAAGTACAATGGCAAGAAAGACTTCAAATCATTCAAGGATAAAGGTAAGAAAACATGTTTCATGGCTAAAGATTCTAATGATTCTGAAGATGAAGAAGAAGATGAAATTGTCTACATTGCTATGAAAGATGAGTCTGATAATGATGAGGAAATGGAACTCATTTCTCATATGATCATAAATGATACATGGATCATAGATGGTGGTTGTTCTCATCACATGACTGGTGATAAAACTAAGTTTGAATACTTTGAAGACTATGATGGTGGCAGTGTAAGATTTGGTAACAATGAACATTGTTATATAAAAGGAAAAGGAAGAATCTCACTAACCAAAGAACTTGTATGCGATAATGCATATTGGGTAGAAGGACTAAAGCATAATTTGTTGAGTGTGGCACAGCTAATCAATAATGGACTCAAAGTAGAATTTATGCATGGAAAAGCAAGATTGTTGGATGGGAAAGGAAAGCTAATTGGATCAAGCACTCAAAAAAAAGGTAACTTATTTTATCTTGAACTTGGTGTATGTTCATGTTTCATTGCTCAAATTGAAAAAAGTTGGTTATGGCATAGGAGGTTATGTCATGTAAACTTTGACAACTTAATAAAGATCAGTAATTTCATGAAAGTAAGAGGTATTCTGAAATGTCCCTTTATTGATTTTGTATGATATTTCAAGCCTCAAATCAGATCTTTAAAATCAAACAACCAATATTACAAAGATCCACCAATTTCTCAATAAAACCCAAATCGGGTATGTCCAAAATAGTGCCAAAAAACTTCACAACTTCACAAATTATTAATAAATCTAAAAATTAAAAAAAAAATTATAGAAATTTCAGCAGAATAACAGCCTACAAAATGAAATTTCTAGATTTGTATAGCCTTTACACAACAGTTCACAAATGTAGGACAAAAACTATGCTCATCGGGCTCCCGAAATTAACACAAAAATGCCCGAAAACACCACAAAAACACTAATAATCTATCTCAAAAGTTTAATCACATCCTAATACATATATTCAGCTCTATTTTAACATCTTAAAGTCTAAAATACAGCAGCAACCAAAACTGATATGAAATACTCAACCGGAAACACCAAACTCTTACAAAAAATACACCCGAAAATCCAAAAATCTGCACTATTTAGCACAAAGGCAAACTCTGCATGAGCATGCACATGGAATGGCTTCAAACTCCCATCCTTAGCCTTCCTAAAAATCTTCAAACTCTCATTCTTGGGTCTCCTTCTCCACAGGTTTGGCAGCCTTTGAAGAACAACAAAGAAATGAGCAAAAATCAAGTTCTGGAATGGGCCCAAAATGCCTCCAAACCCCTTAAAAGAGGGCATAACCCTAACTCACATCCAAGAGAGGTTAATAAAATATAATTTAATAATAATTTTTATTTATTAGTCCATTTTTTTCCAAATATTAGCCCCTTTTTCCGAAACTTCACCTTTTTGGAGCCTGCTTGCCTTAGCAAAGTTTATTATTTTTAATTATTTGAAAAGGGGACATGACAAGTCCTCCTCTCCCAAATATTGCTTTTCCTCAAGATATGAAGGTTGGAATTCTCAAGAATATGTTCTCCTTCCCAAGTTGCATCCTCTAGTGGTAATCCTTTCCATTTGACCAAATGCTCTATGACGCTCTTATTTCGCAATCTTTTCTCTCTTGTATCCAAAATCTCTTTTGGTATCAAAACTAATTTTCTTTCATCATCAAGAGGTGGTAATTATATAGATACTATGGTTTGCTAGCTTAGAACCTTCTTTAGGCCAAGATACATGAAAAATATTATGTATTTTTCTATTTGGTGGGAGCTCCAATTCATAAGCTACCTCTCCTACCTTCTTGATGATCTTATAAGGCCCATAGAACCTTGGCTTGAGTTTCTCTACCCCACTCCTCTTCAAGGTGCTTTGCTTATATGGCTGCAACCTAACAAATACCAAATCTCCCACCTCAAAAGATCTTTCAATCCTTTTCCTATCAGCATATAACTTTTGTTGGTTCTGTGCATGTTGTAGATTATCCTTGAGGAACCTTATTATGTCTTGGCTTTGCTTGACGAAATCACTTGCTGCAGGTACTTTTCTATCGAAAAGTATTAGATCAACAAAGGAAAGGGCATCATAACCATAAAGAGCATGAAAAGGAGGCATACCAATAGACATGTGATGAGATGTATTGTAACAATACTCCCCTAGGTGTAACCATTTCATCCAAACATGTTGTTGATTTGAAACATAGTTCCTCAAATATCCCTCTATCCATTTATTAACTATCTTTGTTTGTCCATCTGTTTGAGGGTGATAGATAGTACTAGGAGTGAGTTTAGTTCCTGCCAAATGAAAGAGCTCCTTCCAAAAAGAGCTGAGGAATCTATTGTCTCAGTCACTAACAATGTTTCTAGGCAAGCCATGTAATCTAAAAATTTCCTTGAAGAACAATTCGGCCACTTGTGATGCCTTGAAATCATATGTGATAGGAAAGAAATGTGCATACATAGTTAGTCTATCTACCACCACATATATGCAATCCTTACCTTGAACCTTTGGCAACCCAATGATGAAGTCCATGGAAATACTTTCCCATTTTTGTTCAGGAATAAGAAGTGGCTGCAACAACCCTGCAGGAAAATTTTTCTCACTCTTGCTTTGTTGGCATACCATACATTCCTTAATGTGTTTAAGGACATCCTCCTTCATACCCTTCCATGAAAACCACTCTCAAATTTTCCTATATGTCTTGAAGTATCCCTGATGACCAGCCAAAGGTGTGTCATGAAAGGCCCTCAATATCCTCTCCTTAGTTTTTGATTCTGGCACTAAGAAGATCTTGTTCTTGTAATAAATCAATTCATCAACAACCTTGTACCTGTTATCATCCACTAACTTATCCAAAATCTTGGTGGCAAAGGAATATTTAGCATACTCTAAAATTATGGAGACTTTCCAATCAGCAGAGATAGATGATAAGGAACACAAAGTGGGCTTTCTTGAGAGAGCATCAGCAACCACATTATTCTTTCCTTTCATGTATTCAATATCAAAATCATAAGCTTGCGATTTGCTTACCCATTTTTTTTGATGATCATTCAAATCCCTTTGGTTCAAGAAGAATCTAAGGCTATTATGGTCTGTCTTTACAATGAATCTCCCACATACCAAATATTATCTAAACTTATGAAGTGCATGCATGATTGCCAACATTTCCTTATCATAGATGGAGTAACCTTTCTCTGATTGATTTAATTTTCTACTCTCAAATGCTATTGGATGTCCCCTTTGAGTTAGGACAGCCCCTATACCTTCTCCAGAAGCATCACATTCAACAACAAAAGGTAAAGAGAAATCTGGAATTGCAAGCACACGGCATGAACTCATTACCTCCTTAAGCTTATCAAATGTTTTTTGTGCCTCTTCTATCCAAACAAAAGCTCCTTTCTTTGTCAAATCAGTCAAGGGGGCAGAAAGCTGAGAAAATCCCTTGGCAAATCTCCTATAGTAGCTACACAACCCGAAGAAATCTCTCAACTATGTAAGATTAGTGGGTGGAGGCCAATCCAAAATTGCTTGGATTTTTTGTTGATCAACCTGTACTCCTTTAGAACTTATAATATGTCCCAAATATAGGATCTCTGTCAAACCAAACTCACATTTAGATAGCTTAGCATAGAAGGATTGCTGCTCCAAGATTCCCAAAATAGTGTCTATGTGCTTTAGATGCTCTTCCCATGTTTTACTGTAAATCAAGATATCATCAAAAAATATCAAAACAAATTTTCAAAGATGCTGGCTGAATACCTTATTCATATAAGATTGGAATGTTGCAGGTGCATTAGTGAGGCCAAATGGCATAACAAGAAATTCAAAGTGCCCATAGTGACATCTAAAAGCAGTCTTTTCCACATCTTCACTCCTCATTCGAATTTGATGGTACCCTGATCTTAAGTCAATTTTTGAGAAGTATACAGCACTATGTAACTCATCAATGAGTTCATCTATGCGTGGTATGGGATACCTATTTTTTATGGTCTTCTTGTTTAGAGCCCTGTAGTCTATACACATTCTCATTGTACCATCCTTTTTCTTGACAAGTACCACAGATGATGCAAATGGACTAGAGCTAGGTCTTATGAATCCCATGTCCAGGAGTTCTTTAATAGTTTTTTCAATTTCTTCCTTATAACCTCTTGGATGGCGGTATGGGGTTGTTATAACTGGTTTGGCACCCTGTTCTAACTCTATAACATGCTCAAAACCTCTATCTGGTGGTAATCTTGGAGGCAAGTCATTGAAAACTATACTATGCTTATCAAGAATATTTTGAATTTCAAAATGAAAATTACCTTGATTCTTTGGAGAACTTGTTGGATGGATTATGACTCCTGTTGCCCATGCTACTTGTCCTCTTCAAAAAGTCCTCTCCATCCTCTTTGCAGAGACCGCCTTAGGTGCTCCATTCGATAAACCTCTCAATATGACTTCTTTCCCATTGGAATGAAATTTAAACTCTATAGTTTGATGGTTCATGTAATAGCCTCCAATAGAGTGCAACCATTGAACACCCAATACAAGATCTGTCTCCCCAATACCAACCACATAGAAGTCATCACATAACTCATAATCTCCTAAGGTCATCCTGAGTTGTTTCACCACTCGTGTGCAAGGCATAGTGAATCCATCAGCTACAGTAACATTGAATCCCTCAAAATCTTCTACTTTAAGCCCTCTTTCATGACAAATCTCTCATCAATAAAATTGTGAGTTGCCCCACTATCAAGAAGAATTGTCAACCTTTTCCTTGCTAGTACCCCTCGAATTCGAAAGGGATGGTATCTTGGGACTCCTGATAATGCTGCTAAAGTGTCATCCTTGTTGATTTCTTTTCTTTCTCTTCTTCTACCTCCTCCTTAGTATCATGAAATTCCTCATGCTCATCTGAATCAGATTCTGAAGCAACTTCAATATAGTGCACTTGACCTTTCCCCAAACATCTGTGTCCTGGAACCCATGGTTCTCTACAAGTAAAACAAAGCTTTTTCCTTCGTAATTCACTCCTAGTCTCTTCATCTACCTTCTTTTTTGCCACATTCATCACATATTTTGGTGGTAGTGTTGGGAAAGTCTTTTTCTGAAAATTTCCCTTATGTTGCCAAAGATTTGGGAGTTTTTGATTAGTGACTGATTTCATAGGCATGCAAGTTTCAATTTGTAAGCTTCTTTTGATAGCTTCTTGTAAGGTTGAGGGTGAGAAAACCTTAACCAAACTCTTAACAGAATCTTCTAAACCATCAAGAAAAAGATAAACAATCCTCTTTTCACTCATATCAGGTACCATAACAACCACTTTTTGAAACTCTTCTATATACTCATTAACTAATTTGGTTTGCTTCAACTTTGACAATTCTTTAAAGTACTCTTCATCATCCTTGAGGTCAAATCTATCTATCACTCTTTGACTAAAATCATCAAATGTAGTTACCTGATCATGACCTTGAGTAGTCATTCCATTATACCACCAATCATAGGCTGCATCTTCCAAGTGTAGACTTGCAAATTGAATAGCATCACTCTCCTTCATGGGGTTAAGTGTAAAGAAAGTCTGTAATTTTTGTAGCCATGCTCTAGCTGAAATTTTATTTGTTCCATCAAAAGTAGGTGCTATAAACTTGCTTATTTTATTTTTGAGCTCTCTTCCACTTATGCCATGCTCCTTCCTGTTCTCTTTCTTGAGCATCAAAGTGTTCATCATATCCACATATTCTCTAAAAGGAACCGAACTACAAAAGTCATCATCTAAGCCATTGTAAGTAGCTCTTAATGCAATCAAGTTACCTGTAACCTCTTCCACGGGATTAATGGCTGGATTTGGTACTGGTGGCTCATCTGCAGGCAAGAAAATAGTTTTGGTTGATTTAGATGGTGTGGATTTCAGATTTCTTGGCTCCTCTGAAGTGCTCCTTTTCTCATTAATAGATGCAACTCCTTGTAGTTTTTCTGTCAATATTCGCAAAGCCTCTCTAGTTTCTACCAAACTATCCACTATTTGCTTCTGAGTATTTTGGATGTCTTGGAAGAATTTCTTTGCCATCTCATCTGGATCAACCATACTTTTCCCTTCCTTGGATTTTGTACTTTTACTTTCAACTGGAGGTTTGATCAAAATTTCTTTATTCTTTTCTCACTGCAAATATCTTTTTTCTCTTTCACTTAGTTGCATGTGACCATAAATTTTGACATGCAATTGATTAGAAGCAACATGCAACCATAAATTATGACATGTAAGATCTAGGTAGTTGTCAAAACTGACATGCAAACTTCTACAAACCCTCAGGCTGGCAAGATCATTGCTCTGATACCACTGAAATGTCCCTTCACTGATTTTGTATGATATTTCAAGCCTCAAATCAAATCTTTAAAATCAAACAACCAATATTACAAAGATCCATCAATTTCTCAATAAAACCCAAATTGGGTATGTCCGAAATAGTGCCAAAAAATTTCACAACTTCACAAATTATTAATAAATCTGAAAATAGAAATTTTTTACATAAATTTCAGCAGCATAATGGCCTATGAAATGACATTTCTAGATCTATATAGCCTTTACACAACAGTTCACAAATGTAGGACAAAAACTATGCTCATCGGGCTCCCGAAATTAACACAAAAATGCCCAAAAACACCACAAAAATACTAATAATCTATCTCAGAAGTTTAATAACATCCTAATACATATATTCAGCTCTATTTTAACATCTTAAAGTTTAAAATATGGCAGCAACCAAAACTGATATGAAATACTCAACCGAAAACACCAAACTCTTACAAAAAACACACCCGAAAACCCACAAATCTGCACTGTTTAGCACAAAGGCAAACTCTGCATGAGCATGCACATGGAAAGGCTTCAAAATCTCATCCTTAGCCTTCCTAGAAACCTTCAAACTCCCATTCTTGGGTCTCCTTCTCCATAGGTTTGGCAGCCTCTGAAGAACAACAAAGAAATTAGCAAAAATCAAGTTCTGGAATGGGCCCAAAATGCCTCCAAACCCCTTAAAAGAGGGCATAACCCTAACTCACGTCCAAGAGGGGTTAATAAAATATAATTTAATAATAATTTTTATTTATTATTCCATTGGTTTACAAATATTAGCCCCTTTTGCCGAAACTTCACCTTTTTGGAGCCTGCCTGCCTTAGCAAAGTTTATTATTTTTAATTATTTGCAAAGGGGACATGACATATTCCTAACATAAAGAAACCTGAGGTTGGTCTATGCAAGAATTGTCAAATTGTTAAAATGGGAAAGACTAGTTTTAAAAGCAAGAACTATCAGACTGAAGAAGTTCTAGAAATTGTTCATACTGATTTGTGTGGACCTATTGGCATTGAAAGTTATACTAGTGAAAAATTCTTCATTCTATTTGTTGATGATTATTTAAGAATGATGATTGTCATGTACCTAAGAGAGAAATCAAAAGCATTTAAAAAGTTCAAATGGTATTTGGCCAGAGTAGAAAAGGAAATAGGCAAAAGACTGAAATGCTTAAGGTCTAACAGAGGTGGTGAATTCATTTCACATGAGTTCAATAACTTTTGCATTGAAATGGGAATCAAAAGACAGGTTTTAGCACCTGAAACTCCTGAACAAAATAGAATAGCAGAAAGAAGGAACAGATCTATCATGGATTGTGCAAGAACCTTAATGATTGAGAAAAGCATTGCTATCAAATACTGGAAGGAAGCTATCAACACTATAGTCCATACCTTGAACCGAGTACAGCTGAAAAAGGACTTATTCAAAACACCCTATGAGTTGTGGTATGGCTACAAACCCAATGTAAGTTATCTAAAAGTATTTGGAAGCAAATGTTACATTTTGAAAGAATCTAAAAAAGGTAAATTTGATGTAAAAAGTGATGAAGGAATTTTTTGAGATACTCTTGCAAAAGCAAAGCATATAGATGTTTGAACTTATCTACTCAGAAAGTCATGGAAAGTGCACATATCAAAGTTGTTGAGTTTGCAGAAAGAACAGAAGAAGAAAGCAAAAAGGAACCTGAAGACTATAGAAGATTTTTTTACATTGAACCTGATACAATGCCAAGTATACCTATTAATCAGGAATACTCAACTCTAGAGTCTTCATTAATCGAGTCACAAGAAGTTCAAACTGAGTCAGTACCTACTGAGCTAAAAGAACCTGAGTTGCAAATAGAAGCTATTGAGTTAGCATCTACCAAGCTTGAGCAACCAGAAGTTGAGACATAGAAGGATAACAATGCAAGTTATTTAAAAGGCAAGGAGCCCATGTTAGCCAAGTATGTCAAAAAGCATCATGCACCAAATCAGATCATTGGAGATAAATCAGAAGGAATAATGACAAGAAGTAAGTTGAAAGGTACTTTTTTACTTGCTGATTTTGAACCTAGAAATGTCAAAGATGCACTAACAATAAAAGTTGGATTGAAGCTATGAATGAAGAGATAGAATAGATAGAGAAAAACAAAACATGGACTCTTATACCTAGACCCAAAGACAAAAATGTGATTGGAAAAAAGTGGGTATTCAGAAAAAAAACTAAATGAAGATGGTAAGTTGTCAAGGAACAAAGCTAGATAGGTAAGCAAAGGATACTTTCAAGAAGAAGGTGTAGAATATGGAGAGACTTTTGCTGCTATTGCAAGATTGGAAGGTGTCAGAACCTTACTTGCATGTGTTGCATTCAAAGGATTCAAAGTTTATCATATGGATGTCAAGTCAGCATTTCTCAATGGCATACTGGATGAAGAGATTTACATTCAACAGCCTGAAAATTTTGTTGATCCAGACAAGAAGGACATGGTCTACAAATTGCATAAAGCATTATATGGTCTGAAACAAGCCCCTAGAGCATGGTATGAAAGATTGCATAACTATCTTATTCAGATTGGTTTTCAAAGAACTAATGACAACAATAGTTTGTACATAAAGGAAGGACCAAATAATAAGATTGTTTTGGCAAAAATATTTGTAGATGATACTTTGTTCACAGGAAATGGTGATCTTTGCAAAAAAATTAAGGACACAAGAACAAGAAATTTGAAATGTCAATGTTTGGTGAAACCAAATTCTTTGTTGGTCTTCAAATTCAACAGAGTAAGAATGGCATCTACATTATTCAGTATAAATACATCAAGGAGATACTGAAAAAGTTTGGTATGAAAGACTGCAAACTAGTTGGGACTCCTATGTGTACTAGATTAAAACTTACCAAGGATGATGAATCAAAGGAAGTGGATTAGACATTGTATAGATTTATGATTGGAAAGTTGCAATATGTAGTGTACACTAGACCAGACATTGCCCTTGTAGTAGGAATTGTAGCAAGATTCTCAACAAAACCAAAAGAAAATCACATGATAGCAATCAAAAGGATCATGAGATACTTAAAAGGAACTAAAGATTATGGATTATGGTATAAACTTGGAGAAAATTTAGATGTAAAGGTGTTCACTGATGTAGATTGGGCAGGAAATATTGATGACAGAAAGAGCACAAGTGGAGGAGCTTTCTTTCTTGAAAAAATGTTGGTTTCTTGGACAAGTAAAAGCAGAATTGTACATCTCAATCCATAGCAGAGGCTGAATATGTTGTAGCAGCAGTAAACTGCTCAAACATTGTGTGGTTCAAACAATTATTGGAAGGTATGAAGCAAAAAATCAAAGAACCTGTTGTTATATTTTGTGATAACACAAGTGCAATTAACATCTCCAAGAATCTAGTGATGCATTCAAAAACCAAGCATATTGTCATAAAGTATCACTTTGTTAGAGAATTAGTGCAAGAAAAGTAAATAAGATTGGAATATGTCCATACAAAGGAACAAATTGTTGACATATTCACAAAGCCTTTACCTAAGGATGCATTCTTCTATCTAAGAGGTAAGTTATGGGTCATTCCCCTATCTAAAGCTCACTAAAATATAGCTCTAGTGATGCATCAATAGGAACAGAATTGAAGATCTATCAGTTGATGTAACAAACCAATGAAGACGTTGCATATGAATCAGTACATCGATTCAGTTGTTTTGAGTTGTTTTTGGCATGTGTTGTCAAAGAGGGAGAGTATACTATCATATCTTTCTAAAATTTGCAAAATAATAAGAGTTTGTGTAAGAATGAGAGATTATTATGAAAGAGAGAGTTTGTTGTATTTGAAGAAGAAAGTGAAGTATTCTGTCAGTAAAAGACTTGTTTTCAAATTTCATTCTGCTATGACATATTGTGTTTCCATCAATGCCAAAGAGGGAGATTGTTGGATACAATTGTTCAATTGTGTTTTGTCTTTGATGTCACACAAATGTCATATCAGTCATCAGATAGATTCTACCAAGCTCAAAAGGTCAGCAAGGCAAAGGACAGAGTCCACCAAGCTTAGAAGGTCAACAAGGCAAAGGACAATGTCTACTGAGCTCAAAGGTCAACAAGGCAAAGGACAGTGTCTATCAAGCTCAGAAGGTTAGCAAGGCAAAGGACAGTGTCTACCGAGCTCAGATGGTCAGCGAGGCAAAAGGATAGAATCTACCGAGCCCAGAAGGTTAGTAAAGAAAACTTGCAGTATCTACCAAATAAACATTTCTTACCAAGCTCACTCGGTCATCAAATAAAATGCGGCAAAAATAGTTCTTACTGAGCTCACTCGGTCATCAAAGGAAATGTGGCAGAAACAATTCTTATCGAGCTCACTCGGTCATCAAAGGAAATGTGGCAGAAACAATTCTTACTGAGCTCTCATTAAAGAATTCAGTTCTTACTGAGTAAACTTAGTAGCCAAAGGATTTTACAGATATTGCAATGTTAACTGAGTCAAGAAGGTTAATTTAGGAAATTTTTGGAAGTAGTATTTATCGAGCAAGGTTGGCCAGTAAGGATTTCATTGTTTTATGAAATAACGTTTAGAGTAATATTTGTAGCCGACTGATATATGGTTTATTGGTAAATGTAACATGTAGATGGGTTGACTTGACAATCTAAATGGTATAATTAAGAGGTCAAGTTATGAATTCTAAGTGTATGAAAGTGGAATTAATGTGATATGAAGACTAATTATTGTGAAAGTGAATTTGAAGGATGATCAGAGATCATTGAGGTGCAGCAAAGCTATATTTGATCAAGAAGGATCTAATGATGCTAAACAAAGACCTGTAGTCAACAAACTTAGTTGCATCTTTTTTAGGTCAACTCATTGTTGCTTTCTAACCATTGTAGCAGTGATTTCAAATCTCTTAACAGAGTTGGTTTAATAGCCATTTTGTAAATCCTCTAACAAGGTGACAGTTCAGTTGAATTGTTCTAAAGACCTCTAGCAAGGCCACTCCTAACAGGGTGATTAAATCCTCTAATAGGGTCACACCTAACAGTGTGTATTGTAACCTTTAATAGGGTTGGCTCCTAATAAGGTTCACTTCAGAAGAGTAAAAAATTGATGACTAGTTACTTGGTGGTTTTTTCCATATTGGGTTTTCATGTTAAATCTAGTGTCTCTTGTGTTCATTTTGTTTTCAGTTACATGCATGAATACTTGAAGATAAGTAAGAGTTTAATATACCGAGTTACAGCATTTGTTATTGAGTATCAATAGTAACTAGATCTTTATGACATCTAAGGGATATGTGGATTAATTTTTGTTAGTAACTGATTCACCCAACCGCCCCCCGCCGCCCCCCCCCCCCCCCCCCCCCCCCGCCCTCTTAGTTACTCTATCTTTAATCCCAACACAAAGTTGTTCCTCCAAGTGAATGGCTGACTCCATATCATGCATCCTTAGTCCTTGTAGCAGCATCAATCAAAATATATCATTTTCTTGTAATTAATATCTTTTTAGGAACTGTTCTTCCCTCTTTTTAGAAGTACTAAATATTCTACTTTCCTATCAATGATTTAGCAAAAAGGGAATTTCATGCCAAAGAAGTGGGAAATGTGGGAAGTAAAAGGTTAATAAAAACAAAGCATTATTAGGACTCATCAAGACACATCTATCAATAAGGAGACTTCTACTCCCGAGTCTTTCTCGGTCACTGAGTTGCAAGAAGTTCAAATTGAGTCACAGTCTAAAGCTACCGAGCCAACGCCTACCAAGTTTGAAGGACCCGAGCCGCAGATAGAACAACTAGAGCCAGAAGTTGAAATTCAAAATGAAGATAGTGGAATTCATTCAAAAGGCAAAGAACCTATATTGGCCAAATATGTTAGAAGGCATCATGCACCAGATCAAATTATTCGAGATAAATTAGAAGGTACTATGCCAAGAAGTAAGCTAAAAGGTACATGTTTACTTGTTGATTCTGAACCTAGAAATGTTAAAGATGCATTAGAAAATGACAGTTGGATTGAGGCTATGAATGAAGAAATAGAGAAAATAGAAAAGAAAAAAACCTGAACTCTTCTACCTAGGCCTAAGGATTAAAATGTGATTGGAACAAAATGGGTATTCAGGAATAAGTTGAATGAAGATGGTAAGGTATCAAGAAACAACGCTAGATTGGTATGTAAAGGCTATTCTCAAGAAGAAGGCATTGATTATGGTGAGACTTTTGCTCCTATTGCAAGATTGGAAGGTGTCAGAACCTTGCTTGCTTATGCAGCACATAAAGGATTTAAGGCATATCAGATGGATGTTAAATCTACATTTCTCAATGATATTCTTGATGAAGTCTACATTGAACAACCAGAAGGTTTTGTTGATCCAAACAAAAGGGACATGGTCTGCAAATTACACAAAGCTTTGTATGGTCTAAAACAAGCTCCTAGAGCATGGTATAAGAGGTTGCACAACTACCTTGTACAAATTGGTTTCTAGAGAACTAATGATAACAGTAGTTTGTGCATCAAGGAAGGACTAGATAAAAAAATTGTATTGGTAGAAATATTTGTGGATGATACTTTATTTATAGGCTATTATGATCTATGCAAAGAATTTTTACAGAAAATGAAAAAAGATTTTGAAATGTCTATGTTTGGTGAGATTAAATTCTTTGTTGGATTACAAATACAGCAAAGCAATAATGGTATCTACATCACTCAGTGTAAGTATATTAAGAAGATACTCAAGAAGTTTGGTACGAAAGATTCAAAACTAGTTGGAACCTCGATGTGTATTGGATTAAAGCTTACCAAAGAAGATGATTTCGAAGAGGTAGATCAAACCTTATATAGATCAATGATTGGAAAATTACAGTATGTAGTTCATACAAGGCCTGATATTGCTCTTGTAGTTGGTATAGTGACAAGATTCTCAGAAAAACCAAGAGAAAATCATATGATGGCTATCAAAAGAATCTTAAGATATTTGAAAGGAACTGAAGACTATGATCTATGGTATAAACTTAGAGGAAATCTAGACCTAAAAGTGTTTACTGATGCTAATTGGGCTAGAAATCTGGATGAGAGAAAGATTACAAGTGGTGGAGCATTCTTTCTTGGTAAAAGTTTGGTATCTTGGACAAGCAAAAAGCAAAATTGCACATCCCAATCCACAGCAGAGGCAAAATATGTTGCAGCAGCAATGACTTGTTATAATATTGTTTGGTTTAAATAGTTGTTGGAAGGCATGAAGGATGAGATCAAAGAACCAGTTGTCATGTTTTGTGATAATACAAGTGCAATTAACATATATAAGAATCTAGTAATGCATTTCAAGACCAAGCATATTGCTATAAAATATCATTTTGTCAGAGAATTGGTGCAAGACAAAGAAATCAAATTGGAATATGTCCATACAAAAGAAAAAATTGCAGACATATTTAACAAGCCATTACCTAAGGATGCATTCTTGTATCTAAGAGGTAAGCTAGGGTTCATTCCCCTACTTGAAGCTCACTAAATAAAGCTTTAGTGATGCATCAATAGGAACAAAGTTAAAGGTCAATCAGTTGATGCTGCATAATCAAGAGAACATTGCATATGAATCGGTACTGAAGGTACATTGATACTCATTTGGTATGTGTTATCTTTGGCATGTGTTGTCAAAGAGGGAGAGTTTACTGTCATATCTTCTAAAATTTGTTTAAAGAAAGAAGCTATGTAATTCCTTCACAAAGGGAGATTACTGCACAAAAGAGAAGCTTGTGGTATAAAATCTAAGAGGGAGAAACTTTCTATTAGAGAAAATCTCGGTTTCAAATTTCATTATGATATGACATGTTGTGTTGCCATCAATGCCAAAGAGGGAGATTGTTGGATACAATTGTCTAATTATGTGTTGTCTTTGATGTTACACAAATGTCATATCAGTCGTTAGTCTGTGCTTACCAAGCTCACTTGATCAACGAGATAGTTTTTCATGTCTATCAAGCATTCTTGGAGATTACTCTGCAAAGATAGTGTCTACCGAGCTCACTTGGGCATCGAAGGAAATTATGGTAGGAAGCAATGTTAACCAAGCTATCATGGTTAACAAAGGAAAGTTGGTCAGAGTTAGTGTTCACCAAGTTCACTCAGTTGCCAAAGGATTTTATAAGTTTGCAATGTTAACCAAGTGTCTATTGGTCAACACGAGAAATCATTTTAGGATTAGTATTTACCAAGTTGGGTCGGCTATCAAAGGATTTTGTTGATTTGGGATATGAAGTTTAATTGTTTCAAGTATTGATTCCAGTCGAATGTGGTAATGATTATTGGTCATTGTAATTTGTAATTAAGCTAACTTGATAATCTGGATGGTATATATGAAAGGTCAAGTTGAGATTCTAATGTATGATGAGTATGCAAGTGTATTGATTGAAAAGGAAAAGTGTGTGAGTGAATTTGAAGGATGATATGATATCATGTGGAGCAGCAAAGTAACATTTGATCAAGAAGGATCTAGTGTGAAGCAGAACAGAGATCTATAATCAGCAATTCAGTTGCATCTCAATCAAGTCATTTCATTGTTACTTTCTTACCATTGTAGCAATGATTTCGAAATATCTTAACGGAGTTGGTTTAACAGCCAGTTGTAAATCCTCTAACAAGGTGACAGTTCTATTGAATTATTTTAAGACCTCTTGCAAGGCCACTCCTAACAGGGTGATTAAATCCTCTAACAACGTCACACTTAACAATGTGTTTTGTAACCTTTAACCAAGTTGGCTCCTAATAAAGATCACTTCAGAAGAGTAAAAATTAGTAACTAGTTACATTGGTGATTTTTCCCATATTGGGTTTCCACATTAAATCTTGGTGTCTCATGTGTTCATTTCTTTTATACTTGCAAGTTAATTACTATGAATGTTTAAGATCTGTTAAAGTATAACTTACACTGCATTTACCAAGTTGCAGCATTTTCAGTATGTTTATCAAGTGACAATAGAAGTAGTTCATTGATACCTAAGGGATCTATGAAATAATTTTTGTGGTAACTGATTCACCCCCGCCCCCTCTCAATTACTCCATCTATTATTCCAACACTCCACATGAACTATTGGTATTACAAAAAAATGTTATTGTAGCTAGTCTAATCAATAAATTATAGCAGAATATAAAGATGTTTATATTTGGTTCAAATGGTTTAAAGTATATAATATTCCTGGTCTTCAAGGTAGAAAAGATTCAGTTAACTTGATGTGTCTTCTAGGAGCAGAGAGTTTTGTGATGGTTTAGGTTATTTCTTGGGTAATGTATCCATGTTGAGGATAGAGCAAGGCATGTCAAATATGGACTGCTAAATGTTTTTGTGGTGCAAGGGAAGATGGTGGAGAGCATATGATTCAATCCCATAAATGTCATGTGGAAACACATTAGGGATTAATTTGTGAGTAGGACAAATAGGCAATGGTTGTAAGCATTGAAAAAAATAATCCTTTCAACATTGATGGAGAATACACCTATAGATGTAGAAACTACAATGATACCAAGCACAAAAGAAACAAGTTTAAATGATGTTGTGCACACACTAAATTGCAATCTCTTGTTAATAGAGTCCAAATGCTCAGAAAAAGCCATGCTCAACCAAACTTCTTTCTATTTCTTGAAATTTAATACCAAATGACCAAATACAATGTAGATAGTGCAAGTATCTCAAATGTTCACAAAAATATGCAAAAAATTCTATTGAATATAAAGATACTGAAATAGGTGAGTTGGTATTATCTTTGAAAAGCCTCCCATGTGTAACAATAATCCTAATTTGGCACAAAGCATTTTTTAAACAATAGTTTGAATCTAAAAATTAGTATAACCTACTTCATGTTGCAATTATTGTATATCTCTATGCAATCCATGAGTTTTACCCCCACTACAAAAGCAAAAATGAATTTACCTTTTCATTAAAAATAGAGTTTCTCATGAGAGATGCTTGACAATGCAATAACAATTGTTGTAGAGACCATTTCAAAATACACAGATTGTATATTCTAGCCCAACCTACTATAGCAGTGAATGAGATTTGGTGTAACCTTTTCTCTTTCTTTGTAAAATCAGCGAAGAACATTGTGCCTCACACTTGTGTTGACCTTCATCTTGTCATTGCCAAAAAGATCTATTATTTTTCTATCAAGTTTTAAAAACTTTGATGTGATCTATTTATGAGGTAAAAATAAGGTGTCAAGTGTTAGCATGTCATAGGAATAAATTGTAAATCAACTCAAGAAATGAAGGCTTAGCATGCATTCTAGTTGCTACAAATAAACAACTAAATAACGTTCATGATTTGAAAATAACTTAAAAGGCCACATTTAGCATTGTCATAAACCCTATCTACTTTACACAATTAGGCATTTTTTTACTAAAAAGAAGTGTCTAAAACTTATTCACATCCTCAACTTTTCCTGAAATAGTAGGAAGAAATGGGTCTATTAAGAGATGTAGTGGACATACATTAAACTACAATGACCTACTACAAATACAGTCAGTAAAAATTGCAGTACAGAAATGAATATTATTTGTATCATCGTACAATTGAATCAATCAACTTAATGCCCAAAGTTTCCAAATAGGAAAATTTCACTAATGGTTGTATGCAAATGAAAAAATTATCCTAGGTGCCAATTGCCAATTATTTGTATTAAAACTAGATTGCGCATTGATAGAAATAAATAAACATAAGAAAATCACAACTCCCTAAACGAATGATAAATAAAAAGTTAAAGGAGTGCCAATGTATAAATTGTCAACTAAATATAAGATTGGAATTTCATTTAATTTTTTTTAAAAACTATGTAATTCACACTCAAAGCATTAACTCTTTCTAGATTAGAAGCTTGTTGCTAGTTGAATTTTCAAGTTCGATATAGATGCAATAGTGTAATAATTTCAAAACTTAGGTATCAAAGATTGGTCCAAATTAGGATCCTAAATCATATATTAATTGTGACAAAGAATATATGCCATGTATTCATTAAATAATCAATGAAATATATGTCATGAATTCACCATATGGAGGAAATATAATCTTATAAAGAAAAACAAGATGAAACCCATATTTTGAAGATCATATAACTTTATCCCTAACAAAGAAATGGGATGAGTGCACAACAAGAAAAAGATAGAAATTTTGAAAATGCTAGATGTAGAAACATGGCACTATTGGAAATATTATGATAGGCTGACTTACTGAGAGGGGAGGGGTGAATCAGTAACCAATAAAACTTAATCCTTAATTAGCAATTAATCCTTCATGTGTATTTTGATCTAATTGCATGCATGAGAAACTAAAAATATTAAAACATTCATAACACTACGACACACAATTTGGTGACCTAGAAACCTTCCAAATAGAAAGTAAAATTGGGGTGGGAATAATACCAACAAGCTTTAGTACTATAGTATAAAGTTGGCTTGTTAAGGCTTACAATGATCATGTCTCATGATTTGACTTGTTAGGAGCAATAAGCACTGCTAGGTCCACCTTGCAAAAGGATTTACAGATATACAATGAAGTATGCACTCAGTAAAGAGATTTACACAAGACTGTTAATACTATCACTATGAACTTGGTATAAACTAAGTCACTTGGTTAACATTGAGTAGCTTGATTAACACTAGATTCTCATCATAGTAATTCCAAACTTGGTAAGCACTGCACAACTCAATTTGCACTGATAAACTCGGCATACACTATGATGCTCGGTTTACAATATTGATCAACAACTTTGTAGTAACTACTCAGCATAAACTGAATACTATGCAAGGGACTCAGTAGCAACTGTAGAACTTGGTACCATCTGAAATACTTGGTTAACATTGTTAACTATACAATATGCTCGGTAGATACGTACAATCTGAATAGTGTATGTCACTAATAAAAAACATGACTAAAATGTCAACAATCTCCCCCTTTGGCATTAGTGAAAAAAACACTTATCAGTCAAAATTGAATTCAAAGTGTTTAAGAACACCTTTATCCATCACCTTATGTCTCCAACTTGATAGAGTATATTGTTTTTGAGATTTTTCAAAATTGGTTTTGTAAGAGATGTATTTCTGTACATGAATAATATAGTAATGCTCCCCCATACATAATACATAGTATACTTTACATCTTTTCACGTCTGATATATACATTTTCTCCTCTTTTCTATACATCTTGTCCTTTTTCACAATACATCTATATACATCTTCTCCGCCTTTATACAATATACATCTTTTCTACAGTCTTCAATCTTCTCCCCCTTTTTGACATTAATGCCAAAGATTTATGTTATTTATACTATATAGTAATGCCAAAATGTGACAAGAAATCTAAATGTACCTTTAAGATAACTGCCAAAGTCTTGTCCCAATTTTCTTGCAACACCTTGCATGTGTGCAATGCAATTTTCACTTCTGCTGACAATTCTATCATATGGTCTACAATGGAGAAGTTGTTGTCATGGATGAGTGTTTTAGCATGTGCAATGTGTTTCTGCAATGCATCCATATTTGGAAGAATCATATTCTATATATCTATCAATGCAGCTCTTATTCTTGCCTCTTCTCTCACCAATTCTACTTGCATATCAATCAAGAATACGATCTTGATGTATTGGGTAGAGTTGTAGCTCGGGTCAAGTTGCAACTATTATGCACTTGCCTTCAAATCCTCATCAATCTTTAATAGTTTATCTTTAATTTCCTTAGTGAAAATTGATATACCAAGGAGTCTACTAAATAGTAAAAATGCATTGTTGCAAGAGGTCTTTAATGAGCCTAGAATAGTAGATAATTCTACTTGATGGACAGCAATTTGTTGAGCAATAAGTTCCAAAATCTTATTCTCAAACTTCTTCTTAGCTCTAAGCAACAATTTTTCTTGTCCATTCAAATCATTATTGAACTTTTGGACTACCTCTACTAACTGGTTCAAAATTGATTGAGAAGTATCAACCTCTACATTTAATGCCTTTGCAAGGATATTATTTGCATCTTCTATTATTTGGAATTCCTTGTTCCTTTCTTCTCTAAACCTCTATTGCTTGGCTTTCTTCGGAAGAATTTCTCCAAAAACATGCATATGATCAGGATTGAGATTTGAGATATCCCAATCAAGAATAAAAATCTCCTCATCAAGATCTGTGTCTTCTTCCTTCTCTTTTCCTTTACCCAAAAATCTTATGCTTAGTTGAGGCTTGGTCTCAACTCTCTTTGCACTTATTAATTGCATGCTAGGAATGGAAACAATTGTAGAAGTGGTAGAACTCACTGAAAATGTAGATACTACACTTATCTCCAAAATATCAATAGTAGAAATACCTAGAGTTACCAAAATTGATGTAGAGGGATGTGTTGGTTGGCTGCTTGGTAGATGAAGTGCTTGTCACTTCTGTCAATGTAGTGTTGAGTTGGATGGGTGCAAAAATTGATTGAGTGCTTGTGCCAACTATGTTTGTCACAATCAATCTTGTTGAAGCTTTCTCTAGGCTAGATGTTTTTAGTGCTTTTCTTAGAGAATGAGGAAGTGAGGCTATGATTACTACAGCAATTTTCACTAGGTCAATCTCCTCAGTATCTTGTACATCTTCCTCAATAGCTTCCTACCCCTATTCCTCTTCATCATCATCTACATTATCAAAATTTGTAACTTCTTCAGCATCAATTTGTTCATCCTTTTCTACTTCATCATCATCATCATCATCTTTGTCATTGACACTAACTAAAAAATCACTCGGCTTGTGAAGAAGATAAACATTCTTCCATGTGTTTGTAGTATTCTTCGCTACATGCTCAATGTCTTTCAATAATACAAGACAAGTGTTGAATCTAAAAGTAACCTTTTCTTCATTTTTCTTTAGAGGTTTCTTTACCTCATTTCCATCTAAACTTGGAATGAGTTGCCTCAAGGTCTGCTCATATATATCTAATGTAGTCTTCATGGAATTCTCCCATCTTGGCTTGACCTTCTCCATTAGAAAATTCAGAATCTACTGAGCAAGCTGGTCTAGGGAGTATTTCCACTTACCCATTTTAGTTATTAACATATCTTCTATTTTCTTTTGCTCTTCTGTAGTCCTAGACTCATACTTCACTACCTTAAAAAAATTTATGCCAGATCCTGATTCTAATTCTTTCATCTTTTCCTCAAAAGTAGGTGGAGGCCTCTTGAAGATTGCAACTCCTCCTTCTTTATATGCTTTCTTCTTAGATAATCTTATGGTAAACACAGCATTGGATGTCTTGGCAAGCTTAGCAATAATTACCTTACCTTTCTTCTTAAATGGCTCTTCATCCTCTAATTTCTCTTCATCTTCTACTTTTTCATCTTCTCCTTTTCCTTCAGTCAACAGATGAGTGGAACTAGTTTTTAGTTTGGCAATTATCTTCTTTCCTTTGTTGACTGCTTGAGGGAGTTTTATTTCTAATTCAATTATAGCCTTTGCCTAATCATAAGTGCCAAAGTATGCTGCTTTAGGTTCAACAAGCTCATTAATCAATGCTTCAATAATGTCCTTGGTTTCATCAATGTTTACCTCATAACTAAGAGGTTTCACCCATACTATCCCTAGTCTTATTGCTTGAATGTACACTTTGTCACTATCAACCATGAAATGAACATCATTGTTTTAGTCTTCAACTAGTTTCTTAGGAATCTTGAATCTATTATTCATCTTCTCTTTGAATGCATCAAAGTATTTATCCATAATACTTGCATAGTTCTCTCCCATTTGAGCAATATGTTCATTAATCTGATAAAGAATAGGTACATCTTTCCTCCAAACTATTGTACCTTTAGATGGGAAAAACTTTTGAACATAGAAAAATAAACAAGTCAAAAGTGAACTAAAGTTACATGGATTATTCTTGGAAGTTCTTATACTTTCCATGTTCTTGTTGAACTGGTTCAGCATCAACTCAACAAGGTCAAGTGACAAGTTATTCTTGACCACCTTGTATGCCAAATCCAATGCTTCACATGATACATCGTTTAATTTTCTCAAGCTATAAATATTGTGAGTGATGGCATGTATCCCAAACTTGAGTTCCATATCAGTAGTCCACCTAATCTTCATTCTCCTTCCATCTCACTCGGCAAGGGTTTTCTTCTCCAATTTGACCCAACTTAGGGTTTTAGTCATTTTGGATTTTGTCAACATGGGAAGCCTAGTGATCTTGTGGATAATCTTCTTCATTATCAAAATAGGTTGTTCCAACCACAGCTAACCATTGTGCACACAACTAGGAATATATCTTATCCATTTTACTTGAAATTCTCATGGCATATGCAAAATGTGAGTTAAAACTTTAGTTTCAAGATGTTGATGCTGAGGTTTCAAAACACCATTAACGCATAATTACTTTAACCATTCATCCATCTCCAGTATTCCAATGTCTTTAATAGCACATTTGAAATGCAAACGAATATCATTGATTAATAGTACCTTTGGTGGAATTTGTGATTGAGCTCCACTTGGATCTAGGGTTTTTGCAATGGCAGGAATCAACTTAGAGTTTGGTGCCCTCCATTCCACACCTCTAACTAAAATTTCTAAACCTTTCTTTGATTTTCTACTGGTGGATGTCATGTTCACTCGGTAGGATTTGACATAATATGAAAGTATTCAATAACAATTTTCTCAAATCACTTGAATGCTCTGAAGATCACTTTGCATAGATAGATCTCAAAAATTTACAGTGAGAAATGACTTTGATTTCACCCTTTTTCATCAAATTTCATCATAAATGCTTGGTATGATTATTTGCTCAAATGATAGAATGTCATCCACTTTACTTGCATTGATTTCTCAATAGAGTCTTCCATGACTCGATAACCACATAAAACTTAGTTACTCCCAACCTTGCTTAGCAAGGTCTACAACCTGACCTCACTTGGTAAGGTCTACAACCTAAACATGCTCGGTAAATATTGCATCTTTTACTAGGTGATCCCTTTGCATCTTGAATGTTGGTTTGGATCTTTCAACCTACTAACTAGAACTGATGCGAGATGTTTTCTTCATAATCCTAGTTCCAGTTCTCCTATGAGAGATCAAGTGGAAATGGTAGAGTCACCAAATTCTTGAGTGACATCTTCATTAGTGCTCAAACTTGTATTTTCAAAAGACTTTGGGACCCATTACTGTCTCATGTACTTTCTGATGTTATCAGCTTTTTCCTTCTTTTCATCTTTAATTCTTCCAATATTCATATAGTTCTTGGCAAGATGACCAAGTTCTATACAAATGAAACATCTTATAGTAGTATCTCTTGTCCTCATATGATTTTTTACACAATTCATTCCAATATGTCCAAATTCTACACAGTAATGGCATCTGCACCAAGTGTTATAGTCCCAACCAAATATAGCTTTTACAATTTGCTCTATTGGGTTCAATATCTTAGTTTTGCATTCTGATTACTTATTCCCATGCTTCTTACATTTGTGACATTTTCCTTCAAACTTAGGTTTCTCTTTGCATTCATTTGCCCCATGACCATGCTGATTGCAATTGTAGCACTTACCATTGAATTTACCTTTTCCATTGCTCCAATATTTGTTTGATGTATGACCTATCTTACCATAGTGACTGCAAGTAAGTCTTTGGTTCTTTTGTGCTCCTTGCTTAGATGATTCACCTTCTTCTATATGTCCAACTCCTACTTTTCCTTTTTGTCTGCAATGGCTTTGCTCATTTAATTGATTAATATCTTCTTGAGATTTCATCGTTCTCTCATTGGTTTTCCTTTCAATGTTTATATCATTCTACAGTCTTTCATTCTCTGATCTTAGATTCGTGATTTCTTCATTTGTATTGGTGACATGATCAATGAAGTTCTATCTACTGAAAGGATAGGTGCTACATTTCATTGTTCTTTCCTTCTATCTCTTCTTTTATCTTTTTTTTCTCTTCCATGACTTCACACAACCTTACTAACTAAATTTCTTGGTCTCTTCTTAGTTTTCTCACCTCTTCTTGAAGATTATTATTATTTTCAAGTAGTTTTGTCATTATTTCATCAGCTTCATCTCAATTTCTTGAATGGATGCCTTCAATTCTTTCTTCAATGTAGAGTTGGTCATTCATCTGGACTACAAGTTCTTTTCTTCTTTTCAAGGATTGAGAGAGTTTCTCTTTTTCTTTCTTGAGTTGTCCAATAGCTAATTCCAAATCTAGCTTCTCATTGTCAATAGCCTTATCAAGTCTAAATACCTCCATAGCCTTTGATCTATGCTCAAGCTATTAAACTTCATTCTTGAGAACCACAAAGCTTTGATACCAATTGTTGGAAATATTATGATAGGCTAAGTTACTGAGAGGGGAGGGGTGAATCAGTAACCAATAAAACTTAATCCTTAATTAGCAATTAATCCTTCATGTGTATTATGATCTAATTGCATGCATTAGAAACTAGAAATATTAAAACATTCATATCACTATGACACACAATTTTGTGACTCAGGAACCTTCCAAATAGAAAGTAAAACTGGGGTGGGGATGATACCTAAAAGCTTTAGTACTATAGTATAAAGTAGGCCTATTAAGGCTTACAATGATTACTTCTAATGATCTTGCCTATTAGGAGCAATAAGGACTATTAGGTCCACCTTGCAAAAGGATTTACAAACATATAATGAAGTATGCATTCGGTAAAGAGATTTACACAAGATTGTTATGTCTACCTTGTTAAAGGATTTGACTGATCCACATATTAGGATGAAATAGTAGCTAATCTTTGATTTGCAACTTGGTTTGCTGAATGAGATTCCTTTGAGTATAGAAATCACCTTGTTTTGATAGATAAATCTTTGATGCTCCTTATACTATTTTAGCCTTTGTAATTCACTTTACTACTTTCCTCTGCTTGTTATATTACATCATACCATCATATTGAATGTGATACAATATGTTACATATATACCAATCCAATTTACAAATTACAAAGTTGGCCACAATTCAAGTTTACACAAAATCACAAAGTTGGCCCAACTGCAAGAACTCAGGTTTAGAAGACTAGCTTGGTGAAGCTCTAATACTTGGCATCCACTGTCAATACTTGGCATCATCATGCCTCAGTAGACATAGAAGCTTGGTCCATACTGATCACTTCCAAGTAGTCTTGAACTCAGTCTGCACTAGTGACTTGGTGAATACTGTAAAACTTGGCATATAAATCAAATCACTTGATTCACACTACATAGCTCAGTCAATGCTATCACTACGAGCTCAATATAAACTGAGTCACTTGGTTAACACCGAGTAGCTTAATTAACACTAGACTCTCATTATAGTAACTAAGCAACTTGGTTTACACTAATAAACTCATCATACACTTTGATGCTCGGTTTACACTATTGTTCAACAACTTTGTAGTAACTGCTCGACACAAACTGAATATTGTCCAAGGGACTCGGTAGCAACCATATAACTCAGTAACATCTGAAATGCTTGGTTAACATTATTAACTTTACAATATGCTTAGTAGATACTTACAATTTTAATAAGTGTATGTCACTAATAACAAACATGACTAAAATGTCAATAGGCACAACCACCCTACAAAATAGCTTGCATTCAAACTAAATCTGATACATAAATATGGAAAGATAAAGAAAAAATATAGAGGAATAATAATATCCATGTGATCTCATTAAATGTGTACTTGATAATAGTTGTAAAGTAGAATTTACAAAGCATTTTATATTGGAAACCATTAGTAAATAAATTTAGCAATAAACAATTCAATTTTTGGTTAACGGTTTTATCAATTGTCTTGGGCCATAGTAACTTTTTAATGTGATCTTTGATGAAGGAACAGATGATACTCTGAAGGAAGCCTTAACTTCCTGGAAGAAGTGAACAAGAAAACAAGATTTCAAATCAAAGGTTTTGAAATAGGAATCTACATAAATGTTTAAAGTGTAAACATCTGGGGCCATAAGATTTAGCATATAAAAATATTTCAACTACAAAAAACTAACATTTTTCTAAATGAGGATTCTAAAAACAATGTGGTTACTGTAAGGAGCTAAATTATTTCAAATAAAAAAAAAAGAACAAATATTAAAAGAAATATATGATGTTTAGGTTTAGTTGCTACAATATCATGAGTCTTCTTTGGGTACTGAAGGATTGATTAATGCATCAAATCCTGAGAGAGCAAGATAGATTTTTGAATAGCTGAACCATTAGGAGGATTAACAATTGTGAAGCCTATGTGAATAAGAGGAATATAAATATTTATCTTGAATTACTTGACACCATAGAGCTTGTGGTCTTTTACCCAAAGAGAATTATTCCTCCTATCTAAAAAGTTTGGCTCTGCACCCCTTGTTTCCTTTTCATTTGCTAAATTTTGGATTGATTTACTAGAGATTTTTTCCTCATTACACTAGTACAAAATAAACAATTTTTTTTAATATTGTAATGTTTATCATTTAATGTAGTAGGTAACATAATGGGATCCATTGGTAAAATGTGTTGATCATTTCCAATGAGGGTAAAGAATCAAGGATCAAAACCGAGTAAAAGCAAAAAAAAAATTATTATCTAGAAGTAATTAAATCATAGAAAAATCACAAATATAATTGAATTATGGGAATATTTATGTCCATGATATAGTGATATTGAAAATAATTAAAGATCTTTGTAAGTAATCTTAATGTTCTTATTTATTATATATAATAAGTTATTCATTAAATAATCTATTTACAATTGAGAGAAAGAAAATTATATTTTATGCAACCAATTATTATGACATTTTTATTGATAAAAGGCATCCATCGCTAATGGAAATTAGGGGTCAGCAAGCAATTGGCTCAAGTGTTTCCTTTTTCCTCAAATCTAATATAGTTGATCTTGGAGGACAAAGGATTACCAAATATTGGTGAGTGTGGAGTTGTTCCCTAAAGATGCATTAGGGTCGAGCTTTCAAATAGTAGGACATGACATGAATTTAGATGGAGAAGTATGTTTTCCCTTTTCCTTTTTATCATCCCCTTCCTTATTTTCTTCAACATTTTTAGTGGGGCTAGATATAGGGGTTGAACTCTTCTCCTACAATTTATTTTTCATTCTCTCCAACCTTTTCTTTTGATTTACTTTTTCTTCTTATTCTTTCCCATAAGAAAGAACTAGTTTAAAATTTTCTTTACTTGGAGATAAGAAAAATGATGTAATTGTTGGACCCAATTGTCCAAGTGTGTGTTGTCTTTGATGTTACACAAATTTCATATCAATTGGCAGATAGTATCTACTGAGCTGAGTTGGTCAGCAAAGAAAATTTTAGAGTCTACCGAGCATTCTTGGAAATTACTCTATGGGAATAGTTTCTACCGAGTTCACTCGATCTCCAAAGGATGTTGTAGGGTACACAATGTTGATCGAGCTTCTGTTGGTTAACACAAGCAATCATTTCTGGAACAGTGTTTACCGAGTAGGGTTAGCCAATGAAGGATTTTTTTATTTTGGGAAATAAAGTTTAATTATTTGATGTAATAATTGTAGCCGAGTTGATAATCTGAAAGGTATATATGAAAGATCAAGTTGAGAATTCTAAAGTGTAATGAGCGAGCATGCAAGTGTATTGATTGAAGAAGAGAGTATGAGCAAACTTTGAAGGATGGTCAGATAACCTTGAGGAGCAGCAAAGTTTTATTTGATCAAGAAGGATCTAGTGAAGTAGAATAGAGATCTATATCAGCAATTCAGTTGCATCTCATTCAGGTCATTTCATTGTTACTTTCTCACCATTATAGTAATGATTCCTAAATCTCTTAATAGAGTTGGTCTAACATCCATTTTTAATTCCTCTAACAAGGTGACAGTTCTATTGAATTGTTCTAAAGAACTCTAGTAAGGCTACTCCTAAAAGGGTGATTAAAATCCTCTTAACAAGGTCACACCTAATAGTGTGTTTTGTAACCTTTAACCAGATTCGCTCCTAACAGGGCTCACTTCAGAAGAGTGAAAATCAGTAGCTAGTTACTTGGTGGTTTTTCCCATATTGGGTTTCCACGTTAAATTTGGTGTCTCATGTGTTCATGTTATTTCTTTTATGATTGCATGTTAATCACTATGAATGTTTAAAGATCTGTTAAAAGTTAACACTACATCTACCAAGTTACAACATTTTTGTGTATGTTTACCGAGTGATAGCAGTAACTAGTTTATCATACATCTAAGGGATCTATGGATTTGTTTTTGTGGTAATTGATTCACCCCCCCCCCCCACCCTCAGTTACTCCATCTATATTTCCAACAATAATCCTTGGGTGCCTTTATACATAGAATGTGTTCCCTTTGTGGCTACTTTCGCTCATTCTTCTACAATAATTATTCAACAAACTATAAATAAAAATAATGACATATCATTCAATAAACTGCAAAGAAAACATAGTTTTTTGGCATTTTAAAAAAAAACACTATTTTTTTCTTCAAATTTTCTTGCTCAAAAAACAAACATATTCACTTAGTCAAACTAAATGTGAAATATGAATAGTGAATAGTTGATCCACAAGTTAGGTTATGCCTTTGGCATCATTGGTCTTCAACATTTTTACATTCCATTTAGGCTTTTCCACTAATTTTTTGAAAAGATCTCAATTAATTAGAGGATTTGCCCATTTTGAATGAGGCATCTAATGATTGCAACTATAGTTTTATGGAAGAGAATTGGGAAACAAGGGCCTATACAATCGAGGAGCCATAGAGGCTAATTGCAGTTTAGGTTTTGTTTTGTATTCTTAAGACTTACTAGATTGAAATTACCTTGAATTTAAAAGAAATTTTAAAAAAATATATTAAATAAATTATTTATTCATATGTTATGTTTTTGATGCAGGAGCATCCTGGGTGTAAGGGAAATCTTGCATCACCCAAAAATATTTTATTTTCAGTCTTTTCTATTTTAATAAGGACTAGTAGACAGGGTGGTTACTATTTTTGGGAACTTTCTATTTTTAGTAAGTTTGTCATACGAGCTCAGAATTTTCTCATTTTCTACAGGAAGGTTCATTTTAGAGATATAAGCCTACCATAAAAATCGCATTGCTCCAACTTAAGTATTAGAGAAGCTACTATAGATTTTTAGTGGAAAAATTTGTAGAAAAATATTCGGACTCACTGTTAGAGGCCTTAGAGTGCTTGGATGAGGTCTGAAAACTCGATGGAAGGGCGCTAGCATAGTTTCAAACCTGTAGATCAAGAGCTGGTGTTTCTGAAAAGTGGTTATAATGGCCAATCGAAGCAATGATTCATGAGTTGTGGCCTTTCGAAGTTGGGCTACCCAAAATTTCTAAAATAATTGTCAAAAACATATTTGGCTAACTCTATATGTTTTGTTAAGGTTTGTCGGCCCTAGGTATTAAGTTTGAGCATCTAGAACCTTCCCAAGCGACATACAAGTACTTATTTAGGAAAGGCACAAACATTGTCTAGAATAGCTCTGGGGGATAGTTCACAGCATTGTCTTGCAAATTACTATAATGAAGGTGCCCATTTGGGTTAGCATATTGTAATTGAGAATTCTATAACTCCGCATTTGCGGCAATAATAAGAAGTTAATATTTTGTTCTCGCATTTGTTGTTGTTTCTTTGTTTCTATTATGAGTTTATGGTATTAAGGGGAGTACCCTGCATCAGTTTTTTTCTTCCTATGTATGATATTTGGCATGAAATAGCAATAGTAGTCTCTCTCAAGTCTATAAACATTTTAGTGTCTTTTATTTGTTGGGCTTTTCTCACACTTTTTCCCTTTTAGACCTAAGCAATTGAATTATTTATCCTATCAGCTTATTAGGTTCATGCTTTGTTAATAGAAAGCTACTATTTCTATATAGATAGATACCATGTTAATATAAATGGAAAGCTACTATGGCTACACTATGGAAGACAACAAATAAAATGTTACTGCTTGAAAAAATTTAAAGGCAGTAGAAAGATGCAAAAAAGTTTTCGATATGAAAAAATGTGTACAAGAATTTTACATGGAATGAATACTCTATTCACACAAATAAAAATAGTACAACAAAGTTACAATATGGTTATAATTCGAACATTTTATTGATTCCTAAACAACACATATGCCTGCTTTCTCAAACTCTTGGAAAAGGGATCCTAAAATACCATGTGTAGATAGTTCTGGGTCACTATATGTTAAACTTATTTTAAAGAATCCATAAACAATAATTAAATAGTAGCATTACATTTTATGCCTCAACTAACCTTGACATCCTTATTTTTGTTTCCCACAAAATTATGCCAAAGATACTATCCACTAGTCATGCCCACAAGTGTCTAGAAACCTAGTGAGACTTCATTGCAAGCTTGCAAGATGTACATCCTTATTAAAACACATCACAAATTAAAAATCCAATTGAAATAAAATATACAAAATTGTTCTTGACAAATTAAGTTGTGAATACAAGGGAAATGCTTGTAAAAGCATGATGATCAAATCCAACTTGTGCGATAAACCAAGCCATAACTCTAATCAACATAAATAATGAAGGCTACATGGTGTACAATATGAAAGAGTGCTTGTGTTATGAATTATAAATTTTGTGGAATATTGTATAGTCCTTCTATATTTGTATTGACAAGGAATTAGATCAATCCAATCTTGACATTCATTACTTTAAACAATACATCATATACATGGCAAAATAATCATTCCTTAAAGCTTTGGATCTCACAAAAAAATGAATTGGTGTTTCTTATCTAATAACACATTGATCTAATAGACTAATTGTAACTTTTAAGGCATTGAGAACATTCCAGCCTAAATCATATATATAAATATTTAAAATGTGGTTGCGATGTCTTTATGCTGTCATAAACAAACATAATCCAATCCAAAATTTTAATTGAAATAAATAATACAATCCAATTCCTTTCTCAAGCACCCAAATCCATTTTTGTTGGTTCATTTTTCAAATGGTCCAATACAAGGAAAAAGGAAAAAAAATAGACTACTATTCTAAACTCCCAACTCAACTCTTCCACTTATATTTGAACAGAACCCATGATTACTTTTGTCCTATAACCCACTCCATTCCCCTAAAAAACAAATTCATTTGTCATTAAAATTGAGCATGGCCACAAATATACTCCATTCCTCAAAGCCCAAATTCATTTTTTCACAACATTTGAATATATATCATGATTGTGGTTAAATCTTAGGATGTTTAGTTAAATATGCCTGCCAGAATAAATCATTTCCACAAACACCCGATATCATATCTTACTATTGCATTTAGCTAATCAATTGATTGGGAATTTGTTCAATTCTTTTAAAGGATGAAAATTTATCCCTATTTAATCAAATGAGTTAAGGTAGTTTCTAATTGAATACGGTAATCAAAAAGACAAAATTAAAGGCATAAAAACTAGGGAAAATGGAGACCAAGAACTGACCTATGCAAGAGGCCTTGATTTGTGTGAAGCATCAATGTTCTTATAATTGTAACTGCCAAGATCATCAATCTCCTCCTCCTCTAACAAGGAGCTCCTCCATGCCCAAAATTTGGCCAAATTGGCTAGCATAAATATCAAAATACCTGCAAAGGATACATTTTTAGGATACCCTCAAGAAAACCTCCTCCTAAACAAAAACAAATTGGTATTAGTTTATGAATTTGGGTTGCAGTTGGTGTGTTTATTTTGGTAGAGAGAGAAAGAAAAAGAAAATGCAATGCACAATTTGGTATTAGTTTATGAGTTTGGGTTGCAATAAGTGTGTTTGTTTTGGTAGAGAGTGAAAGAAAAAGTGAATGCAATTCACACAAGAAAGAAAAAGCAAATGCAATGTACAAAATAGACTTAATAAAAAAGCTTCACAAACATTCAAGTAAATGCAAATGGTAGGTGTAAATCAAGATTCCAAAACCCTTTCCAACTACTATAATTTGTTATGATTTCTTTTGTTTTACTTTAAAATTAATTAATTGTTGTTTATTTTAAACATTAATTTACTTCATTGCACTTTAAAATTTATAACTATTTAGATTTCTTTAATTTTATGTTTAAATCTTATTTTTCACTCAATGATTAATATATTAAATAGACTAATTATTTTTTATTTAAAGTAATTTTTTTTAATTATACAATTTAATTATATTAATATATCATTTTTTTAATTCATGTATTTGAAAAGTACAATATTCATTTTTCCATACTTTTCTACTTATGCTTCATTCTCTTGGTAGTTTTGGTAACTAGTTTGGGTGAGTAATTATTTAATAGTTTGGGTGACCTGTTATTAGTGACTAATTATTCAATAGTTTATTTAGTCATTTATTTATTAGTTTACTTGGATTTGATTTTTGTAAAGATAGAATCTAAACAGAAATTGGGTCAAAGGAAGAAAATAGAGAAGAAATCTAACCCTACTTCAACTTCTTCAGGAGTGGAAACCTGAAGAAGTAAACTAGAAATTGGCTCTCTCAAATTGAAACCAAATGTTGGAACTCTAGAGAAACCTTGTAGGAAAACTACTAGGAAGACAAGAGAAAGTGAAATTTTATAGAATATTGCTAATGGAAAATAGGTAACTGTTATGGATTTTACTCCCAAAAAGTTACTATGAAAGTGATCATCTAGAATATTAGAGGGATGAATAGTATTCACAAACTTGATATTGTTTGTAACTTTGTCAGAGAGTAGAAACCTAATATTTTGGTGCTTCAGAAAACTAAAATGGAAAAATAAAAAGCTAAAAAGCTAAAATCTTTTAATAATTATTATATTATGGCAAGTAGTTCTGAAGGTGCTTCTGGAGGAACAGTGATCTTATGGAAACAATCTTTATTTTCTGGTAAATTGATTGATTCTAATAAGCATTTTTTGGTGGTTAAGTTAAAGAATAATGCCCAAAATAACTATTGGTATATAGTTAATGTGTATGCACCCAATGTTAAGTTTCCTGAGGATCTACTGCAAATGTACTAAGCATTTCCTATAATAAGGTATGTGTTTTCCATATGCAACATCCTCTTTTTATATTTAAACATAGGTCATGAATAGACATGTCCCTTCAGAGGACATATCTATTCAATAATCAAATAATTATTATATATAAACTTAACTATTGTAATATATAAATATTTATAATATATATATATATATATATTTCTCTCAAATAATAAGTTTATATCTCACATAAAATTATATCTCATATATAACTATGTGTACAATCATATGATTATCTGACTAAAGCTACCAAACATTAACACTCCCTCTTAGCAAGGGAGGATAAACACAACACAAATATTACACCATTGGTAATATAAGAATATCTCAAAAGATTTTCACAATTTAATATCGTA